>CM057345.1:490673691-491999786 GCA_030015575.1 Agapanthus africanus | reverse complement strand
GTATTTATAAGAAGATTGTAGGACGAATTGTCATATTCCTAGTCTTATACGTGGATGATATTCTTTTGATAAGAAATGATATTCGCTATGCTATAATCGGTCAAGCTGTTCTTATCGCAAAGGTTCTCCATGAAGGACCTGGGTGATTCCTCGTACATTCTGGGGATCAAGATCTACAGAGATAGTTCCAAGAGATTATTGGGACTTTTGTAGTCAGGTACATAGAGACCGTACTAAAGAGATTTAGTATGAAATATTCCAAGCGCGGTAACATACCCGCATTGCACGGAATCACCCCTCTCCAAGGAGATGTCGCCCAAAAACTGACGAACAGAGGGTTCACATGAGCACTATACCCTACGCTTCGGCGGTAGGAACTATAATGTATGCGATGCTATGTACTAGATCAGATGTTGCTTACACGCTTAGCATGGTGAGCCGGGTATCAGTTGAACCCAGGTGAGAACCAGCTGGACAACAGTGAAGAACATTCTCAAGTACCTGAGAAGGATTAAGGAGATGTTCTTGATTCATCAGTAATGTAGACCTGAAGGTCGAGTCTTTTACCGATTCAAGCTTCCAGAGTGACAAGGATGACAACAAGTCTATTTCTTCTTTTGTGTTTACCCTCAATGGAGGGGCGGTGTATTGGAGGAGCTCCAAACAGGACACCGTCGCAGACTCGATGATGGAGGCTGAATACATTACTGCAAACGATACCGCAAAAGAAGTGGTCTGGATGAAGAAGTTCCTTACTGAACTTCAGGTAGTTCCGTCCATTGTTGATCCAATACCGTTTGTATTGCGATAACAATAAGGCTATAGCTTTAGCGAAGGAACCACGGTCCCATCAGAAATCAAGACACATCTTAAGGCGGTATCACCCTAATTAGGGAGATCATAGATCGCCAGGAGATCGAGGTCCAGAGACGGTGGATACAAAAGAGAACATGGCGGATCCATTTACAAAGGCCCTCCCTCAAGCACAGTTCGAGCGACTTTTTAAGATGTAGGGTATGCGGTACGCCATCAGCTGGCCTTAGTGCAGACGTTGGGTATTCGGTACACCCATTACTGGCCTTTAGTGCAAGTGGGAGATTGTTGGATATGTATGACCTAGAGGCCATTATTGTTATATGTATATACATGTGAATGCGGGAGATATGTATGTACAGGACATTCTTGTTCAGTTATATAGTATACTTATTTCAGTTGTCTTTATCAGGATATGTGTATTTGTTTTTATTGATGCTTTATATAGCTTGCACATATTGATAAAGACTTGATATTATAGGTATTATATTATTAGTGGTATGTGACTTTATCTTAACATGGTATATGTGTTATACATGTTAGTACATATTGCGGTTACATGTTGATAAAGCCTGTAGGATCTTGCTTGACTACCTGCGTTGTGATGGCAATCATACTTATGGGAGCAGGGTAGTCTCATAAGCACATCCTTAAATGGTCCCTAATCGCGTGAGTATCGAGACTGGGAATTGATACTCCAGAGTAGACTAGTGTATACGTTTCTAGCCCCGATGAGGGGCAATGGTTGGTCCCGCAACTATTGGTCTGATGCACCTAAGATCGTATACAGGTGCTCACTGGTGTGAGTACACTGGACGGACTCGCCGAGAACTTCCAGACGGTACTATACCTATCGTTAGATGGAAGTTCTCAGGTGACATGTGTGTAGGTTAGTCTTCGGACCTGAGATCGTCATTTGTCTCGTGTGAGTTCCTACTTTGCTTTAATCACTACCCTACCACAGCTCTACTGAGTCATGCAAATAGGTTTTGGGTGGGGTACAGTCCCGAGCCACATAGAGGCAGTGAGCGATTGTTGGGGATTCGTCTCTTCCGGTATTGGGAGTCGATATCGCACTGTGTTCGATTGGTCAGGACCATAAGACCTTGGCCAAGGAAGTTGGAATTTACTGATATGTTGATCAATAGTTTCCCGGATTGGTCCTAAGCCACATCAGGATGAATATCGGGTTATTAGGGTATGACGTTTACCACCTCTAGACGCCGGTATACGATACTCTTAGACGAAGAGACCGAACTGTACGGAGATTGTCACGGATAGGCTCAGTAGGAGTTCGAACGAGTTTGCTTGTCGGCCTTCCTTTTCGACAGGTACCTGGGTAGGCCATTACGTACAGCTAGTGCCGCTGACGTGCTTGTAGTTAAACCCACTGCCAGCGTTACTGTCGAGTCTTTAGAGTTCCACATAGAGGGTTTCCCTGCTTCGGACGAAACGATGTAGAGGCCGTATGATTTTACGGCAGGGTTCGATCACATACCTGTACTTGTGCACGTGTGATGTTCGGGCGTGGATAATACTAAGTGGGTTTTTGGCTTAAGCCGGATCCTGATTATTATATTCTTGATTATTTTGTCTCTTTATATTCGTATTTTTCGGAATACAGATACGGGTATGTTGTAACATTTCAGAAAATAAAATATTATTTTGGGGAATTTAAATAATTAAAATAATAAATATTATGAATATCTTAAAGTAAGGAAATTGGCTTTAATGAAGTGGTATAATTATGTACCGATAGTTTGGAAAATATTCGGAAATTAATAAGAATTATTGTTTTTGAAAGAAAAATTGTGAATTGAATATTTTGTTAAATTATTAAATAATTAATTATATACAAGTTTAATACTAAACTTGATTAATATGTAGTAAATTGTGCATTAAGTATGTTACAAATACTTGCTTCATTTTTATTATATGCACCATGGTTCTTTTTTTTATTTTTATGAATGATTTGTTTTGAGTTAAAAAGAAAAGAAAAGAAAATGGAAATTGAGATGTGAGATATTTTGAGGTGGGGACATGAGACATGAGAGAGGGAGAGAGTGTGTGAAGACTCTAGACTCTTCTTGGTTTGACCATGGTTCAATCTCTACATTAATCTTTCCTCCTTCATCTTTATCTCCTTCATTCTTCTCCTTTTCCTTCTTCATTCTCCACCTCCTCTATCCACTCAAGCCACCCCCTAAACTCAAACAAAACCTTATAATCCCTTCACAAAAAATGTTTCTCCTCATCACTACAAACCCTATGGAGCCATCAAGTTAATGTTTTGAAGACCCTTGAGCAACTCAAGAAAATTCTTGAGTTGCCAAATGAGGGTAATATCTACACCCATAGGTTATAATTTGAGTTTCTTTAACCTCTATAGTAGTTTAGAGCTTAGTAATTGAGGTTTAGTGATCTTGGAAAATTCCAAGATGAGGGTTAGGGGATTTTATGAGTTTGTGAAGTGTAATTGAGGTTAGTAGAGTCCATAAAACCCTTCTAGTGTTAGAATTCTGGGCAAAACCAGAGGCTAGACCCTAAACCATGAACTTTAGATTTACTGATAGTGGGTTTTTGTGGAATTACTGATGGTATTTTGAGATCTGCTGCTATCCTGAGACCCTAAAAATTATTTAGCAATTACAGTGAGGCGTGCAGGTGATTTGAAGTATTACCCTAAAGACCCGAGGCCCCTAACCATAACCCTTGGCTGCAGATTTAACCCAATTGGTCGCAATTTGCGGCCTGGGTATGGCCATAATTGGGTTCGTGCTGGGTCCATGGCTTCATCTTCAGTAAATTAGACCTACCCCCATATAAAAAATTGGCTAATTTGACCTGAGTCAAAATCTGGAGGTGTTTTCTTATGTTGCTGCTTTGTTTTGCGACTTCGTTTTAACATTGGTTTTGGTATTTGTATTTTAACTCGGGTGGTTTTACATTTGTACATCGACATCAAGGATTTGTTTGGTTATTCTTGCATGCGTAGACTATAGGTTTTAACCTATGTGTGATTCGTGTGCCGTTTTGGTTTTCATACGCGATTCTTGTTTACGATACTATGTGTTTTATATATGTAGGCACCTTCACGTAGACTTCAGACAGCAAGGGAAAGCGTGGCATCATCGACTTCGGCAAGCGAGGATCAAGGTGAGTAAATGTATATCTACAGGGGAAGTCGGGTGGATGGCGTATAGCACCCCCGCAATTTCATAGGGTGGGATGCGAATATGATATTATATATATATATATATAGCATACATATGTGTTATTGTGAGACGTGAAATACTAGAAGAAAGTCTTTAGGAGACCATAGATTAGATTTAGCGTAATTGGAAGAGAGTGCTTTTAGTTTAATTTCTTAGTCGCGAAACCCTAGAGTAAAGATTGTCACACAAGTACATGCACACACGAGATATGTTTATGGGTGTATATGTTTATATGTGTATGTATGTATGTATGTATATATAGATATGTGTGTGTGTGTGTGTGTGTGTGTGTGTGTGGATGCGTTGATACACACACACACATATCTATGTATACACGGGTGATGAGGATAGTATAAGATACTTGGAGATGAGTCGATATGATCGGGTATGATGCCCTGAGAGTGGATATGTGATTGAGTCATGATATGATATATGGCGTGATATTATAGTGGATCGTTGGGCGATGTGTATTCATATATATGATAATATGTGTTAATGATATTGGAATGTACGATACTTTAGAACAGTACCCTGATCATTATATTGCCCGATGATGATACCATATGAATGATGATGTATATACGATAGTTGACCCGTACCCTCGATTTTGGGGATGCCATACGATGGATTTTACCGTACGAGGTATAGATATGATGATTGATCCGCACTCTTGACTCGAGGATGTCTTACTATGTATTATACAGTACGTGACGCTATGAGGCTGGATCACCGACTACTAGGTATATCGACTCGGAATTTAGGTGGATTTCTTACCCTTTCGGCTAGTTTCTTAGTTTAGTCCTTTAGTTGATTAGGTAGATGTTAGACTAGGCTCGAGTCATACTTATTTTCAAAAACTAACGAATCGTGAGTATTTTCAAAAGACCATCCGAGGGATGCTATGGATTTTCAAAGGACATATCTTTTCTTAAAAACACCGTAGCCCCTATTTTTCTAGAAACCACGATTCATGCTATTTCAAACACCAAAACTGTATGACTCGTACATAGATATGTATATTCTACAATGTGGCGTTTACTACTCATTCTCCGTTATATTCATTTTGTTCTCATCGCATTTCATATTTATAGATGTGTTTTCTTTAGTTATTATGAACACCCGTCTGTTAGGACACCAGCACCATTACCGATGATGCGTATACTCCATGTACACTTGATTGCCGGTTCACACACATCATCATCGGTAATTGTCATGTCACGTATACTTTAGAAAACATTACTTTATTGGTATAACCTACTAGCTGGTAGTTTCGACATATTGTTATTATGCTTGCTCGCATGTGCTAGTTTAGATACCGCATTCCTTGCTTAGATACCCCATGCATTTATATCCATTCGCTTATGCAATATGGTGGGCTTTGTACCGATATTCACTGCTTATTGACTCTTGATTTTGGGATTTCGGATTTTCTATGAGATTTCTGGATTTGGGGGAAAACCGCAAGACTTTTATAAACTTATTATCTTTCTAAAATGCAAGTTGCGGTTTTCTCGTGATATGATATATGTGTCGTCCCCCATGAGTTTTCCTGATTTCTGTTGGTTTTTGAGACCTAATTCGAGAAGTTGGATGAACCGTCTCGGGTACATGGTGGGCCCGGTAAGGTACCCCGGGGCAAGAAGCTCGAGTTGTAGATGATGAGCCTGGTAGGGGAAGACTACCTACCGGTGATGTCTGGCACGGCGGATATCCAGAGGATACCGACCGTAGTCGTGAGATTTTATGATATGGGCCGATCCGGACTGACGGGGCCCGAGATATTGAGATATTGAGATATTGAGATATCGAGACATTAAGATATACATATATTGTGTCAATGCTTGACACGGATTTTCTGTCGATTTCACTGATGATGTTCAAGTTTTATTATACAAGTTTTACTAAGATAAAAACACAGATTTTCTTATACTAGATATATCCAGAATTCGTGGTTGATTGTTTCATTTATGATGCATTCATACATCAGATATATGACTTGTTGCTGCTTAGTGACACTGACACGAGTACATGGTATTACACTTATGTTTAGATGATTATCCTTGCCATTACTAGATGTTTCAGTGTATATTATAAGCACATTATGGTATGACCTAGGAGATTGTCATACATGCGATTTCTACTCGGTGATTTCTTCTACTCATGAGTTGGCAACTCACCCCCGTTATGCCACATTTTCTTGCAGGTTGCCGTACAGGTTTCATGGAGGCTTCGCTGGTACACCACTTCCTTCCGGATGATTACTTTGGTGGGTGGGTTCACTTGCATCGTGACCACCATTGTACTTTTATTTATTTCAGTTGTATCTAGTAAGCTCCATTACCAGACTTGTATATTTGATAAATTTAGAAAACTAGTTGTATATTCTTTCAACCTTAGAGTCATGCTCTTGTAATATTATTGCTTTCTGGTTTTCCTGAGGCTTAGTTTTCTTGCTTTCTTTCTGGGTTTTGGATTCTCGCTTTCAGCGTTGTATATTTGCTTTACTTGCGTGGTTGTTTCTGCCAATTGGCGAAGAGCTAGCTCCCGCCTGGGGATGCCTTATATTATACTGTTTGTACCATTTTTGGGTTAAATTATACAAAGGAGGTGCTGCTGCGCAAATTTTCGATGAAGAAAAGTTTTTCAAGTTAAATATAAACATTGCGTTTCTCTATACTATTATCTGTATTATAGAAGGAACTTGTTTTCATTATACCATTATTTCAAAACTTCACCTCCACTATTTTCCCTTAAAATGTATAGATTTCTAGGCTTTTGGCTTACTTGTATTAGGTGTAGACCTATAGACTTCACCTGATGCAAGTGCCAGTCACATGCCTTTTTCGGGTCATGACATATGCATATACGGTAAGGGGCATTTTTGTAATTGTACAAGTTGCTTCTAGAAGAAGACACCTCATTATTATGTTTAACTATTTTTGTTAATGGTTAATGAGATGGAGAAATGAGGTGTTCATTTGCATTAATTGAAGCATAGCTACTTGGTGACTCATGACATGACTCATTCTTTACTATTTGAGTATACTTGATATTTTCTTTTGTTGTGAATTTTTAATGCAAGGTGGCATCTAGATATTTTTTTGGTATCTAGATATTTTGGTGTCGCGTTATTAGTTTGCATTATTAATACACAACACTTATCCATTCTTCACTTGATCATATTCTATTCTCACAACAACACTCTCATCTCCTCCAAGCTTCTCTTATTCTATCTTAAACTTTAGTAGTCTCATGTGTTGAGAAACCTAAGGTTCTTGAGACAAAACAATCCATCATCACTCTCTACATTCTCTAGGCTACTTTGATTAGCATATTAAGTAACCTAGTTACCTTGGTTTAAAGGTAGGAGCTCAAAGTAGACACACTCGGGTGGATCATCTTTGACGTGAAGAAGCCATCGATCAAGCTCGATCATGGAGGCCACTTGGAGCATGCTAAAGGAGAGAAGTGAAGACCCGAAGGACATGAGCCTCTTGGTATATACTCTTTTCATAGTTGATAGCTTCTTTAGTTGCTAGTTAGGTTTATGGTAGATATGGTTTAGGGTTATTCTAGCACCAAGTTTACATCGTTATAAAAAATTTTGTTCCGCAATCGTCCTCGGTTGATGGCCAGGGAGTTAGCATAACCTTTCAGGTTTGGGATAGTCGTACTACTATTTTAGCCTTCGTCAAGGGTATATATGGGTGGGTTCAAATTAACCTGGACAATGACGGGTAGAACTTGACTTGCGACTTATGATATTTTGGCCTTCGTCAAGGTCATAAGAGCTTGGGGAAAAAATCCACATCGGGAGTTTCTAAGGAAATTGAAACTTGCTAATGTTGCATACCATTTGGATTGTGATGATTTTGGTAGGATTCTTTTAAGGTTGTTACACGATGATATTTGGATCCCCATCCTACTGTGAGTATCCGCCACTCCTCAGGAGAATTTTTCACTTTACAATCAATACTATAAACTAAGTAATTATCTAGAACGGTGTTAGCGGGGATACGCCTCCAGGGAAAAGAGGTTATTTAATTAAGAAACTTCGCGAAAACGTTGTAAAACCACCCTAGAAGTACCGACACTAGCCTGGCCAAAAGGTTAAGCAAGAATTGTAGGGTGCGATTAATCCCGACTAATTCTTCTTTTATGGTTTGATGAAGGATTCGAGAAATAGTAGGAGACATCTTATTTAGATAAACTAATAACCAATCTAAACTTGAAAGAGCATCATGCTGAGTGTTTCTTCTCTCTCTCCTAATTGTAGCGACCAAAATGACCTGGCTTAAGTTAAAGCTAGATAAAAATATATTGACGGGGCCAAAATATAAAGATTGGTTAAGGAATATCCAGATGGCCATAATCTAGGACAAGCTGAGCTACCTCCTTACTACCAAAGCCCTCGCTGTCCCAGTTCCAGATTCCACTATCGTGGATGTTGAAATCTGTAAGACATAGGAAATAGACAGTGCAAGAGCCAATTGCCTCGTGTTGTCCCCAATGGATAATGAACACCAAAGCCGACATGAGAAGATGGACTTAGCTTTCATCTTCCTCCATACCAAAAATTTATATGGAGAGCAATCTTGTATCGCAACATATGAGATCTCGAAAAAATTGTTTCAGGCGAGGCTGGCTGTCGGGTCATCTGTAAGGGACCACGTCCTTAAGATAATCAACTTGATTGAAGAGCTCGCGAACCTTGGGACCACGTTGGAGAATGAGTTATATACTGACTTGATTCTACAGTCCCTCCCCTCCACCTACGCCCAGTTTATCTTGAATTTCAATATTCAAGGAAAGGAATTTTTACTTCTAGAACTTCTCAACATGTTGAGGAGCATTGAGGGCACCCTGCAGAAATCTAAGGAGACACCCGCTCTGCTTATTGGGGAATTTTTCTCTTCTAGATCCAAGGCGAAAGCCAAGGGAGAGAAGAAGAAGGCCTCCACCAAGCCGATAGGCGGTGTCAGTAAGGTAGAGGGAAAGGGCAGGGCAATAATGTTGGCTATAGTGTCCTTAAGTCAATTATTGGATCGCAGACACGTGATTGCAATGATTGAGGGAGGACCTATACCGGTAGAACAGTCTTACTCAAGATGATAGTATCCTATCTAGTTTGTCTTTATCATCGTGTACATGCTTCAGGTGACATTACAGATTACTATTACATGTTGATAGAGCCCTTAGAATTCTTGCTTGACTACTAGCAGTATGATGGCAATCATATACGTGGGAGCTGGGTGGTCTATAAGCAAATCTTTAAAGTGTCCCTAGTCGTGGGAGTTTCGAGACTGGGCATCGATACTCCAAGAGTAGACTAGTGTATAAGGATCGGACCCAGACGAGGGGCGGTGGCCGGTCTCACAAGCCATTGGTGTTAGTTGGTTCACCTAAGATGTATACAGGTGCTCATTGGGTTATGAGTACACCGGACGGACTCGCCGGGAACATGCTAGATGGTATTATACCTATTGTCAGATAGCAGTTCCCTGGTGACATGTGTACAAGTTAGTCTATCGACCTGAGATCGTCATTTGTCTCGTGTGAGTTCCCACTGTGCTTTGATTACTATCCTGCTACGGATCAAAGGAGTCGTGCAAACAGGTTTTAGTTGGGTACAGTCCCGAGCCACATGGAGGATGTGAGCGGATCGTCAAGGGATTCGTCTCTCCCGGTATTGGGGGTTGATGTCGCGGTGTGCACGGGTGGCCATCACCAGAAATCCTCAGCCGGGACAGACGAGAATTTCCGATCTAGGATCGATAGTTTCTCGGTTGGTGATAGGTTTCATGCCGACACTAAGTGTTGCGTTATTAGGGTTTCAGGATGAGTTTGCTCGTCGGTCTCCCTTTCGCTCAATACCTGGGTAGCCGTAACGTACAGCAAGTTCCACTGACGTGCTTGTGGTTAAACCCACTGCCAGCATATTGACGAGTCTTTAGAATCCCACACAGAGGGTTTCCCAGGTTCGGGCAAAACGTTGTAGAGGCCGTATGGTTTTATGGCAGGGTTCGATCATATACGTGCACTTGTGCACGGATCATGATCGGACGGACAATACTAGTAGTCTTTGGTTTAAGCCGGATCCTAGTGTTATATTGTTGGATTATTTTCATCTCGTTGTATTCGTATTCAGTCGGAATACGGATACGGGTATGTATATACAGATGAGGGGTATTCTTGTAATTCGTTACAAGATAACTTTAGGGTTGCCATTTCTTTTATTTCAAATTGTATTAAACATTTAGAGTTTTAAATGTTTAATATTGTTGTGAGGTGGAAAGTGTGAGTATGGGTTTTGGCTTGGACTTTGGTGAGTCATGGTGCATTGATGGCTTGAGGTGAGTTGTGAGATATGGTGAGGGATGGGCTGCAAATTTGTTTAGTGGAGAGAGAAATTTCTTAAGTAGCACACAATTAACTATAGCACATATACCTCATAACTTCAAAAGAAACAAGTGAGGCTGATATTTGGTGAGGGGTATTTTTCATGGCTGAGATTTGGTGAGGGATTTTTTGAGCAGGGAAATTTCTTGAGTTGCTAAAACCACACAAATACCTCACTACCACTAACACAACAGAGAGTCTTTTTCTACACTTGGCCAAAAACCAATGCTTCACACTTTCTTCACCCCAATGGAAACATCTTCAACCTCCACCCATTCCATCTCATGAGTTGAAGAATTCTTGGGTGTTTTGAGACAAAGTATCCACACATACTTTCTACTTTATCTTGGGTATCTAGGCTAGCAAACTGGATGCCTGAGTTGCTTCGGTTTTGAAGCGGGACCCCGTATTACTAATTCTCGACGTGGATCGTGTTCGACGAGGGAGACCGGAGAACAAACTTGATCGAGGAAGCAGCGAGAAGCTTGGGATAGAGGTTGAAGACCGAAGGACACGGATCGATCGGTATAACCTCTCTAAACTCCTTTATGATAACTAGTATAGGGTTAATGGTCGATCTGGGAATCGGGTTCCGTTAGTGCCAGGTTTTAAAAGTTTTTGTTCCTCGTTTGGCCACGGATTGATGGCCGGGGCGCTGGCGTAACCCTACATGGTATCAGAGCCAACCCATTAACCGCATACTAGTTGTTTAAATGATATTAAAGTATCGAAACCGAAATAACTCCAAATCAACACCAACCCATATTCCATTCTCTGTCAATTTTTTTCCAGTCTTCTAAAATTATTTTAGCAACGGCAGAAGACTACTTAAATGACAACTAGATCATACACCATGTAAGTCCACATTACCCGTCCCGGTTCTTTCGGGGATGCGGAAATGGTGAAAAACGATTTTTTCGGTGGAGGTAACATGGACTCAAAAACGGATCTTTGCTAAACAAACTATCTAACAACCTAACTAAGAGTTTAACTATTATGTTAGGGGTTATACCTTAACTTGAACTCCTTCTCTTTGACTCCTTATGGTGGTCGGATCGGCCTCACCTCGTCGTCTCCTTGTGCCGAAGATGGATCCACCCGAAAGCTTCTACCTTTGGCTCCAACCTCAATCTAGAGGAAACTAGAATACTTGGCTTGCTAGACCTTGTACACTAGGATGAGTAGAGAAGTGTTTTGGGTTTTATCTCTATGTTTCTTGTTTCTCAACTCATGAGACAATAGAACCATGAGCAAGAGAGAGAGCAAGAGGAAGAGGGAGAGCTTGAGGATGAGAGAGAATCAATATGATAGAATGAAGAAGACTTTTTACAACCATGCTCTCATAACACAAAATAATCATGATAATAATAGTAATTGAGTATTATGTGATGGTTCATGTCAATGGAATTATCATTTCATGCATTTAATGCATTTTGTGAACAAACAAGCAAGCAAAAGTCATAGCCATGAAATGATAGCCATTGTCATGATGATGGTCAACAAGTCCAAACTAGTCAACAAAGTCAACAAGTCAACAAAGTCAACCTTTCAACCCAACCATGGCACAATAATACTTAATCAATATTATTATTAATCATATTTCTTATTCTCATTAGGGTTTGGCAAAAGTCAACAGTCAACAACCCTAATGAGAATCCTCTGCCTCTGTCTCTGTCAACCGTGCATACACACCCGCATCCGCATTCCGAGGAACACGAATACAAATGAGATAAAACCAATCCCAAAACGTATACTTGGTTCTGGCTTAAACCAAAGCCCGCTAGTAATAACTTCCCGGACACCAAACATGCACAAGTGCGCGGATGTGACCGAACCCTGTCGCAAAACCATGCGACCTCTACTCTTTTGCCTAAAAGCGAATAGCTCTCTGTGTGGGACTCTAAAGACTCAACACTATGCTGGCAGTGGGTTTAACCACAGACCGCAAGCGGCACTAGCTGTGCGTAACGGCCCCCGGGTAAATGCCGATAAGAAGATTGACGAGGTGAACTCATCCGAACTCCTATTGAGCCTGAATGTGACAGTCTCCGTACAGTCCGGTCTGTTCGTCTGAGAATATCGCATGGTGGGCCTAGGGGGGCGGTAAACGTCAGTCCCCTAATAGCGGTACAAGTCGTGTCGGAATGTAGCCCAGAACACCTTGAGATAACACTAGAAACCTACCAATATACCTCGCTTGCCCTGGCCAGGGACGACTATGTGTAATGGCTCTCCATGACACAGCGCGATATCAACTCCCAATACCGGGAGAGACGAATCCTATCTAACCGTCACTGTCTCCAAGTGCTTCGGGACTGCACCCAACTAGTACCTGTTTGCACGACTCCTTTGAGCCGGGGTAGGGTAGTAATCAAATTACAGTGGGAACACACTCGAGGCGAAGTGACAGTGTCAAGTCAGCGGACTAAGCTGTACTCATGTCACCTGGGAACTGATAACTGACGATAGGTATAGTACCAACAAACAGTTCCCAACGAGTCCTGTCCAGTGTACTCGTAACCTAACGAGCACCCGCATACTATCTCAAGTACGACGTACTGACGGCTGTAGGATAGACCGTCTCCCCTGCTGGGATGAGAAGCGCGTACGCTAGTCTACTCCGGAGTATCGATGCCCTGTCTCGATAGTCCTACGACTAGGGACCTGTATAAGGATGTGCTTGTGGATTACCCAGCCCCCACGAGTGTGACTTCTATCACAACGCTGGTAATCAAGCAAAGATCCTAAGGGCTTTCACTAATGTGTATAGGCGATATACTAAAAGAAACACATGTACACATTAAAGTAGAAACAAACTAAGTAGCGTACTACCATTTTGAGCAAGATTGTCTATACAACTGTGAATATCCCAAGCTTCCATTAAGTAATATACAAACTAGTATGATACAGTAATGGCCTTTAGGGCATATACACTAACAATCTCCCACTTGCACTAAGGCCATGTACTGGCGTATCGAAGACCTATAATCTCGATCAGCCGCTCGAACTGAGTCTGGGGTATGGCCTTCGTGAATGGATCTGCAGTGTTATCATCCGTAGCAACCCTCCGAACCTCGATCTCCTGGCGATCCACGATCTCCCTGATCAGGTGATACTGCCTCAAGATGCGTCTGGACTTCTGATGGGACCTGGGTTCCTTCGCTAAAGCTATAGCCTCGTTGTTGTCGCAATACAGAGGTATTGGATCAACAATAGACGGAACCACCTGAAGCTCCGTGAGGAACTTTTTCATCCAGACTGCTTCCTTTGCAGCATCGCAAGCAGCGATATATTCCTCTTCCATTGTCGAGTCAGCAACGGTTTCCTGTTTGGAACTCTTCCAACACACCGTCCCTCCATTGAGGGTAAAGACATAACCCGACATGGACTTGGAATCATCCTTGTTACTCTGGAAGCTGGAGTCAGCAAAGGCCTCAATCTGGAGGTCTTTTCCGCCATACACCAAGAACATCTCCTTAGTCCTTCTCAGGTACTTGAGAATGTTCTTTACCGCTATCCAGTGCTTCTCCCCAGGGTTTGACTGATACCGGCTTACCACACTCAGTGCATAAGCTACATCTGGTCTGGTACACAACATCGCATACATTATAGAGCCTACCGCAGAAGCATAAGGTATAATAGACATGCGATCCCTTTCCAAATCAGTCTTGGGAGACATCTTTTTGGAGAGGGTGATCCCGTGACAAGCCGGTAGATTACCGCGCTTGGAATCTTCCATACTGAATCTTTTCAGTATGGTGTCGATGTTCCTGGACTGTGAAAGTCCTAATATCCTCTTGGATCTATCACGATGGATCCGGATCCCCAGAATGTAAGAGGCATCACCCAGGTCTTTGATGGAGAACCTGTGTGACAAAAACCCTTTGACAGATTGTAGCATAGGAATGTCATTTCCTATCAAGAGAATGTCATCCACGTATAAAACGAGGAATACGACAGTTCTTGCTACAAATCTACTATAGATGCATGGTTCATCTGGATTTTTGATAAAGCCAAATTCTTTGACTGTCTCATCAAAACAGATGTTCCAACTCCGTGATGCCTGCTTTAGTCCATAGATGGACTTAAGCAACTTGCACACCTTTCCGCTGCTCCCACTCTGAATGAAACCCTCTGGCTGGTCCATATAGACACACTCCTCTAAATTTCCATTTAGAAAAGCGGTCTTTACGTCCATCTGCCAAATCTCATAATTGTGGAAGGCAGCAATGGTAAGAAAGATCCGAATGGATTTCAGCATAGCCACTGGAGAAAAGGTTTCGTCATAGTCCAAACCAGGTCTTTGACGAAAACCCTTTGCAACAAGTCTAGCCTTATAGGTCTCAACCTGTCCATCTACACCAATCTTCCTCTTGAAGATCCACTTGCATCCTACGGGTTTTACCCCATCTGGAGAAACATCCAAAGTCCATACTTTGTTGGTGTACATAGACTCCATTTCGATCCGCATTGCATCCAGCCATTTTACTGAGTCAACGCTCTGAATGGCCTGCTGGAAGCTAGTCGGCTCATCATTATCTATGATGGAATCCTCTTTATCCCCGTCTATGAGAAAACCGTAGTATCTCTCGGGCGGATGAGACTGCCTACTACTCCTGCGGAGCGGCGTAGGAATGTCCTGTTCTTTCGAATCCTCTGGTTCTTCTAAGATTTTAGTAATAGCTCGTGGTTCTGGAATTTCTTCCAGTTCTATTGCGCTCCCACTTATCTGATTTTCCAAAAACTCTGTTTCTAAGAAGCAGGCATGACGAGAAACAAAAACCTTTTGTTCCTCTTCGCAATAGAAGAAATATCCCTTGGAGTTCTTTGGATATCCCACAAACTTGCACTGTACTGAGCGTGCCTCGAGTTTGTCCGCATGCTGCTTTTTGACAAAAGCTGGACATCCCCATGTCTTAATGTGCTTAAGATAGGGTTTCTTCCCACACCACATCTGATATGGTGTGGTAGGCACAGTCTTAGTTGGAACTCGGTTCAAAAGGTATGCAGCTGATTCTAGTGCATATCCCCAGAATGATCGCGGCAACTCAGCGTTACTCATCATGGAACGTACCATATCCAATAGGGTTCGGTTCCATCTCTCCGATACACCGTTATGTTGCGGAGTGTATGTAGGAGTAAGCTGAGAGAGAATTCCATTCTCTTTTAGGCAATCCAGGAACTCGGCACTCAAGTATTCACCACCTCGATCAGATCTCAGTGTCTTGATACTTTTGCCGGTTTGGTTTTCTTCTTCATTCTTATATTCCTGGAATTTTCCAAAGGCTTCAGATTTATGTTTCATTAAGAAGACATATCCGTACCTTGAAAAGTCATCCGTAAAAGTAATGAAGTAAGAATAACCGCTTCATGCATGTGTAGACATTAGACCGCACATATCGCTGTGTACGAGCCCTAAGAGCTCACTCGCTCTTACTCCGTGTCCAGTGAACGGAGTCTTTGTCATCTTTCCTTTGAGACAGGATTGACAAGTTTCATATGAATGATATTCGAACGGATCCAAATATCCTTCTGTCTGTAACTTAGTCAACCTTCTCTCATTGATGTGACCCAGTCTACAATGCCATAAGAAAGCATGATTAATTTCTGGAGACTTTCTTTTGTGTGTATTCTGGACATTGAAAATCTGTGGTTGGTTTAATACGTATATACCATTGTTTAATGTACTTGACCCAATCAAAACTTGATTAAGGTGAATGTTCACAACATTACTTACAAATGCAAATTCATAACCTTCTATAGATAATAAAGATACAGATATGATATTACAAGTTGCATTGGGTACAAAATAACAATCCCGTAAAACCAAAACATGTCCATCTGACATTCCCAAGTGATAGTCCCCCACGGACTCAGCATCCATGCCAGCTCCGTTTGCAACTCTGAGGGTCATATCACCTGCCTTCAAAACCCTACGCTTTCTCAGTGCCTGCAAAGAATTACAGATATGAGATCCTGATCCGGTATCCAATACCCAGGAAGTAGAGTTTATTGATAGACAGTTTTCAATAACATACACACCTGAAGCCGAAGCCGCAATTTGCTTCGGATCCTGGTTCTTGGCCTTCCAAGCCCTGCAATCCTTTTTCCAGTGTCCTTTCTTATGACAATAGAAGCACTCTTCCTTTCCCACAAGCTGCCCCGCTATCTTTGTTGCCTTTACTTTTTTCCTTTGTTTCCACTTTACTAACACCGCCCCTTGGTTTGGTGGGGGGTTTTCTTCTTCTTTCCCTTGGCTTTCGTCCTGGACCTAGAAGAGGAAGGTCCTCCAACAAACAAAGTGGATGTTTCCCTACCTTTCTGTAGGGTGCCCTTTGCACTCCTTAGCGGGTTGAGGAGTTCTGAAAGTTCAACTTCTTTTTCTTGCAAGTTGAAGTTCAGGATAAACTGGGCGTAAGTGGAAGGAAGGGACTGGAGAATCAAGTCAGTATAGAGCTCGTTCTCTAATGTGGTCCCAAGGTCCGCGAGCTCTTCAATATAGCCAATCATCTTAAGCACGTGTTCCGCTACCGATGATCCGACGGACAATCTCGCCGAAAACAGCTTTTTCGAGATTTCGTATCTGGCGATACGGGATTGCTCTCCTTACAGTTCTTTTGTAGGGAGAAATATGGATTCAAGGTCCATATTCTCGTGCCTCCTCTGATGTTCATTGTCCATAGAGGCAAGCACGAGGCACTTGGCCTTCACACAGTCGATCTCCCAGGTCTTACGGATTTCCTTATCCGCGACGCTGGAGGTAGGACCTGGGACAGGGAGAGCTTTGGTGGTAAGAAGATACCCCAGCTTGTCATAAGTGATTGCCATTTTGACATTCCTGAGCCAATCTTTGTAGTTTGGCCCTTTAAATATATTTTTATCTAGTAATAACTTAAGTCTGGTCATGACGATTAGTCGCTGCAATTAGGAGAGAGAGAAGAAACACTTTAGCATGATGCTCTTGCAAGTTTAGAATGGTTTTTAGTTTGTCTAAACAGGATGGCTCCCACTGTTTCTCGAATTCCTCCTCAAACCAAAAAGGAAGAATTAGTCGGGATCAATCTCACCGTACAATACTTGCTTAACTGTTCAGCCAGGCCAGTGTTGGTACTTCGAGGGAGGTTTTCCAACACTTTCGCGAAGTTCCTTAATTAAATAACCTCTTTTCCCTGGGGGCGTAGCCCCGCTAACACCTTTCTAGACACCTACTTGGTTTATAGTATTGATCGTTAAGTGAGAAATTTCCTGAGGAGTAGCATATACTCACAGTAGGATCGGGATCCAAATATCATCGTGTGATAAAACTGAAGGAATCCTACCAGAATCATCACATTCCAAATGGTATGCAGCACTAGCAAGTTTCAGTTTCTTTAGAAACTCCCGATGTGGATTTTTGCCCCATGCCCTTATGACCTTGACTTTGGCCAATAAATCATAAGTCACATGTCAAGTTCTACCCGTAATTCTCCAGGTTAATTTGAACCTACCCGTACCTACCCTTGACTTTCGCCAACAAGACAGTACGACTGTCCCAAACAGCCGCATCTATCTATGCTGTATATGAATACCCAATAGCTACCAAATACTGTGCCTTGAGTTTGGCCAACAAACACAGCTTGAATACTATTGACTACCCATATGAAATGACGGAGGGCTACGAATGGTTTTGGCAAAACCGTGAACGTAGTGAACTTGATATAATTGATGGAACGAGATAGCTTTTAAAAGGAGTGGTTCAAGCTCCGCGTTTAAAAGTTGGTTTTTGAAAAGAACCGAGTGGTTTTGAAAGTGTTCCAACGACTTTACTTTGGTTTATTTTCTTGCATTAATTTTAATGCGTCCCATCATTTAATCCTACCATTGCAGAAAACAACGAAAATATGACGTACTCTTATGCCATCCGCATTCGCCACGGGGCCCCGTCATTACCCGTTAGGTTACTTAACTAACGACAGAGCGGGGGCTGGACTAGCGCGGATGGAAAACATAAGCAACGCCTAAATAGATATCATATATAGATATATACATCGTCAGATGCAATGATAGCCATTCCAGATCACAGATGAACACATTGGATATACTAGGAATCCGCATTTCGTACGAGCCTGCAACGAAAAGCGAATTACACGGTCGCGATGAATAGCCAATACCCTACCCTAGACCCCTAAGGGTGCGGCAAACTACCCGCCAAATACCTGAAGTGAAGCAACCTCCCTCAACAACGTGAGTAGGACACTCGGCACTTCGAGGTACCCGGTAGTTTGTGCACCCCTTCCTTGGGTCTATCCTAGGAGCAAAAACAGTAAAAGAAATTATACAATGGCGGCTACAACCTCATCCCGGATGTGCGGCCATATAAATAATATTACATCAATTACAAATTACATGAATTGAAATATAAATAAAACTCTCATCTCACAACCCCTCGGCTATTCATCCGCGACAATCCAACGAATTCATATACACAAACTATCAACATTACAGATCACAGATATGTATAACCCCCACTAATCGACGTATAGCGATTAACAGACGTTTAATACATATATCACATCACAGATATAACCCGTTAGCCAAAATCTTGAGAAGTTCGATCAAAATACGGATTTGTAACCACCCCAAAAACAAATTTGTTCTCTGGAAATTCTGGGCAGAAACAAACCATCCTAAGAATCACAAAACACCATTATAAGAACACTGCAGGAAAAACAACCCACGGCCGAGTCAACTCGGCCGCGAATCCACGGCAAGAGCATGCTCTTGCCGCGTTTCCGCGGCGCTTTGACCGAGTCACTGGATCGTTTTTCTTGGGTGTTCTTTAAAAACCCTGAGCCGATTTTTAGTACATGATTTATTATTTTTTGAACAGAAATAAAAATCGGCAGAAAGTTCACTTTTTTGGGGTGTTTTGCGGTTTTTTTCTCCGATCGAAATTCTAGATACTTTGCTAACATGTTAGATAGTGTTTAGCTAGGTTCTAATACCACTGTAAGTCTACGTTACCTGTCCCGGTTCTTTCGGGGATGTGGAAATGGTGAAAAACGATTTTTTCGGTGGAGGTAACATGGACTCAAAAACGGATCTTTGCTAAACAAACTATCTAACAACCTAACTCACCTCGTCGTCTCCTTGTGCCGAAGATGGATTCACCCGAAAGCTTCTACCTTTGTCTCCAACCTCAATCTAGAGGAAACTAGAATACTTGGCTTGCTAGACCTTGTACACTAGGATGAGTAGAGAAGTGTTTTGGGTTTTATCTCTATGGTTCTTGTTTCTTAACTCATAAGACAATAGAACCATGAGCAAGAGAGAGAGCAAGAGGAAGAGGGAGAGCTTGAGGATGAGAGAGAATCAATATGATAGAATGAAGAAGACTTTTTACAACCATGCTCTCATAACACAAAATAATCATGATAATAATAGTAATTGAGTATTATGTGATGGTTCATGTCAATGGCATTATCATTTCATTCATTTAATGCATTTTGTGAACAAACAAGCAAGCAAAAGTCATAGCCATGAAATGATAGCCATTGTCATGATGATGGTCAACAAGTCCAAACTAGTCAACCGGTCAACAAAGTCAACAAGTCAACCTTTCAACCCAACCATGGCATAATAATACTTAATCAATATTATTATTAATCATATTTCTTATTCTCATTAGGGTTTGGCAAAAGTCAACAGTCAACAACCCTAATGAGAATCCTCTGTCTCTGTCAACCGTGCATACACACCCGCATCCGCATTCCGAGGAACACGAATACAAATGAGATAAAACCAATCCCAAAACGTATACTAGGTTCTGGCTTAAACCAAAGCCCTCTAGTAATAACTGCCCGGACACCAAATGTGCACGAGTGCGCGGATGTGACCGAACCCTGTCGCAAAACCATGCGACCTCTACTCTTTTGCCTAAAGGCGAATAGCTCTCTGTGTGGGACTCTAAAGACTCGACACTACGCTGGCAGTGGGTTTAACCACAGACCGCAAGCGGCACTAGCTGTGCGTAACGGCCCCCAGGTAGATGCCGATAAGAAGACTGACGAGGTGAACTCATCCGAACTCCTACTGAGCCTGAATGTGACAGTCTCCGTACAGTCCGGTCTGTTCGTCTGAGAATATCGCATGGCGGGCCTAGGGGGCGGTAAACGTCAGTCCCCTAATAGCGGTACAAGTCGTGTCAGAGTGTAGCCCAGAACACCCTGAGATAACACTGGAAACCTAACAGTATACCTCGCTTGCCCTGGCCAGGGACGACTATGTGTAATGGCTCTCCATGACACAGCGCGATATCAACTCCTAATACCGGGAGAGACGAATCCTATCTAACCGTCACTGCCTCCAAGTGCTTCGGGACTGCACCCAACTACTACCTGTTTGCACGACTTCTTTGTGTCGTGGTAGGGTAGTAATCAAAGTACAGTGGGAACACACTCGAGGCGAAGTGACAGTGTCAAGTCAGCGGACTAAGCTGTACTCATGTCACCTGAGAATTGATAACTGACGATAGGTATAGTACCAACCAACAGTTCCCGACGAGTCCTGTCCAGTGTACTCGTAACCTAATGAGCACCCGCATACTATCTCAAGTACGACGTACTGACGGCTGTGGGACAGACCATCTCCCCTGCTGGGATGAGAAGCGCATACGCTATTCTACTCCGGAGTATCGATGCCCTGTCTCGATAGTCCTACGACCAGGGACCTGTATAAGGATGTGCTTGTGGATCACCCAGCCCCTATGAGTGTGACTGCCATCACAATGCTGGTAATCAAGCAAAGATCCTAAGGGCTTCCATTAATGTGTATAGGTGATATACGAAAAGAAACACATGTACACATTAAAGTAGAAACAAACCAAGTAGCATACTACCTGTTTCCCCCAATCAGAGCAAGGCTCTGTTTGAATTCAAATTTTGAAGCAACGCTTCAAATCCCGTGCGCTGCGCGCAACGCGCCACGTGTCAGAAGTTGATACGTCAACGCAACGCCCGAGACAGTGCGTCCAATCAGAGCAGGGCTCTTTTAAAAACAAAAAGTAAAAGAAAGCAACGGTCAGTTGCACAAGCGCTGCGCTGCGCGACACGTGTCTGCGCAGCGCTGCGCGACACGTGTCTGCGCAGCGCTGCGCGACACGTGTCTGCGCAGCGCTGCGCGACACGTGTCTGCGCAGCGCTGCGCGACACGTGTCTGCGCAGCGCTGCGCGACACGTGTCTGCGCAGCGCTGCGCAGACACGTGTCGCGCAGCGCAGCTGCACTTGTGCTTGCGCAAGCGCTGCACTGCGCGACACGTGTCTGCGCAGCTGCGCTTGCGCAGCTGCGCTGCGCAAGCGCAGCAGTGCAAGCGCTGCACTGTGCAAGCAAGCGCAGCTTCGCAGGGGGAGTTGCGCAAAAACAAAATGGAGATTTAAGGAAATCTTTTCTGTTCTTGTTAAAACAAGAAGATTTTCTTCTGTAAAACAGGGGCCTTTGGATCAAAGATCCAACGGTGGGGAAAATTCCCCAAATCACTTAGAAAAGGATTTCCTTAACAAATTTAACTAATTTATGAACACTATAAAAAGGACCCCAGACCTCAATTCAAGATCATCAACTTCTGGCTAAAAAAAAGAGAAGAGAAGAGAACTCTTGGGCACTCCTCAAGAACATTAAAAAAAAAAAGGTAAAGACCTTTAAAAGAAGAGAAAAATCTCTAATGAACAGATCATTGATCTAAGAACAGGATCATTAATCTTCAATAAATAAATAAATAAATAAAAATAGTGCCTTGCACTTGTTATGAACCTTTGGTTCTCTGAGATAAGGAAAAACAAGAGAAAAACTTGTTTTTCTTTGATATGAATTTAGATAAAAAAAAAGAAGTGCTTTGCACTTCTGTTCTTGAATCTACAAAGATTCTTGGGGCTTTGCACAAATGCAATGCATTACTTGAAGGGCCAGGCCCAAGTCAAAAAGACTTAACAGGCCAAAATAAATTGCGAAGCAATAAAAAGGGCAGAGCCCAAATGAAATTGATGCCCTGCATCATTTATAAAGGGCAGAGCCCAAAACAAACTGATGCTCTGCATCCTTTCTGGGCAAAGCCCAAATAAAAATTAAAAAAGAAATGCAATGCAAAAGAAAATAAAATGTTGGACATTTCCAATTGGACTTAGCCCAATTTTGGCCATAAGTCCTTAAATTAAATTGACCGAGCAAGATTGCTCTCCTAAACCAATTTATATCCGGTTCGAGGGTACATCTCCGAACTCCTTTGACATCCATCGTTGTAATTCCTCAACGACGTCAAAGAGGTGACGGGTCCCAACGACCACACATCAATACGGACTGCGGGGTCCTTAAACTTGTGGACCGAAACGTCCCTAAACTAATGTTGGACCGAAAACGTCCCTAAACTAATATTGGACCGAAATGTCCTTAAACTAATATTGGACCGAAACGTCCTTAAACTAATGTCGGACCACTACGTCCCTAAACTGGAACACAGACCACCACGTCTCTAAACTGGAATATAGACCACCACGTCCTTAAACTGGAACACGGACCACTACGTCTCTAAACTGGAACAATAGATCTCCCAAATGCTCTTTTGCCGGATCTAAACGGTCTCGTTTAAGTTGATCTTAGCCCCAAATACGGCTAACGTATCCTTAAACATTTAAATGGACTATAAAACTCCAAATCGACTTTGGTTCAAGGGTACATCTCTGAACTCCTCTGACATCTGCCGTTGTAATCCTTCAACGACGTTAGAGAGGTGACGAGTCCCGATGGCCAGATATTAAATGGATTATCACGTTAAATTGATCTTAGTCTCAAACAGGACTATTGTATCCTTAACGAACGTTTAAGTTGATCTTAGCCGCAACGCGACTAATGCATCCTTAAACTAGAAACACCAAACCCAAATCTAAGTAAATACGGATTTGGACTAGTCCACGTCCTACGGGCGACGGCATTATTCAGTCTCCGTATACAATCCACGGGCAACCACAAACAAAACAAACACACATGACACGAAGTGAAATTCCGGAGAAGGAGAAAGTTGTTACAGCGATGCGGTAGCGTAATTAACTGCAGGGGCTTGCGCCTGCAGGGAAGAGCGTCCCCACAATCAAAAACCCCTCAAGTGAGGGGGAATCTGACAAAGTCTGCTACATCGGCCGCATCCGTTTAAACCTCCGATACATGGTGCCATAAATCAACTTGGCATCTTCGGAGAGGTGGACGGATAAAACCAAATAGCATCTGCCCCGAATCTCAGCGTCCGGACATCGCGGTCCTGTGCGCCGTCCTTCGGAGTGGAACAGATTCTGGCACGCCCGGTGGGACCTCTTCCTCTTTCCACTCCACACTTCGTGTGTCGTCTTCGCGAACCAGTCGCGGTTTGTTAATGGTTGCCTTCGGATTTCAAGTTACTAAGATTTGGTCTTTTGCCTGGCGCAGAACTCAAGATTCAATGGTCTCTAATTGCACCAACTGCTCGAAGTGCCACTGCAACGGACGCTCCACCTCACTGGGAGGTGTAGCATATGGGCCCCAAGCGGCTTCCTTCTTCACTCTGCCAGTAGACCAGGTGACCCAAGCCACCACTGGCATGTTCTTCGGGACCATGATCCCACCTACAAGCTTCTCTATGCCGATGCCTGCACCGGAAGTGAACAAGAAGTCGGTCTTCGACCGGCTCACTGCTACGACGACCCCTGTCAACGGGTCGCCCACTACCAAACCGACAGCCTCTGTTTTTACCAGGCTAAATCAGAACTCTAAATTGGCTATCCCAAGGAAAGCAATAACTGCTGCTCCAGAAGTCGTCAAGACGGCTTCCCCTATCAAAGAGTCAGTCTTTTCAAGACTGACGATTCCTGTTCCTGCCCCTGCTCAAGGATCCGTCTTCGATAGATTGAATATCACCTCTCAAAAGACAACCTCAGTCTTTGAGAGGTTAACACCAGCGACGCCTCACTCAGGCAGGGGGCAAAAAGAAGCTGTCTCTATCTCCGAGCCAGTCCCAACGGCTCGTCATGCTCGACGTCGCCATTGGCAACGAGTGAGGAAGGCAGGGGGCAACTCTCCCTCAGGGCTAACTCCACCGGCTCCAGTGGTGGAAGTCAACGCTGCTGTTCCAACTGGGAACAGCTTTGAACTGCTGAGGAGGGTACGGAAGAATTCTCTAACCGCTACACTGAAAAGATCTCCTCCGCCTGCGGAGAGAGTCCCAGAAACAAAGCAAGAACGGCCCCCTCAACGGCTATCCTCAAGAATTTATAAAGTTTGGCGGAGGGTTCAAGACTCCGTTATCGACACGGATCACTCCCGTCAACGAAAAAAGGCGAAGGTGGAAAAAGACGAGGACCGTCCCATTAAACAGCGGGGGGGACAGCAGCTGCTAGGATGCCCCCTTCAACGGTTCCTTTAACCTCAACGGCCCACAAAAGAAGGAGGCCAGAGAAAACTCCCGCGTTAGCGGCAAAAGCTAAAAATAGTGAACCTAAACGCCCCAAGTCAGGGGGCATAACAGTTCATACGGTTTACATGGCATCGGGAAAAGAAGATAGCCGTATATCAACAGGTCATAGACCGCACACGAGGTCAGTGACCAAGGCTCAGGAGCAGCAGCAGAAGCTCCAAGAAATAATGAACGCTATGGCCGCACTTACAGGGCCAAAAGAAACCCCTGAAACATCCTCGGACGAGCGTCAAGAACAAGAAACGGACGCTGAATTCCTTCGTCGCGTACTGGAGAAAAAAGATAAAGAAGCTGCGGAGCAGGCAGCCAACATAAAGAAAATGGCCCTCCTATTCCAGGATATGGTGGGTATGATGATTCAACAAGATCCGCTTGCTGAAGATCCCCCAATCATTCTTGAAGACGATAGGGGAGAGACGTCGAATCCTCCACCAGTTCTGTCCACAACTAAAGAGGATACAATCTCCAAAGCTGATTTGGATGAATAAATCGCCCAGCAAATACGGGTTCATCATGCAACCGAAACAGCCGGCCAGGTCGTGAAAACGGGGAGACCATACCCGAGTTGGTACGATCAAATCAAGTACTCGCCAGGTTATACAATTCCCAAGTTCCATGTCTACAAGGGGACGGGCAATCCTCATCAGCATGTTGCCCAGTTCAGGGCACTCTGCGGCAACACCGGCGGTGACGACAAGTTGTTGCTTCGCCAGTTTGTTGGAAGCTTATCAGATACGGCGTTCGAGTGGTACTCTGAGCTCCCGAACGACTCTATTAAAACCTTCGCAGAGATGGAGCTGCTGTTTACTCAACGTTTTGCAAGCGCCAGTGAACGTACCCCGATGACGGCACTGATTAACGCTAGGGTAAAACCCGGCGAGACGTGGGTTCAGTACGCTATACGGTGGCGGAACTTGTGGTCAAAGTGTGAGCAGCGCATTGAAGAAGCTCCCGCAGTGGGTATGTTTGTGGGAACCCTCGATCCACAAGCAACCATCTCGCAGTTTATGATGTTTTTCAAGCCGACTACCTTCTAAGCCTTGATCGACAAACTAGCACAGATGGATCAGATGGGCCATAAACCTCCTTTTCCAAGGCCGGACTCCCGAAATGACAAAGGGAAGGGAAAAGCGATCGACGTCGCTAATGCTCAACAACAACCAAGCGACCCGAAGCCAGTGGCTCGTCAAAATAATATGCGCCCGTACGTACCCCTTGAGGATAGGATGGGACGTCCTTATTCCTTTCCCCGCGATAAAACGAGGAGGTTATTCGAGCTGGCGTTGCGCAACAGACTCATAAATTTGCAGGATCCAAAACGTCCGTTACAACCAAGTGACGTCAACGAACCCAACTACTGTCCTTACCATCGAGTACTAAGCCATCCGATCGAAGACTGCTACGTTTTCAAAAATTGGCTTGAAAACCAGTACCGACAGGGCAAGTTCGCGTTATCCGACAAATGGAAGGTGAATCCTCCACAGCCACACACCTCTAAGGGGACGAATACGCCGTGGGAAACATGCTCCGTCGTTGAAGAAGCTCCTTGGGAGGTTGTATTATCAGCCAAGACAAAGAGGATGCTAAACGATCTTCAGACATGTCCAGCGATCAAGTGGAAGAACCCGTTGGAACCGCAGGTCATTGAAGGGATGTTGAAGCCACGTCTAACTCCAAAGACCGATGGTGGTGACTCAAACACTTGCAGCCAGCCGTCAAAATCTTCGAAAAAGAAGAAGAAGAAATCTAAGAAGCCCGTGAAGCCTGGCGACAAGCGCACGGACTTACAAAAACAAATTGACGCGCTGGAAGAATACAATCAGAAGGCACGGAACAGACTCCTATTACGCTCCAGGAGTTCCTCAATCACGTCTTTCAAGAAGAAGACGAGGGAAGAAGTTCATCTGATGAATCCGAAGAATGCGTAGCGAACTGTCATATGATTTCCCATTCGATCACGAACGATGAGGAGACTCCTTGCACCGAAAAGCTGGGGGCAGATCCTGAATCAAAAATTCTGGGGCTATCAGATGAGGTAATTGACGCATTCCTTAATGAAGCTCGGTTGAAAAGTAAAGCTGACCGAGAACGCGAGACGGCTATATTTGAAAAGGCCAAGCGCCAGCGACTTGATGAAAGAGCTGAGACGATCCCGCTGGAGCAAAACACCTCCTCTACCGACAAAAACCAATTCAAGATGAGGAAAAAGTTTGCTAAGGCCATATCAATGGGCATGAAGCTACCATCCTCTGAAGGAAACGTCACTGGTGAAAGGGAAACTCACCCCTCCTATTGCTTATATCATCAAAAGATTTCGCATCCCACTCAAGAGTGAAAAGCTTTCGATAGATGGTGGCAAGGATATGTTGCTCATCGACAACGCTTTAAGCGGGAAAAGCGTAAAACTCATCGGGAGTAAAGAAATACAACCGAAGGGCTTAAAAGAACTGCTGGCGATTGTTGCATGATTAACACCGGTAAACCACAAGTGCTTACATTTGGGAGTGATTATGATGAAGAGCTAGAACTTTCCCCCCTCTTTAAAGAGTCTGATTCGAGAAAAGAAGAAGAACCGAAGGTTTGCGAAAATATCCGGCTACGTAATCGCACGCTACCCGAAAAAAACCTCGGACCCTCGAACAGGAAAGATAAAGGGAAAGAAAAGGCCTCTGAAGATATCGTCTTAGATGACCAAGTGGTGGAAGAGCTAGCTGCCAAAGACCCACCAAAGAAGAATAAGATGGATTACAACGTCTTAGCACATCTGAGGAAGCTGCCCTCACAGCTCAGCATTCTTGACGCCCTTTTGCTATCAAAAGAGGCGAGAGATTCGTTGATTAAGGCGCTCCAAGACCTAGAACAATTCCAAGCATGCCTGGCCGAGAAAAAGATGAAGGATGAATTGGAGGAAGTGCACACGGCCGATGTTACTTTTGGCGATGAAGACCTTCTACTTGGGACGTGCGAACACAATCGCCCTCTCTATGTCTCGGGATACTGCTATGATATAAAGATAGGCAAAATCCTGATCGATAACGGGTCATCTGTTAACCTACTCAACGTATGGGTGTTGAAGGAAATCTGCATGAGCGTCCAGCACCTTGCTCGGGACAAGATCACCATCTCCGGGTTCGACTTCCAATCGTCAAAGACTCTTGGATCTGTGAGACTGACGCTACGCTTCGGGCTACTCGTCACGGACATTAAGTTCCACGTCATAGACGCCAAGACATGTTACAACGCTTTGCTCGGTCGCTCATGGTTACACGAGTACAACATCATCCTTTCTACACAACATCAGTGTATGAAGTATTTTAAGGATGGTTTCGAGTATACCGTGACGGGAGAACTGAACCCATTCTCTGTGAACGAGGTCCGCAAATATGAAGATGCCAAATACTTCTTACCGAGTTTCAAAGACACAGAGAAGTGTCACAAGCCGGAGAATAAAACTAACGCTACCATCCCTGTCTTCGGCAGTGATACTGAGGAAGAAGAGGAGATGGTTTATTCGGATCCGCCCCAACACAACAAGCCGGGACCATTGGCTCCTACATTGATCTTTGGCAGCGACTCGGAAGATGAAGTCCATGCCGTATTCTCTGCTCGACCTTTAATACAAATGTCCGCTGACGAAGAGCAAAGTCTACAAGTCGCCATGGTGCCGCCTGAGCATCATAAAGAACTGGATGCACTTAATATCTACAGTGTAGAAGAGCTGCGGACATTCTATATCCCTCCCAAACGAGAAAGCGAAAAAGCAATTCTATTTTACCGCTCTGAAGAAACCAAGGTGAAAAAAGAAATCTGGCATGGCGCGGATCCTGCGCTCGACAGGCTTCAGCCTATCCGTCTTCCCAGATATTATACAGAGGGTTTGAAGAAGCTGCTGAAACGCCAGGGGATATCCTTCAAACAGACCGTTAGAGAGGCCAAATTCTATGACAGGGTCTGGAACGTTCCCGGGACTCAACGCAAACTGCCTAGTGGGAGAATGGAAACAAAAGGGCTTGGATACATCCGGTCAAAGAAATGAGAGTTACTACCCGGCTGCTACGTCGTATATGACCTTGATGAAGAAGCGGATACTCAATGGAAGGACGCTAATCCTAAGCCAGTGAAAGTTCCAGATGCAAAGGAGCCCAGTCCGTCGTTCGAGGAATAAATGGACAAACTTATAAAGAAAGATGGTCAAAAAGTCCGAGATGATCACAACCGCGAGACGGCCATCTACGAGAAAGCCAAGACGCAACGCCTTCTCCAACAGGCCGTAAAGGATGAAAATGCCGCTCCTTGTCAACCTGTTATAAAGAAGGCTCAGCGCAAAAGCAGAAATAAGTCGAAAGGCCAAAAAGGCGCTCAACAGCAACAAAGCAGGGCTAAGAGGTCACGCAAACGGGAGGCGAGCGTTATTGATCTATCCCTCATGAAGAAAATGAGTCGAGCATACTCTTTTCCTCGGGATAAGACGAGGAGGATATTTGAGCTTGCTCTAAAACATCAGATGCTCATACTGCCGGAGTCCAAGCACCCCGAACAAGCAAGCGAAGTCTCTGACCCAAACTATTGCTCTTACCATCGAGTAATAGGGCACCTGCTCGAAGACTGCTTCACCTTTAAGAATTGGGTCGAAGATCAGTACTAGCTCGGCAAGTTCGCTCTGTCTGACAACTGGAAGGTAACGCCGCCACAGAAGCACGAGCCCAAGGCCACGAAAGAAGAGCCAGTTCCGCATTGGGATTGGAAGCGAATTCGTACTTGTCACGTGATAACGATATCAAAAGAAGAGCCCGAGAACATGGATGACCTTCCCTGGTGCTTCAAAAACAACAACGATGAGGTAATCTCAGATTTCCCACCAGCGCCGAAAGAACTGGAAGATGGAATCCATACCACTGCAGATAACCTTAAGAAAATTGAGTTGGGATTAGCAGACGATCCGCGACCGACATTTATCAGCGAGCTACTATCTGAAGAAAGGGTAGCTGCGTTAAAGGATGTGCTTCTGCAGCATAGAGATTGCTTCGCGTGGAACTATTCTGAAATGTCGGGACTAGATCCAGAAATTGCTGTACACAAATTGGCGATATCTCTGAACATCAAGCCAGTCAAACAGGCGCCGAGAAGAATGCAACTCGAGCTTGAGATGAGCATCAATGCCGAGGTCAAGAAGCTGATCGACTCTGGCTTCATCCAGGAGGTTCAATACCCTGAATGGATCGCCAACATCGTCCCGGTGATGAAGAAAAACGGGACAGTGCGTATATGCGTAGACTTCCGCGATCTTAATAAAGCTTGCCCGAAGGATGATTTTCCAGTGCCAGTCACCGAACTGATGATAGAAAATACGTCCACTCATGAGATTTTCTCCTTCATGGACGGCTCGTCAGGATATAATCAAATAAAGATGCATCCCGAAGACCAGAAGCACACCACCTTCAGGACTCCTTTGGGTATATTCTGCTACAAGGTGATGCCCTTCGGTTTAAAGAACGCCGGTGCTACTTACCAGAGAGCCATGACGCAGATATTTGGTGACCTTATACACGAAATCGTCGAATGCTATATCGACGATCTCGTAGTTAAAAGTAAATCATACGAAGAACATCTCGAGCATTTGAAGACCGTATTTCAACGCCTTCGGCAATACAACTTGAAGATGAACCCTCTTAAGTGTGCATTCGGAGTTTCCTCGGGCAAATTTTTAGGATTCATCATCCGACACCGGGGTATCGAAATAGATCCGTCCAAGATCAAGGCGATCATAGAAATGCCTCCGACGAGGACTCTTAAACAGTTGCGGTCTCTCCAAGGGAAACTCGCATACATACGGCGATTTATATCCAATCTTTCAGGCAAGTGCCGTCCTTACAGCCACCTGATGAAGAAAGGAACCCCGTTCGTCTGGGATCAAAAGTGCCAAAGCGCACTAGACGAGATCAAACAGTACCTGCAAAACCCTCCAGTGTTGGCTGCTCCGGTTAAGGGAAAGCCTCTCATTCTTTATACAGCCGCCCTCAAAGGTTCTTTAGGCGCATTATGGGCACAAGAGAACGATCAAGGGAAAGAAAGAGCACTCTACTACTTAAGTCGAGTTCTACTGGGGGCAGAAAGCAACTACTCCCCCATCGAAAAACACTGCCTGGCGTTGATCTTCGCGATAACAAAGCTCAGGCACTACGCGTTGGCGCATGAGGTCCATCTCATTTCAAAGGTGGACCGCCTTAAATACTTGATGTCAAAGGCCATATTGACGGGACGACTCGCTAAATGGGCCCTACTCTTGATGGAGTTCTCGATCACGTACCAACCTCTCAAGGCAGTGAAAGGCCTGGCCATCGCCGACTTCCTCGCTGAGCATCCCATACCCGCCGATTCTCCTCTAAATTGCGATCTTCCAGACGAACATGCGTTTGATGCGATCGACGGTGGTGATACCCGATGGGAGCTCTATTTCGAGGGAGCATCTTCCGTAAAGAAGCGCAAACAAAGTACCCCTATAATCAAATCGGGGGTAGGACTCATCTTTGTGACTCCACAAGGAGGGATAATGCGCTTTGCTTTCTCCCTAACAGAACCGAGAACAAATAATGAAGCCGAATACGAAGCTCTGATAACAGGCCTCGAGATCGCCATTGACATGGGAATTGAAAACCTCCTCATATACGGGGATTCTCAACTGGTCGTTAATCAAATAAACGGCGACTACCAAACATGCAAACCAGAATTGGTAAAGTACGGCGAAAAAGTGCAACAACTGTTGACTCAAATTCCCTCCTATACTTTGGAAAACATACCGCGCGCGGAAAACAGCAAAGCAGACGCATTGGCCAAACTTGCTAAAGAACTGGCTGATGAGAACCTCGATGACGTTAGAATCGTGGTGCAAAGCCGTCGGGTGCTTGCCCCAATAGAACTATCTCCGGAATCATCCGAAGAAAAAGGAACGAGCGAGCAGATGGCTTTACAAATAAAAGACCGGGAAAATGCCGAGGATTGGAGGGAAGTCTTCATAGACTACTTTAAGTCCCACCGAATGCCCGAAGAAGCGTCCACAAGACATCAGCTCATAAAACGAGCTCTGTCTTTCGCCTTCGTCAATGATACTCTGTACAAGTGGTCATTTGATTCTCTATGGCTGAGATGCTTAGGACCTGACGAAGCGAAAAGGGTCGTCCAGGAAATTCACGACGGACTCTGCGGTTCTTACCAAGCAGACCCGAAGATGAAGATGAAGATAAAACGGATGGGCTACTACTGGCCCACGATGATTCAGGATTGCCTCGAATATGCGAAGCAGTGCCACTCATGCCAAATTCATGGGGACTTCATCCATCAGCATCCAAACCCATTACATCCAACGGTGACTAGCTGGCCGTTCGAAATGTGGGGAACTGACATAGTCGGCCCCATCGAACCAGCATCGTCTAGAGGACATCGTTTCATCCTGGCGATGACTGACTACTTCTCCAAATGGGCAGAAGCAGTACCGTTAAGAGAAGTGAAGACGGAAAATATCCTCCACTTCTTCAAGACGCACATCATATACCGGTTTGGAACGCCAAGACGGATCATCTCCGATAACGGGCCAGCCTACATAAGCCACAAGATCAGTCGCTTCGCGCAACAACACAATATAGATTGGAGATATTCCTCGGTTTATAATCCGCGAGCTAACGGTCTAGTTGTGGCCTTCAACAAGACCTTGACGAAGATCATGAAGAAAACAGTGTCGCGAAATAAGAAAGACTGGCACGAAAGACTGCAAGAAGCTCTCTGGGCGTATCGAACCACGTTTAAAACGGCCACGAACGCAACACCATATGCGTTAGTATTCGGGACAGAAGCAGTACTCCACCTCGAGATAGAGTTACCCTCTCTACGAGTGGCAGTCCATTACGAGCTGACAGACGAAGAAAATGCTCACCTTCGGCTTGAGGAGCTTGACGCCCTTGAAGAAACACGACTCATGGCGCAACAAAATCTGGAGGCCTATAAAGCAAAGATGACGCGCTCATATGAAAGACTGACCCGACCGAGGACATTCCGCCAAGGCGAATTTGTGCTAGTAGTCAAAAAGCCTATGATCCCCAATCGCGCTAAGCGGGAAAAATTCGAGCCAAACTATGAAGGCCCGTACATCATAGATAAGGTCTACCAGGGTGGGGCCTATCTGCTTATGGATATGCACGGTGAAAGGCCTTTCAGGCCAATAAATGGTCGCTTCCTAAAGAAATACTACGCTTAATGAATCATGGCCTAGGTTAATGATAGACGACGACGACTATGTTGGAGAAAGTGCCCTCAGAGTCAATTATTAGGTCACAGGTACGTGATTGTAATGATTGATGGAGGACCTATCCCGGTAGGACAGTCTTACTCGAGATGATAGTATGCTATCTGGTTTACCTTTATCATCGTGTACTGTTTTAAGTGACCTGACACGTCGCTATTACACGTTGATAGAGCCCCTAGGATTCTTGCTTGACCACAAGCAGTATGAGGGCGATCATATAAGTGGGAGCTGGGGGTCTATAAGCATATCCTTAAAAGGTCCCTAGTCGTGAGAGTTTCGAGACAGGGCATCGATTCTCCATAGTAGACTAGTGTATACAGTCGAGACCCCGACGAGGGGCGGTGGCCGGTCTCACAAGCCACTGGTGTCAGTTGGATCACCTAAGATGTATACAGGTGCTCATTGGGTTATGAGTACACCGGACAGGACTCGCCGGGAACATGCTAGTTGGTCATATACCAGACGTCAGATGGCAGTTCCCTGGTGACATGTGTACAGGTTAGTTCATCGACCTGGGGATCGTCATTTGTCTCGTGTGAGTTCCCACTGTACTTTGATTACTACCCTACCACGGCTCAAAGGAGTCGTGCAAACAGGTTTTAGTTGGGTGCAGTCCCGAGCCACATGGAGGCAGTGAGCGTATCTTCAGGGGTTCGTCTCTCCCGGTATTGGGGGTGAGGTCGTGCTGTGTCTAGGAGAGCCATTACACAAAGCCCTCGGCCGAGGCAAGGAGATTTACTGGTAGGTATTCCAGTAGTATCTCAGGGTGTTCTGGGCTACACTCCGACACGACTTGTACCGCTTTTGGGGGTCTGACTTTTACCAACCCCCTAGGCCCGCCATGCGATGCTCATAGACGAACGGACCGGACTGTACGGATATTGTCACTGACAGGCTCAGTAGGGTGTCAGGCTGAGTTCGCTCACAGACGTCCCTTTTGGTCAATACCTGGTAGCCCGTTATGTATTGGCTTATACCTCTAACGTGCTAGTGGTTAAATCCACAACCAAGGTGTTGACGAGTCTTTAGAGTCCCCTACATTCTGTCACTCAGCTTTCGGGCGAAAGGTTGTAGAGGCCGTATGGAGATATGGCAAGGTCCGATCAGATACGTGCGGTATTGCACGGATCAGGATCGGACAGTCTGTACTATAGGCCATATGGTTATATGGCAGGGTTTGATCAGATACGTGCGGTATTGCACGGATCAGGATCGAACGGATATTACTAGCCGGCTTTGGTATAAGCCGGATCCTAGTATAGTACAGTGCAGATTTTGTCTCAATGCATTTGTATTTCGGTCGGAATACAAATGCGGGTGTGTATGCACAGTATCGGGGTTTTCCTGTAATTTATTACGGGACCAGTTTTCTGGAGTTGCCAGTTTGCTTTCCGTTTCGGCCGATTTCCATTGTTCCGTTCATTGGCCGAAGTTTGGTGGAGGAGGGTTTATTTGCATTGTTGCAAATAGGCATTTGTGGAGGGGGTTCTTTGCATCTTGTTGCATCATGATGGCTTTCATGATGGTGCACCATCCTTTGACCTTACTTGACTTTTGCTTCATGATAGTCTTCATGATGGCTTGACTTGGTAAGCATCATGGTTGTTGATGATTAGTGTGTGGAGTATGGGTTTGATTTGGTGATCATTTCTTTTCATGATGAGCTTTCCTTTCTCTCTCTTGCATGATATGAGAATGGCTCCCATTATTTTTGAGACTTCTTCCTCATTCTCACTCTCATTCTCCTCCCTCCAATGGCCGGCCACTCCCAAAAGTGGGCTGTCCAAAATTTTGGTGGTGGGTTTTTGGCTCATTTGATGTTGCAAAAATCCCACAAGTTCCATCTCCAAACTCCATAGTTCATCCCTCCACCAAAAGGCAATTCCTACAACCCCAAAGTGAGACTTGAGGACTACATATTCTACAGCGAACCTTGGGCACGTCGAGTAGCCGGCTTCGTGCCCGAGTTGCCTCGGCATTGAGGTGGGAGCCCGTAAAAGAAGTAGGCGATGTGGTGCACTTCCGGCGACGAGGTGGAGACCGGAGCTTCCGCAGGAGATCGGGACGACGACGAGAAGAACGGAGGACTCGGATCTGTCGGTATATCTCTCTTCCCCATCTTGTAGTTAGCTAGGACTAGTTAGTGGTTCGATCCGGGTATTAGTGCGCGGCGGTTTGCCAGTTCAAGTAAAAATTAAAGTTTATCACCGCTTCCGCATTTGGCCGTCGGATTGACGGCCGGGGCGCCGCCGTGCACTTACAGTGGTATCAGAGCCTCGCCATTAACTTCGTCTAGCTTCATTTGATGTGTTTTTCAGTTCCGATCGATCAAAATTCCAAAAACCCAATTTTAGTTCACATCAGTTTTCTGTTAAGATTTTTTGGTGTCCAAAAATTTTTCAGGTTGCATAAAACTGATGTACAAGATATTATAAGACCTCTGTAAAAATTCGACGCATTCAGTCGAACATGGAAGCGCGGAACCGCGGCCAACCCCCCTTTGGGCCGCGGTTCTGCCGCACTCTAGTGTCTTCACTGTGTCCAATTTTTTCAGTGGGCTTGTGGGCTGATTTTGAGGGTTTTGGAATATTAAATTTGGGCCCAGAATTTCTGTGAGTGCTACAGTATTGCTTGGGGGCCCACTTGTTAATTATTTGATCGATCGGATATTTTAAACACATTTTTTCACAGTATTTACATTATATCTGCGACCGTGAATGTCACTCGATCGGTAAATCCGGTCTAACTGCTATAGCCCGGTTAGACGGATTTGCGAATGTGATTTTCACGTTGATGTTTTGTGTTTATGCTGTGATGTTGCGGATCGGTCGGTGGGGATAGCCTGGATGCAATGCTAGTACAGTTGTGGTTGTATTATGTACATTTGATATTGCGGGGAGAGCGTCCGACATGTGGACTGCCGTCACTGCCTGTTTGTATTATTATTTTGGGGCACGGCCAGGTTGCGGTCGATGTACCCGTTGTATGTATATTTTACTTTCTGTACTAGGATTGCCCCACGGAGGGGTGCACGGATAGCCGGGTTCTAGAGGGCAACAAGCCCACATCTCATGGCATTGGGACGGAGGGGGCTTCACTCTAGGATTGGCGGGCTATTCGCCGCACTCGTAGGGGGTACAGGTTGACCCAGGAGGGGTGCCCAAGTTACCGGATTCCGTGAAGTGCTGGGTGGTCCATTCACGGCGCTGAAGGGGGCTGCCTCGCTTCAGGTTTTGGCGGGTGACTTGCCGCGCCCGTAGGGGTCTAGGATTTCATTGCACAGGCTATCCACACGACCAGGGGAACGTCGGGTTTCAGCGGCTCTGTGAAACCCGGGGATCCCAGATATCTGTATTGTTTCTGTGATGCTGTACATTTCTGTGATGTTGCATTTTATTCACGCCTTGAGCGAAATATAATATATTGGTATATATATTAGTAGATGTTGTATATGTTTTACATCCGCGCTAGTCCAGTCCCCGCTCTGTCGTTAGTTAGCTAACCTAACGGGTAATGACGGGACCCAGTGGCGAATGCGGATGGCATATGCGTACATCAGTATATTTTCGTTCTTTTTGGTGTGATCAATTGATGGGACTGCATTGATTCGGATCAATGCAAGTTAAAAACAAACCTAATCTGATGTTGTTGGAACATTTTTCAAAAAGCTGTTATTGCAAGGACGTTCACTTTTGTTTTGCATCGTGGTATTCAGTTAGAATATCCTGCTCCTCAGTCGACGAGGCAAGGGCCGAGATCCCTTCACCGGGAGTGACCCCTTGGACAGAAGTTTGCGTCAGGGCAATAACTTCACTATAGCCGATTACTTTTGCTTTGCACCGTGGTATTCAGTTGGAATATCCTGCACCCCATTCTACGGGGAAAGAGCCGAGATCCCTTCACCGGGAGTGACCTCTTTAGCGGAAGTTGTCGTCACTATATTTCTAAAAAGCTATCCGTTCCTTCAACGATATCAAGTTCATTACGTTAAAGGTTTTCGCCAGAAACCATTCGTAGCCCTCCGTCGTTTCATATGGGTAGTCAATAGTATTCAAGCTGTGTTTGTTGGCCAAAGTCAAGGCACAGTGTTTGGTAGCTGTTGGTTATTCATATGCAGCATAGATAGATGCGTTGGTTTGGAACAGTTGTATAGCCTTGTTGGCCAAAGTCAAGGGCTTGTGCGGGTGGATTCGAATCAACCTGGAGAATGACGGGTAGAACTTGACATGTGACTTATGATTTGTTGGCCAAAGTCAAGGTCATAAGAGCATGGGGCAGAAATCACATCGGGAGTTTCAAAAGAACTGAAACTTGCCAGATATGCGCATACCTTCTGGAGTGTGACACCGTGAGCGGATTCTGTCACGTTGTCATGCGATGAGAGTTGGATCCCGATTCCCACTGATGAGTTAGTTTACTCCTCGGGTGACTCCGACTAATTCTTCTTTCAGGTTTGGAGGAGAATTTGAGGTACAGTGGGAGGATTCCAGATTAGATAAATTGGTAACCATTCTAATCTAGGTTAGAGTGCATGCTGAGTGTTTCTTTTCTCTCTCTCTTTGGCAGCGACCATTGACCCGACCCTAAGACTATGACTCAGTGACCAAGTTGACCGAACCTTCTTAACACCGGCTTTTGGATTGTCAGAGTTGCAAACCTCATTGCCACTCCTACTTTTACCCTTTTCTCCAGGACACCCCGTGTTGCTACGAACGTCCACTTCCATTGGACAAAACCATCGTATGGTTAGATACGAACTCGAAGGAATTTATTCGATGATGGTTTCAGGTTCTGGAGAAAACGGATATGATTATTCAGTTGTCTTTTCCTTTTACCCTCTCTCAGGTTACGAGTACTCCTTAGTTTAGGAGATAGTACACCTATTACGCAAATTGGATAGTCTTCTTCCAAACCTTAGGCTGGTGCCGACTGGTAGGGAATGAAGAAAACCAATTAGCATAACGATGGTGTACAGAAGGTATTAAGTTCAGACAAAGCAAGGGATTAGTAAGAGGGCAAAGTAAATTGCAACAGATATTCACGACCAAACCAAGTATTCCTTCGCCAATCTTAAAATCACCTTTGTATTTCTCCAGGACACTCCGTATCACTACGAAGATCCACAGTTTATTGGATACTCCATCGTATGGTTATATACGAACTCGAATGGAACTTGTTCCAGTTCGGGGATGGAATCTGGTCCAGGAGAAATAGGAATAAGGTTTATTCGGTTGTCTTTTATCTTCACCCTCTCTCATTGCGAGTGTTCTTAGGATTGGGACAGTACACCCATTATGCTTATTGGATAGTCTTCTTCCAAACCATAGGCTGGTGCCGAACGGTAGGGAAGGAAGAAAACCATTTGGCCTAAAGGGGTGTGCAGAAGGTAAAGACTAAAGACATATGAAGGGATTTGGAGAGGTGGCAAAGAACTATACGGTTACAGTCGTGAATCTGGAAGAGGCATTACTAGGAATACCAGAATACCCCATCGGAACATTTCAATGTTTCAGTTTCACTGTGTAATGTTAAAGGAAAACTGATTTCCCGATTAGATACTTACTCCAGGGTATGTATTTACCAGGTACGATTCTCACATCTGTATGGTTTTTACAGATGATGAGTGGGAGTAGGTTATTGGGAATTGGGTGATCATCCCCATTATATCGGGATTCGTTGTAATCGGTGATATTTGAGGAAATCACCTGGGCTGTTTGCCGGTCGGCAAATATTTGGTTTTGAATATCCGCTTTTATGCACCAATTTCAAATTGATATATCTGTACGTCTATTTTCATAGAGTGAGATATACTTTTTGATATTATGTCGACGACATTTACCTATATCAGTGGATGGTTAGGTAAGGAGCATTAAACAGCGGTGTAATTCTTCTTAACCATAAGTACAGTTTTCAACCTACGACACACAGTGAATGAGTTTTCAGACTCAAGGGACTTATACAGAGTATTGTATGTTGTCCAGGATCCATCAGGACAGAGGGGTTGGTCCTCGTACAATATTCGGTTTACTTATGACTTCTCTAGTCTTTAGACAGGTGTTTCATGAAAACACAGGGTCCGAATTTGGAGAAGTTATAGGTATTTGAATAGAGTAGAGAACCAGGTATAGCAAGTATCGGGATTCTTCAAAGAGATCGAAGATGTAGATACTTGTGTATGGTATTAAGTTGATAGTAATGACTAAGAGAACTTGCTTCTTTTTCAGGTTACTCATAATTGGAAGCATTCCTAAGTTGAGTAACGCTGATCGGCCTCCTTCCATTTAGTTGACATGCACTGGAGACAGTTGCATGATTTGAATCTGGTTCAATTAAATCAGTGCCTCTGGTCCTATATGGGATATAGAACAGTTCATATCTTAACGATGTTAAGGTACGGGGAGTTGTCCGGCTTATGCTTAAAACCAGACACTGGACAACTCAAGGCACGTTTCTGTAATGGCTGTTTGTGGGTTGACCCAGGCTATGACGCGGGTTGACTTTCTACCATCTAGATGAACAATAGCAATATTGTTCTAGACTCGCCACAGTTTTAATAAAAATGGATTTTTTCAGAAAACAGTAGTGGGAGTATGGTAGAACTGGAAGTGATTCTAGAACCACAAACGATTACTAAAGATTTGATAAGGAACCTAAAGATTCAATCTGGATTGACATTCCATTGGCCACTCCGTAGATACGGTGGGTAACTTCAGGCACCCGAGAGGTACTACGGTAGCCTCAAGGACGGTGACAGGGAAGTTCTTGTTTACCCACAATTACCATTGCTGTTGTTCCAGGCTGCGAGACCAGGCGGGAGGATGAGTATAGCGTCGTTCTAAACTAGTTTTAGAAATGGACGTCTATATGACTCTGCCAGAGGGTTGTCGTAGTCAGTGGGAGCAGCGGAAGCATTGGTGGACAGGAAGCTTATGTCTATTTATAGACTAAAGCAGATATAGCGGAGATAGATCATCTATTTCTGACGTGACAGTCATAGGTTTGACTTCATCAGAATAGGGGATGGATCTGTTCAGAAGGTAGTAGGGTGTGATGTCCTGGTATCTGGATGACATACACAGAGTAGGAAAAGAAACTCCTATACTACAGTCGGTTATACTTTGGTCGTCACACAGTGGTTTCTCCACAAAGGAAATGGATTTTATATCAGACATACTGGTTACTAGATCTATGGTTTTAGATCTAGATTTGGGTGGTTTCCCAATCTAGGTACTTAGACAGCATTCTATGAGTATTTAGGATGAACGACTCCTGGCACGGTAGTATACCTGCAGGTGATGGAGTCACCCTCTCTAAAGGTGTCTTACAGACTAAAGTAGAGAGGGATGTGCATGATTGGCAGATCACTTGCTCAGGCAATTGAATCAATCATGAGATGTCAAGTACCACACCAGATGTTGTTCTTGCACTAGATGCAATAAGTTGACATTAATCCAATCCTGGAGAAACAGTCGGAAGCAGTTTTAGAACATAAGTGGATGTTCTAGGGATATGATAACAACAGCCTCATTCAGGAAACAGTTATCATTCCAGGCTTCCAAGGTGACCTGGACGACAAGGAGGTTGTCAGAGTTATAGTTTTCCTTCTGACGAGGGGCAGTATTTTGGACAGGTGGTCCAAGGCAATACTGAGGGAGGCATGGCGCAGGATACTGATTAAGTTCAGTTGACGATACAGTCTAAGAAGTTTGGATTTGGAGTTCATTTATGAGCTATGTCCCATCAGACATCCAGACACATTCTAAGACAGGTATTGCTCATTTCGGGAGATGGCTTTCTCCGCGAACTTGAGATATAGAGAGACATTGAAAGAGACAACAAAGCGGATCCACTCACTGAGGCTATTCCTCGAACGCAATAGTTTCGCAAACGAGCTTTGTGAGACTGACTAGTAGAGGAGTTGGGTGTTCGGTATCACACGGGCAGTGAGTATGCGACATCGCAATAATTAGCCTTGAGTGCAAGTAGGAGATTGTTGGAGAAAGTGCCCTCAGAGTCAATTATTAGGTCACAGGTACGTGATTGTAATGATTGATGGAGGACCTATCCCGGTAGGACAGTCTTACTCGAGATGATAGTATGCTATCTGGTTTACCTTTATCATCGTGTACTGTTTTAAGTGACCTGACACGTCGCTATTACACGTTGATAGAGCCCCTAGGATTCTTGCTTGACCACCAGCAGTATGAGGGCGATCATATAAGTGGGAGCTGGGGGTCTATAAGCATATCCTTAAAAGGTCCCTAGTCATGAGAGTTTCGAGACAGGGCATCGATTCTCCATAGTAGACTAGTGTATACAGTTGAGACCCCGACGAGGGGCGGTGGCCAGTCTCACAAGCCACTGGTGTCAGTTGGATCACCTAAGATGTATACAGGTGCTCATTGGGTTATGAGTACACCGGACAGGACTCTCCGGGAACATGCTAGTTGGTCATATACCAGACGTCAGATGGCAGTTCCCTGGTGACATGTGTACAGGTTAGTTCATCGACCTGGGGATCGTCATTTGTCTCGTGTGAGTTCCCACTGTACTTTGATTACTACCCTACCACGGCTCAAAGGAGTCGTGCAAACAGGTTTTAGTTGGGTGCAGTCCCGAGCCACATGGAGGCAGTGAGCGTATCTTCAGGGGTTCGTCTCTCCCGGTATTGGGGGTGAGGTCGTGCTGTGTCTAGGAGAGCCATTACACGAAGCCCTCGGCCGAGGCAAGGAGATTTACTGGTAGTTATTCCAGTAGTATCTCAGGGTGTTCTGGGCTACACTCCGACACGACTTGTACCGCTTTTGGGGGTCTGACTTTTACCAACCCCCTAGGCCCGCCATGCGATGCTCATAGACGAACGGACCGGACTGTACGGATATTGTCACTGACAGGCTCAGTAGGGTGTCAGGCTGAGTTCTCTCACAGACGTCCCTTTTGGTCAATACCTGGTTGCCCGTTATGTATTGGCTTATACCTCTAACGTGCTAGTGGTTAAATCCACAACCAAGGTGTTGACGAGTCTTTAGAGTCCCCTACATTCTGTTACTCAGCTTTCGGGCGAAAGGTTGTAGAGGCCGTATGGAGATATGGCAAGGTCCGATCAGATACGTGCGGTATTACACGGATCAGGATCGGACAGTCTGTACTATAGGCCATATGGTTATATGGCAGGGTTTGATCAGATACGTGCGGTATTGCACGGATCAGGATCGAACGGATATTACTAGCCGGCTTTGGTATAAGCCGAATCCTAGTATAGTACAGTGCAGATTTTGTCTCATTGCATTTGTATTTCGGTCGGAATACAAATGCGGGTGTGTATGCACAGTATCGGGGTTTTTCTGTAATTTATTACGGGACCAGTTTTCTGGAGTTGCCAGTTTGCTTTCCGTTTCGGCCGATTTCCATTGTTCCGTTCATTGGCCGAAGTTTGGTGGAGGAGGGTTTATTTGCATTGTTGCAAATAGGCATTTGTGGAGGGGGTTCTTTGCATCTTGTTGCATCATGATGGCTTTCATGATGGTGCACCATCCTTTGACCTTACTTGACTTTTGCTTCATGATAGTCTTCATGATGGCTTGACTTTGTAAGCATCATGGTTGTTGATGATTAGTGTGTGGAGTATGGGTTTGATTTGGTGATCATTTCTTTTCATGATGAGCTTTCCTTTCTCTCTCTTGCATGATATGAGAATGGCTCCCATTATTTTTGAGACTTCTTCCTCATTCTCACTCTCATTCTCCTCCCTCCAATGGCCGGCCACTCCCAAAAGTGGGCTGTCCAAAATTTTGGTGGTGGGTTTTTGGCTCATTTGATGTTGCAAAAATCCCACAAGTTCCATCTCCAAACTCCATAGTTCATCCCTCCACCAAAAGGCAATTCCTACAACCCCAAAGTGAGACTTGAGGACTACATATTCTACAGCGAACCTTGGGCACGTCGAGTAGCCGGCTTCGTGCCCGAGTTGCCTCGGCATTGAGGTGGGAGCCCGTAAAAGAAGTAGGCGATGTGGTGCACTTCCGGCGACGAGGTGGAGACCGGAGCTTCCGCAGGAGATCGGGACGACGACGAGAAGACCGGAGGACTCGGATCTGTCGGTATATCTCTCTTCCCCATCTTGTAGTTAGGTAGGACTAGTTAGTGGTTCGATCCGGGTATTAGTGTGCGGCGGTTTGCCAGTTCAAGTAAAAATTAAAGTTTATCACCGCTTCCGCATTTGGCCGTCGGATTGACGGCCGGGGCGCCGCCGTGCACTTACAGACTATGTCCTCTCGCTATCTTCCTAAGCTTGAACTTTATAAGCATGTAGCCGGTCTTCTCAATGTCGGACCAAAATGTCCTTAAACTAACGGTAGACCGAAACGTCTTTAAACTACTACCGCAGCATCTTTAGGCTGACGAGATATAAAAAAAACATATAAAAATAAAAATAAAAAAAACGGTATGTCCATAAGCAAAAAGGGCACGGATGAAAACCCGAAAGGGCTCCGTGAGTAAAAACAGCAGGGCTACCGGCGAGTGTTCGTGAAAACCCGAAAGGGCGCGACCTCGTAAAAAAAAGAGAGAGAGAGAAAAAGAAAATAAAAAGAATAAAAAAAAACGGTATGTCCATAAGCAAAAATGGGCACGGATGAAAACCCGAAAGGGCTCCGTGAGTAAAAACAGCGGGACTACCAGCGAGTGTTTGTGAAAACCCGAAAGGGCGCAACCTCGTTAAGGGACACTTATAGGGTCCTCACGATCTTGTAAGGAGAAACCACCCACGTGAGATCCTTACGACTCACAAGGAAGAAACACACTTGGGAATCCTCACGATTCCTAAGGAGAAAATACACTTGCGAGATCCTCACGACTCGTAAGGAGAACTCTCTTATGGGACCCTCATGGCTCGTAAGATTTGAAAGTCTCAAGTTACAGAGACCTAAACCTGTACTTAAGCAACCCCCACAACTTTCGATACTGTCCTACAAGTGGTCCTATATTGGCCCTTGTATACAATCCTCGGGCGCGAATAAACATTTCCCTAACCAAGTCCCATCCGAGACTAGGGTTATGTTTGCATGGTGAACAACCCTTGTAAATCCTCTCGACTTACAAAGAGAAAACCCTCCTGTAGGATCCTTACGAATTACAGAGGAACAATACACTTAGGAACCCTCACGATTTCTAAGGAGAAAATACACCTATAAGATCCTCACGACTTGTAGGGAGAAATAGCTTTGTAAGACCCTTACGGCTCATAAAGTCAAAAGCCTTAGTCGACAGGACCCTAACCCTGGTCGCTAAGCCTCCTTTGTTCGACAACGACAGAGGCAAATGATGATTCGCTCCTGTCAATATCCTAGTTGTAGCGGTGCTGATGCCAAAATCGGTGTCCGAGTTCAGGTTTACGGCGAAAATCCAGTAGGCCGCACATGCATACAAAATAGCCGAAATGATGAGACAACTTGCAATAAAAAAAGCAGCAAGTGAAATGTATGCATGCGAAATAGCCGATATGATGGGGCAACTCGTAATAAAATGCAGTGAGTAAGAATAAAATAAATAGCCGAAATGATTGGGCACCGCGAAAAATAGCCGAAATGATTGGGCAATCGCGACCTTCGCGATATAAAAGCTGAAATGATGGAGCATCGCGGAAATAAAACAAAAAAAAATGATGATGATAAAACTTTGGCCCTACAGTTAAGATCACATCGATCCCTGTATACAATCCAAGGTCGTAAACAAACAGGGAACCATATTTTCCCAACAAACTCCGTTGGAAGACAAAGCCAAACCTCGATGGTTCATTCCAACTTCGAAGAAACCAGTGTCTTCGGCAAACTCCTCGACTCACGGATACAAACACTCCTTGACGAGAGCTTCCTGATCCGCGTCGACCTGCAGAGCCACCAGTGCCTCCGTGGGAAACCCTCGACTCGTTTCAAACCCCAAGGAAACAAATAATCCTTGGCGCTTGGGAAACAAATAATCCCTAGCAAAACTCCTCAACTCACGGATACAAACACTCCTTGACGAGAGCTTCCTGATCCGCGTCGACCTGCAGAGCTACCAGTGCCTCCGTGGGAAACCCTCGACTCGTTTCAAACCCCAAGGAAACAAATAATCCTTGGCGCTTGGGAAACAAATAATCCCTAGCAAAACTCCTCAACTCACGGATACAAACACTCCTTGACGAGAGCTTCCTGATCCGCGTCGACCTGCAGAGCCACCAGTGCCTCCGTGGGAAACCCTCGACTCGTTTCAAACCCCAAGGAAACAAATAATCCTTGGCGCTTGGGAAACAAATAATCCCTAGCAAAACTCCTCAACTCACGGATACAAACACTCCTTGACGAGAGCTTCCTGATCCGCGTCGACCTACAGAACCACCAGTGCCTCCATGGGAAACCCTCGACACTTTTCAAACCCTAAGGAAACAAATAATCCTTGGCGCTTGGGAAACAAATAATCCCTAGCAAACTCCTCGACTCACGGATACAAACACTCCTTGATGAGAGCCTCCTGATTCGCGTCGACCTGCAGAGCCACCTGTGCCTCCGTGGGAAATCCTCGACTCGTTTCAAACCCTAAGGAAACAAATAATCCTTGGCGCTTGGGAAACAAATAATCCCTAGCAAACTCTTTGACTCACGGATACAAACACTCCGTGACGAGAGCCTCTTGACCCACGCAGAGCTACCACTGTCTCTGCGGGAGAATTCCCGGTTCGTCTCAACTTACAAGATGAAGTCTCAGGCAGCAAGGATTGAAAAGCTTGCTTCCTGAACAATGGGGCCCTGCAAGTTAATCCAAAATGGTATCTTGCATACTATTCACGGGTCTCACTCTCCAAAGTCGATTTTTGACAAGAAGGGAAACAACCGCTTACGAATCCTCTCGACTCGTAAGAGGGAAAATTCTCTTATAGGATCCTTACGACTTATAAGAGAAAACCACACTTGGGAATCCTCACGATTCCTAAGGAGAAAACCCACCTACGAGATCCTCTCGATCCGTAGGGAGAAAAGTCTCTATGAGACCCTCACGGCTCATAAAGTTGAAAAGTCTTAGACGGCAGATCTGAACCTGCGGCCTAAGCCATCGCTATCTCTTGGAGAAATCAAGTTATCCGCCAATCAGGTTCATCGTAAACATCATAATGAAAAGGGAGAAAGCAAAGAAATAGTACAAGACATTGCAAGAAGGAAAGTGTATCTTTATTCATAAATTCAATCAAAATACAAGGCGAATCGTATAAAGAACAGGGAATGTATATATACTATATACAAATTACAAGTGTGTAAATGATACAAAATATTCAGGGAGAAGGAAGCTTCTTGAACAGCTCTATCAATTGCTCGCGTACTTCCTTCCACGCCTTCTCTTGATCAGCCGCCACCGCCAGTTCGGCCTCTACTTGAGCCCGCTGCTGCGTGAAGGATGCGAGCTGTTCCCCAACGACCTGCTGAGCTGCTTCTTGGCCTCGGGCATCACGCTCAGCGGCATCGAGCTTCCGCTTCAGTGCTAGCCTATTAGAGATACGCTCCAGAAGGCCTTCAAAGACGGCTTTCACCTCAGCAGCATTCGTCCTAACTTCAGCGCGCAGGCGAGCGGTTGCGCTTGAAGATTCCTGACGCTCCTTCAACCGTAAAGCTGCTTCCTGCTCCAAATGGCGGAGATAAGAAGCGCTTTGCTCGAGCCAAGCTGTCCGTTGGGTGCTCATGGCCAAAACTTCAGGAGAAGGACGCGTCGACTCCAGCCGATCCAGGCAGGCCTCGATCTCTCTGCAGTGGTTAACCCAAGATTCGACGACGCCTTCGTTGTGAAAGTTTACGAGCGCCGCCAACATTGGGTTAACCTCGACAGCAAAATCTGCAGCAGAGGGGAGACCGTCCGCGTTAAGTTCTTCGACATACCCGCTCAGCATGCCCAAACTCATCACGGCACCCTTTGAAGATGGACGTTTCAAGAAAGGGCCTGTCGGTGAAAGGACACGAGACTCAAGAAGGACCGGAGCCGGAACGATAGCTGCAAAACAAAACATAGTTAAACGATAGTTCAGGAGATTTTGAAGAGTTATCAAAAAGGAAATTTACTATACCATCTGCAACAGATGGAAAAGTCGGAAGGGCCGGTGGCATGGCAGGTCTGGCGTCCCCTCCTTCGATTTGTGGCACTACAATAAGGAAGAGGAAAAGTCAGAAATCATCCCATTGCTAAAAAGGGGGGGAAAATAAGCACATCGGAGTGAAAGTATACTCACCGGCGCCACTAGAGGGAGAAGCGAGTTCGGATGGGAAGGAGAAGTGTGGGAGCAACACTTGGTATAGATGATCAAAGAGCACTCCTGAATAGGCACAAGTGGTACGGCGTTAGCACATGAGTTATGCGGTTAAAAGATAAACTAATAAGCCACAGATCCATACCTTCCAACATCCGCGACGGCACAAGGGAAGGCTGGGAGGTGACCACCGCCAAGGCAGTAGTTGACGGTGCTCCTTCGAGCAATGGAGCATCGGCATTGGCCGCACCTGCGTTAAAAACAAAGACAAACTTGTTAGAAAAGATCGCGAAAAGAGAATGATAGTAACTCGAAATTTACCCGATGAGCTGCCGGCCGAAACTGAGGCAATTCCTTCCTCCATTGACATGAGGCCACCGCCCGTGGCCTCATCACCAGACTCAATAGGAACCGTTGTCGTGCTCGCAAGCCCTGGAGACGGCGGGGGACCACAGACAAAGAGGGCTATGATTGGAGCATTGCCAGATTCCTGAGAAGGAGCGGTTAGCTCATCCTCAGGAATCATGGCCACCTCACCCGCTACTCCCTCGGGTTCTGCGGTCACGGTTGTCTCGTCCACCGTCATCACGAGGTCGCCAGCCTCAAGCGCCTCGCCCACCACTACCCTCGGCTCGGTTATGACGATCATTTCATTTGCCGCCACTTCAGGTTCAGCATCAATGACCCTCTCGGCTGTAGATCCTCCAACCTCTGTTTCAGGCCCCGTAGCCCCAACGACGTTGCTCACCGTCAGCTCGGGTTCGGCAGGAACCGCCTCCTCTGTTTCCCTAGGTTCAACGGTCTCCGCCTCCCCCTCGGTAAGACTTGGCCCTGCAAGATGGGATACATAAGAACCGGTGGCTTTATAATTCTTAAAACAAGGTTCTGAAAGAAATGCTACCTGAAGAGGATTTATCATTTGCACTTCGAACCGCGCGCGCCACTTGCCTGCGAGCAGTAGATAGGGCGACAGGGGCCTCTTCGGAGGGAGTATCAGCGCGAGGGATGGTGCTAGAGCCCGCTCCCATGGCCAAAGCAGCTCTGCGCGCCTTTGCTTCGCGTCTCAACCGCTTCCCCTCCTCCCGAGCCGTTGAGACGGATGCCACTAGAGCCTCCTTAATTGAGGCATCTTCGTCCGTGAATAGGGATGCCTCCAAATTTTTCAAGGCATCCCTCGTCGTTTTGTCGAGTCGAGGCTCCTGCAGCAGCCCCGACGAGACCGGGACTTCAGTAACAGGCTTGGGGAGGATCCCCGCATCAACTGATATAGCCCCTGCAGAGAAACAAAAGAAGAAGGTTAGGTTGACCATCAGAAGAGATAACAAACTTTCCTTATAAAAGAGAAAGGGGTGGGTCATACCAACGCCTGCTAGAGTACGTTTCTCCTCCTCCTCTTGGAAGGTCTTCAAAGAAGCAGCAATAGCCTCTTCAGTAGAGACACCTGTTGAAAATGGGGCAAATATTAGTTAAAGATAATAATAAAAAGTGCAATAAAATGATGAAGAAGGCGGCTGATGATTACCGGACTCAGCGAGTTTACTTAACATCGCTTCGAGCCTCGCCGATCGCTCCGAAGCTGCAATGGCGGCAGCCAAATTGGTGTCTGCAGGGTCTACCAAGAAGCCCTCGTTGCTGCCGTATTCACTTATGCCTTCGTTGGGAGCAGCCGCAGGCTCTAAGCTGAGGATCGCATCAAGGGAAAGGATGGACTTTTTCTTCTTCTGCCCGCCAGCTTTAGATCCACCTGGAATAGATTTGCGCTTGGCAGTCACCTTGGGACGGCGGGTCCCGATATCCGCTCCTACACCGGACTCTGGCGATATTACATTAACTGTCTTCCTGGGAACACGGGGTGCCTGTGGTGCATTCACCGTAGCAGACAGCGGCAATCCATGCGGAGGGATCAACACGCGTGGTCGGTCGACTCCGGCATCTTTTAACGGAGGAATGACCGGGATCCTTGGTTGCAAGGGGGCCTTGCGATCACCGCCAGGAGGCGCACCCCTACGGTCAACCAATATATGCTTCTCCGTTAGGATAATTGGGCCCATCGCATGCGCATACCAGGCTACATATGAATTAAGCATCTTAGGGGCACAGCTGGGTTCACTAATGAAGAAATAGGAACCCGTGTTAAGCCGTATGAAATGGTGCATTGCATTCTTCATCCCCTCTCGGCTGACCACAGGCTTTTCCAAGAAAGCTTCCATCGGGATCCCTTGGTTGTAGCTCGATTGCTGAGCAAACCGGTGTGGGTTGTACCTCATGAAAAGTGCGGTCTCATTCTGCCTAAACACTAGATAGCCCGGCCGAATGGAGTAGAGGTGGAGGATTTCCCGAGCCTTCAATACGGAAGCCCCGTCCTTGAAATCATCGCGCAGTGGCACTATTGACTTAGTAGTCTCTGAGCCTATGGTTATAACCTTATCCACAAAGGAAATCTTCGCTCCGACCAGATGTGGACGAAGGAGCAGCCCCCTAGACTCCCGTGGGGATGCAACCACAATTGAAGCGCCGACCAACCGCATGACTCTCGGGAGTCTGCATTTCTCAAAGAACGGAGGAATCTTATGGACACCGAACACCCCTCGCACATGCAGCTCCATCCAAGAAGTGAAGTAGTGCATCGGGAAGTTAGCAGGCTGTACCCCAGGCTCACTAGCGTCCGCCGCTATGCTAAGTCCATTGTAAAGATAAGCCAGCCCGGCAATTCCTACCGATAACTGCAAACCAGCCACCATCCGATGCGCTGGGTAAAAGACAGAGGACCGCATGAGGCGTGGGTGCATGGGGAGCGCAAAGCTGCATAGCCACAAGCCCAAGAACCCAATAAAAAAGGTCTCCTCATCCATGCCTGGGACGGTGATTTCTGAGAAAGCGGCGATGGCAGCGCTGGGAAGATAAAAATCCCTCTGGTCATTTTCCGATACGGGTCGGCGGTCCAAGCCGAAACCAAAAGGGTCATCAAGCTGAGCGAACTTCTCACTCTGCTCTGATAGGAACTCCGGGCGAATGAAGCGAGCAATAAAATCTGCGAAACTGACGCCCTGGTCGCCCGATTCCAGATGGAGTTCCTCATAGATCTCCAATATCTTCACCAAGCCCGGATACTGATGTTGAATGGCATTCTCCGGAGTCAAGTCAAACACCAGCGGCTTGGTGGCAAAGATGTATTCGTCAGGTGGAAGCAGCTCCTCGTAGTGCTCCCCCCTCATTGGTAGACCCGAAACTTCAGCAAACTCCTCTAAGGAGATGGAGACATCCCTATCCGTCATCAGGAAGGTGTGGGTGAGGATATTCCATTGTTCAACAAAGGCCTTGATCTACCACGTCGGAGGAGAGGGATACTCGAAAAGCGAAACGTAAATGGCCGAATATAAACCAATCTTCGTTAGATGAGTCCTTTTCGCCGATAAGATATACCGGGCCCATTGCAAATATCCGGCGAGCGGTCGCGGGATCAGTCCAATATTGTAAGCCTGTCCCTAAGGGCGTGCTTCACCCTGACAGATTCGCCTCCCCAGAATGTCTATCGCCGGCGGCGGCTGCACAGGGATGGCACCGGTTGCAGGCTGGAGGAGGTCGTCAGAATTCCAATTTTTAACCTCCACGGCATACTTCACCGGGGGTTCGTCCGCATAAGGGATCGTAACTATGGGCTCAGAAGGCGAGGCGGAACTGAAGCTGCGACGGCCTTGGATGATCTGGTTGTACCACCTTCCCCACAGGTGGAGCTTTTTGCACTCAGGGTCATGATCTTTAATGAGAGCGAACGCCACCCGGTCCACTGGCGAATGGGGAAACCCTCCTTCCGAGCGAACGAAGGGGAAAGACAAGTCATCAGACATGTTTCCTGTGGAAAGACAAAAATGACCATTAGTGTTCTAACGCTTGGCATTTTAAAATCTTACTCCACACTGTGATGCAGTGGGTAGGGGACCAAAGGGGGACCCACAAAATCTGGATGACGGTGCATCATTTAATAAGACGATCCCATCATTAGATGAGACTGTCAATTCATGGAAAAAGATCCACAAAGAATATCCCCATTGATGGGAAATCCTTAGAGACAAGGAGAAAATCTCCTCTTTTAGAGCAAAGCTCTGTCACAGAGTGACATTTGTCAAACTCTGGTCTCAAGGGAACAAGATTCCTCAAAAGAGCATAGCTCTTTGGAAATAATGGAAAGATCCATCAAATTTTTTAACACACTTTAAAGAATTAAAATTTTGGAATCTTGAAAATTCCATGAAAACTTATAAAAAAATTCTTCATTTTTCAGATCTAAAAAAAAATCTACATTTGATCCATGAGCAAAGCTCTGTTCATGGGTTAAAACCCATGAACAAGATCTCTGTAGATCTATGAACTTTAAGAGCAAGGCTCTGTTGAGGAAACCCCAAAAGGGTTTTAAATCAAAGATCTATGAGAGCAAGGCTCTATTAATCAACTTTAATTTAATTTTATTAATACCTAAGATGGTTTTAAGTTCGGAACTCTGGAGTTCTTGGGAAGAAGCAAGAGCAAGGCTCTAAAATTCTTAAGCAAGAGCAAGGCTCTGAAAATCAAGATTCTTGAAAATGGTAAAGACCAAGGGTCCTATTTATAGGCGCCTGCGCCCCTTCAGATCGCCTATTGATCCAACGGCCAGGATCTTGCCACCGCGGCACTCACGTGCGCACCACATGAGCGCAACGGTGGGGGGGCATTTGTTTCCCCCAATCAGAGCAAGGCTCTGTTTGAATTCAAATTTTGAAGCAACGCTTCAAATCCCGTGCGCTGCGCGCAACGCGCCACGTGTCAGAAGTTGATACGTCAACGCAACGCCCGAGGCAGTGCGTCCAATCAGAGCAGGGCTCTTTTAAAAACAAAAAGTAAAAGAAATCAACGGTCAGCTGCGCAAGCGCTGCGCTGCGCGACACGTGTCTGCGCAGGTGCGCAAGCGCAGCTGCGCAAGCGCTACGCTGCGCGACACGTGTCTACGAAGTTGCGCAAGCGCTGCACTGCGTGCGCAAGCTCAGCTGCGCAAGCGCTGCGCTGCGCGACACGTGTCTGCGCAGTTGCACAAGCACAGCTACGCAAGCGCTGCGCTGCGCGACACGTGTCACGCGCTGGGGGAGTTGCGCAAAAACAAAATGGAGATTTAAGGAAATCTTTTCTGTTCTTGTTAAAACAAGAAGATTTTCTTCTGTAAAACAGGGGCCTTTGGATCAAAGATCCAACGGGGGGGGGGGGAAAATTCCCCAAATCACTTAGAAAAGGATTTCCTTAACAAATTTAACTAATTTATGAACACTATAAAAAGGACCCCAGACCTCAATTCAAGATCATCAACTTCTGGCTAAAAAAAAAGAGAAGAGAAGAGAACTCTTGGGCACTCCTCAAGAACATAAAAAAAAGGTAAAGACCTTTAAAAGAAGAGAAAAATCTTTGATGAACAGATCATTGATCTAAGAACAAGATCATTAATCTTCAATAAATAAATAAATAAATAAAAATAGTGCCTTGCACTTGTTATGAACCTTTGGTTCTCTGAGATAAGGAAAAACAAGAGAAAAACTTGTTTTTCTTTGATCTGAATTTAGATTAAAAAAAAAGAAGTGCTTTGCACTTCTTGTAGGGTTCCTAGGCACCCTAATGAGGTCTCACAAGGCATCAACCATGCCAATTTCAAAAATTCTAGGTGCCGAGAAACCCGACTACGGATCGTTGGCTAGAAATCTAGGCGAAACAATAAACTGGTTAACACTTAACTAAGAGATACGGAAATACAACCTTTGTAGATCCAGTTCTCCACCTCCATAGCTCCGCAATGAAGTCTCCTCGCTGTCCATAACAAGTCCCGGGCTCTAGCGTCGGCTTCATCGGAGAATAGGCGAGCTAGGTCGTCGATGTCCATGCCGAAGATGATCTACGTCGAAGCATCGCAAGATCAAGCTCCAACTTCACCAAATCTTGAAAACTTGTGAAGGAAACACACTCTACTACTTGGCAAGAGGTAGAGGATGAAGAAATAGGAAGTGGGTTCAATTTAGAATTGGATTTCTCACTCATTTTCACATTCCACCATTGTTGGTAGAAAGCTTTCTTCAAGGTTGAAGATGAAGAAGAAGAAGATAATGATATGATAAGTTATTATCAAAAGAATAATAAATTTATCCTTATCATAATATTAACCTAAGTTAAGTGTAGAGAATTGACCAAGGTTAAAGAATGGTTAGGGTTAAGGAGATGAGACAAAAATGGTCACTTAATGAATGCTTCATGAAGCTTCATGTTGCAAACAAAATAAGCCACCATTTTTCTCTCATTTCTTTTCCTTTTTCCAAAAATAAAAGGATTAATAAATGAATAAGTAAAACCCTAATTATCCACTTAACCATGGTTTAAATCTTTACACTTAACCAAAAAGATATGTATCATTAAACATGATACAAACAAGTGCACAAAATCATATCGCATATGTAATGCGCACATCCGAGCGAGAAAATCCATTTAAAGTGAACCGATACTAGTTAATGCAAAGTAATATATCAAATATATAATTATGCATCAAATCATTAAATCAACACTTGATTTAACGATCCGGTCATATCGTATATAACCGACTAGTATGCAATGCATCGGTTTATCGAATCAACCCTTGATTCGATAACTAGGGTATATCGCATATAACCTAATCGATACATTCATCGCGAGAATGAAATACGGTATCACATACACGCATTATTCTCGGTCCCGCACATATCTCATATGCGCTCCTATTTCGTTTCGCTTGAGCCAGGAAACCTCTGTGTAGGACTCTAAAGACTCGTCAATACGCCGGCAGCAGGTGATGATCATATCAAATACCCACAAGCCGCAAGCGGTCTGCTAAACGTAACGGCCACCCGGGTATTGAGCGATCTGAAGATCGACGAGAAAGCCCGCTCACACTCCAGTGAATCCAACCAGTAACACTACCGTACAGTCCGGTCTGATCGTCTGATATGTCGCATATCTCGCCTAGGGATGGTAAACGTCAGACCCCAATAGCTCGATAAGTCGTGTCGATATGAGGTCTATAACAATTCGAGAAACTACTGGTAACACTTACCAGTAAATCTCAGCAACCCTGGCCAGGGATTTCCTGTTATAGCCAATCGAACACAGCGCAACATCAACCCCCTATACCGGGAGAGACGAATCCCCTCCTATCGCTCATTGCCTCCATGTGACTCGGGACTGTACCCAAAAACCACCGTTTTGCACGCCCTCTTGGACGTGGTAAGATGGAAATCAAAGCACAGTGGGAACCACACAAGACTCTATGACGATCTCGGGTCAACAGACTACTCTGTACCAGTGTCACCTGAGAACTTCCATCTGACGTGAGGTATAATACCATCTGGGAGTTCTCGGCGAGTCCGTCCAGTGTACTCAGTCTCTACTGAGCACCCGTATATCATCTCTGATGTCAAACACCGATGGATATGGGATCATCCATCGCCCATCTGTATGGGTCGAGAAGGTATACGCTAGTCTACTCTGGTATATCGATGCCCCGTCTCGATACACCCACGACTAGGGACTTTGAAGGATGTACTTATGGACTACCATGTCCCCACTAGTATGATCCGCATCATAGTCCAGGTAGTTAAGTACACATCCTAAGGGCTTTACCAACATGTAATAGAGAGACAATCAGTGTACACGTTAAGGTAAAGAGCAACCAGATAGCATACTATCATGTCGAGCAAGAAAGTCCTCCCTATATATGTCCAAGCATCCACTACAATATACATCCTATGTATAGTAATGGCCTCTAGGGCATACATATAACTAACAATCTCCCACTTGCACTAGGGCCATCTGATAGCAGTGGTTGTAGTATCTCATACTCAACCATCCCATAAAAGTCTCTTTCTGGGAACAGGCCTTTGTGAGTGGATCCGCTGTGTTGTCCTCTGAGTCTACTCTCCTAAGCTCGATCTCCCTGGAGATCAACCATCTCCATGATCAAGTGATACTGCCTTAGAATATGTCTGGATCACTGATGGGACCCGGCGTTCCTTGGCATAAGCCACAACTCCATTGTCACACAATGGGAGGAACATAGTTCATCTCATGAACCAATATACACCCAAACAGCCTCTTTGGTAGCATCTTAAGTAGCGATGTATCCAGCCTTTATCGTCTAGTATGTCACGGTATCTAGCTTGGAACTCTTCCAACATACCGTCCCTTTTCTTGGGGGTAAAGACAATGCCTGTGACTGACATTCAGTCGTCTTTATCACCCTGGAACCTTTCCAGTGATTCTCCCCAGGATCGATTGATACCATCTCACTACAACTAGTGAGAATCCTAACATCCATTTAGATCTATCTCATAGATCCAAAACCCAGGATTTAGGAGGTATCACTTTGATCCTATATGGAGAATTACAGTGATAAGCGGAGATTGATCGAGCGTAGCATAGGAAACTCTTTCCCTATCAAGAGTATGTCATCCACGTACTCTACGAGGATCGTCACCATACTCCCTACTACCTTTTTGTTTATACAAGGTTCATCTACCATTTTGATGATGTCAACTTCTTTGACTAATACATCAAAACTGATGTTCCAACTCCGCGATGCCTGCTCTATCCTATAAAGCATCTTGCACACGTTTCCGCTGCTCCCACTGTCTACGAAGCCCTCTGGCTGTGTACTTATAGACGCTCTCTTCTAAATCATCATTTAGAAAAGCAGTCAAGACACCCAACCACCAGATATCGCAGTCATGGTATGTAGCCGTGACAAGTAGGATCTGGATGGACTTAAGCATAGCTACTTGAAAAGGTTTCATCATTATCCACACCTGGTCAATGATGCAAACTTTTAACAAGTCTAGTTTTGAAAGTCTCAACTTTTCCATGTACACCAAGTAATCTTCTCAAGATATACCTGCTCCTGATGGGGATTTAACCCTTCAGATATAGCAACCAAAGTCCATACTTTGTTGGTGTATAAGGATTCCATCACAGATCGATAAACATCCAGCCATTCTTACAGAGTCTCACTCTTGATGGCCAGCTCGAAACTAGTTGGGTCATCATCTCATGATGCAATCCTCGCTCCCACTGTCATAGAGTAACCGAAGTATCTCTCAGGTGGGTGAGGAACCTTACTAGATCGGCGGAGAGGCTGAGGTTCGTTGGTAACTATTGAATCCTTTGGTTCTATCAAATCATCAGCTGCAGTTTGTATAGCTGGAACCTTTCCAGTTCTACATTACAGACTTTGCCTCAAGCTTGTCCGGATTTTGCTTTCAGACATAGGCCGGTCAACCCCAAATCTTAACTAGCTTAAGACATGGGCTCTTCCCTTTCCATATCAGATATGAAATGGTAGGCATCTGATTTGATTGGAACCTTATTCAATAGGTATGCAGCTTCTCAAGTGCATAACTCCCTAAAGGAAATAGGTAACTCAGTAGTACTCATCATAGAGCACACCTTATCATATAGGGTGTGATTGCTCCGCCTCAATATACCATCGTGCTATGGTGTATATGGAGGAGTAATGCCGAGAGATAATCTCATTCTCCTTTAAAATAGTCCAGGATTTCCGTGCTCAAGCATTCTCCTCCTTGATTTCATCAAAGGACATAATACTTATACCCGTATATTGGTTCTCTACTTCTCGCTTATATTCTGTGAATATCTCAAAAGGCTCGGACTCATGTTTTAACAGGAACATATGTCTGAATCTTGAGAGATTATCAGAGAATGTAATGAAGTATAAAGAACCTGTCCTGGCATGTGTAGACAGGGGACCTTACATACATCAACATGTATCATACCAATAGTTTACTAACTCTTTCTCTGTTTCCAATAAACAGAGCTGTGGTCATCTTATCTTTGTGACATGACTGGCGAGTTTCACAAGATGTAAATTCAAACTGATTTAAATATGCATCTATATGTAACTTCAGCTAGTCGGGTCACATTGATCTGACCTAGTCTACAATACCTTAAGAAGGATCCGTTCATTTCTGAACTCTTCCTCTTATGTGTGTTCCATATACTAAGAACTGTAGTTTGATTTAGAACATCAATGCTTTTAGATAACGTGCCTGAACCGATCAACTTTTGATATAGGAAATGTTCAAAACATTATCCAACAATACAAAATTTTATCGTTTCTTTACTAATAAAGAGACTGATATGATTTTGTATATCAGGTTCGGTATCTAATAACATTCGTTCAGAATCAATGTATTGGTAATACAGGGTGACAGTGACCAACAGACTTGGCTGCAACACTTGCCCCGTTTTCTGCCTCATGAAACTTATCACCCGTTCTCAGTTCTCTACCTTTCTGCAGCCCTATGTAACAGATTACATATCTGGGATCCTGATCTGGTATCACATACCCAGGACGTAAAGGATACTGAGAAACAGTTCTCTGTAATGAACACACCCGAAGATAATGCATCAGCATGCACTCTCTTCGTTTGGGCGGCACGGGAAATCTGGTATTCCCCAATTTCCTGCTCTGTCTTATAACATTTATAAGTTGGAGCGGGACCAACGATCCCCAGCTCAGTATAACAAGCGGGTTCGGTCAATATTCCGTATTATTATCTTGATTAAGGCGTGATTTGGTCGCTACCTGGAGAGAGAGAGAAGAAAACACTCAGCGTGCGCTCTGTCAAGAATAGATTGGTTATTATTTTATCTAATCAGGATGGCTCCCACTGCTTTTTATCAAATCTTCCTTCAAACCCTAAAAGGAAAGACTAGCCGGGATTAATTACACACTACAAGTTCGCCAATCTTTCAGCCAGGCCAGTGTCGGTACTTTGAGGGAGGTCCCCCGTGCTTTCGCACGAACCTAATTACAGTAAACCTCGTTTTCCCAGAGGCGTAACTCCGTTGACACCTTTCTAGACACTTACTTGATCGGCTAATTGTAATATGTAAAACTCTCCCAGGAGTAACTCTTACTCGCAGCGGGTATCGGGATCCAACTATCTCATAGAAGGTATGCAATCTCATTGCAAATTTCAACACTTGAAATTCCCGATAATTTTGCCCCTAGCGTCCTATGACCTTGACAGAGGTCAACAAACCATAGGCTGCTAGTCAAGTTCAACCCGTCATTTCCTGATTGAAGTAAACCCACCCGCACGACCCTTGACAGAGGTCAACAAGGTCGCACGACTACCCTAAATCAATCACATCATATGCTTATGCAGATAAGCACTAATCAGCTACCGCACACTACGCCTTGACAGAGGTCAACAAACGCAGCACGAATACTAACCAGTACATATCTGAAATGACGGAGGGCTACGACAGGTTTTTCTGAAAACCTATTGCGTAATAAACTTGATATCGTTGTAGAATCAAATGATTTTAAAATGGAGTGCTTTTGAGTCTTTTCTAGTTTTGCTAAAGGAGTCACTCCCGGTGAAGGGATCGTCGATCCTTTCCTCATCGAATGAGGTGCAGGATATATCACATATATCACTGTGCAAAGCAAAAACTCTTAAAAGCAATCAAAAGACAAACCGAGTGTGTAGCATCTGCCAGTTATTGCTAAAGGAGTCACTCCCGGTGAAGGGATCTCGGTCCTTTCCTCATCGAATAAGGTGCAGGATATATCATATATACCGCTGTGCAAAGCAAGAACTGTAGCTACCAATTTTATTTTGAAATTCGATTCTACAACATCTTAGGTTTCTTTTATTTCATTAATCACATTAATGAAGTCCCATCATATAATTACCTAAACATCACAGATAAATACGACGTACACTTATGCCATCCGCATTCGCCTCGATGTCCCCTCGTGCACCGTTAGGTTAGGTAACTAACGGCCAGAGCGGGGCAGGGCTAGCGCGGGTGTAAAACATAAGTAACGCCTATATAATATATCATATATACTATATACAGTATCTATCACAGAACATCACATGATCACATCACAGATATCGCAGCAGAAGAATCATATGAAATATTGGATATACTAGGACGTCCGTGTTTTCAGTACGAGCCAGTATAAAATACGGATTCCACGGTCGTGATGAATAGCCAAACCCACACCCCAAGACCCCTACGAGAGCGGCAAGCAACCCTACTAATTCTAGAGTTAGGAGACCCGGACTCGACTCCTCGAGTTGGTCTCCCACTGGACTCCAGAACCGGTTACTTGTGCCCTCCTCCTTGGGTCTATCCTAGTGCAGAAAAGTAAATAATATACAAACGGTGACAACTTCCGCAACCTGGAAGTGCCCAATAAAAGAATATTACAAACAAGTTTTTACATGAATGAAAATGAAAAACACTTATCTCACATAAAAACCCCCGGCTATTCAAACACGACGATCCAATATAACATATCCAGCAACACATAACATCACATGTCATCAACGTAAGTAAATATGCGCATCCCAATTGTCGTTGACATATAGCAACGAAACCGGCGATATCACATATTACACTTACGGTCACAGAAAAGAAAGTGTAAAACTACAACAGTTGGAATCCGCAACCACCTCAGACATCGCATGCCTGACCAAATGAATTACTTAGACATCGCATTCCTAATAATTATAAACCCCGCATTTTAGTCTCAAAATCGAAAACACTTTTCAATATCAAGTCGGGCAATTCAACAAGATTCCCGACATCCTGATCGAATGCTCGTCGCAAACTTTAGTAGGCGGCCGCACCCCTGATATCGTCGACGAAGTGCACCAAGGCGGAGCACCGCTACCGCGAGCACCCGAACGGATGCTTTCGGCGACGGGGTTCTCCTACAGTCACTTGGTCGTGGCTATGGGGTGTAGCTGTCTATTAAGTTTACCCGGCGAGTATCCGTGTACGCTACGTGATTGTGACGGACTTTTGATCACATCAAAACTCCGTGGCAACCGATCAAGTGAGACTAAACTGCTATGTTTATAACATTCATTCAGTTATCTCATAACTCTTTGTGAATTCCAATTATTGTATCACATTCCAGATAATTAGAAAATGTTAGACTTTCCGATCGAACAATCGAACACCCAAGTTTTCCCGATACAGATCAACACATGAAATATGAGTCTAACAACATTCAGTTTGTGCCTCAGTACCAACGGTCCAGCCGTAGAAGGGTCAAGCCAACGCCTCACATGTGGCACGCCGTACTGCCCCAAACCCGAAGGTTCAAAGGGCAGTTCAAGACGGTCACATAATCGAGTTAAGGTTTGTTGTCTTCTAGAGGGTCCATCGCGTTACTTGCACTACTTAGAACGTCGTTAAACTACGGAAAAATCCAACACTTGGAAATTTCCCGACAGGGGAAAAATTGGGTATTTATAACCGGTCGAACTTTTTAACATATTCTAAAATTTATCCGGAAAGCCACACAGACAAAACTTGATACTCCGATCGAAACACCGAATCCCCAAAACAATCCCAGAAAATACAACTCTGGAATAAAAAATAAAAATTTCCAGAAGACTCAGCACTTTGACACAAGAATTACTGTGCAAGACACGTGGTCTAAATCAGCAACATGGCCGCGGAACCGCCGCTAAACCCAGGGTGGGGCCGCGGTTCCGCGCCTCTTTTGTCGATTTAGAGCCACGTGCTTCACAGTAACTCTTAGGATTCCCTGCTGAATTTTTTGGCAATTTTTAATTCACAAAAAACCCTGTTTTTAGAAAATTTGCAGAGAGCAATTTTGATTTGGGGTTTCGGGTTCGATCGGGTTTCAAATTCCGTCTAGACTTTGCCTAAGGCTCTAGCTAAGCTGTGATACCACTGTAGGGTTCCTAGGCACCCTAATGAGGTCTCACAAGGCATCAACCATGCCAATTTCAAAAATTCTAGGTGCCGAGAAACCCGACTACGGATCGTTGGCTAGAAATCTAGGCGAAACAATAAACTCGTTAACACTTAACTAAGAGATACGGAAATACAACCTTTGTAGATCCGGTTCTCCACCTCCATAGCTCCGCAATGAAGTCTCCTCGCTGTCCATAACAAGTCCCGGGCTCTAGCGTCGGCTTCATCGGAGAATAGGCGAGCTAGGTCGTCGATGTCCATGCCGAAGATGATCTACGTCGAAGCATCGCAAGATCAAGCTCCAACTTCACCAAGTCTTGAAAACTTGTGAAGGAAACACACTCTACTACTTGGCAAGAGGTAGAGGATGAAGAAATAGGAAGTGGGTTCAATTTAAAATTGGATTTCTCACTCATTTTCACATTCCACCATTGTTGGTAGAAAGCTTTCTTCAAGGTTGAAGATGAAGAAGAAGAAGATAATGATATGATAAGTTATTATCAAAAGAATAATAAATTTATCCTTATCATAATATTAACCTAAGTTAAGTGTAGAGAATTGACCAAGGTTAAAGAATGGTTAGGGTTAAGGAGATGAGACAAAAATGGTCACTTAATGAATGCTTCATGAAGCTTCATGTTGCAAACAAAATAAGCCACCATTTTTCTCTCATTTCTTTTCCTTTTTCCAAAAATAAAAGGATTAATAAATGAATAAGTAAAACCCTAATTATCCACTTAACCATGGTTTAAATCTTTACACTTAACCAAAAAGATATGTATCATCAAACATGATACAAACAAGTGCACAAAATCATATCGCATATGTAATGCGCACATCCGAGCGAGAAAATCCATTTAAAGTGAACCGATACTAGTTAATGCAAAGTAATATATTAAATATATAATTATGCATCAAATCATTAAATCAACACTTGATTTAACGATCCGGTCATATCGTATATAACCGACTAGTATGCAATTCATCGGTTTATCGAATCAACCCTTGATTCGATAACTAGGGTATATCGCATATAACCTAATCGATACATTCATCGCGAGAATGAAATACGGTATAACATACACGCATTATTCTCGGTCCCGCACATATCTCATATGCGCTCCTATTTCGTTTCGCTTGAGCCAGGAAACCTCTGTGTAGGACTCTAAAGACTCGTCAATACGCCGGCAGCAGGTGATGATCATATCAAACACCCACAAGCCGCAAGCGGTCTGCTAAACGTAACGGCCACCCGGGTATTGAGCGATCTGAAGATTGACGAGCAAGCCCGCTCACACTCCAGTGAATCCAACCAGTAACACTACCGTACAGTCCGGTCTGATCGTCTGATATGTCGCATATCTCGCCTAGGGGTGGTAAACGTCAGACCCCAATAGCTCGATAAGTCGTGTCGATATGAGGTCTATAACAATTCGAGAAACTACTGGTAACACTTACCAGTAAATCTCAGCAACCCTGGCCAGGGATTTCCTGTTATAGCCAATTGAACACAGCGCAACATCAACCCCCTATACCGGGAGAGACGAATCCCCTCCTATCGCTCATTGCCTCCATGTGACTCGGGACTGTACCCAAAAACCACCGTTTTGCACGCCCTCTTGGACGTGGTAAGATGGAAATCAAAGCACAGTGGGAACCACACAAGACTCTATGACGATCTCGGGTCAACAGACTACTCTGCACCAGTGTCACCAGAGAACTGCCATCTGACGTGAGGTATAATACCATCTGGGAGTTCTCGGCGAGTCCGTCCAGTGTACTCAGTCTCTACTGAGCACCCGTATATCATCTCTGATGTCAAACACCGATGGATATGGGATCATCCATCGCCCATCTGTATGGGTCGAGAAGGTATACGCTAGTCTACTCTGGTATATCGATGTCCCGTCTCGATACACCCACGACTAGGGACTTTGAAGGATGTACTTATGGACTACCATGTCCCCACTAGTATGATCCGCATCATAGTCCAGGTAGTTAAGTACACATCCTAAGGGCTTTACCAACATGTAATAGAGAGACAATCGGTGTACACGTTAAGGTAAAGAGCAACCAGATAGCATACTATCATGTCGAGCAAGAAAGTCCTCCCTATATATGTCCAAGCATCCACTACAATATACATCCTATGTATAGTAATGGCCTCTGGGGCATACATATAACTAACACTTCTGTTCTTGAATCTACAAAGATTCTTGGGGCTTTGCACAAATGCAATGCATTACTTGAAAGGCCAGGCCCAAGTCAAAAAGACCTAACAGGCCAAAATAAATTGCAAAGCAATAAAAAGGGCTGAGCCCAAATGAAATTGATGCCCTGCATCATTTATAAAGGGCAGAGCCCAAAACAAACTGATGCTCTGTATCCTTTCTGGGCAAAGCCCAAAAAAAAAAAAAAGAAATGCAATGAAAAAGAAAATAAAATGTTGGACATTTCCAATTGGACTTAGCCCAATTTTGGCCATAAGTCCTTAAATTATTGACCGAGCAAGATTGCTCTCCTAAACCAATTTATATCCGGTTCGAGGGTACATCTCCGAACTCCTTTGACATCCATCGTTGTAATTCCTCAACGACGTCAAAGAGGTGACGGGTCCCAACGACCACACATCAATACGGACTGCGGGGTCCTTAAACTTGTGGACCGAAACGTCCCTAAACTAATGTTGGACCGAAAACGTCCCTAAACTAATATTGGACCGAAACGTCCTTAAACTAATATTGGACCGAAATGTCCTTAAACTAATATTGGACCGAAACGTCCTTAAACTAATGTCGGACCACTACGTCCCTAAACTGGAACACAGACCACCACGTCTCTAAACTGGAATATATACCACCACGTCCTTAAACTGGAACACGGACCACTACGTCTCTAAACTGGAATAATAGAGCTCCCAAATGCTCTTTTGCCGGATCTAAACGGTCCCGTTTAAGTTGATCTTAGCCCCAAATACGGCTAACGTATCCTTAAACATTTAAATGGACTATAAAACTCCAAATCGATTTTGGTTCAAGGGTACATCTCTGAACTCCTCTGACATCTGCCGTTGTAATCCTTCAACGACGTTAGAGAGGTGACGAGTCCCGATGGCCAGATATTAAATGGATTATCACGTTAAGTTGATCTTAGTCTCAAACAGGACTATTGTATCCTTAACGAACGTTTAAGTTGATCTTAGCCGCAACGCGACTAATGCATCCTTAAACTAGAAACACAAAACCCAAATCTAAGTAAATACGGATTTGGACTAGTCCACGTCCTACGGGCGACGGCATTATTCAGTCTCCGTATACAATCCACGGGCAACCACAAAAAAAACAAACACACACGACACGAAGTGAAATTCCGGAGAAGGAGAAAGTTGTTACCGCGATGCGGTAGCGTAATTAACTGCAGGGGCTTGCGCCTGCAGGGAAGAGCGTCCCCACAATCAAAAACCCCTCAAGCGAGAGGGAATCTGACAAAGTCTGCTATATCGGCCGCATCCGTCTAAACCTCCGATACATGGTGCCATAAATCAACTTGGCATCTTCGGAGAGGTGGACGGATAAAACCAAATAGCATCTGCCCCGAATCTCAGCGTCAGGACATCGCGGTCCTGTGCGCCGTCCTTCGGAGGGGAACACTACCATTTTGAGCAAGATTGTCTATACAACTGTGAATATCCCAAGCTTCCATTAAGTAATATACAAACTAGTATGATACAGTAATGGCCTCTAGGGCATATACACTAACACACCAAACATGAGCCCCTAATTCCATTACACGGCCGGCGAGACATGATGAAAATCTGGCCATGCCAGTTTTGTAGTTGATCTAGGACTTGATTTTTTGGGTGTGTACTAGTCTATAGAATATTGGTTCAGTGGTATTGCTTGTTTAGCCCAGTTTAGATATGGTTTTATCTTGTTGTTTGGGACCATTCGAGGTTATTTCAAACTCGACATTTCTAACATTGTTTAAAGTTTTACAGTACATACATTTCTATCTGCGACCGTAAATGTCATTAGAGCGGTACAACTTGTCTAATTGCTATAGTTCGTTTAGACGGGTTTGCGAACGTGACATTCACGTTGATGTTCTGTGTTGTTGCGGATTTGTCATGGTGGATAGCTTAGGTGCAATGATAGTACAATTTAGTTTTATTTGTACATTTGATATCGCGGGGCAAGCGTCCGACATGTGGACTGCCGTCACTGCCTGTTTGTATATTATTTGTTTGGGGCACGACTGGGTTGAGGGCGATGTCACCGATGTACATATTTTCTTTTCTGTACTAGGATTACCCCACGATGGAGTGCACGGATAGCCGGGTTCTGGAGGGCAACGGGTACGCATCTCATGGCGTTGAGATGGAGGGGGCTTCACTCTAGAATTGGCGGGCTATTTGCCGCACTCGTAGGGGGTACAGGTTGACCCAAGGAGGGGTGCTCAAGTTACCGGATTCCGGAAAGTGCTGGGTGGCCCAATCACTTTGATGAAGGGGCTACCTCACTTCTGGTTTTAGCGGGTAACTGTCCGCCCTTGTAGGGGTCTAGGTTTTCATTGCACAGGCTATCCACCCGACTACGGGAACGTCGGTTCACTCGCGGCTCAAAGGAAATCCGGGGGTCCCAGATTATCTGTATCGTTCTGTGATGCTTATTGCTTATCTGTGATGTTGCTTTTATCACGCCTGGAGCGATTATTATATATTGTTATATATATAGATAGATAGATAGATAGATAAATATATATATATATATATATATATATTAGTAGATACTGTATATGTTTTTCACCCGCGCTAGTCCAGTCCCCACTTTGTCGTTAGTTAAGTAACCTAATGGTGATGACGGGACCCAGTGGCGAATGTAGATGTCATATACGTACATCATATTTTCGTTCTTTTGTGATGTGATTAATTGATGGGACTGCATTGATTCAAATCAATGCAAGGAAAACAGACCTATTCGATGTTGTTGGAACAATTTTAAAAAGCTGTTATTATAAAGGCGTTTTCTTTTATTTTGCACAGCGGTATTCGGTTATGAATATCCAGCACCTCATTCCATGAGGTAAGAGCCGAGATCCCCTCACCGGGAGTGACCACTTAGGCAGAAGTTTGCGTCAGGGTAATAACTTCACTATAGTCGATTACTTTTTCTTTGCATCGTGGTATTCAATAGGAATACCCTGCACCTCATTCGACGAGAAAAGAGCCGAGATCCCTTCACCGGGAGTGACCTCTTTAGCAAAGGTTTTCGCCACTATATATTTATAAAAAGCTATCCGTCTCCTTCAACGATATCATGTTCATTACGTTAAAGGTTTATCGCCAAAAACCATTCGTATCCCTCCGTCATTTCAGACGGGTAGCACTTAGTATTCATGCTATGTTTGTTTGTCTTCGTCATGGCATAGTGTATGGTAGCTATTTGTTACTTTTCTGTTGCATAGATAGATGCGTTAGTTTGGGATAGTCATACTACTATGTTGGCCTTCGTCAAGGGTATGTACGGGTGGGTTCAAATTAATCTGGAAAATGACGGGTAGAACTTGACATATGACTTATGATATGTTGGCCTTTGTCAAGGTCATAAGAGCATAGGGTAGAAATCACATCGGGAGTTTCAAACATACAGGAAACTTGTCAGGCACGCGCATACCTTCTGGAGTGTGATAACTTGAGTGGATTCCATTAGGTTATCATGCGATGATAGTTGGATCCCGATTCCCACTGATGAGTTGGCTTACTCCTCGGGTGATTTTAGATGATACCGACTAATTCTTCTTTCAGGTTTGGAGGAGAATTTGAGGATACAGTGGGAGACATCCTAATTAGATAAAGTGATTGACCATTCTGATCTAGGTTAGAGTGCACGCTGAGTGTTTCTTTTCTCTCTCTCTTTCTTTGGCAGCGGTCATGGTCCGATCCTAGACTATAACTTGGTAACCAAGTTAACCGAACCTTCTTAAAACACATTGACTTTTGGATTGTCAGAATTGCATACTTCAGTGCCACTCCTACTTTTACCCTTTGCTTTTCTCCGGAACATTCCGTATCACTACGAAGATCCACATTTATTGGATATGACCATCATATAGTTATATACGAACTCGAAGAAACATGTTTCAGATTCGAGAATGGTTTCCAGTTCTGGAGAAATTGAATAGGACTATTCAGTTGTCTTTTCCTTTTACCTTCTCTCAGGATGTGAGGACTCCTAGGTTTAGGTGAGGGTACACCTTTTTCGCTTATTGGATAGTCTTTTTCCAAACCATAGGCCAAAAGGTGGGGAATGAAGAAAACCAATTAGCCTAAGTATGGCCTACAGAAGGTAATAAGTAAAGACAAATAAAGGGATTAGAAAGAAGGCAAAGTAAATTGCGACTGCTATCATTCACGACCAAACCGCGTATCTTATCGCCACTCCTACTTCACCTTTGCATTTCTCCAGAACACCCCGTATCACTACGAAGATCTACATTTATTGGATAATCCATCATATAGTTATATACGAACTCGGAGGAACTTGTTCCAGTTCGAGGATGGATTCTGGTTCAGGAGAAATAGAATAAGTTTTATTCAGTTTTCTTTTATTTTTACCTTCTCTCAAGTTGCGAGAATTCCTAGGATTAGGAGAGTACACCCATTACGCTTATTGGATGGTCTTCTTCCAAACCAAAGGCTGGTGCCGAACGGTAGGGAAGGAAGAAAACCATTTAGCTTAAGGGTAGTGAACAGAAGGTAATGAGTAAAGACAAATAAAGGGATTTGGAGAGATGGCAAGAAAATATACGGTTACAGTCAGGAATATGGATAATGGAAGAGGCATTACTAGGAATACCCGGCTACCCCTTCGAAACATTTTCATGTTTCATTTTCACTGTGTGTTGTTAATTGAAAACTGATTTCCTAATTAGATCCTTACTCTAGGATATGTATTTACCAGATTTGATTCTCACATCTGTATGGTTTTACAGATGATGAGTGGGAGTAAGTTATTGGGAATTAGGTGATTATATCCCCATTATATTGGAATTCACTGTAATTGGTGATATTTGAGGAAATCCCTTAGGGTTTTGCCTGACGGCAAATATTTGATTTTGAATACCGTTGTTATGCACCAATTTTAAATTGATATATCTGTACGTTTATTTTATAAAGTGAGATATAACTTTTTGAAATTATATTCATGACATTTATCTATATCAGTTGATGGTTAGGTAAGGAGCATTAAATAGCAGTGTAATTCTTCTTAACCATAGTACAGTTTTCAACCTACGACGTACAGTATTTGAGTTATTCAACTCAGGGGACTTATACAAAATATTGTATGTTGTCCAGTGTCTATTAGGACAAAGGGGTTGGTCCTCGTACTATATTCTGTTTACTTATGACTTCTCCAATTTTAGACAAGTATTTCATAGAAATAAAAGGTCCAAGTTATGAGAAGTTATAGGTACAAGAATAAAGTAGAGAACCATGTGTTGCAAGTATCAGGATTCTTAAAGGAGATCGAAGATGTAGATATTTGTATTTGGTATTCAGTTGATAGTAATGGTTTTGAGAACTTGCTTCTTTTTCAGCTTACTCATTTCTGGATGAATTTCTAAGTTGAGTAATGATGACCGGCCTCTCTCCATTTGGTTGACATGCACTAGAGACAGCTGCATGATTTGAATCTGGTTCCAATTAAATCAGTGCCCATGTTTTTATATTGTATATAGAATGGTTCATATCTTAACGATGTTAAGGTATATGGAGTTGTCCGGCTTATGCTTAAAACCAGACTCTGGATAACTCAAGGCACATTTCTGTAATGGCAGTTTGTGGGTTGTCCCGGGTTATGACGAGGGTTAACTTTCTACCATCTGGAAGATCAATAGTGATATTGATCTTGATCGCCATAGTTTTAGTAAAATGGACTTATTCAGAAAACAGTAGTAGGAGTATGGTAGAACTGAAAGTGATTCCAGAACTACAGACGATTACTGAAAGTTTAATAAGAACCTAAAGATTCAATCGGGTTTGACATTCTATTAGCCACTCCGCAGATATGGTGGGTAACCTCAGGCGCCCGAGAGGTACTCGGTATCCTCAAAGACTGTGGTAGGGAGGTTCTTATTTGCCCAGACTTGACACTACTGTTGTTCCATACTATGAAACCCGGCAGGAGGATGGGTATAGAGTCGTTCTAAACTAGCTTTAGAAGTGCACGTGTATATGACTCTGGTAGAGGGTTGTTGTAGTCAGTGGGAGCAGCGGAAGCATAGTGGAAAAGTTGCTTATGTCTATTTATAGACTAAAGCAGGTATAGTGGAGATAGATCATCTATTCTTGATGTGACAATCATAGGCTTTGACTTCATCAGAATAGGAGATGGATCTGTTAAGAAGGTAGTAGGGTGGTATGTCCTGGTGTTTAGATGACAAACATTTTGTAGGAAGTGAAATCCTATACTACAATCGGTTATACTGTGGTTGTCACACAGTGGTTTCTCCACATAGGATATGGATATTATATCAGGCATTCTGGTTACTAGATCTATGGTTTTAGATCTAGATTTAGGAAGTTTCCCAATCTGGGTACTTAGACAGTATTCTAAAGGTGTTTTAGAATGGACGACTACTGGCATGGTGGTATACCTGCAGGTAATGGAGTCACTCTCTCTGAAGGTGTCTTACAGACTAAACAGGAGAAGGATGTGCATGATTGGCATATCACTTGCTTAGATAATTGAGTCAATCATGAGATGTCAAGTACCACACAAGATGTTGTTTTTGCATTAGATGCAATAATTTTTTTATATTAATCCAATCCTGGAGAAACGTTCGGAAGCAGTTTATGAACATAAGTGGATGTTCTAGGGATATGGTAACGGCAGCCTCCTTCGAGAGACAGTTATCATTCCAGGCTTCTAAGGTGACCTGGATGACAGAGTGACTGTCAAAGTTATAGTTTTACCTCTTTTGAGGGGCAGTAGTTTAGACAGGTGGTCTAAGCGGATACTGAGGGAGGCATAGCGTATGATACTGATTAAATTCAGTTGATGATACAGTCTAAGAAGTTTACTAGATTTGGAGTTCATTTGTAAACTAGGTCCTATCAGATATCCAGACATATTCTAAGATAGGTATTGCTCATTTCGAGAGATGGCTTTATCCGTGAACTTAAGATAAAGAGAGATATAGAAAGAAACATTGGAGCGTATCCACTCACTGAGGCTATTTCTCGAACGCAATAGTTTTACAAACGAGCTTTGTGAAACTGATTAGTAGAGAAGTTGGGTGTTCGGTATCACACGGGCTGTGAGTATGTGACACCGCAATAATTAGCCTTAAGTGCAAGTGGGAGATTGTTGGCTATAGTGCCCTCAAGTCAATTATTGGATCGCGGGCACGTGATTGCAATGATTGAGGGGGGACCTATACTAGTAGAATAGTCTTAATCAAGATGATATTATTCTATCTGGTTTGTCTTTATCATCGTGTACATGCTTCAAGTGACATTACGGATCACTATTACATGTTGATAGAGCCTATAGGATTCTTGCTTGACTACCAGTAGTATGATGGTGATCATATACGTAGGAGCTCGGTGGTCTATAAGCATGTTCATATCAGATTTTTGCATTTTTATACCGCCCAATTTTTATCACATTGCTTATCGGTAGGTACTCTTGAGCCGTGTTTGCTAGTCAATTGCAGGATACAGGTTCTCAGCTCTAAACAGTGAAATTCATGAAAAAGCACGATGAATTCCGGATTACTGCCAACCACAGATAAAACACGGGTCTCCGCTCTCTATCCGTATGTTTCCGCACACCAGTTTAAGGGACAAAATGGCAAATCGATGTCATTTTCATGCACAAAGCTCAATGGCAACACAAGATCCAACATATCTACGCGGAGCTCAAGAAAAATCATGATAAAAGATCCACATTACATCACCTTTTGTTCTGCTGAAATTCTGGAAATATTGTGAAGAGATTCTGAGAAACAACATATACCACACTGAAGAGTACTAAAAAGCAGGGAAAACCACCAAAATTCATGTCCTAACTCCACTAAAGGGCCGCGGTTCTGCGGCATAAGCATGCTTAGGCCGCGGAACCGCGGCCGTACGGGCTCCACAGTGGGTCGTCTTCTTATGGTAGTTTGGTAATTTTATTTTATGGCAGATTGTTGCCCTAAGTTTCCAGTTCCCTGCTTATAAATAGTCCAGAACTTGCCAAAGCCAAGGGTGCTTATTCTTGTATTTAGATTTTAGGATATATGTTGTTGTTCTTCTTCCTCTTCTCATCTCTTCTCCATTAAAAAACTTGTAGTGAGCTTTTGTGAGTGAAGGATGAATAAAGGAGCTCTTTTTGTTACCATGCTTGTCTTGTTATTTTGTTAATTATAATCGCTTGTATTTTTCATTTGCTAATCTAGTTGTTGTTATTTGTTGTTTCTTTCTTTCTTGTTCTCTTTTTCTTTATCCTTAAACAACAATGATGCTTAAGCTTGATCCTTGCCAAAGTGAGGTCTCAATTAGCTAGTTGTAATCTTTTAACCTCTTTCTTTCTATCTTCCTCCTTGTGTTTTATTTTCTTTTTCTTATAATGGGTGAGTAGTTTTCATACTTGTTAGGGTAGGATAAGGAAAATTTGAGAGAAGGAAATCTCTCTCACTCTTTTCTTGCCCAACATCTTAATTCGGACTCCCGTTAATTGAACCACAATCCGCTCCCTATGGCACCCTATCCTACATGATAGCGGTGATTCCTTAGTGAGATCGGTTGTGGTTGAATTAACCAGAGGTTAAGGCTAAGAGCCAAGAACGGACGGACAAGCACCAAAAGGAAGAACTTATGCGTTGGAAAGCCTAGCTTATACTCGCAAGTTCCTTCCTAGTCGTGCTAATCCCCGTTGTTGCCGATTACCGTAACATCGATATTAAGAGTGGCAACGAAAGAAGTGAGCGACTCCTAACTCAAACTAACCTAATCCTAACCCTAACAAGCTCTCTTTACATATCATTTTAGCACATAGTTAATCTCAAAACAAACCTGGACATTTGGACTCAACTCGTTAAAGCACATAGAAAAAGATTCCCTTCTCCCTGCGAACGACCCGTACTCAGCCGGCTAGATACAAGCGAAACCGTCTTTATTGCGGTAATTAACTAAGCACGCAAAAACTCTACCAATCAAATGGCGCCGTTGCCGGGGAGACGGTAGTTTATTTCTTTGTGTAATTTCGGGTTAATTTGTGAATATAAATATAATCGAAAAACAAAACAAAAAATTTACATTGTAAAAAAAAACCATCTTGTTATTTTTGATTAGTTTTTGTGCAAGTGTCACGCCCCGAAAGTACGGAACATGACCGACACTTAAACTACGAAACGTCTCGAGGCGTACGTAATCTAAGTAAGCCGAAAACCCAGAAATCCAAACCAAGAAAAGTAGTAGAGTGAAGGAAAACCAATTTAAAATCAAGTAGTTTTAATAGCATAAGCCGAGTTATGCGGTTTTAAAAGCATCAAGTATTTCCTGAAAATTTCGGCAGAGTCTCCTTTGTAAATACTGGCTCCCAAACGGGATACAACATGAATAGTATACGAAATCAATAAAAAGGCATTCCCAAGCGGGAGCTAGCTCTTCGTCAATCGACGGTCACAACCACACAAGTAATATAATATACAACGCCAAGGGCGAGGATCAAAACTCAAAAGCAAACTCAAAACAGCAAGAAATCCATAGAAATACAACGCGCGACTCTGAGGTCGAAAGAATAAACATCACTGGTCTCTGACTGAGATAAATACAAGTTTGGTTGATGGAACTTCTAGATACAACTGAATAATAATATACAATGTATAATGATGAGTACGATACAAATAAACCCACCTACTAGCAAGTCACCCGAACGAAACTGTACCCGCAAAGCCGTAAAGAAAACTGTACGGCGAAACCTGCAAGAAACTGGGGCACAACGGGGGTGAGTTGCCAACTCGTGAATAGAAGAACATCTACGAATAGAAATCGCATGTATGACACAATCTTAGGTCATACGATCAATATATATAATCCTCAAATAAAACCAGCGGTCTATAACAATGACTAGGGTAAATATCTAACCCGAGTATAATCTCATGTGCCCGTGTCAGTGCCTCAGGTAGCAATATATCATGAATGAGGTATGAATGCATGAAAACAGATTACATGTAAATGAAGAAACTGTTTTCATAATTTAGTGAGATTTCCTTTTTATTTTTAAAATGAGGTATCATAAATGAAATCAGCATCAACAGTGTCTAGCATCGACACAAAACATAAATCTCAATGTCTCGAAACCTCAGGCTCCGGCTATCCGGACTGGCCTGTATCATCAAATCTCAGTACCTCAATATCTCGAAATCTCAATGTCTCAATCTCAATATCTAGGGCGCCGTCAGTCCAGACCGGCCCCTACCATCCATCTCAAGACCACGACGGTATCCTCCGGATATCCGACCCGTCGGGTAATATCACCGGTCGGTAGTGCTCCCCTGCCAGGCTCAACGTCAACAACACGGCCTTCTCGCCCCGGGGTACCGCACCGGGCCCACCATGTACCCGAAACGGTTCATCCAACTCCTCAAATCGGGTCTCGAAATCCATCAGCAAACTCATAGTGGACGACTCATACATCATGGGAAAACCGCATTTTTATTTAAAAAGAGAGAAAGCAGTTTATATATGTTTTGCGGTTTTCCTCGAAATCCAGAAAATATCATGGAAATCCGAATCATCAATAGCATGTAAAACCATGAATATAAGCATGAGAATGAATAACAGTATGCATGAAGCGACAAGTAATAACTACAATATCTAAGCTGGCATATAAGGTATGTACACTAATATTATGTCAAACTACTGGCTATCAAGCTAAGTTAAGCAATAATATTTTCTAAGGTGTACGTGATATGGAATTACCGATGAAGATGTGTGTGGGCCGGCAAGTAAGTGTATGTGGTACATACGCATCATCGGTAATGGTGCTGGTGTCCTAACAGCATAATGTCAACAAGGCAATATGAAATAACAATGTAAATATGCGATGCGGAGCGAGCAACCAAAATGAGCGGGAGCTAAATATTAAACAATGGCGCCATTTGAAATAACACAAATCGCGGGGTTTTGAAAATAGGGCTACGGTGGTTTTTAAGAAAGGATACGACTTTTGAAATATCCGTAGATCCCTTGACCTGTCTTTTAAAATACCCACGATCCGCTAGTTTTGAAATAGGTAGGAGTCTATTCTAATTTAACAACTACACTAAACTATACGGCTGAGCTAACAAACTGAACTACAGGTAAGGAAACCGCCTATCATCTGAGTCGATACATATACATACCTGTATATATACAGTCGGTGATCCCGCCTCAATAATATCATATCCGATACCATATCTGTAAGCAGGCATCCGAGGTCAAGAGTGCGGATCAATCATCAATATAGCTCGTACGTAAATCCATCGTACGGCATCCCAAATCTGGGTACGGGCCAATATCACATTCATCATACTATTCACCTGGTATCCTCGTTATCAAATATCATGATCGGGGTACTGATCTACGTCTAGTACAATACTGATACCGCCTAAGTATGCATGCACGTGTGTGAAACACTACGTCAAGGACCCGCTACAACGTCATGTCGTATCTCAAATACGAACCCTGCTATATCACCGATCTCACGGCCTCAAATCAAATCTCATCGACTCATCATAAATCCTAAGTACTATCATCATTATCCATGCATGCGTATATGAATGTACATATGCATAGTCCCATACCCACGCATATATACATGTATACACATCCCAATCTGCGCACAAGAAAGTAAAGTATGCAAGTCTGTGTGTGCGTATGTGGGTATAACAACTACTCTAGGGTTTCGCAACTAACCCAAAGCTAATCCATGAACACATAATCATAACATGAATAAACATTCTCGTATCATAAAACACCTATATAAACATATATATATGAGCTACACTACAGACTGCGGGGGTGCTATACGCCATCCACTCGACTTCTCCCCGTAGATATAAATCTACTCACCTGGTCCTCGCTAGCCGGTGCCGATGTCGCCACGCGCTTGCTTGTCGTCTCGAAGTCCACATGGGGTACCTACATATCATAACGTACCGTGTCGTATTAAAATCCGACTCATGACCCAAAACGACACGTGAATCCCACATAGGTCAAAACCTATGGTTGCTTTCACAAATCAACCCAAAAACCCTCGAAGTCGGCGTAAAAACGCCAAACCATCGAGAAAAACCCAAACACACTCATTTGTATAATTACAAGCACTAATTATAATATAAAATAGCTTAAAACTCACAAAAACCTCAAATTCGCTTTAAAAGCTATTTTTCCGAAAATCTAGCAAGCAAAATTAACCGTTTTAGTACAAAACTCGATGTATAAACGAATCTAGCGGCTACAATATTCACTAAATATCTTAATTAAGTCATAAAAATAATTCCCATAATTTAATATCATTAATTTCCATAAACCTTAAAATTCTAGTTCACAAAATTCCTAAATTTTAACAATTTTATAGCAAAAAAGCACAAACTACAATCTAGCTTGGATTTTCATGAACTAAAAGCATTAAACCACTCAATATAATCTTTATAATGACATGAAATCTAAATTTGAATTTTATCTCACAAGAATATAATTATTTTCAAAACCTAGTTTACCATTTATATACTTATCACAATTTAAATCAACAAATATGCAACTAGCAACTTAAATTGGATTTAGCATAACCTAATATGTTAAATACATCACACAACCCTAAACTCACAACACAAACCCCAATTTGAATTCAAACCCCACTCTTGAATTTCAAATCATGCACTTGGAATTAAAATAAAAACCTATTTAAACACCTAATTAAGCTAACTTAAAACAATTAACAACAATTTAACACAAAGGTTAGAACTTTTACCAAAATAATTTGAAGATCCCACAAGCACACTTAGCCTCCCAAATTGAAATCTAAATCCTTAGATCCATACTATGGTAGCCAAGGGAAAATGGGTAGGAGGTGGATTTTGATTTGGATTTTTGCTTGATTTTTTTGTGGATTTTTCAAGCATTTTTGATGAACTTTTTTTTAAAGAGAAGGAGATGAAGAATGAAGAGCTGAAATGGAGGTGGGGAGCTCGGCCAAAGCAGCATGAGGAGGAGAGGAGAGAGAGTGAGGTGGGGAAAAGCAAGTGAGGAAAGTTCAAGGTCAACACAAAAGTCAAAGCCCACTATTTCTATCTATTCTTTTCTTTTCTTTTCTTTTGAAAAAAGAAGTGATTGGAGAGAGGGAGAGGGGGAGGGCTGTCATGGTGGGGCCGGCCACATGGGGAGAGGGTGAGGTGTGGGTGTGTGGGTTAGGAAAAAGATAAATGCTAAACCCCAATTCCCATTAACACTAATTTTACCGAAAAAAGTCTTTTTCTTCGATATTTTCTAAACCGTTTCGGAAAATGATTTGGTTTCAAAAACCACATGATAAAATTTTATTTAATGTTTTATGATGTACAAATTTTTTTTCAACTCATTCCAATTTGTAATTTTCCCTAATTAAATGTATTAGTGACGGCTTAAAATAATAATAAAATAATTTTTTTCGGAAAATTTTTCAGAAAATTTGAAATTTCACCAGTGGCTCAATAAACACCAAATACTAGCAATTTCATAGTTAGAATATGTATATTTAATTTTATAATAAAGATATTTGTATTTTGACTTTTTACCGAAAACCCCCCTTATTTTACCGTTTTTTCGAAATTTCACCGAAACGATTTTCAAAATGTTACAATCTCCCCCCTTAAAGAAATTCGGTCCCCGAATTTAAATTAAAACTCCCCCCCAAATACTAAAATATTTCAGCCAAAACCATCAAATCGCCGGGGCTCCGAAATCATAAATACATAAAACGCATCATAGCGCAATGCATGCGCATGAGTAATGAGCAGATAACTCGAAATCAAAACTCCGTCAAGCATCCCGCAATCATCGGAGTAAAGGTGAAGACACAAATGCCAAATCTCCAGCAAGACCGATATGCTATAAATCGGAACTATACATGTAAATATCAGGAGGAAATGCATGCCAAATCTTTTAAGTTGCTGTGCAATGCACATAACACTGCACAGTGGCGGACGTCTATCATAAGAAAATAACTATATACATATATGCCTTTGTTTGAAATGTACGTTCCGCCGTTTTGGGAAACAATTTAGAAGGGTTTTCCTTGTTTTAAATGTTTCGCGTCATATCAGACACGTAGGTAAATACTGAGACTATAGCTCGCTTTTTGGAATTCCCTTCAATAGCTATCAATGCATGCAAAATACATTCAGGTACTGTCCTCTGACTAGTCCTGCTTAGTACGAAAACACATCGCAATTATCAAAAAAAACGTACTGCTCTATAAGAAATCAATCCCAAAATACGCGTATTAATACTACGTGCGTCTGGTGCGGACGACAATCAAAATCCATATACGTGCCATATAAGTGCACAGAAACAAGATCTAAGTGCATCGGGTGTGCACAAAGCATCTGTCGTAGGCAACGTGTGTGCTTGACAGCAAAATCAGGTGCATCTGACATGCACGAAAAAAATCTCGATTTAGTGCATCTAGTGTGCACCAAAATCGCATCTCAAGACATGCGCTCAACATGCGCGAAAACCCAAAACCAGGGGCATCCATCATGCACGAAATCATGAAATCCAATATCAAGCGCCGAACATGCGTAAAATCAAATCAGGTGCACAAGGTGCACAAAACAAATATCGGGTATCACAATCGAAATCGAAGTCCAGTGCATCTAAGTGCACAAAGGCGTATCACTGCACTGCAAGCATATATAAACTATATAGAGTGCAGGAACCAAATCGTGTGCGTGCATACGCACAAAATCAACTCAAATGTCTAAAACCGTAAAATCACAAACATGTGAAACCAAAGCACGAAAACGATATCAAGTGCAACACTGTGCAAAGATCGTAAATCCTCAATCATCAAAATCAAATCATGCGAATAAATCACCCAAAACATCGAAATCAATAATGGCGGAATAGAACCACTTAATTGCATCCTCTAAGAATCTCGGACCAACTGTCGCGGTCACTAGTGGGACGTCTCGTCGATGATCATGAACTCTGGCCTGCTGGTGTGCGTAACAATGACCACTCCTGGGTCAAGGTCTTCACTATGAATTACCAATCTCTCGGTCCATCGGCTCATCGGCCCTGTCAGGTGTACTAACGGGGATGATTCCGTTCTGGCACTTCTCTGGTCATCTCTCGGTCAATCATCGCGACCACTCGTAAGACAGCATATCACTGGCGTCGGCCTCTGGCTTTCTGAATGTACGTGACACATCTGATCCTGGGTGCAAGTATCATTGCAGTAGTGTCCTGGAAGGAATCCTGCTCACGGTCTCTTCCATGTCTCGTCTCTGCCAACTTTCCGGAAGTCATCGTCCTTTCCTATATCTGCATCTTGCTCTGGAACGACTGCATACTCATCATGACTCCTTCTGGAAGGTAAATCCAAGTACAATGCCTCGGTGTGCGTACCGCATCTCTGATGTCGGCTGAGTGGAACGTCGTCTCATCAAGATCTCGTACGAACCTCTTACTCCACTTTTCTCTAACGTCGACTGTTTCGGACTCGTCTCATCGTGGCTGTATGGACTGAGCTCCAACGGCTATCCTCGTATCTGGAGTCTCCCAAGAATGCATCTCACCACCTAGCATCCGATTGAAGTCGAACCATTCGATCGATTCATCGAAACCTCATAATCCCATAAGAGCTCAACATCTTGGTACAGTTTAATAGTATCGAATATATATACCACAGCATTGGTGGTCCAGCCGTAGAAGGGCAAACCCAAGCCTCACTAATGGCGCCGTGGAACTGCCGCAAACCCGAAGGTTCAAAGGCTTTCACACAGTCATTATGTCGAGTTAGGGTTTCATTCTTCTAGAGGGACCATAGAATTGCCTGCATGTCTTTCTGAATACTTTAAACTTGGAATAATAAATTTCTGACATTCGATCGTCTCTGTCGACCCTCACGTCTCTGCATGAAGTTGTCTCTAGCTGGAATCAATATATCTGATGACCACGCCTCGGTGTAGCGAACGAACCACATGTCCTAGTCATTCATCCTCGGTGACTAGCGACCTTCTATCATCTCTTAGTACAACTCGTACTGCAATAGCTCGAACATCTGGGGCGATATCTCGTCATTCGCAGCAATAGCTGGCTCGCTCGTCTGCACGCTGAACAGTGCCTCGACCATCATGAATAAGCAATACACTAACGGTCATCAAAATCTGGCTGGCCTCTATCATTGGCTCAATCCTCTAGTGTCGATCAGCACATCCGAGTAACCTCATAAAGGCGATCCGCCAAATGCTCGTGGCGCGGAAACACAGTAAAAAGACACATCTCCGCAATCGTGTGTCGCCGGAATCATGCCCTGGTCAGTCTCGTTCTTGACGAGCTCATGCTGACCGCAACTCTAGCCGTAGCTCTCCCTGCTCGTAATCGTGGCAGCAAAACCATAACTGGTACTGATGAGGCTAGATCGGAATGAATATAATACTGAGCAAAGAAATGTACATCCTAAGGCTCCTTAAGTGGAGTAGCGTATCGTAAATATACCGCGGAACATACCTACGGTACGTCACTCTACTTTAGTCACCTATTCCATCAACCAAGGGTCATCCTACGCTCCGAAGGTAAAACCTAACGCTCTGAAACCAACTTTGTCACGCCCCGAAAGTACGGAACATGACCGGCACTTAAACTACGAAACGTCTTGAGGCATACGTAATCTAAGTAAGCCGAAAACCCAGAAATCCAAACCAAGAAAAGTAGTAGAGTGAAGGAAAACCAATTTAAAATCAAGTAGTTTTAATAGCATAAGCCGAGTTATGCGGTTTTAAAAACATCAAGTATTTCCTGAAAATTTCGGCAGAATCTCCTTTGTAAATACTGGCTCCCAAACGGGATACAACATGAATAGTATACGAAATCAATAAAAAGGCATCCCCAAGCGGGAGCTAGCTCTTCGTCAATCGACGGTCACAACCACACAAGCAATATAATATACAACGCCAAGGGCGAGGATCAAAACTCAAAAGGAAACTCAAAACAGCAAAAAATCCATAGAAATACAACGCGCGACTCTAAGGTCAAAAGAATAAACATCACTGGTCTCTATATGAGATAAATACAAGTTTGGTTGATGGAATTTCTAGATACAACTGAATAATAATATACAATGTATAATGATGGGTACGATACAAATAAACCCACCTACTAGCAAGTCACCCGAACGAAACTGTACCCGCAAAGCCGTAAAGAAACCTGTACGGCGAAACCTGCAAGAAACTGGGGCACAACGGGGGTGAGTTGCCAACTCAAGAATAGAAGAACATCTACGAATAGAAATCGCATGTATGACGCAATCCTAGGTCATACGATCAATATATATAATCCTCAAATAAAACCAGCAGTCTATAACAATGACTAGGGTAAATATCTAACCCGAGTATAATCTCATGTGCCCGTGTCAGTGCCTCAGGTAGCAATATATCATGAATGAGGTATGAATGCATGAAAACAGATTACATGTAAATGAAGAAACTGTTTTCATAATTTAGTGAGATTTCCTTTGTATTTTTAAAATGAGGTATCATAAATGAAATCAGCATCAACAGTGTCTAGCATCGACACAAAACATAAATCTCAAAGTCTCGAAACCTCAGGCTCCGGCTATCCGGACTGGCCTGTATCATCAAATCTCAGTACCTCAACATCTCGAAATCTCAATGTCTCAATCTCAATATCTAGGGCGCCGTCAGTCCAGACCGGCCCTTACCATCCATCTCAAGACCACGACGGTATCCTCCGGATATCCGACGTATCGGGTAATATCACCGGTCGGTAGTGCTCCCCTGCCAGGCTCAACGTCAACAACACGGCCTTCTCTCCCTGGGGTACCGCACCGGGCCCACCATGTACCCGAAACGGTTCATCCAACTCCTCGAATCGGGTCTCGAAATCCATCAGCAAACTCATGGTGGACGACTCATACATCATGGAAAAACCGCATTTTTATTTAAAAAGAGAGAAAGCAGTTTATATATGTTTTGCGGTTTTCTTCCAAATCCAGAAAATATCATGGAAATCCGAATCATCAATAGCATGTAAAACCATGAATATAAGCATGAGAATGAATAACAGTATGCATGAAACGACAAGTAATAACTACAATATCTAAGCTGGCATATAAGGTATGTACACTAATATTATGTCAAACTACTGGCTATCAAGCTAAGTTAAGCAATAATATTTTCTAAGGTGTACGTGGCATGGCAATTACCGATGAAGATGTGTGTGAGCCGGCAAGTAAGTGTATGTGGTACATACGCATCATCGGTAATGGTGCTGGTGTCCTAACAGCATAATGTCAACAAAGCAATATGAAATAACAATGTAAATATGCGATGCGGAGCGAGCAACCAAAATGAGCGGGAGCTAAATATTAAACAATGGTGCCATTTGAAATAACACGAATCGCGGGGTTTTGAAAATAGGGCTACGGTGGTTTTTAAGATAGGATACGTCTTTTGAAATATCCGTAGATCCCTTGACCTGTCTTTTAAAATATCCATGATCCGCTAGTTTTGAAATAGGTAGGAGTCCAATCTAATCTAACAACTACACTAAACTATACGGCTGAACTAACAAGCTGAACTACAGGTAAGGAAACCGCCTATCATCTGAGTCGATACATATACATACCTGTATATATACAGTCGGTGATCCCGCCTCAATAATATCATATCCGATACCATATCTATAAGCAGGCATCCCAAGTCAAGAGTGCGGATCAATCATCAATATAGCTCATACGTAAATCCGTCGTACGGCATTCCAAATCTGGGTACGGGCCAATATCACATTCATCATACTATTTACCTGGTATCCTCGTTATCAAATATCATGATCGGGGTACTGATCTATGTCTAGTACAATACTGATACCGCCTAAGTATGCATGCACGTGTGTGAAACACTACGTCAAGGACCCGCTACAACTTCATGTCGTATCTCAAATACGAACCCTGCTATATCACCGATCTCACGGCCTCAAATCAAATCTCATCGACTCATCATAAATCCCAAGTACTATCATCATTATCCATGCATGCGTATATGAATGTACATATGCATAGTCCCATACCCACGCATATATACATGTATACACATCCCAATCTGTGCACAAGAAAGTAAAGTATACAAGTCTGTGTGTGCGTATGTGGGTATAACAACTACTCTAGGGTTTCGCAACTAACCCAAAGCTAATCCATGAACACATAATCATAACATGAATAAACATTCTCGTATCATAAAACATCTATATAAACATATATATATGAGCTACACTACGGACTGCGGGGGTGCTATACGCCATCTACCCGACTTCTCCCCGTAGATATAAATCTACTCACTTGGTCCTCGCTAGCCGGTGCCGACGTCGCCACGTGCTTGCTTGTCATCTCGAAGTCCACATGGGGTACCTACATATCATAACGTACCGTGTCATATTAAAATCCGACTCATGACCCAAAACGACACGTGAATCCTAAATAGGTCAAAACCTATGGTTGCTTTCACAAATCAACCCAAAAACCCTCGAAGTCGGCGTACAAACGCCAAACCATCGAGAAAAACCCAAACACACTCATTTTTACAATTACAAGCACTAATTATAATATAAAATAGCTTAAAACTCACAAAAACCTCAAACTCGCTTTAAAAGCTATATTTCCGACAATCTAGCAAGCAAAATTAACCGTTTTAGTACAAAACTCGATGTATAAACGAATCTAGCGGCCACAATATTCACTAAATATCTTAATTAAGCCATAAAAACAATTCCCATAATTTAATATCATTAATTTCCATAAACCTTAAAATTCTAGTTCACAATATACCTAAATTTTAACAATTTTATAGCAAAAAAGCACAAACTACAATCTAGCTTGGATTCATGAACTAAAGCATTAAACCACTCAATATAATCTTTATAATGACATGAAACCTAAATTTGAATTTTATCTCACAAGAATATAATTATTTTCAAAACCTAGTTTACCATTTATATACTTATCACAATTTAAATCAACAAATATGCATCTAGCAACTTAAATTGGATTTAGCATAACCTAATATGTCAAATATATCACACAACCCTAAATTCACAACACAAACCCCAATTTGAATTCAAACCCCACTCTTGAATTTCAAATCATGCACTTGGAATTAAAATAAAAACCTATTTAAACACCTAATTAAGCTAACTTAAAACAATTAACAACAATTTAACACAAAGGTTAGAACTTATACCAAAATAATTTGAAGATCCCACAAGCACACTTAGCCTCCCAAATTGAAATCTAAATCCATAGATCCATGCTATGGTAGCCAAGGGAAAATGGGTAGGAGGTGGATTTTGATTTGGATTTTTGCTTGATTTTTTTGTGGATGTTTCAAGCATTTTTGATGAATTTTTTTTAAAGAGAAGGAGATGAAGAATGAAGGGCTGAAATGGAGGTGGGGGGCTCGGCCAATGCAGCATGAGGAGGAGAGGAGAGAGAGTGAGGTGGGGAAAAGCAAGTGAGGAAAGTTCAAGGTCAACACAAAAGTCAAAGCCCACTATTTCTATCATTTTCTATTCTTTTCTTTTCTTTTCTTTTGAAAAAAGAAGTGATTGGAGAGAGGGAGAGGGGGAGGGCTGTCATGGAGGGGCCGGCCACATGGGGAGAGGGTGAGGTGTGGGTGTGTGGGTTAGGAAAAAGATAAATGCTAAACCCCAATTCCCATTAACACTAATTTCACCGAAAAAAGCCTTTTTCTTCGATATTTTCTAATAATGATATTTGTATTTTGACTTTTTACCGAAACCCCCCCTTATTTTACCGTTTTTTCGAAATTTCACCGAAACGATTTTCAAAACGTTACAGCAAGTGTGCAGGATAAAAAGACGGTCGAGTTCAGTGCCAAAGACGTGGGAAGTTAGACCCATATCTCGCGGCTACACCGCGACGGATCAAGACGAAGCAAACGGTCTACTGTAAGATTCTGGAGCAGATCCAGTAAGCAAATCAAGATTCAGAAGCTCCAGACAAGAAGAGGACACCCAACCCAGCATATCACAGAAATTACATGGCCTACCTCCACCTTATTGCCGTGGAACCGCGGCATAAGCAAGCTTAGGCCGCGGAACCGCGGCCATTTAGTGCCTTCAGGGTGCTAAATTTTCTGTGAGTATCTTTAACTTCCTCCCCACTCCTCTGGACTCCACTGAACTGTGTTTTCTGCAGCATTCTTTGCGCAAATTCTCTTCCCCCTTCCAATAAATTTTTCTTGTGCAGGATTCTTTGCGCCGCGCTCAAAAATAAAAAAAAATTGATTGCAGTTGATAGTTACTGCTTTGCATTTATTAATACGGACTTTAATGGGCTTGAAACCAATCCAGATTGGGTGGGGATTTCATCACCCTTCTCAGGACCCTAGAAATCACAAAAAGCATATGCATTGACCATTGCTTAAATTAAAAAATACTAGACTCAGCCCTAAGGACTTCGCCTTCAATAGGACAGAGGACTAGTTACAGGCATCGGCCGTTTATCTTATCCTGACTTTGCGGTGTCTAGGCAAGTGTGTCCAAGGAAAATGGTTACTTAATTAGGACCACTACTTATGTAGTGGGAGCCTCCCACTTACCTGGCACTTACCTGGCCACAATTGGCTGAAAAGAGGCGGTTTGAGGTCCTATTTCTAGCCCTTTGGAACAGTTAGGAGTTGTCTAGCTGACCTAGGTGACCCTAGATCTAGGTGTGATTGTGCATATCTTGTTTGTGATTGCTTGAAGCCGTAAGTCCGTACATATTTCTGTAAAGCTCTTTCTAAAAAAGAAAAAAAAGAAAAAAAACACAAAAACCAAAATCTTTTATAAAAACTTGCCCTTTGTCGCCAAAATCCCATTTTTTTTCACCCACCACCCATCGTATTTCTCCATTGATGTTTTCTTACCCTCACCTTCTCCGCTTTGAATATACTAAACTCATTTAGTGTATGTCCGCTTGGACTCGGGACACTAGCGCCCGCCTAGTCCGTGTTACGTTAGTCGCTACCGACTACGCGATCGACTCAGACGTCGAAACTCCGTCCACGCCTCTTTCACCCTTACCTTTGCCGGCCAACTCCGACGTTGATCGGAATTCTGTTCATACATCCTCACCTTCACCATCACCAACCTCTTCTTCCGCGATGTCAGGATTTAATCCAAACATCCCTATAACTCCCCCGGGATTGATTCGACCTCCTATGGATGCGAATAACCCACCACCACCGCCTGTCGTAGCGCCACAGCGAATCGCGCTCCAGGATCGTTTCTATCCCACCCGTTCGGCACTTCCCACCTGTCTTTCCCTTCCACCGGCCAATGGGGATAATTTTGAAATTAAGCCCCACTTCATTAACATGCTTCCGAAATTTCTTGGGCTTGAATCTGAAGATGCCTATATCTTCATCAACAAATTTCAAAACGTTTGTGCCATGATGAAAATGACCCAGCTGTCGGACGATGCTATACGGCTATGGGTCATTCCGTTCACTTTGTGCGATCTTGCTGAAAAATGGCTGTATAGCACCGCTTCCCACTCCATAACCAGTTGGGACGAGTTTGCGAAAGTGTTTCTCAAGAAATTTTATCCGAATCATAAAACCGCTAGGATCCGTAACGAAATCAACCAAGTCTCCCAGCTTCCTACTGAACCCTTCTGGAAGTGCTTTGACCGGTATAAAGACCTTCTTGTTCAGTGCCCTCACCATGGTATCGAGAAATGGCAACTTTGCCAAACTTTATACGAGGGCCTGAACCCAGCAACCAAGCAGTTGTTGGAAACCATTTGTCAGGGCCACTTCCTATTGAAATCTGACGTGGAAGCGTGGCAATTCTTCGACGACCTTGCGGAACAAACGCTTCAATGGGAGAGCACCAGACCAACTTCTTCTTCTTCTTCCTCCACTTCTACTGGTCAGTCTAGGGTAGGAATTCACCAACTCGATGTCTCTATTGCAATGAAAGCTGAAATGGCTGCAATAACGAGAAAACTTGAAGCGATAGAGAGCAAATTTTCATCTCCTGCTCCTGCTCCTATTCTTCCCCTTCGTACCATTTGTGCTTGTTGTTCCGATCCTTCTCACTTAACCGAAGAGTGTCCTTACAATCCACCATCTCAAGGACAGGATCAGGTTAATGTTGCATTTCAGCAAAGACCGAGAAATGATCCATACTCTTCCACCTACAATCCAAGTTGGAGGAACCACCCCAATTTCTCCTGGAGTCAGAATCAGCATCAAATTCTAAGGCAACAATTTCCAAAGGCCCCCTCCGCCACAACAACAAGCGCAACAACAAACTCAACATCAGTTTCAGCAGCCCTTCCAACCCCAACCTTTTCAAAATCAGACGAACAACTTTGCACCCAACAATTCTTTTCCTTAAAACAACTTTGTTCCGTCAAACAACGATAAGGTTTCCTCGCTAGAACGAAGTCTGGAGGCATTCGTTAAACAATCGACACAATCCACCGCCAACATCCAGTCGTCTATTCAGTCTTTGGTGTAACACACTGCTGCACACGGGCAAAGCATCAAGACCATCGAAGCCCAGATTGCACAGCTGAATGCGGCGTTAAGCGAGCAAGAAAAGGGGAAGCTTCCATCTCAACCACTCCCAAATCCTGGTCACCCACATAATGTACATGTTGCTCTTGAACAACAGAACCATAATATGAGTGCCATGACTACATTGAGATCGGGACGGATGCTGCACAACAACATCGGCACAACAATTGAGGATAATGACACCCCGGCCGCTTCTTCTTCTTTTCCTTCTTCTTCTTCGTCTTCTGAGCCTATTCTCCATTCTTTAAAAGGCTCTTCTTCTTCTTCTTCTTCTGCTCTGGACGGACCCACTTCTCACTCCATGAAAACACCAGCTCTGGGATCCGTTCTAACTCCACAATCTCCTCCATAAGCATTGGACTCAACCAATTTTAAAAACGTTCCATTTCCAAACCGGTTGAGGTCCAATAAACAAAATCCACAAATGGAGAAGATTCTGGAGTTATTTAAGCAGGTTAACATCAACATTCCCCTTTTAGATGCTGTCCAACAAGTTCCGTCTTACGCGAAAATCTTAAAGGACTTGTGCACGAAAAAGAGGAAATCTCAGGTACCCAAGAAAGTTTTCTTGGCTAGTGCTGTGAGTGATGCTCTTACCCAATCTTTACCGCAAAAATGGAAAGACCCTGGCTGTCCTACGATTTCTATTACCATTGGGGATAAGAACATCAACCACGCACTACTAGATCTTGGTGCCAGTGTTAACCTGCTTCCGTACTCAGTATATGAGCAATTAGGTATAGGAGAGCTGAAACCCATAAACTGTACTCTCCAAATGGCCGACCGATCAATCACCCATCCTAGGGGTTAGCTAGAGGATGTGTTAATCAAGGTTGGGGACTTCATATTCCCCGTGGACTTCATTGTATTAGACACACAGCCTGTAGCTAACCCCCGGAATCAAATTCCGGTGATACTCGGTCGTCCATTCCTTGCGACCTCAAATGCTGTGATCAATTGTCGAAATGGTTCGATGAACCTATCTTTTGGAAACATGACAATTGAACTCAACATTTTTAGGTTGGGGAATCAGCCCTCCGAACCTAATGCTCATATACTAGACGTTTGCTCAATCCAGGAGATCACCCCAGAAGAGTGTGAATTCGAGGAGTTTTTGTTCGATCACGATAACCTTAACGCCACTAGTGCGTTCCTCTTCGAACCTGCTGCTGTTTCTGCGCCCGACAATGACTACGAGTGTTTCACTTTATCGAACGATCTTAGCCACTCACCACCCGAGTTTGAATCCTTCGAATTTCCGGATGAGTTACCTGAACCATCCAACTCGGTCGCTTACACTCGTTTTGAACCTTTGCTGGAATCCTTTGAGTTCGAGACCTTTTCACCAATCTTGCCTTCAATCATTTCACCTCCAACGCTCGAACTCAAGCCTTTGCCGTCTCACCTTAAGTATGCTTACTTGGGTGAAAACGAGACCCTTCCTGTTATCATCTCGTCTTCTCTAGCTCCCGAGCAAGAGAGAGCCCTTCTTATGGTCTTGCACGGCAATAGGCAAGCTTTTGGTTGGTCCATGGCAGACATCAAGGGGATTAGTCCCCTGATCGTTGAACATCACATTCATCTGATGAATGATGCCAAACCAGCCAGGGATCCACAAAGACGTCTCAACCCAGTCATAAAGGAGGCTGTAAAAAAGGAGATCGTAAAGTGTCTGGATAGTGGTATCATTTACCCTATCTCTGATAGCCAGTGGGTTAACCCCATTCACGTTGTCCCCAAGAAATCAGGCATAACGGTCATAACCAACGAGGCGAACGAGTTAATCCCTACTCGCACCCAGACTGGGTGGCGAGTATGCATCGATTAAAGAACTCAATGCCGCAACGCGGAAGGACCACTTTCCGCTACCTTTCATTGACCAGATCCTTGAACGATTGGTCGGACACGAGTATTATTGCTTTCTTAATGGCTACTCCGGCTATAATCAGATTCCCATCGCCGAAAAAGACCAGGACAAGACCACATTCACTTGTCCTTTCGGCACGTTTGCATATCGTCGCATGCCCTTTGGGTTATGCAATGTGCCCGCTATCTTCCAGCGGTGTATGATGGGAATCTTCTCAGACACGGTGGAGAAATTCCTGGAGATCTTCATGGACGATTTCTCCATCTTCGGCGATTCCTTCAATGAGTGTTTGCTGCATCTCGACGCTGTCTTTACCCGATGTAAGGACAAGAACCTCACATTGAATTGGGAGAAGTGCCACTTCATGGTGCGCGAAGGTATTGTCTTAGGACATATCATTTCACAAAATGGCATAGAGGTTGACAAAGCGGAGATTGAGGTCATTTCCAATCTCCCTCCTCCCAGATGCGTCAGAGACATCCGAGCCTTCCTTGGCCATGCCGGTTTCTATAGACGGTTCATCAAGGACTTTAGCAAGATTGCTAGGCCCTTGACTCTTCTACTGGCCAAGGACACGCCATTCGACTTCGACTCGAGCTGTGTGACTGCGTTTGAGTCATTAAAAAGCTCACTCACTTCTGCTCCCGTTCTTTCTTCACCTGACTGGACGCACCCATTTGAGATTATGTGCGATGCATCCGACTTTGCCATCGGTGCTGTCCTTGGACAACACATCAACAAGATGCCGTACGTAATCTATTATGCTAGCCGAACCCTGAACGACGCCCAACTGAATTATACAACAACTGAGAAGGAATTCTTGGCTGTTGTATTTGCTTTAGAAAAGTTCAGGCCCTACCTCATCGGCTCTCCAGTCATTGTCTACACAGACCATTCTGCTCTGCGCCATCTTTTTGCGAAGAAAGATGCAAAATCTCGGCTGATACGTTGGATCCTCTTGCTTCAAGAGTTTGACCTTGTCATCAAGGACAAAAGAGGATGTGAAAATGTAGTTGCTGACCATCTCTCACGACTTCCTTCTTCGCCGTCGCTTCAAATTCCGATCGACGACGTTTTTCCGGATGAACAGCTCTTGACAGTATCTCGCGAACCCTGGTTCACAGATATTGTGAACTATTTGGCCACAGGATTACTACCGACTGAATGGTCAAGTCAAGGCAGACCTCGATTCTTATCCCAAGTAAAACACTTTTACTGGGACGAACCCAATCTGTTCAAGTATACATCGCTACTTAAGATGCTACCAAAGAGGCAGTCTGGATGTATACATGTTCATAAGATGAACTTTGTTCCTCCCATTGTGTGACAATGGAGTTGTGGCTTTTGCCAAGGAACGTTCGTCCCATCAGTGATCCAGACATATTCTAAGGCAGTATCACCTGATCATGGAGATGGTTGATCTCCAAGGAGATTGAGGTTAGGAGAGTAGACTCAGAGGACAACACAGCGGATCCACTCACAAAGGCCTGTTCCCAGAGAGAGACTTTTATGGGATGGTTGAGTATGAGATACTGCAACCACTGCTATCAGATGGCCCTAGTGCAAGTGGGAGATTGTTAGTTATATGTATGCCCTAGAGGCCATTACTGTACATTGGATGTACATTGTAGTGGATGTTGGGACATATATAGGGAGGACTTTCTTGCTCGACAGATAGTATGCTATCTGGTTACCCTTTACCTTAACGTGTATGCTGATTGTCTCTCTGTTACATGTTGGTAAAGCCCTTAGGATCTGTACTTGACTACCTGGACTATGATGCGGATCATACTAGTGGGGACATGGTAGTCCATAAGTACATCCTTCAAAGTCCTTAGTCGTGGGTGTATCGAGACGGGGCATCGATATACCAGAGTAGACTAGCGTATACCTTCTCGACCCATACAGATGGGCGATGGATGATCCCATATCCATTGGTGTTTGACATCAGAGATGATATACGGGTGCTCAGTAGAGACTGGGTACACTGGACGGACTCGTCGAGAACTCCCAGATGGTATTATACCTCACGTCAGATGGCAGTTCTCAGGTGACACTGGTACAGAGTAGTCTGTTGACCCGAGATCGTCATAGAGTCTTGTGTGGTTCCCACTGTGCTTTGATTTCCATCTTACCACGTCCAAGAGGGCGTGCAAAACGGTGGTTTTTGGGTACAGTCCCGAGTCACATGGAGGCAATGAGCGATAGGAGGGGATTCGTCTCTCCCGGTATAGGGGGTTGATGTTGCGCTGTGTTCGATTGGCTATAACAGGAAATCCCTGGCCAGGGTTGCTGAGATTTACTGGTAAGTGTTACCAGTAGTTTCTCGAAATGTTATAGACCTCATATTGACACGACTTATCGAGCTATTGGGGTCTGACGTTAACCACCCCTAGGCGAGATATGCGACATATCAGACGATCAGACCGGACTGTACGGTAGTGTTACTGGTTGGATTCACTGGAGTGTGAGAGGGCTTGCTCGTCGATCTTCAGATCGCTCAATACCCGGGTGGCCGTTACGTTTAGCAGACCGCTTGCGGCTTGTGGGTGCTTGATATGATCATCACCTGCTGCCGGCGTATTGACGAGTCTTTAGAGTCCTACACAGAGGTTTCCTGGCTCAAGCGAAACGAAATAGGAGCGCATATGAGATATGTGCGGGACCGAGAATAATGCGTGTATGTGATACCGTATTTCATTCTCGCGATCAATGTGTCGGATGGTTGTATGCAATATAACCTAGTTATCGATTCAAGCGTTGAATCGATAAGCCGATACATTGAATACTAGTCGGTTGTGTGCGACATGACCGGATCATTGAATCAAGTGTTGATTTAATGATTTAATGCATAATTATATATTTGATATATTACTTTGCATTAACTAGTATTGGTTCACTTTAAATGGATATTCTCACTCGGATGTGCACATTGTATATGTGATATACTTTTTGTGCAATTGATTGTATCATGTTTGATGATACATGAATGCTAGGGTTTGTGTAAAGAGTTAAACCTTAGTTAAGTAAATGGTTAGGGTTATTTTATATTTATTCATTCATTTATTGAATTGTTTATTTCATTTTGGCAAAAGGAAAATGGTGGCTATTTTTATTCTTTGTTGAAGCTTCATGAAGCTTTGAATAAAGTCCACCATTTTTGTTTTATACCTAACCTAACCATTCACCTAACTATAGTTTGCTCTCTACACATAACCATGGTTGGATTATGATAAGTTTTGATTTTCTTTTCTATTTTGAATCAACTTATCATATCATTATTTCTTCTTCTTCTTCCTTGAACTCAAGAAGAAAACCTTGAGGTCATCAATGGTGATTGATGAAAACAAGTGAGAAATCCAATTCTAAAGTCTACCCACTTCCTATTTCTTCATCCTCTACCTCTTGCCAAGTAGTAGAGTGTGTTTTCTTCATAAGTTTCTTGACTTGGTGAAGTCGGAGCTTGATTTAGCGATGCCTCGACGTAGATCATCTTCGGCATGGACATCGATGACCTAGCCCGTCCATTCTCCGATGAAGCCGACGCTAGAGCCCGGGACTTGTTATGGACAGCGAGGAGACTTCATTGCGGAGCTATGGAGGTGGAGAACCGGATCTACAAAGGTTGTATTTCCGTATCTCTTAGTTAAGTGTTAACTAGTTTATTGTTTCGCCTAGATTTCTAGCCAACGGTACGTTCTAGGGTTTCTCGGCACCGTTTAAATTTGAAATTGGCATGGTTGATGCCTTGTGAGACCTCATTAGGATGCCTAGGAACCCTACAGTGGTATCAGAGCCTAGCTAGAGCCTTAGGCGAAGTCTAGACGGAGTTTGAAGTCCGAACGAACCCGAAACCTCATTTTTCCCATGCTCTCTGTCCTTTTTTCAAAACTGTGCATTTTTCCATATTAAAAATATGCAGAAAATTAAGCAGGGTTTTATATGAATTACTGTGAAATACGGGGGCCTAATTCAATTAAACCACCGCCGAACCGCGGCACGAGCTTGGCATGTGCGGCGGTTCCGCGGCCTCATGGTCCCCTCTTGCGTTGACTTTTGCACAGTAACTCCTATTTAACAGTGATGAGTTCTCTGGGTATTTTTAATATTTATTCAAGAGTTGAATAACCTGGGATTGTTTTGGGGATTCGGTGTTTCGATCGGAGTATCAGATTTTGTCTATTTGGCTTTCCGGATAAATTTTAGAATATGTTAAAAAGTTCGACCGGATATAAATACCCAATTTTTCCCCTGTCGGGAAATTTCCAAGTGTTGGATTTTTCCGTAGTTTAACGACGTTCTAAGTAGTGCAAGTAACGCGATGGACCCTCTAGAAGACAACAAACCTTAACTCGATTATGTGACCGTCTTGAACTGCCCTTTGAACCTTAGGGTTTGGGGCAGTACGGCGTGCCACATGTGAGGCGTTGGCTTGACCCTTCTACGGCTGGACCGTTGGTACTGAGGCACGAACTGAATGTTGTTAGACTTATTTCATGTGTTGATCTGTATTGGGAAACCTTGGGTGTTCGATTGTTCGATCGGAAAGTTTAACATTTTCTGTTTATCTGGAATGGGATACAATAATTGGAATTCACAAAAGTTATGTGATAACTGAATGAATGTTATAAACATAGCACTTTAGTCTCACTTGATCGGTTGCCACGGAATTTTGATGCGATCAAAAGTCCGTCGCAATCACGTAGCGTACGCGGATACTCGCCGGGTAAACTTAATAGACAGCCTCACTCCATAGCCCCGACCAAGTGACTGTAGGAGAACCCCGTCGCCGAAAGCATCCGTTCGGGTGCTCGCGGTAGCGGTGTTCCGCCTTGGTGCACTTCGTCGACGGTATCAGGGGTGCGGCCGCCTACTAAAGTTTGCGACGAGCATTCGATCAGGATGTCGGGAATCTTGTTGAATTGCCCGACTTCATATTGAAAAGTGTTTTCGATTTTGAGACTAAAATGCGGGGTTTATAAATGTTAGGCATGTGATGTCTAAGTAATTCATTTGGTCAGGCATGCGATGTCTGAGGTGGTTGCGGATTCCAACTGTTGTAGTTTTACACTTTCTTTTCTGTGACCGTAAGTGTAATATGTGATATCGCCGGTTTCGTTGCTATATGTCAACGACAATTGGGATGCGCATATTTACTTACGTTGATGACATGTGATGTTATGTGTTGCTGGATATGTTATATTGGATCGTCGTGTTTGAATAGCCGGGGGTTTTTATGTGAGATGAGTGTTTTTCATTTTCATTCATGTAAAAACTTGTATGTAATATTCTTTTATTGGGGCACTTCCAGGTTGCGGAAGTAGTCACCCTTTGTATATTATTTACTTTTCCGCAATAGGATAGACCCAAGGAGGAGGGCACAAGTAACCGGGTTCTGGAGTCCAGTGGGAGGCCAACTCGAGGAGTCGAGGCCGGGTCTCCTAACTCTAGAATTGGTAGGGTTGCTTGCCGCTCTCATAGGGGTCTAGGGGTGTGGGTTTGGCTATTCATCGCGACCGTGGAATCCGTGTTTTATACTGGCTCGTATTGAAAACATGGACGTCCTAGTATATCCAATATTTCATATGATTCTTCTGCTGCGATATCTGTGATGTGATCATGTGATGTTCTGTGATAGATACAGTATATAGTATATATGATATATTATATAGACGTTACTTATGTTTTACACCCGTGCTAGCCCTGCCCTGCTCTGCCGTTAGTTACCTAACCTAACGGTGCAGACGGGACATCGAGGCGAATGCGGATGGCATAAGCGTACGTTATATTTATCTGTGATGATTAGGTGGACTTATATGATGGGATATTCATTAATGTGATTCATGAAAGAAAATAAACCTAATTGCTGTTGTAGAATCGAATTTCAAAATAAAAACAGGTAGCTACAGTTCTTGCTTTGCATCGCGGTGTTCATTATAGAACATCCTGCACCTTATTCGATGAGGAAAGGACCGAGATCCCTTCACCGGGAGTGACTCCTTTAGCAATAACTGGCAGATGCTACAACCCTCGGTTTGTCTTTGATCGCTTCTATAGTTTCCGCTTTGCACAGTGATATATATGATATATCCCGCACCTCATTCGACGAGGAAAGGGCTGACGATCCCTTCACCGGGAGTGAACCCTTTAGCAAAACTAGAAAAGCCTCGAAAACATTCCATTTAAAAACCATTTGATTCCGCAACGAGATCAAGTTCAAAGCGTTAAAGGTTTTCATAAAAACCATTCGCAACCCTCCGTCATTTTAGGAAGTAGAGTACTTAGTATTCGTGCTACGTTTGTCGACCATAGCCGAGGCGTAGTGTGCGGTAGCTAAGTGATGTCTTCCTACACATCATATGATGCGATTAGTTAGGACAGTCATGTGGCTTTGTTGACCTTAGCCAAGGGTCATGTGGGTGGGTCTAATTAATCACGAAATGACGGGTAGAACTTGACTAGTACCTATGATTTGTTGACCTTAGCCAAGGTCATAGGTGCTAGGGGTAAAAACTATTATCGGGAATTTCAAGTGTTGAAATTTGCAATGAGATTGCATACCTTCTATGAGATAGTTGGATCCCGATACCCGCTATGAGTAAGAGTTACTCCTGGGAGAGTTTTACATATTACAATTAGCCGATCAAGTAGGTGTCTAGAAAGGTGTCAACGAGATTACGCCTCTGGGAAAACGAGGTTTACATTAATTAGGTTCGTGCGAAAGCACGGGGGACCTCCCTCAAAGTACCGACACTGGCCTGGCTGAAAGATTGGCGAACTTGGAGTGTGTAATTAATCCCGGCTAGTCTTTCCTTTTAGGGTTTGAAGGAAGATTTGATAAAAAGCAGTGGGAGCCATCCTGATTAGATAAAATAAAAACCAATCTATTCTTGCAAGAGCGCACGCTGAGTGTTTTCTTCTCTCTCCCTCCAGGTAGCGACCATATCACGCCTTAATCAAGATAATAATACGGAACATTGACCGAACCCGCTTGTTATACCGAGCTGGGGAACGTTGGTCCTGCTCCACCTTATAATTGTTATAAGACAGAGCAGGAAATTGGGGATTACCAGAATTCCCGTGCCGCCCAAACGAAGAGAGTGCATGCTGATGCATCATCTTCGGGTGTGTTCTTTATACAGAACTGTTTCTCAGTATCCTTTACGTCCTGGGTATATGATACCGGATCAGGATCCCAGATATGTAATCTGTTACATAGGGCTACAGAAAGGTAGAGAACTGAGAACGGGTGATTAGTTTCATGAGACAGAAAACGGGGCAAGTGTTGCAGCCAAGTCTGTTGGTCACTGTCACCCTGTATTACCGATACATTGATTCTGAACGAATGTTATTAGATACCGAACCTGATATACAAAATCATATCAGTCTCTTTATCAGTAAAGAAATGATAAAATTTTGTATTGTTGGATAATGTTTTGAACATTTCCTATATCAAAAGTTGATCGGTTCAGGCACGTTATCTAAAAGCATTGCTGTTCTAAATCAAACTACAGTTCTTAGTATACAGAACACACACAAGAGGAAGAGTTCAGAAATGAACGAATCCTACTTGAGGCATTGTAGACTAGGTCAGATCAATGTGACCCGACTAGCTAGAGTTACATATAGATGCATATTTAAATAAGTTTGAATTTACATCTTGTGAAACTCGCCAGTCATGTCACAAAGATAAGATGACCATAGCTCCGTTTACTGGAAACAGAGAAAGAGTTAGTAAACTCTTGGGATGATACATGTTGATGTATGTAAGGTCCCCTGTCTACATTAGCCAAGACTGGTTCTTTATACTTCATTACATTCTCTGATGATCTTTCGAGATTCAGACCTATGTTCCTGTTGAAACACAAGTCCGAACCTTTTGAGATATTCACAGAATATGAGTTAGAAGTAGAGAACCAATACGGGTATAAGTATTATGTCCTATGATGAGATCAAGGAGGAGAATACTTAAGCACGGAAATCCTGGATTATTCCAAAGGAGAATGAGATTCTCTCTCAGCATTACTCCTCCGTATACACCATTGCACGATGGTATGTCGGGGCGGAGCAGATACACCCTATCTGATATGGTGTGCTCTATGATGAGTACTACTGAGTTACCTATTTCCTTTTTGGGAGTTATGCACTTAAGAAGCTGCATACCTATTGAATAGGGTTCCAATCAAATCAGTTGCCTACCGCTTCATATGTGATATGGAATGGGAAGAACCCATGTCTTAAGTTAGTTAAGATTTGGGGTTGTCCGGGCTATGTCTAAAAGCATAATCCGGACAAGCTCGAGGCAAGGTCTGTAATATAGAACTGGAAAGGTTCCAGCTATACAAACTACAGCAGATGATTTGATAGAGCCAAAGGATTCAGTAGATTCCAACGAACCTCAGCCTCTCCGCCGATCTAGTAGGGTTCCTCACCCACCTGAGAGATACTTCTGTTTCTCTATGACAGTGGGAGCGAGGATTGCATCATGAGATGATGACCCAACTAGTTTCGAGCTGGCCATCGAGAGTAAGACTCTGTAAGAATGGCTGGATGCTTAGTGATCTGAGATGGAATCCATATACACCAACAAAGTATGGACTTTGGTTGCTATATCTGAAGGGTTAAATCCCCATCAGGAGCAAGTATATCTTGAGAAGATTACTAGGTATAGATGGAAAAGTTGAGACTTTCAAAGCTAGACTTGTTAAAGGTTTGCATCATTAACCAGGTGTGGATCATGAGGAAACCTTTTTCTAAGGAGCTATGCTTAAGTCCATCCAGATCCTACTTGCCACAGCTACATACCATGACTACGATCTCTGGTGGTTGGGTGTCTTGACTGCTTTTCTAAATGATGATTTGGAAAAGAGCGTCTATAAGTACACAGCCAGAGGGCTTCGTAGACAGTGGGAGCAGCGGAAACGTGTGCAAGATGTTTTATAGGATAAAGCAGGCATCGCGGAGTTGGAACATCTGTTTTGATGGATAAGTCAAAGAGTTTGACATCATCAAAATGGTAGACGAACCTTGTATAAACAAAAAGGTAGTAGGGAGTATGGTGGCAATTCTCGTAGAGTACGTGGATGACATACTCGTGATAGGGAAGGAGTTTTCTATGCTACGCTCGATCAATCTCCGCTTATCACAATGATTCTCCATATAGGATCAAAGTGATACCTCCTAAATCCTGGGTTTTGGGTCTATGAGATAGATCTAAATAGATGTTAGGATACTCACTAGTTGTAGTGAGATGGTATCAATTAATCCTGGGAAGAATCACTGGAAGTGTTCCAGAGTGATAAAGACGACTGAATGTCAGTCGCAGGCATTGTCTTTACCCTCAGTAAAGGGACGGTATGTTGGAAGAGTTCCAAGCTAGATACCGTGGCATACTAGACGATAAAGGCAGGATACATCGCTACTTAAGATGCTACCAAAGAGGCAGTCTGGATGTATACATGTTCATAAGATGAACTTTGTTCCTCCCATTGTGTGACAATGGAGTTGTGGCTTTTGCCAAGGAACGTTCGTCCCATCAGTGATCCAGACATATTCTAAGGCAGTATCACCTGATCATGGAGATGGTTGATCTCCAAGGAGATTGAGGTTAGGAGAGTAGACTCAGAGGACAACACAGCGGATCCACTCACAAAGGCCTGTTCCCAGAGAGAGACTTTTATGGGATGGTTGAGTATGAGATACTGCAACCACTGCTATCAGATGGCCCTAGTGCAAGTGGGAGATTGTTAGTTATATGTATGCCCTAGAGGCCATTACTGTACATTGGATGTACATTGTAGTGGATGCTGGGACATATATAGGGAGGACTTTCTTGCTCGACAGATAGTATGCTATCTGGTTACCCTTTACCTTAACGTGTATGCTGATTGTCTCTCTGTTACATGTTGGTAAAGCCCTTAGGATCTGTACTTGACTACCTGGACTATGATGCAGATCATACTAGTGGGGACATGGTAGTCCATAAGTACATCCTTCAAAGTCCCTAGTCGTGGGTGTATCGAGACGGGGCATCGATATACCAGAGTAGACTAGCGTATACCTTCTCGACCCATACAGATGGGCGATGGATGATCCCATATCCATTGGTGTTTGACATCAGAGATGATATACGGGTGCTCAGTAGAGACTGGGTACACTGGACGGACTCGCCGAGAACTCCCAGATGGTATTATACCTCACGTCAGATGGCAGTTCTCAGGTGACACTGGTACAGAGTAGTCTGTTGATCCGAGATCGTCATAGAGTCTTGTGTGGTTCCCACTGTGCTTTGATTTCTATCTTACCACGTCCAAGTGGGCGTGCAAAATGGTGGTTTTTGGGTACAGTCCCGAGTCACATGGAGGCAATGAGCGATAGGAGGGGATTCGTCTCTCCCGGTATAGGGGGTTGATGTTGCGCTGTGTTCGATTGGCTATAACAGGAAATCCCTGGCCAGGGTTGCTGAGATTTACTGGTAAGTGTTACCAGTAGTTTCTCGAAATGTTATAGACCTCATATCGACACGACTTATCGAGCTATTGGGGTCTGACGTTAACCACCCCTAGGCGAGATATGCGACATATCAGACGATCAGACCGGACTGTACGGTAGTGTTACTGGTTGGATTCACTGGAGTGTGAGCGGGCTTGCTCGTCGATCTTCAGATCGCTCAATACCCGGGTGGCCGTTACGTTTAGAAGACCGCTTGCGGCTTGTGGGTGCTTGATATGATCATCACCTGCTGCCGGCGTATTGACGAGTCTTTAGAGTCCTACACAGAGGTTTCCTGGCTCAAGCGAAACGAAATAGGAGCGCATATGAGATATGTGCGGGACCGAGAATAATGCGTGTATGTGATACCGTATTTCATTCTCGCGATCAATGTGTCGGATGGTTGTATGCAATATAACCTAGTTATTGATTCAAGCGTTGAATCGATAAGCCGATACATTGAATACTAGTCGGTTGTGTGTGACATGACCGGATCATTGAATCAAGTGTTGATTTAATGATTTAATGCATAATTATATATTTGATATATTACTTTGCATTAACTAGTATTGGTTCACTTTAAATGGATATTCTCACTCGGATGTGCACATTGTATATGTGATATACTTTTTGTGCAATTGACTGTATCATGTTTGATGATACATGAATGCTAGGGTTTGTGTAAAGAGTTAAACCTTAGTTAAGTAAATGGTTAGGGTTATTTTATATTTATTCATTCATTTATTGAATTGTTTATTTCATTTTGGCAAAAGGAAAATGGTGGCTATTTTTGTTCTTTGTTGAAGCTTCATGAAGCTTTGAATAAAGTCCACCATTTTTGTTTTATACCTAACCTAACCATTCACCTAACTATAGTTTGCTCTCTACACATAACCATGGTTGGATTATGATAAGTTTGGATTTTCTTTTCTATTTTGAATCAACTTATCATATCATTATTTCTTCTTCTTCTTCCTTGAACTCAAGAAGAAAACCTTGAGGTCATCATTGGTGATTGATGAAAACAAGTGAGAAATCCAATTCTAAAGTCTACCCACTTCCTATTTCTTCATCCTCTACCTCTTGCCAAGTAGTAGAGTGTGTTTTCTTCATAAGTTTCTTGACTTGGTGAAGTCGGAGCTTGATTTAGCGATGCCTCGACGTAGATCATCTTCGGCATGGACATCGATGACCTAGCCCGTCCATTCTCCGATGAAGCCGACGCTAGAGCCCGGGACTTGTTATGGACAGCGAGGAGACTTCATTGCGGAGCTATGGAGGTGGAGAACCGGATCTACAAAGGTTGTATTTCCGTATCTCTTAGTTAAGTGTTAACTAGTTTATTGTTTCGCCTAGATTTCTAGCCAACGGTCCGTTCTAGGGTTTCTCGGCACCGTTTAAATTTGAAATTGGCATGGTTGATGCCTTGTGAGACCTCATTAGGGTGCCTAGGAACCCTACAGTGGTATCAGAGCCTAGCTAGAGCCTTAGGCGAAGTCTAGACGGAGTTTGAAGTCCGAACGAACCCGAAACCTCATTTTTCCCATGCTCTCTGTCCTTTTTTCAAAACTGTGCATTTTTCCATATTAAAAATATGCAGAAAATTAAGCAGGGTTTTATATGAATTACTGTGAAATACGGGGGCCTAATTCAATTAAACCACCGCGGAACCGCGGCACGAGCTTGGCATGTGCGGCGGTTCCGCGGCCTCATGGTCCCCTCTTGCGTTGACTTTTGCACAGTAACTCCTATTTAACAGTGATGAGTTCTCTGGGTATTTTTAATATTTATTCAAGAGTTGAATAACCTGGGATTGTTTTGGGGATTCGGTGTTTCGATCGGAGTATCAGATTTTGTCTATTTGGCTTTCCGGATAAATTTTAGAATATGTTAAAAAGTTCGACCGGATATAAGTACCAAATTTTTCCCCTGTCGGGAAATTTCCAAGTGTTGGATTTTTCCGTAGTTTAACGACGTTCTAAGTAGTGCAAGTAACGCGATGGACCCTCTAGAAGACAACAAACCTTAACTCGATTATGTGACCGTCTTGAACTGCCCTTTGAACCTTAGGGTTTGGGGCAGTACGGCGTGCCACATGTGAGGCGTTGGCTTGACCCTTCTACGGCTGGACCGTTGGTACTGAGGCACGAACTGAATGTTGTTAGACTTATTTCATGTGTTGATCTGTATTGGGAAACCTTGGGTGTTCGATTGTTCGATCGGAAAGTTTAACATTTTCTGTTTATCTGGAATGGGATACAATAATTGGAATTCACAAAAGTTATGTGATAACTGAATGAATGTTATAAACATAGCACTTTAGTCTCACTTGATCGGTTGCCACGGAATTTTGATGCGATCAAAAGTCCGCCGCAATCACGTAGCGTACGCGGATACTCGCCGGGTAAACTTAATAGACAGCCTCACTCCATAGCCCCGACTAAGTGACTGTAGGAGAACCCCGTCGCCGAAAGCATCCGTTCGGGTGCTCGCGGTAGCGGTGTTCCGCCTTGGTGCACTTCGTCGACGGTATCAGGGGTGCGGCCGCCTACTAAAGTTTGCGACGAGCATTCGATCAGGATGTCGGGAATCTTGTTGAATTGCCCGACTTCATATTGAAAAGTGTTTTCGATTTTGAGACTAAAATGCGGGGTTTATAAATGTTAGGCATGCGATGTCTAAGTAATTCATTTGGTCAGGCATGCGATGTCTGAGGTGGTTGCGGATTCCAACTGTTGTAGTTTTACACTTTCTTTTCTGTGACCGTAAGTGTAATATGTGATATCGCCGGTTTCGTTGCTATATGTCAACGACAATTGGGATGCGCATATTTACTTACGTTGATGACATGTGATGATATGTGTTGCTGGATATGTTATATTGGATCGTCGTGTTTGAATAGCCGGGGGTTTTTATGTGAGATGAGTGTTTTTCATTTTCATTCATGTAAAAACTTGTATGTAATATTCTTTTATTGGGGCACTTCCAGGTTGCGGAAGTAGTCACCCTTTGTATATTATTTACTTTTCCGCACTAGGATAGACCCAAGGAGGAGGGCACAAGTAACCAGGTTCTGGAGTCCAGTGGGAGACCAACTCGAGGAGTCGAGGCCGGGTCTCCTAACTCTAGAATTGGTAGGGTTGCTTGCCGCTCTCATAGGGGTCTAGGGGTGTGGGTTTGGCTATTCATCGCGACCGTGGAATCCGTGTTTTATACTGGCTCGTATTGAAAACATGGACGTCCTAGTATATCCAATATTTCATATGATTCTTCTGCTGCGATATCTATGATGTGATCATGTGATGTTCTGTGATAGATACAGTATATAGTATATATGATATATTATATAGACGTTACTTATGTTTTACACCCGTGATAGCCCTGCCCTGCTCTGCCGTTAGTTACCTAACCTAACGGTGCAGACGGGACATCGAGGCGAATGCGGATGGCATAAGCGTACGTTATATTTATCTGTGATGATTAGGTGGACTTATATGATGGGATATTCATTAATGTGATTCATGAAAGAAAATAAACCTAATTGCTGTTGTAGAATCGAATTTCAAAATAAAAACAGGTAGCTACAGTTCTTGCTTTGCATCGCGGTGTTCATTATAGAACATCCTGCACCTTATTCGATGAGGAAAGGACCGAGATCCCTTCACCGGGAGTGACTCCTTTAGCAATAACTGGCAGATGCTACAACCCTCGGTTTGTCTTTGATCTCTTCTATAGTTTCCGCTTTGCACAGTGATATATATGATATATCCCGCACCTCATTCGACGAGGAAAGGGCTGACGATCCCTTCACCGGGAGTGAACCCTTTAGCAAAACTAGAAAAGCCTCGAAAACATTCCATTTAAAAACCATTTGATTCCGCAACGAGATCAAGTTCAAAGCGTTAAAGGTTTTCATAAAAACCATTCGCAACCCTCCGTCATTTTAGGAAGTAGAGTACTTAGTATTCGTGCTACGTTTGTCGACCAAAGCCGAGGCGTAGTGTGCGGTAGCTAAGTGATGTCTTCCTACACAGCATATGATGCGATTAGTTAGGACAGTCATGTGGCTTTGTTGACCTTAGCCAAGGGTCATGTGGGTGGGTCTAATTAATCACGAAATGACGGGTAGAACTTGACTAGTACCTATGATTTGTTGACCTTAGCCAAGGTCATAGGTGCTAGGGGTAAAAACTATTATCGGGAATTTCAAGTGTTGAAATTTGCAATGAGATTGCATACCTTATATGAGATAGTTGGATCCCGATACCCGCTACGAGTAAGAGTTACTCCTGGGAGAGTTTTACATATTACAATTAGCCGATCAAGTAGGTGTCTAGAAAGGTGTCAACGAGGTTACGCCTCTGGGAAAACGAGGTTTACATTAATTAGGTTCGTGCGAAAGCACGGGGGACCTCCCTCAAAGTACCGACACTGGCCTGGCTGAAAGATTGGCGAACTTGTAGTGTGTAATTAATCCCGGCTAGTCTTTCCTTTTAGGGTTTGAAGGAAGATTTGATAAAAAGCAGTGGGAGCCATCCTGATAAGATAAAATAAAAACCAATCTATTCTTGCAAGAGCGCACGCTGAGTGTTTTCTTCTCTCTCCCTCCAGGTAGCGACCATATCACGCCTTAATCAAGATAATAATACGGAACATTGACCGAACCCGCTTGTTATACCGAGCTGGGGAACGTTGGTCCCGCTCCACCTTATAATTGTTATAAGACAGAGCAGGAAATTGGGGATTACCAGAATTCCCGTGCCGCCCAAACGAAGAGAGTGCATGCTGATGCATCATCTTCGGGTGTGTTCTTTATACAGAACTGTTTCTCAGTATCCTTTACGTCCTGGGTATATGATACCGGATCAGGATCCCAGATATGTAATCTGTTACATAGGGCTACAGAAAGGTAGAGAACTGAGAACGGGTGATTAGTTTCATGAGACAGAAAACGGGGCAAGTGTTGCAGCCAAGTCTGTTGGTCACTGTCACCCTGTATTACCGATACATTGATTCTGAACGAATGTTATTAGATACCGAACCTGATATACAAAATCATATCAGTCTCTTTATCAGTAAAGAAATGATAAAATTTTGTATTGTTGGATAATGTTTTGAACATTTCCTATATCAAAAGTTGATCGGTTCAGGCACGTTATCTAAAAGCATTGCTGTTCTAAATCAAACTACAGTTCTTAGTATACAGAACACACACAAGAGGAAGAGTTCAGAAATGAACGAATCCTACTTGAGGCATTGTAGACTAGGTCAGATCAATGTGACCCGACTAGCTAGAGTTACATATAGATGCATATTTAAATAAGTTTGAATTTACATCTTGTGAAACTCGCCAGTCATGTCACAAAGATAAGATGACCATAGCTCCGTTTACTGGAAACAGAGAAAGAGTTAGTAAACTCTTGGGATGATACATGTTGATGTATGTAAGGTCCCCTGTCTACATTAGCCAAGACTGGTTCTTTATACTTCATTACATTCTCTGATGATCTTTCGAGATTCAGACCTATGTTCCTGTTGAAACACAAGTCCGAACCTTTTGAGATATTCACAGAATATGAGTTAGAAGTAGAGAACCAATACGGGTATAAGTATTATGTCCTATGATGAGATCAAGGAGGAGAATACTTAAGCACGGAAATCCTGGATTATTCCAAAGGAGAATGAGATTCTCTCTCAGCATTACTCCTCCGTATACACCATTGCACGATGGTATGTCGGGGCGGAGCAGATACACCCTATCTGATATGGTGTGCTCTATGATGAGTACTACTGAGTTACCTATTTCCTTTTTGGGAGTTATGCACTTAAGAAGCTGCATACCTATTGAATAGGGTTCCAATCAAATCAGTTGCCTACCGCTTCATATGTGATATGGAATGGGAAGAACCCATGTCTTAAGTTAGTTAAGATTTGGGGTTGTCCGGGCTATGTCTAAAAGCATAATCCGGACAAGCTCGAGGCAAGGTCTGTAATATAGAACTGGAAAGGTTCCAGCTATACAAACTACAGCAGATGATTTGATAGAGCCAAAGGATTCAGTAGATTCCAACGAACCTCAGCCTCTCCGCCGATCTAGTAGGGTTCCTCACCCACCTGAGAGATACTTCTGTTTCTCTATGACAGTGGGAGCGAGGATTGCATCATGAGATGATGACCCAACTAGTTTCGAGCTGGCCATCGAGAGTAAGACTCTGTAAGAATGGCTGGATGCTTAGTGATCTGAGATGGAATCCATATACACCAACAAAGTATGGACTTTGGTTGCTATATCTGAAGGGTTATATCCCCATCAGGAGCAAGTATATCTTGAGAAGATTACTAGGTATAGATGGAAAAGTTGAGACTTTCAAAGCTAGACTTGTTAAAGGTTTGCATCATTAACCAGGTGTGGATCATGAGGAAACCTTTTTCTAAGGAGCTATGCTTAAGTCCATCCAGATCCTACTTGCCACGGCTACATACCATTTCTACGATCTCTGGTGGTTGGGTGTCTTGACTGCTTTTCTAAATGATGATTTGGAAAAGAGCGTCTATAAGTACACAGCCAGAGGGCTTCGTAGACAGTGGGAGCAGCGAAAACGTGTGCAAGATGTTTTATAGGATAAAGCAGGCATCGCGGAGTTCGAACATCTGTTTTGATGGATAAGTCAAAGAGTTTGACATCATCAAAATGGTAGACGAACCTTGTATAAACAAAAAGGTAGTAGGGAGTATGGTGGCAATTCTCGTAGAGTACGTGGATGACATACTCTTGATAGGGAAGGAGTTTCCTATGCTACGCTCGATCAATCTCCGCTTATCACAATGATTCTCCATATAGGATCAAAGTGATACCTCCTAAATCCTGGGTTTTGGGTCTATGAGATAGATCTAAATAGATGTTAGGATACTCACTAGTTGTAGTGAGATGGTATCAATTAATCCTGGGAAGAATCACTGGAAGTGTTCCAGAGTGATAAAGACGACTGAATGTCAGTCGCAGGCATTGTCTTTACCCTCAGTAAAGGGACGGTATGTTGGAAGAGTTCCAAGCTAGATACCGTGGCATACTAGACGATAAAGGCAGGATACATCGCTACTTAAGATGCTACCAAAGAGGCAGTCTGGATGTATACATGTTCATAAGATGAACTTTGTTCCTCCCATTGTGTGACAATGGAGTTGTGGCTTTTGCCAAGGAACGTTCGTCCCATCAGTGATCCAGACATATTCTAAGGCAGTATCACCTGATCATGGAGATGGTTGATCTCCAAGGAGATTGAGGTTAGGAGAGTAGACTCAGAGGACAACACAGCGGATCCACTCACAAAGGCCTGTTCCCAGAGAGAGACTTTTATGGGATGGTTGAGTATGAGATACTGCAACCACTGCTATCAGATGGCCCTAGTGCAAGTGGGAGATTGTTAGTTATATGTATGCCCTAGAGGCCATTACTGTACATTGGATGTACATTGTAGTGGATGCTGGGACATATATAGGGAGGACTTTCTTGCTCGACAGATAGTATGCTATCTGGTTACCCTTTACCTTAACGTGTATGCTGATTGTCTCTCTGTTACATGTTGGTAAAGCCCTTAGGATCTGTACTTGACTACCTGGACTATGATGCGGATCATACTAGTGGGGACATGGTAGTCCATAAGTACATCCTTCAAAGTCCCTAGTCGTGGGTGTATCGAGACGGGGCATCGATATACCAGAGTAGACTAGCGTATACCTTCTCGACCCATACAGATGGGCGATGGATGATCCCATATCCATTGGTGTTTGACATCAGAGATGATATACGGGTGCTCAGTAGAGACTGGGTACACTGGACGGACTCGCCGAGAACTCCCAGATGGTATTATACCTCACGTCAGATGGCAGTTCTCAGGTGACACTGGTACAGAGTAGTCTGTTGACCCGAGATCGTCATAGAGTCTTGTGTGGTTCCCACTGTGCTTTGATTTCCATCTTACCACGTCCAAGAGGGCGTGCAAAACGGTGGTTTTTGGGTACAGTCCCGAGTCACATGGAGGCAATGAGCGATAGGAGGGGATTCGTCTCTCCCGGTATAGGGGGTTGATGTTGCGCTGTGTTCGATTGGCTATAACAGGAAATCCCTGGCCAGGGTTGCTGAGATTTACTGGTAAGTGTTACCAGTAGTTTCTCGAAATGTTATAGACCTCATATCGACACGACTTATCGAGCTATTGGGGTCTGACGTTAACCACCCCTAGGCGAGATATGCGACATATCAGACGATCAGACCGGACTGTACGGTAGTGTTACTGGTTGGATTCACTGGAGTGTGAGCGGGCTTGCTCGTCGATCTTCAGATCGCTCAATACCTGGGTGGCCGTTACGTTTAGCAGACCGCTTGCGGCTTGTGGGTGCTTGATATGATCATCACCTGCTGCCGGCGTATTGACGAGTCTTTAGAGTCCTACACAGAGGTTTCCTGGCTCAAGCGAAACGAAATAGGAGCGCATATGAGATATGTGCGGGACCGAGAATAATGCGTGTATGTGATACCGTATTTCATTCTCGCGATCAATGTGTCGGATGGTTGTATGCAATATAACCTAGTTATCGATTCAAGCGTTGAATCGATAAGCCGATACATTGAATACTAGTCGGTTGTGTGCGACATGACCGGATTATTGAATCAAGTGTTGATTTAATGATTTAATGCATAATTATATATTTGATATATTACTTTGCATTAACTAGTATTGGTTCACTTTAAATGGATATTCTCACTCGGATGTGCACATTGTATATGTGATATACTTTTTGTGCAATTGATTGTATCATGTTTGATGATACATGAATGCTAGGGTTTGTGTAAAGAGTTAAACCTTAGTTAAGTAAATGGTTAGGGTTATTTTATATTTATTCATTCATTTATTGAATTGTTTATTTCATTTTGGCAAAAGGAAAATGGTGGCTATTTTTGTTCTTTGTTGAAGCTTCATGAAGCTTTAAATAAAGTCCACCATTTTTGTTTTATACCTAACCTAACCATTCACCTAACTATAGTTTGCTCTCTACACATAACCATGGTTGGATTATGATAAGTTTGGATTTTCTTTTCTATTTTGAATCAACTTATCATATCATTATTTCTTCTTCTTCTTCCTTGAACTCAAGAAGAAACCTTGAGGTCATCAATGGTGATTGATGAAAACAAGTGAGAAATCCAATTCTAAAGTCTACCCACTTCCTATTTCTTCATCCTCTACCTCTTGCCAAGTAGTAGAGTGTGTTTTCTTCATAAGTTTCTTGACTTGGTGAAGTCGGAGCTTGATTTAGCGATGTCTCGACGTAGATCATCTTCGGCATGGACATCGATGACCTAGCCCGTCCATTCTCCGATGAAGCCGACGCTAGAGCCCGGGACTTGTTATGGACAGCGAGGAGACTTCATTGCGGAGCTATGGAGGTGGAGAACCGGATCTACAAAGGTTGTATTTCCGTATCTCTTAGTTAAGTGTTAACTAGTTTATTGTTTCGCCTAAATTTCTAGCCAACGGTCCGTTCTAGGGTTTCTCGGCACCGTTTAAATTTGAAATTGGCATGGTTGATGCCTTGTGAGACCTCATTAGGGTGCCTAGGAACCCTACAGTCCCTGACGATGAATTCAAGAGTGTGCTGTCATTTTGCCATGATCAAGCATGTGGCGGGCATTTTGGCCCCAGAAAGACAGCTGAGAAGATCTTGCAGTGTGGTTTCTACTGGCCACAACTCTTCAAAGACGCTCATGACTACGGCAAGACTTGCTTCCGGTGCCAACACTTGGGCCGGATATCCAGGAGGAACGAGATGCCGCTCCAACCAATCTTGTTTGTGGAGATTTTCGAAGTTTGGGGGATAGATTTCATGGGGCTGTTTCCCAGCTCTTGTGGGAACTTGAACCTCCTTCTTGCTGTTGATTACGTCTCTAAGTGGGTCGAGGCTGTGCCCAGCCGGACTAACGACAACAAGGTTGTCCTTAGGTTTCTTAAAGAAAACATTTTCTCCCGTTTTGGGCACCCCCGAGCGATCATTAGCGACAATGGAACTCATTTCTGCAATAAGACTTTCGAGGCCTTGATCCGGAAATATTCCATTAATCATAAGCTATCTATGCCCTACCACCCCCAAACCTGTGGGCAGGCCGAAGTTTCAAATCGGTAAATCAAGCAGATACTGGAGAAGACGGTTTCCAAGAACTGTAAGGATTAGTCGTTGAAACTCACTGATGCCCTTTGGGCATTTCGAACTGCTTATAAGACCGATCTTGGCATGTCTCCCTATCGGCTTGTGTACGAAAAGGCTTGCCACCTCCCTGTCGAAATAGAGCATTGTGCATTTTGGGCGATAAAGGAGCTGAATCTGTCTCTCGAAGATGCGGGCAGCCATCGGAAGCTGCAGTTGAACAAATTGAGCGAGCTTAGGGATGAGGCTTACGATAACGCGGTTGTCGTTTAGAACCGAACGAAGGTGTTTCACGATAAACACCTTTTGCGCAAAACTTTCGTACCTGGTCAACAGGTACTGCTTTACGACACCCGGCTACACTTCCATCCAGGAAAGCTCAGATCTCGCTGGAAAGGGCCGTATTTTGTGCGGACTGTGTATCCGCATGGCGCTGTGGATTTGGAGAATCCAAAGGACGGTTCATTTTTCAAAGTAAACGGAGGCCGACTTAAACCGTACCTTAGCGCCGAACCAACAGAGGAGCTCCTGGTCTTACAGGAGCCGGTTTACCCTGCATAATCTTCCTCTGCCTACCACCAAACTTCGGTTATCCAGCCAAGAACAGTGGACACTGTTCCAAATAAGTTTGGGGGTATGTATATACCATTTTGTATATATTTGTGGATATTCTTTTCCATTTTTACTATTTTTCTTTTCTTTAAAAAAAAAAAAATTGTGTATAACCGACAATTTTGGCCCTTCAATGATCTCTTCATGCAATGACAGTGGGGACACTGTCCAGTTTAAGTTTGGGGGTACGCTCGGTACGCATTTCTAACCTTCGCATTCATATGTATATTTTGCATCTGCATACTAAAATCCATAAAAATCAGAAAACTTTCTAAAAACATAAAAACTTTTTTTGTCAAGTTAACTAGTGGGAGAACTCAGATTCAACATTTCGACGGTTTTGTTTGATAAGATAAGAATAACTAAATCTTATTTTTAGATTTTGAAAACCTGAAAGATAACTCTCATTTGAAGTTAATTATAGTTGATATACGTCTTTACATCACACTATACGGGTCTTGAGTTTTGGAAATTAGATGACAAGTCTATTATGTGTAAAAATTCCTAAATGGATAAATGATTTTCCGAGGATCAAATAGGATTGTTCTGAAATAAGTAATATCAAGAATAGTTTATGAAGTGAAGCAAATATGAAGGAATGTTATTGATGCCTTAATTGGAACTAATTCTGAAAAATAACCCATCTGGAACTTGATTGGAATGATTACACACCTAACCCACTAAACACGTCTTTTATCCAAAAAAAATAAAAATAACTGAACTGCCGGTTATATCTCCGTTCGTATTAAATCATCATGATTTTCACGCTAAATTGTCTTTTGTTTTTGGACCTAGGTAACTTGAGTAATTAAGTCCGCTGGGGTGTTTCTACACCTAATGCCTTAAAGCCGACTGGTTTGGGTGCATTGGCCCAAAGCTCGTTAAGAAGTCTAGAAAGTCCAGATTAAAACAAGTCAAGCAAGTGTTCTCTCCGAGTTAAAATTCCCAACGGTTCTTTGTGTGAGAATAATCTTGACAAAAGACAGGTTTTTATAAAAAAAATATTTCTAGCGGAGATATGAAGGTTTTATTCTATAATAAAGACTATTGCACGTTCACAGAGGTGTGTATGAAATGAAAACAAGAAAAAGATGGAGTGAAAAATAAGACCTAGTTTCCTGTTAAGGAAGATAGAAATTCTGAAGTTGAAACCTTACTGGAAAACGAAACTTGAAAAATGCTGAACTCTTTATAAAACTTATGTGATCCTTTTAAAATTTTTATCTGGGCTTTTATTGTGTGACATGATGACTTTAACCGATCCTTCTGGAACTTAACGACACTATTTGCACTGCACGTATAGACATATAAAATCTTAAGTTAAATAAGAAGCGAGGTGTGGAAAATAAAGGTTCGATAGTCTAGACTTAGGATAATAGAATTTTTATTTTCTGAAACAAAACCCTTGGGTTTGGATCATAGTTATTTTTCAAAACTAGTTTGATCGGATTTTGTGGGTAGTATCCGCTGAAAACCCTCAGAAGACAACACTCCTCCTACTAGGGACACCTAGAGGTTTAATGGCTTGTTGCACATGCTCAGTGCAATCGCGTTCCCTGCGAATATTAGGTTAGGGTTTTTTGTGAATAAATTGGCTTTGCTCGGGACGAGCAAATGATAAGTTTGGGGCTATTTGTTCATATCAGATTTTTGCTTTTTTTATACCGCCCAATTTTTATCACATTGCTTATCGGTAGGTACTCTTGAGCCGTATTTGCTAGTCAATTGCAGGATACAGGTTCTCAGCTCTAAACAGTGAAATTCATGGAAAAGCATGACAAATTCCGGATTACTGCCAACCACAGATAAAAGACGGGCTCTCTATCCGTATGTTGCCGCACACCAGTTTAAGGGACAAAATGGCAAATCAATGTCATTTTCATGCACAAAGCTCAATGGCAACACAAGATCCAACATATCTATGCGGAGATCAAGAAAAATCATGACAAAAGATCCACATTACATCACCTTTTGTTCTGCTGAAATTCTGGAAATATTGTGAAGAGATTCTGAGAAACAACATATACCACACTGAAGAGTACTAAAAAGCAGGGAAAACCACCAAAATTCATGTCCTAACTCCACTAAAGGGCCGCGGTTCTGCGGCATAAGCATGCTTAGGCCGCGGAACCGCGGCCGTACGGGCTCCACAGCGGGTCGTCTTCTGGGCGTAGTTTGGTAATTTTATTTTATGGCAGATTGTTGCCCTAGGTTTCCAGTTCCCTGCTTATAAATAGTCCAGAACTTGCCAAAGCCACTTATTCTTGTATTTAGATTTTAGGATATATGTTGTTGTTCTTCTTCCTCTTCTCATCTCTTCTCCATTAAAAAACTTGTAGTGAGCTTTTGTGAGTGAAGGATGAATAAAGGAGTTCTTTTTGTTACCATGCTTGTCTTGTTATTTTGTTAATTATAATCGCTTGTATTTTTCATTTGCTAATCTAGTTGTTGTTATTTGTTGTTTCTTTCTTTCTTGTTCTCTTTTTCTTTATCCTTAAACAACAATGATGCTTAAGCTTGATCCTTGCCAAAGTGAGGTCCCAATTAGCTAGTTGTAATCTTCTAACTTCTTTCTTTCTATCTTCCTCCTTGTGTTTTATTTTCTTTTTCTTATAATGGGTGAGTAGTTTTCATACTTGTTAGGGTAGGATAAGGAAAGTTTGAGAGAAGGAAATCTCTCTCACTCTTTTCTTGCCCAACATCTTAATTCGGACTCCCGTTAATTGAACCACAATCCGCTCCCTACGGCACCCTATCCTACATGATAGCGGTGATTCCTTAGTGAGACCGGTTGTGGTTGTATTAACCGGAGGTTAAGGCTAAGAGCCAAGAACGGATGGACAAGCACCAAAAGGAAGAACTTATGCGTTGGAAAGCCTAGCTTATACTCGCAAGTTCCTTCCTAATCGTGCTAATCCCCGTTGTTGCCGATTACCGTAACACCGATATTAAGAGTGGCAACGAAAGAAGTGAGTGACTCCTAACTCAAACTAACATAATCCTAACCCTAACAAGCTCTCTTTACATATCATTTTAGCACATAGTTAATTTCAAAACAAACCTGGACATTTGGACTTAACTCGTTAAAGCACATAGAAAAAGATTCCCTTCTCTCTGCGGACGACCCGTACTCAACCGGCTAGCTACAAGCGAAACCGTCTTGATTGCGGTAATTAACTAAGAACGCAAAAAGTCTACTAATCAAAGCACATCCTTAAAGTGTCCCTAGTCGTGGGAGTTTCGAGACCGGCCATCGATACTCGAAGAGTAGAGTAGTGTATACGGATCGAGACCGCGACGAGGGTCGGTGGCCAGTCTCACAAGCCATTGGTGTTAGTTGGTTCACCTAAGATATATACAAGTGCTCATTGGGTTATGAGTACACCAGACGGACTCGCCGGGAATATGCTATATGGTATTATACCTATTGTCAGATAGCAGTTCCCTGGTGAAATGTGTACAGGTTAGTCTATCGACTTGAGAACGTCATTTGTCTCGTGTGAGTTCCCACTGTGTTTTGATTACTACCCTACCACGTCTCAAAGGAGTCGTGCAAATAGGTTTTAGTTGGGTACAGTCCCGAGCCACAAGGAGGCAATGAGCGGATCGTCAGGAGATTCGTCTCTCTCGGTATTGGGGGTTGATATCGCTGTGTGCACGGGTGGCCATCACCAGAAATCCTCGGTCGGGATAGACGAGAATTACCAATTTAGGATCAATAGTTTCTCAGTTGGTGATAGGTTTCATGCCGACACAAAATTTCACGTTATTAGGGGTTTGACTTTATCCACCCCCTAGACTCGATATGCGATACTCATAGACGAATGGACCGGACTGTACAGATATTGTCACTGTCAGGCTCAGTAGCGTTTCAGGATGAGTTTGCTCGTCGGCCTCCCTTTCACTTAATACATGGGTAGCCGTTACGTACAGCTAGTGCCACTGACGTGCTTGTGGTTAAACCCATTGCCTGCATATTGACGAGTCTTTAGAGTCCACAGAGGGTTTCTCTGGTTCGGGCGAAACTTTATAGAGGCCATATGGTTTTATGGCAGGGTTCAATCATATAAGTGCACTTGTGCACGGATCATGATCGGACGGATAATACTAGTGGGCTTTTGTTTAAGCCGGATTCTAGTGTTATATTGTTAGATTATTTTCGTCTCATCGTATTCGTATTCAGTCGGAATACGGATGCGGGTATGTATATACAGATGAAGGGTATTCTTGTAATTCGTTAAAAGATAACTTTAGGGTTGCGATTTCTTTTCTCTCATATTGTATTAAACATTTAGAGTTTTTAAATGTTTAATTTTGTTGTGAGGTGGAAAGTGTGAGCATGGGTTTTGGCTTGAACTTTGGTGAGTCATGGTGCATTGATGGCTTGAGGTGAGTTGTGAGATATGGTGTGGGCTGCAGATTTGTTTAGTAGAGAGAGAAATTTCTTAAGTTGCACACAATTAACTATAGCCCATATACTTCAAAACTTCAAAAGAAACAAGTGTGGCTGATATTTTTGAGGGGTATTTTTGGTGGCTGATATTTGGTGAGGGGTATTTTTGGTGGCTGATTTTTTGAGTAGGGAAATTTCTTGAGTTTTTAAAACCACACAAATACCTCACTACCACTAACACAATAGAAAGTCTTTTTCTACACTTGGCCAAAAACCAATACTTCACACTTTCTTCACCCTAATGGCAACTTCTTCAACCTCTACCCATTCCATCTCATGAGTTGAGAATCCTTTGGTGTTTTGAGACAAACTATTCATACACTCTATCTACTTCATCTTGGGTATCTAAGCTAGCAAACTGGATGCCCGAGTTGCTTCGGTTTTGAAGCGGGAGCCTGTATTACTAATCCTCGACGTGGATCATCTTCGACGAGGGAGACTGGAGAACAAACTTGATCGAGGAAGCCGCAAGGAGCTTGGGACAGAGGTTAAAGACTGAGGACACGGATCGATTGGTATAACCTCTCTAAACTCCTTTATGATAACTAGTATAGGGTTAATGGTTCGATCCGGAAATCGGGTTCCGTAAGCGCCGGGTTATAAAAGTTTTTGTTCCGCGTATGGCCACGGATTGATGGCTGGGGCGCTAGCGTAACCCTACAAATAGTTTCGGGGCTAACAGTAGGGAAGGTGGAATGTTTTTATTGTCATGGGAAAAGGCATTGGCAGAAGGACTGTAAGGCTTGGAAAGCCAATAACCAGGATTCGAAGAACGTTGTGGTTTCGGCTTCAGGTGTGTTTATGATTGAAAACTGTATGTCAATTAACTCTACTTCCTGGGTACTAGATACCGGATCAGGATCTCATATCTGTAATTCATTGGAGGCTCTGAGAAACTATAGAGTTATCAAGGATGGTGATATGACTCTCAGGGTTGCTAACGGAATGAGCGTGCATACTGTATCCGCAGGGGAATATCACATAGGATTGACAAGTGGGCAGATTTTGATTTTGCGTAACTGTTTGTGTGTACCTAGTTTGACCTGTAATATCGTCTCTATATCTTTACTATCTAAAAAAGGTTATGATTTTACATTTGTAAGAGATGTCGTCCACATCCACCTTAATCATGATTTGATTGGGTCAGGTATACTAGATAACGGTATATACGTATTAAATCAAGCTCGGGTTTTCAATGTCCAGAACCTACTTAAAAGAAAGTCTTTAGAATTAAATTAAGCTTTCTTATGGTATTGTAGACTGGGTCACATCAATGAAACACTGTTGACGAAGTTACATAAAGAGGGGTATTTGGATCCGTTCAAATATCAGTCTTATGCAACTTATCAATCATCCCTCAAAGGAAAGATGGCAAAGACTTCGTTCGCTGGACACGGGGTAAATGCGAGCGAGCTTTTAGGACTCATACACAGCGACGTGTGTGGTCCAATGTCTATACATGAAAGAAGTAGTTATTCCTATTTCATTAATTTTACGGATGATTTCTCAAGGTATGGACATGTATTCTTGATGAAACATAAATCCGAGGCCTTTGAGAAATTCCAGAAATATAAGAATGAAGTGGAAAAACAAACAGGCAAAAGTATCAAGACACTTAGATCCGATTGAGATGGTGAATACTTCAGTGCCAAGTTTCTGGATTACTTAAAAGATAATGGAATTCTCTCTCAGCTTACTCCTCCAAACACACCTCAACACAACGGTGTATCGGAAAGGCGGAACCGAACCTTATTGGATATGGTACATTCCATGATGACTAGCGTTGAGTTACCGCGATCCTTCTGGGGTTATGCACTAGAATCAGATGCATATCTTTTGAACAAGGTTCCTACTAAATCAGTGCCTACCATACCATATCAGATGTGGAGTGGGAAGAAACCCTATCTTCAGTATCTAAAGATATGGGGTGTCCAGCTTTTGTAAAAAAGTAGCATGCAGACAAACTCGAGGTACGCTCCGTATAGTGTAAGTTTGTGGGATAGCCAAAGAACTCAAGGGGGTATCTTTTCTACTATGCGGAGGAACAAAAGGTCTTTGTTTCTCGACATGCCTACTTTTTAGAAAATCAATTTCTTGAAAAGGAAATAAGTGGGAGCGCAATAGAACTGGAAGAAATTCCAGACCCACAAGCTATTACTGAAAGCATGGTGAAACCAAAAGTTTCGAAAGAACCGGACATCCCCACGCCACTCCGCAGGACTAGTAGGAAGTTTCATCCGTCCGAAAGATACTATGGTTTTCTCATAGACGGGGATAGAGAGGATTGCATCATCGATGATGATGAACCCACTAGTTTCCAGCAAGCCATTCAGAGCAGAGACTCGGTAAAATGGCTGGATGCAATGTGGACCGAAATGGAGTCCATGTACACCAACAAAGTATGGACTTTGGACATTGCTCCAGAAGGGTTAAAACCCGTAGGCTGCAAATGGATCTTCAGAAAAAAGATTGGTGTAGATGGACAGGTTGAAACCTATAAGGCTAGACTTGTTGCAAAAGGTTTTCGTCAAAGACCTGGTTTGGACTATGATGAAACCTTTTCTCCAATGGCTATGCTCAAATCTATTCAGATCCTTCTTGCCATTGCTACCTTTCAGGATTATGAAATTTGGCAGATGGACGTAAAGACCGCTTTTCTGAATGGAAATTTGGAAAAGTGTGTCTATATGGATCAGCCGGAGGGTTTCATAAAGAGTGGGAGCAGCGGAAGAGTGTGCAAGTTGCTTAAATCCATTTATAGATTAAAGCAGGTATCGCGGAGTTAGAACATCTGTTTTGATGAGACGGTCAAGGAATTCGACTTTATCAAAAATCCTGATGAACCATGTATCTATAGTAAAATTGTAGCGAGAACTGTGGTATTCCCTGTCTTATACGTGGATGACATTCTTCTGATAGGAAATGACATTCCTATGCTACAAGCAATCAAAGGATTCTTGTGACAAAGGTTCTCCATAAAGGACCTGGGTGATACCTCATATATTCTGGGGATCCAGATCTACCGTGATAGATCTAAACGGATGTTGGGACTTTCACAGTCAAGGTGCATCGACACCATACTGAAAAGATTCATTATGGAAGATTCAAAGCACGGTAATTTACCGGCTTATCACGGAATCACCCTCTCCAAAGAGATGTCTCCCAAGACTGATTTGGAAAAGGGATCGCATGACTATTATACCCTACGCTTCTGCGGTAGGCTCTATAATGTATGTAATGTTGTATACCAAACCAGATGTATCTTACGCACTGAGTGTTGTAAGCAGGTATCAGTCAAACCCAAGGGAGAAGTACTGGACAGCAGTGAAGAACATTCTCAAGTACCTGAGAAGGACTAAGGAGATGTTCTTGGTGTACGAAAGTGAAGACCTCCAGATCGAGGCCTTCGCCGACTCCAGCTTTCAGTGTGACAAGGATGACTTCAGGTCTATGTCGGGTTATGTCTTTACCCTCAGTGGAAGGGTGGTCTGTTGGAAGAGCTCCAAGCAGGACACCGTTACTGACTCGACGATGGAAGCGGAGTATATCTCTGCATGTGACACCGTGAAAGAAGAAGTCTGGATCAGGAAGTTCATGACAGAACTTCAGGTGGTTCCGTCCATTGTTGATCCAATACCGTTGTATTGTGACAACAACGGCGCTATAGCTTTAGCAAAGGAACTAAGGTCCCATCAAAAGTCTAGACACATCTTGAGGCGGTTCCACCTGATCATGGAGATCGTTGATCGCCGGGAGATCGAGGTGCGGAGAGTAAAGACAGAGAACAACATTGCAGATCCACTCACAAAGGCCATCCCTCAGACACAGTTTGAAAGGCTAATCAAGATGATAGGTCTGCAATATGCCAATACATGGCCTTAGTTCAAGTAGGAGATTGTAAGTGATATATGCCCTAGAGGCCATTATTGTATCATACTGGAATGTATATTACATATTGGAAGCTTGGGATATTCACAGTTATGATAACATTCTTGCCCAAAATGGTAGTATGCTACTTAGTTTGATTCTATCTCAATATGTGTATATGTTTCTTTTAGCATATCGCTTATACATGTTGATAGAGCCCTTAGGATCTTTGCTTGACTACCAGCGTTGTGATGGCGGTCACACTAGTGGAGACTAGGTAGTCTATAAGCACATCCTTATACAGGTCCCTAGTCGTAGGATTATCGAGACGGGACATCGATACTTTAGAGTAGACTAGTGTATACGCTTTTCATTGCAGCAGGGGAGATGGTCTTTCCCAGAGCCATTAGTACCTCATACTGGAGATAGTATACAGGTGCTCATTAGGTTATGAGTTGCACTAGACGGGACTCGTTGGGAACTGCTGGTTAGTATTATATCTATCGTCAGGTAGCAGTTCCCATGTGACATGAGTACAACATAGTCCGTTGACTTGACATTACTATTCGTCTCTAGTGTGTTCCCACTGTACATAGATCACTACCCTACTATGACTCAAATGAGTCGTGCAAACAGGTAGTGGTTGGTGTTCACCGCCGGAAATGGGGACGAAACCGGGATGGATCGTCCTGCCTGAATTCTAGGGGCAGATGCTATTTGGATTTATCCGTCTACCTCTCCAAAGATGCGAAGTTGATTTATGGCACCGTATATCGGAGGTTTGGACGGATGCGGCCATTGTAGCAGACTTCGTCACATCTCCCTCGTTTGCGAGGGGTTTTTGATTGTGGGGACGCTCTTCCCTACTGGCGCAAGGCCCTGCAGTTAATTACGTTACTGCATCGCGATAACCACTTACTCCTGCTCCAGAAGTTCACTTCGTGTTATGTGTGTTTGTTTTATTTTTTGGTTGCCTGTGGATTGTATACAGACACTAGTTTATGCCGTCGCCCATAGGGCATTGATTAGTCCAAATCCGTATATTTTTAGATTTGGATTGGGTTGATTTATGGATCATTAATCTGTTTTGAGATCAAGATCGACTTAAATGTATGTGAGCAGTTGGGGCTCGGTTGGTTTTTGTTAAGGGTACGTTAGTCCAATTTGAGACTAAGATCCACTTAACAAGGTTTTACGATCATTTTTATTTCAGATCCAACAAAAGAGCATTTGGGCTCTATTGTTTTAGTATAAGGACGTTTCGGTCCGTTGTCGCCATTTTAGAGGCAACGGTTAGTTTAAGGACATTTTGGTCCATTGATCACCATTTTTGAAGTGAAGTTTTTGTTTAAGGTCGTCTCGGTCCGTTGTCGCCATTTTGGAGGCAATGGTTAGTTTAAGGACATTTCGGTCCGTTGATCACCATTTTTGAGATGAAGTTTTAGTTTAAGAGCGTCTCAATCCATTGTAGCTATTTTGGAGGCAACGGTTAGTTTAAAGACATTTCGGTCCATTGATCACCATTTTGAGGTGAAGTTTTAGTTTAAGGACATCTCGGTCCATTGTCGCCGTTTTGGAGGCAACGGTTAGTTTAAGGACATTTCAGTCCATTGATCACCATTTTTGAGGTGAAGTTTTAGTTTAAGGACGTCTCGGTCCGTTGTCGCCATTTTGGAGGCAATGGTTAGTTTAAGAACATTTCGGTCCATTGATCATCTTGCGTGCACATGTATTTGTTACGTGACAGGATGAGCAACAATGATATGGGATGCATCCAGTTTGGGGTGTGGTTTGATTTGGGGTGTGCAGGTCAGTTTGGGCAGTGCACCAGAAAGCTGTTGGTTGTCGGGACCTGCCACCTCTCTAAAGACGTTGAGGAATTACAATGACGCGTATCAGAGGTGTAGAGAGATGTTGTAAGGTTAGCTTAGCACCTTGTGAAGGTTTTGGCAAGCATCAATCATGGTACTTTAAAATTTTTGGGGTGCTAAACAAACCCTAACCAAGATCTTAACTAGAGAATTAGGGTAAACAATTTTACTTCTAATATAAAGGGATTACAACCTTTGTAGTCCGTTCCTTCGCTTCATTAGCTCCGTGTTGAGGTCCCTTTGCTGTGATCAACATGAACTCCGACTCTCAAGTGGCTCCATGAGGTAAATGAGACACCTTGCTTATAGTCTTCATGATCTAAGATGATCTACCTTGAAGAATCTCTAACCCAAGCTTACACTTCACTAAACAACTTATTAGAGAAGTGAACACCCTAATCTAAGTGGCTAGAATAGATGAGGATCATGAAATAGGAATTTAGCTTTCGTTTGTTTTCAATTTCTCCCACTAATTCATCACATGCAAAAAGCTAGCAAGCTTTTTCAAGGAGGAAGAAGAAAAAGAAAACTTTTGTGATGAATAATGAATTATTGTTGTGGTTACAAATCCAACCATGGGTTAAGAATGATAAAATTAACCCTTGTAGAGAATAAACTAGAGGCTAAGATTTGGGTTGGGTTAAGAAATATTTACACAAAAAATCTTAGCAAAAAACAAAAGAAAGCTTCATGAAGCTTCATGAAAAAGCTAACCCAAATGCTAACCCAAATCAAACCCTAACTTGTTTAAACTTCACAAATCATGTTGCATTGTAACCCTAACTTGTTACAATATTATATATCACATATATAATATATTTTTTGTAACAAAAGAAAATAATACAATTAACATATATCGTATATATATCAATGTATTATCCGGTGAGAAAATGAATCAATAAAGCGAGCTAATATTAGTTAATGTAATGTAATATATCACATATATAATTATACATTAAATTATCGAATCAACACTTGATCTGACAATCCGGCTATATCGCATATAACCGACTAATATAACATGTACCGATTCATCGAATCAACACTTGATCCGATTACCCGGCTATATCACATATACCCGGCCGATATCATATATCGCGAGAATAGAATACGGTATCTCATATCGTATTATTCTCGTTCCCGCACATATCACATATGTGCTCCTACTCCGTTTTGCCTGAGCCAGGAAACCTCTGTGTAGGACTCTCAAGAATCTTCAATACGCCGGCAGTAGGTGATGATCATATCAAATACTCACAAGCTGCAAGCGGTCAGCTAAACGTAACAGCCACCCAGGTATTGAGCGATCAGAAGATCAACAAGTAAGCCTGTACATTCTCCTGTGAATCCAATCAGTAACACTACCGTACAGTCCGGTCTCTTCGTCTGATATGTTGCATATCTAGTCTAGGGGTGGTAAACGTCAGACCCCAGTAACCAATAAGTCATGTCGATGTGAGGCTCATAACAGGTCGAGAAACTACTGATAACTCTTACCAGCAGCACTCCATATCAGCCCTGGCCAGGGACTTCCAGTTATAGCCAATCGAACGCAGCACAACATCAACTCCCTATACCGGGAGAGACGAAACCCCTCCTATCGCTCATTGCCTCCATGTGATTCGGGACTGTACCCAAAAGCCACCGTTTTGCACGCCCTCTTGGACATGGTAAGTGTAGGGTTGCTGGGCACGCGCACAAGGGTCTATGAGGCATCAACAATACCCGATTTAAAATTTAGCCATGCCGAACAACCCAAAGCCGGATCTTTAAACTAGAGTTTAGGCGAAAACAAGCATGTTAAACATTTTAACACTAAGTGAGAGGGATTACAACCTTTAAAGATCTGATCCTTCACTTCTTAAGCTCCGTGTTGTGGTCCCTTCGCTGCGATCATCGTGTTCCGGACTCTCGGGAGGCTCCGCGAAGAGAAAGATGCAAGCTTGCTTCCGATCTTCGATAACAAAGATGATCTACCTTGAAGTTTCATTAACACAAGCTAACACTCACTAAATGAAGTGAACACTCTCATCTAAAGGGCAAGGGTAGATGAGGATGATGAAGTAGGATTTTTGCTCTCATTTGTTTTCATATTCTCACTCATTTTCATCACTTGGATCAAAGCTAGAAAGCTTTTCAATGGAAAAAGAAGAAGGAAGAAGATGATAATCCATTTGTGATGAATAATGAAAAGATAATAATGATGAATAATGCAACCATGGTTGTTAAACCTTTGTAGAGAATTAACCAAGGGTGTAGGGTTTGGGTTAGGTTAAAGATGAGTCATTTGTAAATATCATTACACAAAACAAAATGAAACCTTCTAGAAACTTCTAGAAAGCATTAATCCAAATCAAACCCTAATCTTGTTTAATCTCTACTAAATATGTTGCATTAGTTATCATATCATGTTACAATATTATATATCTCATACATAATATTTATTGTGACAAAATAAAATAATACAATTAACATATATCGCATATATATCAATGTATTACCCGAGTGAGAAAAAGAATCTTTTAGTGAGCTAATATTAGTTAATGTAATTTAATATATCATATATATTATTATACATTAAATTATCGAATCAACACTTAATCCGACAATCCGGCTATATCGCATATAACTGACTAATATATCATTTACCGATTCATCAAATCAACACTTGATCCGATGATCCGGGTGATATCAAATATCATGAGAATATAATACGGTATCTCATATCGCATTATCCTCGGTCCTGCACATATCACATACGTGCTCCTACTCCATTTTGCCTGAGTCAAGAAACCTCTATGTAGGACTCTAAAGAATCGTCAATACGCCGGCAGTAGGTGATGATCATATCAAACACCCACAAGCTGCAAGCGGTCAGCTAAACATAACAGCCACCTAGCTATTGAGCACTCAGAAGATCAACAAGTAAGCCTGTACATTCTCCTGTGAATCCAATCAGTAACACTCCCATACAGTCCGGTCTCGTCATCTGATATGTCGCATATCTTGCCTAGGGGTGGTAAACGTCAGACCCCAGTAGCTTGATAAGTCGTGTCGATATGAGGTCTATAACAGTTCGAGAAACTACTGATAACACTTACCAGTAAATCTCAGCAACCCTGGCCAGGGATTTCCGGTTATAGCCAATCGAACACAGCGCAACATCAACTCCCTATACCGGAAGAGGCGAATCCCCTCCTATCGCTCATTGCCTCCATGTGATTCGGGACTGTACCCAAAAGCCACCTTTTGCACGCCCTCTTGGATGTGGTATGATGGAAATCAAAGCACAGTGGGAATCACACAAGACTCTATGACGATCTCGGGTCAACAGACTACTCTGTACCAGTGTCAGCGGAGAACTGTCATCTGACGTGAGGTATAATACCATCTGAGAGTTCTCGGCAAGTCCGTCCAGTGTACCCAGTCTCTACTGAGCAACCGTACACCATCCTTGATGTCAAACACCGATGGATATGGGATCATCCATCGCCCATCATATGGGTCAAGATGCATATACGCTAGTCTACTCTGGTGTATCGAAGCCCTGTCTCGATACACACTCGACTAGGAACAGTTATAGGATATACTCGTCGACTACCGTGGCCCCACTAGTATGATCTCATCATTGTCCCAGTAGTCGAGTACACATCCTAAGGGCTTTATCAACATGTATATAGAGACAATCAGAGTACATGTTAAGATAAAGAGCAACCAGATAGCGTACTATCATGTCGAGCAAGAAAGTCCTCCCTATATATGTCCAAGCATCCACTACAATATACATCGTATGTACAGTAATGGCCTCTAGGGCATACATATAACTAATAATCTCCCACTTACACTAGGGCCATCTGTTATGGTATCACATACCCAACAATTAGCTGTGGTTGAAGTATCTTCATACTCAACCATCCCATAAAAGTCTTTACTGGGAAAAAGGCCTTTGTGAGTGGATCCACGCTGTTGTCCTCTGTGTCTACTCTCCTAACCTCGATCTCCCTGAAGATCAACCATCTCCATGATCAGGTGATACTGCCTAAGAATTATATCTGGATTTCTGATGGGACGGTAGTTCCTTAGCATAAGCCACAACTCCATTGTCACACAATGGTAAGAACGAAGTTCATCTCATGAACTTATATATTTCCAGACTGCCTCTTTGGTAGCATCCTTGGTAACAATGTATCTTGCCCTTAATTGTCTAGTAAGTCACGGTATCTAGCTTGGAACTCTTCCAACATACCGTCCCTCTACCGAGGGTAAAGACAATGCCTGCGACTGACATTCAATCGTTTTTATCACCCTGGAACCTTTCCAGTGATTCTCCCCAGGATCGATTGATACCATCTCACTACAACTAGTGAGAATCCGAACATCCATTTAGATCTATCTCATAGATATAAAACCTAGGATTTAGGAGGTATCACCTTGATCCTATATGGAGAATCCTTGTGATAAGCGGAGATTGACCGAGCGTAGGATAGGAAACTCCTTCCCTATCAAGAGTATGTCATCCACGTACTATGGGAGGATCACCACCATACTCCCTACTACCTTTTTGTATATACAAGGTTCATCTACCATTTTAATGAAGTCAAACTCTTTGACTACCACATCAAAACAGACGTTCCAACTCCGCGATGCCTGATTTATCACATAAAACATCTTGCTCACGTTTTCGCTATTCCCACTGTCTATGAAGCCTTCTGGCTGTGTACTTATAGACGCTCTCTTCCAAAACATCATTTAGAAATACTGTCATGACACCCAACCACCAGATATCGTAGTCATGGTATGTAGCAGTGGCTAGTAGGATCTGGATGGACTTAAGCATAGCTTTGAAAGTCTCAACTTTTCCATGTACACCAAGTAATCTTCTCAAGATATACTTGCTCCTGATGGGGATTTAACCCTTCAGATAAAGCAACCAAAGTCCATACTTTGTTGGTGTATAAAGATTCCATCTCAGATCACTAAGCATCCAGCCATTCTTACAGAGTCCCACTCCTGATGGTCTGCTCGAAACTAGTTGGGTCATCATCTCATGATGCAATCTTCGCTCCCACTGTCATAGAGAAACCGAAGTATCTCTCAGGTGGGTGAGGAACCCTACTAGATCGGCGGAGAGGCTGAGGTTCGTTGGAAACTCAGTAGTACACATCATAGAGCGCACCATATCACATAGGGTGTGATTGCTCCGCCCCGATACACCGAGGTGCTGTGGTGTATACGGAGGAGTAATGCTGAGAGAGAATCTCATTCTCTTTTAGAATAGTCCAGGATTTCCGTGCTCAAGTATTCTCCTCCTTGATCTCATCAAAGGATATAATACTTATACCCGTTTTTGGTTCTCTACTTCTAACTTATATTCATTGAATTTCTCAAAAGTTCCAGATTTGTGTTTCAACAGGAACATATGTCCGAATCTTGAGAGATAATCAGTGAATGTAGTGAAGTACAAAGAACCGGTCTTGGCATGTGTAGACAGGGGACCTTCATACATCAGCATGTATCAATCCCAAGAGTTCACTAACTCTTTCTCTGTTTCCAATAAATAGAGTTATGGTCATCGTATCTTTGTGACATGACTGGCAAGTTTCACAAGATGTAAATTCAAAATAAATTAAATATGCATCTAAATGTAACTTAGCTAGTCGGGTCGCATTGATTTGACCTAGTCAACAATGCCTCAAGAAGGATTCGTTCATTTTTGAACTCTTCCTCTTGTGTTTGTTCTGTATACTAAGAACTGTAGTTTGATTTAGAACGTCTATGCTTTTAGATAACGTGCCTGAACCGATCAACTCTTGATATAGAAAATGTTCAAAACATTATCCAACAATACAAAATTATATCCTTCTTTACTAATAAAGAGACTGATATGATGTTGTACATCAGGTTCGGTATCTAATAACATTCATTCAGAATCAATGTATTCTGGTAATACTGGGTGATAATGACCAACAGACTTGGCTGCAACACTTGCACCGTTTCTATCTCATGAAACTTATCACCCGTTCTCAGTTCTCTAACTATCTGTAGCTCATGTAACAAATTACATTTGTAGGATCCTGATCCGGTATCAAATACCCAGGACATAAAGGTATTGAGGAATAGTTCTGTGTAATGAACACACCCGAAGAAGATGCATCAACATGTACTTTCTTCGTTTGGGCGGCACGAGAATTCTGGTAATCCCCTATTTCCTGCTCTGTCTTATAACAATTATAAGTTGGAGCGGGACCAACGTTCCCCAGCTCAGTATAACAAGTGGGTTCGGTCAAATACATCCGTATTATTATTTTGATTAAGGTGTGATATGGTCGCTACCTGGAGAGAGAGAGAGAGAAGAAAATACTCAGCGTATGCTTTTGCAAGATTAGATTAGTTATCTAATATATCTAATCAGGATGTCTCCCACTGTTTTAGTCAAATTGTCACGACCCGAAGGTACGGAACGTGACCGGCACTTAAATTACGAAGCGTCTAGAGGCGCAACGTAATCTAAGTAAGCCGAAGCCCAGAAATCTAAACCATATAAAAGAAGAAGTAAAGGAAAACATGTAGAAAAACAAGTTTAAAAGAAACATCCAATTTTCTCAAAAATTTCGGCAGAATCTCCTTTGTAAAAACTGGCCCCAAACGGGTACAAATAAGAATAATATATAAACAACAATAAAAAGGCATCCCCAAGCGGGAACAAGCTCTACGCTAACAGGCGGAAACAACCACACCAAGCACAATAATATACAACGCCAAAGGGCGAGGCTCAAAACTCAAAAGAAAACAAATCCACCAGATACCATAATAATACAAGCGTGACTCTAAGGTCGAAATAAATAACTGGTCCTTTAAACTTATTAAGTAATACAAGTTTGGTTGACGGAGCTTACTAGATACTAATGAAATAATAAAAGTACAACGGCGGTCCTGATACAAGTGAACCAACCTACCAAGCAAATCACCATGAATGAAATGATGTGCCAGCCAACTGCCAAGGAAACCTGTACATCGAACCTGTAATAAAATTTGGCACAACGGGGGGTGAGTTGCCAACTCGTGAGTAGAAGATATCTGCGAAAAGAAATCGAATGCACGACGCTGTCCTAGGTCATAATAATATACTAATATATCACTAGTCATCTAGTAGTGCAGTGTAATAAACTACGCGTAAGTGCAAATGCTCCGTGCTCGTGTCAGTGCCTCAAATAGTAATATGTCGTGTGAATGAGTATGCATGCACCATGAATGTAAAACAATCAACCCTGAAATATGGATATATCTGTATAAAAATTCTTTAACTTTTGTCCTGGTAAAATTTGTATAGTGTGTCTGAAACATCATCGATGAAATCCATGGAAATCCGTGTCAAGCATCGAAACAAAACATGTAAATCTCAAGTCACAATACCTCATAGTCTCAATATCTCGCGCTCCGTCAGTCCGGATCGGCCCATATCCTCAAATCTCACGACAAAGGTCGGTTTCCTCCGGATATCCGCCGCTCCAGACAGCACCGGTAGGTAGTCTTCCCCTGCCAGGCTCATCGTCTACAACTCGATCTTCTTGCCCCGGGGTACCATACCGGGCCCACCATGTACCCGAGACGATTCATCCACTCCTCGAATCGGGTCTCGAAATCCAACAGAAAACATGAAATCTCATGGTGGACGACACATACATCACAAGAAAACCGCAACTTATATTTTAAAAAGAAAGGGAGAAAGAGAAAGAAGTTTTTATATATATTCTTGCGGTTTTTCCCCAAAATACAGAAATCTCATAGAAATCCAAAATCGCAAAATCATGAGTAAGTAAATGGTAAATGTCGGCATAAGCCCCATAATACTGCATGATAATATGAAAATGTGAATGCATGAAATGTCTAAGTAATAAATGCAATGTCTAGACTAACACCTGAGAGTAATCACAATACTATATTGATCTAGCCTTTAGCCGATTCTATCATAAAAGATAATATGTTCTAAACAGTACGTGACATGGCAATTACCGATGATGTGTATGTGAGCCGGCAAATAAGTGTATGTGGGACATGCGCATCATCGGTAATGGTGCTGGTGTCCTAACAGGTAGAGTTTCATACTGACTAAAGAAACATATGGATGAACATGCAACATGATGATTATGGTCTGAATGTAAAGACGGATGTGTATTAACCACTCATTTGTAATATACAAGTATAACTACAACTATATAACTCGAGCCTAAACTAGTGTCTATCTAACCCCCTAAGGAACTAAACCTAACAAACTAGTCGATAAGAAATAAGAGTCCACCTAAGGTCTGAGTCCATATCTCTAATAGTCGGCGATCCTGCCTCAATAGCGTCACGTACGTAGTACGGCTTCCTCAAATCAAGAGTGAAGATCAATCATCACATCTATACCTCGTACGGTAAAATCCATCGTACGTCATCCCAATATCGGGGTACGGGTCAAGTATCACCTACGTACATCATCATTCGTATAATATCATCATCAAATAATGTCATGATCAAAGGTACTATACTGTAATCGCATACATCCCAATATCATCAATCATATATCATTGTCTGCGAACATATACGTCGTCAATTGTTCCTCAGAAATATCATGTCATATATATCATATCGTAATCAGGTCACACATATATCATATCGTAATCAAGTCAGACATATATCATATCATAACTAAGTCACACATATATCATATCGTAATCAAGTCACAGGTTACAGTCCGGGTTCTATTCTAGAGTCCCGTATATCTCAATGTCATCATCACCTATTATCGTTTATGTATACATATCCATTCTCTCATTTTTCAACGATTCGCTAAGATCATAATATGACTGTATAGCCAAGAGATCACGGCATCAAGCCCAGTTATATCGTCTCATCCCCTTGTATCATATAAAATCCTTATATCATATATACATGTTGTGTATATATACACCTACACACATTCCTACTTATATATACACATACACATACACATATACACCAAGCCAAGTTTCTGTGTGTGCGTGTGTGTGTCTACCTGAAACCTACGAATTTCCTCCAAGACATTCCTCCTCTGCTATAGTCTATCTAAATCAGTCTAGTCCAACCTAAGGTCTTTAATAGGGTCCTACTCGCCAAGAATCTAAGGTCATGTCCGACTTCCTAATAACAATAAGCAATATCCCTATTCTACGTTTGCGGTGGTGCTAAACGCCATCCACCCGACTTCCCCCGTAGATATACATCTACTCACCTGTTCCTTATCTGCCGAAGACGATGTCGCCCTCCTCTTCTTCCTCATCCGAAGTCCACATGAGAGGTACCTATACACAAACATAAATAATATCATAAACTGAATCACGGACAAAACCAAAACGACGCACGAAACGCGCATAGGTTAAAACCTATGACCCGCTCATGCAAAAGAACCAAATATCGCTCGATATCGGCGTACAAACGCCGATTGATCGAGATAAAATATCAACAAACAACTCGTAGTTTTAAAACTCATTACTTATAATATAAAACACGATTTAATTCATCGAAACCCTAAAATCGATCAAATCGTCCAATTCCGCAAAACCTTGAAAATGTCAATTTACCGTTTTACATCAAAACTTGATATTTAAAATAAACTAATGGTCATAATATTCATTAAATAACATAAGTAAATTATAGAAACTATTACCATATTTTTCTCACACCATTTTGTGTTAATTTAAAATTTCTAGTTTGCAAATTAGCCAAAATTAACACTTGTTAAGCAAAAATTCACAATTCCACTACTACACTTGATTTTGCATATATTAAAGTGTTAAACCACTCCATGAAACCTTAAGAATGAGCTAAATCCCTAATTAGATTTTTAATACTACATTTTAAATTAATTTCTAAAACCTAGTTTACCGAAATAGCACACTTATCACATTGTATTAACTAACAATTTGAAACTAATAATTAGATTAGGTCTTTCATTCATTTAACATGTTAATATTCTCATTCAAACCAAAATATAATGATAAAAACCTTAATTAGAATTTTAACACACCAATATATATAATTTATAAAAATCTAGTTAGCAAAATTGGTTAATTTAAACAATTTTGAATGCACAAATTATAATACATCAACCATGCTAGATTTTTCCCTTCTAAAAATGTTAAGCTACTTATTATAACCCCACTTAATTAATAAAAACCCTAACTTGATTTTAGAAACCCAATCTTGAATTTTAAACTTGCAAATAGAATTAATTAAGAAAATCTAAATATGCTAAATAAAAGCATTTAACAACAATTAATCATAAGAACAAAAATTATACCTTCAGAGCATGAGATCCAAACATGAAAATATGCTTCCAAAATAATGGTTTCCAACTCCAAATTCCGTGCTAAATAGGTCAAAGAAAAATGGTAGATGTTGAATATTGATTTTTGAGGTTTATTTTTGTAATTTTTGATGAATTTTGATGATTTTTAATGCAAAAATGATGGGGGAAAATTTTTGGGTATGCCCATAGAGGTGAGTCCGGCCATGAGGTGAGGAAAATAGAGGAAGAAGGAATGAAGAATAGTGTAGAACATTCTCCAAATAAATACATCTTTTATGTCTTTTCATAATTTCTTTATTTTATTAATTTTCTTAATTCAATTCATCATAGAAAACTCTAGAATTTTAAAGACAATTCAAGAAGAGATTAGCATGATAAAAACCTAATTCTAATATGTCATGGTTCACTTTTGAAAAATAAACCCATTGCAAATTGTAATTTACACTAATTTAATGTATATTTAAAAGCTTATGTTAATATTTAAAATAATTAATTTAGGAAAAATATTTTATTAAACTAAAAATTTATAAGTGACTAGATAAACATCATTTACTAGTAATTACATGATTAAAATAGGTCTTTTTAAATTTATAATGAAAAATAATTATGGTTAAATTTTATGAAAAATACGTTTTATTTTACCGAAAATCAGAAAATTCACTTAAAGGGTTTTATTTATCTAAAATTTTTTTAATTATTTTTAAAACGTTACAATCTTCCCCCCTTTAAGAAATTCGGTCCCCGAATTTAAATTAAAACTCCCCCTAATTACTAAAACATTCAGCCAAAACACTCAAATCGTCGGGGCTCCGAAATCATCAATACATAACAAAAATCAACTCTGTCAAGCATAACGCAATCATCAGAGTTATGGTGAAAATAGAATATCCAAGCCCAATACAAAAACCAACATAATATATATCAAATCTATAACTTATATATAGTGCGCATCGTTGTAAAATCGTCTAAACATCTTAATAAAGAAGCATGCAAAAACCTCTTTTTAAAATCGCCGTGCGATGCACGTGTCACGGCATAAGTAGCGGACGTTTATTTTAAAACAATAGCTATACATATATATATCTTTTAATTAACCTACACGTCCTGCCTGGTTACTAAACCAAATAGTAATCATTATAAAAACATACTGTTCAAAATGAAATCAATCCCAGTCACAGTATAAAAATATCATGTGCGTCCGGTGCGCACGAAAAACGAAACTAAATGCAGATGCCTCGAATACGCACAGAACAAAACTCAATGCAATAGGTGTGCACCAAAAACATCTGTCAAGTACAACGGGCGTGCACGGCAATAATATCAGGTGCATCTAATCTGTACGAAACTCCGATTTAGTGCATCTGGTATGCACAAAATCGCATCAAGTGCGCCAAGTGTGCGCAAGAATCTCAATCAAGTGCACATGGCGTAAAAAAAAACATACTCCGAATATCAAAATCGAAATCACGGTACGAAAAATGTATGAAAACTAGGTCGAAGCATACGTCAAAATCATGTGCAACCCATATGCACGAAATCAAATCAATATCACAAAATGTATAAAACCAAATCGAGTGCACTGGGTATGTACAAAACAACATCAATACAACTGACATATGAAACACGAATAGAGTGTAATGAATGTACACATAAGAAATACCACTCGTAGAACAAAATCCTCAAAATACCAAAATCCAAACAACGGAAATATGAAATTTAAATCACCAAATCACAATCGTAAACACTATCGTCAATGTGCACCTTTCTAATGTCAACTGATTCGGACTCGTCTCCTCATCGCGGTGCTGACTGCGCTGCAAACGGCTATGCTCATATCGAGAGCCTCCCGCGTAATATCCCTTCACCTGATATCCGGACTATGTTAAACTTTTCGATTGATTTATCAAAATCTCGTAATTCCTCGAGAGCTCAACACTCAAGTACAGTTTAAAAATATCCAGTACATGCCCCAGTATCTGCGGACTAGCCGTAAAAGGGCAAACCCAAGCCTCACTAATGGCACCGCGGAACTGCCGTAAACCCTAAGGTTCAAAGGTGTTCTCGTGGTCATTGTGTCGAGTTAGGGTTTCATTCTTCTAGAGGGTCCATAGAAATACCTGCATGTTCTTCCGAATACCTTAAACTTGGGAAAATGGTTTCTGACAATCGTTTGAACCTTTTTAACTTCGTCTGGATGGCATGTGAACACCCTTCATCCGCACGCTAAACAATGCTTCTATTCTCAAGAATAAACGACACCCTAAGGGTTATCGCATTCAAGCCGCAGCTCCCACTGCCCGTGCGACCGTGGTAACAGAAACATCATCCGATATCGACGAAGATAGATCAAAGGAACGGATGAAATACGGTGCAAAGAAATGTACATCCTAAGGCTTCTTAAGCAGAGTAGCATATCGTATGTATGCCGCGGATCATACCCGCGGTACGTCACTCTACCTAAGTCACCAACTCCTTCAACCAAGGGTCACCCTAGACTTATACAAAGGTTAAACTTAGCGCTCTGATACCAACTTTGTCACGACCCGAAGGTACGGAACGTGACCGGCACTTAAATTACGAAGCGTCTAGAGGCGCAACGTAATCTAAGTAAGCCGAAGCCCAGAAATCTAAACCATATAAAAGAAGAAGTAAAGGAAAACATGTAGAAAAACAAGTTTAAAAGCAACATCCAATTTTCTCAAAAATTTCGGTAGAGTCTCCTTTGTAAAAACTGGCCCCAAACGGGTACAAACAAGAATAATATATAAACAACAATAAAAAGGCATCCCCAAGCGGGAACTAGCTCTACGCCAAAAGGCGGAAACAACCATACCAAGCACAATAATATACAACGCCAAAGGGCGAGGCTCAAAACTCAAAAGAAAACAAATCCACCAGATACCATAATAATACAAGCGTGACTCTAAGGTCGAAATAAATAACTGGTCCTTTAAACTTATCAAGTAATAAAAGTTTGGTTGATGGAGCCTACTAGATACCAATGAAATAATAAAAGTACAACGGCGGTCCTGATACAAGTGAACCAACCTACCAAGCAAATCACCCTGAATGAAATGATGTGCTAGCCAATTGCCAAGGAAACCTGTACATCGAACCTGTAATATAATTTGGCACAACGGGGGTGAGTTTCCAACTCATGAGCAGAAGACATCTGCGAAAAGAAATCAAATGCACGACGCTATCCTAGGTCATAATAATATACTAATATATCACTAGTCATCTAGTAGTGCAGGGTAATAAACTACGCGTAAGTGCAAATGCTCCGTGCTCGTGTCAGTGCCTCAAATAGTAATATGTCGTGTGAATGAGTATGCATGCACCATGAATGTAAAACAATCAACCCTGAAATCTGGATATATCTGTATAAAAAGTCTTTAACTTTTATCCTGGTAAAATTTGTATTATGTATCTGAAACATCATCGATGAAATCCATGGAAATCTGTGTCAAGCATCGACACAAAACAAGTAAATCTCAAGTCTCAATACCTCATAGTCTCAATATCTCGGGCTCTATTAGTCCGGATCGGCCCATATCATCAAATCTCACGACAACGGTCGGTATCCTCCGAATATCCGCCGCGCCAGACATCACCGGTAGGTAGTCTTCCCCTGCCAGGCTCATCGTCTACAACTCGATCTTCTTGCCCCGGGATACCATACCGGGCCTACCATGTACCCGAGACGGTTCATCCACTCCTTGAATCGGGTCTCGAAATCCAACAGAAAACATGAAATTTCATGGTGGACGACACATACATCACGAGAAAACCGCAACTTATATTTTAAAAAGAGAGAGAGAAAGAGAGAGAAGTTTTTATATATATTCTTGCGGTTTTCCCCAAAATCCAGAAATCTCATAGAAATCCAAAATCGCAAAATCATGCGTAAGTAAATGGTAAATGTTGGCATAAGCCCCATAATATTGCATGATAACATGAAAATGTGAATGCATGAAATGTCTATGTAATAAATGCAATGTCTAGACTAACACCTGAGAGTAATCATAATAATATATTGATCTAGCTTTTAGCTGATTCTATCATAAATGATAATATGTTCTAAACTGTACGTAACATGGCAATTACCGATGATGTATGTGTGAGCCGGCAAATAAGTGTACGTGGGACATGCGCATCATCGGTAATGGTGCTGGTGTCCTAACAGGCAGAATTTCAAACTGACTAAAGAAACATATGGATGAACATGCAACATGATGATTACGGTCTGAATGTAAAGACGGATGTGTATTAACCACTCATTTGTAATATACAAGTATAACTACAACTATATGACTCGAGCCTAAACTAGTGTCTATCTAACCCCCTAAGGAACTAAACCTAACAAACTAGTCGATAAGAAATAAGAGTCCACCTAAGGTCTGAGTCCATATCTCTAATAGTTGACGATCCAGCCTCAATAGCGTCACGTACGTAGTACGGCTTTCTCGAATCAAGAGTGCAGATCAATCATCACATCTATGCCTCGTACGGTAAAATCCATCGTACGGCATCCCAATATCGGGGTACGGGTCAAGTATCACCTACATACATCATCATTCGTATAATATCATCATTAAATAATGTCATGATCAAAGGTACTATACTGTAATCGCATACATCCCAATATCATCAATCATATATCATTGTCTGCGAACATATACGTCGTCAATTGTTCCTCAGAAATATCATGTCATATATATCATATCGTAATCAGGTCATACATATATCATATCGTAATCAAGTCACACATATATCATATCATAACCAAGTCACACATATTTCATATCGTAATCAAGTCACAGGTTACGGTCCGGGTTCTATTCTAGAGTCTCGTATATCTCAATGTCATCATCACCTATTATCGTTTATGTATACATATCCATTTTCTCATTTTCCAACGATCCGCTAAAATCATAATATGACTGTATAGCCAATAGATCACGGCATCAAGCTCAGTTATATCGTCTCATCCTCATATATCATATAACATCCTTATATCACATATACATGTTGTGTATATATACACCTATGCACATTCCTACTTATATATACACATACACATATACACCAAGCCAAGTTTCTGTGTATGCGTGTGTGTGTCTACCTGAAACCTACGAATTTCCTCCAAGACATTCCTCCTCTGGTAAAGTCTATCTAAATCAGTCTAGTCCAACCTAAGGTCTTTAATAGGGTCCTACTCGCCAAGAATCTAAGGTCATGTCCGACTTCCTAATAATAATAAGCAACATCCCTATTCTACGTTTGCGGTGGTGCTAAACGCCATCCACCCGACTTTCCCCGTAGATATACATCTACTCGCCTGGTCCTTGTCTGCCGAAGACGATGTCGCCCTCCTCTTCTTCCTCATCCGAAGTCCACACGAGGGGTACCTATACGCAAACATATATAATATCGTAAACTGAATCACGGACTAAACCAAAACGACGCACGAAACGCGCATAGGTTAAAACCTATGACCCGCTCATGCAAAAGAACCAAATATCGCTCGATATCGGCGTACAAATGCCGATTGATCGAGATAAAACACCAACAAACAACTCGTAGTTTTAAAACTCATTACTTATAATATAAAACACGATTTAATTCATCGAAACCCAAATCAATCAAATCGTCCAATTCCGCAAAACCTTGAAAATGTCAATTTACCGTTTTATTTCAAAACTTTATGTTTAAAAGAAACTAATGGTCATAATATTCATTAAATAACATAAGTAGATTATAAAAATTATTACCATATTTTTCTCACACCATTTTGTCTTAATTTAAAATTTCTAGTTTGCAAATTAGCCAAAATTAACACTTGTTAAGCAAAAATTCGCAATTCCACTACTACACTTGATTTTGCATATATTAAAGTGTTAAACCACTCCATGAAACCTTAAGAATGAGCTAAAGCCCTAATTAGATTTTTAATACTACATTTTAAATTAATTTCTAAAACCTAGTTTACCGAAATAGCACACTTATCACATTATATTAACTAACAATTTGAAACTAATAATTCGATTAGGTCTTTCATTCATTTAACATGTTAATATTCTCATTAAAACCACAATATAATGATAAAAACCTTAATTATAATTTTAACACACCAATATATATAATTTATAAAAATCTAGTTAGCAAAATTGCTTAATTTAAACAATTTTGAATGCACAAATTATAATACATCAACCATGCTAGATTTTTCCCTTCTAAAAATATTAAGCTACTTATTATAACCCCACTTAATTAATAAAAACCCTAACTTGATTTTAGAAACCCAACCTTGAATTTTAAACTTGCAAATAGAATTAATTAAGAAAATCCAAATATGCTAAATAAAAGCATTTAACAACAATTAATCATAAGAATAAAAATTATACCTTCAGAGCATAAGATCCAAACATGAAAATATGCTTCCAAAATAATGGTTTCCAACTCCAAATTCTGTGCTAAATAGGTCAAAGGAAAATGGTAGAGTTTGAATGTTGATTTTTGAGGTTTATTTTTGGAATTTTTGATGAATTTTGATGATTTTTAATGCAAAAATGATGGGGGGCAAATTTTGGGGCTTCCCATGGAGGTGAGGCCGGCCATGAGGTGAGGAAAAGAGAGGAAGAAGGAATGAAGAATAGTGTAGAACATTCTCCAAAGAAATACACCTTTTTTGTCTTTTCATAATTTCATAATTTTATTAATTTTCTTAATTCAATTCATCATAGAAAACTCTAGAATTTTAAAGACAATTCAAGAAGAGATTAGCATGCTAAAAACCTAATTCTAATATGTCATGGTTCACTTGTGAAAAATAAACCCATTGCAAATTGTAATTTACATTAATTTAATGTATATTTAAAAGCTTATGTTAATATTTAAAATAATTAATTTAGGAAAAATATTTCATTAAACTAAAAATTTATAAGTGACTAAATAAACACTATTTACTAGTAATTACATGATTAAAATAGGTCTTTTTAAATTTATAATGAAAAATAATTATGGTTAAATTTTACGAAAAATACGTTTTATTTTACCGAAAATCAGAAAATTCACTTAAAGGGTTTTATTTATCTAATTTTTTTTAATTATTTTTAAAACGTTACACAAATCTTCCTTCAAACCCTAAAAGGAAAGATTAGCCGGGATTAATTACACGCTACAAGTTCGCCAATCTTTCAGCCAGGCCAGTGTTGGTACTTTGAGGGAGGTTCCCCGTGCTTTCGCACGAACCTAATTAAAGTAAAGCTCGTTTTCCCAGGGGCGTAACCCCGTTAACACCTTTTTAGACACCTACTTGATCGGCTAATTGTAATGTGTAAAATTCTCCCAGGAGTAACTCTTACTCGCAGCGGGTATCGGGATCCAACTATCTCATAGGAGGTATGCAATCTTATTGCAAATTTCAACACTTGAAATTCCCAATAATCTTTTACCCTTAGTACTTATGACCTTAACTAAGGTCAACATATCATAAGCACTAGTCAAGTTCTACTCGTCATTTCATGATTAATTAGACCCACCCACATGACCCTCAACTAAGGTCGACATAATCACATGACTGTCCTAATTAATCGCATAATATGCTGTGTAGGAAGACATCACTTAGCTACCGTACACTACGCCTCAACTAAAGTCGACATACGCAGCACGAATACGAAATACTCTACTTCCTAAAATGACGGAGGGCTACGTCAGGTTTTTAAGAAAACCTTTTGCATAATGAACTTGATATCATTGTAGAATCGAGTGATTTTTAAATAGAGTGTTTTTGAGGCCTTTTCTAGTTTCGCTAAAGAGATCACTCCCGGTGAAGGGATCGTCGGCTCTTTCCTCATCGAATAAGGTGCAGGGTATATCATATATACCACTATGCAAAGCAAGAACTATAGAAGCAATCAAAAGACAAACCGAGTTTGTAGCATCTGCTAGTTTCACTAAAGTGGTCACTCCCGGTGAAGAGATCTCGGCTCTTTCCTTATCGAATAAGGTGCTGGATGTTCTACAAGGAACACCTCTATGCAAAGCAAGAACTAGAGCTACCAGTTTTTAAACAAGTTTCCACAACATCTTAGGTGTCTTTTATTTCATTAATCTCATTAATGAAGTCCCATTTTAATATGCTTCACAAACATCACATTTGAAACGAAATCTGCAATATAACATATATCTCATATATATAATATAAACATTCGTCTCAGACAGTTATATGATCTCATCACAGAACATTGCAGCAGAAGAACATATATGAAATATTGGATATACTAGGACGTCCGTGTTTTCAATACGAGCCTGTATAAAACACGGATTTCACGGTCGCGATGAATAGCCAAACCCACATCCCTAGACCCCTACGAGAGCGGCAACCAACACTGCCAATTCTAGGGTTAGGAGACCCGGTCTCGACTCCTCGAGATGGCCTCCCACTGGACCCTAGAACCCGGTTACTTGTGCTCCCCGCCTTGGGTCTATCTAATGCAGAAAAGTAAATAATATACAATGGTGACATCATCCTCAACCCGGAAGTGCCCCAATAAAAGAATATTACATACAAATGAATTTTACATGAATGAAAAAGAAAAACTCTCATCTCACTTAAACCCCCCGGCTATTCAAACGCGATGATCCAATATAACATATCACAGCAACACATAATATCTCATATAATCAACGTAAGCAAGTATGCGTACCCCGATTGTCGTTGATGTATAGCAACGAAGCCGGCGATACACCACATACTACGCTTACGGTCACAGAAAAGAATGTGTAAACTACAACAGTTGGAGTCCGCAACCTCTTTAGACATCGCATACCTAACCAAATGAATTCCTTAGACATCGCATGCCTAACAATTATAAACCCCGCATTTTAGTCTCATTATCGAAAACTCTTTTCAATATCTAGTCGGGCAATTCAACAAGATTCCTGACTACCTGATCGAATGCTCGTCGCAAACTTTAGTAGACGGCCGCACCCCCGGATGCCGTCGATGAAGTGCACTAAGACGGAACACCGCTGCCGCGAGCACCCGAACGGATGCTTTTGGCGACGGGGTTCTCCTACAGTCACTTGGTCGGGGCTAAGGGGCGTGGCTATCTATTAAGTTTACCCGGCGAGTATCCGCGTACGCTACGTGATTGCGACGGACTTTTGATCAGATCAAAATTCCGTGGCAACCGATCAATTGAGACTAAACTGCTATGTTTATAACATTCAAATTAGTTATCTCATAACTACCTGTGGATTCCAAATATTGTATCACATTCCAGAAAAAAAGACAGTGTTAAACTTTCCGATCGAATAATCAAACACCCAAGATTTCCCAAATAGCTCAACACTTGAGCGGAGTTCAAAAATATCCATCACATGCCACAGTACCGATGGTCCAGCCGTAGAAGAGTCAAGCCAACGCCTCACATGTGGCAAGCCGTACTGCCACAAACCCTAAGGTTTGGAGGCAGTTCAAGACGGTCACATAATCGAGTTAAGGTTTGTTGTCTTCTAGAGGGTCCACCGCGTTACTTGCACAACTTAGAACGTTCTTAAACTACGGAAAAATCCAACGCTTGGAAATTTTCCGGCAGGAGAAAAAGTGAGTTATTGATATCCGTTCGAACTTCTTAACAGTTTCTAAAATTATCCGGAAAAACTTAAACGAAGTTAAATTTTCCGATCGAATCAACGAGTCCCCAATAGATCCCAGAAAACTCAACACTTGAGCAAATTAAAAATTTCCCAGAAGAATCAGGAAGTAACTAGGATAATTATTGTGCAAAAAACAAAGCATCATCTCACTGTACGGCCACGGATCCGTGGCCAAAGGTAGGTCATGGCCGCGGTTCCGCGGCTATATAATGGAATTAATGTCTCTTTTTTTGCAGTAATTCCTAGAATACCCTGTTGATTTTTTTGAGTATTTTTAATGTTGAAAAAATCACGATTTCAAAAAATTTCTAGAAACTAGGGTATATCGGGTTTTTTGGGTTCGATCGGACTTTAAACTTCACCTAGACTTCGCCTAAAGCTCTAGCTTGGCTCTGATACCACTGTAGGGTTGCTAGGCACGCGCACAAGGGTCTACGAGGTATCAACCATGTCCGATTTAAAATTTAACCGTGCTGAACAACCCAAAGCCGGATCTTTAAACTAGAGTTTAGGCGAAAACAAGCATGTTAAACACTTTAACACTAAGTGAGAGGGATTTCAACCTTTGTAGATCTGGTCCTTCACTTCTTAAGCTCCGTTTTGTGGTCCCTTCGCTGCGATCATCGTGTTCCGTACTCTCGAGAGGCTCCGCAAAGAGAAAGATGCAAGCTTGCTTCCGATCTTCGATAACAAAGATGATCTACCTTGAAGTTTCATTAACACAAGCTAACACTCACTAAATGAAGTGACCACTCTCATCTAAAGGGCAAGGGTAGATTAGGATGATGAAGTAGGATTTTTGTTCTCATTTGTTTTTATATTCTCACTCATTTTCATCACTTGGATCAAAGCTAGAAAGCTTTTCAATGGAAAAAGAAGAAGGAAGAGGATGATAATCCATTTGTGATGAATAATGAAAAGATAATAATGATGAATAATGCAACCATGGTTGTTAAACCTTTGTAGAGAATTAACCAAGGGTGTAGGGTTTGGGTTAGGAAAAAGATGAGTCATTTGTAAATATCTTTACACAAAACAAAATGAAACCTTCTAGAAACTTCTAGAAAGTATTAATCCAAATCAAACCCTAATCTTGTTTAATCTCTACTAAATATGTTGCATTAGTTATCATATCATGTTACAATATTATATATCTCATATATAATATTTATTGTAACAAAATAAAATAATACAATTAACATATATCGCATATATATCAATATATTACCCGAGTGAGAAAAAGAATCTTTTAGAGCTAATATTAGTTAATGTAATTTAATATATCATATATATTATTATACATTAAATTATCGAATCAACACTTGATCCGACAATCCGGCTATATCCCATATAACCGACTAATATATCATTTACCGATTCATCGAATCAACACTTGATCCGATGATCCGGGTGATATCAAATATCGCGAGAATATAATACGGTATCTCATATCGCATTATCCTCGGTCCTGCACATATCACATACGTGCTCCTTCTCCGTTTTGCCTAAGTCAAGAAAGCTCTGTGTAGGACTCTAAAGAATCGTCAATACGCCGGCAGTAGGTGATGATCATATCAAACAACCACAAGCTGCAAGCGGTCAGCTAAACGTAACAGCCATCCAGGTATTGAGCGCTCAGAAGATCAAAAAGCAAGCCTGTACATTCTCTTGTGAATCCAATCAGTAACACTCCCGTACAGTCCGGTCTCGTCGTCTGATATGTCGCATATCTCGCCTAGGGGTGGTAAACGCCAGACCCCGGTAGCTTGATAAGTCGTGTCGATATGAGATCTATAACAGTTCGAGAAACTACTGATAACACTTACCAGTAAATCTCAGCAACCCTGGCCAGGGATTTCCGGTTATAGCCAATCGAACACAGCGCAACATCAACTCCCTATACCGGGAGAGACGAATCCCCTCCTATCGCTAATTGCCTCCATGTGATTCGGGACTGTTCCCAAAAGCCACCTTTTGCTCGCCTTCTTGGACGTGGTATGATGGAAATCAAAGCACAGTGGGAATCACACAAGACTCTATGACGATCTCGGGTCAACAGACTACTCTGTACCAGTGTCACCGAAGAACTGCCATCTGACGTGAGGTATAATTCTATCTAGGAGTTCTCGGCGAGTCCGTCCAGTGTACCCAGTCTCTACTGAGCACCCGTACACCATCCTTGATGTCAAACACCGATGGATATGGGATCATCCATTGCCCATCATATGGGTCAAGATGCATATACGCTAGTCTACTCTGGTGTATCGATGCCCTGTCTCGATACATCCTCGACTAGGAACAGTTATAGGATGTACTCGTCGACTACCGTGGCCCCACTAGTATGATCTCATCATAGTCCCAGTAGTCGAGTACACATCCTAAGGGCTTTATCAACATGTATATAGAGACAATCAGAGTACATGTTAAGATAAAGAGTAACCAGATAGCGTACTATCATGTTGAGCAAGAAAGCCCTCCCTATATATGTCCAAGCATCCACTACAGTATACATCGTATGTACAGTAATGGCCTCTAGGGCATACATATAACTAACAGTAAGGTGGAAATCAAAGCACAGTGGGAATCACACAAGATTCAATGATGATCTCGGGCCTACAGACTAACCTGTACCAGTGTCACCAGAGAACCGCTATCTGACGATTGGTATAAATCCATCTAGGAGTTCTCGGCGAGTCCGTTCAGTGTACCCAGTCTCCTCTGAGCACCCGTACACCATCTTTGATGTCAAACACCGATGGATATGGGATCATCCATCGCCCATCATATGGGTCAAGATGCGTATACGCTAGTCTACTCTGGTGTATCGATGCCCTGTCTCGATACACCCTCGACTAGGAACAATTATAGGATGTACTCGTTGACTACCCTGGCCCCACTAGTATGATCTCATCATAGTCTCAGTAGTCGAGTACATATCCTAAGGGTTTTATCAACATGTGAGAGAAAGACAGTAAACTAATACAAGTCAACATGTTAAGACAAAGTGAAACCAAATAGCATACTATCATGTCGAGAAAGAAAGTCCTCTCTATATATATCCAAGCATCCACTATAATATACATCATATGTACAACAATGGCCTCTAGGGCATATATAACTAACAATCTCCCACTTGCACTAAGGCCAGCTGTTGTAGTATCTCATACCCAACATCCAGAAGAGTCTCTCAAACTGTGTCTTGGGAATGGCCTTCGTGAGTGGATCCGCAGTGTTGTCCTTCTTATCAACTCTCCTGATCTCGATCTCCCGGCGATCAACTATCTCTCGGTTCAGGTGATACCGCCTCAGAATATATCTGGACTTCTGATGGGACCTGGGTTCCTTGGCCAATGCTACAGCTCCATTGTTATCACAATACAATGGTATGGGATGCTCAATGGACGGAACCACTTCAAGTTCAGTGATGAACTTCTTCATCCAGACAGCCTCTTTGGCAGCATCGTTGGCAGTGATGTATTCAGCCTCCATCGTCGAGTCTGCAATGGTTTCCTCTTTGGAACTCTTCCAACACACCGCCCCTCCATTGAGGGTAAAGACAAATCCTGAATGCGACTTAGAGTCATCCTTATCACTCTGGAAGCTCATATCGGTAAAGGACTCCACCTGGAGTTCACCGTTACCATACACCAAGAACATCTCCTTAGTCCTTCACAAGTACTTGAGAATGTTCTTCACAGCTGTCCAGTGACTCTCTCCAGGATCTGCTTGATACATACTCACTACACTTAGTGAGTATGCTACATCGGGTCTGGTACATAGCATCGCATACATGATAGAGCCTACTGCCGAAGCATAGGGTATCCCTTGCATGCGAGCTCTCTCCAAATCAGTCTTGGGAGACATCTCTTTGGAAAGAGTGAGTCCAGAGATCGTGGGTTGGTTTCCATGCTTGGATTCTTCCATACTAAACCTCTTTAGTATGGTGTCAATGTACCTAGATTAAGACAATCCCAGTATCCGTTTAGATCTATCTCTATAGATTTTAATTCCCAGTATGCACGAGACATCACCTAGATCTTTCAATGAGAATCTTTTTGATAAGAAGAGCTTGACCGAGTGCAGCATAGGAACATCATTTCCTATCAAGAGTATGTCATCCACGTACAATACGAGGAAGACAACCTTACTCTCTGCAACCTTCTTGTATATACAAGGTTCATCTACGTTTTTGATGAAGTCAAACTCTTTGACTACAATATCAAAGCAGATGTTCCAACTCCGCGATGCCTGCTTTAACCTGTAGATGGATTTAAGCAGCTTGCACACATTTCCGCTGCTCCCACTGTCTACGAAGCCCTCTGGCTGAGTCATGTACATGCACTCTTCTAAATCACTATTTAGAAAGGTGGTCTTAACTGTTGGAGATAGTGCCCTCAGAGCCAATTATTGGATCACAGGCACGTGATTGCAATGATTGAGGGAGGATCTGTCCCAGTAGGACAGTCTTACTCGAGATAATAGTATGCTATTTGGTTTATCTTTATCATCGTGTACTGCTTTAGGTGACCTTACGAGTCGCTATTACACGTTGATAGAGCCCCTAGGATTATTGCTTGACTACCAGCAGTATGAGGGCGATCATATACGTGAGAGCTGGAGTCTATAAGCACATCCTTAAAAGGTCCCTAGTCATGGGAGTTTCGAGACAGGGCATCGATACTCCAGAGTAGACTAGTGTATACAGTCGAGACCCCGACGAGGGGATGGATCTGTTAAAAAGGTAGTAGGGTGTGATGTCATGGTATTTGATGACATACACAGAGTAGGAAGTAATATTCCTATACTACGATCGGTTATACTTTGGTCGTCACACAGTGGTTTCTCCACACAGGACTTGGATCTTATATCGGACATTCTGGTTACTAGATCTATGGTTTTAGATCTAGATTTGGGTGGTTTCCCAATCTGGGTACTTATACAGCATTCTAAGAGTATTTAGAATGGACGAATCCTGGCACGGTAGTGTACCTGCAGGTGATGGAGTCACCCTCTCTAAAGGTGTCTTACAGAGTAAAGGGGAGAGGGATACGCATGATTGGCAGATCACTTGCTTAGGCAATTGAGTTGATCATGAGATGTCAAGTACCACACCAGATGTTGTTCTTGCAGTAGATGCAATAAGTTGACATTGATCCAATCCTGGAGAAACATTCGGAAGCAGTTTTAGAACATAAGTGGATGTTCTATGGATATGATAACGGCAGCCTCCTTCGGGAGACAGTTATCATTTCAGGCTTCCAAGGTGACCTAGATGGCAGAGTGGCTGTCAGAGTTATAGTTTTCCCTCTGACGAGGGGCAGTATTTTGGACAGATGGTCCAGGTGGATACTGAGGGAAGGTATGGCGCAGGATACTGATTAAGTTCAGTTGATGATACAGTCTAAGAAGTTTGGATTTGGAGTTCATTTATGAGCAAGGTCCCATCAGACATCTAGACACATTCTAAGACAGGTATTGCTCATTTTGGGAGATGGCTTTCTCCGCGAACTTGAGATATAGAGAGACATAGAAAGAAACACCAAAGCGGATCCACTCACTGAGGCTATTCCTCGAACGCAATAGTTTCGTAAACGAGCTTTGTGAGACTGACTAGTAGAGAAGTTGGGTGTTCGGTATCACACGGGCTGTGAGTATGCGACATCGCAATAATTAGCCTTGAGTGCAAGTGGGAGATTGTTGGAGATAGTGCCCTCAGAGCCAATTATTGGATCACAGGCACGTGATTGCAATGATTGAGGGAGGATCTGTCCCAGTAGGACAGTCTTACTCGAGATAATAGTATGCTATCTGGTTTATCTTTATCATCGTGTACTGCTTTAGATGACCTTACGAGTCGCTATTACACGTTGATAGAGCCCCTAGGATTCTTGCTTGACTACCAGCAGTATGAGGGCGATCATATACGTGAGAGCTGGAGTCTATAAGCACATCCTTAAAAGGTCCCTAGTCGTGGGAGTTTCGAGACAGGGCATCGATACTCCGGAGTAGACTAGTGTATACAGTCAAGATCCCGACGAGGGGCGGTGGCCGGTCTCACAAGCCACTGGTGTCAGTTGGTTCACCTAAGATGTATACAGGTGCTCATTGGGTTATGAGTACACCGGACAGGACTCGCCAGGAACCTACTAGTTGGGATTATACCAGACGTCAGATAGCAGTTCCCACGTGACATGTGTACAGGTTAGTTTATCAACCTGAGATCGTCATTTGTCTCGTGTGAGTTCCCACTGTGCTTTGATTACTACCCTACCACGCTCAAAGGAGACGTGCAAACAGGTTTTAGTTGGGTACAGTCCCGAGCCTCATGGAGGCAGTGAGCGGATCTGCAGGGGTTCGTCTCTCCCGGTATTGGGGGTGAGGTCACGCTGTGTCTAGGAAAGCCAGAACATGAAAAGTCCTTAGCCATGGCAGGAGATTTGCTGGTAGGTATTCCAGTAGTATCTCAGGGTGTTCTGGGCTGCACTCCGACACGACTTGTACCGCTATTGGGGGTCTGACTTTTACCAACCCCATAGGCCCGCCATGCGATGCTCATAGACGAACGGACCGGACTGTACGGATATTGTCACTGACAGGCTCAGTAGGGTGTCAGGATGAGTTCGCTCATCGACGTCCCTTTTGGTCAATACCTGGTAGCCCGTCACGTATTGGTTTATACCTCTGACGTGCTAGTGGTTAAATCCATAGCCATAGTATTAACGAGTCTTTAGAGTCCACCACACTCAGTTACTCAAGTTTCGGGCGAAACGCTGTAGAGGCCGTATGGAGATATGGCAGGGTTCGATCAGATACGTGCGGTATTATACGGATCGTGATCGGACGGTTTTTACTAGCCGGTTTTGGCTTAAGCCGGATCCTAGTATTAGACAGTGTAGTTTTTTGTCTCTTTGCATTTGTGTTCAGTGGGAATACAAATACGGACATGTATATCCAGTAGTGGGGTTTTCCTGTAATTTATTACGGGATCAGTTTTCTGAAATTGCCAGTTTGCATTCCGTTCCGGCCGGTTTTTCTTTGTTCCTTCACGGCCGGACTTTTCAATGGAGGGGGTAATTTGCAATTGTGCAAATAACATTTTGTGGAGGGGTTTATTGCATTTGTGGCTTCATGATTGTTATTTCATCATGAGATGCTTTTTGAGTCCATTCATTTGCTTTTCTTGTGATGGTTTGTGAGTGGATTGAAAAGGGAAATTGGTGTGACCTTTTATCTTGAATTATCTTTTCACTTCTTCTCTTGATAATTACATGGTTTTTCTCTCCACCACCATTCCAATAATGGCCGGCCACTTCATGAGTGAGGAAGAGAGAAGTTCATTTTTGCATGTGTGGCATTTTTGCTTCATCTCATTTCTAGCTAGGAAAAATGAAAGCATCATTTTTCTTAACTTCATTCCTCCACAACTTCATCCATGGCAACTTCTAAAACCCAAAAGAGACAACCTACTACTCTAGTCTACAGAAAATCTTGGACGCGTCGGCTAGCCAACTTCGCGCCCCAGTTGCCTCGGTCCAGAGGTGGGAGCCCGTAAAAGAACTCGGCTACGTGGTGCCCTTTCCGACGAGGAGGTGACGGACGGAGATTCGGCGGGAGATCGGAGTGGAGACGAAGCCCGAAGGACACGGATTGCTTGGTATACTTCTCTACCCATCTTTTAGTTTGCTAGTAGCTAGATTAATGGCCCGATCCGGGATAAAAGTGCGCGGTGGTGCCGGTTTGCTAGTTTGCAAAATTTTTGTTTCCGCGTTTCCGGCGTCGGATCGACGGCCGGGGCGCCGTCGCGGACTTACATTGGTATCAGAGCCACGCCGTTAACCTAGTCTAGCTTGCTCTAGTGTGTTTAAAACCCGATCGAACAAAAATCGCAAAAACCGTATTTTCAGTGCACTGTTCTCTGTCGAAATTTTTTCAGCTCCAAAAATTTTTCAGGTAGTTTCAGAATACTGTGCATGAAAATCTAAGAAATCTGTGAAAATTTGGTCGCGAGATCTCTCCATACCGCCGTGGAACCGCGGCCAAACCCATGCTTGGGCCGCGGTTCTGCCGCTCTTTTAACTGTTCATCGTGCCAAATTTTTCCAGAGGGCTTTAGATTTGGAAATATGGGTTTTGGGATATTATTTTTTGGGCCCAGATTTTCTGTAAGTGCTACAGTACTGCTTGGGGCCCACTTGATAAAATTTGATCGATCGGAAATTTTAAACACGATAGTTCACAGTATTTACATTATATCAGCGACCGTGAATGTCATTTGATCGGTAAATCCAGTCTATCTGCTATAGCCCTTTTAGACGGATTTGCGAACGTGACATTCACATTGATGTTCTGTGTCGTGCTGTGATGTTGCGGATCGGTCGTGGGGGATAGCCTGGATGCAATAGTAGTACAGTTTTGTTTTATATGTACATTTGATATTGCGGGGCGAGCGTCCGACATGTGGACTGCCGTCACTGCCTGTTTGTATTATTCTTTTGGGGTACGACCAGGTTGCGGTCGATGTACCCGTTGTATGTATATTTTACTTTCTGTACTAGGATTACCCCGCGGAGGGGTGCACGGATAACCGGGTTCTAGAGGGCAACGGGCCCGCATCTCATGGCATTGAGAAGGAGGGGGCTTCACTCTAGAATTGGCGGGCTATTCGTCGCACTCGTAGGGGGTATAGGATTGACCCAGGAAGGGTGCCTAAGTTACCGGATTCCGTGAAGTGCTGGGTGGTCCATTCACGTTGCTGAAGGGGGCTGCCTAGCTTCAGGTTTTGGCGGGTAACTTGCCGCGCCCGTAGGGGTCTAGGATTTTCATTGCACAGGCTATCCACACGACCAGGGGAACGCCGGGTTTCAGTAGCGGCTCTGTGAAACCCGAGGATCCCAGATATCTGTATTGTTCTGTGATGCTGGTTACATTTATGTGATGCTGCATTTTTATCACGCCTTGAGCGAAAATTATATATTATATATATACTAGTAGATGTTGTATATGTTTTGCATCCGCGCTAGTCCAGTCCCCGCTCTGTCGTTAGTTAGCTAACCTAACGGGTGATGACGGGACCCAGTGGCGAATGCGGATGGCATATACGTACGTCATTATTTTCGTTCTTTGTGGTGTGATCAATTGATGGGACTGCGTTGATTCGGATCAATGCAAGATAAACAAACCTACTCTGATGTTGTTGGAACACTTTTTCAAAAAAAGCTGTTATTGCAAGGGCGTTCTCTTTTGTTTTGCACAGTGGTATTCAGTTGGAATATCCTGCTCCTCAGTCGACGAGGCAAGGGCCGAGATCCCTTCACCGGGAGTGACCCCTTGGACAGAAGTTTGCGTCAGGGCAATAACTTCACTATAGCCGATTACTTTTGCTTTGCATCGTGGTATTCAGTTGGAATATCCTCCACCTCATTCTACGGGGAAAGAGCCGAGATCCCTTCACCGGGAGTGACCTCTTTAGCAAAGGTTTTCGTCACTATATTTTTATAAAGCTATCCGTTCCTTCAACGATATCAAGTTCATTACGTTAAAGGTTTTCGCCAGAAACCATTCGTAGCCCTCCGTCGTTTCAGACGGGTAGCACGTAGTATTCATGCTATGTTTGTTTGCCTTCGTCAAGGCATAGTGTATGGTAGCTGCTTGTTACCTTTCTGCTGCATAGATAGATGCGTTGGTTTGGGACAGTCGTATAGCCTTGTTGGCCTTCGTCAAGGGCTTATACGGGTGGGTTCAAATCAACCTGGACAATGACAGGTAGAACTTGACATGTGACTTATGATTTGTTGGCCTTCGTCAAGGTCATAAGAGCATGGGGCAAAAATCCACATCGGGAGTTTCTAAAGAAACCGAAACTTTCCAGATATGCGCATACCTTCTGAAGTGTGATAACGTGAGCGGATTCCGTCACGTTTTCATGCGATGATAGTTGGATCCCGATTCCCACTGATGAGTTGGTTTACTCCTCGGATGATCCCGGCTAATTCTTCTTTCAGGTTTGGGGAAGAATTTGACGTTACAGTGGGAGGTTTCCAGATTAGATAAAGTGATAACAATTCTGATCTAGGTTAGAGTGCACGCTTAGTGTTTCTTTTCTCTCTCTCTTTGGCAGCGACCATTGACCCGACCCTAGACTATGACTCAGTGACCAAGTTGACCGAACCTTCTTAACACTGGCTTTTGGATTGTCAGAGTTGCAAACCTCATTGCCACTCCTACTTTTACCCTTTTCTCCGGGACACCCCGTATTACTACGAACGTCCACTTCCATTGGACAAAACCATCGTATGGTTATATACGAACTCGAAGGAATTCGAGGATGGTTTTTGGTTCTGGAGAAAACGAATAGGATTATTCAGTTGTCTTTTCCTTTTTCCTTCTCTCAGGTTGCGAGTACTCCTTGGCTTAGGAGATAGTACACCTATTACGCAAATTGGATAGTCTTCTTCCAAACCTTCGGCTGGTGCCGAACGGTGGGGAATGAAGAAACCAATTAGCCTAAACGGTGTACAGAAGGTATTAAGTAAAGACAAAGAAAGGGATTAGTAAGAGGGCAAAGTAAATTGCGACTGCTATTCACGACCAAACCAAGTATTTCTTCGCCAATCCTAAATCACCTTTGTATTTCTCCAGGACACTCCGTATCAATACGAAGATCCCAAGTTTATTGGATAATCCATCTTATGGTTATATACGAACTCGAAAGGAACTTGTTCCAGTTCGGGGATGGATCCTGGTTCAGGAGAAATAGGAGTAAGGTTTATTCGGTTGTCTTTTATCTTCACCTTCTCTCGCATTGCGAGTGCTCCTAGGATTAGGACAGTACACCCATTATGCTTATTGGATAGTCTTCTTCCAAACCATAGGCTGGTGCCGAACGGTAGGGAAGGAAGAAAACCATTTGGCCTAAAGGGGTGTGCAGAAGGTAATGACTAAAGACATAAAAAGGGATTTGGAGAAGTGGCAAAGAATTATACGGTTACAGTTGTGAATCTGGATAATGGAAGAGGCATTACTAGGAATACCGGGATACCCCATCGAAACATTTCAATATTTCAGTATCACTGTGTACTGTTAAAAGAAAACTGATTTCCCAATTAGACACTTGCTCCAGGGTATGTATTTACCAGATATGATTCTTACATCTGTATGGTTTTACAGATGATGAGTGGGAGTAAGTTATTGGGAATTAGGTGACCATCCTCATTATATCGGAATTCGTTGTAATTGGTGATATTTGAGGAAGTCGCCTTGGTTGTTTGCCGGACGGCAAATATTTGGTTTTGAATATCCGTTATAATGCACCAATTTCAAATTGATATATCTGTACGTCTATTTTCATAGAGTGAGATATACCTTTTTGAAATTATGTCTATGACATTTACCTATATCAGTGGTTGGTTAGGTAAGGAGCATTCAACAGCGGTGTAATTCTTCATAATCATAGTACAGTTTTCAACCTACGACACACAGTGAATGAGTTACTAGACTCAGGGGACTTATACAGAGTATTGTATATTGTCCAGTTTCCATTAGGACAGAGGGGTTGGTCCTCGTACTATATTCTGTTTACTTTTGACTTCTCTAGTTCTTAGACAGGTGTTTCGTAGAAACACAGGGTTTGAGTTTTGAGAAGTTATAGGTATATGAGTAAAGTAGAGAACCGGGTATTACAAGTATCGGGATTCTTCAAGGTGATCGGAGATGTAGATACTTATGTATGGTATTCAGTTGATAGTAATGTTTAAGAGAACTTGCTTCTTTTTCAGGTTACTCATAATTGGAAGCATTCCTAAGTTGAGTAACGCTGATCGGCCTCTCTCCATTCAGTTGACATGCACTGGAGACAGCTGCATGATTTGAATCTGGTTCAATTAAATTAGTGCCTCTGTTCCTGTATTGGATATAGAACAGTTCATATCTTGACATTGTTAAGATACGGAGAGTTGTCCGGCTTATGCTTAAAACCAGACTCTGGACAACTCAAGGCATGTTTCAGTAGTGGTTGTTTGTGGGTTGACCCGGGCTATGACGAGGGTCGATTTTCTACCATCTGGAAGTTCAATAGTGATATTGTTCTAAACTCGCCACAGTTTTAATAAAAATGGATTTTTTCAGAAAACAGTAGTGAGAGTATGGTAGAACTGGAAGTGATTCCAGAACCGCAAACGATTGCTGAAGATTTGATAAGAACCTAAAGATTCAATCTGGTTTGACATTCCATTGGCCACTCCGCAGATAAAGTGGGTAACCTTAGGCACCCGAGAGGTACTTCGGTATGCTCAAGGACGGTGGCAGGGAGGTTCTTGTTTACCCAGACTTGCCATTGCTGTTGTTCCAGACTGTGAGACCCGGCAGGAGGATGAGTATAGCGTCGTTCTAAACTAGCTTTAGAAGTGCACGTCTAAATGACTTTGCCAGAGGGTTGTTGTGGTCAGTGGGAGCAGCGGAAGCATTGGTGGACAGGTGGCTTATGTCTATTTATAGACTAAAGCAGATATAGCGGAGATAGATCATCTATTTCTGATGTGACAGTCATAGGTTTGACTTCATCAGAATAGGGGATGGATCTGTTAAAAAGGTAGTAGGGTGTGATGTCATGGTATTTGATGACATACACAGAGTAGGAAGTAATATTCCTATACTACGATCGGTTATACTTTGGTCATCACACAGTGGTTTCTCCACACAGGACTTGGATCTTATATCGGACATTCTGGTTACTAGATCTATGGTTTTAGATCTAGATTTGGGTGGTTTCCCAATCTGGGTACTTAGACAGCATTCTAAGAGTATTTAGAATGGACGACACCTGGCACGGTAGTGTACCTGCAGGTGATGGAGTCACCCTCTCTAAAGGTGTCTTACAGACTAAAGGGGAGAGGGATACGCATGATTGGCAGATCACTTGCTTAGGCAATTGAGTTGATCATGAGATGTCAAGTACCACACCAGATGTTGTTCTTGCAGTAGATACAATAAGTTGACATTGATCCAATCCTGGAGAAACATTCGGAATCAGCTTTAGAACATAAGTGGATGTTCTAGGGATATGATAACGGCAGCCTCCTTCGGGAGACAGTTATCATTCCAGGCTTCCAAGGTGACCTGGATGGCAGAGTGGCTGTCAAAGTTATGGTTTTCCCTCTAACGAGGGGCAGTATTTTGGACAGATGGTCCAGGTGGATACTGAGGGAAGGTATGGCGCAGGATACTGATTAAGTTCAGTTGATGATACAGTCTAAGAAGTTGGATTTGGAGTTCATTTATGAGTAAGGTCCCATCAGACATCCAGACACATTCTAAGACAGGTATTGCTCATTTTGGGAGATGGCTTTCTCCGCGAACTTGAGATATAGAGAGACATAGAAAGAAACACCATAGCGGATCCACTCACTGAGGCTATTCCTCGAATGCAATAGTTTCGCAAACAAGCTTTGTGAGACTGACTAGTAGAGAAGTTGGGTGTTCGGTATCACACGGGCTGTGAGTATGCGACATCGCAATAATTAGCCTTGAGTGCAAGTGGGAGATTGTTGGAGATAGTGCCCTCAGAGCCAATTATTGGATCACAGGCACGTGATTGCAATGATTGATGGAGGACCTGTCCCAGTAGGACAGTCTTACTCGAGATGAAAGTATGCTATCTGGTTTATCTTTATCATCGTGTACTGCTTTAGATGACCTTACGAGTCGCTATTACACGTTGATAGAGCCCCTAGGATTCTTGCTTGACTATCAGCAGTATGAGGGCGATCATATACGTGAGAGCTGGAGTCTATAAGCACATCCTTAAAAGGTCCCTAGTCGTGGGAGTTTCGAGACAGGGCATCGATACTCCGGAGTAGACTAGTGTATACAGTCAAGACCCCGACGAGGGGCGGTGGCCGGTCTCACAAGCCACTGGTGTCAGTTGGTTCACCTAAGATGTATACAGGTGCTCATTGGGTTATGAGTACACCGGACAGGACTCGCCAGGAACCTGCTAGTTGGGATTATACCAGACGTCAGATAGCAGTTCCCAGGTGACATGTGTATAGGTTAGTTCATCGACATGAGATCGTCATTTGTCTCATGTGAGTTCCCACTGTTCTTTGATTACTACCCTACCACGCTCAAAGGAGACGTGCAAACAGGTTTTAGTTGGGTACAGTCCCGAGCCACATGGAAGCAGTGAGCGGATCTGCAGGGGTTCGTCTCTCCCGGTATTGGGGGTGAGGTCGCGCTGTGTCTAGGAGAGCCAGAACATGAAAAGTCCTTGGCCAAGGCAGGAGATTTGCTGGTAGGTATTCTAGTAGTATCTCAGGGTGTTCTGGGCTGCACTCCAACACGACTTGTACCGCTATTGGGGGTCTGACTTTTACCAACCCCATAGGCCCGCCATGCAATGCTCATAGACGAACGGACCGGACTGTACGGATATTGTCACTGACAGGCTCAGTAGGGTGTCAGGATGAGTTCGCTCATCGACGTCCCTTTTGGTCAATACCTGGTAGCCCGTCACATATTGGTTTATACCTCTGACGTGCTAGTGGTTAAATCCACAGCCATAGTATTGACGAGTCTTTAGAGCCCACCACACTCAGTTACTCAAGTTTCGGGCGAAACGCTGTAGAGACCGTATCGAGATATGGCAGGGTTCGATCAGATACGTGCGGTATTGTACGAATCGTGATCGGACGGTTTTTACTAGCCGGCTTTGGCTTAAGCCGGATCCTAGTATTAGACAGTGTAGTTTTTTGTCTCTTTGCATTTGTGTTCAGTGGGAATACAAATGCGGGCATGTATATGCAGTAGTGTGGTTTTCCTGTAATTTATTACGGGATCAGTTTTCTGAAGTTGCCAGTTTGCATTCCGTTCCGGCAGGTTTTTCTTTGTTCCTTCACGGCCGGACTTTTCGATGGAGGGGGTAATTTGCAATTGTGCAAATAACATTTTGTGGAGGGGTTTATTGCATTTGTGGCTTCATGATTGTTATTTCATCATGAGATGCTTTTTGAGTCCATTCATTTGCTTTTCTTGTGATGGTTTGTGAGTGGATTGAAAAAGGAAATTGGTGTGACCTTTTATCTTGAATTATCTTTTCACTTCTTCTCTTGATAATTACATGGTTTTTCTCTCCACCACCTGGCCGGCCACTTCATGAGTGAGGAAGAGAGAAGTTCATTTTTGCATGTGTGGCATTTTTGCTTCATCTCATTTCTAGCTAGGAAAAATGAAAGCATCATTTTTTTTAACTTCATTCCTCCACAACTTCATCCATGGCAACTTCTAAAACCCAAAAGAGACAACCTACTACTCTAGTCTACAGCAAATCTTGGACGCGTCGGCTAGCCAACTTCGCGCCCGAGTTGCCTCGGTCCAGAGGTGGGAGCCCGTAAAAGAACTCGGCTACGTGGTGCCCTTTCCGACGAGGAGGTGACAGACAGAGATTCCGCGGGAGATCGGAGTGAAGACGAAGACCGAAGGACACGGATCGCTTGGTATACTTCTCTACCCATCTTTTAGTTTGCTAGTAGCTAGGTTAATGGCCCAATCCGGGATAAAAGTGCGCGGTGGTGCCGGTTTGCTAGTTTGCAAAATTTTTGTTTCCGCGTTTCCGGCGTCGGATCGACGGCCGGGGCGCCGCCGTGGACTTACATTAACATCCATCAACCAGATTTCGTAGTCATGGTATGCAGCAATAGCAAGTAGGATCCTGATGGACTTAAGCATAGCCACTGGAGAAAAGGTTTCGTCATAATTCACACCCGGTCAACCTTTTGCAACAAGTCTAGCTTTGAAAGTCTCAACTTTTCCATCTACACCAAGTTTCTTTTTAAAGATCCATTTGCTCCCAATGGGTTTTACCCTTTCAGGAGAAACTTCCAAAGTCCATACTTTGTTGGTGTACATGGATTCCATCTCAGATCGCATTGCATCCAGCCACTTCACAGAGTCCCCACTCGTGATGGCCTGCTCGAAGCTAGTTGGGTCATCATCTTCCATGATGCAATCCTCGCTCCCACCATCAACGAGAAAACCGTAGTATCTCTCAGGTGGATGAGAAACCCTACTAGATCGGTAGAGAGACCGAGGTTCGTTGGGAACTACTGAATCATCTGGTTTCATTAAATCTTCAGTCATAGTTTGTGGTGCTGAAACTTCTTCCAGCTCTACCTCTTTGCCACTAATTTCTTTTGTAAGAAATTCCTTTTCTAAAAAGGTGGCATGTTGAGCAACAAACACTTTTTGCTCCTCACTGTGGTAGAAAAAGTACCCATAAGAATTCTTTGGATATCCCACAAACTTGAAGAGAACTGATCGTGCCTCGAGTTTGTCCAGATTTTTCTTTTTGACATGTCCGGACAATCCCATATCTTAACTCGTTTAAGTTAAGGTCTCTTCCCACTCCATATCTCATATGGTGTGGTAGGTACAGATTTAGATGGAACTTGATTCAATAGGTATGCTGCTATCTCAAGCGCATAACCCCAGAAGGAAATAGGTAACTCAGCAGTGCTCATCATAGAGCGCACCATATCTAATAGGGTGCGATTCCTCCGCTCCGATACACCGTTGTGCTGTGGTGTATAAGGAGTAGTAAGCTGAGAGAGAATCCCATTCTCTTTTAGATAGTCTAGGAACTCATTGCTCAAGTATTCTCCTCCTCGATCAGATTGAAGGATCTTAATACTTTTGCCCATTTGGTTCTCTACTTTGTGCTTATATTCCTTGAATTTCTCAAAAGCTTCAGACTTGTGTTTCATCAGGAACACCTGTCCGTATCTTAAGAGATCGTCAGTGAATGTAATGAAGTAGGAAGAACCGTTCTTGGCATGTGTAGACATTGGTCCATATACATCACTATGTATCAGCCCTAAGAGTTCTGTAACTCTTACTCCGTGTCCACTAAACGGAGTTTTGGTCATCTTTCCTTTGAGACATGACTGGAAAGTATCATAAGATGAAAATTCGAATGGATTTAAATATTCATCCTTATGTAACTTGGCTAGCCGTGTCACATTGATATGACCTAGTCTACAATACCACAAGAAGGATTCGTTCATTTCTGAACTCTTCCTCTTGTGTGTGTTTTGTACATTAAGTACTGTAGTTTGGTTGAGAAGGTAAATGCCATTATTTAACGATCCTGATCCAATCAACTTTTGATTTAGGAATATGTTCATAACATTATCCTGTACTACAAAATTATATCATTCTTTACTCTATAAAGAAACTGATATAAAATTGCATATCAGGGTCGGAATGTAATAACATTCGTTCAGAACCAATGTATTACCATTCGGTAATACAAGGTGATATTCGCCAACTGCTTTGGCTGCAACATTTGCACCATTCCCTACTCTTACGGAATGATCACCCTCTCCCAGTTCCCTACCTTTACGTAGCCTATATAATATATTACATATGTGGGATCCCGATCCGGTATCTAATACCCAGGACGTAGAGTGAACTGAGAAATGGTTATTGATAACTAACACATCTGAAGAAGATGCATCAACATGTTTATTCTTCGTTTGGGTGGCGTGAGAATCCAGATATTCTACTATTTTATGCTCTGACTTATAACAATTATAAGTGGAAGCGGGACCAACGTTCCCCTGCTCAGTATAATAAGCGGGTTCAGTCAATACATCCATGTTATTATCTTGATTAAGGCCTGACTTGGTCGCTACCTGGAGAGAGAGAGAAGAAAACACTTTAGCGTATGCTCTTGCAAGATTAGATTGGTTATTATCTTATCTAAACAGGATGTCTTCCACTGTTTTTATCAAATCTTCCTTCAAACCCTAAAAGAAAAGACTAGACGGGATTAATTACACCTTACAAGTTCACCAATCTTTCAGCCAGGCCAGTGTTGGTAGTTTGAGGGAGGTTCGCCATTCTTTCGCACGGACCTAATTAAAATAAACCTCGTTTTTCCTGAGGCATAACCCCATTAACACCTTTCTAGACACCTACTTGATCGGCTAATTGTCTTGTGTAAAATTCTCCCAGGTGTAACTTTTACTCGTAGTGGGTATCGGGATCCAACTATCTCATAGGAGGTATGCAATCTCATTGCAAATTTCAACACTTGAAATTCCCAATAATATTCTGCCCCTAGCGATCTATGACCTTGACAAGGTCAACAAACCATAAATCGCAAGTCAAGTTCAACCCGTCATTTCCCAATTGAATTAAACCCACCCGCATGACCCTTGACAAGGTCAATAAGGCCGTACGAATACCCTAATCCAATCACATCTCATGTTTTTAGCAGATAAACATTAATTAGCTACCGTACACTGTGCCTTGACAAGGTCAACAAACGCAGCACGAATACTAAGTAAGATTTATCTGAAATGACGGAGGGCTACGACAGGTTTTTCAGAAAACCTATTGCGTAATGAACTTGATAACGTTGTAGAAATAAGTGATTTTGAAAAGGAGTGTTTTTGAGGCTTTTCTAGTTTCGCTAAAGAGGTCACTCCCGGTGAAGGGATCTCGGCTCTTTCCTCATTGAATAAGGTGCAGGGTATATCATATATACCACTATGCAAAGCAAGAACTATAGAAGCAATCAAAAACTAAACCGTGAGTTTGTAGCATCTGTCAGTTTTGCTAAAGAGGTCATCCTGGTGAAGGGATCTCGGCTCTTTCCTCATCGAATAAGGTGCAGGGTATATCATATATACCGCTATGCAAAGCAAAACTGTAGCTACCCTTTTTATAAAGTTTTGATTATACAATATCTTTTAAGTTTCTTTTCTTTTATTAATCTCATTAATAAATCCCATCAGTTATGCTTCCTAAGCATCACAGAAAAAATGAAAGCAGTAATATTTATATATCATCATATATATATATAGTATAAGCATTCGTCTCAGGCAGTAATATGATTTCATCACAAAACATTGCAGCAGAAGATAACATATGAAATATTGGATATATTAGGACGTCCGTGTTTTATTTCGAGCCTGTATAAAATACGGATTCCACGGTCGTGATGAATAGCCAAACCCACATCCCTAGACCCCTACGAGAGCAGCAAGTAACACTGCCAATTCTAGGGTTGGAGACCCGGTCTCGACTCCTCAAGATGGCCTCCCTCTGGACCCTAGAACCCGGTTACTTGTGCTCCTCTCCTTGGGTCTATCCTAATGCGGAAAAGTAAATAATATACAATGGTGACATCATCCTCAACTCGGAAGTGCCCCAATAAAAGAATATTATATACAATGAATTTTACATGAATGAAAATGAAAACCCTCATCTTACATAAAAACCCCGGCTATTCAGAACACGACGATCCAATATAACATATCACAGCAACACATAACAACACATGTCATCAACGTAAGCAAATATGCCTATCACAATTGTCGTCGATCTCTAGCGACGAAAACGGCGATATACCACATATTACACTTACGGTCACATAAAAGAAAATGTAAAACTACAACATTTGGAATCCACAATCACTTTAGACATCTTAAATCTGAAATATCACATACTTCGCATTTCATGGCTAACAATATGAATTCTACATATTATATCACATTCCAAATAAATAGACAATGTTAAACTTTTCGATCGAATAAACAAACACCCAAGATTTCCTAAATAGCTCAACACTTGAACGGAGTTCAAAAGGTCCCAGAACATGTCACAGCCACTATGAACTAGCCGTAGAAGGGTCAAACCAACGCCTCACATGTGGCAACGCTAAACTACCACAAACCATATGGTTCTGTGGCAGTTTTGACGGTCATATAATCGAGTTAAGGTTACGTTCTTCTAGAGGGTCCACAGATACCCTTGCAAGATTTCCCGAAAGTTTTAAACTCAGGAAAATTCCAACACTTGAAAGTTTTCCGACAGGGGAAAAAGTAAGTTATTGATATCCGTTCGAACCTTTTAACACGTTCTAAATTATCCGAAAAACTAAACGATGTTAAACTTTCCGATCGAATCAATGAATTCTTAGGATCTCCAGAAAACTCAACACTTGAGTAATATTAAAAATTCCCAGAAGCATAATGTAATATCTACGGATCACCTCTTGAAGTACGATCCCTGAATCCTCATGTTCGGCCGCGGAACCGCCGCCAATTGCTTGGTTTGGCCGCGGTTCCGCGGTGGCTTGATGGATTTAGGGAGTCGTACTTCACAGATATCTATATAATCACCTGCTTATTTTTCTGAGTATTTTTAATACGGAAAAAAACCAAATTTTTAAAAAATTTCCAGAGAGGGGGTCCAAAATCATATTTCGGGGTTCAATCGGACTTTTAACTTCATCTACACATCGCCTAATGCTCTACCTTGACTCTGATACCACTGTAGGGTTAGCTTAGCACCTTGTGAAGGTTTTGGCAAGCATCAATCATGCTACTTTAAAATTTTTTGGGTGCTAAACAAACCCTAACCGAGATCTTAACTAGAGAATTAGGGTAAACAAGCATGTAAACAACTTTACATCTAATAGAAAGGGGTTAAAACCTTTGTAGTCCGTTTCTTCGCTTCATTAGCTCTGTGTTAGGTCCCTTCGCTGCGATCAACATGAACTCCGACTCTCGAGTGGCTCCATGAGGTAAATGAGACACCTTGCTTATAGTCTTCATGATCTAAGATGATCTACCTTAAAGAATCTCTAATCCAAGCTTACACTTCACTAAACAACTTATTAGAGAAGTGAACACCCTAATCTAAGTGTCTAGAATAGATGAGGATGATGAAGTAGGAATTTAGCTCTCTTTTGTTTTCAATTTCTCACACTAATTCATCACATGCAAAAAGCTAGCAAGCTTTTTCAAGGAGGAAGAAAAAGAAGAAAACTTTTGTGATGAATAATAAATTATTGTTATGGTTAAAAATCCAACCATGGGTTAAGAATGATAAAGTTAACCCTTGTAGAGAATAAACTAGAGGCTAAGGTTTAGGTTGGGTTAAGAAATATCTACACAAAATATCTTAGCAAAAAACAAAAGAAAGCTTCATGAAGCTTCATGAAAAAGCTAACCCAAATGCTAACCCAAATCAAACCCTAACTTGTTTAAACTCCACAAATCATGTTGCATTTTTAACCCTAACTTGTTACAATATTATATATCACATATATAATATATTTTTTGTAACAAAAGAAAATAATACAATTAACTTGTATCGCGTATATATCAATGTATTATCCGGTGAGAAAATGAATCAATAAAGAGAGCTAATATTAGTTAATGTAATGTAATATATCACATATATAATTATACATTAAATTATCGAATAAAAACTTGATCCGACAATCCGGCTATATCGTATATAACCGACTAATATAACATGTACCGATTCATCGAATCAACACTTGATCCGATTACCCGGCTATATCACATATACCCGGCCGATATCATATATCGCGAGAATAGAATACGGTATCTCATATCGTATTATTCTCGTTCCCGCACATATCACATATGTGCTCCTACTCCGTTTTGCCTGAGCCAGGAAACCTCTGTGTAGGACTCTCAAGAATCTTCAATACGCCGGCAGTAGGTGATGATCATATCAAATACTCACAAGCTGCAAGCGGTCAGCTAAACGTAACAGCCACCCGGGTATTGAGTGATCAGAAGATCAACAAGCAAGCCTGTACATTCTCCTGTGAATCCAATCAGTAACACTACCGTACAGTCCGGTCTCTTCGTCTGATATGTTGCATATCTAGTCTAGGGGTGGTAAACGTCAGACCCCAGTAACCGATAAGTCATGTCGATGTGAGGCTCATAACAGGTCGATAAACTACCGATAACTCTTACCAGCAGCACTCCATAGCAGCCCTGGCCAGGGACTTCCAGTTATATCCAATCGAACACAGCACAACATCAACTCCCTGTACTGGGAGAGACGGAACCCCTCCTATCGCTCATTGCCTCCATGTGATTCGGGACTGTACCTAAAAGCCACCGTTTTGCACGCCCTCTTGGACGTGGTAAGATGGAAATCAAAGCACAGTGGGAATCACACAAGACTCTATGACTATCTCGGGTCTACAGACTAACCTGTACCAGTGTCACCGGAGAACTGCTATCTGACGATTGGTATAAATCTATCTAGGAGTTCTCGGCGAGTCCGTTCAGTGTACCCAGTCTCAACTGAGCACCCGTATCATGTCGAGCAAGAAAGTCCTCTCTATATATATCCAAGCATCCACTATAATATACATCATATGTACAACAATGGGCTCTAGGGCATATTTATAACTAACAGATGTATCCTTGAACCAATTCCCGTATTTGAGGGAAAAAAGAACTAGTGGCAAACCCAGAAATCATTAGTCATATTTTGAGACTAAGATTTCTTCGGGAGGATGTTGGATGAATATCATTTTTGATATCATCAGTTGGAAGATCATTAGTCATGTTTGGGACTATGATCAATTTGGGGAGTCATGAGCATATGGGCTCAGTTGATTTGAATCAATGAGGTTCTATCCTCAGAGGACCTAGCCAATTTGGGCTTGATCTGCTCAATGGTCTCTTTTTTTTATTAGAAAAGTGCTAAGCACTTTCTTAGGCTCTGTTTAATCAGTCCCTCTTTTATGAAAACAGTGCTGAGCACTTATATAAGTTTTAACGCCCACATATGATCATGTGAAGCTTTCAGTCATGGGGAATTACCCAATAAGTGTAAAACAATTTACTCCTTTTGTCTTTATATGGAGTGCTAGGCGCTTACGTGGGGAGTACATGAGGCGCTAGGCGCCGGGCACTGCCCAATGAGTGCTAAGAACTCTTTTCTTCTGTGGCACCCACGTGAGGGACACGTGAGGCGTTGGGCACTAGGCGCTGCCCGATGAGTGCTAAGCGCTTTTTTCTTCTGTGGTGCCCATGTGAGGGACACGTGAGGCGCTGGGCGCTAGGCGCTGCCCAATGAGTGCTAAGCACTCCTTTCTTCTATGGCGTCCACGTGAGGGACACATGAGGAGCTGGGCGTTAGGTTTTTTCCTTCTATGCTTTGTTTTGAGGAATTTGATTCCTAGTTCTTTTCTGAATCTTTGATTCTCAAGAACAAGTTCTTCCTGATGAGAATTAAATTTTCAACCTGTGGGAGACTTGTCTTGTGGATCTCAGTTCCAGAGAAAGAACTAAGTTCTTTTAAAAGGGTTAAACCCTTCAATAGGTAAATGAGATGTTTTGATCTCTTTTTTTTTATTTACCTAGAGTTTCTTGAGGAGGGAGATCTTCTTAACTGTTCCTTTCTGAAGTTTTCTGCTTTATTTTTTTTTAGAAGCTTATGGGAGGGTTCCTCTCTATCAGACTTGAAGTCTTCGGTCCTTTATATAGTGGAGGTAATTTGTTAATTAACTCTGAAGAAATCTCTCATTAAGAGATCCCAATTGATTTGGGGATTTTTACCAACCATTGGATCTTTGATCCAAGGGTTTCTGTTTTACAGAACACATTTTCTTGTTTCTAACAAGATTGGTGAAATATTTTTCCTTACACAGAATTTATTCCGTAAAACGGTGATTTTATAATCACCGTTGGATTTTTAATCCACCGGTTCTCTGTTTTACAGAGGGCAATCTTTCTTGTTTTAGAAAGATTGAGGGAATACATCCCAAAATAGAATTTTATTCTATAATCCAATTTGGGGGATGTTTTCTCCCGACAGAATTTAATTCTGTATTTTTGATGATTTATCATCTCCGTTGGATTTTTAATCCAACGGCTCTGTTTAACAGAGAGTAGAATTTAATTCTACCTGGGCGTCGGCGCTCACGTGTTGTGTACGTGAGCGCCACTTAAGGTCTTAATTCTTATAATAGGTATTCATGCGCTTTGCACATTGGCGCCCGCGTGAGGAGCACGTGAGGCGCAACCATAGGATTAATTCCTATCAGATTGGTCTTAGCACTGGCTCCCACGTAAGAAGCATGTGAGGCGCTGCCTCATTAATTTTTAAACAGAGCTTTGCTCTTTTATTGGGGAAACAAATTCCCCCTACCGTTGCGCTCACGTGGCTCACACGTGAGTGCAGCGGTGGCATCTTTTCCACTATTCGATCTCCTGGGAGTTGAACCGTCTCTTAAAGTTTTATAAAAGGGCCTTTGGCCCTTGAGATGGCTGCTGTTCATCTTCTTTTTTGCCTTCTTCTTTTCTTGAGAATTTAATTCTCCTTTCAGAGCTCAGATCTCTGTTCAAATAAACTCTTTTAGAGTCAAAACTCTGTCAAAATTTGGTAAGAATCATGATCATGTCTTAATGTCTGAGGAAACTCTTAAAGGAATCTCTTCATTTTTTAAGGTTTTTAACCTATTAACAGAGCTTTTCTCTTCTTTTGCAATGATCTCTTAGAGATCTAAAAAAAATTTACTCGAGTAGATTGTAGATCTTAAAGATCTTTTAGGGTTTTACCCTGTTAGAAACTTTGTTTTTTAAAGGTTATTTGGAATTTAATTGTCTCTCTCAAGCGAAGTTCTGCGATGTTATCCCATTATTCTACAGAGCTTGGCTCTGAAAAGTTTCTTTTAATGAAATTCTTCTAGGAATTTTATTCCCTTCCTAATTTTCTAGACAGATTTGAAATCTATTTGCAGAACACAGTTCTCAAGGGAGTTTAACTCCAGAGTTTAATGATGTTTTCTCATTAAGCGAGAATCTTTTTGGATTTTATTTTTAATGAGTGGCTGCCCCATCATTGATAGGGCGTTACCTTGATTTTGTGGGGCCCCTGTCCCTTTCTTTTTGAACTGCGGTGTAGTACAATTTTAGAATGTTAAAGTCTTGAACATTATGTCGATAGCTAACACTTCCCTTTTTATGCAGGTGTAACATTTCAGAAAAATAAAATAATATTTTGGGAATTTTTATAATTTAATAATAAAATATTGAAAATTTTAATAAGGCGGTATAATTAAATACCGATAAATCGGGAAAAATTCGGAAAATTATAGAAATTAGTGAAAAGAGGGTGTTTTAAGTGATTTATGCAAATTATGAATTTTTATGATTATTTATATACACTTTTAACGCTAATCGCGATTAGATATAGCTAATCGCGCATTAAGCGTGTTTTGTATACATGACATGCACATATCACATTTTTCACACTTGTTACATTTTTCTATCATGTCTTTTTTTCTTATGGTTATCATGCATGGCTTTATAAATAGAAAAGAGAACAAAGAAAAGAAAAGGAAAAAGGAATAGTCAAAAGGGACACAATGATTGCATGAGGGATGGGCATGAGAGAGAGAGAGAGAGAGGGTGAGGGGTCAACCAAGCATGGTTCTCATTTCATTTCCATTCATCTTCTTCATCTTTTCAATCCTCTCTCAACTCCCATGGCAACACCTCCTCCCTCCCTATCTTCAAGCCTCACTTCATTACCAAAACAAACCCAAAACCCCATCTCCTCTTCACAAAAAATGTGCACAAGCCCTCAAGCCACACTTTGGACCAAGAAAGTTTGCCTTTTGGCGCTGTAGAGGATTCATGAGTGTCAAATGAGATAATCCCTTCACAATTAGTGTAGTATTTCATTTGCTTATGCATATATTCAAGTTTAAAATCGATCTGGCGAAGTTTAGTGGACTTTAGAAAATTCTAGAGAGGGTTAGGATTATATTTGAGTTGTTGGTGAACTTGAGCCTTATTGATGATCTTAGACCCCCTTTAATCATAGAAACCCAGACCAAGCCCAACTGAAACCCAAAATACGAAATTATAGAACTTTTCATGTCGGTTTGTGAACTTTTAGGGTGTGCAGGGAAATCTGGGATGACCTGGGACAGATACGAGATGGGCAAACAACCCCTGTAGACTTGAATTGACCCTAGGAACCCCCTATAGCAAGACGAACCCTATAGGAGCACCCAGGGCCGGCGAGATCGGTTTTCATAGGAGAGGGCTCGGCCACTTTTTGAGGGTAGGTGCCCAGGTTGCCTTCATAGCTCACATACACCCTATATATCACCCTAGTGTTGTTTGTGCACCTTGTTTCCACCCTATGCAAAATCTGGGACCGCTTTCTCAAGTTGCTGTTTTGATTCGGGATATGGTTTTGCGTATTTTAATTTCTAGATTTTAGTGTTTGTGTTTTATCTCGATCACTTGACGTTTATACGTCTATATCGAGTGATATCGGGTTGTTTTGCAGGAGAAAATCATAGGTTTTGACCTATATGAGTTTCGTACGTCGTTTTGGCTTTGAATTGGATTTTAATGCGATACGATATGTGTGACATGTAGGTACACCCCTGGGGACTTCGAGATGAAAAGCAAGCGCGTGGCGATGTCGGCATCAACAAACGAAGATCAGGTGAGTAGATTTATATCTATGGGGAGAAGTCGGGTGGATGGCGTATAGCACCCCCGCAAAGTCGTAAGAAATGATGTGATATGTTATAGATATGAATTTATATGTTATGGAGAGATTGAACACTTAGCAAGGGGAGATTTAGGTGATCATGGGTTTAGTGTTAGCGAGAATTGAAGAATGACTTTAGTCGATTTCTTAGTCACGAAAACCCTAGGATAAAGATTTGCATACACGCACATACACATACTCGCATACATTGATATCCTTGTGCGTATTGGGGACATATTTATATTTGTATATTCATATGCTTGGATGACGAGAATGTTATATGATACTCGGGAATGAGTCGATCTGATCGGGCATGATGCCGTGAGATATTTAATGTGTGACCGAGATATGTCATGATGTTATAACGGGTCGTTGGATGGTGATACTATGTTGTTGGTATATATGACGATAGTTGACATGTGATCGAGAGATGAGATAATATATGTTATGATATTTATAATGGATCGCTTGGGCGATGTATACTTCTATATGATGATATGTATGGATGACATCGGATTGTAGGAGACTTTAGATCCGTTACCAGAGCATGATATTGTTGATGATATTAGTAGTGTGCTAGATTTAGATCAGTACCTCTGCTCACGATATGTGATGATGTGGATACCAGATGAATAATGAGATGAATATGATATTTGACCCGTACCCAGATTTGGGATTCTGTACGATAGATTTACCGTACGAGATATAGTTATGAGGATAGATCCACACTCTTGACTCGAGGATGCCATATTAGTTATTGTATCGTACGTGATATTATGGAGGCGAGATCACTGACTACTAGAAATATGTAGATCGACTCAGACTTAGGTGGATTTCCTTACCCTTTTGACTGGGCTCAAGTCACACTAGTTTTCAAAAGTGGAGGATTGTGAGTATTTTAAATACCAAATTGTATGACTCGTACATTGGCTAGGATTATTTCTTCAGTGTTGCTTTTATCATATCGCTTTCTGTATATTCATGATGTTTCATCCCATTGCATGCTTATACACATGTTATCTGTAATTATTATGAAGCTATGCTGTCAGGACACCAGCACCATTACCGATGATGCGTATGCTCCACATACACTTGCTTGCCGGCTCACACACATCTTCATCGGTAATTGTCATGTCACGTACACTTTAGAAACTACTTTTCCTAGACATAGCTTGCTAAGTTGATAGTTGGAATATGTTATTGCTTTCAGATGCTAGTTTAACTATTGCATTCATTGCATGATATAAATGCATTCATGTATTCATTGATTATGCAGTATTATGGAGTTTTATGCCGATATTCACTGTTTACATGCTATTGATGATTGGATTTCGGATTTTCATGAGATTCCTGGATTTAGGAGAAAACCGCAAGAATATATATATAAACTTCTCTCTCTCCCTCTCTTTAAAATGAAAAGTGCGGTTTTCTCGTGATGTATGAGTCGTCGACCATGATGTTTTCTCGGTTATGAGATGGATTTCGAGACCCGATTCGAGGAGTTGGATGAACCGTCTGCAGGTACATGGTGGACCCGGTAAGGTACCCCGGGGCAAGAAGATCGAGGTGTAGATGATGAGCCCGGTAGGGGCAGACCGCCTACCGGTGATTTACCTGGCGCGTCGGATATCCGGAGGATACCGTTCGTGGTCGTATGATTGATGTCAGGGACCGATCAGGACTGACGGAGCCCTAGATAGTGAGATTTGAGATACTGAGATTTTGAGATATTGAGGTATTGAGATATGTTGATACAGGCCAGTCCGGAGAGCCGGAGCCTGAGATATTGGGATTTATGTTTTGTGTCGATACTAGACACTGTTTATGTTGATTTCATTGATGATACATTGTTTTAAATATACAGAAATCTGACTAAGTTATGAAAGCAGTTCTTCATTTACATGTATTCTGTTTTCATGCATTCATACCTCATTCATATGATATGTTGCTACCTGAGGCACTGACACGAGCATATGGGATTACACTTATGTATAGATGTTTACCCTTGCCTCTTTTTCGTGCTTCAGACTTATCATTTGAGCTTATATATATGTATATTGATCGTATTGACCTATGATAGCGTCATGCATGCGATTTCTACTCGTAGATGTTTTCTACTCATGAGTTGGCAACTCACCCCGTTGTGCCACAGTTTCTTGCAGGTTTTGCCGCACAGGTTTCGTTGCGGTTTTGCTGGCACACTGTCCCTTCCGGGTGATTGCTTTGGTAGGTGGGTTCTTTTGTATCAGGACCACCATTGTATATTTGTTATTTCAGTTGTATCTAGTAAACTCCATTAACCAGACTTGTATATTTGACAGAGATAGATGACCAGTGTTTATTCTTTCGACCTTAGAGTCGTGCGCTGTATTATTATGGTTTCATCTGGTTTTCTTGATGATGTTGGATTTTTATCCCGAGTTTGATCCTCGCGCCTTCGACGTTGTATATTATATTGCTTGCGTGGTTGTGGCCGTCGGTTGACGAAGAGCTGGCTCCTGCTTGGGGATGCCTTTTATCATTATGCATATATTTATCATGTTGTACCCTGTTCGGGGTCTGTATTTACAAAGTTGGTATCAAAGCGTTAGGTTTTACCTTCGGAGTGTAGGATGACCCTTGGTTGATGGAGTAGGTAGCTTGAGTAGAGTGACGTAACATACGTATGTTTCGTGGCATATTTACGATACGCTACTCCGCTTAAGAAGCCTTAGGATGTACATTTGTTTGCACAGTATTATATTCATTCCTATGATCTATCCTCATCAGTACCAGTTTAAGGTTTTTCTGCCACGATTACGGGTAGAAAGAGCTACGACTAAGGTTGCGGTCAACACGAGCTTGTCACGGACGAATACTGACCAGGGCGTGATTCCAGGGACATACGATTTGCATAGATGCGCCGTGTTATTGTGTTTTCGTGCCATGAGCATTTGATGGATCGCTGTTATAAGATTTCTCGTGCGTGCAGATTTGCACCAGAGGATTGAGCCACTGATAGAGGCCAGCCAGAATGTGATGACCATTGATGTGTCGCTTATTCATGATGATTGATGCACTGTTTAGTGTGCAGATGAATGAGCCAGTTGTTGCTGCGAACGGCGAGATATTGCCCCAGATGTTAGAGCTATTGCAGTACGAGTTGTACTTAGAGATATGATAGAAGATCGCCAGACACCCGAGGATAAATGACTAGGATATGTAGTTCGTTCGCTTACCCCGATGCGAGGTCATCAGATTGATTGATTCCAGCTAGAGACGACTTCACGAAGGTACGTTGAGAGTCGATAGAGGCGATTGAATGTCAGAAACCCATTATTCCAAGTTTAAAGTATTCAGAAAGACATGCAAGCAATTCTATGGACCCTCTAGAAGAATGAAACCCTAACTCGACATAATGACCGTGTGAAAGCCTTTGAACCTTAGGGTTTGCGGCAGTTCCGCGGTGCCATTAGTGAGGCTTGGGTTTGCCCTTCTACGGCTGGTCCACCGATGCTGTGGTATGTACTCAATACTATTAAACCATACCCAAGATGTTGAGCTCTTGGGGGATTATGAGGTTTTGATGAATCGACTTCATTCGGATGCTATGTGGTGAGATGCATTGCTTGGGAAACTCCAGATACGAGTATAGCCATTGGAGCCCAGTCCATGCAACCATGATGAGACGAGTCCGAAGCAGTTAACAGTAGAGAAAGGTGGAGTAAGAGGTTTGTATGAGATCTTGATGAGATGACGTTCCACTCTGCCGACATCAAAAATGTGATGTGCATGCTGAGGCGTTGTATTTGGATATATCTTCCAGAAGAAGTCGCGATGAGTATGCAGCCGTTCTGGAACAAGAAATAGATTTAAAGAAGAGTGATAACTTCCGGGAAATACGGCAGAGACGAGATTTGGGAGAGACCTCGACAGGACCTTTCTGGAATAATACACGAGGAGACTTGGACCCAGGATCAGTCATATTGCACACGCCCAGCAGGCCATAGTTTAGCATCGTCGACGAGACATGTTATGAGTAACCATAAGAGTTGGCCAGAGATTTTTATAGGACGTGCCAGAACGGACTACTTCCATTATCGTTTCCATATTGGACCGTTGAGCCGGGGAGCTATGTACTTAGCAATTCGCAGTGAGAGACGAGAGCCTAAGGGCATCAGACGACAGGCCATGATCAGGAGGCAAGTAGATATCTTGCTCTGCTAGCATTGGATGCACTGATACCTTCTCGACCTTGAAGGAAGGACATATCAACGGCAGTATTTACGATTAGTGATTTCGTGAGTTGACTATCACGTATCAGTCACTTTGGATTTCGGTATTTTGGGTGATTTATTGCATGATTGATTTTTGATGACCCAGTTTCACGATATTTGCTTTTGTGCACCATGGTTGCACCTACTGGGTATTTATGTTTTGTGTATAGTTATTGCACTTGAGATGTGTTTTCATACACCGTCGTGTTGATTTATGAGTTGTGCGTATTTATTGCACTTGAGGTTGATTTTGATTTCATGCCTGATATTTCGAGCGATTTATTTGCATGATTGAGATTTTGTGCACCACAGTTGCACCTGACTTCGTTGTGATGTCATTTGAGATATTGATTGTGATTTCATGCATAGGGCATGCGTGTGATTTGACTTATGCTTTCGGCATAATTTTCATGCACTTTGAGTATTTTGATTTGCTTTTGTGCACGCTGATGCACATGGTTGTGAGATTATATACCAAGGTATACCTGATTTGGATTTTGATTGAGATGTGTTGTATACCGTCGATTTCGATTGCGATATTCGATATTACTTTCGTGCACCTTGTGCACTGGATTTGGATTCTTGCGCATATTTGGGCGCTTGATGCGATATTGGTGCACACCAGATGCACTAAATTGAGATTCTTCGTGCATATTAGATGCACCCGATTTTGCTGTCAGGCACCCACGTTGCCTCTGACAGGTGTTTCGTGCACACCCGTTGCACTTAGATATTGTTTTTGTTCACATGTATGGCACATTCATGGATTTTGATCTCCATGCGCACCAGACGCACATAGCTTTCATATGTACGCTTTGGGATTGATTCCTTATGGAGCAGTACGTTTTTATGATATTGCTATTTTTTTCGTACTGAACAGGACTAGTCAGAGGACAGTACCTGGATATATTTTGCATGCATTGATAGTTATCGAAGGGATTTCCAAAACGAGAGCTATAGTCTCAGTATTTACCTACGTGTCTGATATAACACGAAACGTTTAAAACAAGGGAACCCTTCTAAATTGTTTTCAAAAACGGCGGGACGTGCATATTAAATAAAAGATATATACATATATGATTATTTTCTTACAATAGACATCCGCCCCTGTACAGTGTTATGCGCATCACAGAGCAACATGAAAGGTTTGGCATGCATTTCCTTCAGAAGTTTACATGTATAGTTTTGATGTATATCATATTGGGTTCGTTTTGGATTTGACAATTGTGTCTTCACCATGACTCCGATGATTGCGGGATGCCTGACAGAGTGTTGTTTTTGGAGTTATCTGCTCATTATTCATGCACATGAATTGCACTATGATGCGTTTTATGTATTGATGATTTCGGAGCCCCGACGACTTGGACTTTTTACTGAAATGTTTTAGTATTTGAGGGGTTTAAATTTAAATTCGGGGACCAAATTTCTTTAAGGGGGAAGATTGTAACATTTCAGAAAAATAAAATATTATTTTGGGAATTTTTATAATTTAATAATAAAATATTGAAAATTTTAATAAGGCGGTATAATTAAATATCGATAAATTGGGAAAAATTCGGAAAATTATGGAAATTACTGAAAAGAGGGTGTTTTATGTGATTTATGCAAATTATGAATTTTTATGATTATTTATATGCACTTTTAATGCTAATCGCGATTAGATATCGCTAATCGCGCATTAAGCGTGTTTTGTGTACATGACATGCACATGTCATATTTTTCACACTTATTACATTTTTCTATCATGTATTTTTTTCATTATGGTTATCATGCATGGATTTATAAATAGAAAAGAGAACAAAGAAAAGAAAAGCAAAAAGGAAAAGTCAAAAGGGACACAATGATTGCATGAGAGATGGGCATGAGAGAGAGAGAGAGGGTGAGGGGTCAACCAAGAATGGCTCTCATTTTATTTCCATTCATCATTCATCTTCTTCATCTTTTCTCTCCTCTCTCAACTTCCATGGCAACACCTCCTCCCTCCCCCTCTTCAAGCCTCACTTCATCACCAAAACAAACCCAAAACCCCATCTCCTCTTCACAAAAAAATGTGCACAAGCCCTCAAGCCACACTTTGGATAAGAAAGTTTGCTTTTTGGTGCTGTAGAGGATTCATGAGTGTCAAATGAGATAATCCCTTCACAATTAGTGTAGTATTTCATTTGCTTATGCATCTATTCAAGTTTAAAATCGATTTGGCGAAGTTTAGTGGACTTTAGAAAATTCTAGAGAGGGTTAGGATTATATTTGAGTTGTGTTGGTGAACTTGAGCCTTATTGGTGACCTTAGACCCCCTTTTAATGATAGAAACCCAGAACAAGCCCATATGAAATCCAAAATACGGAATTACAGAACTTTTCATGTCGGTTTGTGAACTTTTAGGGTGTGCAGGGAAATCCGGGATGACCTGGGACAGATACGAGATAGGCAAACAACCCCTGTAGACTTGAATTGACCCTAGGAACCCTCTGTAGCAAGTCGAACCCAATTGGAGCACCCAGGACCGGCGAGATCGGTTTTCATGGGAGATGGCTCGGCCACTTGGTGAGGGTAGGTGCCCAGGTTGCCTTCATAGCTCACATACACCCTATATAGCACCCTAGTGTTGTTTGTACACCTTGTTTCCACCCTATGCAAAATCTGGGACCGCTTTCTCAAGTTGTTGTTTTGATTCGGGATATGGTTTTGCGTATTTTAATTTTTGGATTTTAGTGTTTGTGTTTTATCTCGATCACTTGACATTTATACGTCTATATCGAGTGATATCGGGTTGTTTTGCGAGAGCAAACCATAGGTTTTGACCTATGTGAGTTTTGTGCGTCGTTTTGGGTTTGAATTGGATTTTAATGCGATACGATATGTGTGACATGTAGGTACACCCCTGGGGACTTCGAGACGACAAGCAAGCGCGTAGCGACGCCGGCATCGGCAAACGAAGATCAGATGAGTAGATTTATATCTACGGGGAGAAGTCGGGTGGATGGCGTATAGCACCCCCGCAAAGTCGTAAGAAATGATGTGATATGTTATAGATATGCATTTATATGTTATGGAGAGATTGAACACTTAGCAAGGGGAGCTTTAAGTGATCATGGGTTGTAACGTTTTAAAAATAATTAAATAAATAAAATCGTTTAAGTGAATTTTATGATTTTCGGTAAAATAAAACGTATTTTTCATAAAACTAAACCGTAATTATTTTTCATTATAAATTTAAAAATACCTATTTTAATTATGTAATTACTTTTAAATGGTGTTTATTTAGTCACTTATAAATTTTTAGTTTAATTAAATATTTTTCCCAAATTAATTATTTTAAATATTAACATAAGCTTTATTTATACACTAAATTAGTGTAAATTTCAAATTTGAAGGGGTTTAATTTGCAAAAATGAATCATTGCATATTAGAATCTAGTGTGTATCATGAAAAAATTTTTACAAATTTTTCCATGATTCTAGAATTTTCTTTAGGTGTTTTAGAAAAGAAATGATAAAAAATTAAATGAATTGTTGAAAAGACATAAAGAAGTTGATATTTTGGGTGAAGTTTCTACACTTTTCTTCACTTTTCTCACTCTCCTCTCCCTCCTCCATGGTGTGGCCGGCCTCAACCCCCAAAGGCAGCCCTCCATCTTCAAAATTTAATTTACCTCCAAAAGTCATCAAAAATCCTACAAAAATCCAAATAAAAATCCACAAAGTCCTAATAAATTCCTACCCTCTATTCTTTGCTCATCTTTACATGGATTTTGGAGATGGAAAGCATTCATTTTTTAGGCTTATTTTCATGTTTGGGTTTCATGTTGTGGAGGTATAAATCTTCTTCTTTTGATTTATTGTTATTTAATGTTTCATTCTAGCATAATTAGAATTAATAAATTAATTCTATTTTCAAGTTTTAAAAATTCAAGTTAGGGTTATAAAATTAGGTTATGGTTTTTATTAATTAAGTAGGGTTATAATAATTAGTTTAACACTTTTAGAATTGGAAAATCTTGCATGGTTGTTGAATTATAATTTGTTCATTTAAAATTGTTTAAATTAAATATTTTTGCTAACTAAATTTCTATAAAACATATATATTGGTGTTAATAAATTAAAATTTATATTTTATACTATATTGTGGTTTTAATGAGAGTATTAACTTGTTGGTGAAATGCAAAACTCAATTTGGTTACTAGTTTTTATTGATAATTGATAAATTGTAAGAAAAATGCTATTTTTGCTAACTAGAATTTGGAAATTCTTAAATAAATGAGATTTAAAATCTAATTTATGGTTTCATTATATTACCATCATTATAAATTGTAGTTTGATAAGTTAATTCATGCAAAATCAAGTTTTGTTGTGGAATTGTGGAATTTTGCTTGTAAGATGTGGGAAATTGATAAAAGTTGCAAACTAGGAATTTTGTTTTAATGCAAATTAGTGTGAGAAAAATATGGTAATGGTTTCTTTAATCTAGTTAGGTTATTTAATAAATAATTTGACCATTAGTTTCATTTAAATCTCAAGTTTTGAAGTAAAACGGTAAATTGGCATTTTCGGGTTTTACGAAATCGGACTGTTTGATCGATTTTTAGGGTTTCGATGAATTAAATCATGTTTTATATTATCAGTAATGAGTTTTAAAACTATAAGTTATTTTTTTATGTTTATCTTGATCCATCGGAGTTTGTACGCCGATATCGAGCGATAATTGGTTCGTTTGCGTGAACGGGACATAGGTTTTAACCTATGCGCGTTCCGTGTGTCGTTTTGACTTTTGTCCGTGATTCAGTTTACGATACTATATATGTTTGCGTATAGGTACCCCTCACGTGGACTGCGGGCGATGAAGAAGAGGATGGCGATACCGTCTTCGGCAGACAAGGACCAGGTGAGTAGATGTATATCTACGGGGGGAAGTCGGGTGGATGGCGTTTAGCACCCCCGCAACGTAGAATAGGAATAGTACTTATTGACATTAGGAAGCCAGATGTGATCCTAGATTCTTAATGAGTAGGACCCTAGTAATGACCCTAGGCTGGACTAAACTGATTTAGGAAGACCATACCAGAGGATGAATACCTTGGAAGAGATTCGTAGGTTTCAGGTAGACACACACACACGTACACACTGAAACTCGACGTGGTCTATACGTATATGTGTATATATATAGGACTAGGTGTAGGTATACACACACACACACACACAACACGTATATGGGATAAAATGATGTGATATGATACACGGGAATGAAACAGTATAACTGGGCTTGATGCCGTGATTCTTGGCTATACAGTCGTATTAAAATGTTAGCGGATCATTAGAAAATGAGATAATGAACAGGTATACATAAATTATAATGGGTGGTGATGATATTGAGGTACATGGGACTCTAAAATAGAACCCGGACTGTAACTTGTGACTGATCACAATATGATATATGTATGACTTGATTATGACATCATATAGGTGTGATCTGATGTTGATATCATATAGGTGTGACTGGATGTCGATATCATATAAGTGTGACTTGATGACGATATGATATAAGCGTGACTTAATCACAATATGATACATATGACATGATATTTCTGAGGATAAATTAATGATGTATATTTATGATGGCAATGATATATGATTGATGTATGCGATTACAGTATAGCACCTTGATCATGACATGTGTTGATGATGATATTATACGAATGATGAGACACGTAGGTGATACTTGACCCGTACACTGATATTGGGATGCCGTACGATGGATTTACCGTACGAGGCATAGATGTGATGATTGATCCGCACTCTTGATTTGAGGAAGTCGTACTACGTACGTGACGCTATTGAGGCTGGATCGCCGACTATTAGAGATATGGATTCAGACCTTAGGTGGACTCTTATTTCTTATTGACTAGTTTCTTAGGTTTAGTTCCTTAGGAGGTTTGATGGACACTAGTTTAGTCTCGAGTCATATAGTTGTAGTTATTCTTGTTTATCACAGATGAGTGGTTATTACACTTCCGTCTTTACATTCATACCGTAATCATAATGTGCATGTTCATACATATGTTTCTATAATCAGTATAAAACTCTGCTTGTTAGGACACCAGCACCATTACCGATGATGCGCATATTCCACGCACACTTATTTGCCGGCTCACACACATCATCATCGGTAATTGCTATGTCACGTACACTTTAGATTAAATTATCTTTTATTGATAGAATCAACTAACAGCTAGATCGATATAATATTGAGATTACTCTCTGGTGTTAGTATAGACATGGTATTTATTACTTAGACATTTCATGCATTCGCATTTTCATGTTATCATGCAGTATTATGGGGCATATGCCGACACTTATCATATGCTTACTCATGATTTTGGGATTTTGGATTTCTATGAGATTTCTGGATTTTTGGGAAAACCGCAAGAATATATAAAAACTTCTCTCTCTCCTCCTCTCTTTTTAAAATATAAGATGCGGTTTTCTCGTGATGTATGTGTCGTCCACCATGAGATTTCATGTTTTCTGTTGGATTTCGAGACCCGATTCGAGGAGTGGATGAACCGTCTCGGGTACATGGTGGGCCCGGTATGGTACCCCGGGGCAAGAAGATCGAGTTGTAGACGATGAGCCTGGCAGAGGAAGGCTACCTACCGGTGATGTCTAGCGCGGCGAATATCCGGAGGATACCGACCGTTGTCGTGAGATTTGATGATATGGGCCGATCCGGAGTGACGGAGCCCGAGATATTGAGACTATGAGACATTGAGATTATGAGGTATTGAGACTTGAGATTTACATGTTTTGTGTCGATGCTTGACACGGATTTCCATGGATTTTATTGTTGATATTTCAGATTTCTATACACATTTTACTATGATAAAAGCTAAAGATTTCTTATGTAGATATATCTAGATTTCAGGATTTGTTATTTTACATTCATAGTACATGCATACTCATTCATATGACATAGTACTATATGAGGCACTGACACGAGCACGGAGTATTTTCATTTACACGTAGTATTACCCAGCTATTACTAGATGATTGGGATATAGTAGTGTATTATTATGACCTAGGACAACGTCGTGCATTCGATTTCTTTTCGCAGATATCTTCTACTCACGAGTTGGCAACTCACCCCCGTTGTGCCAAATTTTATTACAGGTTCGATGTACAAGTTTCCCTGGCAGCTTGCTGGCACATCATTTCATTCCGGGTGATTTGCACGGTAGGTTGGTTCACTTGTATCTGGACCGCCATTGTACTTTTATTATTTCATTTGTATCTAGAAAGCTCCATCAACCAAACTTGTATTACTTGATAGATTACTGGACCATTTATTTATTTCGACCTTAGAGTCGCACTTGTATTATTATGGTATCTGGTGGATTTGTTTTCTTTTAAGTTTTGAGCCTCGCCCTTTGGCGTTGTATACTATTATGCATTGGTGTGGTTGTTTTCCGCCTTTTGGCGTATAGCTAGCTCCCATTTGGGGATGCTTTTTATTGTTTGTGTATATTATACTTGTTGTACCTGTTTGGAGGTCAGTTTTTACAAAGGAGACTCTGCCGAAATTTTTGAGAAAATTGGATGTTGCTTTTAAACTTGTTTTCTATATGTTTTCGTTTTCTTCTTCTTCTTTTTATGGTTTAGATTTCAGGGCTTCGGCTTACTTAGATTACGTTGCGCCTCTAGACGCTTCATAATCTAAGTGCCGGTCACGTTCCGTACTTTCGGGTCGTGACAAATGTAATACCCCAGGTGGAGTTTGGGCTGAATACCACCTACCCCGTGAGAAGTGAGATGTTATCCGGTATCGAGGTGGGGATGTAACCGATACGGATGCACACGGGGACCCACCAGAACAATGGGGAGTATCGAATTCCATTCCGAAAGAGGGCACGATCTGAACTATAAATGGAATGATACCACTCTTATAACACAGAGGCGCCTTTTGGATGAATCGGAACTCCGGAGTTTGAAGAACTCCGTAGTTAAACGTGCTTGAACCAGAGAAATTCTGGGATGGGTGACCTACTGGGAAGTAGCCCCGGGTTCATTCAAAAGGACAAAACCGTGCGGTTTCGGCCAAAGCGGACAATACCATCTGTGTTTGGGGGTGGGTCGTGACAAGTATGGTATTAGAGCCGGTCCCTCAAAAGTAGGTATGTGGTTCGAGGACGAACCATTTTTCTAAGTGGGGGGAATGTAATCCCCCAGGTGGAGTTTGGGCTGAATACCACCTACCCCGTGAGAAGTGAGATGTTATCCGGTATCGAGATGGGGATGTAACCGATACGGATGCACACGGGGACCCACCAGAACAATGGGGAGTATCGAATTCCATTCCGAAAGAGGGCACGATCTGAACTATAAATGGAATGATACCACTCTTATAACACAGAGGCGCCTTTTGGATGAATCGGAACTCCGGAATTTGAAGAACTCCGTAGTTAAGCGTGCTTGAGCCAGAGAAATTCTGGGATGGGTGACCTACTGGGAAGTAGCCCCGAGTTCATTCAAAAGGACAAAACTATGCGGTTTCGGCCAAATCGGACAATACCATCTATGTTTGGGGGTGGGTCGTGATATGGGTTTAGTGTTAGCGAGAATTGAAGAAGGACTTTAGTCGATTTCTTAGTCACGAAAACCCTAGGGTAAAGATTTGCATACATGCACATACACATACTCGCATACATTGATATCCTTGTGCGTATTGCGGACATATTTATATTGGTATATTCATATGCTTAGATGACGAGAATGTTATATGATACTCGGGAATGAGTCGATCTGATCGGGCATGATGCCGTGAGATATTTAATGTGTGACCGAGATATATCATGATGTTATAACGGGTCGTTGGACGATGATACTATGTTGTTGGTATATATACGATAGTTGACATGTGATCGAGAGATGAGATAAGATATGTTAAGATATTTATAATAGATCGCTTGGGTGATTTATACTTCTATATGATGATATGTGTGGATGACATCGGATTGTAGGAGACTTTAGATCAGTAGCCAGAGCTTGATATTGTTGATGATATTAGTAGTGTGCTAGATTTAGATCAGTACTCCTGCTCACGATATGTGATGATGTGGATACCAAATGAATAATGAGATGAATATGATATTTGACCCATACCCAGATTTGGGATGTCGTACGATAGATTTACCGTACGACATATAGTTATGAGGACAGATCCGCACTCTTGACTCGAGGATGTCATATTAGTTATTGTATTGTACGTGATACTATGGAGGTGAGATCACCGACTAATAGAAATATATAGATCGGCTCAGACTTAGGTGGATTTCCTTACCCTTTTGACTGCGCTCGAGTCACACTAGTTTTTAAAAGTGGAGGATTTTGAGTATTTTAAATACCAAATTGTATGACTCGTACATTGGGTAGGATTATTTCTTCAGTGTTGCTGTTATCATATCGCTTTCTGTATATTCATGATATTTCATCGCATTGCATGGTTATACACATGTTATCTGTAATTATTATGAAGCTATGCTATCAGGACACCAACACCATTACCGATGATGCGTATGCTACACATACACTTGCTTGCCGGCTCACACACATTTTCATCGGTAATTACCATGTCACGTACACTTTAGAAACTACTATTCCTTGACATAGCTTGCTTAGTTGATAGTTGCAATATGTTAGAGCTTTCAGATGCTAGTTTAACTATTGCATTCATTGCATGATATCAGATGCATTCATGTATTCATTGATTATGCAGTATTATGGTGTTTTATGCCGATATTCACTGTTTACTTGCTATTGATGATTGGATTTCGGATTTTCATGAGATTTCCTGGTTTTGGGAGAAAACCGCAAGAATATATATATATATATAAACTTCTCTCTCTCTTTCTCTTTAAAATGAAAAGTGCGGTTTTCTCGTGATGTATGAGTCGTCCACCATGTTGTTTTCCCGGTTATGAGATGGATTTCGAGACCCGATTCGAGGAGTTGGATGAACCGTCTGCGGGTACATGGTGGACCCGGTAAGGTACCCCGGGGCAAGAAGATCGAGGTGTAGACGATGAGCCCGGTAGGGGCAGACTGTCTACCGGTGATTTTACCTGGCGCGTCGGATATCTGGAGGATACCGTTCGTGGTCGTGTGATTGATGTTAGGGGCCGATCAGGACTGACGGAGCCCCAGATAGTAAGATTTGAGATACTGAGATTTTGAGATATTGAGGTATTGAGATATGTTGATATAGGCCAGGCCGGATAGCCGGAGCCAGAGATATTGAGATATTGGGATTTATGTTTTGTGTCGATGCTAGACATTGTTTATGTTGATTTCATTGATGATACTTCGTTTTAAATATACAGAAATCTCACTAAGTTATGAATGCAGTTCTTCATTTACATGTATTCTGTTTTCATGCATTCATACCTCATTCATATGATATGTTGCTACCTGAGGCACTGACACGAGCATATGGGATTACACTTATGTATAGATGTTTACCCTTGCCACTTTTTCTTGCTTCAGACTTATCATTTGTGGTTATATATATGTATATTGATCATATTGACCTAGGATAGCGTCATGCACGCGATTTCTACTCGTAGATGTTTTCTACTCACGAGTTGGCAACTCACCCCCGTTGTGCCACAGTTTCTTGCAGGTTTTGCCGCACAAGTTTCGTTGCGGTTTTGCTGGCACACTGTCCCTTCCGGGTGATTGCTTTGGTAGGTGGGTTCTTTTCCATCAGGACCACCATTGGATATTTGTTATTTCAGTTGTATCTAGTAAACTCCATCGACCAGACTTGTATATTTGACAGAGATAGATGACCAGTTTTTATTCTTTCGACCTTAGAGTCGTGCGCTGTATTATTATGGTTTCATCTGGTTTTCTTGATGATGTTGGATTTTTATCCTGAGTTTGATCCTCGCCCTTCGGCGTTGTATATTATATTTCTTGCGTGGTTGTGGCCGTCGGTTTACGAAGAGCTAGCTCCCGCTTGGGAATGGCTTTTATCATTATGCATATATTTATCATGTTGCACTCCGTTCGGGGCCAGTATTTTCAGCAGGTACTATGGCTTTTTATTCCTCCTTTCCCTTCATACATTCGGAGAGTGCTTTTTCCGATGCGCTCGTAGATCGGGAAGCCTTCGCACTTATTAAGGATCATGACCCAGAGCAAAAATCTCTTCATCTTTGGAGCTTATGGTATAGTCATATTATCCGAGGTCGGCGCAGTTTTTCTTGCACAGCGCCTTCAGAGCCGATCCCGGCGGTCCATTATGCTGACCCGCCTCAAGTGACTTACGACGTAGAAGAAGTCAACTGGACCTCGGAAGATCGTCTTCAGCCTTCCTTGGCGTCAATACCCATGCAGCCACCGATGGCCTTAGACATTTTAGGGCGACACATATGCCAAGGAGAGTCGCGTCCTTGAGGGAAAGTTTACATGCTAGGATTGACTCCCCGTCATTCGGCCGGCTATCTATTGTAGGCCCGATATATCCTGTCGGCTAAGAAGTCGTTGCTGTTAAAGATCGGGCTGTATCCCGCAATCTACGCATCCCTCTTTCACTACCTCGCGCCTCATGTGTGGTGGGTCAAATTTTTCTTGGAACAATGGAACATCCCGACTCATACCTTTCTCTTATCAGATCGGGAGGTTTCGATTTCGTAGAGGAGTTTGTGGAAATATCCGGCTTACCCGTCAGAGGAGAGCATTATGAGAAGATACTTCCCCTCGATGAGTATGCCTTCTCCACCAAATTAGTGGTAATGGGCCTAACTCCGGAAAACAACGTTCAACATCAGTTCCCAAGCTTGATTAAGGTGTTGAACATATACGAGAGTTTATTCCTGGAGTCTGGTGGGCACGGAGTTCGCTTCGCAGATTTCATCGCCCACTTTCTTCGTCTAGGAGTTATGTCTAAACAGGCTACGAAATTCACCAAACTTGACAACACGTTCGGGTTTGGTTCGGATAACTTGCTGACTGCGGAGGCGGATTTAAAGAAATTTTTTATTCCGGATACTCCGGTCGTCCCCTTTGCAGAGATTGCTGCCCCAGATATTGCGAAAAGACGTTTTTTCTGGGGTTTATTGACTTGTGGTTGTATTGGTATGCGCTTCTGACGCACCCTCGCTACATGAGGCTATCTGTTTTTTATCCGGCTCATCGCATCGTCGCGGGGACGCGCGTAGCCGTTGAGATCACGGAGTTGGCTCATTTATATCATGGCCTGAGCTTAACAGCTGACACCACTCAACCAGGGGTAAAACCCATATATCTGCCATTGCACTACTTCACATCATAGATCTATATGCATGTGCTGGGTGCCTTTGGTGTTCATAAACGAACCCGATTCTACGAAGGCTACAACTTTCCCCGGGTCATGTATCTAGTTGATGCTTCCGCTCCAGACCCATCACAGCGAGAGGCTCGGTGATTGCTCCTTTGACCATGCATGGTTGGGGATAGTATGACCTTTGTCAATAGAGTCCTGACTATCGTCAAAGAATATTCTAAGGTGGTCCAACCGTTGCATGATACATTCAAGGACGGGGTTTCTGCGTTGAGGGGTCGGGAGGTTATGCACCTGTATTCTATCAAGCCGGGCTTCTTAGTATTTAGACAGGATGCCTCGGTGTGGTTTATGATGTACAACCCGCATCGTTTTGCCTAAAAATTGGGTTATAACCAAGGTGTTTTACTTGAGGCGTTCTTAGTTGAGCCGGTTGCTATGGAGGAGGGTATTCGCAGCGCAGCGCATCATTTTATGTGATTAAATACGAGGTCCCATTTCCTTGTCAGCGAGCCGATCCATGTGCCAAAAGCCTCGAATGCTTACGTTGTTTGGTACCGGCATGCGACAGGTGCTGTTATCTGGGAGGAGAGGTGGCTACTACTTGACCATAAGGATGCTGTCCCACCCGGTAATCCAGTGGTCCCTTTGAAGCGCGGGCAGCCGTGCTCCCTTCTTTGAAAGAGACCACCCAGGTTATAGTCCTGCGCGCTTTTCCCAGTAGGCCTCGACCGGATGTTCCCATCACAGCGGTAACAGTGTGTAATGTTTTAAAAATCGTTGAGGTTAATTGTCCGATAATCGGTAATATAACTCGTGTTTTCTTTAAAACTTAGTTACAATTATTTTTCCATATAGACTAAAATATACCTATTTTAGTTATGTAATTGCTAGTATTTTGTATTTAATTAGTTATTTATAAATTGCTAGTTTACTTAAATATTTTTCCTTAATTAATTATTTAAAATATTATTTTAAGCTTTCACTTATAAATTTAATTAGTGAAAATTATAAATTAGAATGGGTTAAGCACACAATAGTGCACCATGACAAATTAAAACCTAGTTTTTAACAGGTTCCTTTTTCTAAAACTTGTCTTCAAGGTTCTAGTAAATTCTAGGATAAAATAAATTAGAAAATAAAATAAAATAAAAATAGAATTAAGAAGTATGGTGCATTAATGAGGTAAGGAGGGGATTTTCATGACTTGGAATTTTCTACACACACCCACACATACTCTTTTCCTCACCTAGCCGAGACTCTTCCTGCAGCAACTCTTCCTGCAGTAACTCCCATTTTCTCCATTTCATTTCCTCTATAAAATTCTCAAATTTTCCATCAAAAATCCACACAAATTCTCACTAATTCATAGTTAAACCCTCACCCATTATTCCTTGGCCTAAACTAGCTTGGATCTAGGAGCAAGATGGCATTTTGGAGGCTAGGTTTGCAAATTAGATCTCATGATTGTTGAGATATAAATTTAACCCAATAGTTGCTTGTTGGTTAATTACTTCAATCAAATTTATTTAGGTGTCCAAATATGGTTCTAATTTCAAGATTTAACATTATAAAGAGAAGGGTTTGGGTTCAAGTTAGGATTTTTACCACTTGATTATGGTTGTAATGTGTAATTTAACATCTCAAGACTTGCAAAATCTAATCTACTTGTTAATTCGCTAATTATAACTTTTAAATTGTCCTAATTAAGTATTCTTGCAAACTAAATTCATGATTAATGTAAATAGGTGAGATTAAAAATTAGTTAATAATTGTGTAGCCTAATTAAGATATTAAATGAATATTGTGTCCACTAGATTTGCTAAAACATCTATATTTGCACTAAAAAGGTTAATTGTTGCTTATTATGTTTTTGGAATAAATCGATTTTCAGCAAGTTTGAGGTTGGAATGATCTATAATCTATTCCCTAAAATATTTAGTGTGTTGTGAATGCGCGATTGGTATGATTGGGTTCTAGGTTAGGGGATTGCTACGTATAGCGACCCCTAGTTGTGCTTTGTGGCATTGTCACGAGCGCGTTTTGTGCACCAAGGGCGTGTGCGTCTAGTTACTATGCATTGGTTGTTTTGTATCATTTGTGTCCATGATTATTTATATATCTATCCTCTTATTTACTTGTGTGTGATTCTAAGATCGGGTGCAGAAACGTCGGACGTGGCGCAGAAAGGCAAGGCTGTGATCGGATCACTTTGGCTGAGGCATCCTAGTGAGTAGATGTACACATCTATGAGGGGATCGTCTCGATGGCGCGAGTCGCTCGATAGTTAGGATTACTAGTAGTGCTTGTATTTATATATGTAGTCTCCTAGTCGTTCATCTCATTGCATTGCATCATCTTAGATATATATGATATTATCTCATAGGACACTTACACCATTACCATTGGTTCATGCCGCACGTGCACGGTTCATGAAAACACACATGCCTTTGGTAATTGCTATGCCACGAACACTATAGAACTTGCTTAAATCGGCATCTAAAACATTTGCATCATATATGATATGAAAACGAATAGTTGTATATTCATTTCATCAGGATGGATACGTAAGATTGCTAGTCGTATGTATATACTTCATTGCATCATCATTCATACATAGTTTTCTAGTCATACATTGCATCACATGTTATCGATATCATAGACATCCATCATTTCCAACATGCTCACATATTGTGATTCTTCTTGTAGATTTCAGTACTTATGAGATTTCTGGATTTTGGGAAAACCGAAAGGATTTTATGAGCTTATTATCGTTTTAAAAATGCAAGTTTTGGTTTTCTCGTGATATGATGTATGTGTCGTCCACCATGAGTTTTCCTGATTTCTGTTGGTTTTCGAGACCCGATTCGAGGAGTAGGAAGAACCGTCTCAGGTACATGGTGGGCCCGGTAAGGTACTCTAGGGCAAGAAGCTCGAGTTGTAGACAATGAGCCTGACAGGGGAAGACTACCTAACAGTGATGTCTGACACGGCGGATATCCGGAGGATACCAACGTAGTCATGAAATATGATGATATGGGTCGATCCGGACTGACGGAGCCCGAGATATTGAGATATTAAGACATTGAGATATTGGGTGTGTGTGTGTGTGTATTGTGTCGATGCTTGACACGGATTTTCTGATGATACTTCAATTTATTGCACAGAGGTTTTTCTAAGATAAGAATAAAGATTTTCTCTTACCAGACATGTTCAGGTTTCGTGTTTGATTATGCATTCATGTTGCATTCATGCTAGTACATCGTATTATATTGATATATGTAGCTTGTGATGCATTTGCGTACATGCTTACGATAGCCATATTAGATGTTACTTACTACTCACGAGTTGGCAAGTCACCCCCGTTGTGCCACAGTATTTTTGCAGGTTCGACCCGTCAGCATAGGAGCGGCTGGTGTGTTATCTTCCTCTACTCCATTTGCAACGACCTGTGGTTTGCTTGTAGGTGGGTTGCGTGGATATTTGGTTCCCACTTTGTGTATTATTACTGTATCTAGTATACTCCATCTACCTTATCTACCCTTCGTATATTGGACCTAGACTGTGAGCTTGTGAGGTTCGTTGGTATATATTTATATTCTGATTTTTAGTGTCGAGCTTGTGTGAGCCGACTTTATTTTTGGTTTTTATTTCTTACTTTTAAATGTTGATTTCATATTATGATGATATATATATTGCATGTAGTTGTGATTCTGCCATTGGCGAAGAGTTAGCTCCCACTTGGGGATGCTTTTATTCTTTACTTATGCATATTTTGTATTGTACCCATTTCGGGGCCAGTTTTCACAAAGGAGACTCTGCCGAAATTTTCGAGAAAATTTGATATTGCTAAAATGTTTAATGCGACTTATTGTGCTAAAATCGTTTTCTTTAAACAAGTTTTCCTTCACTCTATTTGTTTAACGGTTTAGATTTCTGGGCTTTGGCTTATTTAGATTACGTTACACCTTGAGATGTCTCGTAATTTAAGTGCCAGTCACGTTCCGTACCTTCGGGTCGTGACAAAGTTTGTATCAGAGTGTTAGGTTTTACCTTTCTGAGTGTAGGACGACCCTTGGTAGATGGAGTAGGTGACTTAAGCAGAGTGACATGACGTGTGTATGTTCCGCGGCATACTTACGATACGGTACTCTGCCTAAGTGACCTTAGGGTATATATATTTGCTTGTATTTCCTTCCTTGATTCCATATGTCCTCTTGCTTCGATCACAATGTTCCTATCGATCTTGTTTCTTGTTCCAGCCACTATGCCGCCGCAGACTAAGAGGGCCAGAGGGCTGCCGCCGGGGATGAGATTAGAACAGGTTCGTTTGAGACGAGGACCGATCAGGGCGGAACGCTTACCCTACAGGGACAGAGTGATCTGCCTTCTCCAGGACGGATAGCTATGCTGGAGTCGAGTATTCAGGACCTTTGACAAATGGTTGGTGTTTCCCCCAATCAGAGCAAATCTCTGTTTGAATTTCAAAAATTCAAAAATTGAAGCAACGCTTTAAATCCCTTACACTGCGCGCAACGCGCCACGTGTCAGAAACTGATACATCAGCGCAGCGCCCAATCAGAGCAAGGCTCTATTTAAAACAAAATTAAAGGAAGCAACGCTTCAGATGATCTGCTCTCTGCGATGCGCGACACGTGGCAGCGCAGTTGCGCTAGCGTAGATGCGCTGCGCTCTGCGCTGCGCAACACGTGGCAGCACAGTTACGCTGCGCTCTGCGCTGCGCGACACGTGGCAGCGCAGTTGCTCTTGCGCAGTTGCGCTGCGCTCTGCGCTGCATGACACGTGTCAAGAGCTGGGGCGTTTGCGCCAAACAGAATTAAAATTCTAGTAAGATCCTTCTATTCTTTTTGAAACAAGAAGATTGTCTTCTGTAAAACAGAAGCCCTTGGATCATCCAACGGTGGGGAAAATTCCCCAAATCACTCAGAGAATGATCTCTTTAACAAATTTAATAAATTAATGGGCACTATATAAAGGCCCCTAGACCCCAATTCAAAAGGAGATCAACATCGAGAACATCAAGAACTTCAAAAACAACAAAACAGAGAGAACTCTGAAGAATTTTGAGAAGAAACTCAAGAAGAAGAAGAAAAAAAAGAAGGTAAAAACCTTTATAAAAGAAGAACTTCTTCTGAATAGATCATTGATCTAAGAACAAGATCAATGATCTTCAATAAAAATAAATAATAACAGTGCCTTGCAGTTTTTTATGAACCATTGGTTCTGGAATCTTAAAGATTCCTCTCTTAAATCCAAAATTGGATTAAGTTATTAAAACAGTACCTTGCACTTGCAAATCTGCACTGTTGCGCTATTGGGTTGGCGCAAACCACCAGAGAGCGCCACGTGTCAGCTCCAAGACAACTTGCGCTGTGCGCTTTTAAAATAGAGTATTGCACTTTAAACTTGGTGCAACTTACCAGAGCGCGCCACGTGTCAGTAGCGCAACAGCACAGCGCACTGCGCTGTTGCGCTTGCGCTCACCAGAGTGTGACACGTGTCACCACGACAAACGCTTGCGCTCAGTAATTGGCGCAAAGCGCCTGACAAGCCACTGTCAAGTAATTAATGCACTGCATTATTCACAGAAGAGCCAAGCCCAATTAAAAAAGTCCTAACAGGCCTAATAAAATGCAATGCATTATTTTAAAAAGGCAGAGCCCAAACCAAAACAGATGCTCTGCATCATTTACAAAGGGACAGAGCCCAAAGGCCTAGCAGGCCAGAATAAAATACAGTGCATTATTAAACAGGGGCAAAGCCCTAGCACAGGCCTAATAGGCCAAAGGTAAAAACGTTGAATATTCTCAACTGGATTTAGCCCAATCATGGCCGTAAGTCCTCAAATTAAATTGACTGAGCAAGACTACTCTCTTAAATCAATTTACATCCGGTTCAAGAGTACATCTCTGAACTCCTCTGACACCTATCGTTGTAATCCTTCAACGACGTCAGAGAGGTGACGGGTCCCGACAACCACACATCGATACGGACTGCGGGGTTCTTAAATTCGTGGACCGAAACGTCCTTAAACTAATATTCGTCCCAAAATAGGAACGTTGGACCGAAATGTCCTTAAACAAATGTTCGTCCCCAAATGGGAATGATGGACCACCATGTCCTTAAACTGGAACATGGACCACTATGTCACTAAACTGGAACAATAGAGCCAATTGCTCTCTTATCGGATCCAAACGATCCCGTTAAGTCAATCTTAGTCTGGAGATTAGACTAACGTATCCTTAACAAAAGTTTAAGTTGATCTTAGCCTTAAATAGGGCTAACGTATCCTTAAACAAAAACCCTAAACCCTAATCTAAGAAAATACGGATTTGGACTAATCCATGTCCTACGGGCGACGACATAAATTAGTCTCCGTATACAATCCACGGGCAACCACAAACAAAACAAACACCCACGACACGAAGTGAAATTCTGGAGAAGGAGAAAGTTGTTACCGCGATGCGGTAGCGTAATTAACTGCAGGAGCTTGCGCCTGCAGGGAAGAGTGTCCCCACAATCAAAAACCCTTCAAGCGAGGGGGAATCTGACGAAGTTTGAAATATCGGCCGCATCCATTTAGACCTCCGATATACGGTGCCATAAATCAATTTGGCATCTTCGGAGAGGTGGACGGATAAAACCAATTAGCATCTGCCCCGAACCTCAGGCAAGACGTCCATGTCTTGGCCGCCGTTTGGAGGGGAACAGATTCTGGCACACCCGGTAGGACCTTTTTCCTCTTTCCACTCCACACTTCGTGTGTCGTCTTCGCGAACGAATCGTGGTTTGTTAATGGTTTGTTAATGGTTCCACTCCACACTTCGTGTGCCTCTTTCAAATTACTAAGATTTGGTCTTTTTCCTGGTGCAGAAATCAAGCATCAATGGCCTCCAACTGCTCGAGTTGCTCCAAATGCCAATGCAACCGACGCTCCGCCTCACCTGGAGGTGTAGCTTATGGGCCTCAAGCGGCCTCCATCCTTGCCATGCCGGTAGAACAGGTGACCCAGGCCACCACCGGTCTGTTTTTCGGAACCATGATTCCGCCTGCAAGCTTCACCATGCCAGTGCCCGCACCAGAAGCGAACAAGAAGTCGGTCTTCGATCGACTCACTGCTACAACGACCCCTTTCAACGGGTCGTCCAATATCAAACAGGCAGCCTCTGTCTTTGCCAGGCTGAGCCAGAACCCTGATGGGCCCGCCAAGAAGCCCATAAATCCTGAAATGGTTGTCCCGAGGAAGAGAGCCACCCCTACTCCTGAAGTCGTCAGGGCGGCTTCTCCTGTTAAAGAGTCAGTCTTTTCAAGGCTAACTATTCCGGCTCCTGCTCCTACTCGAGGATCTGTCTTTGACAGATTGAACATCGCCACTCAAAGGACAACATCAGTCTTTAAAAGGCTGACATCAGCAGCATCTCATTCGGATAGGGGGCAAGATGAAGCTGTCCCTATCGCCGAGCCAGTCCCAACGGCTCGTCATGCTCGACGTCGTCACTGGCGCCGAGTAAGGAAGGCTGGGGGCAACTCCCCCTCAGGGCTAACTCCACCTGCTCCAGTTGTGGAAGTTAATGCTGCTGTTCTAACTGGGAACAGCTTTGAACCACTTAGGAGGGTACGTAAGAACTCTCCAACTGCTACGCTAAAAAAATCTCCTCCACCTGCGGAGAGGGTTCTGGAAACGAAGCTGGACCAGCCCCCTCAGCGGCTATCCTCCAAAATTTATAAAGTTTGCCGAAGGGTTCAAAACTCCATAATTGACTAAGGTCACTCTCGTCAGCACAAAAGGGCGAAAGTGCAGGAAGAAAAGGACCGTCCAATCAAACAGCAAAGGACGACAATCACTAGGGTGCCCGCTGCAACGGCCCCTTCATCTTCAACGGCCCACAAGAGAAGGAGGCCGGAGAAAATTCCCACGCCCGTGGCAAATGCCAAAGGCGGTGAGCCTAATCGCCCTAAGTCCGGGGGCATCGTGGTCCATACTGTATACATGGCGTCGGGGAAGGAGGACAGCCGTGCATTTACGGGTCATAGACCGCTTACACGGTCAGTGACCAAAGCTCAGGAGCAACAGCAAAAGCTCCAGGAAATGATGAACGTGATGGCTGCACTCACTGGGCCAAAAGAAAGCCCCGAAGCGTCATCTGATCAACGCCAGGAGCAAGAAACTAACGCTGAATTCCTTCGCCGGATATAGGAGAAGAAGGATAAAGAGGCTGCTGAACAAACAGCCAACATAAAGCGAATGGCCCTCCTGTTCCAGGACATGGTGGGAATGATGATCCTACAAGATCCTCCTGCTGAAGATCCTCCAATCGTCCTTGAAGATGATAGGGGAGAAACGTCAAATCCTCCACCGGCTCTATCGACAGCCAAGGAGGAGACAATCTCCAAAGCTGACTTGGACAAATATATAGCTCAGCAGATCCGGTTTCATCAGGCGACTGAGGCAGCTGGCCAAGTTGTCAAGACGGGACGGCCGTATCCAAGCTGGTACGATCAGATTAAGTACCCGCCGGGCTATACAATACTGAAATTCCATGTCTATAAAGGGACGGGCAATCCCCACCAGCATGTTGCCCAGTTCAGAGCACTTTGCGGCAACACCGGCGGTGATGATAAGTTGTTACTTCGCCAGTTCGTTGGTAGCTTATCGGATACAGCATTTGAGTGGTACTCCGAGCTCCCAAACGACTCTATCAAGACCTTCGCGGAGATGGAGCTGCTGTTTACCCAGTGTTTCGCAAGCGCCAGCGAACGCACCCCGATAACAGCATTGATTAATGCCAGGGTGAAGCCGGGCGAGATATAGGTCCAATATGCTATACGGTGGCGGAACTTGTGGTCAAAATGCGAGCAACGCATTGAAGAGGCTCCGGCAGTAAGGATGTTTGTGGGAACTCTTGATCCACAGGCGACCATATCCCAATTCATAATGTTCTTCAAGCCGACTATCTTCCAGGCCCTGATCGACAAGCTAGCCCAGATGGATCAGATGGGCCATAGACCTTCCCCCCCAAAGCCGGACTCTCGAAATGAGAAGGGGAAGGGAAAAGCAATTGTTGTCGCTAATGCTCAACAACAGCCGAGCAACTTGAAGCCGGCTGTCCGTCAAAATAATATGCGTCCACACCAGTCCCTCGAGGAGAGGCTGGGACGTCCCTACTCGTTTTCCCGGGATAAAACGAGAAGATTGTTCGAGCTGACCTTGCGCAACCGACTCATAAATCTGCCGGATCCCAGACGTCCGTCGCAGCCAGACGACGTCAATGATCCCAATTACTATCCTTATCATCGAGTACTGGGTTATCCGATCGAGGACTGCTACGTCTTCAAAAATTGGATTGAGGACCAGTACCAACAGGGCAAGTTCGCGCTGTCTGAAAGACGGAAGGTGAACCCGCCACAACCTCATACCTCTAAAAAGGTGAATACGCCGGAGGCAACATGCTCTCTCGTTGAAGAAGCTCCATGGGAGGTCGTACTATCAGCTAAAACAAAGAGGATGCTGAACGATCTTCAAACATGCCCCGCGATCAAGTGGAAGAACCCATTAGAACCTCAGATCATTGAGGGGATGTTGAAGCCGCGTCCAACTCCAAAGACCGATGGTGGTGGCCCAAGCACTCACAACCAGCCGTCAAAATCTTCAAAGAAGAAGAAGAAGAAATCCAAGAAGCCCGTGAAGCCTGGCGACAAGCGCACGGACTTACAAAAACAAATTGACGCGCTGGAGGAATACAACTAGAAAGCACCGACTCCCATTACACTCCAAGAGTTCCTCAACCACGTCTTTCAAGAGGAAGATGAGGGGGACAGCTCGTCGGATGAATCTGAAAAATACGGGTCGAGCTGTCATATGATGTCCTATTCGTTTACAGACAATAAGGAAACTCCTTGCACTGAAAAGTTGGGGGCAGATCCTGAACCGGAAATTCTGGGGCCATCGGATGAAACAATTGACGCATTCCTCAATGAAGCTCTTTTAAAAAGTAAAGCTGATCGGGAACGCGAGACGGTCATATTTGAAAGGGCCAAACGCCGGCGACTAGACGAAATAGTTGAAGCACTCCCGCCGAATCAAAGTACGTCCATCGCAGATAAAAGCAAATTCAAGATGAGGAAAATGTTTGCTAAGGCCATATCCATGGGTATGAAGCTACCATCCTCTGAAGGAAGCATTACTGGTGAAGCGGAAATGCACCCTTCCTACTGCTTGTATCATCGGAAGATTTCGCACCCCACCGAAGAGTGCAGAGCTTTTGATAAATGGTGGCAGGGATATGTTGCTCACCGACAACATTTTAAGCGGGAGAAGCGCAAAACCCGTCGGGAGCAGAAAGGTATGATCGAGGAGCTTAACAGAACTACCGACAATTGTCGCATGGTTAGCGCCGGGGGATCACAAGTGCTCACATTCGGGAGCGATTCTGATGAGGAGCTGGCTCTTAGCCCCCTCTTTAAAGAGTCCACCTCGAGAAAAGAAGAAGAGCAGAAGGTCTGTGAAAATATCCGGCTGCGTAATTGGATGCTACCCGAAAAGAATCTCGGACCCTCAAACAAGAAAGATAAAGGGAAAGAAAAGGTCTCTGAGGATATTGCCCTAGATGACCAAGTCATGGAAGAGCTAGCTGCCAAGGACCCGCCGAAGAAAAATAAGGTGGATTACAATGTTCTAGCGCATCTGAGGAAGCTACCCTCGCAGCTGAGCATTCTTGACGCCCTTTTACTATCAAAAGAGGCGAGAGATTCGTTAATCAAGGCACTACAGGAGCCGGAGCAATTCCAAGCTTTCCTGGCTGAATAAAAGATGAAGGATGAATTGGAGGAAGTGCACACGGCCGATGTCACTTTTGGTGATGAAGACCTTCTCCTTGGGACGTGCGAACACAATCGCCCCCTCTATGTCTCAGGATACTGCCATGATATAAAGATAGGCAAAATCTTGGTTGACAATAGATCTTCCGTTAATCTCCTCAATGTGCGGGTGTTAAAGGAAATCTGCATGAGCGTCCAGCACCTTGCTTGGGATAAGATCACCATCTCTGGATTCGACTCCCAATCATCGAGAACTCTTGGGTCTGTGATACTGACGCTACGCTTCGGGCTGCTCGTCACGGACATTAAATTCCACATCATAGATGCCAAGACATGCTACAATGCCCTGCTCGGCCGACCATAGTTACATGAGTACAACATCATCCCTTCTACACAATATCAGTGTATGAAATATTTTAGGGATGGTCTCGAGTATACCGTGACGAGAGAACTAAAACCGTTCTCCGTGAACGAAGTCCGCAAATATGAAGATGCCAAATACTTCTTGCTGGATTTCGAAGACACGGAAAGGTGTCACAAGCCGGAGAACAAAGCTAACGCCATCATCCCTGTCTTCGGGAGTGATACCGTGGAGGAAGAGGAAATGGTTTATGCGGGTCAGCCCCAATACAACAAACCGGGACCATATGCTCCTACGTTGATATTTGGTAGTGACTCAAAAGATGAGGTCCTTGCTGTATTCTCTGCTCGGCCTTCAATACAAACGTCCGCTGATGAAGAGCAAAGTCTGCAAGTCGCCATGGTGTCGCTTAAACATCATAAAGAACTGGATACACTCGAAACCTACAGTGTAGAGGAGCTGCGGACGTTCTATGTCCCTCCTAGGCGAGAGGGCGAAAAAGCAATTCTATTCTACCGCTCTGAGGAAACCAAAGTGGAGAAAGAAATCTGGCACGGTATGGATCCTATGCTTGACAGGCTTCAGCCTATCCGTCTACCTAAATATTATACAGAAGGCTTGAAGAGGCTGCTGAAGCGCCAGGGGATATCCTTCAAACAGACCGCTCGAAAAGCTAAGTTCTATGACAGGGTCTGGAACGTTCCCGGGACTCAACACAAGTTGCCCAGTGGGAGGATGGAAACAATCGGGCTTGGATACATTCGGTCCAAAAAACGAGAGCTACTCCGCGACTGTTACGTTGTACATGACTTCAATGAAGAAGCGGATGCTCAATGGGAAGACGCTAATCCCGAACCGATAAAAGTTCCTGATGCAAAAGTGCCCAGTCCGTCGTTCGAAGAACAAATGAACAGGCTCATAAGGGAAGCTGGTCAAAAAGTCCGAGACGACCATAAGCGCGAAATGACCATCTATGAGAAAGCCAAAACGCAATGCCTCCTCCAACAGGCTGTCAAAGATGAAAATGCCGCTCCCTGTCAACCTGTTATAAAAAAGGCTCGATGCAGAGGTAGAAATAAGTCGAAAGGCGAAAAAGGCGGTCAACAGCAACAAAGCGGGACTAAGAAACCACACAAGCGGGAATCGAGCGGTTCCGATCTATCCCTCATGAGGAAAATGGGTCGAGCGTACTCTTTTCCTCGGGACAAGACGAAGAAGATACTTGACCGAGCTATAAAATACCAGATGTTTACGCTGCCGGAGTCTAAACACCCCGAACAAGCAGGCGAAGTCTCACACCCAAACTATTGCTCTTATCACCGAGTGATAGGGCATCCTCTCGAAGACTGCTTCACCTTCAAGAACTGGGTGGAAGATCAGTATCAGCTCGGCAAGTTCGCTCTATCTGACAGTTGGAGGGTAACGCCGCCACAGAAGCACGAACCCAAAGCCACGAAACCAGAACCAGATTCACATTGGTCGTCGAAGCGAGCTCGTACTTGTCACATGACAACGATATCAAAGGAAGAGCCCGAGAACATGGATGACCTTCCCTGTTGCTTCGGAAACAGCAAAGATGAGGTGATCTCAGAATTTCCACCGGCATCGAAGGAGCTGGAAAATGGAATACATACTACTGCAGATAACCTCAAGAAAATTGAGTTGGGGACGGCAAACGACCCACGACCGATATTCGTGAGCAAGTTGCTATTTGAAGAAAGGGTGGCTGCGTTAAAAGACGTGCTTTTGCAGTATAGGGATTGCTTCGCATGGAGTTATTCCGAAATGCCAGGACTAGATCCAGAAATTGCTGTGCATAAATTGGAGATATCCCCGGACGTCAAGCCGGTCAAACAAGCGCCAAGAAGAATGCGGCTCGAGCTTGAGATGAGTATCAATGCCGAGGTCAAGAAGCTAATCGACTCTGGCTTTATCCAGGAGGTTCAATATCCTGAATGGATCGCCAACATCGTCCCGGTGATGAAGAAAAATGGGACAGTGCGCATATGCGTGGACTTCCGGGATCTCAATAAAGCCTGCCCGAAGGACGATTTCCCAGTGCCAGTCTCCGAGCTGATGATAGACAATACGTCCACTCACGAGGTTTATAATCCGCGAGCTAACGGTCTAGCTGAGGCCTTCAACAAAACCTTGACAAAGATCGTGAAGAAGACGGTGTCCCGAAATAAGAAGGACTGGCACGAGAGACTGCAAGAAGCTCTCTGGGCGTATCGAACTACGTTCAAAACGGCCACAAACACAATGCCGTACGCGTTGGTATTCGGTACAGAAGCAGTACTCCCCCTCGAGATAGAGCTGCCCTCTCTACGAGTGGCAGTCCACTACGAGCTGACGGACGAAGAAAATGCTCACCATCGGCTTGAGGAGCTTGATGCCCTTGATGAACCCCGGCTCATAGCGCAACAAAATCTAGAAGCTTATAAAGCAAAGATGACGCGCTTATATGAAAGATTGACTAGGCCGAGGACATTCCGCCAAGGCGAACTCGTGCTAGTGGTCAAAAGGCCTATGATCCCCAATTGTGCTAAGCGGGGAAAATTCGAGCCGAACTATGAAGGCCCGTACATCATAGACAAGGTCTACCAGGGTGGAGCCTATCTACTCATGGATATGCACGGCGAAAGGCCTTTCAGGCCAATAAACGGTCGCTTCCTGAAGAAATACTACGCTTAATGAGCCACAGCCTAGGTCAATGATAGATGACGACGACTATGTCCGCTCGCTATCTTCCTAAGCTCAAGCTCTGTAAGTAGTAGCCGGCCTTCTCCTGAACGGACCGAAACGTCCTTAAATTAATGACGGACCGAAACGTCCTTAAACTAATGACGGACCGAAACGTCCTTAAACTACTACCGCAGCATCCTTAGGCTGACGAGATGAATAAAAAAAGGGGGGATAAAAAAAATAAAAATAAAAATAAAAATAAAAAAAATATATAATAATAAAAAAAAGGTATGTCCATAAGCAAAAGGGGCATGGATGAAAACCCGAAAGGGCTCCGTGAGTAAAAACCGCAGGGCTACCGGCGAGTGTTCGTGAAAACCCGAAAGGGCGCGACCTCGTTAGAAAAAAAAAGAATAAAAAGAATAAAAAAAATGGTATGTCCATAAGCAAAATGGGCGCAGATGAAAACCCGAAAGGGCTTCGTGAGTAAAAACAGCAGGACTACCGGCGAGTGTTTGTGAAAACCCGAAAGGGCACAACCTCTTTAAAAGACACTTACAGGGTCCTCTCGACCTTGTAAGGAGAAACCACCCCTGTGGGATCCTTACGACTCACAAGGGAGCAATACACTAAGGAATCCTCACGATTCCTGAGGAGAAAATACACTTGCGAGATCCTCACGACTCGTAAGGAAAACTCTCTTATGGGACCCTCACGGCTTATAAGATTTGAAAGTCTTAAGTTACAGAGACCTAAACCTGTGCTTAAGCAACTTCCACAACCTTCGATATTGCCCTACAAGTGGCTCAGTACCGACCCTTGTATACAATCTACGGGCGCGAATAAACATTTCCCTAACAAAGTGCTACCCGTGACTAGGGATATGTTCGTATGGTGAACTACCCTTGTAAGTCCTCTCGATTTACAAGGAGAAAACCCTCCTGTAGGATCCTTGCGACTTACAGAGGAACATACACTTAGGAATCCTCACGATTCCTAAGGAGAAAATACACCTACAAGATCCTCACGACTTGTAGGGAGAAATACCTTTGTGGGACCCTTACGGCTCATGAAGCCAAAAGCCTTAGTCAACAGGACCTTAACCCTGTTCGCTATGCCACCTTTGTTCGACATCGATAGAGTCAAATGATGATTCGCTCCTGGCAACATCCCAGTTGTAGCGGTGCTGATGCCAAAATCGGTGTCTAATTTCAGGTTTACGGCGAAAAGCCAGCAGGCCGCACATGCATACGAAATAGCCGAAATGATGGGGCAACTTGCAATAAAAAGCAGCAAGTAAAAACGTATACACACAAAATAGCCGAAATGATTGGGCAACTTGCAATAAAAAGCAGCGAGTAAAAATAAAATAAACAGCCGAAATGATTGGGCACCGCGAAAAATAGCCGAAATGATTGGGCAATCGCGACCTTCGCGATATAAAAGCTGAAATGATAGAGCATCGCGGAAAGAAAGCAATAAAAAAAATGATGAAACTTTTGCCCTAAAGGTGAAATCATATCGATCCCTGCATACAATCCAAGGGCACAAACAAAGAGGGAACCACACCTTCCCAACAGGCTCCGCCAGGAAGCGAAGCCAAATCTCGACGGTTTGCTAACAGCCTAGAGACAACCGCGACATCCGTCTTGATGCAGCAGACGCAGTGCCAGCAAACGAAGCGAAGATCAAATTCCTAGCTTCACGGTTTTGACGGTAACTTATAAAACCTGAAAAACCACCACAGATTCGTTTCAACCCCGAAGAAACCAGGGTCTTCGACAAAATCCTTCGACTCAGGGAAACCAGTGTCCTTGACGAGAACACCTCGATTCGCGTCGACCCGCAGAGAAACTAGAGTCTTTGCATGAATACATCGATTTGTTTCAACCCCAGGGAAACCGGTGTCCCTGGCAAATACCTCAATTCAGGGAAACTAGCGTCCTTGATGAGAGCCTCCTGATTCGTGTTGGCCCGCAGAGAAACTAGCATCTCCGCAGGAATACTCCGATTCGTTTCAACTTCGAGGAAACTAGCGTCCTCGGCAAAATACTTCGACTCAGGGAAACCAGTGTCCTTGACGAGAACACCTCGATTCGTGTCGACCCGCAGAGAAACTAGCGTCTTTGCAGGAATACATCGATTCGTTTCAACCCCAGGGAAACCAGTGTCGCTAGCAAATACCTCAATTCAGGGAAACTAGCGTCCTTGATGAGAGCCTCCTGATTCGCGTCGGCCCGCAGAGAAACTAGCGTCTCCGCAGGAATACTCCGATTCGTTTCAACTTCGAGGAAACTAGCGTCTTCGGCAAAATACTTTGACTCAGGGAAACCAGTGTCCTTGACGAGAACACCTCGATTCGTGTCGACCCGCAAAGAAACTAGCGTCTTTGCAGGAATACATCGATTCGTTTCAACCCCAGGGAAACCAGTGTCCCTGGCAAATACCTCAATTCAGGGAAACTAGCGTCCTTGATGAGAGCCTCCTGATTCGCGTCGGCCCGCAGAGAAACTAGCATCTTCGCAGGAATACTCCGATTCGTTTCAACTTCGAGGAAACTAGCGTCCTCGGCAAAATACTTCGACACAGGGAAACCGGTGTCCTTGACGAGAACACCTCGATTCGCGTCGACCCGCAGAGAAACTAGCATCTTTGCAGGAATACATCGATTCGTTTCAACCCCAGGGAAACCAGTGTCCCTGGCAAATACCTCAATTCAGGGAAACTAGCGTCCTTGATGAGAGCCTCCTGATTCACGTCGGCCCGCAGAGAAACTAGCGTCTCCGCAGGAATACTCCGATTCGTTTCAACTTCGAGGAAACTAGCGTCCTCGGCAAAATACTTCGACTCAGGGAAACCAGTGTCCTTGACGAGAACACCTCGATTCGCGTCGACCCGCAGAGAAACTAGCGTCTTTGCAGGAATACATCGATTCGTTTCAACCCCAAGGAAACCAGTGTCCCTGGCAAATACCTCAATTCAGGGAAACTAGCGTCCTTGATAAGAGCTTCCTGATTCGCGTCGGCCTGTAGAGAAACCAGCGTCTCCGCAGGAATACTCCGATTCGTTTCAACTTCGAGGAAACTAGCGTCCTCGGCAAAATACTTCGACTCAGGGAAACCAGTGTCCTTGACGAGAACACCTCGATTCGCGTCGACCCGCAGTGAAACTAGCGTCTTTGCAGGAACACCTCGACTCGTTTCAACCCCAGGGAAACTAGTGTCCTTGGCAAACTCCTCAACTCAGGGAAACTAGCGTCCTTGATGAGAGCCTCCTGATTCACGTCGGCCGCAGAGAAACCAGTGTCTCCGCGAGAACTTCCCGATTCGTCTCAACTTGCAAGATAAAGCCTTAGGCAGCAGGGATTAAAAAACTTGTTTCCTAAGCACTGGGACCCTGCAAGTCGGTCTAAAACGGTCTCTTGCATACTATTTACGGGTCTCACTCTCCAAAGTCGAATCTCGACAAGGAGGGAAACAACCGCTTACGGGTCCTCTCGACTCGTAAGAGGAAAAATTCTCTTATAGGATCCTTACGACTTATAAGAGAAAACGCGCTTAGGAATCCTCACGATTCCTAAGGAGAAAATCCACCTACGAGATCCTCTCGATCCGTAGGGAGAAAAGTCTCTATGAGACCCTCACGGCTCATAGAGTTGAAAAGTCTTAGGCGGCAGATCTGAACCTGCGGCCTAAGCCATCGCTATCTTTTGAAGAAACCAAGATGCTTACTCTATTATCTGTCAACCATGTTCACTAAGGCAACATGCTGAGAATAAAAGAAAGAAGAAAGCGACAGAAAGAACATCCGATATGCATTTGATCAAGCATTCGAGACACATTCATTCATGCATATGCAAAAGACTCAGAATGAGAAATAAGACAAGCTGAAATAGAAATTTTCCATTCATATTGCAAAGGGTTCTTACAATCATAAAGAAATAAACAAAGATACTGTCCAAAAGATTACAATGGCAAGACCTCAGATCCTGGACAGGGATTGAGGAACTCGAAAGTGACCTTGTCCAAGACTTTCCAAGCTTGGCGAACCATCCTGGTGTGCTTCCTTTCGCGAGCACGGGCGTCGGGATCCCCACTGATGTCCTCCACCCTCCGGTAGGCAGCAAGAATGGCGGACTGTTAAAAGGTCTGGTGAAAGAGGTCGACAAGATTGTCTCGCCGTCTCTTCGAGATTAAGTTCATCAGGTACACCGAGTGCACCTTATCCTCGGCGGCATCCAACGCCCTAAGTGGCACACCAGAACAGAACAGGGGAAGCGCTTCCCATATGGCTCCCACGATAAGCTTCAGGAGGGAGGAATGCCGGGGAAGCAGTTGACCGTTATACGCGTCGAAGCGGCTCATGATTTTAGCACACTCCGCGTTTGTGAGCTCCCGATTTTGAGAACGGCCAAGTCGGCGGATGTCCCCGTAAGAGATGATCTCATCAAGATCGTACATGTGGGCGTCCATTGTTTCTGCAAAAGAGAATCAATAAAATTATCAGAGAGACTGATTGAGCAAAATGATATAATGCATTGAGGAATAAAATGCCATCTTTAAACTCCAAGATCCATGAAAAACTCATAAGAGTTCTTTTGTATGATTTGAAAGGAGCAAAACTCCATTGATGAAATGAGAAAATACAAGGAAAATCTTTAGAGAGTAGAGCTCTATTAATGGAACCCAAATGGAGTTCTCTTTAGTTCTCTTTGGATCCTTTTAGAGCAAAGCTCTGCTAAGTGAAACCCTAAATGGGTTTTCTTCAGATCAGGGATTTATTGAGAGCAAGGGTCTGTCAATGGAAATTAATTTAATTTAATTTAATTTAAATTAAAAAAATTTACCTAAAAGTTTTAAGAGTCTAACTCTTGGAGTTCTTGAAAATAAAGAGCAGGGCTCTAAGATTCTGAAAGTAAAATTTTGAAGATGATGACCATCTGTGGAGGACCAAAGGTCCTATTTATAGGCATCAAATGCCCTTTCAACTTCCAAGAGTTGCCGCGACGGTTGGAATTCTGCCACCGCTGCGCTCACGTTTGGAGGGCCACGTAAACGTGACTACGGGGGGCATTTGTTTACCCCAATCAGAGCAAAACTCTGTTCAAATTCCAAGGTGGGAGACGAAGCAACGCTTCTGTTTCCCCCAATCAGAGAAAAGCTCTGTTTTAAAATTGAAGTGAAAATTAAAATAAATGAAGCAACGCTTCAGATGATCTGCGCTCCGCGCTGCGCGACACGTGGCAGCGCAGTTGCGCTGTGTGCCACGTGGCAGTGCAGATGCGCAGCGCGACACGTGGCAGCGTAGTTGCGCTAGCGCAGTTGCGCTGCGCGACACGTGTCAGCGCAGTTGCGCAAGCGCAGTTGCGCTACGCTGTGCGCTGCGCGACACGTGTCAAGCACTGGGGCGTTTGCGCCAAACAGAATTAAAATTGTAGTAATATCCTTCTGTTCTTGTTAAAACAAGAAGATTGTCTTCTGTAAAACAGAAACCCTTGGATCAAAGATCCAACGGTGGGGAAAATTCCCCAAATCACTCAGAGAATGATCTCTTTAACAAATTTAACAAATTAATGGGCACTATATAAAGGCCCCTAGACCCCAATTCAAAAGAGATGAATATCGAGAACATCAAGAACTTCAAAAAAACAACAAAACAGAGGGAACTCTGAAGAATCTTGAGAAGAAACTTGAGAAGAAAAAAAAAGAAGGTAAAACCTTTATAAAAGAAGAACTTCTTCTGAATAGATCATTGATCTAAGAACAAGATCAATGATCTTCAATAAAAATAAATAATAACAGTGCCTTGCACTTTTTTATGAACCATTGGTTCTAGAATCTTAAAGATTCCTCTCTTAAATCCAAAATTGGATTAAGTTATTAAAACAGTGCCTTGCACTTGCAAATCTGCACTGTTGCGCTCTTGGGTTGGCGCAAACCACCAGAGAGCGCCACGTGTCATCTCCAAGACCACTTGCGCTGTGCGCTTTTAAAATAGAGCATTGCTCTTTAAAGTTGGCGCAAATCACCAGAGCGCGCCACGTGTCAGTAGCGCAACAGCGCAGCGCACTGCGCTGTTGCGCTTGCGCTCACCAGAGTGTGACACGTGTCACCACGACAAACGCTTGCGCTCAGTAATTGGCGCAAAGTGCCTGACAATCCACTGTCAAGTAATTAATGCACTGCATTATTCACAGAAGGGCCAAGCCCAATTAAAAAAGGCCTAACAGGCCTAATAAAATGCAATGCATTATTTTAAAAAGGCAGAGCCCAAACCAAAATAGATGCTCTGCATCATTTACAAAGGGACAGAGCCCAAAGGCCTAGCAGGCCAGAATAAAATACAGTGCATTATTAAACAGGGGCAAAGCCCTAGCACAGGCCTAATAGGCCAAAGGTAAAAATGTTGAATATTCTCAACTGGACTTAGCCCAATCATGACCGTAAGTCATCAAATTAAATTGACTGAGCAAGACTGCTCTCTTAAATCAATTTACATCCGGTTCAAGGGTACATCTCAGAACTCCTCTGACACCTATCGTTGTAATCCTTCAACGACGTCAGAGAGGTGACAGGTCCCGATAACCACACATCGATACGGACTGTGGGGTCCTTAAATTCGTGGACCGAAATGTCCTTAAACTAATATTCGTCCCAAAATGGGAACGTTGGACCGAAATGTCCTTAAACTAATGTTCGTCCCCAAATGGGAATGATGGACCACTATGTCCTTAAACTGGAACATGGACCACTATGACCCTAAACTGGAACAATAGAGCCAATTGCTCTCTTATCGGATCCAAACGATCCTGTTAAGTCGATCTTAGTCTGGAGATTAGACTAACGTATCCTTAACAAAAGTTTAAGTTGATCTTAGCCTTAAATAGGGCTAACGTATTCTTAAACAAAAACCCTAAACCCAAATCAAAGAAAATACAGATTTGGACTAATCCACATCCTACGGGCGACGATATAAATTAGTCTCCGTATACAATCCACGGGCAACCAAAAACAAAACAAACACCCACGACACGAAGTGAAATTCTGCAGAAGGAGAAAGTTGTTACCGCGATGCAGTAGCGTAATTAACTGCAGGGGCTTGCGCCTGCAGGGAAGAGTGTCCCCACAATCAAAAACCCCTCAAGCGAGGGGGAATCTGACGAAGTCTGCTACATCGGCCGCGTCCGTTTAGACCTCCGATATACGGTGCCATAAATCAACTTGGCATCTTCGGAGAGGTGGACGGATAAAACCAATTAGCATCTGCCCCGAACCTCAGGCAAGATGTCCATGTCTTGGCCGCCGTTCGGAGAAGAACAGTTGGATTGTTAGTTGAGTTTAGCCAAGCTCCGAGAGCCGATGATGTCCCTCCTACTGCGGGGACTGTGATTGTACCTGGTACTCAGGCAACTGTTTCTGTTGTTACCGAGATTATTTCTGTATACTTACAGGAGTTTTTGAGGCTGATGCCTCCAGTTTTTACCGGCACAGATGCACTGGAGGATCCGTAGACAATCCTCGATAGGATGGCTAGGATTTTTCGTTCACTAAGATGTTCTGACGAGAGATGGGTTGAGCTTGCAAGTTTTCGTATAGAGGGTCTAGCTCAGACGTGGTGCGAGTCGGTGGAGAGAGGCCGAGGTACAGATCTACCTCCTATAACTTGGGATAAGTTCACAGCTGTATTTCTTGCTCGTTTCCTTCCGGAGAGTGTTCGAAATGCCCGAGCTCATAGTTTCGAGCCTTTGCGTAAGACTTCAGGGATGACGGTGTTCGAGTACAACATTCAGTTTACTCAGTTGTTCCGATATGCTCCTTACCTGGTGGACAAGAGAAACGCATAAAGTGGTTTGTGCGGGGACTGGACATGCATTTATTTCTTACCATCGGCGCTCGGCTTTTTTACTTTTACGCCGCTGCTGTGGACGCGGTCTTACTGTTGGAAGAGCGCATTTCTGAGACTTCGGTCGTTTTTGGGCTGAAGTGGGTTTGTACCGGTATGCCATCTTAGAGGCGGTTAGGTAGACGCCGTGACGGGTTCTTTCCACGAGACGGTGGTGGAAGAGGAAGAGGACAGCCGGCTACTAGTGGGGGACAGGCCGAGTGTCCGCTTTGACTCCTCTGGATATGCAGGCATCCAACACCGTTGTGACAGGTATTCTTTCGGTGTTTTCTTCCGATGCGTATTTCTTTCTGGTGTCGTTTGAAATGGTATCCACATAATTTGTATCGAAGTCTAGCCGATAGTAGTCCTTGCTAAATCAGCCGGTTGTTGTGATTTCTTCCGTAGGCTAATCTTTTGTCGCTCGAAATGTTTACGTTCGTGTTTGTTTTGTTAGTATTGGAGAAAGGGATTCTTCTTTCAATTTGATTCTTCTCGGTATTTTAGACCTTGATGTTCTTCTGGGCTTCGATTGGTTAACCATGTGTTATGCATCCGTGGACTGCCATAAGAAGGCAGTCAGATTTAGTTATTCAGGTGAGCCAGTTCTTGTTTTTCGGGGAGACCGTGGCGTCACCTTCCTAGTTTGATTTCTTCTCTTCACACTAGTCAGCTTTTTAAAAAAGGATGTCAGGAATTCTTGGCATATGTTTGTGATGTTAGAGCCGCAGAGGTCCCATTAGACCAGGTCCCGATTGTGTGGGAATTTCAAGATGTCTTTCTTGACAAGTTGCTTGGTTTGTCTCTAGAGCGCGATATTGAGTTCTGCTTTGACTTGATTCCCGGCACGGAGCTTTTTCTATACCGCCATATCGGATGGACCCAGAGGAACTTAAAGAACTGAAGGATCGGTTGTAAGATTTGTTAGATAAAGGCTTGTTCGTCCGAGTGCGTCACCTTGGGGAGCTCTTGTCTTGTTCGTTAAGAAGAAAGACGACAGCTCTCGATTATGCATCGATTATCGTCAGTTGGATCGAGTGACTGTGCGGAACAGATATCCCCTTCTTTGCATTGACGATTTATTTAATCAGCTCCAAGGTGCGGGACATTTCTCGAATATTGACTTGCGGTCGGGTTACCATCAGTTGCGGGTTCGAGAGGATAATATTCCGAAGACTGCTTTTCACATACGTTACGAGCGTTATGAGTCTTGGTGATGTTGTTCGAGCTCACCAATGCCCCAGCAGCGTTTATGGATTTGATTAGCCGTATATTCAGGCCGTTTCTTGATTAGTCTATCATCGTGTTCATTGAGGACATCCTAGTATGCTTTTGGATCCGAGTGGAGCCTGGGCAGTAATTGAGGATTTCATTACAGACTTTGAGAGAGCACCAGCTATTCGCTAAATTATCCATGTGTGTTTTTAGTTGGATAGTGTTGACTTCTTGGGTCACGTAGTTACGAGAGATGGTAAGTATGGAACCGAAGAAGATCGAGGCCGTTCAGTACTGGCCCAGACCTGTATCAGTGACGGAGGTTCGTAGCTTTTGGGTTTGACCGGATACTATCGACATTTTGTACAGGATTCTTCTCGTATAACTGCACTATTGACCGGGTTGACCCGGAAGAGAGTTCCTTTTTCTTTGTACCTAGGCATGCGAGCAGAGCTTTCAGCAGTTGAAGACTCATTTGACTACAGTGCCAGCATTATCTTTTCCTTTAGGATCAGGCGGTGTTGTTGGTTATTGCGATGTTTCTCGGCAGTTGAAGAAGCATGAGCAGAACTATCCCACGCATAACTTAAAGATGGCTGTGGTAGTTTTCACACTTAAGATCTTGAGACACTACAACTTTCTGCAGCGAGATTTGAATTGAGACGGCGCTGTTGGATAGAACTAGTAAAGGACTATAACTGCGAGACTCTTTACCATCCGGGTAAGGCAAATGCTGTGGCAGATGCTTTGAGTCGGAGGCCCGGAGGTAGCTTATCTTGTTTGAGCGTAGTTCAGAGACAGTCGACGGCAGATTAGCATATTTTTTGTGACAGTCAAGTACGGTTCGAGTTATGTCGACCGGGGGACAACTTACCCGTGTCTGTGCACATCCACAGTTGTTTGACCGTATCCGCGAGGCACAGCCCGGCGATGCCCGTTTTTCGGAGAACATAGGACAGGTTAGACAGGGCAGAGATTCAGAGTTCGTGATCGATGATCAGGGAGTACTACGATTTGGGACTTGACTGTGTGTGCCAAATTCTGAGGAACCGAGACATAAGATTTTTGAGAAGGTGTATCAGTCAGCATATAGTGTTCATCTGGGTTCCACCAAGATGTATTATGATTTGAGAGAAGTCTACTAGTGTGAAGGGATGAAGAGAGATGTCATAAATTTTGTTTCGGGATGCTGACTTGTCAGCAAGTTTAGGCCGAGCATCAGAGGCTAGCAGGAGAGTTACAGCTGTTGCACATTCCGGAGTGGAAATAGGAGCAGATCTCTATGGAATTTTTGTGGTTCTACCTAGGACCAGTCGAGGGTATGACTCTATTTGGGTGATCGTAAATCGATTGACGGGAGCAACTCACTTTCTGCCAGTGAAGACCACATTCAGATTCGTTCAGTATGCCCAGATATATGTTGATGAGATGGTGCGACTACACGGCGTTCCGACTTGTATTGTGTCCAATAGAGGCATCCAGTTCACTAGCTGACTATAGAAGAAATCTTATGTAGACCGATGGTCAGTCAGAGCAGACTATTCAGACTCTTGAGGATATACTCCGAGCTTGCGTTCTAGTTTTTGGTGGCAATTGGGATCGCCACTTGCCCTTGATAGATTTTTCCTATAATAACAGCTTCCAGGAGAAAATTCAGATGGCACCCTTCGAGGCGTTATATGGAGGAGATGTCGATCGCCCGTATGTTGGACAGAGCTCAGTGAGAGCAGTATTTTGGGGCCACAGTTTGTACAGGAGATGACCGAAAAGATCCAGTTGATTCGGGATAGGATGAGAGCGGCCTAGATGTCACGTCCCGAAAGTACGGAACATGACCGGCACTTAAACTACGAAACGTCTCGAGGCGTACGTAATCTAAGTAAACCGAAAACCCAGAAATCCAAACCAAGAAAAGAAGTAGAGTGAAGGAAAACCAATTTAAAACAAGTAGTTTTAATAGCATAAGCCGAATTATGCGGTTTTTAAGAACATCAAAATTTACTGAAAATTTCGGCAGAGTTTCCTTTGTAAATACTGGCCCCCAAACGGGATACAACATGAATAGTATACGAAATCAATAAAAAGGCATCCCTAAGCGGGAGCTAGCTCTTCGTCAATCGACGGTCACAACCACACAAGCAATATAATATACAACGCCGAAAGGCGAGGATCACAACAGAAAAGGAAACTCAAAACAGCATGAAATTCGTATAAATACAACGCGCGACTCTAAGGTCGATAGAGTAAACAACACTGGTCTCTATCTCTGAAATAATTACATGTTTGGTTGATGGAACTTCTAGATATAACAGAATAATAATATACAAGATATAATGGGGGTACGATACAAGTAAACCCACCTACTAGCAAATCACCCGAAGGAAACTATGCCCGCAAGCCGTAATGAAACCTGTACGGCAAACCTGCAAGAAACTGCGGCACAACGGGGGTGGGTTGCCAACTCGTGAATAGAAAAACATCTACAAATATAAATCGCATGTATGACGCAATCCTAGGTCATACGATCAATATAAATCCTCAAATATATATAACCAACAGCCTATAACAAGGCTAGGGTAAATATCTAACCCGAGTGTAATCTCATGTACCCGTGTCAGTGCCCAAGGGTAGCAATATATCATATGAATGAGGTATGAATGCATGAAAACAGAATACATGTAAATGAAGAACTGTTTTCATAATTTAGTGATATTTCCTTTGTATTTTTAAAATGAGGTATCATAATGAAATCAGCATAAAACAGTGCCTAGTATCGGCACAAAACGTAATCCCAATATCTCGATATCTCTGTATCACAGTCTCTGTACCTCAAAATCTCGAAATCTCAATGTCTCAATCACAATATCTAGGGCGCCGTCAGTCCAGACCGGCCCCTACCATCCATCTCAAGACCACGACGGTATCCTCCGGATATCCGACGCGTCGGGTAAAATCACCGGTAGGTAGTGCTCCCCTGCCAGGCTCACATCGTCATCATCACGCGCTTCTTGCCCCGGGGTACCTTACCGGGTCCACCATGTACCCGAAACGGTTCATCCGCCTCCTCGAATCGGGTCTCGAAATCCATCAGCAAACTCATGGTGGACGACTCATACATCATGGGAAAACCGCACTTTTTATTTTAAAGAGAGAAAGAAGCTTATATAAGTTTTGCGGTTTTCCCCCAAAACCAGAAAATCTCATAGAAATCCGAATCCAATCCTCAATAGCATGTAAACAGTGCATATCGGCATAAAAATCCATGAATGCGGCATAACAATGAATATTAACATTCATGAAGTAACAAGTAATATCTACAATGTCTAATCTAGCATATAAGGCGAGTACACAAATATCATTTCTAAATTATTAGCTAACAACCTATGTCAATGCAATAGTATTTCTAAAGTGTACGTGGCATGACAATTACCGATGAAGATGTGTGTGAGCCGGCAAGTAAGTGTACGTGGTACATACGCATCATCGGTAATGGTGCTGGTGTCCTAACAGCATGATATCAATAATGGAGTAAGAAACATAATATAAGTATGCGATGCGAAGCGAACCACAATAAAGAGCGGGAGCTGAATACTAGACGCAACTATAACTAATCTGCATTAACCTAATATAAGTCCTACAAATGGTGCCTTTTGAAATAACATGAATCATGGGGTTTTGAAAATAGGGGCTACGGTGTTTTTATGAAAAGATACGTCTTTTGAAATATCCGTAGGATCCCTTGGGCTGTCTTTTAAAATACCCACGATTCGTTAGTTTTTGAAATAGGTAAGAATCGAATCTAATCTAACAACTAAACTAAACTAAAGGGCTAAGCTAACCAGCTGGACTACAGGTAAGGAAACCGCCTAACATCTGAGTCGATGTATATACATACCTGTATATATATTAGTCGGTGATCCCGCCTCAATAATATCATATCCGATACCATATCTATAATCAGACATCCCAAGTCAAGAGTGCGGATCAATCATCAATATATAGCTCGTACGTAAATCCGTCGTACGGCATCCCCAAATCTGGGTACGGGTCAAAGTCACATCAATCACACTATTCATTTGGTATCTTCTTTATCAAATATCATGATCCGGAATAATGTCCTACGTCTAGTACAATATTGATGCCATCTATGTATGCATGCGGGTGTAAGAATTACTACGTCAGAAGACCTGCTAAAACATCATGTCGTATCTCAATACGAACCAAATCACGTCACCGATCTCCTGGCCTCAAGCCCAATCTCATCGACTCATCTCAAGTTCCAAATACTATCCTCAAATCCAGTATATGAACACATAGTCCCATACCCATGTGAACACATAAATATATATTCCCATACACGCACATATGAAATAAGGAATGTATGCAAGTATGTATATGTGTGTATGTGTAAGTGTAGTGCACCCACTACCTAAGGTTTCGTAACCATGCATCAATCCAACACCAATATCCATCTAAAATCATCAATAATAAATTCTAGCAACATATCATAAATTGTTGGTGTATATACGCATCCGTATACATCACCACGGACTGCGGGGGTGCTATACGCCATCCACCCGACTTCTCCCCGTAGATATAAATCTACTCACCTAGTCCTTGCTTGCCGGTGCCGACGTCGCCACGCGCTTGCTTGTCGTATCGAAGTCCACATGGGGTACCTACATATCATAACGCACCGTATCGCATTAAAACTAAATTCGAAATCGAAACGGCATACGAAAATCAAATCGGCACGCGTATCACGCGTAGGTCCAAACCTATCGCCTACGCATGCAAGAATAGTCAAACCAACCCTCGATGTCGATGTAAAAACGTCAAACCATCGAGAAAAATCCAATCACACTCATTTGCACAATTACAAGCACTAATTATAATATAAAATAGCTTACAATTCCCAAAAACCCCAATTTCACTTAAAAAGTCGTTTTTCCGAAAATCTAGCAAGCACAATTCGCCGTTTTTGTACAAAACATGATGTTTAAATGAATGTAGCGGCCAATATACTTATTAAATATCTTAAATAAGTCATAGAAACAATTTCCGGAATTTAATCTCATTAAATTCCAAAAACCCTAATATTCTAGTTTACAAAATACCCTTTTTAACAATTTCATAGCAAAAATGCACAAACTACAATTTAGTTTGGATTTCCATGAACTAAAGTGTTAAACTACACTTAAAAAAGTTAATAATATGATAAAAACCCTAACCATATTTTTAATCTCATATTTCGAATTAAATCAAAAAAACTAGTTTGCAACAAAAAGCTTAATTTGGACATTTTTCAAGTAACAACTTGTAATTAACAACTAGATTAGTTTTCTACAAAACTAAATATGTTAATCCACCTCACTAAACCATACACAATCAAACACAACTCATTTCCACAACAAACCCTAACTTGAAATCTTTAATCATGCAATTAAACTCACATAACCCAAATTAACACTTAATTAACTTAGCTTTAAGAAATTAAGTAAAAAACTAAGCAAAAAGTTTAGAATTATACCCAAAAACATTTGAAGATCCACAAGCATCCATGGCCCTCCAAAATGCTCTCTTTTCACAAGGATCCATGCTATACGGGCTAAGCTAAAATGGGTAGGAGTCGGATTTGGGTTTTGGGATTTTTTTGATGGATTTTGGGGCAATTTTTGATGAAGTTTTGAAGAGAAAAGAGAAGGGAAATGGGGGGGCTGTTGCTGCAGTAGGAGAGGGGGGGTCGGCTGGAATGGGAGGGGGAGAGGAGAGAGAGGGAGGTAGAGAAAGTGGGGGGAGAAAGTCAAGGTCAAAGCAAAGTCAAAAGTCTAACTAATTTATCCATTTTCTTTTCTTTTCTTTCATTTCATTTCCTTTGAAATTCAAGTGGGGAAAAAGATGGTGGCTGCTGAATTCAGCCATGGGGAGAAGTGAATGGGGGTGTGTGGGTGTGGGTACGGATGTGGGGTGGTGAAAAATGATAAATACAATACCCCAAACATCCATTTACGCTAAAAAAAAGCCTTTTTTCTTCAATAATTTCTAAACCGTTTTGGCAAATGATTTCATTCCAAAAACCACATGATAAAATTTTATTTAATGTTTTATGATGCACAAAATTTGTTTCAACTCATTCCAATTTGTAATTTTCCCTAATTAAATGTATTAGTGACGGCTTAAAATAATAATAAAATAATATTTTTTTCAGAAAATTTGAAATTTCACCAGCGGCTCAATAAACACCAAATAATAGCAATTACATAGCTAGAATATGTATATTTAATTTTTATAATAAGATATTTGTATTTTAACTTTTTACAGAAAACCCCCTTATTTTACCGATTTTTTCGAAATTTCACCGAAACGATTTTCAAAACGTTACAATCTTCCCCCCTTAAAGAAATTCGGTCCCCGAATTTAAATTCAAACTCCCCCAAATACTAAAACATCTAAGAAAACCCATCAAGTCGTCGAGGCTCCGAAATTGTAAATACATAAAACAAATCGTAGCGCAGCGCATGCGCTTGAAAAATGAGCATATAACTCACATCAAAACTCCGTCAAGCATCCCGCAATCATCGGAGTCATGGAGAAGACATCAATGCCAAATCCAAATCAAAACCAATATGACATAACTCGAAACTATACATGTAAATATCGAATCTATATCTGTAAGTATCTGAAGGAAATGCATGCCAAATCTCTTTAAGTCACTGTGTAACGCGTATAACACTGCACAGTGGCGGACGTCTATCATAAGAAAATAACTATATACATATATACCTTTGTTTGAAATGTACGTTCCGCCGTTTTGGAAACAATTTAGAACGGTCTCCTTGTTTTAAACATTTCGTGTCATATCAGACACGTAGGTAAATACTGAGGCTATAGCTCGCTTTTTGGAAATCCCTTCAATAACTATCAATGCATGCAAAAATATATTCAGGTACTGTCCTCTGACTAGTCCTGCTCAGTACGAAAACACATAGCAATATCATAAAAACGTACTGCTCTATACGAAATCAATCCCAAAATATGCACATGAATGCTACGTGCGTCTGGTGCGCACGGAAATCAAAATCCATGAATGTGCCATACATGCGCACAGAAACAACATCTAAGTGTATCGGGTGTGCACGAAACATCTGTCGTAGGCAACATGTGCGCCTGACAGCAAAATCAGGTGCACCTGACATGCACGAAAAATTCTCAATTTAGTGCCTCTGGTGTGCACCAAAATCACCCTTCAAAACATACGCCCAACATGCGCGAAAATCCAAATCAGGTGCATCCATCGTGCACGAAATCATGAAATCCAATATCAAGCGCCGAACGTGCGCAAAATCAATCAGGTGCACAAGGTGCACAAAATAAATATCGAGTATCACAATCGAAATCGAAGTCCAGTGCACACTGCAAGCATATAATAACTATACAGAGTGCAGGAACCAATTCATGTGCATGCATACGCACAAAACCAACTCAACTGTTTAAAACCGTAAAATCACAAACATGTGAAATTAAAGCACGAAAACGATATCAAGTGCAACACTGTGCAAAGATCGTAAATCCTCAATCATCAAAATCAAATCATACGAATAAATCACCAAAAACATCGAAATCAATAATGGCGGAACAGTACCGCTCAAGTGCATCCTCTAAGAATCTCGGACCAACTGTCGCGGTCACTAGTGGGACGTCTCGTCGATGATCATGAACTCTGGCCTGCTGGTGTGCGTAACATGACCACTCCTGGGTCCAAGTCTTCTCCGTGGATTACCAATCTCACAATCCATCGGCTCATCGGCCCTGTCAAGGCAGCATATCACTGGCGTCGGCCTCTGGCTCTCTGAATGCACGTGACACATCTGATCCTGGGTGAAAATATCATTGCATCAGTGGCCTGGAAGGAATCCTGCTTACGGTCTATTCCATGCCTCATCTCTGCCAACTGTCCGAAAGTCGTTGTCCTTTCCTATATCTGCATCTTGCTCTGGAACGACTGCATACTTATCGCGACTCCTTCTGGAAGGTATATCCAAGTACAATGCCTCGGCATGCGCATCGCATCTCTGATGTCGGCGGAGGGGAACGTCATCATATCCAGGTATGTACGAACCTCTTACCCCACTTTTTCTCTAATGTCGACTGCTTCGGACTCGTCCCGTCGTGGCTGCATGGACTGAGCTCCAACGGCTATCCTCGTATCTAGAATCTCTCAAGAAATGCATTTCACCACCTAGCATCCGAATTACGTCGAGCCATCCAATCGATTCGTCAAAACCTCATAATCCCCCAAGAGCTCAACATCTTGGGTACAGTTTAATAGTATCGAGTACATACCACAGCATCGGTGGTCCAGCCGTAGAAGGGCAAACCCAAGCCTCACTAATGGCGCTGCAGAAATGCCGCAAACCCTATGTTTCAAAGGCTTTCACATGGTCATTAAGTCGAGTTAGGGTTTCATTCTTCTAGAGGGACCATAGAATTGCCTGCATGTCTTTCCGACTACCTTAAACTTAGAATAATTGGTTTCTGACATTCGATCGTCTCTGTCGACTCCCAACGTCTCCGCGTGAAGTCGTCTCTAGCTGGAATCAATCTATCTGATGACCTCGCATCAGGGTAGGCGAACGATCCACATGTCCTAGTCATTCATCCTCGATGACTAGCGACCTTCTATCATCTCTTAGTACAACTTATACTGCAATAGCTCCAACATCTGGGGCGATATCTCGTCGTTCGCAGCAATAACTGGCTCACTCGTCTGCATGCTGAACCGTGCCTCAATCATCAGGAGTAAGCAACACACCAACGGTCATCAAAATCTGGCTGGCCTCCATCATTGGCTCAATTCTCTAGTGTCGATCAGCACCTCCGAGTAACCTCATAAAGGCGATCCGCCAAACGCTCGTGGCGCGGAAACACAGTAAAAAGACACATCTCTGCAATCGTGTGTCGCCGGAATTTCGCCTTGGTCAGTCCTCGTTCGTGACGAGCTTATGCTGACCGCAACTCTAGCCGTAGCTCTCCCTGCCCGTAACCGTAGCAGCAAAACCAAACTGGTACCGATGAGGCTAGATCAGGAAGGAATATAATACTGAACAAGGAAATGTACATCCTAAGGCTTCATAAGTGGAGTGGCGTGTCGTAAATATGCCGCGGAACATACCAACGGTACGTCACTCTACTTTAGTCACCTATTCCATCAACCAAGGGTCATCCTACGCTCCGAAGGTTAAAACCTGGCTCTGATACCAACTTTGTCACGTCCCGAAAGTACGGAACATGACCGGTACTTAAACTACGAAACGTCTCGAGGCGTACATAATCTAAGTAAACCGAAAACCCAGAAATCCAAACCAAGAAAAGAAGTAGAGTGAAGGAAAACCAATTTAAAACAAGTAGTTTTAATAGCATAAGCCGAATTATGCGGTTTTTAAGAACATCAAAATTTACTGAAAATTTCGGCAGAGTCTCCTTTGTAAATACTGGCCCCCAAACGGGATACAACATGAATAGTATACGAAATCAATAAAAAGGCATCCCCAAGCGGGAGCTAGCTCTTCGTCAATCGACGGTCACAACCACACAAGCAATATAATATACAACGCCGAAAGGCGAGGATCACAACAGAAAAGGAAACTCAAAACAGCATGAAATTCGTATAAATACAACGCGCGACTCTAAGGTCGATAGAATAAACAACACTGGTCTCTATCTCTGAAATAATTACATGTTTGGTTGATGGAACTTTTAGATACAACGGAATAATAATATACAAGATATAATGGGGGTACGATACAAGTAAACCCACCTACTAGCAAATCACCCGAAGGAAACTATGCCCGCAAGCCGTAATGAAACCTGTACGGCAAACTTGCAAGAAACTGGGGCACAACGGGGGTGAGATGCCAACTCGTGAATAGAAAAACATCTACGAATAGAAATCGCATGTATGACGCAATCCTAGGTCATACGATCAATATACATCCTCAAATATATATAACCAGCAGCCTATAACAAGGCTAGGGTAAATATCTAACCCGAATGTAATCTCATGTACCCGTGTCAGTGTCCAAGGGTAGCAATATATCATATGAATGAGGTATGAATGCATGAAAATAGAATACATGTAAATGAAGAACTGTTTTCATAATTTAGTGAGATTTCCTTTGTATTTTTAAAATGAGGTATCATAATGAAATCAGCATAAAACAGTGCCTAACATCGGCACAAAACGTAATCCCAATATCTCGATATCTCTGTATCACAGTCTCTGTACCTCAAAATCTCGAAATCTCAATGTCTCAATCACAATATCTAGGGCGCCGTCAGTCCAGACCGGCCTTTACCATCCATCTCAAGACCACGACGGTATCCTCCGGATATCCGACGCGTCGGGTAAAATCACCGGTAGGTAGTGCTCCCCTGCCAGGCTCACAACGTCATCATCACGCGCTTCTTGCCCCGGGGTACCTTACCGGGTCCACCATGTACCCGAAATGGTTCATCCGCCTCCTCGAATCGGGTCTCGAAATCCATCAGCAAACTCATGGTGGACGACTCATACATCATGGGAAAACCGCACTTTTTATTTTAAAGAGAGAAAGAAGCTTATATAAGTTTTGCGGTTTTCCCCCAAAACCAGAAAATCTCATAGAAATCCGAATCCAATCCTCAATAGCATGTAAACAGTGCATATCGGCATAAAAATCCATGAATGCGGCATAACAACGAATATTAACATGATTGAAGTAACAAGTAATATCTACAATGTCTAATCTAGCATATAAGGCGAGTACACTAATATCATGTCTAAATTATTAGCTAACAACCTATGTCAATGCAATAGTATTTCTAAAGTGTACGTGGCATGACAATTACCGATGAAGATGTGTGTGAGCTGGCAAGTAAGTGTACGTGGTACATACGCATCATCGGTAATGGTGCTGGTGTCCTAACAGCATGATATCAATAATAGAGTATGAAACATAATATAAGCATGCGATGCGAAACGAACAACAATAAAGAGCGGGAGCTGAATACTAGACGCAACTATAACTAATCTGCATTAACCTAATATAAGTCCTACAAATGGTGCCTTTTGAAATAACATGAATCATGGGGTTTTGAAAATAGGGGCTACGGTGTTTTTATGAAAAGATACGTCTTTTGAAATATCCGTAGGATCCCTTGGGCTGTCTTTTAAAATACCCACGATTTGTTAGTTTTTGAAATAGGTAAGAATCGAATCTAATCTAACAACTAAACTAAACTAAAGGGCTAAGCTAACCAGCTGGATTACAGGTAAGGAAACCGCCTAACATCTGAGTCGATCTATATACATACCTGTATATATATTAGTCGGTGATCCCGCCTCAATAATATCATATCCGATTCCATATCTATAATCAGACATCCCAAGTCAAGAGTGCGGATCAATCATCAATATATAGCTCGTACGTAAATCCGTCGTACGGCATCCCCAAATCTGGGTACGGGTCAAAGTCACATCAATCACACTATTCATTTGGTATCTTCTTTATCAAATATCATGATCCGGAATAATGTCCTACGTCTAGTACAATATTGATGCCATCTATGTATGCATGCGGGTGTAAGAATTACTACGTCAGAAGACCCGCTAAAACATCATGTCGTATCTCAATACGAACCAAATCACGTCACCGATCTCCTGTCCTCAAGCCCAATCTCATCGACTCATCTCAAATTCCAAATACTATCCTCAAATCCAGTATATGAACACATAGTCCCATACCCATGTGAACACATAAATATATATTCCCATACACGCACATATGAAATAAGGAATGTATGCAAGTATGTATATGTGTGTATGTGTAAGTGTAATGCACCCACTACCTAAGGTTTCGTAACCATGCACCAATCCAACACCAATATCCATCTAAAATCATCAATAATAAATCCTAACAACATATCATAAATTGTTGGTGTGTATACGCATCCGTATACATCACCACGGACTGCGGGGGTGCTATACGCCATCCACCCGACTTCTCCCCGTAGATATAAATCTACTCACCTGGTCCTCGCTAGCCGGTGCCAACGTCGCCACGCGCTTGCTTGTCGTCTCGAAGTCCACATGGGGTACCTACATATCATAACGCACCGTATCGCATTAAAACTAAATTCGAAATCGAAACGGCATACGAAAATCAAATCGGCACGCGTATCACGCGTAAGTCCAAACCTATCGCCTACGCATGCAAGAATAGTCAAACCTACCCTCAATGTCGATGTACAAACGTCAAACCATCGAGAAAAATCCAATCATACTCATTTGCATAATTACAAGCACTAATTATAATATAAAATAGCTTACAATTCCCAAAAACCCCAATTTCACTTAAAAAGTCGTTTTTCCGAAAATCTAGCAAGCACAATTCGCCGTTTTTGTACAAAACATGATGTTTAAATGAATGTAGCGGCCAATATACTTATTAAATATCTTAAATAAGTCATAGAAACAATTTCTGGAATTTAATCTCATTAAATTCCAAAAACCCTAATATTCTAGTTTACAAAATACCCTTTTTAACAATTTCATAGCAAAAATGCACAAACTACAATTTAGGTTGGATTTCCATGAACTAAAGTGTTAAACTACACTTAATAAAGTTAATAATATGATAAAAATCCTAACCATATTTTTAATCTCATATTTCGAATTAAATCAAAAAAACTAGTTTGCAACAAAAAGCTTAATTTGGACATTTTTCAAGTAACAACTTGTAATTAACAACTAGATTAGTTTTCTACAAAACTAAATATGTTAATCCACCTCACTAAACCATACACAATCAAACACAACTCATTTCCACAACAAACCCTAACTTGAAATCTTTAATCATGCAATTAAACTCACATAACCCAAATTAACACTTAATTAACTTAGCTTTAAGAAATTAAGTAACAAACTAAGCAAAAAGTTTAGAATTATACCCAAAAACATTTGAAGATCCACAAGCATCCATGGCCCTCCAAAATGCTCTCTTTTCACAAGGATCCATGCTATACGGGCTAAGCTAAAATGGGTAGGAGTCGGATTTGGGTTTTGGGATTTTTTTGATGGATTTTGGGGCAATTTTTGATGAAGTTTTGAAGAGAAAAGAGAAGGGAAATGGGGGGGCTGTTGCTGCAGTAGGAGAGGGGGGGTCGGCTGGAATGGGAGGGGGAGAGGAGAGAGAGGGAGGTAGAGAAAGTGGGGGGAGAAAGTCAAGGTCAAAGCAAAGTCAAAAGTCTAACTAATTTATCCATTTTCTTTTCTTTTCTTTCATTTCATTTCCTTTGAAATTCAAGTGGGGAAAAAGATGGTGGCTGCTGAATTCAGCCATGGGGAGAAGTGAATGGGGGCGTGTGGGTGTGGGTACGGGTGTGGGGTGGTGAAAAATGATAAATACAATACCCCAAACATCCATTTACGCTAAAAAAAAAGCCTTTTTTCTTCAATAATTTCTAAACCGTTTTGGCAAATGATTTCGTTCCAAAAACCACATGATAAAATTTTATTTAATGTTTTATGATGCACAAAATTTGTTTCAACTCATTCCAATTTGTAATTTTCCCTAATTAAATGTATTAGTGACGGCTTAAAATAATAATAAAATAATATTTTTTCAGAAAATTTGAAATTTCACCAGCGGCTTAATAAACACCAAATAATAGCAATTACATAGCTAGAATATGTATATTTAATTTTTATAATAAGATATTTATATTGTGACTTTTTACAGAAACCCCCTTATTTTACCGATTTTTTCGAAATTTTACCGAAACGATTTTCAAAACGTTACACTACAGCAGGCAGAAGTTTAATGCTGATAGACGCCGTTGCAGACTTGAGTTCGTCGTTAGCGATAATGTTTTCTTGGGGGTTTCTCCGATGAAGGGCGTGTTGAGATTCGGAAAAAAGGGAAGCTTAGTCCCAGATATGTGGGTCCCATAGAGATTCTCGAGCGTGACGGCACAGTTGCTTATCATTTGGCTCTTCCACCTAGCTTTCCAGATGTTCACCCCGTGTTTCATGTATCGAAGCTTCGCAAGTACCTTCACGACCCCTCGCATGCAATTCTGTACCAGACAATTCAGTTGGAGCGCGATTTTTCTTTCACGGAGCAGCCGGTAGTCATTCTAGATCGGCAGGTGAAGAAACTGAGGTCTAAGGTCATACCATGAGTAAAGGTTCTTTGGCGTGGCCCGAACGGCGCAAAGGTCATGTGGGAACCCGAGGACGAGATGAGGAAGATATTTTCCCATCTTTTTGAAGAGTACGCGTAGTTAGATTTTAAATTCGAGGACCGAATTTCTTTAAGGGGGGAAAGATTGTAACGTTTTAAAAATTGTTGAAGTTAATTGTCCGATAATCGGTAATATAACTCGTGTTTTCCGTAAAACTTAGTTACAATTATTTTTCCACATAAACTTCAATATACCTATTTTAACTATGTAATTGCTAATATTTGGTATTTAATTAGTCACTTTTAAATTGCTAGTTTACTTAAATATTTTTCCTTAATTAATTATTTTAAATATTATTTTAAGTTTTCACTTATAAATTTAATTAGTGAAAATTATAAATTAGAATGGGTCAAGCACACAATAGTACACCATGACAACTTAAAACCTAGTTTCTAACATGTACCTTTTTCTAAAACTTGTCTCCAAGGTTCTAGTAAATTCTAGGATAAAATAAATTAGAAAATAAAATAAAATAAAAATAGAATTAAGAAGTATGGTGCATTAAAGAGGTAAAGAGGGGATTTTCTTGACTTGGAATTTTCTACACACACCCACACACTCTTTTGCTCACCTGGCCGAGACTCCTCCTGCAGCAAATCCCCATTTTCTCCACTTCATTTCCTCTCTAAAATTCTCAAATTTTCCATCAAAAATCCACACAAATTCTCACAAATTCATAATTAAACCCTCACCCATTATTCCTTGGCCTATACCAGCTTGGATCTAGGAGAAAGGTGGCATTTTGGAGGCTAAGTTTGCAAGTTAGATCTCATGATCGTTGAGGTATAATTTTAACCCAATGGTTACTTGTTGGTTAATTACTTCAATCAAATTTATTTAGGTGTCTAAATATGGTTCTAATTTCAAGATTTAGCTTTATAAAGAGAAGGGTTTAGGTTCAAGTTAGGGTTTTTAACACTTGATTATGGTTGCAATGTGTAGTTTAACATTTCAAGACTTGCAAAATATAATCTAGTTGTTAATTTGCTAATTGTTACTTTTAAATTGTCCTATTTAAGTATTCTTGCAAACTGAATTCATGATTAATGTAAATAAATGAGATTAAAAATTAGTTAATAATTGTGTAGCCTAATTAAGATATTAAATGAATATTGTGGCCACTATATTTGCTAAAACATCTATATTTGCACTAAAATGGTTAATTGTTACTTACTAGGTTTTTGGAATAAATCGATTTTAAGCAAGTTTGAGGTTGGAATAATCTATAACCTATTACCTAAAATATTTAGTGTGTTGAGAATGCGCGATTGGTACGATTGGCTTCTAGGTTAGGGAATTGCTACGTATAGAGACCCCTAGTTGTGGTTTGTGGTATTGTCGCGAGCGCGTTTTGTACACCAAGTGCGTGTACGTCTAGTTAGTGCGCGTTAGTTGTTTTGTATTGTTTGTGTCTGATTGGTAGAGATTTTGCATGCTTAGTTAATTACCGCAATTAAGACGATTTCGCTTGTAGCTAGCCGGTTGAGTACGGGTCGTCCGCAGGGAGATGGGAATCTTTTTCTATGTGCTTTAACGAGTTAAGTCCAAATGTCCAGGTTTGTTTGAGATTAACTATGTGCTAAAAATGTATATAAAGAGAGCTTGTTAGGGTTAGAATTAGGTTAGTTTGAGATAGGAGTCGCTCACTTCTTTCGTTGCCACTCTTAATATCGGTGTTACGGTAATCGGCAACAACAGGGATTAGCACGACTAGGAAGGAACTTGCGAGTATAAGCTAGGCTTTCCAACGCTTAGGTCCTTCCCTTTGGTCCTTGTCCGTCCGTTCTTGACTCTTAGCCTTAATCTCTAGTTAATTCAACCACAACCGGTCTCACTAAGGAATCACCGCTATCATGTAGGATAGGGTGCCGTAGGGAGCGGATTGTGGTTCAATTAACGGGAGTTTGAATTAAGATGATGGGCAAGAAAAGAGTGAGAGAGATTTCCTTCTCTCAAACTTTCCTTATCCTACCCTAACAAGTGAGAAAACTACCCACCCATTACAAAAAAAAAAGGAAAATAAAACAAAAGGAGGAAGATAGAAAGAAAGAGGTTAGAAGATTACAACTAGCTATTTGAGACCTCACCTTGGTAAGGATCAAGCTTAAGCATCATTGTTGTTAAGGATAAAGAAAAATAGAACAAGAAAGAAACAAACAACAAATAACAACAACTAGATTAGCAAATAAAAATTACAAGCAATTATAATTAACAACATCACAAGACAAGCATGATAAAGAAAAGAACTCTTTTATTCATCACTTCACTCATAAAAGCTCACTACAAAGTTTTAATGGAGAAAAGATGAAATGAGGAAGAAGAACAACAAAAAATCCTAAAATCTAATAAAAGAATTAAGCCTCCTTCACTTGGCATTGTTCTGGGATATTTATAGGCTGGAAACTGGAACCCTAGGGCAACATTCTGGCCCTACATGATATTACAAAATTGCCCCCAGAAATTTGTCAATTGCCGAGTCAACATGGCCGCGGATCCGCGGCCTAGACGCCATGTTGGCCGCGGATCCGCGGCCATTTAGGGGAATTAGGTCATAATTTTTGGTGTGGTTCTCTGTGTTGCTGTACTCTTTAGTGTGGTATACTTTTTTTCTCAGAAGCTCTTCACATTTCTTTCAGATTTTCAGCAGATCAAAAGGTGATTTGATGTGGATCTTTTGCCATGATTTCCTTGAGCTCCGCGTAGATATCTTGGATTTTGTGTTGCTATTGTGCTTTGTGCATGAAAATGACCATCGATTTGCCATTTTGTCCCTTAAACTGGTATGCAGCAACATACGGATAGAGAGAGGAGACCCGTATTTTATCTGTGGTTGGCAGTTATCCAGAATTTATCGCGCTTTTCCATGAATTCCACTGTTTAGAGCTGAGAATCTGTAACCTGCAATTATCTAGCAAAACACGGATCAAGAGTACCTACCTATAAGCAATGTGATCAAAAAAGGGCGGTATAAAAATGCAAAAATCTGATATGAACAAATACCCCCAAACTTATCATTTGCTCATCCCGAGCAAAGCCAATTTATTCACAAAAAATCCTAACCTAATTTTCGCAGGGAACGCGATTGCACTGAGCATGTGCAACAAGCCGTTAAACCTCTAGGTGTCACTAGTGGGAGGAGTGTTGTCTCCTGAGGGTTTTTAGCGGATACTACCCACAAAATCCCGTCAATCTAGTTTTGCGAAACAACTATGATTCAAAACCCTAATTTTTTTTTAAAAAATAACAATTCTATAATCCTAATTCTAGACTATCGAACCTTTATTTTTCACACCTCGCTTCTCATTTAACTTAAGATTTTATATGTCTTTACGTGCAGTGCAAATAGTGTCGTTAAGTTTCAGAAGGATCGATTAAAGTCTTTATGTCACAAAATAAAGCCCAGATAAAAATTTAAAAAGGATCACATAAGTTTTATAAAGAGTTAGGCATTTTTCAAGTTTCGTTTTCCAGTAAGGTTTCAATTTCAGAATTTCTATCTTCCTTAACAGGAAACTAGGTCTTATTTTTCACTCCACCTTTTTCTTGTTTTCATTTCATACACACCTCTGTGAACGTGCAATAGTCTTTATCATAGAATAAAACCTTCATATCTCCGCTAGAAATACTTTTTTTATAAAAACCTGTCTTTTGTCAAGATTATTCTCATACAAAGAACCGTTAGGAATTTTAACTCGGAGAGAACACTTGCTTGATTTTGTTTTAATCTGGACTTTCTAGGCTTCTTAACGAGCTCTGGGCCAATGCTCCCAAACCAGTTGGCTTTAGAGCATTAGGTGTGGAGACACCCCAGAGGACTTAATTATTCAAGTTACCTAGGCCCAAAAACAAAAGGCAATTTAGCGTGAAAATCATGACGATTCAATGCGAACGGAGATATAACCGACTGTTTAATTATTTTTTTGGATAAAAGACGTGTTTAGTGGGTTCGGTGTGTAATCATTCCAATCAAGTTCCAGATGGGTTATTTTTCAAAATTAGTTCCAATTAAGGCATCAATAACATCCCTTCATATCCGCTTCACTTCATAAACTATTCTTGATATTACTTATTTCAGAACAAACCTATTTGATTCTCAGAAAATAATTTATCCATTTAAACGTTTTTAGACATAATAGACTTGTCATCTAATTTTCAAAACTCACGACACGTGTAGTGTGATGTAAAGACGTATATCAGCTATAGTCAACTTCAAAGGAGAGTTATCTTTCAGGTTTTCAAAATCTAAAAATAAGATTTAGTTATTCTTATCTTATCAAACAAAATCGTTGAAATGTTGAATCTGAGTTCTTCCACTAGCTAACTTGACGAAAAAGTTTTTATGTTTTTAGAAAATTTCAGATTTTTATGGATTTTATGGATGTATGCAGATGCAAAATATACATATGGATGCGAAGGTTAGAAATGCGTACTGAGCGTACCCCCAAACTTAAACTGGAAAGTGCCCTCACTGTCATTGCATGAAAAAATCATTGAAGTGTCAAAATTGTTGGTTAGATATACACACATTTTTTTTTGTTTTTAAAGAAAAGAAACTATTAAAAATGGATATGCACCGGAAAAGAATATCCACATATATATACAAAATGGTATATACATACCCCCAAACTTTTTTGAAACAGTGTCCACTGTTTTGGCTGGATAACCGAAGTTTGGTGGTAGGCAGAGGAAGACTATGCAGGGTAAACCGGCTCCTGTAAGACCAGGAGCTCCTCTGTTGGTTCGGCGCTAAGGTACGGTTTTAGTCTGTGTCCGTTTACTTTGAAAAATGAACCGTCCTTTGGATTCTCCAAATCCACAGTGCCATGCGGATACACATTCCGCACAAAATATGGCCTTTTCCAGCGAGATCTGAGCTTACCTGGATGGAAATGTAGCTGGGTGTCGTAAAGCAGTACCTGTTGACCATGTGCGAATGTTTTGCGCAAAAGGTGTTTATCATGAAACACCTTCGTTCGGTTCTTAACGACAACTGCATTTTCGTAATCCTCATCCCGAAGCTCGCTCAATTCGTTCAACTGCAGCTTCCGATGGCTGCCCGCATCTTCGAGAGACAGATTCAGCTCCTTTATCGCCCAAAATGCGCGATGCTCTATTTCCACAGGAAGGTGGCAAGCCTTTCCGTAAACAAGCCGATAGGGAGACATGCCAAGATCGGTCTTATAAGCCGTTCGAAATGCCCAAAAGGCATCAGTGAGTTTCAACGACCAATCTTTACGGTTCTTGGAAACCGTCTTCTCCAGTATCTGCTTGATTTGCCGATTTGAAACTTCAGCTTGCCCACAGGTTTGGGATGGTAGGGCGTAGACAGCTTATGATTAATGGAATATTTCCACATCAAGGCTTCGAAAGTCTTATTACAGAAATGAGTTCCATTGTCGCTAATGATCGCTCGGGGGTGCCCAAACCGGAAGAAAATGTTTTCCTTAAGAAATCTAACGACAACCTTGTTGTCGTTAGTCCGGCTGGGCACAGCCTCGACCCACTTAGAGACATAATCAACAGCTAGAAGGATGTAGAAGTTCCCAAAAGAGTTGGGAAACGGCCCCATGAAATCAATCCCCCAAACATCGAAAATCTCCACAACCAAGATTGGATGGAGCGGCATCTCGTTTCTCCTGGATATCCGGCCTAAGTGTTGGTACCGGGAGCAAGTCTTGCAGTAGTCATGAGCGTCTTTGAAGAGTTGTGGCCAGTAGAAACCACACTGCAAGATCTTCTCGGCTGTCTTTCTGGGGCCAAAATGCCCGCCACATGCTTGATCGTGGCAAAACGACAGCACACTCTTGAATTCAGCGTCAGGGACACACCGGCGAATAATCTGGTCGGGACAGTACTTGAACAGATAGGGTTCGTCCCAGTAAAAGTGTTTTACTTGGGATAAGAATAGAAGTCTGTCCTGACTTGACCATTCAGTCGGTAGTAATCCTGTGGCCAAATAGTTCACAATATCTGCGAACCAGGGTTCGCAAGATACTGTCAAGAGCTGTTCATCCGGAAAAACGTCGTTGATCAGAATTTGAAGCGACGGCGAAGAAGGAAGTCGTGAGAGATGGTTGGCGACTACATTTTCACATCCTCTTTTGTCCTTTAGGTCAAACTCTTGAAGCAAGAGGATCCAACGTATCAGCCGAGATTTTGCATCTTTCTTCGCAAAAAGATGGCGCAGAGCAGAATGGTCCGTATAGACGATGACTGGAGAGCCGATGAGGTAGGGCCTAAACTTTTCTAAAGCAAATACAACAGCCAAGAATTCCTTCTCAGTTGTTGTATAATTCAGTTCGGCGTCGTTCAGGGTTCGGCTAGCATAATAGATTACGTGCGGCATCTTGTTGATGTGTTGTCCAAGGACAGCACCGATGGCAAAGTCGGATGCATCACACATAATCTCAAATGGGTGCGTCTAGTCAGGAGAAGAAAGAACGGGAGCAGAAGTGAGTGAGCTTTTTCATGACTCGAACGCAGTCACACAGCTCGAGTTGAAGTCAAATGTCGTGTCCTTGTCCAGCAAAAGAGTCAAGGGCCTAGCAATCTTGCTAAAGTCCTTGATGAATCGTCTATAGAAACCGGCATGGCCAAGGAAGGCTCGGATGTCTCTGACGCATCTAGGAGGAGGGAGATTGGAAATGACTTCAATCTTTGCTTTATCTACCTCAATGCCTTTTTGCGAGATGATATGTCCTAAGACAATACCTTCGCGCACCATGAAGTGGCACTTCTCCCAGTTCAAAGTGAGATTCTTGTCCTTACACCGGGTAAGGACAGCGTCGAGATGCAGCAAACACTCATCAAAGGAATCGCCGAAGATGGAGAAATCATCCATGAAGATCTCCAAGAATTTTTCCACCATGTCTGAGAAGATTCCCATCATACACCGCTAGAAGGTAGTGGGCGCATTGCATAACCCAAAGGGCATGTGACGATATGCAAACGTGTCGAAAGGACAAGTGAATGTGGTCTTGTCCTAGTCTTTTTTGGCGATGGGAATTTGATTATAGCCGGAGTAGCCATCAAGAAAGCAGTAGTACTCGTGTCCGGCCAATCGTTCAAGCATCTGGTCAATGAAAGGTAGCGGAAAGTGGTTCTTCCGCGTTGCGGCGTTGAGTTTTCTATAATCGATGCATACTCGCCACCCAGTCTGGGTACGAGTAGGGATTAACTCGTTCGCCTCGTTGGTTATGACCGTTATGCCTGATTTCTTGGGGACAATGTGAATGGGGCTAACTCACTGGCTATCAGAGATAGGATAAATGATACCACTATCTAGACACTTTACGATCTCCTTTTTCACAGCCTCCTTCATGACTGGATTGAGTCGCCTTTGTGGATCCCTGGCTGGTTTGGCATCATCCATAAGATGAATGTGATGTTCAACGTGTTAGTTATATGTATGCCCTAGAGGCCATTACTGTACATAGGATGTATATTGAAGTGGATGCTGGGACATATATAGGGAGGACTTTCTTGCTCGACATGATAGTATGCTATCTGGTTGAACTTTACCTTAACGTGTATACTGATTGTCTCTCTGTTACATGTTGGTAAAGCCCTTAGGATGTGTGCTTGACTACCTGGACTATGATGCGGATCATACTAGTGGGGACATGGTAGTCCATAAGTACATCCTTCAAAGTCCCTAGTCGAGGGTGTATCGATATACCAGAGTAGACTAGCGTATACCTTCTCGACCCATACAGATGGGCGATGGATGATCCCATATCCATTGGTGTTTGACATCAGAGATGATATACGGGTGCTCAGTAGAGACTGGGTACACTGGACGGACTCGCCGAGAACTCCCAGATGGTATTATACCTCACGTCAGATGGCAGTTCTCTGGTGACACTGGTACAGAGTAATCTGTTGACCCGAGATCGTCATAGAGTCTTGTGTGGTTCCCACTGTGCTTTGATTTCCATCTTACCACGTCCAAGAGGGCGTGCAAAACGGTGGTTTTTGGGTACAGTCCCGAGTCACATGGAGGCAATGAGCGATAGGAGGAGATTCGTCTCTCCCGGTATAGGGAGTTGATGTTGCGCTGTGTTCGATTGGCTATAACAGGAAATCCCTGGCCAGGGTTGCTGAGATTTACTGGTAAGTGTTACCAGTAGTTTCTCGAATTGTTATAGACCTCATATCGACACGACTTATCGAGCTATTGGGGTCTGACGTTTACCACCCCTAGGCGAGATATGCGACATATCAGACGATCAGACCGGACTGTACGGTAGTGTTACTGGTTGGATTCACTGGAGTGTGAGCGGGTTTGCTCGTCGATCTTCTGATTGCTCAATATCCGGGTGGCCGTTACGTTTAGCAGACCGCTTGCGGCTTGTGGGTGTTTGATATGATCATCATCTGCTGCCGGCGTATTGACGAGTCTTTAGAGTCCTACACAGAGGTTTCCTGGCTCAAGCGAAACGAAATAGGAGCGCATATGAGATATGTGCGGGACCGAGAATAATGCGTGTATGTGATACCGTATTTCATTCTCGCGATGAATGTGTCGAATGGTTGTATGCGATATAACCTAGTTATCGAATCAAGGATTGATTCGATAAACCGATACATTGGATATTAGTCGGTTGTATGCGATATGACCGGATCATTAAATCAAATGTTGATTTAATAATTTAATGCATAATTATATATTTGATATATTACTTTGCATTAACTAGTATCGGTTCACTTTAAATGGATTTTCTCGCTCGGATGTGCGCATTATATATGTGATATGATTTTGTGCACATGCTTGTATCATGTTTGATGGTGCATGTAAAATTGGTTAAGTATAAAGAATTAAACCTTGGTTAATGAAATGGTTAGGGTTTATTATTTGCTTATTTATTTATTCATTCATTTATCTATTTCTTTTTGGATGAAAAGAATGAGAAAAGAAAACAAATGGTTGCTTTCTTAGAAGCTTCTTCAAGCTTCATGTAACTTTGACCAAAGCAACCATTCTTGTCTTCTTCTCTAACCCTAACCATTCCACCTAACTAAAGTTAATTCTCTACACTTTACCATGGTTAAAGTTATGATAAGTATTATAATTCTTTTCTTTTTTGAATTAACTTATCATAACATAATTCTTCTTCTTCTTCCTTTCTTCACTTGAAGAAAGCAAGCTCCATCAATGGTGATTGATGGAAATGAGTGAGAAATCCAATTCTAAAGTCTACCCACTTCCTATTTCTTCATCCTCTACCTCTTGCCAAGTAGTAGAGTGTGTTTCCTTCACAAGTTTCATGGCTTGGTGAAGGTGGAGCTTGATCTAGCGATGCCTCGACGTAGATCATCTTCGGCATGGACATCGACGACCTAGCTCGCCATTTCTCCGACGAAGCCGACGCTAGAGCCCGGGAATTCACTAGGACAGCGAGGGGACTTCGTTGCGGAGCCGTGGAGGTGGAGCACCGGATCTACAAAGGTTGTATTTCCGTATTCTTATAGTTAAGTGTTAACTAGTTTACTTTTCGCCTAGAAATCTAGCCAACGATCCGTTCTAGGGTTTCTCGGCACCGTTAAAATTTGAAATTGGCATGGTTGATGCCTTGTGAGACCTTATTAGGGTGCCTAGGAACCCTACACAACGATTAGGGGACTAATCCCTTTGATGTCCGCCATTGACCAGCCAAAGGCTTGCCTATTGCTGTGCAAGACCGTAAGAAGGGCTTTCTCTTGCTCTGGAGCCAGAGAAGCCGAGATGATAATAGGAAGGGTCTCGTTCTCACCCAAGTTAGCGTACTTAAGGTGAGACGGCAATGGCTTGAGTTCGAGCGTTGGAGGTGAAACGATTGAAGGCAGGATTGGTGAAAAAGTTTCGAACTCAAAGGATTCCAGCAGAGGTTCAAAACGAGTGTAAGCGACCGAGTTGGATGGTTCAGGTAACTCATCTAGAAATTCGAAGGATTCAAACTCGGGTGGTGAGTGCCTAAGATCGTTCGAGAAAGTGAAACACTCTTAGTCATTGTCGGGCGCAGAAGCAGCAGCAGGTTCGAAGAGGAACGCACTAGTGGCGTTAAGGTTGTCGTGATCGAACAGAAACTCCTTGAATTCACACTCCTCCGGTGTGATCTCCTGGATTGAACAAACGTCTAGTATATGAGCATTAGGTTCGGAGGGCTGATTCCCCAACCTAAAAATGTTGAGTTCAATTGTCATGTTTCCAAAAGATAGGTTCATAGAACCATTTCGACAATTGATCACAGCATTTGAGGTTGCAAGGAATGGACGACCGAGTATCACTGGAATTTAATTCCGGGGATTAGTTACAGGCTGTGTATCTAAAATAATGAAGTCAACAGGGAATATGAAGTCCCTAACCTTGATTAACACATCCTCTAGCTCACCCCTTGGATGGGTGATCGATCGGTCGGCCATTTGGAGAGTACAGTGTGTGGGTTTCAGCTCTCCAACACCTAGTTGCTCATATACTGAGTACGAAAGCAGGTTAACACTGGCATCAAGATCTAAAAGTGCGCGGTTGATGTTCTTATACCCAATGGTAATAGAAATCGTAGGACAGCCAGGGTCCTTCCGTTTTTGAGGTAAAGATTGGGTAAGAGTATCACTCACAGCACTAGCCAAGAAAACTTTCTTGGGTACCTGAGATTTTCTCTTTTTCGTGCACAAGTCCTTTAAGATTTTCGCGTAGGAAGGGACTTGTTGGACAGTATCTAAAAGGGGAATATTGATGTTAACCTGCTTAAACAACTCCAGAATCTTCTCCATTTGTGGATTTTGTTTATTGGACATCAACAGGTTTGGAAATAGAACGTTTTTAAAATTGGTTGAGTCCAATGCTTGTGGAGGAGATTGTGGAGTTGGAACGGATCCCAGAGCTGGAGTTTTCGTGGAGTGAGAAGTGGGTCCGTTTAGAGCAGAAGAAGAAGAAGAGCCTTTTGAAGAAGGGAGAATAGGCTCAGAAGATGAGGAAGGAGAAGAAGAAGACGAAGCGGCCGGGGTGTCATTATCCTCAATTGTTGTGCCGATGTTGTTTTGCAGCATCCTTCCCGATCTCAATGTAGTCACGGCACTCACGTTATGGTTATGTTGTTCAAGAGCAACATGCACATTGTGTGGGTGACCAGGATTTGGGAGTGGTTGAGATGGAAGCTTCCCCTTTTCTCGCTCGCTTAACGCCGCATTCAGCTGTGCAATCTGGGCTTCGATGGTCTTGATGCTTTGCCCGTGTGCAGCAGTGTGTTGCACCAAAGACTGAATAGACGACTGGATGTTTGCGGTGGATTGTGTCGATTGTTTAAAGAATGCCTCCAGACTTCGTTCTAGCGAGGAAACCTTATCGTTGTTTGACGGAATAAAGTTGTTTTGAGGAAAAGAATTGTTGGGTGCAAAATTGTTCGTCTGATTTTGAAAAGGTTGGGGTTGGAAGGGCTGCTGAAATTGATGTTGAGTTTGTTGCTGAGCTTGTTGTTGCGGCGGAGGGGGCCTCTGGAAATTGTTGCCTTGGAATTGATGCTGGTTCTGATTCCAGGCGAAGTTGGGGTGGTTCCTCCAACCAGGATTGTAGGTGGAAGAGTATGGATCGTTTCTTGGTCTTTGCTGAAATGCAGCATTAACCTGATCCTGTCCTTGAGATGGTGGATTGTAGGGACACTCTTCGGTTAGGTGAGATGGATCGGAACAACAAGCACAAATGGTACGAAGGGGAAGAACAGGGGCAGGAGCAGGAGATGAAAATTTGCTCTCTATCGCTTCAAGTTTTCTCGTTATTGCAGCCATTTCGGTTTTCATTGCAATAGAGATATCGAGTTGGTGAATGCCTACCCTAGACTGACCAGTAGAAGTAGAGGAAGAAGAAGAAGTACTTGGTCTGGTGCTCTCGCATTGAAGCGTTTGTTCCGCAAGGTCGTCGAAGAATTGCCATGCTTCCTCGTCAGATTTTGATAGCAAGTGGCCTTGACAAATGGTTTCCAACAACTGCTTGGTTGCTGGATTCAGGCCCTCGTATAAAGTTTGGCAAAGTTGCCATTTCTCAATACCGTGGTGAGGGCACTGAACAAGAAGGTCTTTATACCGGTCAAAGCACTTCCAAAAAGGTTCAGTAGGAAGCTGGGCAAATTGGTTGATTTCGTTATGGATCCTCGCGGTTTTATGATTTGGATAGAATTTCTTGAGAAACGATTTCATAAACTCGTCCCAACTGGTTATGGAGTGGGAAGCAGTGCTATACAGCCACTTTTCAGCAAGATCGCACAAAGTGAACGGAATGACCAGTAGCCATATATCATCGTCTGACAGCTGGGCCGTTTTCATCATGGCACAAACATTCTGGAACTTGTTGATGAAGTTATAGGCATCTTCAGATTCAAGCCCATGAAATTTCGGAAGCATGTTAATGAAGTGGGGATTAATTTCAAAATTATCCCCATTGGCCGGTGGAAGGGAAAGACAGGTGGGAAGTGAAGAGCGGGTGGGATAGAAATGATCCTGGAGCGCGATTCGCTGTGGCGCTACAACAGGCGGTGGTTGTGGGTTATTCGCATCCATCGAAGGTGGAATCAATCTCGGGAGAGTTGAAGGGATGTTAGGATTAAATCCTGACATCGCAGAAGAAGAAGTTGGTGATAGTGATGTTAGTTATGTATATGCCCTAGAGGCCATTGTTGTACATATAATGCATATTATGATGGATGCTTGGATATATACAGAGAGGACTTTCTTGCTCGTCATGATAGTATGCTATTTGGTTTCACTTTATCTTAACATGTTGGCTTGTATTGGTTTACTGTCTTTCTCTCACATGTTGATAAAGCCCTTAGGATCTGTACTCGACTACTGGGACTATGATGAGATCATACTAGTGGGGCCACGGTAGTCGATGAGTACATCCTATAATTGTTCCTAGTCGAGGGTATATCGAGACAGGGCATCGATACACCAGAGTAGACTAGCGTATACGCATCTTGACCCATATGATGGGCGATGGATGCTCCCATATCCATCGGTGTTTGACATCAAGGATGGTGTACGGGTGCTCAGTGGAGACTGGGTACACTGGACGGACTCACCGAGAACTCCCAGATGGTGATATACCACATGTCAGATGGCAGTTCTCTGGTGACACTGGTACAGGGTAGTCTGTAGACCCGAGATCGTCATAGAGTCTTGTGTGATTCCCACAGTGCTTTGATTTCCACCTTACCACGTCCAAGAGGGCGTGCAAAATGGTGGCTTTTGGGTACAGTCCCAAATCACATAGAGACAATGAGCGATAGGAGGGGATTCGTCTCTCCCGTTATAGGGAGTTGATGTTGTGCTGTGTTCGATTGGCTATAACTGGAAGTCCCTGGCCAGGGCTGATATAGAGATATACTGGTAAGTGTTACCGGTAGTTTCTCGATCTGTTATGAGCCTCACATCGACACGACTTATCGGTTACTGGGGTCTGACGTATACCACCCCTAGACTTGATATGCGACATATAAGACGAACAGACCGGACTGTACGGGAGTGTTACTGATTGGATTCACAGGAGAACGGATAGGCTAGCTTGTTGATCTTCTGATCGCTTAATACCTGGGTGGCTGTTACGTTTAGCCGACCGCTTGCAGCTTGTGGGTGTTTGATATGATCATCACCTGCTACCGGCGTATTGACGATTCTTTAGAGTCCTACACAGAGCTTTCTTGGCTCAGGCAAAACGGAGTAGAGGCACATATGTGATATGCGCAGGACCGAGGATAATACGATATGAGATACCGTATTGTATTCTCGCGATATTTAGATATGAACCGGGTCATCGGATCAAGTGTTGATTCGATGAATCGGTACATGATATATTAGTCGGTTATATTCGATATAGCCGGATTGTCGGATCAAGTGTTGATTCGATGATTTAATGTATAATAATATATATGATATATTGTATTACATTATCTAATATTGGCTCGCTTTATTATTTCATTTTCTCACCGATTAATACATTGATATATATGCGATATATATTAATTGTATTATTTTCTTTTGTTACAAATATAATATATATGTGATATATATTATAGTAACATGATATGATTTATTATGAAACATGTTTAGTAATGATAAAAAGAGATTAGGGTTTGATTAGGATTAGCTCCTTCTTGTTCATTCTAGAAGGATTTCCTTTTTGTCTTGGTTAAGATATTATGGTTGATACTTATCCATGACTCATGATTAACCTAACCAAACCCTAGCTCTAGTTTATTCTCTACAAAGGTTAAGCTTCTCATCCTTGACCATGGTTCCATAATCAATCATATATTCTTATCTACTATTCATCACAAAAGAGATTATCTCATTATTCTTCATCTTCTTCTCTCTTGAGTTTTGGAAAGAGCTCACTAGTTATTTCTTTTGTGATGATTTCTTGTGAGAAAATGATATAAAAAGAAAGCATAAATACTACTCTATCATCCTCATCTAATCTAGCCCATTAGATTAGGGTGTTCACCTCATTAGAGTGAGAGAGCTTGAGTTATAGGAACTTCGACGTAGATCATCGGAGAAGCGGAACACTACAAGCTAGCATGGATCGTTCGAGTCGTGGAGCCTCTCTTGAGTCCGGGAGATCATGGATCGCGGCAAAGGGACTTCTACTCGGAGCTTGTGTAGCGAAGGAGCGGACTACAAAGGTTGTAATCCCTTATACTTAGTAGTAAAAGATGTTTACTTGCATGTTAAACCCTAATAATCTAGCAAAGATCCCGGCTTTGGGTTATTCGGCACGTCTAAAATTTTATTCGGGCATGTTTGATGCCTTATGAACCTTCACAAGAGTGCCTAAGAACCCTACAGTGGTATCAGAGCCTAGCTAGAGCTTTAGGCGACGTGTTTACGAAGTTAAAACTCCGAACGAACTCCGAATGAGACGAAATGACCCCCTCTCTGGACATTTTCTAAAACCTGTGATTTTTTAGAATTAAAAATTCCTAAAAAATTCAGCAGGAAAATATAAGAGTAATGGTGAAAAACGGGCGCATACAACGTACAGACCGCCGTGGAACCGCGGCCTTACCGCTCTTAAACCGCGGTTCCGCGGCCATACGGAGGGTTTATGCATTGGTTTTTGCACTATTATATCTATTTCTGGATGTGCTATCTTTTGGGTATTTTTAATCTGACTCAAGTGTTGAGTATTCTGGGGTTTATTTTGTAATCGTAGATTCGATCGGAATATTTAAATTCGTTTTTAATTTCCGGATATTTAGAAACTGTTAAAATGTTCGAACGGATATCATTAACTCACTTTTTCCCGGCACGAAAAACTTTCAAGTGTTGAATTTTTATCGGGTTTAAATCTTTCGAAAAAATGTGCAAGTAACACGATGGACCCTCTAGAAGACAACAAACCTTAACTCGATTATGTGACCGTCTTGAACTGCCTCTAAACCTTAGGGTTTGGAGCAGTACGGCGTGCCACATGTGAGGCGTTGGCTTGACCCTTCTACGGCTGGATCACTGGTACTGTGTCATATTCTGGGATTATTTGAACTCTGCTCAAGTGTTGAGCAATTTAGGAAATTTTGGGTATTTGATTATCTGTTCGGAAAGTTTAATACTGTCTATTTATCTGGAATGTGATACAATATGTGGAATTCATAGAGTTAGGCATGAAATGCGAAGTATGTGATATTTCGGATTTACGATGCCTAAAGTGATTATGGATTCCAAATATTGTAGTTTTACAATTTCTTTTCTGTGACCGTAAGTGTAGTATGTAGTTGTATTGCCGGTTCTCGTTGCTATACGTCAAAGACGATCGGTGTATGCATACTTACTTACGTTGTTGATATGTGATATTATGTGTTGCTGTGATATGTTATATTGGATCGTCGTGTTCAGAATAGCCGGGGGTTTTATGTAAGATGAGGGTTTTTATTTTCATTCATGTAAAATTCATTTGTATGTAATATTCTTTTATTGGGGAACTTCTGGGTTGAGGTTGATGTCACCGGTGTATATTATTTACTTTTCCGCATTAGGTAGACCCAAGGAGGGGAGCACAAGTAACCGGGTTCTAGGGTCCAGTGGGAGGCCATTTCGAGGAGTCGAGACTGGGTCTCCTAACCCTAGAATTGGCAGTGTTACTTGCCGCTCTCGTAGGGGTCTTAGGATGTGGGTTTGGCTATTCGTCGCGACCGTGGAATCCGTGTTTTATACAGGCTCGTATTGAAAACACGGACATCCTAGTATATCCAATATTTCATATATGTTCTTCTGCTGCAATGTTCTCTGATGAGATCATATTACTGTCTTAGACGAATGCTTATACTATATATATATATATATATATATATATATTGATATATAAATATTACTGCTTTCGTTTCTTCTGTGATGCTTAGGAAGCATAAGCTGATGGGATTTTATTAATGAGATTAATAAAAAGAAAAGAAACCTAAAAGATGTTGTAGAATCAAAACTTTATAAAAAGGGTAGCTACAGTTTTGCTTTGCATAGCGGTATATATGATATACCCTGCACCTTATTCGATGAGGAATGAGCTGAGATCTCTTCACCGGGAGTGACCTCTTTAGCGAAACTGGCAGATGCTACAAAACTCGGTTTGTCTTTTGATTGCTTTTAGAGTTTTGCTTTGCATAGCGGTATATATGATATACCCTGCACCTTATTCGATGAGAAAAGAGCCGAGATCCCTTCACCGGGAGTGACCTCTTTAGCAAAACTAATGAAAGACTCAAAAACACTCCATTTCAAAATTTCACATGATTCTACGACGATATAAAGTTCATTACGCTCATAGTTTTCTGAAAAACCTGCATAGCCCTCCGTCATTTCAGATAAAGACTAGTTAGTATTCGTGCTACGTTTGTTGACTATGTTAAGGCGTAGTGTGCGGTAGCTAATTAGTACTTATCTGCTAAAACATGAGATGTGATTGGATTAGGGTAGTTGTACGACTTTGTTGACTATGTTAAGGGTCGTGCAGGTGGGTTTAATTCAATCGGGAAATGACGGGTTGAACTTGGCTAGCAATTATGATTTGTTGACTATGTTAAGGTCATAAGTTGCTAGGGGCAAAATATTATCGGGAATTTCAAGTGTTGAAATTTGCGATGAGATTGCATACCTCCTATGAGATAGTTGGATCCCGATACCCACTGCGAGTAAGTGTTACTCCTGGGAGAGTTTTACACAGAACAATTAGCTTATCAAGTAGGTGTCTAGAAAAGTGTTAGCGGGGTTACGCCTCTAGGAAAACGAGGTTTACTTTAATTAGGTCCGTGTGAAAGCACGGGGAACCTCCCTTAAGTACCGACACTGATCTGGCTGGAAGATTGACGAAATTGTAGGGTATAATTAATCCCGGCTAATCTTACCTTTTAGGGTTTGAAGGTAGATTTGATAAAAAACAGTGGGAGATATCCTGATTAGATAAGATAATAACCAATCTAATCTTGCAAGAGCATACGCTAAAGTGTTTTCTTCTCTCTCTCTCCAGGTAGCGACCATGTCAGGTCATAATCAAGATAATAATATGGATGTATTGACTGAACCGGATTATTATACTGAGCAGGGGAACGTTGGTCCCGTTCTTTCTTATAAGAGTTATAAGACTGAACAGGGAATAGGAGAATATCTGGATTCTCAAGCCGCCCAAAAGAACATGCATGTTGATGCATCTTCTTCAGGTGTGTTAGTTATTGAGAACTGTTTCTCAGTTTACCCTACGTTCTGGGTATTAGATACCGGATCAGGATCCCACATATGTAAAATGTTACATGGGCTACGTAAAGGTAGAGAATTGGGAAAAGGTGATCATTCCGTTCAAGTAGGAAACGGTGCACGTATTGCAGCCAAAGCAGTTGGCAAATATCACCTAGTATTACCAAGTTGTGATACACTGATTCTGAATTAGTGCTATTATATACCGAACATGATGTGCAACATTATATCAGTTTCTTTATTAAGTAAAGAAGGATATAATTTTATAGTAAAGGATAATGTTATGAACATATTCCTAGATCAAAAGTTGATTGCATCAGGCTCGTTACATAATGGCATATTCATTCTAAATCAAAATACAGTCCTCAATATACAAAACACACACAAGAGGAAGAGTTCAGAAATGAACGAATCCTACTTGTGGCATTGTAGACTTGGTCATATCAATACGACATGACTGGCTAAGTTACATAAGGATGGATATTTGAATCCGTTCGAATTATCATCTTATGATACTTGCCATTCATGTCTCAAAGGAAAAATGACCAAAGCTCCGTTTAGTGGACACGGAGAAAGAGTTACGGAACTCTTAGGACTAGTACAAAGTGATATATGCGGTCCCATGTCTACGCATGCCATGAACGGTTTTTCATACTTCATTACATTCACTGACGATCTTTCTAGATTCGGACATGTGTTCCTGATGAAACAAATGTCTGAAGCTTTTGAGAAATTCAGAGAATATAAGCACGAAGTAGAGAATCAAACGGGCAAAAGTATTAAGATTCTTCGATCTGATCGAGGAGGAGAATACTTAAGCAATGAGTTTCTAGATTATCTAAAAGAGAATGGGATTCTCTCTCAGCTTACTCCTCCTTATACACCACAGCACAACGGTGTATCGGAACGTAGGAATCGCACCCTATTAGATATGGTGCGCTCAATGATGAGTACAGCTGAGTTACCTATTTCCTTCTGGGGTTATGCGCTTAAGACAGCAGCATACTTATTGAATCAAGTTCCGTCTAAATCTGTACCTACCACACCATAAGAGATATGGAGTGGGAAGAGACCATATTTTAAACGAGTTAAGATATGGGGTTGTCCGGCCTATGTCAAAAGGCAAAATCCAGACAAACTCGAGGCACGATCAGTTCTTTGCAAGTTTGTGGGGTATCCTAAGAATTCCCAAAGATATTTTTTCTACCACGGTGAAGAAAAAAAGTGTTTGTTTCTCAATATGCCACCTTTTTGGAAAAGGAATTTCTTGCAAAAGAAATTAGTGGCAAAGAGGTAGAGCTGGAAGAGGTTCCAGCAACACAAACTGCAACTGAAGATTTAGTAGAACCAGAGGATTCAGTAGTACCCGACGAACCCCAGCCTCTCCGCCGATCTAGTAGGGTTTCTCGTCCACCTGAGAGATACTACGGTTTTCTCATTGATGGTGGAAGCGAGGATTGCATCATGGAAGATGATGACCCGACTAGTTTCGAGCAGGCCATCACGAGTGGTGACTCTGTGAAATGGCTGGATGCAATGCGATCTGAGATGGAATCCATGTACACCAACAAAGTATGGACTTTGGAAAATGCTCCTGAAGGGGTAAAACCCATTGGGAGAAAGTGGATCTTTAAAAAAAAATTTGGTGTAGATGGAAAAGTTGAGACTTTCAAAACTAGACTTGTAGCAAAGGGTTTTCGTTAACGACCAGGTGTGGATTATGACGAAACCTTTTCTCCAGTGGCTTTGCTTAAGTCCATCCGGATCTTACTTGCCATTGCTGCATACCATGACTACGAAATCTGGCAAATGGATGTTAAGACCGCCTTTCTAAACGGTGATTTAGAAGAGTGCGTGTACATCACTCAGCCAGAGGGCTTCGTAGATAGTGGGAGCAGCGAAAAGGTGTGCAAGCTGCTTAAATCCATTTATGGGTTAAAGCAAGCATCGCGGAGTTGGAACATCTGTTTTGATGTCGTAGTCAAAGAGTTTGACTTCATCAAAAATTTAGATGAACTTTCTATCTATAAGAAAGTAGCAGAGAGTAAGGTTGTCTTCCTCGTATTGTACGTAGATGACATACTCTTGATAGGAAATGATATTCCTATGCTGCAATCAGTCAAGCTCTTCTTATCACAAAGATTCTCAATGAAAGATCTAGGTGATGCCTCCTGCATATTGGGAATCATGATCTATAGAGATAGATCTAAACGGATACTGGGATTGTCCCAATCCAGGTACATTGACACCATACTAAAGAGGTTTAGTATGGAAGAATCCAAGCGTGGAAACCAACCCACGATCTCTGGACTCACTCTCTCCAAACAGATGTCTCCCAAGACTGATTTGGAGAGAGCTCGCATGCAAGGGATACCCTATGTTTCGGCAGTAGGCTCTATTATGTATGCGATGCTATGTACCAGACCCGATGTAGCATACTCACTAAGTGTAGTGAGTCGGTATCAAGCAGATCCTGGAGAGAGTCACTGGACAGCTGTGAAGAACATTCTCGAGTACTTGCGAAGGACTAGAGACATGTTCTTGGTGTATGGTAACGGAAAACTCCGGGTGTAGTCCTTTACCGATTCCAGCTTCCAAAGTGATAAGGACGACTCTAAGTCGCACTCGGGATTTGTCTTTACCCTCAATGGAGGGGCGGTATGTTGGAAGAGTTCCAAACAGGATACCGTTGCAGACTCGACGATGGAGGTTGAATACATCGCTGCCAACGATGCTGCCAAAGAGGCTGTCTGGATGAAGAAGTTCATTAGTGAACTTGGTGTGGTTCCATCCATTGAGCATCCAATACCTCTGTATTGCGATAACAATGGAGCTGTGGCTTGGCCAAGGAACCCAGGTCCCATCAGAAGTCCAGACATATTCTGAGGCGGTATCACCTGATCAGGGAGATAGTTGATCGCCGGGAGATCGAGGTCAGGAGAGTAGATACGAAGGACAACACTGCGGATCCACTCACGAAGGCCATTCCCCAGATACAGTTTAAGAGATTATTCGGGATGCTAGGTATGAGATAGTACAGCAGCTGGCCTTAGTGCAAGTGGGAGATTGTTAGTTATGTATATGACCTAGAGGCCATTGTTGTACATATAATGTATATTATGATGGATGCTTGGATATATACAGAGAGGACTTTGTTGCTCGTCATGATAGTATGCTATTTGGTTTCACTTTATCTTAACATGTTGACTTGTAATGGTTTACTGTCTTTCTCTCACATGTTGATAAAGCCCTTAGGATCTGTACTCGACTACTGGGACTATGATGAGATCATACTAGTGGGGCCACGGTAGTCGATGAGTACATTCTATAACTATTCCTAGTCGAGGGTATATCGAGACAGGGCATCGATACACCAGAGTAGACTAGTGTATACGCATCTTGACCCATATGATGGGCGATGGATGATCCCATATCCATCGGTGTTTGACATCAAGGATGGTGTATGGGTGCTCAGTAGAGACTGGGTACACTGAACGGACTCGCCGAGAACTCCCAGATGGTGATATATCACACGTCAGATGGCAGTTCTCCGGCGACACTGGTACAGGGTAGTCTGTAGACCCGAGATCGTCATAGAGTCTTGTGTGATTCCCACTGTGCTTTGATTTCCACCTTACCACATCCAAGAGGGCGTGCAAAATGGTGGCTTTTGGGTACAGTCCCGAATCACATAGAGGCAATGAACGATAGGAGGGGATTCGTCTCTCCCAGTATAGGGAGTTGATGTTGTGCTGTGTTCGATTGGCTATAACTGGAGTCCCTGGCCAGGGCTGATATAGAGATATACTGGTAAGTGTTACCAGTAGTTTCTTGACCTGTTATGAGCCTCACATCGACACGACTTATCGGTTACTGGGGTCTGACGTATACCACCCCTAGACTTGATATGCGACATATCAGACGAACAGACCGGACTGTACGGGAGTGTTACTGATTTGATTCACAGGAGAACGGACATGCTAGCTTGTTGATCTTCTGATCGCTCAATACCTGGGTGGCTGTTACGTTTAGCTGACCGCTTGCAGCTTGTGGGTGTTTGATATGATCATCACCTGCTACCGGCGTATTGACGATTCTTTAGAGTCCTGCACAGAGGTTTCTTGGCTCAGGCAAAACGGAGTAGAGGCACATATGTGATATGCGCAGGACCGAGGATAATACGATATGAGATACCGTATTGTATTCTCGCGATATTTAGATATGAACCGGGTCATCGGATCAAGTGTTGATTCGATGAATCGGTATATGATATATTAGTCGGTTATATTCGATATAGCCGGATCGTCGGATCAAGTGTTGATTCGATGATTTAATGTATAATAATATATATGATATATTGTATTACATTATCTAATATTGGCTCGCTTTATTATTTCATTTTCTCACCGATTAATACATTGATATATATGCGATATAAATTAATTGTATTATTTTCTTTTGTTACAAATATAATATATATGTGATATATATTATAGTAACATGATATGATTTATTATGAAACATGTTTAGTAATGATAAAAAGAGATTGGGGTTTGATTAGGGTTAGCTCCTTCTTGTTCATTCTAGAAGGATTTCCTTTTTGTCTTGGTTAAGATATTATGGTTGATACTTATCCATAACTCATGATTAACCTAACCAAACCCTAGCTCTAGTTTATTCTCTATAAAGGTTAAGCATCTCATCCTTGACCATGGTTCCATAATCAATCATATATTCTTATCTACTATTCATCACAAAAGAGATTATCTCATTATTCTTCATCTTCTTCTCTCTTGAGTTTTGGAAAGAGCTCACTAGTTATTTCTTTTGTGATGCTTTCTTGTGAGAAAATGATATAAAAAGAAAGCATAAATACTACTCCATCATCTTCATCTAATCCAGCCCATTATATTAGGGTGTTCACCTCATTAGAGTGAGAGAGCTTGAGTTATAGCAACTTCGACGTAGATCATCGGAGAAGCGGAACACTACAAGCTAGCATGGATCATTCGAGTCGTGGAGCCTCTCTTGAGTCCGGGAGATCATGGATCGCGGCAAAGGGACTTCTACTCGGAGCTTGTGAAGTGAAGGAGCGGACTACAAAGGTTGTAATCCCTCATACTTAGTAGTAAAAGATGTTTACTTGCATGTTAAACCTTAATAATCTAGCAAAGATCCCGGCTTTGGGTTATTCAGCATGTCTAAAATTTTATTCGGGCATGTTTGATACCTTATGAACCTTCACAAGAGTGCCTAAGAACCCTATAAGTGAAGGTGAGAAAGTATGAACAGAATCCCGGTCAACGTTGGAGTTGGCCGGCAAAGGTAAGGGTGAAAGAGGTGTGGAAGGAGTTTCGACGTCTGAGTCGATCGCGTAGTCGGTAGCGACTAACGTACAGCGGACCAGGTGGGCGCTAGTGTCCCGAGTCCAACCGGACATACACTAAACGAGTTTAGTGCAGTCAAAGCGGAGAAGGTGAGGGTAAGAAAACGTCAATGGAGAAATATGATGGGAGGTGGGTGAGAAAATTGGATTCTGGCGACAAAGGGCATGTTTTTATAAAAGTTTTATTTTGTGTTTTTTTTAGAAAGATCTTTACAGAAATATGTACGGACTTACGGCTTCAAACAATCACAGAAAAAATATGCACAACCACACCTAGATCTAGGATCACCTAGGTCAGCTAGACGGCTCCTAACTGTTCCAAAGGGCTAGAAATAAGACCTGAAACCGTCTCTTCTCTGCCAATTGCGGTCAGGTAAGTGCCAGGTAAGTGGGAGGCTCCCCACTACGTAAGTAGTGGTCCTAATTAAGTAACCACTTGCCTTAGACACACTTGCCTAGACACCGCAAAGTCAGGATAGGATAAACGGCCGATGCCTACAACCAGTCCTCTGTCCTAATGAGCACGACGTCCTTAGGGCTGAGTCTAGTATTTTTTAATTAAATAATGGTCAATGCATATGCTTTTTGTGATTTCTGGGGTCCTGGGAAGGGTAATGAAATCCCCACCCAATCTGAATTAGTTTCAAGCCCCTTAAAGTCCGATTAAAATATGCAAAGCAATAACAATCAACTGCAATCAATTTTTTTATTTTTTAGCGCGGCGCGGAGAATCCTGCACAAAAACAATTTATTGGAAGGGGGAAGAGAGTTTGCGCAAAGAATGCTGCAGAAAACACAGTTCAGTGGAGTTCAGAGGAGTGGGGAAGAGGGCAGAAAGACTCACAGAAATTATGGGTTGATGAGGGCAGCAAATGGCCGCAGTTCCGAGGGCAGCAAATGCTTATGCCGCGGTTTCGTGGCACAAAAGTGGGCTTGGGCCTTGAAATTCCTGTACTATGCTAGATTGGGTGTCCTCTTCTTGTCCGGAGCTCCTGAATCTTGATTTGCTCACTGGGTCTGCTCCAGAATTTTTCAGTAGACCGTTGGTTTCGTCTTGATCACTCGCGGTGTAGCCGCGAGATATGGGTCTAACTTCCCACGTCTTTGGCACTGAACTCGAACTTCTTTTTATCCTGCACACTTGCACAAAAACTAATCAAAAATAATAAGATGGTTTTTTTTACAATGTATATTTTTTTTCGTTTTTCGATTATGTTTATATTCACAAATTAACCCGAAATTACACAAAGATATAGACTACCGTCTCCCCGGCAACGGCGCCATTTGATTGGTTGAGTTTTTGCGTGCTTAGTTAATTACCGCAATCAAGACGGTTTCGCTTGTAGCTAGCCGGTTGAGTACGGGTCGTCCGCAGGGAGATGGGAATCTTTTTCTATGTGATTTAACGAGTTAAGTCCAAATGTCCAGGTTTGTTTGAGATTAACTATGTGCTAAAAATGTATATAAAGAGAGCTTGTTAGGGTTAGGATTAGGTTAGTTTGAGATAGGAGTCGCTCACTTCTTTCGTTGCCACTCTTAATATCGGTGTTAAGGTAATCGGCAATAACGGGGATTACCATGACTAGGAAGGAACTTGCGAGTATAAGCTAGGCTTTCCAACACTTAGGTCCTTCCCTTTGGTCCTTGTCCGTCCGTTCTTGGCTCTTAGCCTTAACCTCTGGTTAATTCAACCACAACCGGTCTCACTAAGGAATCACCGCTATCATATAGGATAGGGTGCCGTAGGGAGCGGATTGTGGTTCAATTAACGGAAGTCCAAATTAAGATGATGGGCAAGAAATGAGTGAGAGAGATTTCCTTCTCTCAAACTTTCCTTATCCTACCCTAACAAGTGAGAAAACTACTTACCCATTACAAGAAAAAGGAAAATAAAACAAAAGGAGGAAGATAGAAAGAAAGAGGTTAGAAGATTACAACTAGCTATTTGAGACCTCACCTTGGCAAGGATCAAGCTTAAGCATCATTGTTGTTAAGGATAAAGAAAAATAGAACAAGAAAGAAACAAACAACAAATAACAACAACTAGATTAGCAAATGAAAATTACAAGCAATTATAATTAACAACGTCACAAGACAAGCATGATAAAGAAAAGAACTCTTTTATTCATCACTTCACTCATAAAAGATCACTACAAAGTTTTAATGGAGAAAAGATGAAAAGAGGAAGAAGAACAACAAAAAATCCTAAAATCTAATACAAGAATTAAGCCCCCTTCACTTGGCATTGTTCTGGGATATTTATAGGCTGGAAACTGGAACCCTAGGGCAACATTCTGGCCCTACATGATATTACAAAATTGCCCCCAGAAATTTGTCAACTGCCGAGTCAACATGGCCGCGGATCCGCGGCCTAGACGCCATGTTGGCCGCGGATCCGCGGCCATTTAGGGGAATTAGGTCATAATTTTTGGTGTGGTTCTCTGTGTTGCTGTACTCTTTAGTGTGGTATACTTGTTTTCTCAGAAGCTCTTCACATTTCTTTCAGATTTTCAGCAGATCAAAAGGTGATTTGATGTGGATCTTTTGCCATGATTTCCTTGAGCTCCGCGTAGATATCTTGGATTTTGTGTTGCCATTGTGCTTTGTGCATGAAAATGACCATCGATTTGCCATTTTTTCCCTTAAACTGGTGTGCAGCAACATACGGATAGAGAGCGGAGACCCGTATTTTATCTGTGGTTGGCAGTAATCCAGAATTTGTCGTGCTTTTCCATGAATTCCACTGTTTAGAGCTCAGAATCTATAACCTGCAATTATCTAGCAAAACACGGATCAAGAGTACCTACCTATAAGCAATGTGATAATAAATGGGCGGTATAAAAATGCAAAAATCTGATATGAACAGTGTCCAAGATTATTTATATATCTATCCTCTTATTTACTTATGTGCGATTTTAGGATCGGGTGCAGAAACGTCGGACATGGCGTGGAAAGGCAAGGCTGTGATCGGATCAGTTTGGACGAGACGTCCCGGTGAGTAGATGTACATATCTATGGGGGGATCGTCTGGATGGCGCGAGTCGCCCGATAGTTAGGATTACTAGTAGTGATTGTATTTATATGTGTAGTCTCCTAGTCATTCATCTCATTGCATTGCATCATCTTAGATATATATGATATTATCTCATAGGACACTTGCACCATTCCCATTGGTTCATATCGCACGTGCACTATTCATGCGAACACGCATGCCTTTGGTAATTGCTATGCCACGAACACTATAGAACTTGCTTAAATCAGCATCTAAAACATTTGCATCATATATGATATGAAAACGGATAGTTGTATATTCATTTCATCAGGATGGATACGTAAGATTGCTAGTCCTATGTATATACTTCATTGCATCATCATTCATACATAGTTTTCTAGTCATACAGCGCATCGCATGTTATCGATATCATTGACATCCATTATTTCCAACATGCTCACATGTTGTGATTCTTCTTGGAGATTTCAATACTTAAGAGTTTTCTGGATTTTGGGAAAACCGCAAGAATTTTATGAGCTTATTATCATTTTAAAAATGCAAGTTGCGGTTTTCTCATGATATGATGTATGTGTCGTCCACCATGAGATGCTTGACACGGATTTTCTGTTGATTCATTGATGACTTCAGTTTATTGCACAGAGGTTTTTCTAAGATAAGAATAAAGAGTTTCTTTTCCCAGACATGTTCAGGTTTGGTGTTTGATTATGCATTCATACTAGTACATCGTATCATATTGATATATGTAGCTTGTGACGCATTTGCGTGCATGCTTACGATAGCCTTATTAGATGTTACTTAGTACTCATGAGTTAGCAACTCATCCCCGTTGTGCCACAGTATTTTTGCAGGTCCGACCCGTCAGCATAGTAGCGGCAGGTGTGGTATCTTCCTCTACTTCATTTGCATCGACCTGCGATTTGCTTGTAGGTGGGTTGCGATGACATTTGGTTCCCTTTTTGTGTATTATTATTGTATCTAGTATACTCCATCTATCTTATCTACCCTTCATATATTGGACCTAGAATGTGATCTTGTGAGGTTCATTGGTATATATTTATATTCTGATTTCTGGTGTCGAGCTCGTATGAGTCGACTTTATTCTTGGTTTTTATTTCTTGCTTTTACATATTGATTTCATATTATGATGATATATATATTGCATGTGGTTGTGATTCCGCCATTGGCGAAGAGCTATCTCCCGCTTGGGGATGCTTTTATTCTTTTCTTATGCATATTTTGTATTGTGCCCGTTTCGGGGCCAGTTTTTACAAAGGAGACTCTGCCGAAATTTTCGGGAAAATTTGATGTTTCTAAAATGTTTAATGCGACTTATTTTGCTAAAATCATTTTCTTTAAACAAGTTTTATTTCACTCTATTTGTTTAACGGTTTAGATTTCTGGGCTTTGGCTTACTTAGATTACGTTACACCTTGAGACGTCTCGTAATTTAAGTGCCAGTCACGTTCCGTACTTTCGAGTCGTGACACAGTAGCATCTCCGGACTCGGGCATCGGTTCAGAGATCGGAACCCGTCGTCCGAAAAATCCAGTTAAGCGAAAGCTTTTATCGTCAGCAGCGGGCGTCGTTTCGCAGAAAAGGAAGAAGTCCCTATTTTCTGCTGACGTCGTATTCGGCCAGGAGCCTCACGCCCCTTATAGCGAGGGCTTGTGTGGAAATGGCACCAACGAGGGTTTATTTGATGTGCCTGTGACCAATACTGACCTTCAGACTACCATTGATGCTTCCAAACGACTGGCTCGTGAAGAAGCAGCGTTGGTCTCTATTGTGGAGTCTGGTATACTTCATTTACACTTTTCTGCATATATCCCCTCCCTCCTTATTATGCTTTGTTAATGCTCTCTTCCTTAACAGGTATCTCTACTGAAGAGGCTCTCACGGCTTCCCTCAAGACGTTTGAAGAGGAAAAGAGGCTCCGCGCCTCTTTGGGCCTTGGTATAATTCGTTTCATTACACCTTTACTTATTTAATTCCTTTTATTCATAGTCTGAATCCTATTACAGGGACCACCAAAACCAAGGTTGTTCCGAGTGTAGTGCCAATCCTAGGTTGTGATGTAGGAAAGCTTCCAGATACACCGACTACGGCTGAGGCCCTCCCTAGGCCACCACAGGAGACGTTGCTAAAGCAGCCGATGGTGGATCCCATAGCGGCTCCGGAGGCCGAGGTTAGTTTTGACGACAACGTCCCCCTGTCGGAAGTTTTAAGGATGTCGGTTCATACGGTCCAGACTGAGAAAATATAGAAAGCACGCTGCGAGGGAACGTGAAGTTGTATTGGCTGCGGGTGCAGGTTCGAGTAATGTTCCACCTGCTGACATTCCTCCGGTGGACATTCCTTCTATCCTATCTACTACCCATAGACAGGTTGCGTGTGCAGCTCGGGAAAAGGGCGAACGGCTACTTCAAGGTAGAACAACACACGGCTCTTAGTAACAGCCCCACCCCTTATTTTATATCATAACATACACATTTTTTTATTTACAGAGCCAGATTTGGTTAACGGCATGACAGGTGAAGTGCCGGCGATTAAAGAGCCTGAAGTAGTCAATCTTTCTCTGGAATCTGGGACCATTCCAACCGCCGCTCCTTCTCCCTGTGGATCCTTGATATTGGAGGGTTATACAAGTGTTACGACGGCCCTTGTCGAGTCAGGTGATGAAGCCATGGGTGCTGAATCTATTCTCCCAATGGAAATCAAGGAAGCCATTACAACTGGTGACGCTTCGGGTACGGTTTCGGTTTCGTTTTCTGACCTGTCAGGTACTCCTTGGGTTATTATCTTTGAGCTTTTAATCCTTCTAAACATATCTGATGATATTTCCTTTGTCCTGAGCATAGGCGCAGTAAACCCTGAAGCTGTACTGGCTGAAGAATTACCGCCGGCCGTTACCTTGACTGTCACGGTTCCTTCTCCCTCTTCTGAGTCTCCCCGAATTTCGGAAGGTAAAGACTTCTCATTTATTTGCTTCACTGTAGATACAATGTTTTGCATTAACCATATATTGTCGCAACCTTGCAGGAGTGCTCTTTGACCACTTATACCAAGTGCTAAACCCACATTTTTCTTTCCAATCGGAAGTCGTTCCCCCTTTCAGCATTGGTCAGTATATTCTTCGCTTGGTGTTTCTCCTTTTCATGAGTAGACCTTCTGTTGCTAAGCTTTCCTCATATTGACCACAGTATTACGGCTCGAAGAAGGGAGCGAAGGAATAGCCAAGCCTCCGGTGCTTCCTGTCTTTCCACTTTCAACAGCTGGTACAGTAGCTCTTGTCCATCAGCTTCCTTCATTATCTTTCAAGCTGAAATTTGACCCTTATTCGTGCGTGGTTTATTTTGCAGCAATTATACCGGCTTCGCTTCATTTTGAGTCTCGCATTCCCATGCCTATGGGGCTTTTTGCTAAACGTTAATCTTCCAGGGACGAGGTGACTAGAAAGCGGATGTTAAGCGAATTTATTGAACATCTTTATGCCGAGACTCTCACCTCTATTGTGGATTTCGTTGACGAAGTCAACCCTATGCTACGACGCTTGCGAATTTCCATAACAAAGATTTCTTTCACTTTTGGGTCGATCGTTGTAAGAAGATCGAGGCTTGTTTGCATGAGATCGAGCTCAAGCGTCTCACTCCTGAATTATTAATCTTGAAGGCTCAGCGGGTCGCGTAGATCAAGCAAAGCGCCGACTTCATTCAACATTTCGAACAAAAGCTGACCCTGAAGAGAAAGGAGCATGCGACGGCTTCTGGCGAATCCATTCAATTGTGCGCCCAAATTGAAGCGAATGCTATGCAGCTGAAAGCTATTTTTGAAAAACTCCAACAATGTATATCTGATGGGCTAGCGCTAAGGCAGAAGTTCGACTTTACTGAGCAGGTCACGCAAGATTGCGAAGCAGGAAATCGCTGAGAAGCTTTCATCCTGCTTGTAACAACGGGCTCAAATCGAAGTGGGGCTGGCCGCAGTAGCTGAATGCGAGGAGGAGTGCGGGGAACACGTGAGCGGGTCGCCAATTTGTTGAAAGCCCATCCATCCTAATTGTAACCGTATTCCCCTTTTTGTATTAATTGTATCTCTTAAACATTTTGATTCATGAATAAGAATATACATTTTTATGTGCTTATTTGTGTTCTGATGCCTTAATGTGGTGCTAATTAGAGTTATTACTCGTTTCGGAGTTTGTAGTTTATGCGCTCGCTTCAGAGCCTGTAGTTTATTCACTCATTCTGGAGTCTCTAGTTTATGGACTCATTTCAAATTTTATAGTTTATTCACTCATCCTAGAGTCTCTAGTTTATGGACTCATTTCGGAGTTTGTAGTTTATTCACTCATTTCGGAGTCTCTAGTTTATGGACTCATTTCAGAGTCTCTAGTTTATGGACTCATTTCGGAGTTTGTAGTTTATCCACTCATTCCGGAGTTTGTTGTTTATCCACTCATTCCGGAGTCTCCAGTTTATGGACCCATTTCGGAGTTTGTAGTTTATTCACTCATTTCGGAGTCTGTAGTTTATGGACTCATTTCGGAGTTTGTTTAGTTTACCTCCTTTGGGTTTATAGGCAAACTTGTCCTAATATTATAGATAACCCCTGCTCTTTGCGACAGAGGTCCGTTAGGTTTTGTGGTACTGGGTTTTTAGTCCGTGGTACCGTCGCGTTGGCTGATGCATTCCCCGATATGTAGTCTTTACGCTGCTGTTCGAGTAGCCCCACGACTGTCATGTCTCTGATCCCTTCGGGGGCTGGACAAGATGTCTTCAAGTAATCTCCTTAGGCTATATGACCGTCGGAAGAGCAAACGTTAAGTATTTTCCATGTCGCTTCTTACTTAAGGTTAGGCTCAGTTTGGAGCCCCGATGAGTCATAACCACTCCGCGCTGGTGTGGGATGATCTCCGATAGTCTCTTAGGCTTTATATAACTTGCCGTCGAGACCCTGAAGCTGGGAATATGCCGTGGCTTCAATTTGATTTGGCTATTTGGAGCCTTTGTTGACATTGCATCTACTGTAACGAGAAGAATGTCGAGTCGGAGCTGGGATTTTGTCGTCACTCCTTTTTGGTTTGTCTATTTGGAGCCTTTATTGACATTGCGTCTGCTGTAATAAGAAGAATGTCGAGCTGGAGCTGGGATTTTGCCGTCGCTCCTTTTTGGTTTGGTTATTTCGAACCTTTGTTGACATTGCGTCTGCTGTAATGAGAAGAATGTCAAGCTGGAGCAGGGATTTTGCCGTCACTCCTTTTTGGTTTTGCTATTTGGAGCCTTTGTTGACATCGGGTCTAAACCCTGATGGAATGAGGAGAAGGTACGATGGAGTAGTCTTTTGGTTGTATGTGAACCGTCAAGACTTGCAGCTAGGAATTTTCCATGGCTCCGTTTTGTTTCGACCCTGGGGTCTTTTGTTGACGTTGCGTCTACATCCCGCTGGAGTGAGAAGGAATGCTGGGGTAGTCTTTAGATTGTATGTGAACCACCAAGACTTGGAGCTAGGAATTTTCCATGGCTCTGTTTTTTTTTGAACCTGGGGTCTTTGTTGACGTTACGTCTTCATCCTGCTAGAGTGAGAAGGAATGCCGAACTGATCTCTAGACTGTGGTTGTTGCCGTCGAGATCTGGCTCTCCCTTTGACGGAGCCTGGTGGAAAAATATGGTTCCCTTTTTTCATTTGTTCCTATGGATTGTGTACAGGGGTCGGTGTAAACTCACCTGCAGGGCAGAGGAAATTCTATTTTATTTTATTTTTTTATTTCAGCGATGCTCTATCTTTTCATCTTTTTATATCGCGAAAGTCGCGATTGCCCAATCATTTCGGCTATTTATCGCGGTGCCCAATCATTTCGGCTACTTTTTGTATTTTTTTACTCGCTGCTTTTTATTGCGAGTTGACCAAACATTTCGGCTGTTTTAAATGCATATAATTTTGCTCGCTGATTTTTATTGCGAGTTGCCCCATCATTTTAACTATTTTTATATGCATATATTTTTTTGCTCGCTGATTTTTATTGCGAGTTGTCCCATCATTTCGACTATTTTTATATACATATATTTCGCTCGCTGATTTTTTTGTTGCGAGTATGGAACTTAAGATCTGATACCACTCTTGGCATCAGCATCGCTACTACTGAGATATTGTCAGGAGCGAATCATCATTTGCCTCGAGAGGACTTGGGGTTTGATACCTGTTTAGGCATCAGCATTTCTACTACTGGAACATTGCCATGAGCGAATAATTATTTGCCTTTGTCGATTTGGACAAAGATGGCTTAGTAAACAGGGTTAGGATCATATCAACTAAGACTTTTAGACTTTATGGGCCGTAAGGGTCTCATAAAGTTATTTCTCCCTACGAATCGTGAGGATCTCATAGGCGTATTTTCTTCTTAGGAATCGTGGGGATTCCTAAGTGTGTGTTCTCTTATAAGTCGTAAGAATCTCATAAGGGTATTTTCTCCTTATAAGTCGAGAGGACTTACAAATGTCATTCACCACATAAGATCATTTCTCGTCATTGGTAGAACTTGGTGGGGAAATCGTTTATTTGTGCCCATGGATTGTATAGAAAGGCCAATATTGAACCGCCTTTAGGGCAACTTGGGGAATACGATGGCTTAAGAACAGTTCCAGGTCCCTGTAGCAGAAGGCTTTGAATCCTATGAGCCGTGAGGGTCTCATAAGGGGAGTTCTCCTTACGAGTCGAGAGGATCTCGTAAGTGAAAATTTTACGAGATTGCGCCATTTCGGGTTTTCACAAGCTCGCTGGTATCCCCGTTGTTTTTACTCACAACGCCTTTTCGGGTTTTCATCCGTGCCCATCTTGCTTGTGGTCATACTGTTTTTTTAACGAGATTGCGCCCTTCCGGTTTATCACAAACTCGCCGGTAGCCTGGTTGTTTTTACTCACGGCGCCCTTTCGGGTTTTCATCCGTGCCCATCTTACTTGTGGACATACCTTTTTTTACCCATCTGTTTGCCAATGGGACTTAGAGGTGAATTCACCACTGGAGTAGCTAGGTAGCCGGGTAGCTAGTGGGACTTGAGTTGTAGTCTTCGCTGTTGGAGATTTGATTGCAATATAGATCTCAAGAGAGGATATCGCCGTATTTGGGGCGATGCACCATGTTTGAGGCAGAGCACTAGTTTAGGGACATTTCGGTCTATTATCGCCATGTTTGAGGCGACGTGCTAGTTTAAGGACATTCCGGTCCATTGTTAGTTTAGGGACGTCTCGGTCCATTGTTACCGCACGAGGCAAAGTTTTAGTTTTAGGACGTCTCGGTCCATTGTTAGTTTAGGGACATCTCGGTCCATGGTCAGTTTCGAGGCGAGCTTTATTAGTTTAAGGACTTTTCGGTCCGTTGTCGCCATTTTGGAGACGAAAATTCTTTTGGATACTACTTTTAGCGTTTTGATTCAGGAAGATAGCGAGCGGACACAAGGGTCGTCATCTATCATTGACCCGAATCGTAAGCCATCAAGCATAGTATTTCTTGAGGAATCGGCCATTTATCGGCCAGAAGAGTCTGTCGCTGTGCATGTCCATGAGCAGGTAGGCTCCACCTTGGTAGACCTTGTCTATGAAGTACGGACCCTCATAGTTCGGCTCGAATGTTACCCGTTTTGCACGATTGGAGATCATAGGTCCTTTGATGACTAGCACCAGTTCGCCTTAGCGGAATGTTCTCGGCCTGGTCAGTTTTTCGTATGACCATGTCATTCTTGCTTTATAAGCTTCCAGATTTTGATGCGCTATAAGGCGGGTTTCGTCGAAGGTGTCAAGATCCTCAAGCCGGAGATGAGTGTTTTCGTCATCTGTTAGCTCATATTGAACCGCTACTCGGAGAGAAGGGAGTTCTATTTCTAAAGGAAGGAATGCTTCCATGCCGAATACCAACGTGTATGGGGTCGTATTCGTGGCTGTTTTGAATGTCGTCCGGTATGCCCAGAGAGCTTCGTGCAGCCTTTCATGCCAGTCTTTTTTTCTTCTGGACACCGTTTTCTTTATAATCTTGGTCAAGGTTTTGTTGAAAGCTTCAGCTAGACCATTAGCTCGGGGATTATAGACGGAAGAGTACCTCCAGTCTATTTTATGATGTTCTACGAAGCGGCTGATTTTATAGCTCCTGTAGGCTGGCCCATTATCTTAGATTATCCGTCACGGAGTGCCGAACTGGTAGATGACATGTTTCTTGAAGAAATGGAGAATATTCTCCGTCTTCACTTCCCTTAGTGGTACTGCTTCCGCCCACTTAGAAAAGCAATCGGTCGTTGCCAGTATGAACCGGTGTCCTTTGGATGATGCTGGTTTGATGGGGCCAATTATGTTAGTTCCCCATATTTCGAATGGCCAGCTAGCTACTGTTGGGTGTAGCGGATTTGGATGTTGGTGGATGAAGTCCCCGTGAATTTGGCACGAGTGACACTGTTTCGCATATTCAAGGCAGTCTTGAATTATTGTGGGCCAATAATAGCCTATCCTTTTGATCTTCAGCTTCATCTTTGGCCTGACCTTATGAGAACCGTAGAGTCCATCGTGAATTTCTTGAATGACACCTTTTGATTCTTCTGGTCCCAGGCATCTCAGCCACAAACAGTCGAATGATCTCTTACATAGTGTATCACTGACGAAGGCAAAATACAGAGCTCGTTTCATGAGTTGATGCCTTGACGACGCATCTTTGGGCATTCGATGGGATTTGAAGTAGTCTATGAAGACTTCTCTCCAATCCTTACCCTTTTCATCGTTCTCTATTTAGAATACTGCTTGTTTAATCGCTTCCTTTCCTTCAGACGACACTGTTAAATCCCCCGAAAATATTTTTGCTGGCGCGAGAACCCGGCGGCTTTGCACAACGATTCTTATATCATCGATGTTTTCATCAGCCAGTTCCTTAGCAAACTTGGCCAATGCATCCGCCTTACTATTTTCCGCATGTGGTCTGCTTTCCAGGATGTAGGAGGGGATTTGTGTCAGTAGTTGCTGCACTCTCCTGCCATATTTTATCAACTCTGGTTTGCACGTCTGATAATCGCCATTTACTTGGCTAACGACCACCTGGGAGTCTCCATCTATGAGGAGGTTTTCGATTCCCATATCGACAATGATCTCAAGACCCGCTATCAAAGCTTCATATTCAACCTCATTGTTTATTCTTGGCTCCGTTAAGGAAAGGGCAAAACGCATTATCCCTCCTTACGGAGTCACGAAGATGAGACCAACCCCGGCTTTGATTATAAGAGTGTTATGCTTCCGCTTCTTCATAGAAGATTCTCCATCAAAGTAGAGTTCCCATCGGGCACCATTCTCTTCTTCCTTTGCATCGAACGAATGTTCATCCGGTAACTCACAATTTAAGGGGGAGTCGGCGGGTATTGGATGCTCGGCAAGAAAGTCGGCAATGTCCTGGCCCTTCACTGCTTTGAGAGTTCGATATGTTATCGAGAATTCCATCAGGAGGAGGGTCGAGGGTCATTTCTTTCTCAGAATCGCTCTCGAAGGTAAGAATTTGGATTTTTTCGCTTTTCCGACTGGTATCAACCATATGACAATTGTCATTTGTTTTCTCACACGCACTTGTCGAACTTCTTTGCTGTCAACGAGCTTCGTGTTTCATCCTCTTGAAGTGCTGTTGATTAGCTGTTAGCTTCCTTAGCACGACAGCAAGGTTTCGGGAGGCATAGTCCATGCCATTTTCAAAAAATTGCATGCTAAACAACACTAAAATTAGAACCTTTAACTAGAGATTTAGACAATACCAAATGTAAACTACTTTACATCTAGAGAACAAGAATACAACCTTTGTAGTTCGAGTCCATCTCTTCTAAAGCTCCGGGTTGAAGTCCACGCAACTCTACAAGGCTCCTCTTCGAGTTGAATGACCTTCCTTCATGATCTTCACGCCAAAGACGATCCACCCGAAGTTCCTCTAGATCAAGCTAACTCTACACTAAACTTCTTTAGTGTATGAAACACACCACACTAAATTGCTAGTTTAGTGTGGGATGATGAAGTAGGGGATATGATAAGCTCACTAGGTTACTCACAAGCTCAATGATTCACATCTCATGTGAGGGTTTGAGCTTGGAGGTGAGATGAAGAAATTGTAGAGATCAAGAGGAAGAAGAAGCTCAAGGAAAATGGCTAAGGCATTAAGCATGAAGCAAGTGTAGAAACAATAATATGAATCATCTCTTTCCTCACTCATTCAAGCATGGAATAAATTGCAATTCTAAATTGCAACCATGCTTGAATAGTGAGTCAAGACTAATAAAATTCCATATAAGCCCATGCCTCATCCATACCCAAAATATCTCCACAATTTACATCTCATTTTTCCATTTTCTAAAAATAGAAAAATATGCCATGCTTTATATAATATATATATATATATATATTTATATATATCAAATATACATTAATATATACATATATATAAATAAAGCAATTAGTGAGCTAACGATATTAGTTAAGATATAATTATATCACATATAATATATATCACATTATTAAATCAACACTTGATCTAATAATCCGGTTATATCACATATAACCGACTAATATCATTAATCTGAAATCACATTATCAAATCAACACATGATTCGATAATCCGGTCATATCATATAAAACCTAACCGATACCAGATGACTGCCAGATTACAATACGGTATCACATACACGTATTTAATCAGGCCCACGCACATATCACATATGTGCCCTACTTCATTTCGCTCGAACCAGGAAACTTCTGTGTGGGACTCTAAAGACTCGTCAGTACGCTGGCAGTAAGTGATGATCACATCAGTCACCTACAAGCCGTTAGCGGTACTAGCTGGACGTAATGACTACCTGGGTATTGAGCGATATGAAGATCAATAAGCAAGCTCATCCATACTCTCCATGAAGCTTATTAGTAACACTACCGTACAGTCCGGTCTCATCGTCTGATATGTCGCATATCATGTCTAGGGGTAGAAATCGTCAGACCCCAGTAACGTGATAAGTCATGCCGATGTGAGGCTCATAATGGGTCGAGAAACTACTGATAACACTTATCAGTAGATCTCTATATTAGCCCTGGCCAGGGGCTTCCAGTTATGGCAAATCGAGTATAGCGCAACATCAACCTGCAATACTGGAAGAGACGAAACCCTTCCTATCATTCATTTCCTCTATACGACTCAGGACTGTACCCAAAATCCACCTGTTTGCACGTCTCCTTTGAGCGTGGTAGGGAGGAAATCAAAGCACAGTGGGAACTGTACAAGACTCTATGACGATCTCGGGTCTACAGACTAACCTATACCAGTGTCACCAGAGGACTACTATCTGACGATAGGTATACCACCACATAGGAGTTCTCGGCGAGTCCTATTCAGTGTACCCAGTCTCCACTGAGCACCCATATACCATATTTGGTGTCAAACACTAATGGATGTGGGATCATCCATCGCCCATCATATGGGTCAAGAATCATATATGCTAGTCTACTTTGCAATATCGATGCCCTGTATCGATATTCCCTCAACTAGGAACAATTAAAGGATGTACTTGTGAACTACCTTGGCCCCACTAGTATGATCTCCATCATAGTCCTAGTAGTCAAGTACATATCCTAAAGGCTTTATCAACATGTGAGAGCAAGACAGTATCACAATACAAGTCTGCATGTTAAGACAAAGATAACCAGATAGCATACTATCATATCGAGCAAGAAAGTCCTCTCTATATATGTCCAAGCATCCACTATAATATACATCATATGTACAATAATGGCCTTTAGGGTATATATATAACTAACAATCTCCCACTTGCACTAAGGCCATGTGTTGTAGTATCTCATACCCAACATCCCAAAAAGTCTCTCAAATTGTGTCTGGGGAGGGCCTTTGTGAGTGGATCCGCTATATTGTCCTTCGTGTCAACTCTCCTGATCTCGATCTCCCGGCGATCAGCAATCTCCCGGATCAGGTGATACCGTCTCAGAATATGTCTGGATCTCTGATGAGACCTGGGTTTCTTGGCCAAATCCACCGCTCCATTGTTATCACAATACACAGGTATTGGATGCTCAATGGATGGAACCACACCAAGCTCAGTAATGAACTTATTCATCCAGACAGCTTCTTTGGCAGCATCGTTGGCAGCGATGTATTCAGCCTCCATCGTCGAGTCTGCAACGGTATCTTACTTGGAACTCTTCCAACACACTGCCCCTCCGTTGAGGGTAAAGACAAAATCCGAGACCGACTTACTGTCGTCCTTATTACTCTGGAAGCTCGAGTCGGTAAAAGACTCCACTTGTCGTTCACCATTACCATACACCAAGAACATCTCTTTAGTCCTTCTTAAGTACTTGAGAATGTTCTTCACAGTTGTCCAGTGATTCTCTCCTGGATCTGCTTGATACCTACTCACTACACTTAATGAGTACGCTACATCGGGTATGGTACATAACATCGCATACATGATAAAACCTACTGCCAAAGCATAGGGTATCTCTTGCATGAGAGCTCTCTCCAAATCAGTCTTGGGAGACATCTCTTTGGAGAGAGTGAGTCTTGAGATCGTGGGTATATTTCCATGCTTGGAATCTTCCATACTAAATCTCTTTAGTACGGTGTCAATGTACCTGGATTGGGACAATCCCAGTATCCTTTTAGATCTATCTCTATAGATCTTAATCCCCAAGATGTAGGAGGCATCACCAAGATCTTTCATTGAGAATCTTTGTGATAAGAAGAGCTTGACCGAGTGCAACATAGGAACATCATTTCCTATCAAGAGTATGTCATCCACGTATAATACGAGGAAGATGACCTTACTCTCTGCGACCTTCTTGTATATACAAGGTTCATCTACGTTTTTGATGAAGTCAAACTCTTCGACTACCTCATCAAAACAGATGTTCTAACTCCAAGATGCCTGCTTCAATCCATAAATTGATTTAAGCAGCTTGCACACATTTCTACTGCTCCCACTGTTTACGAAGCCCTCCGACTGAGTCATGTACACGCTCTCTTCTAAATCACCATTTAGAAAGGCGGTCTTAACATCCATTTGCCAGATTTCATAGTCATGGTATGCAGCGATAGTGTAACATTTCAGAAAAATAAAATATTATTTTTGGGAAATTAAATAATTAAAATAATAAATATTATGAATATTTTAGTCTATGGAGATTGGTTTTAATGTGATGGTATAATTAAATACCGATAAATTGGAAAATATTGGAAAAATTACACTAAATGTTGAATTTTAAAAAATTTGTGAGATTTAGACAATTTTACGAAAATTTATATGATTTAATATATACAAGTTCATGTCTAAGCTTGAATTTTAATCACTAATTGTGCATTAAGTATGATTTTTTTCAAGTGACATGCACCATGTCATGTTTTACATTTGTTACATTTTCCTACCATGTCCTTTTCGTTTTCTTGCATGGATTTGATTTTAAAAAGAAAAGGAAAAGAAAAGATAAATAAAAGAAAAGAAAAGAAAAAGGAAAGGAATTTTATAATGTGGCATGGGGAGACAAGAGGGTATGGGCAAGAGAGAGAGAGAGGGTGAGGGGTCAACCTTGGGCATGGCTCATTTCATCATTCCATCTCCATTATTCTCCCTCCTTCTTCCTCTCCCATGGCAGCCCACTCCCTCCACCTCCTTCACCTCTCACAACACTCCTCATTTCCACATCAAAACCATGCACCCTCTTCACAAAAAATGTGCACAAGCTCACTACAAGTATTTTGGACCAAGAAAGGATGGATTTTGAGCACTTGGGGCAAATCACGAAAATTCTTCAGTTGCCAAATGATGTAATTCTTTCATCATTAGTGTAGTGTTTCAATTCCTTTAGCATCCATTGTAGTTTAGAAGTGATATTGTGTAGTTTTGTGATGTATGAAAATTCCAAGATCAAGTTTACGGATTCTGGAGTTGTGATGGAGCAATTGAGGTTTAGTGGTGACTAAGACCCCCCTTAATGTCTAAACCCAGACCAAACAAAGCCTAGATCATGCAATGTGATTTAGATATCGAAATGTCGGTTTGTGAACAATTGGTGGCCTACAGGGAATCTGGAGTGACCTGAGAGTTTTCCAGGAAAAGCAAACAACCCCACTAACCTAGATGGACCACTAGGAGGCCACCCTGAGAGTACGAGCCCATTCTGAGCATTCCAAACCGAGCTCACTGGATTATGGGGCAATGTGGCCGGCCAAACTTTGGGGAATCGTGTTGAAATTGGTTCTATAGCTTATATACCCTATATACATCACCCCAGTATTGTTTGTTTACCCCATTCTACCTGAAACAAAATCTGCGACCATTTTCTTGAGCTGCTATTTGAATTGTGACTTTAAAATGACGTGAACTTTTGATATTTGGTTTTGTATCAGTCACTTGACGTTTGTATGTCAATATCGGGTGTTGTTCGGTTGATTTGCGTGAGTAGACCATAGGTTTTAAGCTATGTGTGATACGTGTGCCATTTTAGTTTTCGTGCGCGATTTTAGTTTATGATACTTTGTGTTTATATGTGTAGGCACCCTTACGGGGACTTCGGATGATAAGGACGAGCAGGGCGACATCGACTTCGGCATCCAAGGATCAAGGTGAGTAGATATATATCTATGGGGGAAGTCGGGTGGATGGCGTATAGCACCCCCGCATATTCGTAGCATTTGATGCGTTATATATATATATATTATGAGATGTGTTTTCTTAGCATGAAATGCTTAGGTGACTATTGGTTAAATTTAGTGTATTTGGTTGATAGTGCCGTTAGTTATTTTCTTAGTCGCGAACCCTAGAATAATGTTTACATACACGCGCGCACACACACGCATACCTTTTATTTTCTTGTGTGTATATGGGGATATATGTGTGTGTGTGTATGTGTATGTGAGTATGTATACACACACACACACACACACATATACACGGATGATGAGAATAGTATATGATATTTGGAGATGAGTCAATGTGTTTGGGATGGATGCCGTGAGATCGGTGATGCGATTTGGGTCGTGTTATGAGATACGACATATTATATTAGTGGATTGGTGGGAGATGTGTTTTCATACACACGCGGATATATGTTTGATGGTATCGGTATGTACTAGACTTAGTTCAGTACTATGTTCATGATATATTGATTATGATACTATATGGATATTGAGATATATGCGATAGGCGACCCGTACCCCGATTTTGGGATACCGTACGATGGATTTACCATACGATATATAAATATGATGATTGATCCGCACTCATGATTGAGGATGTCGTATTATATTTGATCGTATGTGACACTATTGAGGCGGGATCACCGACTAATATATATATATATATATATATATATATTGACTCAGACTTTGGTGGTTTTCCTAACCCTTTTGATTATTCTCTTCGCTTGTCCTGTAGTTACTTAGTAGATGATAGACTGGGCTCGAGTCATACTTATTTCCAAAATCAACGAATCGTGAATATTTTAAAGACAGGCCAAGGGGTACTACGGATATTTCGAAGGACGTATCTTTCTTAAAATCACCGTAGCCCTATTTTCTAAACACCACGATTCGTGTTATTTCAAATGACAACTGTATGACTCGTATATAGGAGCGTATATTTCCTTATTGTTGCGTTATTGCTCATATTCTATATATTCATGTTGTTATCATTGCATTGCATGCTTAATGTGTACTTTAGTGATTATGATACCATGCTGTCAGGACACCAGCACCATTACCGATGATGCGTACGCTCCACGTACACTTGCTTGCCGGCTCACACACATCATCGTCGGTAATTGCCATGACACGAACACTTTAGAAATATTACTTCATTGATATCGCTTGTTAGCTGATAGTTCTGATATATCATTATTGTGCTTGTTTAGATATTGCATTCTTTATTAGATACCATGCATGTTTATATTTTCATTTGTCATGCAATATTATTAGGGCCAGTCCAGATTGCCGGAGCCCGGTATTTAATATTATTGACTCTTCATTTTGAGATTTCGGATTTTCCATGCGATTTCTGGATTTGGAGAAACCGCACCATTTTATAAACTCGTTTTCATTTCAAAAGGTAAAAAGTGCGGTTTTCTCGTGTTATGATGTGAGATACGTCCACCATGAGTTTTCTCGGCTCTTGAGCGATATCATACAACCGATTCGAGGAGGAGGAGGAACCGTCTATGGGTGCATGGTGGACCAGGTGCGGTACCCCCGGGTGAGAAGGTCGTAGATGATGGTGTTGAGCCTGGCAGGGGAGCACTACCGACCGGTTATTTATGACGCGGCGGATATCCGGAGGATACCGACGTAGTCATGAGATTGACGAGGGGCCAGTCCGGATAGCCGGAGCCCAGGGGCCAGTCCGGATAGCCGGAGCTCGAGATATTGAGACTTTAAGGTTTTGAGATTATATGATATGGGCCAGTCCGGATAGCCGTAGCCCGAGATATTGGATATTTGGATTTATGTGTTGTGTCGATGCTTGACACGGATTTTATGTTGATTTCATTTGTGATACCTCAATTTATATATACGGAAATCTCACTATTTTAAGAAAACAGTTTTCTCATTCATGATGTATTCTGTTTTCTTTTCGATGCATTCATACATCATATATATGTTATATTGCTATCTGAGGCACAGATACGAGCACGTGGTATTACACTTATGTGTAAATGGTTCAGGATATTATATTGAGGATATATTATCGTATGACCTAGGATTGAATCACACATGCGATTTCTGCTCGGTGTTTTCTACTCACGAGTTGGCAACTCGCCCCCGTTGTGCCACAATTTCTTGCAGGTTATGCCGTACAGGTTTTCTTGGCGGCTTTGCTGGCACACTGCTTCCTTCCGGGTGATTGGTTTGGTAGGTGGGTTCACTTGCATCGTGACCAACATTGTACCTTTTATTATATTTCAGTTGTATCTAGTAATCTCCATCAACCAGACTTGTATATTTTTAGACTTAGAAGACCAGTTGTATATTCTTTCGACCTTAGAGTCGCGCTTGTATTATTATGGTTTTCTTGATGATATTGGTTTCCTTTTGAGTTTTGATCCTCGCCCTTCGGCGTTGTATATTATATTGCTTGCGTGGTTGTGACCGCCAGTTGGCGAAGAGCTAGCTCCCGCTTGGGGATACCTTTATATATAATTCATGTATTGTACCCTTTTGGGGCCAGTATTTACAGAGGAAACTCTGCCGAAATTTTCAGAAAATGCTTGAGATTTTAAAAATGCATACTTCGGCTTATGTTATTAAAACCACTTGCTTTAAAATAAGTTTTCTTCATTTCTTCCATAAAATGGTTTATATTTCTGGGATTTTTTTGGCTTACTTGAATTCGATAGGGTCCTATAGACTTCATATGATTCAAGTGCCAGTCACGTGCCATTTCGGGTCATGACAAAGTTGGTATCAAAGCGCTAGGTTTAACCTTGGTTCGAGTCTTTGTTTGACTATGCGGAGTCTAAGGCGTATATATATTCGGAACATAGGCTTGACCTTACAGAACTTAGACTTGGTCGAGGGAGTATTTTTCCCGAAATTTCGTCGCATAGGTTGACCTTGGTTGATGGAGTAGGTGACTTAAGGAGTGTGACATACTGTGTGTATGTTCCGCAGCTTACTTACGATACACTACTCCACTTAAGAAACCTTAGGATGTACATTTTCTTGCACAGTATTATATTCATTCCTATGATCTTTCCTTATGGATATCGGTTGGTGGTTTCGTTACCACGATTGCATAGGCAGAGAGAGCTGCGGCTAGAGTTGCGGTAAGGATGAGCTCGTCTTGGACGAGGACTGACTAGGATGTATTCCAGTGACACACGATTGCATAGATGTGTCATTTTATTATGTTTTCATATCATAAGCATTGATGGATTGCTTTTACAGATTTCTCGGATGTGCAGATCAGCACCAGAGAATTGGGCCACTGATAGAGGCTGACTAGAATGTGATGACCGTCAATGCACCGTTATTTTGATGATTGAGGAACTATTTAGTGTGCGGACAAATGAGCCAGTTGTTGCTGCGAATGACGAGATATCGCCCCAGATGTTGAAGTTAATGCAACACGAGTTGTACTTAGAGATATGATAGAAGATCGCTAGTCACCATTGGATGAATGACTAGGACATGTGGTTCGTTTGCTTACCCCGATGCGAGGTCATCAGATTGATAGATTCCAACTTGAAAAGACTTCACGCAGGTACGTTGAGAGTCGATGGAGACGATTGAATGTCAGAAACCCATTTTTCTAAGTTTAAGATATTCGAAAAAACATGCAAGTAATTCCATGGACCCTCTAGAAGAATGAAACCCTAACTCGATATAATGACCATGGGAACGCTTTTGAACCTTAAGGTTTGCAGCAGTTCCACGGTGCCATTGATGAGGCTTGGGTTTGCCCTTCTACGGCTGGTCCATAGGTACTGTGGCATCTACTGCATATTATTAAACTTTACTCAAGTGTTGAGCTCTTGGGGGATTATGAGACTTTGATGAATCGATCGAAAAGTTCGACGTCGTTCGGATATCATGTGATGGGATACATTACTTAGAAGACTCCAAATACGAGTATAGCCGTTGTAGCGCAGTCCATACAGCTACGAAGAGACGAGTCCGAATCAGTCAAAATTAGAGAAAAGTGGAGTAAGAGGTTCGTACGAGATTTTGATGAGATGACGTTCCACTCCACTGACATCAGAGATGTGATACGCATACAGAGGCGTTGAAAATGGATATATCTTCCAGAAGGAGTCGTGATGAGTATGCAGCCGTTCCGGAAACAAGAAATAGATTTATTAAAGAGTGATAAATTCCGGGCAGTTCGGCAGAAACGAGATTTGGGAGAGACCCCGACAGAATCTTTCTAGAGATGCTAAATAAGAAGACTTGGACCCAGGATCGGTCGTATTACGCACATCCAGTAGGACAGAGTTCGGCATCGTCGACGAGACATGTTACGAGTGACCATGATAGTTGACCAGATATCATTAGAGGATGTGCCAGAGTAGGACTGTTTCCGTCATCATTCCATATTGGGCCGTTGAGCCGAGGAGCTATGTAACTAGCAATTCACAGTGAGAGACGGGAGCCTAAGGGCACAAGGCGCCAGATCATGAACATGACGCAAGTAGATATCTTACTCTGCTAGCTTTGGATGCACCGACACCTTCTTAACTTTGAAGGAAGGATATATCGACGACAGTGTTTACGATTTGGGACTTCGTGATTCGGATATCACGTGTCCATTATTTTGGATTTCGGTAATTTTGTGCGATTTATTAGCATGATTGAGTTTTCGTGCACCACAGTTGCACTCGATTTCGATTTGATGTCATTCGAGATAGTTGGTTTTGATTCATGCCTATGGCATGTATTTCATTTGACTTGCGCCTTTGATATAGTTTTCATGCACTTCAGTATTTTGATTCGATTTTGTGCACGCTGATGCACGTGGTTGTGAAATTATATACCATGGTATACCTAATTTGCATTGAGGTTTGTTGTATACCGTCGATTTCGATTGTGATATTCGATATTTGTTTTTGTGCACCTCGTGCACTTGAGATGGATTTTTGCGCATACTTGGCACATTTGATGCGATTTTGGTGCACACTAGATGAACTAAATTGGGATTCTTTGTGCATATCAGATGCACCTAATATTGTTGTCAGGCACACTCGTTGCCCTTGACAGGTGTTTTCGTGCACACCCGTTGCACTTAGAATTGTTTTGTGCACATGCATAGCACAGTCAGTGATTTCGATTTCTGTGCACACTAGACGCACGTGGTATTGTTACATGTACTATTGAGTACGATTTCTTTTGAGCAGTACGTCTTATGATATATACTAATTGGTTTAGTGGCTGAGCAGGACTAGTCCGAGGACAATACCTGGATATATTTGTGCATGCATCGATAGTTATCGAAGGGATTTCCAAAAAGGAGCTATAGTCTCAGTATTTTTCCTGTGTGTCCGAGATGACACGAAACATTTTACAAAGGAAACCCTTCTAAATTTTTTTTCAAAAACGGCAGGACGTGTATGTTAAACAAAGGATATATATATAGTTATTTTCTTATAATAAACGTCCACTATTGTGCCATGACACGTGCATCGCACAGCGACTTGAAAAGGTTCGGCATGCATTTCTTTCAGATGCTTTTATGAGTTTACAACAATGCGTACTATGTACATATTTTAGTCTTGAGTATATCATGTCGGTTTTCGTATCAGATTTTGACATTTGTATCTTCGCCGTGACTCCGATGATTGCGTGATACTTGACGGAGTTTTGATTTTGAGTTATATACTCATTTTTCATGCGCATGCATTGCGCTACGATATGTTTTGTGTACGTATGATTTCGGAGCCACGACGACTTGATCATTTTACTGAAATGTTTTAGTATTTGAGGGGTTTAAATTTAAATTCGGGGAACGAATTTATTTAAGGGGGGATGACTGTAACATTTCAGAAAAATAAAATATTATTTTTGGGAAATTAAATAATTAAAATAATAAATATTATGAATATTTTAGAATATGGATATTGGTTTTAATGTGATGGTATAATTAATACCGATAAATTGGAAAATATTGGAAAAATTATATTGAATGGTGAATTTTAAAGAATTTGTGAGATTTAGACATTTTACGAAATATTATATGATTTAATATATACAAGTTCATGTCTAAGCTTGAATTTTAATCACTAATTGGGCATTAAGTATGATTTTTTTCAAGTGACATGCACCATGTCATGTTTTACATTTGTTACATTTTCCTACCATGTCCTTTTCTTTTTCTTACATGGATTTGTTTTTAAAAAGAAAAGGAAAAGAAAACATAAATAAAAGAAAAGAAATGAAAAGGGAAAGAAATTTTATAATGTGGCATGGGGAGACAAGAGGGTATGGGCGAGAGAGAGAGAGAGAGAGAGAGAGGGTGAGGGGTCAACCTTGGGCATGGCTCATTTCTTCATCCATCTCCATTATTCTCCCTCCTTCTTCCTCTCCCATGGCAGCCCACTCCCTCCACCTCCTTCACCTCTCATAACACTCCCCATTTCCACATCAAAACCATGCACCCTCTTCACAAAAAATGTGCACAAGCTCACTACAAGCATTTTGGACCAAGAAAGGATGGATTTTGAGCACTTGGGGCAACTCAAGAAAATTCTTGAGTTACCAAATGAGGTAATTCTTTCATCATTAGTGTAGTGTTTCAATTCCTTTAGCATCCATTGTAGTTTAGAAGTGATATTGTGTAGTTTTATGATGTATGAAAATTCCAAGATCAAGTTTAGGGATTCTTGAGTTATGATGGAGCAATTGAGGTTTAGTGGTGACTTAAACCCCCCTAGTGTCTAAACCCAGACCAAATAGAGCCTAGACCATGCAATGTGATTTAGATATCGAAATGTCGGTTTGTGAACAATTCGTAGCCTACAGGGAATCTGGAGTGAACCGAGAGTTATCCAGGAAAAGCAAACAACCCCACTAACCTAGATGGACCACTAGGAGGCCACCCTGAGAGTACCAACCCATTCTGAGCATTCCAAACCGAGCTCACCAGATTACGGGGCAATGTGGCCGGCCAAACTTTGGGGAATCGTGTTAAAATTGGTTCTATAGCTCATATACCCTATATACATCACCCCAGTATTGATTGTTTACCCCTATTTTCCCTGAAACAAACTCTGGGACCATTTTCTTGAGCTGATGTTTTTAATTGTGACTTTTAAATGACATGAACTTTTGATATTTGGTTTTGTATCGGTCACTTGATATTTGTACGTCAATATCGGGTGTTGTTTGGTTGATTTGCTTGAGTAGACCGTAGGTTTTAACCTATGTGGGATACGTAGGCCGTTTTGGTTTTCGTGCGCGATTTCGGTTTACGATACTTTGTGTTTATATGTGTAGGCACCTTCACGGGGACTTCGGATGATAAAGATGAGCAGGGCGACATCGACTTCGGCAAGCAAGGATAAAGATGAGTAGATATATATCTACGGGGAAGTTGGGTGGATGGCGTATAGCACCCCCGCATATTCGTAACATTTGATGCGTTATATATATATATATATATATATATATATATATGTTATATAATGAGATGTGTATTCCTAGCATGAAATGCTTAGGTGACTATGGCTTAAATTTATTGTATTTGGATGATAGTGTCGTTAGTTATTTTCTTAGACGTGAACCCTAGAATAAGGTTTATATACACGTCCGCACACACACACGCATACCTTTTATTTTCTTGTGCGTATATGGGGATACACACACACACACACATGTATGTGAGTATGTATACACACACACACACACATGTATGTGAGTATGTATACACACACACACACACACACGGATGATGAGGATAGTATATGATATTTGGAGATGAGTCGATGTGTTTGGGCTGGATGCCGTGAGATCGGTGATGCGATTTGGGTCGTGTTATGAGATAGGAAATATTATATTAGTGGATTTGTAGGCGATGTGTTTTCATACACACGCGTATATATGTTAGATGGTATCGGTATGTACTAGACTTAGATCAGTACTATGTTCATGATATATTGATTATGATACCATATGGATATTGAGATATATGAGATAGGCGACCCGTACCCCGATTTTGGGATGTTGTACGATGGATTTACCGTACGAGATATAAATATGATGATTGATCCGCACTCATGATTGAGGATGTCGTATTATATTTGATCGTATGTGACTCTATTGAGGCGGGATCACCAACTGCTATATATATATATATATATATCGACTCAGACTTAGGTTGTTTTCCTAACCCTTTTGATTAGTCTCTTAGCTTGTCCTGTAGTTAATTAGTAGATGATAGGCTGGGCTCGAGTCATACTTATTTCCAAAACCAACGAATCGTGAATATTTTAAAGACAGGACAAGGGGTACTACGGATATTTCAAAGGACGTATCTTTCTTAAAAACACCGCAGCCCTATTTTCTAAACACCACGATTCGTGTTATTTCAAATGACAACTGTATGACTCGTATATAGGAGTGTATATTTCCTTATTGTTGCGTTATTGCTCATTTTCCATATATTCATGTTGTTATCATTGCATTGCATGCTTAATGTGTACTTTAGTGATTATGATACTATGCTGTCAGGACACCAGCACCATTACCGATGATGCGTATGCTCCACGTACACTTGCTTGCCGGCTCATACACATCATCGTCGGTAATTGCCATGACACGAACACTTTAGAAATATTACTTCAATGATATCGCTTGTTATCTGATAGTTCTGATATATCATTACTGTGCTAGATTAGATATTGCATTCTTTATTAGATACCCATGCATGTTTATATATTCATTTGTCATGCAATATTATTAGGGCCAGTCCGGATTGCCGAAGCCCGGTATTTACTATTATTGACTCTTCATTTTGAGATTTCGGATTTTCCATGAGATTTCTGAATTTGAAAAAACCGCAACATTTTATAAACTCGTTTTCATTTCAAAAGGTAAAAAGTACGGTTTTCTCGTGTTATGATGTGAGATACGCCCACCATGAGTTTTCTCGGCTCTTGAGCGATATCATACACCCGATTCGAGGAGGAAGAGGAACCGTCTGTGGGTGCATGGTGGACCCGGTGCGGTATCCCGGGGTGAGAAGATCGCAGATGATGGTGTTGAGCCTGGCAGGGGAGCACTACCGACCGGTTATTTGTGACGCAGTAGATACCCGGGGAATACCGACGTTGTCATGAGATTGATGAGGGACCGGTCTGGATAGCCGGAGCCCAGGGGCCAGTCCGGATAGCCGGAGCCCGAGATATTGAGATTTTGAGGTATTGAGATTATATTATATGTGCCAGTCAGGATAGCCGGAGCCCGAGATATTGGATATTTGGATTTATGTTTTGTGTCAATACTTGACACGGATTTTATGTTGATTTCATTGGTGATACCTCGATTTATATATACAGAAATCTCACTATTTTAAGAAAACAGTTTTCTCATTCATGATTTATTCTGTTTTCTATTCGATGCATTCATACATCATATATATGTTATGTTGCAATCTGAGGCACAGATACAAGCACGTGGTATTACACTTATGTGTAAATGGTTCAGGATATTATATTGAGGATATATTATCGTATGACCTAGGATTGAGTCATACATGCGATTTCTGCTCGGTGATGTTTTCTACTCACGAGTTGGCAACTCACCCCCGTTGTGCCACAGTTTCTTACAGGTTTTGCCGTACAGGTTTTCTTGGAGACTTTGCTGGCACACTGCTTCCTTCCGGATGATTGCTTTGGTAGGTGGGTTCACTTGCATCATGACCACCATTGTACCTTTTACTATATTTCCGTTGTATCAAGTAAACTCCATCAATCAGACTTGTATATTTTTAGACTTAGAAGACCAGTTATATATTCTTTCGACCTTAGAGTCGCGCTTGTATTATTATGGTTTTCTTGATGATATTGGTTTCCTTTTGAGTTTTGATCCTCGCCCTTCGGCGTTGTATATTATATTGCTTGCGTGGTTGTAACCGCCAGTTGGCGAAGAGCCAGCTCCCGCTTGGGGATTCCTTTATATATATTTCATGTGTTGCACCCTTTTGGGGCCAGTATTTTCAAAGGAAACTCTGCCGAAATTTTCAGAAAAGACTTGAGATTTTAAAAATGCATACTTCGGCTTATATTAGGAAAACCACTTGTTTTAAAATAAGTTTTCTTCACTTCTTCCTTAAAATGGTTCAGATTTATGGGATTTTTTGGCTTATTTGAATTAGATGGGGTCCTATAGATTTCATATGATTCAAGTGCCAGTCACATGCCATTTCGGGTCGTAACAGATGGTAAGTAGGATCCGGATGGACTTAAGCATAGCTACTGGAGAAAAGGTTTCATCATAATCCACACCTGGTCATTGACGAAAACCTTTTGCAACAAGTCTAGCTTTGAAAGTCTTAATTTTTCCATCTACACCTAGTTTCTTCTTAAAGATCCAATTGCTCCCAATGGGTTTTACCCCTTCGGGAGCAACTTCCAAAGTCTATACATTGTTGGTGTACAAGGATTCCATCTCAGACTGTATTGCATCCAGCCATCTCATAGAGTCCCCACTCGTGATGGCCTGCTCGAAGCTAGTTGGGTCATTATCTTCCATGATGCAATCCTCGCTCTCACCATCAATGAGAAAACCGTAGTATCTCTCCGGTAGATGAGGAACTCTACTAGATTTGCGGAGAGGCTGGGGTTCGTTGGAGACTATTGAATTCTCTGGTTCCAATAAATCATCAGTTGTAGTTTGTGTAGCTGGAACTTCTTCCAGCTCTACCTCTTTGCCACTAATTTCTTTTACAAGAAATTCCTTTTCCAAAAAGGTGGCGTATTGAGAAACAAACATCTTTTGTTCCTCAGCATGGTAGAAGATATACCCTTGTGAATTCTTTGGATATCCCATAAGCTTGCAAAGAACTGATCGTGCCTCGAGTTTGTCCGGATTTTGCCTTTTAACGTAGGCCAGATAATTGTTAGTGTATATGCCCTAGAGGCTATTACTGTATCATACTAGTTTGTATATTACTTAATAGAAGCTTGGGATATTCACAGTTGTATAGACAATCTTGCTCAAAATGGTAGTATGCTACTTGGTTTGTTTCTACTTTGTACATGTGTTTCTTTCAGTATATCACCTATACACATTAGTGGAGCCCTTAGGATCTTTGCTTGATTACCAGCGTTGTGATGGCAGTCGCACTCGTGGGGGCCGGGTAATCCACAAGCACATCCTTATACATGTCCCTAGTCGTAGGACTATCAAGACAGGGCATCGATACTCCGGAGTAGACTAGCGTATGCGCTTCTCATCCCAGCAGGGGAGATGGTCTGTCCCACAGCCGTCACTACTTCGTACTTGAGATAGTATGCGGGTGCTCATTAGGTTACGAGTACATTGGACAGGACTCGTCGGGAACTGATGGTTGGTACTATACCAATCGTCAGTTATCAGTTCCCAGGTGACATGAGTACAGCTTAGTCTGCTGACTTGACACTGTCACTTCGCCTCGAGTGTGTTCCCACTGTACTTTGATTACTACCCTACCACGGCTCAAAGGAGTCGTGCAAACAGGTAGTAGTTGGGTGCAGTCCTGAAGCACTTGGGGGCAGTGACGGTTAGACAGGATTCGTCTCTCCCGGTATTGGGAGTTGATATCGCGCTGTATCATGGAGAGCCATTACACATAGTCGTCCCTGGCCAGGGCAAGCGAGATATACTGGTAGGTTTCCAGTGTTATCTCAGGGTGTTCTGGGCTACACTCCGACACGACTTGTACCGCTATTAGGGGACTGACGTTTACCGCCCCCATAGGCCCGCCATGCGATATTCTCAGACGGACAGACCGGACTGTACGGAGATTGTCACATTCAGGCTCAGTAGGAGTTCAGATGGGTTTCACCTCGTCAGTCTTCTTATCGGCATCTACCTGGGGGCTGATTGAAAAGATTTTCCCGTTGTGTAGTATGAAAATTGTAAAGAAATCACAACCAAAAATTATTTGACCGCAATCAACTACGGTGTCGGATTGTAGATTGTATGTGAGTGCGGATCGTCCACAGGGAAAGTGTAATCGTTCGTCTTTTGATTTAGGTGAGTCGAAACTTTAAGGAAAAGAAAACAAACAATTCAAGATTTGAAGTTGAAGTTCAAGAATGAGAAAAATCTAGATCTAAGAAAGCATTAAAAGATAGAATCAAGAATTGATCGTTTGATGATTTTTCCAAACCAAATATCAAGAATCGAAATGAGGCTCGTAGGAATCGATCGGATCTATAGATGTGATGTAATATTACAATTACGTATTCTTATCCTTCGATGAATTGATACTAGATCGATGATGATCGATGAGAATTAGAGACTTCTTGTGAAACTAGGGTTTCATCTTATCTCTTGTTCTTTCATTGATATCATTCATATTCTAGCCTCTAGTAAATTCAAGAAACGATCGTAGATCCCTAATTTCGAGCGATCACAATCAAGAAAGCATCGCTACGAAACTAGGTCATCGATTCTTGAACTTGCTAGGGTTTACAAAACTCGTAGGACTTAAAAATCGTATTAAGATTTGTTACATCATCATTCTACACTCGTCTCGACTCCTTTACGAGCGGAGTTTTACTCAAACATCACAACAAGAACAACAATTACAAATTGAGATCTAATCATGATGCAAGAATTAAAAGAAAGCAAGATTCAAGAATTTCACCTTTTATTTATATCAACAATTTAGTTACATTCGCTCAAGAACTACAAGAGGAAGAACTTGATCGTCGATTTGGCTTCGCTCGTCTCCGTGGATCGCGGATCGGCTTGGATCACTTGCCCGATTGAAGATCGGCTCGGCTCCTAAAAGGTTGAAGGCTTCTCGCTTGATTTGGTACTCAAGACCTTGAATTTGGAGTGGAATTAGGGTTAGGCTTTCGCACAAGCCTTGTCACTAGACTTGTGGAAGAAGATGATGAAAGAGGGAATTATCTAAAAATTAACTAATGAAGAACCCCCTCAACCCTTAGATCTAGGCTCCTATTTATAGATAACCAAACCCTAGATCTAGGATTTCAAATTCTAAGTTTCCCTCCTAAAGTTTGTTGAAGAAATTCAAATTTCCCTCCAAAAGTTAGTTAGGGGAGAAGCTTCTAGATGTGATTAGTTAGGAGGTAGCTTGTAGAAGAGGATTAATTAGGAGCTTAATTAGGATTAGCCTTGCTTAATCTTCTTTGCTGATCTGGCAGTATCTTCGAGGGTATTCTGGAACTTTACATATCAGAAAGGAATGTGGGCCCAGAGAGAAGAATTATGCCCAAAACTTCATCTGCTGACGTGGCAAGAGTGCGGCGGATCCGCGGCACAAGCAAGCTCCTGCCGCGGATCCGCGGCTACTTGTGGGCCTTGGGATTTGATATTTCTGGTACAGTCTTGGGATGTCTCATGGGCCTTCTTTTGATGTATTGATTTGTATAATTCCTTCTGAATTGCTACCAGATCTGAAATGATTTAGTTGGTGTATTTTTTTGATCAGCTCTTTTGCTTTTCTTCCATATTTCCTGCACAGACTCAAGACAAGTGTTGCGCAAATACAGAAATGATGCGATGCCATGAAATGCGGTTAATTTCCATTAAAGTGTCGGTTTAAAAGTCTAATACATGCAATCTGGTATTTTACGATTGATTTGCTAATATGTGAAATATGAATACCGAACACTTCTAAATGTATGCAAAAGATGGGGAAATTGCCGGCTAAAATATACAATATTTTCGTCTGATCAAATACCCCCAAACTTAATTTCGATCATCTCGAGCGAATGTTTTATTAAAAAGAGAAGGAGAAAATAAGGAAAGAGAAAAACTAACTAGCACACTTTCGTAGGCAACACGATTGCACTGAGCACGTGCAACAAGCCTTTAAACCTCTAGGTGTCCCTAGTAGGAGGAGTGTTGTCTCCTGAGGGTTTTTAGCGGATTGCACCCACAAAATCCAATAATAAAAGGAAGATCATGAATATTACATTTAAAGAAAAGAATCATAGAAGAAAGACTTTGAAAATTAGGGTTTCCAACTAAGCTAGCTTTTCGGTTGTCATGAGCCCTATCTTAATGGTCATGAAAAGATGTCAGAAATCACGTCCTCCCTCAATAAAACATCGTCTTATTTTTCATTCCTATCTTTCTTCCAAAATATCGATCATATCACCCTGCGTGTGTGTAAAGGACATCCCTACACCTGGAGAATTCAATTCAAGCTATCATACTCTTGTCCATCAGCCTCAGTACTTTTTAATTAATGAATATTTAGATGAATTTGCTCACACACTTTCATGCGACCGTTAATACTTCTTGAGGTACCAACCGATCGATTACTCATGTGTTTGCTTATTTGGTGTATTTTCCTCGTCTTGCACCACCTCATGCATAGCAGTGACTCCCAGACCAGTTGGCCTTAGGGCACTAGGTGAAGAAGCACCCTCGCTATAAATTTTTACTGCCCTTGGTGATAACAAAACCAGTGTCCATTTTTCTCACCACTTTATATTTTTTTATTCACTTTTTTTTATTTCCTTCATACTTTTGGCTTTAAGACAAGAGCATTTCAAGGTATCCTCTACTATCTCAGGCTTCAAGACGTGTGTAAGTGCGAATAGCAGGGTAGCAATGTTCAAAATGTTTGGCTTCCAGAAGAGAGACTATTTTTCAGACTTATTTTTATCCTCAGATTAGTGACGTCTTTCATCTTACTAACCCTTGGGACAACGGCTCATAACTACTTATTACTAGTTCGTATAAGAAAACTTCTAATTTTCTTGGTTTTCTTAAAATTTTCAAATCTCATGGATGTAATTTTTCACTATCTAAACTTTCATTATCTTATTTATGTACAAAAAATATTTTTATATTTTTGAAAATTTTTAAATTTTTATAGGTTTTTCAAAAATGTTTTGTGCTTATGCAAATGATATGCAAATGATACAAAAAATAAACACAAACCTCCCCCAAACTTGTTTTCAACAGTGTCCTCACTGTTGCCGTTTGCTAAATCTCGAAAAACCTGTAAGCTTGGGAGGAATTTATTAGTGGGGGCAAAATATTTAAGTGAAGAACCTCCCCCAAACTTATTTTTGGCTCATCATTTTGTAAAAATTTTCTTTTCAAGAGCCAGAAAAACATACCCCCCCAAACTTGAGTTATGCAATGTTAAGCTTTGAAAATCATAAGTGGGGGTCAAAAATCATTGGTCGATGCCAAGCTTTGCAAAGACCGAATGTTAACACCAACCATTCAAAAATTTTATCAATGCAGTGCTCTGGTTGGTGGAAGAAGAAGTGGGGAAAGGTTAAGTGGTGGAAGAGAGTGTGTGTGCGTCTCGTTTTGGAGAGACGGTGCAGTGAATGTGATGGATTACTCGCATTCTTTTTACAGTTCAGAAGAAGGGGTGGTGGTTCAATTTTAATGACTGGGAGACGATTCATCTCAACACCCGTGTTGTTCAGAAATGCAAGTTTTTCAGCAAAGATTTCCTCAAAAGTTCCATCAATACCCCGATCAATAATATCGTCACAAAGTGCGGGGTGATCTTCAAACTCTAAAAACAGTTCATAATCCGTGTTAATTGTTGACCCGGACATCTCGGTGGAAGAGTCCGTATGTGTATGATATATAGTTGGGTCAAACAATAACATATGAAAAGAGTCAAGATCGGTATCAGGAGGATCATCAAATTCGCTGCTGTCGACATCCATTAAGTCGACAGAACAGACTTGAGCAGTAGGTTCGGAGGGTACACTTCCCAACTTGTAAATGTTTAGCTCAATTGACCTATTCCCGAAAGATAGGGTCATAGAACCATTACGACAGTTGATGATAGCGTTGGAAGTGGCCAAAAAGGGGCGACCTAAAATCACCAGAATTTGATTCCGTGGGTTCGCTACAGGCTGTGTATCAAGTACAATAAAATCCACAGGGAATATAAATTCTCCGATTTTTATTAACACATCCTCCAGTTCACCCCTAGGTTTGGTGATTGATCGGTCAGCCATCTGGAGAGTTATGCTCGAGGGCTTTAACACTCCGATACCTAGTTGCTCGTATACCGAGTAAGGAAGCAAGTTAACACTAGCGCCAAGGTCAAGTAATGCACGGTTGATGTGTTTCTCCCCAATAAAAATGGAAATAGTAGGACAGCCAGGATCCTTATGTTTCCGTGGTAATTGTTGGGGAAAAGCCGTGTCTACAGTACTCGACATGAAGATTTTTTTAGGCACTTGAGTCTTCCTCTTCCTAGTGCACAAGTTCTTAAGAGTTTTTGCATAGGACGGAACTTGTTGAATAGCATCTAGGAGAGGGATGTTGATGTTAACTTCCTTAAACATGTCCACAATCTTCTCCATTTGGGCATCATGTTTCTTGGGCCTCAACCTATTTGGAAATGGAGCTCTATCAATAAGTGTTGGGTCCAACATTTGTGGAGAAGTTTGTGGGGGTGGAAAAGATGAGGTGGGTGGAGGGTTCGAGCCTTTGGGAACACGGAGAATAGGCTCGGAAGAAGAAGGTAAGTTAGACGAAATAGGGTAAGAAATAGAAGTGTGAGTGGAAGTGGAAGCCGGGGTGTTAATGATCAATTCATCATTATCAATTTGTTCACCCAAATGATTGTCTAGCACTCTTCCAGATCTCAACGTTGTAAAAGCGTCCACATTAGTGTAATGTGAAGGTCTAGGATCAGGTACGGGTTGAGATGGAAGATTCCCTTCTTCTCTAGCACTTATTTCGGCTGTTATTCGTTCAATTTGTGCTTCCATTGATTTGATATTCTCATTTTGAGTGAGAATGATCTTTATCATATTATCGATGGAAGATTGAAAACTTGCCGACTCTTGGATGGATTGTTTCATGAAAATAACCAAGGTTTGCACCAGTGCAGAGATATTATCAGTACCGGCCAATTGCAAAGAGTTTTCATGTAGTGCAAAAGTGTTGGCAGGATTTTGAAAATTTTGCGGTTGGAAGGGGTGCTGACCCAATTGAAGTGGTGGTTGCTGTTGTGGTGGAGGGACCCTTTGAAAATTGTTTAGGATTGGAACCGTATTTTGAGATTGTGATTGGTTCCAAGCAAAGTTCGGGTAATTCCTCCAATCTTGATTATATGAGGAAGAAGAGGGATAGTTTCCAGGTCTTTGTTGAAGTGAAGTATTAGTGTGACCTTGAAACGGTACATTCAAAGGACATTCTTCCGTCAAATGTGAAGGGTTTGAACAGCAGCCACACACGGTTTTGGGAAGTGTGGATTGGTTTAGGGAGGCTGAAGAGATTTTGTTTTCTATAGCGTCGAGTTTCCTTTGTATTGCGGCCATTTCGGCTTTCAAGGTGACGGAAGCATCAAGCTGATTGACATCTTCCCTAGGTGGTGGTGGTCTAACACTTTCCCATTGTGATGTGTTTTGAGCTAAATCTTCTAGATATTTCCAAGCTTCACCATCATCTTTAGATAGGAATTGGCAATGACATATGGTTTCAAGCATCTGTCTAGTAGTGAGATCAATACCCTCATAGATAATTCGACACAAATCCCATCTGGGGATTCCGTGATGAGGGCATTGGATAAGAAGATCCTTGAATCGTTCAAAGCATTTCCAAAATGGTTCATTGGGAAGTTGGGTAAATTTAGAGATTTCGCTCCGAACACGGGCGGTCTTGTGATTAGGATAAAATTTCTTAAGGAATGCTGCAACAAATTCGTCCCATGTTGAAATAGAATGTGCGGGTGTGATGTAAAGCCACTTCTCGGCTAAATCGCACAAAGTGAATGGGAGAAGACGTAAACGCAGAGCATCCAAAGACAGTTGTGAATTCCCCATCAAAGCACATACGTTTTCAAATTTGGAAATAAACATGTATGCGTTTTCAGAATCAAGACCATGAAATTTGGGTAAAAGTTTGATGAATTGGGGGTTGATTTCAAAATTTTCCCCGATGGCAGGTGGTATAGAAAGACAGGTGGGAAGGGTAACACGTGTAGGATAGCATCTCTCTTGGAGAGAAATGCGTGGAAGATTCTGCACACCTGCGGGCGGTGGCAGAGTAGTGTTAAAGTTTGATGGATTTGGGTCCATCGCGGGTGTGGTGGGTGGTGGGGGAGAAGACGAAGAATTACCGACTCTGGGGTCGATAAAAGAAACGCGGACAAGACGGGAAATGGAATCCCGTGTCCAGCCTAACATTGTGCTAAATGGTTGTAGCACAAGTGGCAGCGTTGGTATAATTAGAGGAAATGAAGTGTTGGTGTTTGTTTTGAAAAGATACGGATTTTTGAAAATATGATGCAACACAACAAATGCAACACACAAAAACCCTAATTTTAGTGGTCACCTAGGTCCGGCTCTAGACCGCTCCTAACTGCCAAAAGACAAGTCGCAGGATAAATCCTCCACTGCCTCTTTGTCCCCCTGTGGCCGGATAAGTGCCAGGTAAGTGGGAAGGTACTCCACTACGTAAGTAGTGGGCCTAATTAAAAACCACTAGCCTTAGACACACTCTCCTTAGACACCACAAGAAAACGCGGATAAGCAATGAATTACCCACGGCCTTCTCTTGTCCTAATTGAGCGCGGCGGTCCTTAGAGTCATCTCTAGATTTCTTTTAATTAATGAGGGTAAATGCGGATGCAAGTTTTGCGATTTTCGGGGCCTAGGAAGGGTAATGAACTCCCCACCTAATTTGAATTTGGTCGTGCCCCTTAAATTTCCGTTTTAAAATGCAAACAACCAAGAATCAAAAACACACACAAATTTTTATTTTGCTTTTGCGCGCTGCGATTATTTGCAAAGAAACCTGCACAAAATTGTTATTGGAGCAGACAGAGGAGAAGATAAGAAAGCAGAGGAGTATACCTGAAAGTTTGGTACAGAGAAGACTCAAACCCACCGCGGATCCGCCGCAGGTAGGGGTCTGTTGCCGCGGAAGCGCTCTTGTGTGGTGAGATCACTGCACAAGATTTTTACAGAGAGCTTCTGTTCAGCTCCTGAGTCCCCTGGAATTTTCAGAAATTTTTTTCTCCAGCTCCAATTATCCCAGATTTTCTCGCAATCAAATCACAAAACACGTATTAGGGTTTGTACGAGTTTAGATCTAAAAATTATGATGGAATAAAATTTTCAACTCAAATTTCAAAATACGAACTATTAGCGCACAATCCCCGGCAACGGCGCCATTTGATTGTTATAATTTTCCGATTGTGTGTATCAAATCAAATAGTCCCCGGCAACGGCGCCATCTGATTGAAAAGATTTTCCCGTTGTGTAGTATGAAAATTGTAAAGAAATCACAACCAAAAATTATTTGACCGCAATCAACTACGGTGTCGGATTGTAGATTGTATGTGAGTGCGGATCGTCCACAGGGAAAGTGTAATCGTTCGTCTTTTGATTTAGGTGAGTCGAAACTTTAAGGAAAAGAAAACAAACAATTCAAGATTTGAAGTTGAAGTTCAAGAATGAGAAAAATCTAGATCTAAGAAAGCATTAAAAGATAGAATCAAGAATTGATCGTTTGATGATTTTTCCAAACCAAATATCAAGAATCGAAATGAGGCTCGTAGGAATCGATCGGATCTATAGATGTGATGTAATCTTACAATTACGTATTCTTATCCTTCGTTGAATTGATACTAGATCGATGATGATCGATGAGAATTAGAGACTTCTTGTGAAACTAGGGTTTCATCTTATTTCTTGTTCTTTCATTGATATCATTCATATTCTAGCCTCTAGTAAATTCAAGAAACGATCGTAGATCCCTAATTTCGAGCGATCACAATCAAGAAAGCATCGCTACGAAACTAGGTCATCGATTCTTGAACTTGCTAGGGTTTACAAAACTCGTAGGACTTAAAAATCGTATTAAGATTTGTTACATCATCATTCTACACTCGTCTCGACTCCTTTACGAGCGGAGTTTTACTCAAACATCACAACAAGAACAACAATTACAAATTGAGATCTAATCATGATGCAAGAATTAAAAGAAAGCAAGATTCAAGAATTTCACCTTTTATTTATATCAACAATTTAGTTACATTCGCTCAAGAACTACAAGAGGAAGAACTTGATCGTCGATTTGGCTTCGCTCGTCTCCGTGGATCGCGGATCGGCTTGGATCACTTGCCCGATTGAAGATCGGCTCGGCTCCTAAAAGGTTGAAGGCTTCTCGCTTGATTTGGTACTCAAGACCTTGAATTTGGAGTGGAATTAGGGTTAGGGTTTCGCACAAGCCTTGTCACTATACTTGTGGAAGAAGATGATGAAAGAGGGAATTATCTAAAAATTAACTAATGAAGAACCCCCTCAACCCTTAGATCTAGGCTCCTATTTATAGATAACCAAACCCTAGATCTAGGATTTCAAATTCTAAATTTCCCTCCTAAAGTTTGTTGAAGAAATTCAAATTTCCCTCCAAAAGTTAGTTAGGGGAGAAGCTTCTAGATGTGATTAGTTAGGAGGGAGCTTCTAGAAGAGGATTAATTAGGAGCTTAATTAGGATTAGCCTTGCTTAATCTTCTTTGCTGATCTGGCAGTATCTTCGAGGGTATTCTGGAACTTTACATATCAGAAAGGAATGTGGGCCCTGAGAGAAGAATTATGCCCAAAACTTCATCTGCTGACTTGGCAAGAGTGCGGAGGATCCGCGGCACAAGCAAGCTCCTGCCGCGGATCCGCGGCTACTTGTGGGCCTTGGGCTTTGATATTTCTGGTACAGTCTTGGGATGTCTCATGGGCCTTCTTTTGATGTATTGATTTGTATAATTCCTTCTGAATTGCTACCAGATCTGAAATGATTTAGTTGGTGTATTTTTTTGATCAGCTCTTTTGCTTTTCTTCCATATTTCCTGCACAGACTCAAGACAAGTGTTGCGCAAATACAGAAATGATGCGATGCCATGAAATGCGGTTAATTTCCCTTAAAGTGTCGGTTTAAAAGTCTAATACATGCAATCTGGTATTTTACGATTGATTTGCTAATATGTGAAATATGAATACCGAACACTTCTAAATGTATGCAAAAGATGGGGAAATTGCCGGCTAAAATATACAATATTTTCGACTGATCAGGGGCCGTTACGCACAGCTAGTGCTGCTTGCGGTTTGTGGTTAAACCCACTGCCAGCGTAGTGTCGAGTCTTTAGAGTCCCACACAGAGGGCTATTCGCTTTTAGGCAAAAGGGTAGAGGTCGCATGGTTTTGCGACATGGTTCGGTCGCATCCGTGCACTTGTGCACGTTTGGTGTCCGGACAGTTATTACTAGCGGGCTTTGGTTTAAGCCAGATCCTAGTATACGTTTTGGGATTGGTTTTATCTCGTTTGTATTCGTGTTTCTCGGAACGCGGATGCGGGTGTGTATGCACGGTTGACAGAGACAGAGGCAGAGGATTCTCATTAGGGTTGTTGACTGTTGACTTTTGCTAAACCCTAATGAGAATTTGAAATAATATTAATTAAGTATTATTGTGCCATGGTTGGGTTGAAAGGTTGACTTTGTTGACTTGTTGACTTCGTTGACCGGTTGACTAGGTTGGACTTGTTGACGATCATCATGACAATGGCTATCATTTCATGGCATTGACCTTTGCTTGCTTGTTTTGTTCACAAATTACATTTAATGCATAAAATGATATTGCCATTTGATATGATAACAACCATTACATAATACTCAATTATTATTATTTGTTATGATTATTTTTGGATTATGAGAGCAAGGGTGAGAAAAGTCTTGCTCATTCTATCATTCTCATTCTCTCTCATCCTCAAGCTCTCCCTCTTCCTCTTGCTCTCTCTCTAGCTCAAGGAAACTCTCTCTTTTGAGTTGAGAACCATTTCCTTAGAGATGAAAATCCAAAACACTTCTCTACTCATCCTAGTATACAAGGTCTAGCAAACCAAGTGTTCTAATTTCCTCTAGATTGAGGTTGGAACCAAAGGTAGAAGCTTTCGGGTGGATCCATCTTCGGCACAAGGAGACGACGAGGAGAGAACCATTCGACCACCATAAGGAGTCGAAGAGAAGGAGTTCAAGTTAAGGTATAACGCCTTAACCGAGTAGGTAAAACTCCTAGCTAGGTTGTTAGATAGTTAGTTTAACAAAGATCCATTTTTGAGTACATGTTACCCCACCAAAGAAAATCGTTTTTCACCATTTCCGCAACCCCAAAGAACCGGGGACGGGTAACATGGACTTACAGTGGTATCAGAACCTAGTTAAACACTATCTAACATGTTAGCAAAGTAACTAGAAGTTCGATCAGAGAAAAAATCACAAAATATGCCCGAAATATCAACTTTCTGCCGATTCTGTTTTCTGTTCAAAACTTAATAAATCATACGCTAAAAATCGGCTCAGGGTTTTTAAAGAACACGTAAGAAAAATGGTCCACTAACTCGGTCAAAGCGCCGCGGAACCGCGGCAGGAGCATGCTCCCGCCGCGGATCCGCGGCCGAGTTGACTCTGTCGTGGGCAATTTTTCCTACAGTGTGTTCAGTGGGGTGTTTTGGAATTTTTGGAATATGATTTTTCTGCCCAGATTTTCTAGAAAGCAAAATTTGTTTTTGGGGATTAAAAATCCGTATTTTGATCGAACTTCTAAAGACTTTAGCTAACGGGTTATATCTGTGATGTGATATATGTATTGAACGTCTGCTAATCGCTATACGTCGATTAGTGGGGGTTATACATATCTGTGATCTGTAATGTTGGTGGTATGTGTATATGAATTCATTGGATTGTCGCGGATGAATAGCCGGGGGGTTGTGAGATGAGAGTTTTCTTTATCTTTCAATTCATGTAAATTTGTAATTGATGTAATATTATTTATATGGCCGCACAACCGGGATGAGGTTGTAGCCGTCATTGTATAATTTCTTTTACTGTTTTTGCTTCTAGGATAGACCCATGGTGGGGGTGCACAAACTACCGGGTAGCTCGAAGTGCCGAGTGGCCTACTCACGTTGTTGAGGGAGGTTGCTTCACTTCGGGTATTTGGCGGGTAGTTTTCCACACCCGTAGGGGTCTAGGGTGGGGTATTGGCTATTCATCGTGACCGTGTAATCCGCTTTTCGTTACAGGCTCGTACGGAATGCGGATTTCTAGTATATCCAATGTGTTCGTCTGTGATTTGGAATGGCTATCATTGTATCTGACGAATGTATATATCTATATATGATATCTATTTAGGCGTTGCTTATGTTTTGCATCCGCGCTAGTGCAGCACCCGCTCTGTCGTTAGTTAAGTAACCTAACGGGTAATGACGGGGCCCCGTGGCGAATGCGGATGGCATAAGCGTACGTCATATTTTCGTTGTTTTCTGCAATGGTAGGATTAAATGATGGGACGCATTAAAATTAATGCAAGAAAATAAACCAAAGTAAAGTCGTTGGTACAATTTCAAAAACCACTCGGTTTCTTTTCAAAAACCAACTTTTAAACGCGGAGCTTAAGCCACTCCTTTTAAAAGCTATCTCGTTCCATCGATTATATCAAGTTCACTACGTTCACGGTTTTGCCAAAACCATTCGTAGCCCTCCGTCATTTCACATGGATAGTCAATAGTATTCAAGCTATGTTTGTTGGCCAAAGTTAAGGCATAGTGATTGATAGCTATTGGGTATTCATGTGCAACATAGATAGATGTGTTGGTTTGGGACAGTCGTACTGACTTGTTGGCCAAAGTCAAGGGTAGGTATGTGTGGGTTCAAATTAACCTGGAGAATGACGGGTAGAACTTGACATGTGACTTATGATTTGTTGGCCAAAGTCAAGGTCATAAGAGCATGGGGCAAAAATCCATATCGGGAGTTTCTAAAGAACCAGAAACTTGCTAGCGCTACATACCATTTGGAGTGTGATGATTCTGGTAGGATTCCTTCATTTTTGTCACGCGATGATATTTGGATCCCGATCCTACTGTGAGTATATGCTACTCCTCGGGAAATTTCTCACTTAACGATCAATGCTATAAACCAAGTAGGTGTCTAGAAAGGTGTTAGCGGGGCTACGCCCCCAGGGAAAAGAGCTTATTTAATTAAAGAATTTCGCGAAAGCGTTGGAAAACCTCCCTCGAAGTACCAATACTGGCCTGGCTGAACGGTTAAGCAAGTATTGTACGGTGAGATTGATCCCGGCTAATTCTTCCTTTTTGGTTTTAGGAGGAATTCGAGAAACAGTGGGAGCCATCCTGTTTAGACAAACTAAAAACCACTCTAAACTTGTAAGAGCATCATGCTAAAGTGTTTCTTCTCTCTCTCTCCTAATTGCAGCGACCAATCGTCGTGACCGGACTTAAGTTATTATTAGATAAAAACATACTGACAGGGCCAAACTACAAAGATTGGCTCAAGAATGTCAAAATGGCAATCACTTACGACAAGCTGGGGTATCTTCTTACCACCAAAGCTCCCCCTGTCCCAGGTCCCACCTCCAGCGTCGCGGATAAGGAAATCTGTAAGACCTGCGAGATCGACTGCGCGAAGGCCAAGTGCCTCGTGCTTGCCTCTATAGACAATGAACATCAGAGGAGGCACGAGAATATGGACCTTGAATCCATATTTCTCCATACAAAAGAACTGTATGGAGAGCAATCCCGTATCGCCAGATACGAAGTATCGAAAAAGCTGTTTTCGGTGAGATTGGCCCTCGGATCATCGGTAGCGGAACACGTGCTTAAGATGATTGGCTATATTGAAGAGCTCACGGACCTTGGGACCACGTTAGAGAACGAGCTCTATACTGACTTGATTCTCTAGTCCATTCCTTCCACTTACGCCCAGTTTATCCTGAACTTCAACTTGCAAGAAAAAGAAGTTGAACTTTCAGAACTCCTCAACCTGCTGAGGAGTGCAGAGGGCACCCTACAGAAAAGTAGGGAAACATCCACTTTGTTTGTAGGAGGATCTTCCTCTTCTAAGTCCAAGGCGAAAGCCAAGTGAAAGAAGAAGGAAACCCCTGCCAAACTAAGGGGCGGTGTTAGTAAAGTAGAAACGAAGGGAAAAGCAAAGGCAACAAAGATAGCGGGGCAGCTTGTGGGAAAGGAAGAGTGCTTCTATTGTCATAAGAAAGGACACTGGAAAAAGGATTGCAGGGCTTGGAAGGCCAAGAACCAGGACCCGAAGCAAGTTGCGGCTTCAGCTTCAGGTGTGTATGTCATTGAAAACTGTCTATCAATAAACTCTACTTTCTGGGTATTGGATACCGGATTAGGATCTCATATCTGTAATTCCATGCAGGCACTGAGAAAGCGTAGGGTTTTGAAGGCAGGTGATATGACCCTCAGAGTTGCAAACAGAGCTGGCATGGATGCTGAGTCCGTGGGGGACTATCACCTGGGATTGTCAGATGGACACGTTTTGGTTTTGCATAATTGTTATTTTGTACCCAATGCAACTTGTAATATCATTTCTGTATCTTTATTATCTAAAGAAGGTTATGAATTTGCATTTGTAAGTAATGTTGTGAACATTCACCTTAATCAAGTTTTGATTGGGTCAGGTACATTAAGCAATGGTATATACGTATTAAACCAACCACAGATTTTCAATGTCCAGAATACACACAAAAGAAAGTCTCCAGAAACAAATCAGACTTTCTTATGGCATTGTAGACTGGGTCACATCAATGAGAGAAGGTTGACGAAGTTACATAAAGAAGGATATTTGGATCCGTTCCAATATCAATCATATGCGACTTGTCGATCCTGTCTCAAAGGAAAGATGACAAAGACTCCGTTCACTGGACATGGAGTAAGAGCGAGCGAGCTCTTGGGACTCGTACACAGCGACGTGTGCGGTCCTATGTCTACACATGCGCGAAGCGGTTATTCTTACTTCATTACTTTTACGGATGATTTTTCAAGGTACGGATATGTCTTCTTAATGAAACATAAATCCGAAACCTTTGGAAAATTCCAGGAATATAAGAATGAAGTAGAAAAACAAACCGGCAAAAGTATCAAGACACTGAGATCTGATCGAGGTAGTGAATACTTGAGTGCCGAGTTCCTGGATTACCTAAAAGAGAATGGTATTCTCTCTCAGCTTACTCCTCCATACACTCCGCAATATAACGGTGTATCGGAGAGACAGAACCGGACCCTATTGGATATGGTACGTTCCATGATGAGTAACGCTGAGTTACCGCGATCATTCTGGGGATATGCACTAGAATCAGCTGCATATCTTTTGAACCGAGTTCCAACTAAGACTGTGCCTGCCACACCATATCAGATGTGGTGTGGGAAGAAACCCTATCTTAAGCACATTAAGACACGGGGATGTTCAGCTTTTGTTAAAAAGCAGCATGCGGACAAACTCGAGGCACGCTCAGTACAGTGCAAGTTTGTGGGATATCCAAAGAACTCCAAGGGATATTTCTTCTATTGCGAAGAGGAACAAAAGGTTTTTGTTTCTCGTCATGCCTGCTTCTTGGAAACTGAGTTTTTGGAAAATCAGATAAATGGGAGCGCAGTAGAACTGGAAGAAATTCCAGAACCATGAGCTGTTACTGAAAGCTTAGTAGAACCAGAGGGTTCGATAGAACATGACATTCATACGCCGCTCCGCAGGAGTAGTAGGCAGTCTCATCCGCCCAAGAGTTACTACGGTTTTCTCATAGACGGGGATAGAGAGGATTGCATCATTGATAGTGATGAGCCTACTAGCTTCCAGCAGGCCATTCAGAGCGTTGACTCAGTAAAATGGCTGGATGCAATGCGGACCGAAATGGAGTCCATGTACACCAACAGAGTATGGACTTTGGACATTGCTCCAGATGGGGTAAAACCCGTAGGATGTAAGTTGATCTTCAAGAAGAAGATTGGTGTAGATGGACATGTTGAGACCTATAAGGCTAGACTTGTTGCAAAGGGTTTTCGTCAAAGACCTGGTTTGGACTATGACGAAACCTTTTCTCCAGTGGCTATACTGAAATCCATTCGGATCCTTCTTGCCATTGCTGCCTTCCACGATTATGAAATTTGGCAGATGGACGTAAAGACCGCTTTTCTAAATGGAAATTTAGAAGAATGTGTCTATATGGACCAGCCAGAGGGTTTCATTCAAAGTGGGAGCAGCGGAAAGGTGTGCAAGTTGCTCAAGTCCATTTATGGACTAAAGCAGGCATCGCGGAGTTGGAACATCTGTTTTGATGAGACAGTCAAAGATTTTGGCTTTATCAAAAATCCAGATGAACCATGCATCTTTAGTAGATTTGTAGCAAGAACTGTCATATTCCTCGATTTATACGTGGATGACATTCTTTTGATAGGAAATGACATTCTTATGCTACAATCTGTCAAAGGGTTCTTGTCACACAGGTTCTCCATGAAAGACCTGGGTGACGCCACTTACATTATAGGGATCCGGATCCATCGTGATAGATCCAAGAGGATATTAGGACTTTCGCAGTCCAGGTACATCGACACCATACTGAAAAGATTCAGTATGGAAGATAACAAGCGTGGTAATCTACCGGCTTGTCACGGGATCACCCTCTCTAAAGAGATGTCTCCCAAGACTGATCTGGAAAGGGATCGCATGTCTATTATACCCTACGCTTCTGCGGTAGGCTCTATAATGTATGCGTTGTTGTGTACCAGACCAGATGTAGCTTATGCACTGAGTGTGGTAAGCCGGTATCAGTCAAACCCAGGGGAGAAGTACTGGATAGCGGTAAAGAACATTCTCAAGTACCTGAAAAGGACTAAGGAGATGTTCTTAGTGTATGGCGGAAAAGACCTCCAGATCGAGGCCTTTGCTGACTCCAGCTTCCAGAGTGACAAGGATGATTCCAAGTCCATGTCGGGTTATGTTTTTACCCTCAATGGAGGGACGGTGTGTTAGAAGAGTTCCAAAGAGGAAACCGTTGCTGACTCGACGATGGAAGCGGAATATATCGCTGCTGCTGATGCCGCAAAAGAAGCCGTCGGGATGAGAAAGTTCTTAACGGAACTTCAGGTGGTTCCTGTAGGACTACGGTAGCGCCCCGGCCGTCTTTCCTCGGCAAAAATGCGGAAACGAAAAATTTTCTTGACTTGAAAACCGGCACTACCGCATCCTAAAAACCCGGATCGAACCATTAACCTATACCTAGCAAACAAGAGAAAGGGTAGAATGCTATACCAAGCGATCCGTGTCCTTCGGTCTTCGCCTCCACTCCGATCTCCTCGCGGAATCTACGGTCTTCATTTCCTCGTCGGAATGGGCACCACATCGCCGGGTTCTTTTACAGGCTCCCACCTCTGGACCGAGGCAACTCGGGCACGAAGTTGGGGAGCCGACGTGCCTAAGGGTGCTGTAGGATGAGTGTAGAATGCTTTGTCTCTTGGGGTTGAGAAGTTGCCATTTTGATGTGGAGGTGAAAAGGAAGTTTTGAAGAAAATGGTGCTCTCATTTTTCTAGCAAAGAAAAATGAAATGAGATGAAGAAATTCCCCCACCAAAATGAATCCCTCTCATTTCCTAGTAGTGGCCGGCCATTACAATTGGGGAGGGAAAAATACAAGGGAGGTAAGTGTAGGGAAAAGCCAAAGGTGACCATAAACCATGTGAAGAAAATGAGGTTATAATGTCACTTCCAATTCTAATCTAATCCAAATCAATCCTCATCACATTAATGCTAGCCATCATGAAGAAAAAAGCAAAGATGCTATATCAATCATAATCCCTCATTTACAAATAAACCCCCTCCACATAACAAATTTGCACACTTGCAAATAACCCCCTCCATCAGAAAAATCCGGCCAAGAAGGAACAAAGGAAAACTGGCCGAAACGGAATGCAAACTGGCAACTTCAGAAAACTGATCCCGTAATAAATTACAGGAAAACCCCGTGACTGTATATACATATCCGCATTAGTATTCCCACTGAATACAAACGCAAAGAGACAAAATCTACACTGTACAATACTAGGATCCGGCTTAAACCAAAGCCCGCTAGTATTATCCGTCCGATCATTATCCGTGCAATACCGCACGTATATGATCTAACCCTGTCATATCTCCATACGGCCTCTACAGCGTTTCACCCGAAACTTGAGAAAACGGTCTGTGGGGGACTCTAAAGACTCATCAATACTTTGGTTGTGGATTTAACCACTAGCACGTCAGAGGTGTTAACCATACGTAACGGGCTACCAGGTATTGACCAAAAGGGACGTTTGTGAGCGAACTCATGCTGACACCCTACTGAGCCTGTCAGTGACAATATCCGTACAGTATGGTCCGTTCGTCTATGAGCATCGCATGGCGGGCCTAGGGGGTTGGTAAAAGTCAGACCCCCAAAAGCGGTACAAGTCGTGTCGGAGTATAGCCCAGAACACCCTGAGATACTACTGGAATACCTACCAGTAAATCTCCTGCCTCGGCCGATGGCTTTGTGTAATGGCTCTCCTAGACACAGCGTGACCTCACCCCCAATACCGGGAGAGACGAACCCCTGCAGATCCGCTCACTGCCTCCATATGGCTCGGGACTGTACCCAACTAAAACCTGTTTGCACGACTCCTTTGAGCCTGTTAGTTATATGTATGCCCTAGAGGCCATTACTGTACATACGATGTATATTGTAGTGGATGCTGGGACGTATATAGGGAGGACTTTCTTGCTCGACATGATAGTATGCAATCTGGTTGTATTTTATCTTAACATGTACTCTAATTGTCTCTATTACATGTTGATAAAGCCCTTATGATATGTACTCGACTACTGGGACTATGACGAGATCGTACTAGTGGGGCCACGGTAGTCGATGAGTACATCCTATAACTGTTCCTAGTCGAGGTGTATCGAGACAGGGCATCGATGCACCAGAGTAGACTAGCGTATACGCATCTTGACCCATATGATGGGCGATGGATGATCCCATATCCATCGGTGTTTGACATCAAGGATGGTGTACGGGTGCTCAGTGGAGACTGGGTACACTGGACGGACTTGCCGAGAACTCCCAGATGGTATTATACCTCACGTCAGATGGCAGTTCTCTGGTGAAACTGGTACAGGTTAGTCTGTAGACCCGAGATCGTCATGGAGTCTTGTGTGATTCCCACTGTGCTTTGATTTCCACCTTACCACGTCCAAGAGGGCGTGCAAAACGGTGGTTTTTGGGTACAATCCCGATTCACATGGAGGCAATGAGTGATAAGAGGGGATTCGTCTCTCCCGGTATAGGGAGTTGATGTTGTGCTGTGTTCGATTGGCTATAACCAGAAATCCCTGGCCAGGGTTGCTGAGATTTACTGGTAAGTGTTACCAGTAGTTTCTCGAACTGTTATAGACCTCATATCGACACGACTTATCGAGCTATTGGGGTCTGACGTATACCACCCCTAGGCGAGATATACGACATATCAGACGACGAGACCGGACTGTAGGGGAGTGTTACTGATTGGATTCGCAGGAGTAATAGCGGGCTTGCTTGTTGATCTTCTAATCGCTCAATACCCGGGTGGCCGTTACGTTTAGCACACCGCTTGCGGCTTGTGGGAGTTTGATATGATCATCACCTACTGCCGGCGTATTGACGAGTCTTTAGAGTCCTACACAGGGGTTTCCTGGCTCAAGCGAAACGGAGTAGGAGCACATATGTGATATATGCGGGACCGAGATTGATACATATGAGATACCATATTCTATTCTCGCGATTCGTGACATTGATCGGTTGTATGCGATATAGCCGGGTTATCGGATCAAGTATTGAATCGATAAGTTGTTACTTTTGATATTAGTCGGATATAGCCAGATTATTAAATCAAGAGTTGATTTAATAATTTAATGTATAATTATATATTTGATATATTACATTATATTAACTAGTATTAGCTCACTTAAGATTTATTTTCTCACTAGTTTGTGCACATTGTTTATATGTGATATATGCAAAGTGTACATGATTGTATCATGCTTGATGATACATCAAAGATGGGTTTATGAGACTCATACCAAGATTAGGGTAAAGATTAGGGTTATTGTTTTATCTTAAGATTTAACAAAAGGGTTTAACTTAGTCAAAGTAATCAAGCTTGAAGAAGCTTGGAGAAGCTTTGGCAAAGTCCACTCTTTTGTTATTTCTTTTGATATTCTTTAACCTAACCTTTAACCTAATGCTTTGGTTAATTCCCTACATGAGTTAAGCATGATAGCTTAACTCACCCATGGTTACATTATTGAGGATAAGTTTTCATTTTGGATGGATTATTCTTTCTTCTTCTTCTTCTTTATCAAGCTCCATCCAAAAGCTTACTAGCTCCAATGGTGCCATGAGAAAAAGAGTGAGAAAATCAATTCTAAAGTGAGCCCACTTCCTACTTCTTCATCCTCTACCACTTGCCATGTAGTAGAGTGTGTTCTCTTCACAAAGTTCATGACCTAGTGAAGGAATAACTTGAGTTAGTGTCTCCCCGACGTAGATCATCTTCGGCCTCGAAGTCAACGTAGCAAGCACGTTCGTTCTTCTTGTGGATCTTCTCTAGAGTCCGAAGTTCACGATCGCAGCGAAAGGGACTTCTACATGGTGCTAATGAAGTGAAAGACCGGATCTACAAAGGTTGTAATCCCTTTCACTTGTAGTTAAAGTCGTTAACTTGCTAGTTTTCGCCTAAACCCTAGTTTAAAGATCCGTATTAGAGTTGTTCGGCACGGCTAAAATTTTAATCAGGCACGGTTGATGCCTCGTAGACCCTTGTACGTGTGCCTAGCAACCCTACAGTGGTACCAGAGCCTAGCTAGAGCTTTAGGCGAAGTGTAGACGAAGTTAGAAGTCCGATCGAACCCGAAAACCCCGATGTAAACCCTTCTCTGTACATTTTTCGAAAATGTGATTTTTTATGAATTAAAAATGGTCAGAAAAACAAGGAGGAAAAACTAAGAATTACTGTGAAGTACGGTCCACTAAGTCCCTGAAATGACCGCGGAACCGCGGCCAAACCAAGGGTTTGGCGGCGGTTCCGCGGCGAAAATTTGGACTTAGTCCCTCATATTTCATATATTTATTCTTAGATCCTTTCTTGTCAATTTTTTCTGGAAATTTTTTTATTCCACTCAAGTGTTGAGTTATCTAGGGTTGTATTGGGGACTCGTTGATTCGATCGGATAATTTAACTTTGTTTAGTTTGTTTTCTGGATATTTAGAACTTGTTAAAAAATTCGGCCGGATGTCAATATCTCACTTTTCCCCTGCCGGAAAATTTCCAAGTGTTGGATTTTTCCGTAGTTTAAGAAAGTTCTAAGTCGTGCAAGTAACGCGATGGACCCTCTAGAAGACAACAAATCTTAACTCGATTATGTGACCGTCTTGAACTGCCTTTGGAACCTTAGGGTTTGGGGCAGTACAGCGTGCCACATGTGAGGCGTTGGCTTGACCCTTCTACGGCTGGACCGTTGGTACTGTGGTATGTGATGGATGTTTTTTAAACTCCCCTCAAGTGTTGAGATTTATATTGGGAAAACTTGGGTGTTTGATTATTCGATCGGAAAGTTTAACATTGTCTATTTTTCTGGAATGTGATACAATAATTGGAATCCACATCAAGTTATGAGATAACTAATTTGAATGTTATAAACATAGCAGTTTAGTCTCAGATGATCGGTTGCCATGGAATTTTGATGTGATCAAAAGTCCGTCGCAATCACGTAGCGTACACGGATACTCGCCGGGTAAACTTAATAGACAGCCATGCCCTATAGCCCTGACCAAGTGACTGTAGGAGAACCCCGTCGCCAAAAAGCATCCGTTCGGGTGCTCGCGGCAGCGATGTTCCTCCTTAGTGCATTTCGTTGACGGCATCTGGGGTGCGGCCGTCTACTAAAGTTTGCGACGAGAATTCGATCAGGATGTCTGGAATCTTGTTGAATTGCCCGACGAGAATTCGATCAGAATCCGTGTTTTATAGAGGCTCAAAATAAAACACGGACGTCCTAGTATATCCAATGTTTCATATGTTTCTTCTGCTGCGATATCTGTGATGTGATCATTTGATATGTTGTGATAGATACTGTATATAGTACATATGATATATTATATAGACGTTACTTATGTTTTACACCCACGCTAGCCCTGTCCCGCTCTGCCGTTAGTTACCTAACCTAACGGTGCACGAGGGGACATCGAGGCGAATGCTGATGGCATAAGTGTCCGTCGTATTTATCTGTGATGTTTAGGTGCTTAAATGATGGGACTTTATTAATATGATTAATGAAATAAAAAGAAACCTAAAAGATGTTGTGGAATCGAATTTTCAAAAAAAAAACAGGTAGCTACAGTTCTTGCTTTGCATCGCGGTGTTCCTTGTAGAACATCCTGCACCTTATTCGATAAGGAAAGGGCCGAGATCGCTCCACCGGGAGTGACCCCTTTAGTAATAACTGGAAGATGCTACAACCCTCGGTTTGTCTTTTGATTGCTTCTATAGTTCATGCTTTGCATAGCGGTATATATGATATACCCTACACCTTATTCGATGAGAAAAGGGCCGACGATCCCTTCACCGGGAGTGACCACTTTAGCAAAACTAGAAAAAGCCCCAAAAACACTCCATTTTAAAATTATTTGATTCTACAGCGATATCAAGTTCATTACGCAATAGGTTTTCAGAAAAACCTGTCGTAGCCCTCCGTCATTCCAGATAAGTCCTACTTAGTATTCATGCTACGTTTGTTGGCCTGCGTTAAGGCGTAGTGTGCGGTAGCTAACTAGTATTTATCTGTTTATGCATATGATGCAGATTGGATTAGGGTAGTCGTGCAACTTTGTTAGCCTGCGTCAAGGGTCGTGCTGGTGGGTTTAATTCAATCAAAAAATGACGGGTTGAACTTGACTAGCGGACTATGGTTTGTTGGCCTGCGTCAAGGTCATAGGACGCTAGGGGTAAAATATTATCGGGAATTTCAAGTGTTGAAATTTGCAATGAGATTGCATACCTTCTATGAGATAGTTGGATCCCGATACCTGCTGCGGGTAAGAGTTACTCCTGGGAGAGTTTTACACATTACAATTAGCCGATCAAGTAGGTGTCTAGAAAGGTGTTTACGGGGTTATGCCTCTGGGAAAACGAGGTTTACATTAATTAGGTCCGTGCGAAAGCACGGGGCACCTCCCTCAAAGTACCGACACTGGCCTGGCTGAAAGATTGGCGAACTTGTAGCGTGTAATTAATCCCGGCTAGTCTTTCGTTTTAGGATTTGAAGGAAGATTTGATAAAAACAGTGGGAGCCATCCTGATTAGATAAAATGATAACCAATCTGATCTTGCAAGAGCATACGCCGAGTTTTTTCTTCTCTCTCTCTCCAGGTAGCGACCATATCACGCCTTACTCAAGATAATAATACGGATATATTGACCGAACCCGCTTGTTATACTGAGCTGGGGAACGTTGGTCCCGCTCCAACTTATAATTGTTATAAGACAGAGCAGGAAATTGGGGATTACCAGAATTCCCGTGCCGCCCAAACGAAGAAAGTGCATGCTGATGCATCTTCTTCGGGTGTGTTCATTACATTGAACTGTTTCTCAGTATCCTTTACGTCCTGGGTATATGATACCGGATCAGGATCCCACATATGTAATTTGTTACATGGGCTGCAGATAGGTAGAGAACTGAGAACGAGTGATAAGTTTCATGAGATAGAAACGGTGCAAGTGTTGCAACCAAGTCTGTTGGTCACTGTCACCCAGTATTACCAGAATACATTGATTCTGAACAAATGTTATTAGATACCGAACCTGATATACAACATCATATCAGTCTCTTTATTAGTAAAGAAAGGATATAATTTTGTATTATTGGATAATGTTTTGAACATTTCCTATATCAAAAGTTGATCAGTTCAGGTACGTTATCTAAAAGCATTGACGTTCTAAATCAAACTACAGTTCTTAGTATACAGAACACACACAAGAGGAAAAGTTCAAAAATGAATGATTCCTTCTTGAGGCATTGTAGACTAGGTCATATCAATGCGACCCGACTAGCTGAAGTTACATTTAGATGCATATTTAAATTTGTTTGAATTTACATCTCATTAAACTTGCCAGTCATGTCGCAAAGATAAGATGACCACAGCTCTGTTTATTGGAAATAGAGAAAGAGTTAGTGAACTTTTGGGATTGATACATGCTGATGTATGAAGGTCCCCTGTCTACATATGCCAAGACCGGTTCTTTGTACTTCATTACATTCACTGATGATCTCTCAAGATTCAGATATATGTTCCTGTTGAAACACAGGTCCGAACCTTTTGAGATATTCACAGAATATAAGTTAGAAGTAGAGAACCAACAATGGGTATAAGTATTATGTCCTTTGATGTGATCAGGGAGGAGAATACTTGAGCACGGAATTCCTGGATTATTTAAAAGGAGAATGAGATTCTCTCTCAGCATTACTCCTCCGTATACACCACAGCACGTCGGTGTATCGGGGCAGAGCAATCACACCCTATATGAGATGGTGTGCTCTATGATGAGTACTACTAAGTTACCTATTTCTTTTTAAGGGTTATGCACTTGTGAAGCTGCATACCTATTGAATGGAGTTCCGATCAAATCAGTTGCCTACCACTTCATATGAGATATGGAAAGGGAAGAGCCCATATCTTAATTATGTTAAGATTTAGGGTTGTCCGGCCTATGTCTGAAAAGGTAAAATCCGAACAAGCTCGAGGCAAGGTCTGTTCTGTAGAACTGGAAGAAGTTCCAGCTATACAAACTACAGCAGATGATTTGATAGAACCAAAGGATTCAATACTAACCAACAAACCTCAGCCTCTCCGCCGATCTAGTAGGGTTCCTCACCCACCTGAGAGTTACTTTGGTTTCTCTATGACAGTGGGAGCGAGGATTGCATCATAAGATGATGACCCAACTAGTTTCGAGCTGGCCATCAGGAGTGGGACTCTGTAAGAATGGCTGGATGCTTAGCGATCTGAGATGGAATCCTTATACACCAACAAAGTATGGACTTTGGTTGCTTTATCTGAAGGGTTAAATCCCCATCAGGAGCAAGTATATCTTGAGAAGATTACTTGGTGTACATGGAAAAGTTGAGACTTTCACAGCTAGACTTGTTAAAGGTTTGCATCATAGACCAATTGTGGCTAATGATGAAACCTTTTTCTGGGGCCTATGCTTAAGTCCATCCAGATCCTACTTGCCACGGCTACATACCATGACTACGATATCTGGTGGTTGGGTATCATGACTGCTTTTCTAAAATGATGCTTTAGAAGAGCGTCTATAAGTACACAGCCAGAGGGCTTCGTAGACAGTGGGAGCAGCGGAAACGTGTACAAGCTGCTTTATAGGATAAAGCAGGCATCGCGGAGTTGGAACGTCTGTTTTGTGGTAGTCAAAGAGTTTGACTTTATCAAAATGGTAGATGAACCTTGTATATACAAAAAGGTAGTAGGGAGTATGGTAATGATCCTCGTAGAGTACGTGGATGACATACTCTTGATAGGGAAGGTGTTTCCTATGCTACGCTCGATCAATCTCTGCTTATCACAAGGATTCTCCATATAGGATCAACGTGATACCTACTAAATCCTGGGTTTTTGATCTATGAGATAGATCTAATTGTATGTTAGGATACTTACTAGTTGTAGTGAGAAGGTATCAATCGATCCTGGGGAGAATCACTGGAAAGGTTCCAGGGTGATAAGGACGACTGAATGTCAGTCGCAGGCATTGTCTTTACCCTCAGTGGAGGGACGGTATGTTGGAAGAGTTCCAAGCTAGATACCGTGACATACTAGACGATTAAAGGCAAGATACATCGTTACAAAGGATGCTACCAAAGAGGCAGTCTGGATATATATATAAGTTCATGAGATGAACTTCATTCCTACCATTGTGTGACAATGGAATTGTGGCTTTAGCCAAGGAACTACCGTCCCATCAGAAATCCAGATATAATTCTTAGGCAGTATCACCTGATCATGGAGATGGTTGATCTCCAAACAGATCGAGGCAAGGAGAGTAGACACAGAGGACAACAGCGCGGATCCACTCACAAAGGCCTTTTCCCCAGTAGAGACTTTTATGGGATGGTTGAGTATGAGATACTTCAACCACAGCTAATTGTTGGGTATGTGATACCACAACAGATGGCCCTAGTGCAAGTGGGAGATTGTTAGTTATATGTATGCCCTAGAGGCCATTACTGTACATACGATGTATATTGTAGTGGATGCTGGGACGTATATAGGGAAAACTTTCTTGCTCGACATGATAGCATGCTATCTGGTTGTACTTTATCTTAACATGTACTTTGATTGTCTCTATTACATGTTGATAAAGCCCTTAGGATATGTACTCGACTATTGGGAGTATGATGAGATCGTACTAGTGGGGCCACGGTAGTCGACGAGTACATCCTATAACTGTTCCTAGTCGAGGTGTATCGAGACAGGGCATCGCTGCACCAGAGTAGACTAGCGTATACGCATCTTGACCCTTATGATGGACGATGGATGATCCCATATCCATCGGTGTTTGACATCAAGGATGGTGTACGGGTGCTCAGTGGAGACTGGGTACACTTGACGGACTTGCCGAGAATTCCCAGATGGTATTATACCTTACGTCAGATGGCAGTTCTCTGGTGATACTGGTACAGGTTAGTCTGTAGACCCGAGATCGTCATAGAGTCTTGTGAGATTCCTACCGTGCTTTGATTTCCACCTTACCACGTCCAAGAGGGCATGCAAAACGGTGGTTTTTGGGTACAGTCCCGAATCACATGGAGGCAATGAGCGATAGGAGGGGATTCGCTTCTCCCGGTATAGGGAGTTGATGTTGCGCTGTGTTCGATTGGCTATAACCAGAAATCCCTGGCCAGGGTTGCTGAGATTTACTGGTAAGTGTTACCAGTAGTTTCTCGAACTATTATAGACCTCATATCGACACGACTTATCGAGCTATTGGGGTCTGACATTTACCACCCCTAGGCGAGATATGCGACATATCAGACGACGAGACCGGACTGTACGGGAGTGTTACTGATTGGATTCGCAGGAGTACTACCGGGCTTGCTTGTTGATCTTCTGATCGCTCAATACCCGGGTGGCCGTTACGTTTAGTACACCGCGTGCGCCTTGTGGGTGTTTGATATGATCATCACCTACTGCAGGCGTATTGACGAGTCCTTAGAGTCCTACACAAGGGTTTCCTGGCTCAAGCGAAACGGAGTAGGAGCACATATGTGATATGTGCGGGACCGAGATTTCTACGATATGAGATACCGTATTCTATTCTCGCGATTCGTGACATTGATCGGTTGTATGAGATATAGCCGGGTTATCGGATCAAGTATTGATTCGATAAGTTGTTACTTTTGATATTAGTCGGTTATAGCCGGATTATTAAATCAAGAGTTGATTTAATAATTTAATGTATAATTATATATTTGATATATTACATTACATTAACTAGTATTAGCTCACTTAAGATTTATTTTCTCACTAGTTTGTGCATATTGTTTATATGTGATATATGCAAGTGTACATGATTGTATCATGCTTGATGATACATCAAAGATGGGTGTATGAGACTCATACCAAGATTAGGGTTATTGTTTTATCTTAAGATTTAACAAAAGGGTTTAACTTAGTCAAAGTAATCAAGCTTGAAGAAGCTTGGAGAAGCTTTGACAAAGTCCACTCTTTTGTCATTTCTTTCGATATTCTTTAACCTAACCTTTAACCTAATGCTTTGGTTAATTCTCTACATGAGTTAAGCATGATAGCTTAACTCACCCATGGTTACATTATTGAGGATAAGTTTTCATTTTGGATGGATTATTCTTTCTTCTTCTTCTTCTTTATCAAGCTCCATCCAAAAGCTTACTAGCTCCAATGGTGCCTTGAGTAAAAAAGTGAGAAAATCAATTCTAAAGTGAGCCCACTACCTACTTCTTCATCCTCTACCACTTGCCATGTAGTAGAGTGTGTTCTCTTCACAAAGTTCATGACCTAGTGAAGGAATATCTTTAGTTAGTGTCTCTCCGGCGTAGATCATCTTCGGCCTCGAAGTCAACGTAGCAAGCACGTTCGTTCTTCTTGTGGATCTTCTCTAGAGTCCGAAGTTCACGATCGCACCGAAGGGGACATCTACACGGAGCTAATGAAGTGATGGACCGAATCTACAAAGGTTGTAATCCCTTTCACTCGTAGTTAAAGTCGTTAACTTGCTAGTTTTCGCCTAAACCCTAGTTTAAAGATCCGTATTAGAGTTGTTCGGCACGGCTAAAATTTTAATCGGGCATGGTTGATACCTCGTAGACCTTTGTGCGCGTGCCTAGCAACCCTACAGAGTCATGGTAGGGTAGTAATTAAAGCACAGTGGGAACTCACACGAGACAAATAACGATCTCAGGTCGATGAACTAACCTATACACATGTCACCAGGGAACTGCTATCTGACGTCAGGTATAAGACCAACTAGCATGTTCCCGGCAAGTCCTGTCCAGTGTACTCATAACACAATGAGCACCTGTATACATATTAGGTGAACCAACTGACACCAGTGGCTTGTGAGACCGGCCACCGCCCCTCGTCGCGGTCTCGACTGTATACACTAGTCTACTCTGGAGTATCGATGCCCTGTCTCGAAACTCCCTCGACTAGGGACCATTTAAGGATGTGCTTATAGACCTCAGCTCCCACGTATATGATCGCCATCATACTGATGGCCGTCAAGCAAGAATCCTAAGGGCTCTATCAACGCGCAATAGTGACCTATAAGGTCACCTAAAACAGTACACGATGATAAAGATGAACCAGATAGCATACTATCATCTCGAGTAAGACTGTCCTACCGGTATAGGTCCTCCCTCAATCATTGCAATCACGTGCCTGTGATCCAATAATTGACTCGGAGGGCACTATCTCTAACAATCTCCCATTTGCACTCAAGGCTAATTATTGCGATGTCGCATACTCACAGCCTGTGTGATACCGAACACCCAACTCCTCTACTAATCAGTCTCACAAATCCCGTTTGCGAAACTATTGCATTCGAAAAATAGCCTCAGTGAGTGGATCCGCTCTAATGTTTCTTTCTATGTCTCTCTTTTTCTCAAGTTTGTGGAGAAAGCCATCTCCCGAAATAAGTAATACCTGTCTTAGAGTATGTCTGGATATCTGACGGGACCGAGTTCATAAATGAACTTCAAATCCAAACTTCTCAGACTGTATCGTCAACCGAACTTAATCAGTATCCTGCGCCACACCTCCCTCAGTATCCATTTGGACCACCTGTCCAAAATACTGCCCCTCGTCAGAGCAAAAACTATAACTCTGACAGACACTCTGTCATCCAGGTCACCTTGGAAGCCTGGAGTGATAACTGTCTCCCGAAGGAGGATGCCGTTATCATATCCCTAGAACATCCACTTATGTTCTAAAATAGCTTCCGATCGTTTCTCCAGGACTGGATTAATATCCTATCTGGAGAAACCACTGTGTGACAACCAAATTATAACCGACCGTAGTATAGGAATTTCACTTCCTACTCTGTGTATGTTATCCAAATAACAGGACATCACACCCTACTACCTTCTTAACAGATCCATACCCTATTCTGATGAAGTCAAACCTATGACTGTCACATCAGAAATAGATGATCTATCTCCGCTATATCTGCTTTAGTCCATAAATAGATATAAGCTACTTGTCCACTATGTTTCCGCTGCTCCCACTGACTACGACAACCTTTTGGTAGAGTCATATAAACGTACACTTCTAAAGCTTGTTTCGAACGACGCTATATTCATCCTCCTGCCGGGTCTCACAGTCTGGAACAACAGCAATGAAAAGTCTGGGTAAACAAGAATCTCCCTGTCACCGTCCTTGAGGCTATCGGAGTACCTCTCGGGTGCCTGAGGTTACCCATCATGTCTGCGGAGTGGCCAATGGAATGTCAATCCAGATTGAATTTTTAGGTTCTTATCAAATTTTCAGTAATCGTTTGCGGTTCTGGAATCACTTCCAGTTCTACCATACTCCCACTACTGTTTTCTGAAAAAATCCATTTTTATTAAAACCGTGGCGAGTCAAGAACATTATCACTATTGATCTTCCAGATGGTAGAAAGTTAACCCTCGTTATAGCCCGGGTCAACCCACAAACAACCATTACAGAAACGTGCCTTGAGTTATCCAGAGTCTGGTTTTAAGCATAAGCTGGTAAACTCCCCGTACCTTAATAATATTAAGATATGAACTATTCTATATCCAATACAGAAACAGAGGCACTGATTTAATTGGAACCAGATTCAAATCATGCAGCTGTCTCCAGTGCATGTCAGCTAAATGGAAAGAGGCCGATCAGTATTGCTCAACTTAGGAATGCTTCCAATTATGAGTAACCTGAAAGAGAATCAAGTTCTCTTAATCATTACTACCAACTGAATACCATACACAAGTATCTACATCTTCGATCACCTCGAAAAATCCCGATACTTGCAACACCTGGTTCTCTACTTTATTCATATACCTATAACTTCTCAAAACTTGGACCCTGTGTTTCTACGAAACACCGGTCTAAGAACTAGAGAAGTCATAAGTAAACCAAATATAGTACGAGGACCAACCCCTCTGTCCTAATGGATACTGGACAATATACAATACTATGTATAAGCCCCGTGAGTTGAATAACTCAAACCCTATGCGTTGTAGGTTGAAAACTGTACTATGGTTATGAAGAATTACACTGCTGTTTAATACTCCTTACCTAACCATCCACTGATATAGGTAAATGTCACGGACATAATTTCAAGAAAGTATATCTCACTCTATAAAAATAGACGTACAGATATATCAATTTGAAATCGGTGCATAACAATGGATATTCAAAACTAAATATTTGCCGTCCGGCAAAAAACCCAGGCGATTTCCTCAAATATCACCAATTACAACGAATCCCGATATAATGATGACAATCACCTAATTCCCAATAACTTACTCCCACTCATCATCCGTAAAACTATACAGATGTGAGAATCATACCTGGTAAATACATATCCTGGAGCAAGTGTCTAATTGGGAAATCAGTTTTCTATTAACAGTACACAGTGAAACTGAAACATTGAAATGTTTCGAAAGGGTATCCGGGTATTCCTAGTGTTGGAGATAGTGCCCTCAGAGTCAATTATTAGGTCACAGGTACGTGATTGTAATGATTGATGGAGGACTTATCCCGGTAGGACAGTCTTACTCGAGATGATAGTATGCTATCTGGTTTACCTTTATCATCGTGTACTGCTTCAGGTGACCTGACAAGTCGCTATTACACGTTGGTAGAGCCCCTAAGATTCTTGCTTGACCACCAGCAGTATGAGGGCGATCATATAAGTGGGAGCTGGGGGTCTATAAGCATATCCTTAAAAGGTCCCTAGTCGTGAGAGTTTCGAGACAGGGCATCGATTCTCCATAGTAGACTAGTGTATACAGTCGAGACCCCGACGAGGGGCGGTGGCCGGTCTCACAAGCCACTGGTGTCAGTTGGATCACCTAAGATGTATACAGGTGCTCATTGGGTTATGAGTACACCGGACAGGACTCGCCGGGAACATGCTAGTTGGTCATATACCAGACGTCAGATGGCAGTTCCCTGGTGACATGTGTGCAGGTTAGTTCATCGACCTGGGGATCGTCATTTGTCTCGTGTGAGTTCCCACTGTACTTTGATTACTACCCTACCACGGCTCAAAGGAGTCGTGCAAACAGGTTTTAGTTGGGTACAGTCCCGAGCCACATGGAGGCAGTGAGCGTATCTTCAGGGGTTCGTCTCTCCCGGTATTGGGGGTGAGGTCGTGCTGTGTCTAGGAGAGCCATTACACGAAGCCCTCGGCCGAGGCAAGGAGATTTACTGGTAGGTATTCCAGTAGTATCTCAGGGTGTTCTGGGCTACACTCCGACACGACTTGTACCGCTTTTGGGGGTCTGACTTTTACCAACCCCCTAGGCCCGCCATGCGATGCTCATAGACGAACGGACCGGACTGTACGGATATTATCACTGACAGGCTCAGTAGGGAGTCAGGCTGAGTTCGCTCACAGACGTCCCTTTTAGTCAATACCTGGTAGCCCGTTACGTATTGGCTTATACCTCTGACGTGCTAGTGGTTAAATCCACGACCAAGGTGTTGACGAGTCTTTAGAGTCCCCCACATTCAGTTACTCAGCTTTCGGGCAAAAGGTTGTAGAGGCCGTATGGAGATATGGCAGGGTCCGATCAGATACGTGCGGTATTGCACGGATCAGGATCAGACGGTTTGTACTAGAGGCCGTATAGATATATGGCAGGGTTCGATCTGATACGTGCGGTATTGCACGGATCAGGATCGGACGAACATTACTAGCCGGCTTTGGTTTAAGCCGGATCCTAGTTTAGTACAGTGTAGATTTTGTCTCATTGCATTTGTATTTCGGTAGAAATACAGATGCGGGTGTGTATGCACAGTATCGGGGTTTTCCTGTAATTTATTACGGGACCAGTTTTATGGAGTTGCCAGTTTGCTTTCCGTTTCGGCCAATTTCCATTGTTCCGTTCATTGGCCGAAGATTGGTGGAGGAGGGCTTATTTGCATTGTTGCAAATAAGCTTTTGTGGAAGGGGGTCTTTGCATATTTCCTTGTATCATGATGGCTCACCATACCTTGACCTTGCTTGTCTTTTTGCTTCATGATGGTGTCATGATGGCTTGACCTTTGTTGTGATGATGAGGTTGGTGGAGTATGGCTTTGTTGATAATCATTTCCTTTCATGATATCATTTCCCTCTCTCTCTTGCATTATGTGATGGGTAATCTTTTGATACATTGTTCCTCACTCTCACTCTCCCCTCTCAATTTAGCATGGCCGGCCATTCTTTGGAGAAGGGGGCTGTCCCAATTTTGGGAGGGTCATTTTGGTTGATATCATATCATTTTCTTCACCAAAATTCCCAAGAAAAACTCCTTGTATCATCCCTCCACCAAAAGGCAACCTCCACTACCCCAAAGTGAGACTCGAGGACTACACATTCTACAGCGAACCTTGGGCACGTCGAGTAGCCGGCTTCGTGCCCGAGTTGCCTCGGCATTGAGGTGGGAGCCCGTAAAAGAAGTAGGCGATGTGGTGCACTTCCGGCGACGAGGAGGAGACGGCACATTCCGCAGGAGTTTGGGACGACGACGAGAAGACCGGAGGACTTGGATCGTCGGTATATCTCTTTCCCATCTTATTGTTAGCTAGGACTAGTTAGTGGTTCGATCCGGGTTTTAGTGCGCGGCGGTTTGCCAGTCCAAGTAAAATTTAAGTTTATCACCGCTTCCGCATTTGGCCGTCGGATTGACGGCCGGGGCGCCGCCGTGCACTTACACCTAGTAATGCCTCTTCCATTATCCAGATTCACAACTGTAACCGTATATTTCTTTGCCACCTCTCCAAATCCCTTCATATGTCATTAGTCATTACCTTCTGTACACCCCTTTAGGCCAAATGGTTTTCTTCCTTCCCTACCGCTCGGCACCAGCCTATGGTTTGGAAGAAGACTATCCAATAAGCATAATGGGTGTACTGTCCTAATCCTACGAGCACTCGCAATGCGAGAGAAGGTGAAGATAAAAGACAACCGAATAAACCTTATTCCTATTTCTCCCGAACCATAATCCATCCCCGAACTGGAACAAGTTCCTTTCGAGTTTGTATATAACCATACGATGGAGTATCCAAATAACTGTGGATCTTCGTAGTGATACGGAGTGTTCTGGAGAAATACAAAGGTGAAATGGGAGTGGTAATGAAATACTTGGTTTGGTTGTGAATAGCAGTCGCAATTTACTTTGCCCTCTTACTAATCCCTTTATTTGTCTTTACTTAATACCTTCTGTACACCATCGTTAGGCTAATTGGTTTTCTTCATTCCCTACCGGTCGGCACCTGCCTATGGTTTGGAAGAAGACTATCCAATTTGCGTAATGGGTGTACTGCCCTAATCCAAGGAGCATTCGCAACCTGAGAGAAGGTAAAAGGAAAAGACAACTAAATATTCATATTCGTTTTCTCCAGAACTGGGAACCATCCTCGAATAAATTCCTTCAAGTTCGTATTTAACCATACGATGGTTTTATCCAATGGAATTGGACGTTCGTAGTAATACGGGGTGTTCTGGTGAAAAGGTTAAAAGTAGGAGTGGCAATGAGGTATGCAACTCTGACAATCCAAAAGCCAGTGTTTAAGAAGGTTCGGTTAATTTTGGTCACTGAGTCATAGTCAAGGGTTGGGCCATGGTCGCTGCCAAAGAGAGAGAGAAAAGAAACACTCAGCGTGCACTCTAAGCTAGATCAGAATGGTTATCACTTTATCTAATCAGGAAACCTCCTACTGTAACGTCAAATTCTCCTTCAAACCTGAAAGAAGAATTAGTCGGGATCACCCGAGGAGTAAACGAACTCATCAGTGGGAATCGGGATCCAACTATCATCGCATGATAACATGACGGAATCCACTCATGTCACCACACTCCAGAAGGTATACGCATATCTGGCAAGTTTCAGTTTCTTTAGAAACTCCCGATGTGTGTTTTTATCCCTAGGACCCAAGTGACCTTGACGGAGTCAACAAATCAAAGAGTCCTAGTCAAGTTCAACCCGTCATTTTCTGGATTGCATTAAACCCACCCGTATGTGCCCTTGACAGAGTCAACAAGGCCGCACGACTGTCCTAACCAATCCCATTTATGCAACAAACAAGCACCACTTAGCTACCGTACACTACGTCTTGACGGAGTCAACAAACGCAGCACGAATACTAAATAATACCCGTAGGAAATGACGGAGGGCTAGGCTGGTTTTTGGCGAAAAACCTTTAACGTAATGAACTTGATATCGTTGAAGGAACTGCATAGCTTTTTATAAAAATATAGTGGCGAAAACCTTTGCTAAAGAGGTCACTCCCGATGAAGGGATCTCGGCTCTTTCCCCGTAGAATGAGGTGCAGGATATTCCAACTGAATACCACGATGCAAAGCAAAAAGGCAAACGGCTATGGTAAAGTTATTACCCTGACGCGAACTTCTGTCCAAGGGGTCACTCCTGGTGAAGGGATCTCGGCCCTTGCCTCGTCGACTGAGGTGCTGGATATTCATAACCGAATACCACTGTGCAAAACAAAAGAGAACGTCCTTACAATTATAGCTTTTTGAAAAATGTTCCAACAACATCAGAATAAGGTTTGTTTAGCTTGCATTGATCCGAATCAATGCAGTCCCATCAATTGATCACACCACAAAGAACGAAAATAATGATGTACGTATTTGCCATCCGCATTCGCTACTGGGTCCCGTCATCACCCGTTAGGTTACTTAACTAACGACAGAGCGGGGACTGGACTAGCGCGGATGCAAAACATATACAACATCTACTAGTATATATATATATCAATATATAATATTCACTCAAGGCGTGATAAAATGCAACATCACAGAAATGTAAGCAGTATCACAGAACAATACAGATATCTGGGATCCCCGGGTTTCATAGAGCCGCTACTAAAACCCGATGTTCCCCTGGTCGTGTGGATAGCCTATGCAATGAAATCCTAGACCCCTACGGGCACGGCAAGTTACCCGCCAACAACGTGAATGGACCATCCAGCACTTCACGGAATCCGGTAACTTGAGCACCCCTCCTTGGGTCAACCTGTACCCCCTACGAGTGCGGCGAATAGCCCGCCAATTCTAGAATGAAGCCCCCTCCGTCTCAAAGCCATGAGATGCGGGCCTGTTGCTCTCTAGAACCCGGCTACCCGTGCACCCCTCCGCGGGGTAATCGTAGTACAGAAAGTAAAATATACAATGGGTACATCGACCTCAGCCCGGTCGTGCCCCAAAAGAATAATATACAAACAGGCAGTGACGGTAGTCCACATGTCGGACGCTCGCCCCGCAATATCAAATGTACATAAATAATTTTTCGAGGCAAAAAAAAATTCGACAGAGAACAGAACCAGAAAATGCGGGTTTTCGGAAAATCCGTTTGATCGAACTTGTAAACACGTTAGAGCAAGCTAGACTAGGTTAATGGTGTGGCACTGATACCATTTAGGACTACGGTAGCGCCTCGGCCGTCTTTCCTCGGCCAAAAGGCGGAAACGAAAAATTTTCTTGACTTGAAAACCGGCACTACCGCATCCTAAAAACCCGGATCGAACCATTAACCTATACCTAGCAAACAAGATAAAGGGTAGAATGCTATACCAAGCGATCCGTGTCCTTCGGTCTTCGCCTCCACTCCAATCTCCTCGCGGAATCTCCGGTCTTCATTTCCTTGTCGGAACGGGCACCACATCGCCGGGTTCTTTTATGGGCTCCCAACTCTGGACCGAGGCAACTCGGGCACGAAGTTGGTGAGCCGACATGCCCAAGGGTGCTGTAGGATGAGTGTAGAATGCTTTGTCTCTTGGGGTTGAGAAGTTGCCATTTTGATGTGGAGGTGAAAAGGAAGTTTTGAAGAAAATGGTGCTCACATTTTTCTAGCAAAGAAAAATGAAATGAGATGAAGAAATTCCCCCACCAAAATGAATCCCCCTCATTTCCTAGTAGTGGCCGGCCATTACAATTGGGGAGGGAAAAATACAAGGGAGGTAAGTGTAGGGAAAAGCCAAATGTGACCATAAGCCATGTGAAGAAAATGAGGTTATAATGTCACTTTTAATTCTAATTTAATCCAAATCAATCCTCATCACATTAATGCTAGCCATCATGAAGAAAAAAGCAAAGATGTTATATCAATCATAATCCCTAATTTACAAATAAGCCCCCTCCACATAACAAATTTGCACACTTGCAAATAACCCCCTCCATTAGAAAAATCCGGCCAAGAAGGAACAAAGGAAAACTGGCCGAAACGGAATGCAAACTGGCAACTTCAGAAAACTGATCCCGTAATAAATTACAGGAAAACCCCGCGACAGTATATACATACCCACATTAGTATTCCCACTGAATACAAATGCAAAGAGACAAAATCTACACTGTACAATACTAGGATCCGGCTTAAACCAAAGCCCGCTAGTATTATCCGTCCGATCATTATCCGTGCAATACCGCACGTATATGATCGAACCCTGCCATATCTCCATACGGTCTCTACAGCGTTTCACCCGAAACTTGAGAAAACGGTCTGTGGGGGACTCTAAAGACTCGTCAATATTTTGGTTATGGATTTAACCACTAGCACGTCAGAGGTATTAGCCATACGTAACGGGCTACCAGGTATTGACCAAAAGGGACGTCTGTGAGCGAACTCATGCTGACACCCTACTGAGCCTGTCAGAGACAATATCCGTACAGTCCGGTCTGTTCGTCTATGAGCATCGCATGGCAGGCCTAGGGGGTTAGCAAAAGTCAGACCCCCAAAAGCGGTACAAGTCGTGTCGAAGTATAGCCCAGAACACCCTGAGATACTACTAGAATACCTACCAGTAAATCTCCTACCTCGGCCGAGGGCTTTGTGTAATGGCTCTCCTAGACACAGCGCGACCTCACCCCCAATACCGGGAGAGACGAACCCCTGCAGATCCGCTCACTGCCTCCATATGGCTCGGGACTGTACCCAATTAAAACCTGTTTGCACGACTCTTTTGAGCCGTGGTAGGGTAGTAATCAAAGCAAAGTGGGAACTCACACGAGACAAATGACGATCTCAGGTCTATGAACTAACCTATACACATGTCACCAGGGAACTGCTATCTGACGTCAGATATAAGACCAACTAGCATGTTCCCGGCGAGTCCTGTCCGGTGTACTCATAACCCAATGAGCACCTGTATATATCTTAGGTGAACAAACTGACACCAGTGGCTTGTGAGACCGGCCACCGCCTCTCGTCGGGGTCTCGACTGTATACACTAGTCTACTCTAGAGTATCGATGCCCTGTCTCGAAACTCTCTCGACTAGGGACCTTTTAAGGATGTGCTTATAGACCCCAGCTCCCACATATATGATCGCCATCATACTGCTGGCCGTCAAGCAAGAATCCTAAAGGCTCTATCAAACCGCAATAGTGACCTGTAAGGTCACCTAAAACAGTACATGATGATAAAGATGAACCAGATAGCATACTATCATCTCGAGAAAGACTGTCCTACCGGTATAGGTCCTCCCTCAATCATTGCAATCACGTGCCTGTGATCCAATAATTGACTTTGAGGGCACTATCTCTAACAGTTCCGTCCATTGTTGATCCAATACCTATGTATTGCGACAACAACGGGGCTATAGCTTTAGCAAAGGAACCCAGGTCCCATCAGAAGTCCAGACACATCTTGAGGCGGTATCACCTGATCAGGGAGATCGTGGGTCGCCAGGAGATCGAGATTCGGAGAGTTGCTACGGAAGATAACACTGTTGATCCACTCATGAAAGCCTTACCCCAGACACAGTTCGAGCGGCTGATCGAGATGATCGGTCTTCGATATGCCAGTACATGGCCTTAGTGCAAGTGGGAGATTGTTAGTGTATATGCCCTAGAGGCCATTACTGTATCATACTAGTTTGTATATTACTTAATGGAAGCTTGGGATATTCACAGTTGTATAGACAATCTTGCTCAAAATGGTAGTATGCTACTTGGTTTGTTTCTTCTTTAATGTGTACATGTGTTTCTTTCAGTATATCACCTATACACATTAGTGGAGCCCTTAGGATCTTTGCTTGATTACCAGTGTTGTGATGGCAGTCGCACTCGTGGGGGCTGGGTAATCCACAAGCACATCCTTATACAGGTCCCTAGTCGTAGGACTATCGAGACAGGGCATCGATACTCCAGAGTAGACTAGCGTATGCGCTTCTCATCCCAGCAGGGGAGACGGTCTGTGCCACAGCCGTCAGTACGTCGTACTTGAGATAGTATGCGGGTGCTCGTTAGGTTACGAGTACATTGGACAGGACTCATCGGGAACTGATGGTTGGTACTATACCTATCGTCAGTTATCAGTTCCCAGGTGACATGAGTACAGCTTAGTCTACTGACTTGACACTGTCACTTGGCCTCGAGTGTGTTCCCACTGTACTTTGATTACTACCCTACCACGGCCCTACCACAGCTCAAAGGAGTCGAGCAAATAGGTAGTAGTTGGGTGTAGTCCCGAAGCACTTGGAGGCAGTGACGGTTAGACAGGATTCGTCTCTCCCGGTATTGGGAGTTGATATCGCGCTGTGTCATGGGGAGCCATTACACATAGTCGTCCCTGGCCAGGGCAAGCGAGATATACTGGTAGGTTTCCAGTATTATCTCAGGGTGTTCTGGGCTACACTCCGACATGACTTGTACCGCTATTAGGGGACTGACGTTTACCGCCCCTCTAGGCCCGCCATGCGATATTCTCAAACGAACAGACCGGACTGTACGGAGATTGTCACATTCAGGCTCAGTTGGAGTTCAGATGGGTTTCACCTCGTCAGTCTTCTTATCGGCATATGCCTGGGGGCCGTTACGCACAGCTAGTGCCGCTTGCGGTCTGTGGTTAAACCCACTGCCAGCGTAGTGTCGAGTCTTTAGAGTCCCACACAGAGAGCTATTCGCCTTTAGGCAAAAGGGTAGAGGTCGCATGGTTTTGCGACAGGGTTCAGTCGCATCCGTGCACTTGTGCACGTTTGGTGTCCGGACAGTTATTACTAGCGGGCTTTGGTTTAAACCAGATCCTAGTATACATTTTGGGATTGGTTTTATCTCGTTTGTATTTGTGTTCCTCGGAATGCGGATGCGGGTGTGTATGCACGGTTGACAGAGACAGGGGCAGAGGATTCTCATTAGGGTTATTGACTATTGACTTTTGCTAAACCCTAATGAGAATTTGAAATATGATTAATAATAATATTAATTAAGTATTATTGTGCCATGGTTGGGTTGAAAGGTTGACTTTGTTGACTTGTTGACTTCGTTGACCGGTTAACTAGGTTGGACTTGTTGACCATCATCATGACAATGGCTATCATTTCTTGGCATTGACCTTTGCTTGCTTGTTTTGTTCACAAATTGCATTTAATGCATGAAATGATATTGCCATTTGATATAATAACAACCATTACATAATACTCAATTATTATTATTTGTTATGATTATTTTTGGATTATGATAGCAAGGGTGAGAAAAGTCTTGCTCATTCTATCATTCTCATTCTCTCTAATCCTCAAGCTCTCCCTCTTCCTCTTGCTCTCTCTCTAGCTCAAGGAAACTCCCTCTCATGAGTTGAGAACCATTTCCTTAGAGATAAAAACCAAAACACTTCTCTACTCATCCTAGTATACAACGTCTAGCAAACCAAGTGTTCTAGTTTCCTCTAGATTGAGATTGGAGCCAAAGGTAGAAGCTTTCGGGTGGATCCATCTTCGGCATAAGGAGACGACGAGGAGAGAACCATCCGACCACCACCAGGAGTCGAAGAGAAGGAGTTCAAGTTAAGGTATAACCCCCTAACCGAGTAGGTAAAACTCCTAGCTAGGTTGTTAGATAGTTAGTTTAACAAAGATCCGTTTTTGAGTCTATGTTACCCTACCAAAGAAAATCGTTTTTCACCATTTCCGCAACCCTAAAGAACCGGGGACGGGTAACGTGGACTTACAATTACCCCATATCTTAACTCGTTTAAGATATGGTCTCTTTCCACTCCATATCTCATATGGTGTGGTAGGTACCGATTTAGATGGAACTTGATTCAATAGGTATGCTGCTGTCTCAAGTGTATAACCCTAAAAGGAAATAGGTAACTCAACGGTACTCATCATAGTGCGCACCGTATCCAATAGGGTGCGATTCCTCCGCTCTGATACACCGTTTTACTGTGGTGTATACGGAGGAGTAAGCTAAAAGAGAATCCCATTCTCTTTTAGACAGTCTCGGAATTCCGTGCTCAAGTATTCTCCTCCCCGATCAGATCAAAGGATTTTAATACTTCTACCCTTCTGATTCTCAACTTCATTTTTATATTCTTTGAATTTCTCAAAAACTTCAGACTTGTTTTCAACAGGAACACATGACCGAATCTTGAGAGATCGTCAGTGAATGTAATGAAGTATAAGAAACCATTCCTGGCATGCGTAGACATGGGACCGCATACATCACTATATATCAGTCCTAAGAGTTCCGTAACTCTTTCTCAGTGTTCTGTAAACGGAGTTTTGGTCATCTTGCCTTTGAGACATGACTGGCAAGTTTCATAAGATGAAAGTTCGAACGAATTAAAATATCCATCTATTTGTAACTTAGCTAGTCGTGTCAAATTGATATGACCTAGTCTACAATGCCACAAGAAGGATTCATTGATTTCTGAACTTTTCCTCTTGTGTGTGTTCTGTACGTTAAAAACTGTGTTTTGATTCTGAACGTATAATCCATTACACAACACACCAAACCCAATCAACACTTGATTTAGGTAAATGTTCATAACATTATTCTTTACTACAAAGTTATATCCTTCTTTATCTAATAAAGAAATTGATATTAAATTGCATATCATAGAGGGTAAGTAATAACAGTCGTTCAGGATCAATATATTCCCAGTTGTTAATACAAGGTGATATTCACCAACTATTTTAGCTGCAACACTTGAACCATTACCTACTTTTAGAGAATGATCACATTTTCTCAGTTCTCTACCTTTCTTTAGCCCATGCAACAAATTGCATATGTGGGATCTCGATCCGATATCTAATACCCAGGACGTAGAGTGTACTGAGAAACAGTTCTCTCTAACTAACCCACCTGTAGAAGATGCATCAACATGCTTATTCTTCGTTTGGGTGGCGTAGGAATCCGGATATGTTCCTATTTCCTGCTCGGACTTATAACACTTATAAGTTGGAGAGGAACCAACTTTCCCCTGCTTGGTATAACAAGCGGGTTCGGTCAATAAATCCATTTTATTATCTTGATTAAGGCGTGACATTGGTTACTGCCTGGAGCGAGAAAAAGAAACGCGTTAGCGTGCGCTCTCTGCAAGATTAGATTAGATTGGTTATTATCTTATCTAATCAGGACGTTTCCCACTGTTTTTATCAAATCTTCCTTCAAACCCTAAAAGGTAAGACTAGCAGAGATTAATTACACCTTACAACTTCGCCAATCTTTCAGCCAGGCCAGTGCCGGTACTTTGAGGGAGATTTCCCGTGCTTTCGCACGGACTTAATTAAAATAAACTTCGTTTTCCCAGGGGCGTGACCTCGTTAACACCTTTCCAGACACCTACTTGATTGGCTAATTATGATGTGTAAAACTCTCCTATGAGTAACTCTTACTCGTAGTGGATATCGGGATCCAACTATGTATGCAATCTCATTGCAAATTTCAACACTTGAAATTCCCGATAATATTTTAGCCCCTAGCAACTTACGACCTTAACATAGTCAACAAATCATAAACTCTAGCCAAGTTCAGCCCGTCATTTCCTGATTGAATTAAACCCACCCATACGACCCTTAACATAGTCAGCTAAGTCGCACGACTACCCTAATCCAATCGCATCTCATGCTTTATCAGATAAGCACTAATTAGCTACCGCACACTATGTCTTAACATAGTCAACAAACGTAGCACGAATACTAAGTAGTACTTATCTAAAATGACGGAGGGCTACGACAGGTTTTTAAGAAAACCTTTTGCGTAATGAACTTGATATCGTTGCAGAATCGAGTGATTTTGAAACGGAGTGTTTTTGAGGATTTTACTAGTTCCGCTAAATAGGTCACTCCCAGTGAAGGGATCTTGGCTCTTTCCTCATCGAATGAGGTGCTGGATATTCTACAAGGAATACCGCTATGCAAAGCAAGAACTAAAAAGGCAATCAAAAACAAAACCGAGTGGGTTATAGCTTATGCTAGTTTCGCTAAAGAGGTCACTCCTGGTGAAGAGATCTCGGCTCTTTCCTTATCGATTAAGTTGCTGGATATTCTACAAGGAATACCGCTATGCAAAGCATAAACTAGAGCTACCCTTTTTGAAAATATTATTCTACAACATCATTTTGGTTTCTTTTCTTTCATTAATCTCATTAATGAAGTCCCATCAATTATGCTTCCTAAGCATCACAGAAGAAACGAAAATAAAACGTATGCTTATGCCATCCCCACTCTCCACAGTGTCCCGTTATGCACCGTTAGGTTACTTAACTAACGGCATAGCGGGGCGGGACTAGCGCGGGTGCAAAACATAAGCAACGTTTAATATATATCATATATACAATAATAAAGCATTCGTCTCACGCGTATAAAGTGATCACATCACAGAATATCAGCAGCAGAAGATAACATATGAAATATTAGATATACTACGAATTCCATTTTTTAATTTAGGCAAGTATAAAACACGGATTCCACGGTCGCGATGAATAGCCAAACCCACATCCCTAGACCCCAACGAGAGCGGCAGGCGACCCTACCAATTCTAGAGTTAGGAGACCCGGACTTGACTCCTCGAGATGGTCTCCCACTGGACTGTAGAACCCAGTTACTTGTGCTCCCCGCCTTGGGTCTATCCTAATGTAGAAAAGTAAATAATATATAACAATGGTGAAAATAAAAACTCTCATCTCATATAAAACCCCGGGCTATTCGAAACACGAAGATCCAATATAACATATCCAAACAACACATAACATCACATGTCATCAAATAGCTAGACGATGTTAAATATTCCAATCGAATCAACAAACACCCAAATTTTCCCAAAATTCTCAACACTTGAGCGCAATTTAAAAATACTCAGAACATGCCACCGTAGAAGGGCCAACCCTTGCCTCACCTATGGCACCACGGAACTACCGCAAACCTGAGGGTTTGGAGGCGGTTCTTACGATCATGGAATCGAGTTAGGGTTTCGTTCTTCTAGAAGGTCCATCGAATCACTTGCATGATATTTGTGTGTTCGTTAACTATGAAAAAATCCAACTCTTGGAAAATTTTCCAGCGAGGGTTAAAGTGGGTATTTGATATCCGTTCGAACTTTTTAACACCATCTAAACAACCCGAAATACAGTTAAAATTTCGACTACGAAACACTCCGAATTTCCTTTATAGAAAATTAACGTCTCATGAAATTTTAGCAAAAACAAACAACACCTGAAACACCAAAACCTAGAGCCTAGAACACAAAAAAATTTGAACCCAAAATTCCCAAAAAGGGCCGGCCTGCTTGGATTTTAGGGCAAAGTGCTCGGCCAAAAACTGGCCAAATGAGTTAAAATTTCTTCTGTGTACATGTCATATCTCATACAACATTCTGCAGTTGTTTAAAAAAATTTTAGAGTCCATTTAAAAATCGACAGAAACCAGGTTTTCATGTTTTAAGTTTCGGAGCAGTTTTGTTTCGTAATCAAACAAAAATTGTCTAAATCTTTAGCTTAGCTCTGATACCACTGTTGGGTTCCCTAGCACGACAACAAGGTTTCGGGAGGAATCGTCCATACCATTTTCAAAAAATTGTCATACTAAACAACCCTAAACTTAGAATCTTTAACTAGAGATTTAGACAATACCAAATGTAAACTACTTTACATCTAGAGAATAAGAAAACAACCTTTGTAGTTTGAGTCCTTCTCTTCTAAAGATCCGGGTTGAAATCCACACAACTCTACAAGGCTCCTCTTCGAGTTGAACGACCCTCCTTCGTGATCTTCGCGCCAAAGACGATCCACACGAAGTTCCTCTAGATCAAGCTAACTCTACACTAAACTTCTTTAGTGTATGAAATACACCACAATAAATTGCTAGTTTGGTGTGGGATGATGAAGTAAGGGATATGATAAGGTCACTAGGTTACTCACAAGCTCAATGATTCACATCTCATGTGAGGGTTTGAGTTTGGAGGTGAGATGAAGAAATTGTAGAGATCAAAAGGAAGAAGAAGCTCATGGAAAATGGCTAAGATATTAAGCATGAAGCAACTGTAGAAACAATAATATGAATCATCTCTCTCCTCACTCATTCAAGCATGGAATAAATTGCAATTCTAAATTGCAACCATGCTTGAATAGTGAGTCAAGACTAATAAAAAACCATATAAGCCCATGCCTCATCCATACCCAAAATATCTCCACAATTTACACCTCATTTTTCCATTTTCTAAAAATAGAAAAATATGCCATGCTTCATATAATATATATGTATATATATATATATATATAAATATATATATATATATCAAATATACATTAATATATACATATATTTAAATAAAGCAATTAGTGAGCTAACGATATTAGTTAAGATATAATTATATCACATTATTAAATCAACACTTGATCTAATAATTCGGTTATCTCACATATAATCGACTAATATCATTAATCTGAATATCACATTATCAAAACAACACTTGATTCGATAATCTGGTCATATCATATATAACCTAACCGATACCTGATGACTACCAGATTAGAATATGGTATCGCATACACGTATTTAATCAGGCCCATATACATATCACATATGTGCCCTACTTCATTTCGCCCGAACCAGGAAATTTCTGTGCGGGACTCTAAAGACTCATCAATACGCCGGCAGTAGGTGATGATCACATCAGTCACCTACAAGCCATCAGCGGTACTAGTTGGACGTAACGGCTACCCGGGAATTGAGCGATATGAAGATCAACAAGCAAGCTCGTCCATACTCTCAATGAAGCCTATCAGTAACACTACCGTACAGTCCGGTCTCTTTGTCTGATATGTCGCATATTATGTCTAGGGGTGGAAATCGTTAGACCCCAGTAACGTGATAAGTCATGCCTATGTGAGGGTCATAATGGGTCGACAAACTACTGATAACACTTATCAGTAAATCTCCATATCAGCCCTGGCCAGAGACTCCAAGTTATGGCCAATCGAGCATACCGCAACATCAACCCCCAATAATTAGAGAGACGAAACCCCTCCTATTGCTCATTGCCTCCTTACGACTCGGGACTGTACCCAAAATCCACCTATTTGCACGTCTCCTTTGAGCATGGTAGGGAAGAAATCAAAGCACAGTGGGAGCCGCACAAGACTCTATGACGATCTCGGGTCTACAGACTAACCTGTACCAGTGTCACCAGATCTGACAATAGCTATACTACCACATAGTTCTCGGCGAGTCCTGTTCAGTGTACCCAGTCTCCACTGAGCACCCGTATACCATCTTTGATGTCAAACACCAATGGATGTGGGATCATCCATCGCCCATCATATGGGTCAAGAATCGTATACGCTAGTCTACTCTGGAATATCGATACCCTATTTCGATATTCCCTCGACTAGGATCAATTAAAGGATGTACTTGTGAACTACCCTGGACCCACTAGTATGATCTCCATAATAGTCCTGGTAGTCAAGTACATATCCTAAGGGCTTTATCAACATGTGAGAGCAAGACAGTATCACAATACAAGTCTGCATGTTAAGACAAAGATAAGCAGATAGCATACTATCATGTCGAGCAAGAAAGTCCTCTCTATATATGTCCAAGCATCCACTATAATATACATCATATGTACAATAATGGTCTCTAGGGCATATATATAACTAACATTAGCAACGTATCCTTCCCACCACTTCTTAAAAGCACTGCATTTCTCGGTGGGGTGGGTAACCATCTGATGATATAGTCAGTAGTTTGGATGTATATCCGCTCTGTCAAGGTGCATGACCCGGGATCTTTTCTACGAGAGGGGTCAGCTTTATTCCCATTGACCGGGCTTTGGCGAACTGCTTCTCTGCTTTGATCATGCTCTTGTTTATGGCAGGTGTGCTTTATGTAAGTGCACGGCGGCGCCCCGGCCGTCAATCCGACGCCGGAAAGCGGAAGCGGTGATAAACTTTAATTTTGCGGACTTTGCAAACCGGCACCACCGCGCACTAAACTCCGGATCGTAACCATTAACAAGTCTAAGCTATCTAGAGATGGGGTAGAGAAGTATACCGACGATCCAAGTCCTCCGGTCTTCATCTCCACTCCGATCTCCTCGCGGGATCTCCGTCCGTCTCCTCCTCGTCGGAAAGGGCACCACGAAGCCGGGTACTTTTACGGGCTCCCACCTCAATACCGAGGCAACTCGGGCGCGAAGCTGGCGAATCGATGCGTCCAAGATTTGCTGTAGGAATATAGTGTAGAGTGTATGTCTCACTTTGGGGTTGGTTGCCATTTGTGGATGATGGAGGAAACAAGGATAAAAAAAATGGTGCTTGCATTTTTCTTGGCATGGAATGAGATCAAGAATGAAAACCTCTCTCAAAGATGAAGCTCTCTCTTCTTCTCTTTTCTTCTTCTCACTTTTCCCTCTCTCTTTTTCTTCTCTCTTTTCTAAATGAAAACCCTCATACTTAGAAAAATGGTGGAGCAAGGATTATGAAGCAACAAGGGAGGTGAGTGTAGGAGAAAAGAAAGGGTGACCACAACCATAAACATAATCATCACAAAACTTTCCATCAACCTCAAATCCATCCTAATCACATAATTACATGAAAAGCAAAGATGCTTATCACATCAACCCTTATGCAGATAAGTCCTCCACAAAGTGTAATTTGCAAAACTGCAAATTACCCCCTCTATCGGAAAAGTCCGGCCGGGAAAGAACAAAGAAAAACCGGCCGGAACGGAATGCAAACTGGCAACTCCAGAAAACTGGTCCCGTAATAAATTACAGGAAAACCCAATACTGTGCATACACACCCGCATCTGTATTCCGTCCGGATACAAATGCAATGAGACAAAATCTACACTGTACTATACTAGGATCCGGCTTAAACCAAAGCCGGCTAGTAATATCCGTCCGATCCTGATGCGTGCAATACCGCACGTATCTGATCGAACCCTGCCATATAACTATACGGCCACTAGTACAAACTGTCCGATCCTGATCCGTGCAATACCGCACGTATCTGATCGGACCCTGCCATATCTCCATACGGCCTCTACAGCGTTTCGCCCGAAAGCTTGAGTAACTGAAAGTGTGGTGGACTCTAAAGACTCGTCAATACTATGGTTGTGGATTTAACCACTAGCACGTCAGAGGTATAAGCCAATACGTGACGGGCCACCAGCTATTGACCAAAAGGGACGTCGATGAGTAAACTCATCCTGACACCCTACTGAGCCTGTCAGTGACAATATCCGTGCAGTCCGGTCCGTTCGTCTATGAGTATCGCATGGCGGGCCTAGGGGGTTGGTAAAAGTCAGACCCCCAAAAGCGGTACAAGTCGTGTCGGAGTGTAGCCCAGAACACCCTGAGATACTACTGGAATACCTACCAGTAAATCTCCTTGCCTTGGCCAAGGACTTTGTGTAATGGCTCTCCTAGACACAGCACGACCTCACCCCCAATACCGGGAGAGACGAACCCCTGAAGATACGCTCACTGCCTCCATGTGGCTCGGGACTGTACCCAACTAAAACCTGTTTGCACGACTCCTTTGAGCCGTGGTAGGGTAGTAATCAAAGTACAGTGGGAACTCACACGAGACAAATGACGATCCCCAGGTCGATGAACTAACCTGCACACATGTCACCTGGGAACTGCCATCTGACGTCTGGTATATGACCAACTAGCATGTTCCCGGCGAGTCCTGTCCGGTGTACTCATAACCCAATGAGCACCTGTATACATCTTAGGTGATCCAACTGACACCAGTGGCTTGTGAGACCGGCCACCGCCCCTCGTCGGGGTCTCGACTGTATACACTAGTCTACTAATGGAGTATCGATGCCCAGTCTCGAAACTCCCACGACTAGGGACCTTTTAAGGATATGCTTGTAGACCCCCAGCTCCCACTTATATGATCGCCCTCATACTGCTGGTGGTCAAGCAAGAATCCTAGGGGCTCTATCAACGTGTAATAGCGACGTGTCAGGTCACCTAAAACAGTACACGATGATAAAGGTAAACCAGATAGCATACTATCATCTTGAGTAAGACTGTCCTACCGGGATAGGTCCTCCCTCAATCATTACAATCACGTACCTGTGACCTAATAATTGACTCTGAGGGCACTATCTCCAACAATCTCCCACTTGCACTCAAGGCTAATTATTGCGATGTCGCATACTCACAGCCCGTGTGATACCGAACACCCAACTCCTCTACTGGTCAGTCTCACAAAGCCTGTTTGCGAAACTCTTGCGTTCGAGGAATAGCCTCAGTGAGTGGATCCGCCTTGATGTTCCTTTCTATGTCTCTCTATATCTCAAGTTCGCGGAGAAAGCCATCTCCCGAAATGAGTAATACCTGTCTTAGAATGTCTGGATGTCTGATGGGACCTAGCTCATAAATGAACTCCAAATCCAAACTTCTTAGACTGTATCGTCAACTGAACTTAATCAGTATCCTGCGCGCCATGCCTCCCTCAGTATTGCCTTGGACCACCTGTCCAAAATACTGCCCCTCATCAGAAGGAAAAACTATAACTCTGACAACCTTCTTGTCGTCCATGTCACCTTGGAAGCCTGGAATGATAACTGTCTCCCGAATAAGGCTGTCGTTATCATATCCCTAGAACATCCACTTATGTTCTAAAACTGCTTCCGACTGTTTCTCCAGGATTGGATTAATGTCAACTTATTGCATCTAGTGCAAGAACAACATCTGGTGTGGTACTTGACATCTCACGATTGACTCAATTGCCTGAGCAAGTGATCTGCCAATCATGCACGTCCCTCTCCCCTTTAGTCTGTAAGACACCTTTGGAGAGGGTGACTCCATTACCTGCAGGTACACTACCGTGCCAGGAGTCGTCCATCCTAAATACTCTTAGAATGCTGTCAAGTACCCTGATTGGGAAACCACCCAAATCTAGATCTAAAACCATAGATCCAGTAACCAGTATGTCAGATATAAAATCCATTTCCTCTGTGGAGAAACCACTGTGTGACGACCAAAGTATGACCGATCGTAGTATAGGAATATCACTTCCTACTACCTTCTCAACAGATCCATCCCCTATTCTGATGACGTCAAACCTATGACTGTCACATCAGAAGCAGATGATCTAACTCCGCTATATCTGCTTTAGTCTATAAATAGACATAAGCCTGACGTCCACCAATGCTTCCGCTGCTCCCACTGACTACGAAAACCCTCTGGCAGAGTCATATAGATGTGCACTTCTAAAGCTAGTTTAGAACGACGCTATACTCATCCTCCTGCCGGGTCTCGCAGCCTGGAACAACAACAGTGGCAAGTGTGGGTAAACAAGAACTTCCCTGTCACCGTCCTTGAGGCTACCGGAGTACCTCTCGGGTGCCTGAAGTTACCCACCTTATCTGCGGAGTGGCCAATGGAATGTCAAACCAGATTGAATCTTTAGGTTCCTTATCAAATCTTCAGTAATCGTTTGTGGTTCTGGAATCACTTCCAGTTCTACCATACTCCCACTACTGTTTTTGAAAAAAAAATCCATTTTTAATAAAACTGTGGCGAGTCTAGAACAATATCGCTATTGTTCATCCAGATGGTAGAAAGTCAACCCGCGTCATAGCCTGGGTCAACCCACAAACAGCCATTACAGAAACGTGCCTTGAGTTGTCCAGTGTCTGGTTTTAAGCATAAACCGAACAACTCCCCGTACCTTAACAATGTTAAGATATGAACTGTTCTATATCCAATATAGAAAACAGAGGCACTGATTTAATTGAACCATATTCAAATCATGCAGCTGTCTCCAGTGCATGTCAACTAAATGGAAGAAGGCCGATCAGCGTTACTCAACTTAGGAATGCTTCCAATTATGAGCAACCCGAAAGAGAAGCAAGTTCTCTTAATCATTACTATTAACTGAATACCATACACAAGTATCTACATCTTCAATCTCTTTGAAGAATCCTGATACTTGCTACACCTGGTTCTCTACTCTATTCAAATACCAATAACTTCTCCAAATTCGGACCCTGTGTTTCTACGAAACACCTGTCTAAAAACTAGAGAAGTCATAAGTAAACTGAATGTAGTACGAGGACCAACCCCTCTGTCCTGATGGACCCTGGACAACATACAATACTCTGTATAAGTCCCTTGAGTCTGATAACTCATTCACTGTGTGTCGTAGTTCGAAAACTGTACTTATGGTTAAGAAGAATTACACCGCTGTTTAATGCTCCTTACCTAACCATCCACTGATATAGGCAAATGTCATAGACATAATTTCAGAAAGGTATATCTCACTCTATGAAATTAGACGTACAGATATATCAATTTGAAATTGGTGCACAACAGCGGATATTCAAAACCAAATATTTGCCAACCGGCAAACAGCCCAGGTGATCTCCTCAAATATCACCGATTACAACGAATCCCGATACAGTGAGGATGATCACCCAATTCCCAATAACCTACTCCCACTCATCATCTGTAAAACCATACAAATGTGAGAATCAAAACTTGGTAAATACATACCCTGGAGCAAGTGATCTAATCGGAAAATCAGTTTTCTTTTAACATTACACATTGAAACTGAAACATTGAAATGTTTCGTTGGGGTATCCTGGTATTCCTAGTAATGCCTCTACCATTATCCAGATTCACAACTATAACCGTATAATTCTTTGCCACCTCTCCAAATCTCTTTATGTGTCTTTAGTCATTACCTTCTGTACACCCCTTTAGGCCAAATGGTTTTCTTCCTTCCCTACCGTTCGGCACCAGCCTATGGTTTGGAAGAAGACTATCCAAAAAGCATAAAGGGTGTACTGTCCTAATCCTAGGAGCACTCGCATTGCGAGAGAGGGTGAAGATAAAAGACACCTGAATGTACTTTATTCCTATTTCTCCTGAACCAGGATCCATCCCCGAACTGGAACGAGTTCCTTTCGAGTTCGTATATAACCATACGATGGATTATCCAATAAAATGGGATCTTCGTAGTGATACGGAGTGTCCTGGAGAAATACAAAGGTGATTTAGGATTGGCGAAGAAATACTTGGTTTGGTCGTGAGTAGCAGTTGCAATTTACTTTGCCCTCTTACTAATCCCTTGCTTTGTCTGAACTTAATACCTTCTGTACACCGTTTAGGCTAACTGGTTTTCTTCATTCCCTACCGGTCGGCACCAGCCTATGGTTTGGAAGAAGACTATCCAATTTGCGTAATAGGTGTACTACTCCTAAACCAAGGAGTACTCGCAACCTGAGAGAAGGTGAAAAAGAAAAGACAACTGAATAATCCTATCCGTTTTCTCCAGAACCGGAAACCATCCTCGAATCCCTTCGAGTTCGTATCTAACCATACGATGGTTTTGTCCAATGGAAGTGGACGTTCGCAGTAATACAGGGTGTCCTGGAGAAAAGGGTAAAAGTAGGAGTGGCAATGAGGTCTGCAACTCTGACAATCCAAAAGCCAGTGTTTAAGAAGGTTCGGTCAACTTGGTCACTGAGTCATAGTCTTAGGGTCGGGTCAATGGTCGCTGCCAAAGAGCGAGAGAAAAGAAACACTCAGCGTGCACTCTTACCTAGATCAGAATGGTTACCAATTTATCTAATCTGGAGTCCTCCCACTGTACCTCAAATTCTCCTCCAAACCTGAAAGAAGAATTAGTCGGGGTCACCCGAGGAGTAAACTAACTCATCAGTGGGAATCGGGATCCAACTCTCATCGCATGACAACGTGACGGAATCCGCTCACGGTATCACACTCCAGAAGGTATGCGCATATCTGGCAAGTTTCAGTACTTTTGAAACTCCCGATGTGATTTCTGCCCCATGCTCTTATGACCTTGACTTTGGCCAACAAATCATAAGTCACATGTCAAGTTCTACCCGTCATTCTCCAGGTTGATTCGAATCCACCCGCACAAGCCCTTGACTTTGGCCAACAAGGCTATACGACTGTTCCAAACCAACGCATCTATCTATGCAGCATATGAATAACCAACAGCTACCAAACACTGTGCCTTGACTTTGGCCAACAAACACAGCTTGAATACTATTGACTACCCATATGAAACGACGGAGGGCTACGAATGGTTTCTGGCGAAAACCTTTAACGTAGTGAACTTGATATCGTTGAAGGAACGGATAGCTTTTTGAAAATATAGTGACGAAAACCGTTGCTAAAGAGGTCACTCCCGGTGAAGGGATCTCGGCTCTTTCCCCGTAGAATGGGGTGCAGGATATTCCAACTGAATACTACGGTGCAAAGCAAAAGTAATCGGCTATAGTGAAGTTAATGCCCTGACGCAAACTTCTGTCCAAGGGGTCACTCCCGGTGAAGGGATCTCGGCCCTTGCCTCGTCGACTGAGGAGCAGGATATTCCAACTGAATACCGCGATGCAAAACAAAAGTGAACGTCCTTGCAATAACAGCTTTTTGAAAAGTGTTCCAACAACATCAGATAAGGTTTGTTTTTAACTTGCATTGATCCGAATCAACGCAGTCCCATCAATTGATCACACCACAAAGAACGAAAATATACTGATGTACGTATATGCCATCCGCATTCGCCACTGGGTCCCGTCATTACCCGTTAGGTTAGCTTACTAACGACAGAGCGGGGACTGGACTAGCGCGGATGCAAAACATATACAACATCTACTAATATATATACCAATATATTATATTTCGCTCAAGGCGTGAAAGAAATGCAACATCACAGAAATGTACAGCATCACAGAACAAATCAGATATCTGGGATCCCCGGGTTTCACAGAGCCACTACTGAAACCCGACGTTCCCCTGGTCGTGTGGATAGCCTGTGCAATGAAATCCTATACCCCCTACGAGTGCGGCGAATAGCCAGCCAATCCTGGAGTGAAGCCCCCTCCGTCCCAATGCCATGAGATGCGGGCTTGTTGCCTTCTAGAACCCGGCTATCCGTGCACCCCTCCGCGGGGTAATCCTAGTACAGAAAGTAAAATATACATACACCGGGTACAACGACCGCAACCAGGTCGTGCCCCAAAAGAATAATACAAACAGGCAGTGACGGCAGTCCACATGTCGGACGCTCGCCCCGCAACATCAAATGTACATAATACAACAGAAACTGTACTAGCATTGCATCCAGGCTATCCCCACGACCGATCCGCAACATCACAGCATAAACACAGAACATCAACGTGAAAGTCACGTTCGCAAATCCGTCTAACCGGGCTATAGCAGTTAGACCGGATTTACCGATCGAGTGACATTCACGGTCGCAGATATAATGTAAATACTGTGAAAAATGTGTTTAAAATTTTCCGATTGACCAAAAAATTAACAAGTGGGCCCCAAACCAATACTGCAGCACTCACAGAAATAATTGGCCCAATTTTAATATTCCAAAACCCCAGAAATTAACCCAGAAAGAAACTGGAAAAATATGATAACATGATGAAGCTACAGTGCGGCGGAAGGGCGGCGTTAAGTGGGTTTTCGCGGCGCTTCCGCGCTCCTGCAGATGAATCACTATATCGTATTTTTGCAGAATTCTTATATCTTTTGGTAGATCACTTTTCTGTCACCTGAAAAAAATTTTGACACCAAAAAATCTTAACAGAAAACTGATGTGAACAAAAATTGGGTTTTCGGAATTTTGGTCGATCGGAACTGAAAAACACATTAAACAAAGCTAGACGAAGTTAATGGCGAGGCTCTGATACCACTGTAAGTGCACGGCGGCGCCCCGGCCGTCAATCCGACGCCGGAAAGCGGAAGCGGTGATAAACTTTAATTTTGCGGACTTTGCAAACCGGCACCACCGCGCACTAAACTCCGGATCGTAACCATTAACAAGTCTAAGCTATCTAGAGATGGGGTAGAGAAGTATACCGACGATCCAAGTCCTCCGGTCTTCATCTCCACTCCGATCTCCTCGCGGGATCTCCGTCCGTCTCCTCCTCGTCGGAAAGGGCACCACGAAGCCGGGTACTTTTACGGGCTCCCACCTCAATACCGAGGCAACTCGGGCGCGAAGCTGGCGAATCGACGCGTCCAAGATTTGCTGTAGGAATATAGTGTAGAGTGTATGTCTCACTTTGGGGTTGGTTGCCATTTGTGGATGATGGAGGAAACAAGGATAAAAAAAATGGTGCTTGCATTTTTCTTGGCATGGAATGAGATCAAGAATGAAAACCTCTCTCAAAGATGAAGCTCTCTCTTCTTCTCTTTTCTTCTTCTCACTTTTCCCTCTCTCTTTTTCTTCTCTCTTTTCTAAATGAAAACCCTCATACTTAGAAAAATGGTGGAGCAAGGATTATGAAGCAACAAGGGAGGTGAGTGTAGGAGAAAAGAAAGGGTGACCACAACCATAAACATAATCATCACAAAACTTTCCATCAACCTCAAATCCATCCTAATCACATAATTACATGAAAAGCAAAGATGCTTATCACATCAACCCTTATGCAAATAAGTCCTCCACAAAGTGTAATTTGCAAAACTGCAAATTACCCCCTCCATCGGAAAAGTCCGGCCGGGAAAGAACAAAGAAAAACCGGCCGGAACGGAATGCAAACTGGCAACTCCAGAAAACTGGTCCCGTAATAAATTACAGGAAAACCCAATACTGTGCATACACACCCGCATCTGTATTCCGTCCGGATACAAATGCAATGAGACAAAATCTACACTGTACTATACTAGGATCCGGCTTAAACCAAAGCCGGCTAGTAATATCCGTCCGATCCTGATGCGTGCAATACCGCACGTATCTGATCGAACCCTGCCATATAACCATACGGCCACTAGTACAAACTGTCCGATCCTGATCCGTGCAATACCGCACGTATCTGATCGGACCCTGCCATATCTCCATACGGCCTCTACAGCGTTTCGCCCGAAAGCTTGAGTAACTGAAAGTGTGGTGGACTCTAAAGACTCGTCAATACTATGGTTGTGGATTTAACCACTAGCACGTCAGAGGTATAAGCCAATACGTGACGGGCCACCAGCTATTGACCAAAAGGGACGTCGATGAGTAAACTCATCCTGACACCCTACTGAGCCTGTCAGTGACAATATCCGTGCAGTCCGGTCCGTTCGTCTATGAGTATCGCATGGCGGGCCTAAGGGGTTGGTAAAAGTCAGACCCCCAAAAGCGGTACAAGTCGTGTCGGAGTGTAGCCCAGAACACCCTGAGATACTACTGGAATACCTACCAGTAAATCTCCTTGCCTTGGCCAAGGACTTTGTGTAATGGCTCTCCTAGACACAGCACGACCTCACCCCCAATACCGGGAGAGACGAACCCCTGAAGATACGCTCACTGCCTCCATGTGGCTCGGGACTGTACCCAACTAAAACCTGTTTGCACGACTCCTTTGAGCCGTGGTAGGGTAGTAATCAAAGTACAGTGGGAACTCACACGAGACAAATGACGATCCCCAGGTCGATGAACTAACCTGCACACATGTCACCTGGGAACTGCCATCTGACGTCTGGTATATGACCAACTAGCATGTTCCCGGCGAGTCCTGTCCGGTGTACTCATAACCCAATGAGCACCTGTATACATCTTAGGTGATCCAACTGACACCAGTGGCTTGTGAGACCGGCCACCGCCCCTCGTCGGGGTCTCGACTGTATACACTAGTCTACTAATGGAGTATCGATGCCCAGTCTCGAAACTCCCACGACTAGGGACCTTTTAAGGATATGCTTGTAGACCCCCAGCTCCCACTTATATGATCGCCCTCATACTGCTGGTGGTCAAGCAAGAATCCTAGGGGCTCTATCAATGTGTAATAGCGACGTGTCAGGTCACCTAAAATAGTACACGATGATAAAGGTAAACCAGATAGCATACTATCATCTTGAGTAAGACTGTCCTACCGGGATAGGTCCTCCCTCAATCATTACAATCACGTACCTGTGACCTAATAATTGACTCTGAGGGCACTATCTCCAACACTTTAGCATGGTTAGAGTACTTTACGACTCATCCTTACTGCAGCTTCTTCATCCTGACGCTGATGATTAGCCTTTTCGTATATGGCTGTTTCGCATTCTTGATAAGCTTTGCTTTTTCGAAAGGCTTCATTTAATAGTCTATCGATTGGGTCTTCTGACAGTTCTAGGGATTTTAGCACTGGTCCTACCCCGAGTCCATCTGCGTTGCTTTCCGACGCCGAGGGAGCTTCTTCGAAATTTGACGATGAATAAGAGACCATGCGGCAACTTGCTACATAGTCTTGGGCTCCTCCTGATGAGTCATGTTCCTCATTATCGTCACTATCTTCATTTTCATGGATATGGTTGAGAAACTCTTTGAGAGTGATTGGTGTCCGCGCCTTCTGGTTGTATTCTTCCAGCGCGTCAATGTACTTTTGCAGGTTCGTGCGGTTATCGTCATACTTGGTAGGCTGCACGGGCTTCTTGGTCTTCTTCTTTTTCTTCAAAGACTTTGAATGCTTGCGTAGGGTTTTGCCCATTGTCAATAGTTTTCGGTGCGGAACGCAGTTTCAGCATCCCTTCAATGATCTCGGGCTCCAGTGGGCTTTTCCATCTAATCGCCGACATACTTGGAGATCCTTCAACATTCTTTTAGTTTTAGCCGAAAGGACAACTTCCCATGGAGCTTCTTGTACGAGAGAGCATGATGCTCTAAGTGTATCCACCTTTTTATGAGCGTGCCTCTATGGCGGGTTCACTTTCCAGTTCTCAGACAGCGCGAATTTCCCTTGGAGGTACTGGTCCTCGACCTAGTTCTTAAATATATAGCAATCCTCAATGGGGTGGCTCACCATTCGGTGATAGGAGCAGTAGTTAGGGTTGTTGATGTAAGGTTACGGCGGTGCCCCGGCCGTCAATCCGAGGCCAAAATGCGGAAACAAAACTTTTCGAAAACTTGGCGCTACCTTAACCTTCACCCGGATCAAACCATTAATGCTAAACCAGCAACTAGAGAAAGGGTTGGAAAGCTATACCGATCGATCTGTGTCCTTCGTTCTTTGGCCACCATCCTAAGCTCCTCGCGGCATCTCCGGTCTCGATCTCCTCGTCGGAAAGGGCACCACATCTTCGAGTCTTTTTACGGGCTCCCGCTTCATCCGAAGCAACTCGGGCACGAAATTCCCTAGCCGACGTGTCCAAGGTGAAATAGAGAATGTTGTGACAACTTTGTCTTTTGCATCCATTGCATGGATGGAGGTTGAAGATGAAGCCATCAATGGAGGTTGTGAGCTAGAGGAAGAAGAAGAAGAAGAAGCTTTCTTTTTCTTTTGTTGTATGATAAAAATGAGAGCAAGAATGAATAATACAAGAGCAAACCCAAAGGGATATGGCTGCCCTTCTCTCTCTTCCTTTCATTTCAACTCACCAATCCATCACCAAATGTGACATATGCACAATAAAAGAGACCATGAGTCACTAGGTTTGCATGTGTCACAATTAATGCACCTCATGATGATATCTAGCTCACAATTTCCATATGCAAACATTAATCGAAATGTTTGCAACAATAAAAAGATACGGCAACATCTAAAGTAAACTCGTGACGGATCACAAGGATACCCCTCACCTGTATATACATACCTACATCCGCATTCCGACTGAATGCGAATGCGATGAGACTAAAGTAATCCAACAAACCTAATACTAGGATCCGGCTTAAACCAAAGCCCACTAGTATGATCCGCTCGATCATGATCCGTGCACTACTGCACGTATATGATCGGACCCTGCCATATATCATACGGCCTCTACAACGTTTCTCCCGAAACTTGAAAACTGTCTGTGGGGGACTCTAAAGACTCGTCAATACATTGGCTGTAGATTTAACCACTAGCACGTCAGAGGTACTAACCGTATGTAATGGGCCACCGGGTATTGACCAAAAGGGAGGTCGATGAGCGAATTCTCCTGACACCCTACTAAGCCTGTCAGTAACAATATCCGTACAGTCCGGTCCGTTCATCTATGAGCATCGCATGGCGGGCCTAGGGGTTGGTAAAAGTTAGACCCCCAAAAGCGGTACAAGTCGTGTCGGAGTGTAGCCCAGAACACCTTGAGATACTACTGCAATACCTACCAGTAAATCTTCTGCCTTGTCCAAGACTTCGTGTAATGGCTCTCCTAGACACAGTGCGATCTCACCCCGAATACCGGGAGAGACGAAACCCCTGCCGATCCGCTCACTGCCTCCTTGTGGCTCGGGATTGTACCCAACTAAAACCTGTTTGCACGACTCCATCGAGCCGTGGTAGGGTAGTAATCAAAGCACAGTGGGAACTCACACGAGACAAATGACGATCTCAGGTCGATGAACTAACCTGTACACATGTCACCAGGGAACTGCTATCTGACGTTAGGTATAATACCAACTAGCATGTTCCCGGCGAGTCCTGTCCGGTGTACATATAACCCAATGAGCACCTGTATACATCTTAGGTGAACCAACTGACACCAATGGCTTGTGAGACCGGCCACCGTCCCTCGTCGGGGTCTCGACTGTATACACTACTCTACTGATGGAGTATCGATGCCCAATCTCGAAACTCCCACAACTAGGGACCTTTTAAGGATGTGCTTATAGACCCCAGCTCCCACGTATATGATCGCCATCATACTGCTGGTAGTCAAGAAAGAATCCTAAGGGCTTTATCAATGTGTAATAGCGACCTATAAGGTCACCTAAAGCAGTACACGATGATAAAGATAAACCAGATAGCATACTATCATCTTGAGTAAAACTGTCCTACCTGTATAGGTCCTCCCTCAATCATTGCAATCACGTGCCTGTGATCCAATAATTGACTCTGAGGGCACTATATCCAACAATCTCTCACTTGTACTCAAGGCTAATTATTGCGATGCCGCATACTCACAGCCCGTGTGATACCGAACACCCAACTCCTCTACTAATCAGTCTCATAAAACCCATTTCCAAAACTATTGCGTTCGAGGAATAGCCTCAGTGAGTGGATCTGCCGATGTTTCTTTCTATGTCTCTCTTTATCTCAAGTTCGCGGAGAAAGCCATCTCCCGAAATGAGCAATACCTGTCTTAGAATATGTCTGGATATCTGATGGGACCTAGTTCATAAATGAACTCCAAATCCAAACTTCTAAGACTGTATCGTCAACTGAACTTAATCAGTATCTTGCGCCACACCTCCCTTAGTATCCGCTTGGACCACCTGTCCAAAATACTGCCCTTCGTCAGAGGGAAAACTATAACTCTGACAGCCACTCTGTCATCCAGGTCACCTTGGAAGCCTGGAATGATAACCGTCTCCTAAAAGAGGCTGTTGTTATCATCTCCCTAGAACATCCACTTATGTTCTAAAACTGCTTCCGAATGTCTCTCCAGAATAGGATTAATATCAACTTACTGCATCTCGTGCAATAACATTATCTAGTGCGGTACTTGACATCTCATGATTAACTCAATTGCCTAAGCAAGTGATCTGCCAATCATGCACATCCCTCTCCCCTTTAGTCTGTAAGACACCTTTAGAGAGGGTGACTCCATCACCTGCAGGTACACCACCATGCCAGGAATCGTCCATTCTAAAACACCTTTAGAATACTGTCTTAGTACCAAGATTCGGAAACTACCCAAATCTAGATCTAAAACCATAAGTCTAGTAACCAGAATATCTGATATAATATCCAATTCCTATGTGGAGAAACCACTGTGTGACAACCAAAGTACAACCGATCATAGTATAGGAATTTAACTTCCTACTCTGTGTATGTCATCCAAGTACCAAGACATCACACCCTACTACCTTCTTTACAGATCCATCCCCTATTCTGATGAAGTCAAACCTATGACTGTCACATCAGAAATAGATGATCTATCTCCGTTATATCTACTTTAGTCCATAAATAGACATAAGCTACTTGTCCACTATGCTTCCATTGCTCCCACTGACTACGACAACCCTCTGGCAGAGTCATATACACGTGCACTTCTAAAGCTAGTTCAGAACGACGCTATACTCATCCTCCTGCCGGGTCTCATAGCCTGGAACAACAGCAATGGTAAGTCTGGGTAAACAAGAACCTCCCTGTCGCCGTCCTTGAGGTTACCGGAGTACCTCTCGGGTGCCTGAGGTTACCCACCATATCTGCGGAGTGGACAATGGAATGTCAAACTAGATTGAATCTTTAGGTTCTTATCAAATTTTCAGTAATCGTTTGCGGTTCTGGAATCACTTCCAGTTCTACCATACTCCCACTACTGTTTTCTGAAAAAATCCATTTTTATTAAAACTGCGGCGAGTCAAGAACAATATCACTATTGATCTTCCAGATGGCAGAAAGTCAACCCTCGTCATAGCCCTGGTCTACCCACAAACAGCCATTACAGAAACGTGCCTTGAGTTATCCAGAGTCTGGTTCTAAGCATAAGCCGGACAACTCCCCGTACCTTAACAATGTTAAGATATGAACTATTCTATATACAATATAGAAACAGAGGCACTGATTTAATTGGAACCAGATTCAAATCATGCAATTGTCTCCAGTGCATGTCAACTAAATAGAGAGAGGCCGATCAGCATTACTCAACTTAGGAATGCTTCCAATTATGAGTAACCTGAAAGAGAAGCAAGTTCTCTTAATCATTACTATCATCTAAATACCATACACAAGTATCTATATCTTCGATCACCTTGAAGAATCCTGAACTTGCAACACCTGGTTCTCTACTTTATTCTTATACCTATAACTTCTCAAAACTTAGACCTTGCATCTCTACGAAACACATGTCTAAAAACTAGAGAAGTCACAAGTAAACAGAATATAGTACAAGTACCAACTCCTCTGTCCTCATGGACACCGGACAACATACAATACTCTGTATAAGTCCCCTGAGTCTAATAACTCATTCCATGTATGTCGTAGGTTGAAAACTGTACTTATGGTTAAGAAGAATTACACCGCTGTTTAATGCTCCTTACCTAACCATCCACTGATATAGGTAAATGTCATAGACATAAATTAAAAAAGTTATATCTCACTTTATAAAAATAAACGCACAGATATATCAATTTGAAATTGGTTCATAACAACGGATATTCAAAACCAAATATTTGCCGTCCGGCAAACAACCTAGGCGATTTCCTCAAATATCACCAATTACAACGAATCCCGATATAATGAGGATGATCACCCAATTCCCAATAACTTACTCCCACTCATCATCTGTAAAACCATATAGATGTGAGAACCAAATCTGGTAAATACATACCCTGGAGCAAGGGCTAACTGGGAAATCAGTTTTCTCTTAACAATACATAGTGAGACTGAAACATGTAAATGTTTCGGAGGGGTATCCGGGTATTCCTAGTAATGCCTCTTCCATTATCAGATTCACAACTGTAACCGTATATTTCTTTACCATCTCTCCATATCCCTTTATATGTCTTTAGTCATTACCTTCTGTACACCACCTTTAGGCCAGATGGTTTTCTTCCTTCCCTACCGTTTGGCACCAGCCTATGGTTTGGAAGAAGACTATTCAATAAGCATAATGGGTGTACTCTCCTAATTCTAGAAGCACTCGCAACCCGAGAGAAGGTAAAGATAAAAGACAACTGAATAAAACCTTATTCCTATTTCTCCTGAACCAGAATCCATCCCCGAACTGGAACAAGTTCCTTCGAGTTCGTATATAACCATACGATGGAGTATCCAAATAACTGTGGATCTTCGAAGTGATATGGGGTGTTCCGGAGAAATACAAAGGTGAAGTAGGAGTGGCGATGAAATACTTGGTTTGGTCGTGAATAGCAGTCGCAGTTTACTTTGCCCTCTTACTAATCCCTTTATTTGTCTTAACTTATTACCTTCTGTACACCATCGTTAGGCTAATTAGTTTTCTTAATTCCCTACCGTTCGGCACCTACCTATGGTTTGGAAGAAGACTATCTAATTAGCGTAATAGGTGTACTGTCCTAATCCAAGGAGCACTCGCAACCTGAGAGAAAGTAAAAGGAAAAGACAACTGAATATTCCTATTCATTTTCTCCAGAACCGGAAACCATCCTCGAATCTGGAACAAGTTCCTTTGAGTTTGTATATAACCATATGATGATTTTATCCAATGGAAGTGGATGTTCGTAGTAATACGGGGTGTCCTGGAGAAAAGGGTAAAAGTAGGAGTGGCAATGAGGTATGCAACTCAGACAATCCAAAAGCCAGTGTTTTAAGAAGGTTCGGTTAACTTGGTCACTGAGTTATTATCTAGGTTCGGGTCATGGTCCCTGCCAAAGAGAGAGAGAGAGAGAAAAGAAACACTCTGCGAGCACTCTAACCTAGATCAGAATGGTTACCAATTTATCTAATCAAGAAACCTCCCACTGTAACCTCAAATTCTCCTCCAAACCTGAAAGAAGAATTAGTCGGGATCACCCAAGGAGTAAACCAACTCATCATTGGGAATCGGGATCCAACTATCATCACATGATAACGTGATGGAATCCACTCACGTTATCATACTCCAGAAGGTATGCGCATGCCTGGCAAGTTTCAGTTTCTTTAGAAACTCCCGATGTATGTCTTTACCCCTAAGACCCAAGTGACCTTGACGGAGTCAACAAATCAAAGAGTCCTAGTCAAGTTCAACCCGTCATTATCTTGATTGCATTAAACCCACCCGTACGTGCCCTTGACGGAGTCAACAAGGCTGCACGACTGTCCTAACCAATTGCATATCCATGCTACAAACAAGCACCACTTAGCTACCGTACACTACGCCTTGACGGAGTCAACAAACGCAGCACGAATACTAAGTACCATTTGTAGGAAATGACGGAGGGCTATGAATGGTTTTTGGCAAAAAACCTTTAACGTAATGAACTTGATATCGTTGAAGGAACCGGATAGCTTTTTATAAAAATATAGTGGCGAAAACCTTTGCTAAAGAGGTCACTCCCGGTGAAGGGATCTCGGCTCTTTCCCCGTAGATTAAAGTGCAGGATATTCCAACTGAATACCACGATGCAAAGCAAAAAGTAATCGGTTATAGTGAAGTTATTACCCTAACGCAAACATCTGTCCAAGGGGTCACTCCAGGTGAAGGGATCTCGGCCCTTGCCTCGTTGACTGAGGTGCTTGATATTCATAACCGAATACCATTGTGCAAAACAAAAGAGAATGTCCTTGCAATAACAGCTTTTTGAAAAATGTTCCAACAACATCAGAATAGGTTTGTTTAGCTTGCATTGATCTGAATCAATGCAGTCACATCAATTAATTACACTGCAAAAGAACGAAAATACGATGTACGTATGTGCCATCCGCATTCGCCACTGGGTCCCGTCATCACCCGTTAGGTTACTTAACTAACGACAGAGTGGGGACTGGACCAGCGCGGGTGTAAAACATATACAACATCTACTAATATATATATAAATATATAATATTCACTCATGGCGTGATAAAATGTAACATCACAGAGAGTAATAAGCATCACAGAACAATACAGATAATCTGGGATCCCCGGGTTTCATAGAGCCGCTACTGAAACCCGACGTTCCCTTGGTCGTGTGGATAACCTGTGCAATGAAATCCTAGACCCCTACGGGCGCAGCAAGTTACCCGCCAAAACCTAAAGCGAGGTAGCCCCCTTCAACAAAGTGAATGGAGCACCCAGCACTTCACGGAATCCGGTAACTTGAGCACCCCTCCTTGGGTCAACCTGTTCCCCCTACGAGTGCGGCGAATAGCCCGCCAATTCTAGAGTAAAGCCCCCTCCGTCTCAAAGCCATGAGATGTGGGCCCGTTGCCCTTTAGAACCCGGCTATCCGTGCACCCCTCCGCGGGGTAATCCTAGTACAGAAAGTAAAATATACAACGGGTACATTGACCTCAGCCCGGTCGTGCCCCAAAAGAATAATATACAAATAGGCAGTGACGGCAGTCCACATGTCGGACGCTCACCCCGCAATAACAAATGTACATATACAACCAAATTGTACTACCATTGCATCCAGGCTATCCACCACGACAAATCCGCAACATCACAGCACAACACAGAACATCAACGTGAATGTCACGTTCGCAAATCCGTCTAAAAGAACTATAGCAATTAGACAAGATTTACCGATCAAATGACATTCACGTTCGCAGATATATTGTAAATACTATGAACTAACATATTTAAAATTTTCGATCGACAAAATTTCCCGAAGTGGGCCCCAAGTACAATTCCCAGTACTCAAAATAATCTGGTCCAAAACAAAAATTACGAGAAACCCCATTTCCAAGTCAGAGACCACTGTAGGAAAAATGGTGGAATGTTGCTACAGTTCGGCGGTGGAACCACGGCCAAAACTAGGGTTAGGCCGCGGTTCCGCGGTGCAACAGTAAGTTCATATCACGAAATTTCACCTGTGGTCTTAGAAAAGCCTGCCCGATTTACTGCAATAATCAAAATAATTTTTCGACGACAAAAAAAATTCAACAGAAACTCAGAATTGGAAATGCAATTTTTGAAAATTTTGTTCGATCGAAGTTCTAAACACGTTTGAGCAAGCTAGTAATGGTTAATGGCGTGGTTCTGATACCATGTAAGGTTACGGCGGCGCCCTGTCCGTCAATCCGAGGCCAAAATGCGGAAACAAAACTTTTCAAAAACATGGCGCTACCTTAACCTTTACCCGGATCGAACCATTAACGCTAAACTAGCAACTAGAGAAAGGGTTGGAAAGCTATACCGATCGATCCGTGTCCTTCGGAGTTTGGCCACCCTCCCAAGCTCCTCGCGGCATCTCCGGTCTCGATCTCCTCGTCGGAAAGGGCACCACATCTTCGAGTCTTTTTAAGGGCTCCCGCTTCATCCAAAGCAACTCGGGCATGAAGTTCGCTAGCCGACATGTCCAAGGTGAAGTAGAGAATGTTGTGACAACTTTGTCTCTTGCATCCATTGCATGGATGGAGGTTGAAGATGAAGCCAACAATGGAGGTTGTGAGTTAGAGGAAGAAGAAGAAGAAGAAGCTTTCTTTTTCTTTTGTTGTAGGATAAAAATAAGAGCAAGAATGAATAATATAAGAGCAAACCCAAAGGGATATGGCTGCCCTTCTCTCTCTTCCTTTCATTTCAACTCACCAATCCATCACCAAATGTGACATATGCACAATAAAAGAGACCATGAGTCACTAGGTTTGCATGTGTCACAATTAATGCACCTCATGATGATATCTAGCTCACAATTTCCATATGCAAACATTAATCGAAATGTTTGCAACAATAAAAAGAGACGGCAACATCTAAAGTAAACTCGTGACGAATCACAAGGATACCCCTCACCTGTATATACATACCTGGATCCGCGTTCCGACTGAATGCGAATGCGATGAGACTAAAGTAATCCAACAAATCTAATACTAGGATCCGTCTTAAACCAAAGCCCACTAGTATGATCCGCCCGATCTTGATCCGTGCACTACTGCACGTATATGATCGGACCCTGCCATATATCATACGGCCTCTACAACGTTTCGCCCGAAACTTAAAAACTGTCTGTGGGGGACTCTAAAGACTTGTCAATACAATGGCTGTGGATTTAACCACTAGTACGTCAGAGGTACTAGCAGTACGTAACGGGCTACCAGGTATTGACCAAAAGGGAGGTCCTACTGAGCCTGTTAATGACAATATCCGTAAAGTCCGGTCCGTTCGTCTATGAGCATCGCATGGCGGGCCTAGGGGTTGGTAAAAGTCAGACCCCCAAAAGCGGTACAAGTCGTGTCGGAGTGTAGCCCTGAACACCTTGAGATACTACTGGAATACCTACTAGTAAATCTCCTGCCTTGGTCAAGGACTTCGTGTAATGGCTCTCCTAGACACAGCGTGATCTCACCCCCAATACCGGGAGAGACGAAACCCCTTCCGATCCGCTAACTGCCTCCATGTGGCTCGGGACTGTACCCAACTAAAACCTGTTTGCATGACCCCTTTGAGCCATGGTAGGGTAGTAATCAAAGCACGGTGGGAACTCACACTAGACAAATGACGATCTCAGGTCGATGAACTAACCTATACACATGTCACCAGGGAACTGCTATCTAATGTCGGGTATAATACCAACTAGCATGTTCTCGGCGAGTCCTGTCCAGTGTACTCATAACCCAATGAGCACCTGTATACATCTTAGGTGAACCAACTGACACCAATGGCTTGTGAGATCGGCCACCGCCCCTCGTCGGGGTCTCGACTGTATACACTAGTCTACTAATGGAGTATCGATGCCCAGTCTCGAAACTCCCACGACTAGGGACCTTTTAAGGATGTGCTTATAGACCCCATCTCCCACGTATATGATCGCCATCATAGTGCTGGTAGTCAAGCAAGAATCCTAAGGGCTTTATCAATGTGTAATAGCGACCTATAAGGTCAGCTAAAGCAGTACATGATGATAAAGATAAACCAGATAGCATACTATCATCTTGAGTAAGACTGTCCTACCTCTATAGGTCCTCCCTCAATCATTGCAATCACGTGCCTGTGATCCAATAATTGACTCTGAGGGCACTATATCCAGCAGTTGACGTCGCCGGGTTGCGGTGGACGCTGTGGGTCTGGCATTGTGATGAGTTTATTGCGCACTGCCAGTTCAAAAAGTTTCTTCGTCTTGTCACGGGGAAACGAGTAAGCGCGTCCTAGCCTTTCTTCCAGGGATAGGCGCAGACGCATGTTGTTTTGGCGAACAACCGGTTTTGGGTCACTCTGTTTTTCTTGAGTGTTGGCAACGAAGGCCGTTCTCCATTTACCCTTTGCATTTCGAGGGTCCATTTTTTAAGAGGAAGGCCCATGGCCCATCTGATCCATTTAGGCCAACTTGTCGATCAAAGCCTGGAAGGTGGTCGGTTTAAAGAACGTCATGAACTGGGACACAGTCGCCTGAGGATCGAGGGTCTCTATGAACATGCCCATGACAGGAGCTTCTTCGATGCATTGTTTCGTATTTTTACCATATGTTTCACCACCGGATCGCGTATTGAACCCAGGTCTCTCCTGGCTTCACCCTGACATTGATTAATGCCGTGATCGGGGTGCCCTCGCTTGCACTTGCGAACCGCTGTGTGAATAGCAACTCCATTTCTCTGAATGTTTTCACGGAGTCATTTAGGAGCTCTGAGTACCATTCAAATGCCGTCTCTGACATGTTGCCAATGAACTGGCGAAGCAGCAGTTTGTCATCGCCTTCAGTATTGCCACACAAAGTTCTGAACTGAGCGACGTGCTGATGCTGGTTGCATGTCCCTTTGTACACATGGAATTTGGGGATCGTATATCCCGGCGAGTACTTGATTTGATCATACCAGACCGGATACGGTCGCCCAGTTCTGACGACTAGACCAGCCGTTTCACTCGCTTGATGAGCTCATATTTGTTGAGCTATGTAATCATCAAGGGAAGCCTTGGAGTTCGTTTACTCCCTGGCTGTTGATAAAGCTGGAAGAGGGTTTGATGTTTCCCCTCTGTCATCCTCGATAATTATCGGTGGGTCTTCAGCTGGAGGTTCTGGCTGGATCATCATTCCAACCATGTCTTGGAACATGAGTGTTATCTGTTTTATATTAGCAGCCTGTTCTGCTGCCTCATTATCCTTTCTTTCCAGCACCCTTTGCAGGAACTCTGTATCGGTCTCCTGCTCCTGGCGCTATTCAGATGCTGATTACGGACATTCTTTCTGCCCGGTGAGTGCTGACATTTTCATCAGCATCTCCTGGAGCTTTTGTTGCTACTCCTAAGCTTTTGTCAACTACCGAGTTCGCGGTCGATGACCCACGGAAGTACGGCTGTCCTCTTTTCCGGAAGACATGTAAACCGTGTGCACAATCATGCCCCCAGACTTGGGGCATTTGGGTCCATCACCTTTGGAATTTGCTGCCGGTGGTGGGATTTTCTCCAGCCTCATCCTTTTGTGGGAGGTTGAAGTTGAAGGAGCCGTTGTAACAGGCTCCTATGTAGAAGACGTCCCTTGCTGTATAACGAAGGGATAGCCCCTCTCCTGCCAAACCCTCATTTTCTTCAGTCGGCGAGAGTAGTCTTTGTCAATTACAGAATCTTGGACTTTCTGCCAGACCCTGTGAATTTGGGAAGAGAGCCGCTAAGGGGGCTGCTCCAGCTTTGCCTGCATCGTGTTTTTAGCAGGTGGGGGAGATTTCTTCAGCACCGCGGTTAGGGAGTTTTTGTGCACCCTCCATAGCGGTTCAAAGCTGTTCCCAGTTGGAACAGCAGCGTCAACTTCCACCATTGGAGCTGGTGGAATAAGTCCAAAGGGGGAGTTGACTCAAGATCTTCTCACCCGACTCCAGTGGTGACGTCGAGCGTGTCTTGCAGACGCGACCATCTCAGTTGTGGAAGCGGCTCTGTCATGCCCCCGCCTTTAATGAGGGGTTACTGTTGGTATCAACCTGTCGAAGACTGACGTCCGTTGAGCGGGAAAGACCAATCTTTTGAAGGACGATTTTCTACTAGGGGAAACACTTTTGACGACTTCACCCGCAGCAAGAGTTGAAACGGCCATTCTGTCAAAGACCGATCTTTTGGTAGGCAAAGCAACTTTGACGAATTCACCTGCCGGAGGAGTTGGGAGGACTATCCATTTTAGGATAGCCCCTTTAGGTATCGCGAGCCTCTTTGCGGGCCTACTTGAGCTTCGGCTCAACTTGTTGAAGACTGAGGTGGTGGACTTGGACGACCCGTTGAGAGGGCCTGTGGTGGTTGCAAGTCGATCGAAGACCGACTTCTTGGGAGCTTCGTCTTGCGGCGCTGGGGCGCTAAAACTCGTTGGTGGGATCATGGTCCCGAAGAACAATCCGGTAGTTGCTTAAGTTACTTGCCCCACCGGCATTGAAAAGATGGAGGCTGTGTTTGGCCCATAAGTCACTACCGGATTGTTCTTCAGGATCATGATCCCACCAACGAGTTTCAGCACCACAAGACAAAGATCCTAAGAAGTCGGTCTTCGATCGACTTGCAACCACCATAGCCCCTCTCAACGGGTTGTACAAGTCCGCCACCTCGGTTAGTACACTCTTTGACGCGAGGAGGCCGACGATCAAGCGTGATCCATACACTCTTCAAGGAGCTAAAGGAGAGGATTGAAAACCCGAAGGACTTGAGCCTTTAGGTATAAATTTCTATCATAGTAGATAGAACCCTTTAGCTTGCTAGTTAGGTTTATGTTAGATACGGTGTTAACGGGTTATTCTAGCACCGGTTTAAATTGTTGTAAAATTTTTATTCCACAAATGGGCACGGATGATGGCCGGGGCGTTAGTGTAACCCAATAGTTTCTCAGGATGTTTTGGGTTCTACTCCGACACGACTTATTGCGCTATTAGGGGTCTGATAGTTACCACCCCCCTAGGCCCAATATGCGATACTCTTAGACGAACAGACTGGACTGTATGGAGATTGTCACAGATTGGCTCAGTAGGGGTTCGGATGAGTTTGCACATCGGCCTTATTATCCACAGATACCTGGGTAGCCATTACGTGCAGCTAGTACCGCTAACGTGCTTGTTGTTAAATCCACTTATAGCGTACTGTCGATTCTTTAGAGTCCTACAATGAAGGTTTCCCAGCTTCGGGCGAAACGATGTAGAGGCCATATGGTTTTTCGACAGGGTTTCGATCACATACGTGTACTTGTACACAGATGATGTTCAGGCGGATAATACTAGTGGGCTTTGGTTTAAGCCGGATCCTAGTATTATATTATTGGATTATTTTCGTCTCTTTGTATTCGTATTTTTCGGAATAAGAATACGGGTATGTATATACGGTGATGGGTATTCTTGTAATTTTACAAGAGTGCTTCTAGAAGAAGACACCCCATTTGTGGTTTAATCCATTTTGTTAATTGGATAATGAGGTGGAGGTATGAAGTGTTATTAAGTACATGATTGAAGCATGGCTACTTAGTAACTCATTGTTTTGATTGTTAGGAATATATATGCCCTAGAGGCCATTATTGTATGATATAGTGGATGCTTGGACATATATATAGAGGACTTTCTTGCTCGACATGATAGTATGCTATCTGGTTGCTCTTTATCTTAACATGTACACTTGTATTATTATATTATCTCTCTGATGCATGTTGATAAAGCCCTTAGGATGTTTGCTTAACTACCAGGACTATGATGCAGATCATACTAGTGGGGCCTGGGTAGTCCACAAGCACATCCTTTAACTGTTCCTAGTCGAGAGAGTATCGAGACAAGGCATCGATATTCCAGAGTAAACTAGTGTGTATATTTCTTGACCCTGTAGGGGGCGATGGTTGATCCCATAACCATTAGTGTTTGACATCAAAGATTGTACACAGGTGCTCATTAGAGAATGGGTACACCGAACAGAACTCGTCGAGATCTTCTAGATGGTACTATACCTATCGTAAGATAGCAGTTCTCTGGTGACACTGGTACAGGTTAGTCTGTAGACCCGAGATCGTCATAGTGTCTTGTATGGTTCCCGCTGTGCTTTGATTTCTTCCCTACCACGGCTTAAAGGAGTCGTGCAAACAGGTAGATTTTTAGTATAGTCCCGAGTCACATGGAGGCAGTGAGCGATAGGAGGGGTTTCCTCTCTCCCGGTATTGGGAGTTGATGTTGCGCTATGCTCGATTGGCTATAACAGTAAGTACTTGGCCAGGGCTAATTAGATTTACTGGTAAATGTTATCAGTAGTTTCTCGAACCGTTATGAGCCATACATCGGCATGCTTTATCAAGTTACTAGGGTCTGACGATTTCACCCCTAGACTTGATATGTGATATATCAGACGAAGAGACTGGACTGTACGGTTGGTGTTACTTATAGGCTTCATAGGAGTTTGGAAAATCTTTCTTGTTAATCTTCTAATCACTCAATACCTGGGTAGCCATTACGTCCAGCTAGTACCGCTGACGGCTTGTGGGTAACTGATGTGATCATTACCTACTGCTGGCATATTGACGAGTCTTTAGAGTCTCACACAGAGGTTTCCTAGTTCAAGAAAAGCGAAGTAAGGCTCATATGCTGATATATGCGGGAGCCTGATTAAATACCAGTATGTGATACTGTATTCTAATCTGACAACATTTGATATCGTTTAGGTTATATGTGATATAACCGGATTATTAAATCAAGTGTTGATTTGATAACGTGATATACAGATAAATGATATTAGTCGGTTATATGTGATATAACCAGATTATTAAATCAAGTGCTGATTTAATAATTTGATATATATTTATATTTGATATAATTATATATTAACTAATATAAAGCTCATTTAAAGTTAATATTCTTTCTCTCTCTCTCTCTCTATATATATATATATTTGGATTAATCTATTTTGTGAAAAAAATTAAGAGGTGAAAAATGGGAGATATTTTGAGCATGGGTGTGAAGCATGGCTCATTCATTTCTTTATTAGTTTGGCATCACTATTGAAGCATGGTTGGAATAAAGTATTGGAGTTTATTCCATGCTTTAATAAGTGAGGGCTTTGTATGAGCCATTCTACACTTGATCATTTTCATGCTAGCTCACTCTCTAGCTCTCTCCATCTTCTTCATCCTCCTCCTCCAAAGTCCTAACCCTCACATGAGTTGTGAACCCTTGGACTTTAAAGTTTTTCTTAGTGAGCTAAATACCCTACTTCATCATCCTAGTCTAGATTAGCACTTTAGACTAGATTGTTTACTTCACTAACACTAGATTAGTGAAGAGGTAGCTTGACCTAGAGGAATTTCGGATGGATCATCTTCGACGCGAAGGTCGCGAAGCAAGATCGATCCTTCTACAAGTGGAGCTATGAAGAGTCGTAGGGACTACTACCCAGAGCTTTAGAAGAGAAGGACTTAGTCTATAAAAGTTGTAGTCTCTTCCTCTTAAATTAGTTCTTGTTATGTCATGGTACAAACCCTAATACTCTAGTTAGATCCTAAGTTAGTGTAGCTTAGCACCCTAAAATTTTAAAATTGCATGCTTGATATCGGTATAAACCTTATGGTGGTGCTATGACACACTTTCATGGTATCAGAGCCAAGCTAGAGTATTAGACGGTGTAATTAGAATTACAAAAATGAAACAACTCTGAAACAGTCGCATCGAAACCTAGTTTCTGTCGAATTTTCTAGAGCCTCTAAAATTTTTTTAAATAGTTACAGAGTGCTCATCTTCATGTATTTAGAACACCACACAAATTCGAGGCCCAAACTCCAAGACATGGCCGGCCAAAATAATCTAAAAACCGGCCTGGCCGGTTTTATACTTGAGTTTGGACTTGGTTTTTATTTGGTGTTCTGGTCTCATGGAATTAGGGTTTCAAGTACTGTTTGATTTTGCCAAGGTTGCATATGCTGTTATCTTTTTGCTTGGGCAATACGGAGTGTTTCGTAGTCCCAGTTTTACAATCGTTTACGGGTTTAAGTTTGATATGTGATACAATATTTGGAATCCACATTTAATTAGTTTTGTGAAAATTAGTGTACTAATTATAAATCTAGCATTTTATTCTCTATTGATCGATTGGCACGAAGTTTTAATTCGGATCAAAACTCTGTCGCAATCTCGTATAGTACGCGAATACTTGCCGGATAACATTACTAGATAGCCACGCCCCATAGCCCCGACCAAATGACTTTAGGAGAACCCCATTTCCAAAAGCATCCACTTGGGTGCTTACGGCCACGGTGTTCCGCCTAAGTGCACTTCATCGACAGCATCGGTGGTGCGGCCATCTACTAAAGTTCCCGACGAGCATTCGATCAGGTAGTCGGGAATCTTGTTGAATTACCCGACTAAGTTATTGAAAAGTGTTTTCGATTTGAGACTAAAATGCAGGGCTTATATGGTTAGGCATGAAATTCGGAATATAAGATATTCCGGGTTTATGATGTCTAAGGAAAATGTGGATTCTAATTATTGTATTTTTCATTTATTTTCTGCGACCATAAGTGTAATATGTGGGGTATCCCCGATCTCGTTGCTATATGTCAACGGAATTTGGGATACGCATATTTGTTTACGTTGATGACATGTGATGTTATATGTTGCTGTGATATATTATATTGGATCGTCGTGATTGAATAGCCGAGGGGTTTTACGTGAGATGAGAGTTTTTCTATTTTCATTCATGTAAAATTGTATGTAATATTCTTTTATTGGGACACTTCTGGGTTGAGGATGATATCTCCATTGATGTATATTATTTACTTTTCCGCATTAGGATATACCCAAGGCGGGGAGAACAAGTAACCGGGTTTTAAAGTCCAGTGGGAGACCATCTCGAGGAGTCAAGACCGGGTCTCCTAACTGTAGAATTGGCAGGGTTGGTTGCCGCTCTTATAGAGGTCTAGGGATGTGGGTTTTGATATTCAACAAGACCGTGGAATCCGTGTTTTTCATTACTGGCTGAATTTAAAAAAACGGACCTCCTAATATATACAATATTTCATTTGTTTGCTTCTGCTGCTTGAGTTCTGTGATGTGATCATATAACTGCATGACACGAATGCTACCTATAATAAACGTTACTTATGTTTTGCACTCATGCTAGTCCAGCCCCCGCTCTGCCGTTAGTTAATTAACTTGATAGTGCATGACGGGTCCCCGTGGTGAATGCGGATGGCATAAGCGTACGTTCTTTTTTTTCTGTGATGTTTAGGGAAAAATAAATGATGGGACTTCATTAATGAGATTAATGGAAAGAATAGAGACCTAAAGATGTTGTAGAATCAAAATTTTCAAAAAGGTAGCTCTAGTTCTTGCTTTGCATAGTGGTATTCCTTGATGAATATCCAGCACCTCATTTGACGAGGAAAGAGCCGAGATCCCTTCACCGGGAGTGACCTCTTTAGCAAAACTAGCAAATGCTACAAAAACCACTCATTTTCAAAACACTAGATTCTACAACGATATCAAGTTCATTACGTTAAAGGTTTTGTACAAAACCAGTCGTAGCCCTCCGTCATTTCAGATAAGGACTATTTAGTATTCATGCTGTGTTTGTTGACCATAGTCAAGGCGTAGTGTGCGAAAGCTGATTAGTGCTTATTTGCCGCATATGATGCGATTTGATTAAGGTAGTCATACGGCCTTGTTGACCATAGTTAAGGGTCGTACGGGTGGGTTTAATTTAATCACGAAATGACGGGTTGAACTTGGCTAGCGCTTATAATTTGTTGACAATAGTTAAGGTCATAATTTGCTAGGGGTAAAGACAGATATTGGGAATTTCAAGTGTTGAAATTTGCAATGAGATTTCATATCTTCTATGAGATAGTTGGATCCCGATACCCACTACGAGCAAGAGTTACTCCTGGGAGAGTTTTCCACTTTACAATGAACTGATCCAGTAGGTGTCTAAGAAAAGTGTTAACGAGGTTATGCCCCTGCAGAAACGAGGTTATTTAATTAGTTCCAAGCGAAAGCATGGGGATACTCCTTTGGAGTAACAATACCTGCCTGGCTGACCGATTGGCGAACTTGTAGGGTGTAATTAATCCCGGCTAATCTTACCTCTTAGGGTTTGAAGGAAGATTTGATAAAAACAGTGGGAGCCATCCTGATTAGATAAGATAATAACCAATCTAATCTTGCAAAGAGCGCACGCAAAAGTGTTATCCTCTCTCTCTGTCCTGATAGCGACCATGAAACACCTTAATCATGATAATAATATGGATGTATTGACCAAACCCGCTTATTATACTGAGCTGGGGAATGTTGGTTCCGCTCTATCTTATGATTGTCATAAGTCTGAGCAAGGAATAAGAAAATATCAGGATTCCCACTCAACCCGAACGAAGAAAAAGCATGCTGATGCATCTTCTTCGGGCGTGTTCGTTACCAAGAACCGTTTCTCAATTTGCTCTACGTCCTGAGTATTGGATACGAGATCAGGATCCTACGTATGTAATTTTTTACATAGGTTAAGGAGAAGTAGAGAACTGGGAAATGGTGATAAGTCTCTATTAGTAGGGATTAGTGCAATTGTTGCAGCCAAAGCAGTTGGCGAATATCACCTAGCATTACCAAATGGTAATACAATGATTCTAAACGACTGTTATTACGTACCAAAAATGATGTACAATATAATATCAATTTCTTTATTAGATAAAGAAGGATATAACTTTGTATTGAAGAAAAATGTTATGAACGTTTTCTTAAATCAAGTGTTGATTGGGTTTGGTACGTTGTGTAACGGTATATACGTTCTAAATAAAACTTTAGTTCTAAACATATAGAACACGGAAAAAAGGAAAAGTTCAGAGATGAACGAAGCCTTCTTATGGCATTGTAGACTGGGTCATATCATTGCGACAAGACTAGCTAAGTTACATACAGATGGATATTTAAATCAGTTTGAATTTACATCTTATGAAACTTGCCAATCATGTCTAAAAGCCAAGATGACCAAAACTCCGTTTACTGGACACTGAGAAAGAGCTACTGAAATCTTGGGACAAATACATAGTGATATATGTGGTCCTATGTCTGCACATGGCAGGAATGGTTCCTCATATTTCATTACATTCAACAATGATCTCTCAAGATTCGGACATGTGTTCCTGTTGAAACACAAATCTGAAGTTTTTGAGAAATTCAAGGAATATAAGAACGAACTTGAGAACCAGATGGGTAAAAGTATTAAAGTCCTACGATCTGATCGGGGAGAAGAATACTTAAGCACGGAATTCAGAGACTATTTAAAAGAGAATGGGATTCTTTCTCAGCTTACTCCTCCATATACACCACAGCACAATGGAGTTTCGGAGCAGAGGAATCGCACACTATTAGATATGGTGCGCTCTATGATGAGTATTGCTGAGTTACCTATTCCTTTTGGAATTATGCACTTGAGACAGCTGCATACCTATTAAATAGGGTTTCGACCAAATCTGTACCTACCACTCCATATGAGATATGGAATGGGAAGAGACCATCTCCTAAACGAGTTAAGATATGGAGTTTTCCGGGCTATGTTAAAAAGCAAAATCCGGACAAGCTCGATGCAAAGTCTGTTTTGTGCAAGTTTGTGGGATATCCAAAGGATCCATATGGATGTATCTTCTACCATAGTGAGGAAGAAAATGTGTTTGTTTCTCAACATGCCACCTTTTTAGAAAAGGAATTTCTTGTAAAAGAAATTAGTGGTAATGTGGTAGAATTGGAAGAATTTCCAGCCGTACAAACTACAGCTGATTTGGTGGAACCGGAGGATTCCAGAGTCTCCGACGAACCCCAGCCACTCCGCAGATCTAGTAGGGTTCCTCATCCACCTGAGAGATACTACGGTTTTCTCATAAACGGTGGGAGCAAGGATTGCATCATAGAAGATGATGACCCAACTAGTTTCGAGCAAGCCATCATAAGTGGGGACTCTGTGAAATGGCTGGATGCTATACGATCTGAGATGGAATTCATGTATACCAACAAAGTATGGATTTTGGAAGTTGCTCCTGAAGGGGTAAAACCTATAACGAGCAAATGGATCTTTAAGAAGAAAATTGGCGTAGATGGAAATGTTGAGACCTTCAAAGCCAGAGTTGTAGCAAAAGGTTTTCGTCAACGACCAGGTGACGACTATGATGAAACCTTTTCTCCTGTCGCTATACTTAAGTCCATCAGGATCCTACTTGCCATTGTTGCATACTATGATTACGAAATATGGCAGATGGACATCAAGACCGCTTTTCTAAATGTTGATTTAGAAGAGAGCATGTACAAAACACAGCCAGAGGGCTTCGTAGATAGTGGGAGCAGCGGAAAGGTGTGCAAGCTGCTTAAATCTATCTACGGATTAAAACAGGTATCGCAAAGCTGGAACATCTGTTTTGATGAAGCGATCAAAGAGTTTTGACTTCATCAAGAACATAGATGAACCATATATATACAAAAAGGTAATAGAGATTAAGGTTGTCTTTCTCGTATTGTACGTGGATGACATACTCTTGGTAGGAAACGATGTTCCTATGCTACACTCGGTCAAACTCTTCTTATCACAAAATTTCTTCGTGAAAGATCTGTTAGTTATATGTATGCCCTAGAGGCCATTACTGTACATTGGATGTATATTGTAGTGGATGCTGGGACATATATAGGAAGGACTTTCTTGCTCGACATGATAGTACGCTATCTGGTTGCACTTTATCTTAAAATGTATACTTTCTGTCTCTCTGATTACATGTTGATAAAGCCCATAGGATGTGTACTCGACTTCCAGGACTATGATGTAGATCATACTAGTGGGGCCTGGGTAGTCCATAAGTACATCTTTGAAATGTTCCTAGTCGAGGGAATATCGAGACGGGGTATCGATATTCCAGAGTAGACTAGCGCATATCTTCTCGACCCATGCGATGGGCGATGGATGATCCCATATCCATTGGTGTTTGACATCGAAGATGGTATGCGGGTGCTCAGTGGAGACTGGGTACACTGAACGGACTCGCCGAGAACTCCCAGATGGTATTATACCTCACGTCAGATGGCAGTTCTCTGGTGACACTGGTACAGCTTAGTCTGTTGACCCAAGATCGTCATAGAGTCTTGTGTGTCTCCCACTGTGCTTTGATTTCCACCCTACCACGGCTCTACTGAGTCGTGCAAACAGGTGGTTTTTGGGTACAGTCCCGATTCACATGGAGGCAATGAGCGACAGGAGGGGATTCGTCTCTCCCGGTATTGGGGGTTGATGTTGTGCTATGCTCGACTGGCCATAACAGGAAATCCCTAGCCAGGGTTGCAGTGATATACTGGTAAGAGTTATCAGTAGTTTCACGAATGTTATGGACCTCAAGTCGGCATGACTTATCGAACTACTGGGGTCTGACGTTTACCACCCCTAGGCGAGATATGCGACATATCAGACGAACAGACCGGACCGTACGGTAAGTGTTACTGGTTGGATTCGCAGGAGTGTGAGCGGGCTTGCTCGTCGATCTTCTGATCGCTCAATACCCGGGTGGCCGTTACGTTTAGCAGACCGCTTGCGGCTTGTGGGTGTTTGATATGATCATCATCTGCTGCCGGCGTATTGACGAGTCTTTAGAGTCCTACACAGAGGTTTCTTAGCTCAAGCGAAACGAAATAGGAGTGCATATGAGATATGTGCGGGACCGAGAATAATGCGTTTATGTGATACCGTATTCCATTCTCGCGATGAATGTATCGATTAGGTTATATGCGATATACCCTAGTTATCGAATCAAAGGTTGATTTGATAAGCCGATACATTATATACTAGTCGGTTGTGTGCGACATGACCGGGTCATTGAATCAAGTGTTGATTTAATGATTTAATGCATAATTATATATTTGATATATTGCTTTGCATCAACTAGTATCGGTTTACTTAAGATGGATTTTCTTGCTCGGGTGTGCGCATTGCATATGCGATATGTTTATGTGCACATGCATGTATCATGTTTGATGATGCATACCACTTTGGTTAAGTGTAAAGTTTGAACCATGGTTGTGTTTATGTTTAGGGTTTTATTTTCTTAATTATTCATTTTATTCTTTTTGATAAATGAATAAAAGAAAGTGAGAAAAGAAAATGAGAAAAGAATGGTGGCTTCTTTTGTTGTTTAGTTGAAACTTCATGAAGCTTTGACCTAAGTCCACCATTCTTATCTCATTCTTAACCCTAACCATTCAACTAACCTTGGTTAAATCTCTACACATTACCATAGTTAGAATTATGATAAGTATTCTATTATTTTCTATTTTCTAAGAACTTATCATAATACTAGCTTCTTCTTCTTCATCTTCTTCATTGAAGAAAACCATTCTTCATCAATGGTGATTGATGAAAACAAGTGAGAAATCCAATTCTAAAGTTAACCCACTTCCTATTTCTTCATCCTCTATCTCTTGTCAAGTACTAGAGTGGGTTTACTTCACAAGTTTCTTGACTTGGTGAAGTCGGAGCTTGATTTAGCGATGCCTCGACGTAGATCATCTTCGGCATGGACATCGACGACCTAGCTTGCCCATTCTCCGACGAAGCCGACTCTAGAGCCCGGACTTGATTTGGACAGCGGAGACGACCTCATTGCGGAGCCGTGGAGGTGGAGGACCGGATCTACAAAGGTTGTATTTCCGTGTTCCCAATAGTTAATTGTTAACTAGTTCTTTTTCGCCTAGACATCTAGTTATTGATCCGTAGTTTAGGGTTTGTAGGCACCATAATTTTTGAAATTGCCATGGTTGATGGCTTGGGAGATCTCACTAGTGTGCCTAGGAACCCTACAGTGGTATCAGAGCCTAGCTAGAGCCTTAGGCGAAGTCCAGACGGAAATTGAAGTCCGAACGAAGCCGAAACCCCGAACCAATATTGCTCTCTGTCCAATTTTTAAAAACAGGGATTTTTCAGTATTAAAAATATTCAGAAAAACATGCAGGAAAATCTAAGAGTAACTGTGCAATTCGTAGCCCTAATTTTATTAAAGAGCCGCGCTTCCGCGACACGAGCATGGCTCGTGCGGCGGAAGCGCGGCCGTTTTGTCGTTTTCTGTTGTGTCGTTTGCACAGTAACTCCTAGTTAACTGTTCTGAGTTCTCTGGATATTTTTAATATTTTTTCAAGAGTTGAATTTTTCTGAGTTGATTTGGGGATTCGGTATTTCGATCGGGGTATCAAATTTTGTCTGTGTGGCTTTCCGGATAAATTTTAGAATATGTTAAAAAGTTCGACCGGATATAAATACCCAATTTTTCCCCAGTCGGGAAATTTCTATGTGTTGGATATTTCTGTAGTTTAACCACGTTCTAAGTAGTGCAAGTAACGCGATGGTCCCTCTAGAAGACAACAAACCTTAACTCGATTATGTGACCGTCTTGAACTGCCCTTTGAACCTTCGGGTTTGGGACAGTACGGCGTGCTACATGTGAGGCGTTGGCTTGACCCTTCTACGGCTGGACCGTTGGTACTGAGGCACGAACTGAATGTTGTTAGACTTGTTTCATGTGTTGATCTATATCGGGAAAACTTGGGTGTTCGATTGTTCGATCGGAAAGTTTAACATTTTCTATTTATCTGGAATGGGATACAATAATTGGAATTCACAAAAAGTTATGTGATAACTAAATGAATATTATAAACATAGCAGTTTAGTCTCACTTGATCGGTTGCCACGGAATTTTGATGTGATCAAAAGTCCGTCGCAATCACGTAGCGTACGCGGATACTCGCCGGGTAAACTTAATAGACAGCCTCACTCCATATCCCCGACCAAGTGACTGTAGGAGAACCCCGTCGCCGAAAGCATCCGTTCGGGTGCTCGCGGCAGCGGTGTTCTGCCTTGGTGCACTTCGTCGACGGCATCGGGGGTGCGGCCGCCTACTAAAGTTTGCGACGAGCATTCGATCAGGATGTCGGGAATCTTGTTGAATTGCCCGACTTGATATTGAAAAGAGTTTTCGATAATGAGACTAAAATGCGGGGTTTATAATTGTTAGGCATGCGATGTCTAAGTATTTCATTTGGTCAGGCATGCGATGTCTGAGGAGGTTGCGGATTCCAACTGTTGTAGTTTTACATTTTCTTTTCTGTGACCGTAAGTGTAATATGTGATGTCGCCGGTTTCGTTGCTATATGTCAACGACAATTGGGATGCGCATATTTACTTACGTTGATGACATGTGATGTTATGTGTTGCTGGATATGTTATATCGGATCGTCGTGTTTGAATAGCCGGGGTTTTTTTATGTGAGATGAGTGTTTTTCGTTTTCATTCATGTAAAAACTTGTATGTAATATTCTTTTATTGGGGCACTTCCAGGTTGCGGAAGTCGTCACCCGTTGTATATTATTTACTTTTCTGCACTAGGATAGACCCAAGGAGGGGAGCACAAGTAACCGGGTTCTGGGGTCCAGTGGGAGACCAACTCGAGGAGTCGAGTCTGGGTCTCCTAACCCTAGAATTGGTAGGGTTGCTTGCCGCTCTCGTAGGGGTCTAGGGGTGTGGGATTGGCTATTCATCACGACCGTGGAATCCGTGTTTTATGCTGGCTCGTATTGAAAACACGGACGTCCTAGTATATCCAATATTTCATATGTTTCTTCTGCTGTGTTTTATCTGTGATCATGTGATGTTCTGTGACAGATATTATATATAGTATATATGATATATTATATAGACGTTGCTTATGTTTTACACCCGCGCTAGCCCAGCCCCGCTCTGCCGTTAGTTACCTAACCTAACGGTGCACGAGGGGACATCGAGGCGAATGCGGATGGCATAAGTGTACGTCATATCTATCTGTGATGTTTAGGTAACTTAAAATGATGGGATATTCATTAATGAGATTAATGAAAGAAAATAAACCTAATTGATGTTGTGGAATCGAATTTCAAAATAAAACAGGTAGCTACAGTTCTTGCTTTGCATCGCGGTGTTCATTATAGAACATCCTGCACCTTATTCGATGAGGAAAGGACCGAGATCCCTTCACCGGGAGTGACTCCTTTAGCAATAACTGGCAGATGCTACACACTCGGTTTGTATTTGATCGCTTCTATAGTTTCTGCTTTGCACAGTGATATATATGATATATCCCGCACCTCATTCGACGAGGAAAGGGCCGACGATCCCTTCATCGGGAGTGACCCCTTTAGCAAAACTAGAAAAGCCTCAAAAACATTCCATTTAAAAACCATTTGATTCCGCAACGAGATCAAGTTCAAAGCGTTAAAGGTTTTCACAAAAACCATTCGCAACCCTCCGTCATTTTAGGAAGTAGAGTACTTAGTATTCGTGCTGTGTTTGTTGACCATAGTCAAGGCACAGTGTATGGTAGCTAAGTGATGTCTTCCTACACCGCATATGATGCGATTAGTTAGGACAGTCGCGTGACTTTGTTGACCTTAGTTAAGGGTCATGTGGGTGGGTCTAATTAATCACGAAATGACGGGTAGAACTTGACTAGTACTTATGATTTGTTGACCATAGTTAAGGTCATAGGTGCTAGGGGTAAAAACCTTTATCGGGAGTTTCAAGTGTTGAAATTTGCAATGAGATTGCATACCTTCTATGTGATAGTTGGATCTCGATACCTACTGCGAGTAATTGTTACTCCTGGGAGAGTTTTGCACTTTACAATTAGCCGATCAAGTAGGTGTCTAGAAAGGTGTCAACGGGGTTACGCCTCTGGGAAAACGAGGTTTACAGTAATTAGGTCCGTGCGAAAGCACGGGGAACTTCCCTCAAAGTACCGACACTGGCCTGGCTGAAAGATTGGCGAACTTGTAGAGTGTAATTAATCCCGGCTAGTCTTTCCTTTTAGGGTTTGAAGGAAGATTTGATAAAAACAGTGGGAGCCATCCTGATTAGATAAAATATATAACCAATCTGATCTTGCAAGAGCGCACACTGAGTGTTTTCTTCTCTCTCTCTCCAGGTAGCGACCATATCACGCCTTAATCAAGATAATAATACGGATGTATTGACCGAACCCGCTTGTTATACTGAGCTGGGGAACGTTGGTCCCGCTCCAACTTATAATTGTTATAAGACAGAGCAGGAAATTAGGGAATACCAGAATTCCTATGCCGCCCAAACGAAGAAAGTGCATATGATGCATCTCCTTCGGGTATGTTCATTATAAAGAACTGTTTCTCAGTATCCTCTGAATCCTGGGTATATGATACCGGATCAGGATCCCAGATATGTAATCTGTTACATAGGGCTACAAAAAGGTAGAAAAACTGAGAACGGGTGATAAGTTTCATGAGACAGAAACCGGGGCAAGTGTTGCAGCCATGTCTGTTGGTCACTGTCACCCTGTATTACGAATACATTGATTCTGAACAAATGCTATTAGATACCGAACCTGATATACAAAATCATATCAGTCTCTTTATTAGTAAAGAAATGATATAATTTTGTATTGATGGATAATGTTTTGAACATTTCCTATATCAAAAGTTGATCGGTTCAGGCACGCTATCTAAAAGCATTAACGTTCTAAATCAAACTACAGTTCCTAGTATACTGAACACACACAAGAAGAAGAGTTCAGAAATGAACGAATTCTTCTTGAAGCATTGTAGACTAGGTCATATCGATGCGACCCGACTGGCTGAAGTTACATTTAGATGTATATTTAAATCAGTTTGAATTTACATCTTGTGAAATTTGCCGGTCGTGTCACAAAGATAAGATGACCATAGCTCTGTTTATTGGAAACAGAGGAAGAGTTAGTAAACTCTTGGGACTGATACATGATGATGTACGTAAGGTCTCCTGTCTGCACATGCCAGGAATGGTTCTTTATACTTCATTATATTCTCTGATAATCTCTCAAGATTCAGTCGTATGTTCCTGCTGAAACATAAGTCCGAACCTTTTGAGGTATTCACAGAATATAAGTTAGAAGTAGAGAACCAAAATACGGGTATAAGTATTATGTCCTATGATGAGATCAAGGAGGAGAATACTTGTGCATAGAATTCCTGGACTATTCTAAAGGAGAATGAGATTCTCTCTCAGTGTTACTCCTCTGAATACACCACAGCACAACGGTGTATCAGGGCGGAGCAATTGCACAATATTAGATATGGTGTGCTCTATGATGAGTAATACTGAGTTACCTATTTCTTTTTGGGGTTATGCACTTGAGAAGCTACATACCTATTGAATTAGGTTTGAATCAATTCAATGCCTACCACTCCATATGAGATATGGTATGGGAAGATCCTATCTCTTAAGTAAGTTAAGATTTGGGATTGTCCGGCCTATGTCAAAAGCAAAATCCGGACAAGATCGAGGCAAGATCAGTTCTGTAGAACTGGAAAGGTTCCAGCTGTACAAAACTGCTAATGATTTGACAGAACCAGAGGATTCAATAGTTTCCGACGAACCTCAGCCTCTCCGCCGATCTAGTAGGGTTCCTCATCCGCCTGAGAGATACCTCGGTTTCTCGATGACAGTGGGAGCAAGGATTGCATCATGAGATGATGACCCAACTAGTTTCGACCAGGCCATCGAGAGTAGGGACTCTGTAAGAATGGCTGGATGCTTAGCGATCTGAGATGGAATCCATGTACACCAGCAAAGTATGGTCTTTAGCTGCTATATCTGAAGGGTTAAATCCCCATCAGGAGCAAGTATATCTTGAGAAGATTACTTGGTGTAGATGGAAAAGTTGAGACTTTCAAAGCTAGACTTATTAAAGGTTTTCGTCATCGACCAGGCGTGGATAATGATGAAACCTTTTTCCAGTAGCTATGCTTAAGTCTATCTAGATCCTACTTACCACGGCTACATACCATGACTACGATATCTGGCGGTTGGGTGCCATGACTGCTTTTCTAAATACTGATTTAGAAGAGAACATCTATAAGAACACAGCCAGAGGTCTTCGTAGTCAGTGGGAGCAGCGGAAACGTGTGCAAGATGCCTTATAGGATAAAGCAGGCATCGCGGAGTTGGAACATCTGTTTTGATGTGTCAGTCAAAGAGTTTGACATCATCAAAATAGTAGATGAACCTTGTATAAACAAAAAGGTAGTAGGAAGTATGGTGATGATCCTCGTAGAGTACGTGGATAACATACTCATGATAGGAAAAGAGTTTCCTATACTACGATCGGTCAATCTCCTATTATCACTAGGATTCTCCAAATAGGATCAAAGTGATACCTCCTAAATCCTGAGTTTTCATCTATGAGATAGATGTAATTGGATGCTAGGATTCTCACTGGATGTAGTGAGATGGTATCAATCGATCCTGGGGAGAATCACTGGAAGTGTTCCAGGGTGATAAAGACGACTGAATGTCAGTCACAGGCACTGTCTTTACGCTCAGTAAAGGGACGGTATGTTGGAAGAGTTCCAAGCTAGATACCGTGGCAAACTAGACGATAAAGGCTGGTAACATCGCTATTCAAGATACTACCAAAGAGGAAGTTTGGGTGTATATTGGTTCATATGATGAACTAGGTTCCTACCATTGTGTGACAATGGAACTGGGGCTTTGGCCCTGGAACCCTGGTCCCATCAGTGACCCAGACATAATCTAAGGCAGCATCACCTGATCATGGAGATAGTTGATCTTCAGGTTGATCGAGGTTAGGAGAGTAGACTCAGAGGACAACACGGCGGATCCACTCACGAAGGCCTTTTTCCCAAAGAGAGACTTTTAGGGGATGGTTGAGTATGTGATACTGCAACCACTGCTACAGATGGCCCTAGTGCAAGTGGGAGATTGTTAGTTATATGTATGCCCTAGAGGCCATTACTGTATATTGGATGTATATTGTAGTGGATGCTGGGACATATATAGGAAGGACTTTCTTGCTCGACATGATAGTACGCTATCTGGTTGCACTTTATCTTAAAATGTATACTTTCTGTCTCTCTGATTACATGTTGATAAAGCCCATAGGATGTGTACTCGACTTCCAGGACTATGATGTAGATCATACTAGTAGGGCCTGGGTAGTCCATGAGTACATCCTTGAAATGTTCTTAGTCGAGGGAATATCGAGACGGGGCATCGATATTCCAGAGTAGACTGGCGCATATCTTCTCGACCCATGCGATGGGCGATGGATGATCCCATATCCATTGGTGTTTGACATCGAAGATGGTATGCGGGTGCTCAGTGGAGACTGGGTACACTGAACGGACTCGCCGAGAACTCCCAGATGGTATTATACCTCACGTCAGATGGCAGTTCTCTGGTGACACTGGTACAGCTTAGTCTGTTGACCCAAGATCGTCATAGAGTCTTGTGTGTCTCCCACTGTGCTTTGATTTCCACCCTACCACGGCTCTACTGAGTCGTGCAAACAGGTGGTTTTTGGGTACAGTCCCGATTCACATGGAGGCAATGAGCGATAAGAGGGGATTCGTCTCTCCCGGTATTGGGGGTTGATGTTGTGCTATGCTCGACTGGCCATAACAGGAAATCCCTGGCCAGGGTTGCAGTGATATACTGGTAAGAGTTATCAGTAGTTTCACGAATGTTATGGACCTCAAGTCGGCATGACTTATCGAGCTACTGGGGTCTGACGTTTACCACCCCTAGGCGAGATATGCGACATATCAGACGAACAGACCGGACCGTACGGTAAGTGTTACTGGTTGGATTCGCAGGAGTGTGAGCGGGCTTGCTCGTCGATCTTCTGATCGCTCAATACCCGGGTGGCCGTTACGTTTAGCAGACCGCTTGCGGCTTGTGGGTGTTTGATATGATCATCATCTGCTGCCGGCGTATTGACGAGTCTTTAGAGTCCTACACAGAGGTTTCTTAGCTCAAGCGAAACGAAATAGGAGTGCATATGAGATATGTGCGGGACCGAGAATAATGCGTGTATGTGATACCGTATTCCATTCTCGCGATGAATGTATCGATTAGGTTATATGCGATATACCCTAGTTATCGAATCAAAGGTTGATTTGATAAGCCGATACATTATATACTAGTCGGTTGTGTGCGACATGACCGGGTCATTGAATCAAGTGTTGATTTAATGATTTAATGCATAATTATATATTTGATATATTGCTTTGCATCAACTAGTATCGGTTTACTTAAGATGGATTTTCTCGCTCGGGTGTGCGCATTGCATATGCGATATGTTTATGTGCACATGCATGTATCATGTTTGATGATGCATACCACTTTGGTTAAGTGTAAAGTTTGAACCATGGTTGTGTTTATGTTTAGGGTTTTATTTTCTTAATTATTCATTTTATTCTTTTTGATAAATGAATAAAAGAAAGTGAGAAAAGAAAATGAGAAAAGAATGGTGGCTTCTTTTGTTGTTTAGTTGAAACTTCATGAAGCTTTGACCTAAGTCCACCATTCTTATCTCATTCTTAACCCTAACCATTCAACTAACCTTGGTTAACTCTCTACACATTACCATAGTTAGAATTATGATAAGTATTCTATTATTTTCTATTTTCTAAGAACTTATCATAATACTAGCTTCTTCTTCTTCATCTTCTTCATTGAAGAAAACCATTCTTCATCAATGGTGATTGATGAAAACAAGTGAGAAATCCAATTCTAAAGTTAACCCACTTCCTATTTCTTCATCCTCTACCTCTTGCCAAGTAGTAGAGTGTGTTTACTTCATAAGTTTCTTGACTTGGTGAAGTCGGAGCTTGATTTAGCGATGCCTCGACGTAGATCATCTTCGGCATGGACATCGATGACCTAGCTTGCCCATTCTCCGACGAAGCCGACTCTAGAGCCCGGACTTGATTTGGACAGCGGAGACGACCTCGTTGCGGAGCCGTGGAGGTGGAGGACCGGATCTACAAAGGTTGTATTTCCGTGTTCCCAATAGTTAATTGTTAACTAGTTCTTTTTCGCCTAGACATCTAGTTATCGATCCGTAGTTTAGGGTTTGTAGGCACCATAATTTTTGAAATTGCCATGGTTGATGGCTTGGGAGATCTCACTAGTGTGCCTAGGAACCCTACAAGATCTAGGTGATGCCTCCTACATCCTGGGGATAAAGATCTATAGGGATAGATTTAAACGGATGTTGGGATTGTCCCAATCTAGGTACATTGACACCATACTAAAGAGGTTTAGTATAGAAGATTCTAAGCATGGTAATTTACCTGCTTGCTCAGGAATCACTCTCTCCAAAGAGATGTCTCCCAAGACTGATTTAGAGAGGGCTCGCATGTAAGGGATACCCTATGGTTCGGCAGTTGGGTCTATCATGTATGCGATGTTATGTACTAGACCGGATGTAGGTTATGCACTAGGTGTAGTGAGTAGGTATCAATCAGATCCTGGGGAAAAGCACTGGACAGCTGTGAAGAACATTCTTAAATACTTGAGAAGGACTAAAGAATTGTTCTTGGTGTATGGTAACGGAGAACTCCAGATGGAGTCTTTTACTGATTTAAGCTTCCAGACTGATAAGGACGACAGCAAGTCAGTCTCGGGTTTTGTCTTCACCCTCAATGGAGGGGCAGCATGTTGGAAGAGTTCCAAGCAAGATACCGTAGCAGAATCGATGATGAAAGCTGAAAACATCGCTGCCAACGTTGCTGCAAAGAGGCTGTCTAGATGAAGAAGTTCATAGCTGAACTTAGTGTGGTTCCATCCATTGAGCATCCAAAACCGTTGTATTGTGATAACAATAGAGCTGTGGCTTTGGCCAAGGAACCCCGGTCCCATCAGCAATCCATACATATTCTTAGGCGGCATCACATGATCCGAAAGATAGTAGATCGCCGGGAGATCGTGGTCAGGAGAGTTGACACAAAAGATAACACAGCAGATCCACTCACAAAGGCCCTCCCCCAGACGCGGTTTGAGAGACTTTTTGAGATGTTGGGTATGAGATACTACAACAACTTGCCTTAGTGCAAGTGGGAGATTGTTAGGAATATGTATGCCCTAGAGGTCATTAGTGTATGATATAGTGGATGCTTGGACATATATATAGAGGACTTTCTTGCTCGGCATGATAGTATGCTATCTTGTTGCTCTTTATCTTAACATGTACACTTATATTATTATACTGTCTCTCTGATGAATTTTGATAAAGCCCTTAGGATGTTTGTTTGACTACCAAGACTATGATGCGGATCATACTGGTAGGGCCTGGGTAGTCTACAAGCACATCCTTTAACTGTTCATAGTCGAGAGAGTATCGAGATAGGGCATCGATATTCCAGAGTAGACTAGTGTATACATTTCTTGACCCAGTAAGGGGTGATGGTTGATCCCATAACTATTGGTGTTTGACATCAAATATTATACACAGGTGCTCATTAGAGACTGGGTACACTGAACAGGACTCACCGAGAACTCCTAGATGGTACTCTACCTATCGTCAGATTGCAGTTCTCTGGTGACACTGGTACAGGTTAATCTGTAAACCCAAGATCTTCATAGTGTCTTGTGTGGTTCCTACTATGCTTTGATTTCCTCCCTACCACGGCTCAAATGAGTCGTGCAAACAGGTGGATTTTGGGTACAGTCCTGAGTCACATGGAGGCAGTGAGCGATAGGAGGGGTTTCGTCCCTCTCGGTATTGGGAGTTGATGTTGCGCTATGCTCGATTGGCTATAACAGTAATTCCCTGGCCAGGGCTGATGAGATTTACTGGTAAGTGTTATCAGTAGTTTCTCAAACCGTTATGAGCCATACATCGGCATGACTTATCAAGTTACTAGGGGCTGAAGATTCTACCTTTAGACTCGATATACGACAAATCAGACGAAGAGACCGGACTATACGGTAAGTGTTACTTATAGACTTCATGGGAGTTTGGACAAACTTGCTTGTTGATCTTCTAATCACACAATACCTGGGTAGCCGTTACGTCCAGCTAGTACCGCTGACGGCTTGTGGGTAACTGATTTGATTATTACCTATTGCTGGCGTATTGACGAGTCTTTAGAGTCCTACGCAGAGCTTTCCTAGTTCAAGCGAAATGAAGTAGGGCATATATGCTGATATGTACGGGAGCCTGATTAAATACCAGTATGTGATACCGTATTCTAATCTGGCGACATTTGATATCGGTTAGGTTATATGTGATATAACCGAATTATTGAATCAAGTGTTGATTTGATAATATGATATACGGATAAATGATATTAGTCGTTTATATATGATATAACCGGATTATTAAATCAAGTGTTGATTTAATAATTTGATATATATTTATATTTGATATAATTATATATTAACTCATATTAAGCTCACTTAAAGTTAATATTCTCTTAATATATATATATATATATATATATATTTGGATTAATCTATTTTGTGAAAATAGATTAAGAGGTGGAAAATGGGAGATATTTTGGGCATAGGTGTGAAGCATTGCTCATTCATTTCTTTATTATTTTGGCATCACTATTGAAGTATGGTTGATATAAAGTATTGGAGTTTATTCCACACTTCAATAAGTGAGGGTTTTGTATGAGCCATTCTAAACTTGATCATTTTCATGCTAGCTCACTCTCAAGCTCTCTCTAACTTCTTCATCCTCCTCCTCCTCCTCCAAAGTCCTAACTGTTGGCTATAGTGTCAATTATTGAATCGCAGGCACGCGATTGGGATGATTGAGGGAGGACCTATACGGATAGAACAATCTTTCTCGAGATGATAGTATGCTATATGGTTTGTCTTTATCATCGTGTACATGCTTTAGGTCACATTATAGATCACTATTACATGTTGATAGAGCCCATAGGATTCTTGTTTGACTACCTGCAGTATGATAGCCATCATATACGTGAGAGCTGGGTGGTCTATAAGCACATCTTTAAATGTCCCTAGTCGTGCGAGTTTCGAGACCGGGCATCGATACTCCAGAGTAGACTAGTGTATACTGATCAAGACGCCGACAAGGGCCGGTGGCCGGTCTCACAAGCCATTGGTATCAGTTTGTTCACCTAAGATGTATACAGGTACTCATTGGGTTATGAGTACACCGAACGGACGCGCCGGGAACATGCTAGTTTGTATTATACCTATTGTCAAATAGCAGTTCCCAGGTGACATGTGTACAGGTTAGTCTATCGACCTGAGATCGTCATTTGTCTCGTGTGAGTTCCCACTGTGCTTTGATTACTACCCTACCACGACTCAAAGGAGTCGTGCAAACAGGTTTTAGTTGGGTACAGTCCCGAGCCACATGGAGGTGTTGTTCATGGGTGGCCATCACCAGAAATCCTTGGCCAAGGTAGTCGAGAATTGCTGATTCAGATCAGTAGTTACTCAGTGGGTGATAGGTTTCCATACTGACACTAGATGTTGCGTTATTGCGGCTCTGACTTTATCCACCCCCTAGACTCGATATGCGGTACTCATAGACGAACAGACCGGACTGTACGGATATTGTCACTGTGAGGCTTAGTAGGGGTTTCAGGATGAGTTTACTCGTCGGCCTTCCTTTCGCTCAATACCTGGGTAGCCGTTACGTACAGCTAGTGCCGCTGACATGCTTGTGGTAAACCCACTGCCAGCATATTGACGAGTCTTTAGAATCCCACACAGAGGGTTTCCCTGCTTCGGGAGAAATTATGTAGTGGCCGTATGGTTTTATGGCAGGGTTCGATCATATACGTGAACTTTTGCACGTATCATGAATCGGACGGATAATACTAATGGGCTTTGGTTTAAGATGGATCCTAGTATTATATTGTTGGATTATTTTTGTCTCGTTGTATTCGTATTCTACGGAATACGGATGATGGGTATTCTTTTAATTTCTTACAAGATTACTTTTAGAAGATTACACCTCATTATGTTTTAAACTTTTTTGGATTAAAAGGTTTATGAGGTGGAGGATGAGCTGTTTATTGCATTTTATTGTGGCATAGCTTAGTAGTGACTTATGATTACTATTCTAAGCATGCTTAGTTTTTTTGTTTGTTATGAGATTTTTGTTGAATTGAGATATTTTGGGTTGACTTAAGATATTTTGGAGACATGGGATATTTATTTGGATGGCTCTATTATTTCTTATACAAATCTCACAACACACAAAAACACTAAGCCATTATTCATTCTCTCTCCTACAACACTCTCATCCTCATGGCATCTTCTTCTTCCTCCACCTAAACCCTCTCATGTGTTGAGAAATCTTGGATGTCTTGAGACAAATTAATCCCCCATCACTCTCTACTTCTTCTATTGTATCTAGTGTAGCGATCTAGGTACCCTAGTTACCTCGGATATAAGGTTGGAGCTCGATTCATAGACTCACGGGTGGACCATCTTCGAAGGACGGAGACCGGAGATCAAGCTTGCTCAAGGGGGCCTCTAGGAGCTTCGGAAGATGGTTGAAGACCGAAAGACATGGATCAATTCGGTATAATCACTCTAACCCCTTAGTTTAGCTCCAATGCATGTTTTTGTTATCTAGGGCTTATGGATCGATCCGGCTTATCAGGTTGTTCTAGCGCCTGTTTTTGAAAATTTTTATTCGTGCAAAAACTGCCGACAAAAACAGTTCCAAAAACTGAAAGTTTGAGAAGTTTGTGTTAGTTATGTATATGCCCTAGAGGCCATTATTGTACATATGATGTATATTATAATGGATGCTTGGATATATATAGAGAGAACTTTCTTGCTCGACATTATAGTATGCTATTTGGTTTCATTTTATCTTAACATGTTGACTTATATATTGTTTACTGTCTTACTCTCACATGTTGATAAAGCCCTTAGGATCTGTACTCGACTACTGGGACTATGATGAGATCATACTAGTGGGGCCATGGTAGTCGATGAGTACATCCTATAACTGTTCCTAGTCGAGGGTATATCGAGACAGGGCATCGATACACAAGAGTAGACTAGCGTATACGCATCTTGACCCATATGATGGGCGATGGATGATCCCATATCCATCGGTGTTTTGACATCAGAGATGGTGCACGGGTGCTCAGTGGAGACTGGGTACACTAGACGGACTCGCCGAGAACTCCCAGATGGTGATATACCACACGTCAGATGGTAGTTCTCCGGTGACACAGGTACAGGGTAGTCTGTAGACCCGAGATCGTCATAGAGTCTTGTATGATTCCCACTGTGCTTTGATTCCCACCTTACCACGTCCAAGAGGGCGTGCAAAATGGTGGCTTTTGGGTGCAGTCCCGAATCACATGGAGGCAATGAGCGATAGGAGGGGATTCGTCTCTCCCGGTATAGGGAGTTGATGTTGTCCTGTGTTCGATTGGCTATAACTGGAAGTCCCTGGCCAGGGCGGATATAGAGATTTACTGGTAAGTGTTACCAGTAGTTTCTCAACTTGTTATGAGCCTCACATCGACACGACTTATCGATTACTGGGGTCTGACGTATACCACCCCTAGAATTGATATGCGACATATCAGACGAAGAGACCGGACTGTACGGGAGTGTTACTGATTGGATTCACAGGAGAAAGTGTAGGCTAGCTTGTTGATCTTCTGATCGCTCAATACCTGGGTGGCTGTTACGTTTAGCTGACCGCTTGCAGCTTGTAGGTGTTTGATATGATCATCACCTGCTACCGGCGTATTGACGATTCTTTAGAGTCCTACACAGAGGTTTCTTGGCTCAGGCAAAACGGAGTAGAGGCACATATGTGATATGTGCAGGACCGAGGATAATGCGATATGAGATACCGTATTATATTCTCGCGATATTTAGATATGAACCGGGTCATCGGATCAAGTGTTGATTCGATGAATCGGTACATGATATATTAGTCGGTTATATTCGTTATAGCCGGATCGTCGGATCAAGTGTTGATTTGATGATTTAATGTATAATAATATATATGATATATTGTATTACATTATCTAATATTGGCTCGCTTTATTATTTCATTTTCTCACCGGGTAATACATTGAAATATATGCGATATATGTTAATTGTATTATTTTCTTTTGTTACAAATATATAATATATATATGTGATATATATTATTGTGACATGATATAATTAATAATGGAACATGTTTAGTGGAGATTAAACAAGGTTAGGGTTTGATTAGGGTTAGTTCTTCATGCACCTTCTAGAAGCTTTCCTTTTGTCATGAGTTAGATATTATGGTTGATATTTATCCATGACTCATTCTTTAACCCAACCAAACCCTAGCCCTAGTTAATTCTCTACAAGGGTTATCCTTGTTATCCTAAACCATGGTTGCATTATTAATTCATATGTTCATTTCATTATTCATTACAAAAGGATTAACTCTTTTTTCATCATCTTCTTCTCTCTTGAGCTTTGAGAAAGCTTACTAGTTATTCATTTTGTGATGATTTCATGTGAGAATTTGATATAAAAAGAAAGCATAAATACTACTCCATCATCCTCATCTAATCTTGCCAATTAGATTAGGGTGTTCACCTCATTAGAGTGAGAGAGCTTGAGTTATAGCAATTTCGACGTAGATCATCGGAGAAAAGGAATACTACAAGCTAGCATGGATCGTTCGAGTCGTGGAGCCTCTCTTGAGTCCGGGAGATCTTGGATCGCGGCGAAGGGACTTCTACTCGGAGCTTATGAAGCGAAGGAGCGGACTACAAAGGTTGTAATCCCTCACACTTAGTAGTAAAGATGTTTACTTGCATGTTAAAACCCTAATAATCTAGCAAAGATCCCAGCTTTGGGTTGTTCGGCACGTCTAAAATTTTATTCGGGCATGGTTGATGTCTTTTGAACCCTCACAAGAGTGCCTAGTAACCCTACAGTGGTATCAGAGCCTAGCTAGAGCATTAGGTAACGTGTATACGAAGTTAAAACTCCGAACGAACCCCGAAACGTCAAAATGAACCCCTTTCTGGACTTTTTTCAAAAACTGTGATTTTTCTGAATTAAAAATACCTAAAATATTCAGCAGGGAAATTTCAGCATTACTGTGAAAAACGGGGTTATGATCCGTACAATCCGCCGCGGAACCGCGGCCGTACCGCGCTTGGGCCGCGGATCCGCGGCCGTACCGAAGGCTTATGCACTCGTTTTTGAACAGTAATATCTATATCTGTTAGTTATATTTTATGGGTATTTTTAATCTGACTCAAGTGTTGAATGTTCTGGGGTTTATTTTTTAATCGTGGATTCGATCGGAAAATTTAATTTTGTTGTGTTTTTCCGGATATTTAGAAACTGTTAAAATATTCGAACGGATATCATTAACTCATTTTTTTCCAGGCACGAAAAACTTTCAAGTGTTGAATTTTTCTCGGGTTTAAATCTTTCGGAAAAACGTGCAAGTAACGCGGCGGTCCCTCTAGAAGAACACAAACCTTAACTCGATTATGTGACCGTCTGAACCGCCTCTAAACCTTAGGGTTTGGGGCAGTACGGCGTGCCACATGTGAGGCGTTGGCTTGACCCTTCTACGGCTGGACAATCGGTATTGTGACATATTCTAGGATTATTTGAACTCCGCTCAAGTGTTGAGCTATTTAGAAAATCTTGGGTATTTGATTATCCGATCGGAAAGTTTAATATTGTCTATTTATCTGGAATGTGATACAATATGTGGAATTCATATAGTTAGGCATGAAATGTGAAGTATGTGATATTTCGGATTTACGATGTCTAAAGTGATTGTGGATTCCAAATGTTGTAGTTTTACAACTTCTTTTCTGTGACCGTAAGTGTAGTATATAGTTGTATTGCCGGTTTTCGTTTCTATACATCAACGACGATCGGTGTATGCATATTTACTTACGTTGATGATATGTGATATTATGTGTTGCTGTGATATGTTATATTGGATCGTCGTGTTCTGAATAGCCGGGGGTTTTATGTGAGATAAGGGTTTTTATTTTCATTCATGTAAAATTCATTTGTATGTAATATTCTTTTATTGGGGCACTTCCAGGCTGAGGATGATGTCACCATTGTATATTATTTACTTTTCCGCATTAGGTAGACCCAAGGAGGGTAGCACAAGTAACCGGGTTCTAGGGTCCAGTGGGAGGCCATCTCGAGGAGTCGAGACCGGGTCTCCAAACCCTAGAATTGGCAGTGTTACTTGTCGCTCTCATAGGGGTCTAGGGATGTGGGTTTGGCTATTCATTACGACCGTGGAATCCGTGTTTTATACCGGCTCGTATTAAAAACACGGACATCCTAGTATATCCAATATTTCATATATGTTCTTCTGCTGCAATGTTCTATGATGAGATCATATTACTGCCTGAGACGAATGCTTATACTATATATATATATGCTGATATATAAATATTACTGCTTTCGTTTCTTCTGTGATGCTTAGGAAGCATAAGCTGATGGGATTTATTAATGAGATTAATAAAAAGAAAAGAACCCTAAAAGATATTGTAGAATCAAAACTTTTGCTTTGCACAGCGGTATATATGACATACCCTGCACCTTATTCGATGAGGAAAGAACCGAGATCCTCTCACCGGGAGTGACCTCTTTAGCGAAACTGGCAGATGCTACAAACTCGCGGTTTAGTTTTTGACAGCTTATATAGTTCTTGCTTTGCACCGCGGTATATATGATATGCCCTGCACCTTATTCGATGGGGAAAGAGCCGAGATCCCTTCACCGGGAGTGTCCTCTTTAGCGAAACTAGAAAAGTCTCAAAAACGCTCCTTTTTCAAAATCACTCGATTCTACGACGATATCAAGTTCATTACGCTCATGGTTTTCTGAAAAACCTGCATAGCCCTCCATCATTTCAGATAAAGACTAGTTAGTATTCGTGCTACGTTTGTTGACTATGTTAAGGCGTAGTGTGCGGTAGCTAATTAGTACTTATCTGCTAAAATATGAGATATGATTGAATTAGGGTAGTTGTGCGACTTTGTTGACTATGTTAAGGGTCGTGCAGGTGGGTTTAATTCAATCGGGAAATGACGGGTTGAACTTGGCTAGCAATTATGATTTGTTGACTATGTTAAGGTCATAAGTTGCTAGGGGCAAAAGCATTATCGGGAATTTCAAGTGTTGAAATTTGCAATGAGATTGCATACCTTCTATGAGATAGATGGATCCTGATACCCACTACGAGTAAGAGTTACTCCTGGGAGAGTTTTACACAAGACAATTAGCCGATCAAGTAGGTGTCTAGAAAGGTGTTAACGGGGTTATGCCTCTGGGAAGACGAGCTTTATTTTAATTAGGTCCGTGCGAAAGCACGGGGAACCTCTCTCAAGTACCGACACTGATCTGGCTGAAAGATTGACGAAATTGTAAGGTGTAATTAATCCCGGCTAATCTTACCTTTTAGGGTTTGAAGGAAGATTTGATAAAAACAGTGGGAGACATCCTGATTAGATAAGATAATAACCAATCTAATCTTGCAAGAGCATACGCTAAAGTGTTTCCTTCTCTCTCTCTCCAGGTAGCGACCATGTCAGGCCATAATCAAGATAATAATATGGATGTATTCACTGGACCCGCTTATTATACTGAGCAGGGGAACGTTGGACCCGTTCTATCTTATAAGTGTTATAAGACTGAACAGGAAACAGGAGAATATCTTGATTCTCACGCCGCCCAAATAGAGAACATGCATGTTGATGCACCTTCTTCGGGTGTGTTAGTTATTGAGAACTGTTTCTCAGTTCACCCTACGTCCTGGGTATTAGATACCGGATCAGGATCCCACATATGTAAATTGTTACATGTGCTACGAAAAGGTGGAGAACTGGGAAAAGGTGATCATTCCGTTCAAGTAGGGAATGGTGCAAATATTGCAGCCAAAGCAGTTGGCGAATATCACCTAGTATTACCAAGTCGTAATACACTGATTCTGAATGAGTGCTATTATATACCGAACATGATGTGCAATATTATATCAGTTTCTTTATTAAGTAAAGAAGGATATAATTTTGTAGTACAGGATAATGTTATGAATATCTTCCTAAATCAAAAGTTGATTGCATCAGGCTCGTTATATAATGGCATATTCATTCTCAATCAAAATACAGTCCTCAATATAAAAAATACACACAAGAGGAAAAGTTCAGAAATGAATGAATCCTTCTTGTGGCATTGTAGACTTGGTCATATCAATGCGACACGACTGGCTAAGTTACATAAGGATGGATATCTGAATCCGTTCGAATTATCATCTTATGATACTTGCCATTCATGTCTCAAAGGAAAAATGACCAAAACTCCGTTTAGTGGACACAGAGAAAGAGTTACGGAACTCTTAGGACTGGTACATAGTGATGTATGCGGTCCAATGTCTACGCATGCCAGGAACGGTTCTTCCTACTTCATTACATTCACTGACGATCTCTCAAGATTTGGACATGTGTTCCTGATGAAACACAAGTCTGAAGCTTTTGAGAAATTCAGAGAATATAAGCACGAAGTAGAGAACCAAACGGGCAAAAGTATTAAGATCCTTTGATCTGATCGAGGAGGAGAATACTTGAGCAATGATTTTCTAGATTATCTAAAAGAGAATGGGATTTTTTCTCAGCTTACTCCTCCTTATACACCATAGCACAACGGTGTATCGGAGCGAAGGAATCGCACCCTATTAGATACGGTGCGCTCTATGATGAGTAATGCTGAGTTGCCTATTTCCTTCTGGGGTTATGCGCTTGAGACAGCAGCATACCTATTGAATCAAGTTCTGTCTAAATCTGTACCTACCACACCATATGAGATATGGAGTGGGAAGAGACCATATTTTAAACGAGTTAAGATATGGGGTTGTCCGGCCTATGTCAAAAGAAAAAATCTGGACAAACTCGAAGCACTATCAGTTCTTCGCAAGTTTGTGGGATATCCTAAGAATTCCCAAGGATACTTTTTCTACCGCGCTTAGGAACAAAAGGTGTTTGTTTCTCAATATGCCACCTTTTTAGAAAAGGAATTTCTTGCAAAAGAAATTAGTGGCAAAGAGGTAGAGCTGGAAGAGGTTCCAGCGACACAAACTGCAACTGAAGATTTAGTAGAACCAGAGGATTCAGTAGTTTCCGACGAACCCCAGCCTCTCCGCCGATCTAGCAGGGTTTCTCATCCACCTGAAAGATACTACGGTTTTCTCATTGATGGCGGGAGCGAGGATTGCATCATGGAAGAAGATGACCCAACTAGTTTCGAGCAGACCATCACAAATGGTGACTCTGTGAAATAGCTGGATACAATGCGATCTGAGATGGAATCCATGTACACCAACAAAGTATGGACTTTGGAAAATGCTCCTGAAGGGGTAAAACCCATTGGGAGCAAGTGGATCTTTAAAAAGAAATTTGGTGTAGATGAAAAAGTTGAGACTTTCAAAACTAGACTTGTTGCAAAGGGTTTTCGTCAACGACCAGGTGTGGATTATGACGAAACCTTTTCTCCAGTGGCTATGCATAAGTCCATCTGGATCTTACCTGCCATTGCTGCTTACCATGACTACGAAATCTGGCAAATGGATGTTAAGACCGCCTTTCTAAACGGTGATTTAGAAGAGTGCGTGTACATGACTCAGCCAGAGGGCTTCGTAGATAGTGGGAGCAGCGGAAAGGTGTGCAAGCTGCTTAAATCCATTTATGGGTAAAAGCAAGCATTGAGGAGTTGGAACATCTGTTTTGATATTGTAGTCAAAGAGTTTGACTTCATCAAAAATATAGATGAACCTTGTATCTATAAGAAGGTAGCAGAGAGTAAGGTAGTCTTCCTCGTATTGTACGTGGATGACATACTCTTGATAGGAAATGATATTCCTATGCTGCAATCAGTCAAGCTCTTCTTATCACAAAGATTCTCAATAAAAGATCTAGGTGATGCCTCCTGCATATTGGGAATCATGATCTATAGAGATAGATCTAAACGGATACTGGGATTGTCCCAATCCAGGTACATTGACACCATACTAAAGAGGTTTAGTATGGAAGAATCTAAGTGTGGGAACCTACCCACGATCTCTGGACTCACTCTCTCCAAAGAGATGTCTCCCAAAACTGATTTGGAGAGAGCTCGCATGCAAGGGATACCCTATGCTTCGGCAGTAGGCTCTATCATGTATGCGATTCTATGTACCAGACCTGATGTAGCATACTCACTAAGTGTAGTGAGTCGGTATCAAGCAGATCCTGGAGAGAGTCACTGGACAGCTGTGAAGAACATTCTCAAGTACTTACGAAGGACTAAAGAGATGTTCTTGGTGTATGGTAACGGAGAACTCCGGGTGGAGTCCTTTACCGATTCTAGCTTCCAAAGTGATAAGGACGACTCTAAGTCGCACTCGGGATTTGTCTTTACCCTCAATGGAGGGGCGGTATATTGGAAGAGTTCCAAACAGGATACCGTTGCAGACTCGACGATGGAGGCTGAATACATCGCTGCCAACGATGCTGCCAAAGAGGCTGTCTGGAAAAAGAAGTTCATTAGTGAACTTGGTGTGGTTCCATCCATTGAGCATCCGATACCTTTGTATTGTGATAACAATGGAGCTGTGGCTTTGGCCAAGGAACCCAGGTCCCATCAAAAGCCCAGACATATTCTGAGGCGGTATCACCTGATCAGGGAGATAGTTGATCGCCGGGAGATCGAGCTCAGGAAAGTAGACACGAAGGACAACACTGCGGATCCATTCACGATGGCTATTCCCCAGATACAGTTTGAGAGATTATTCGGGATGCTAGGTATGAGATACTACAGCAGCTGGCCTTAGTGCAAGTGGGAGATTGTTAGTTATGTATATGCCCTAGAGGCCATTGTTGTACATATGATGCATATTATGATGGATGCTTGGATATATACAGAGAGGACTTTCTTGCTCGTCATGATAGTATGCTATTTGGTTTCACTTTATCTTAACATGTTGACTTGTATTGGTTTACTGTCTTTCTCTCACATGTTGATAAAGCCCTTAGGATCTGTACTCGACTACTGGGACTATGATGAGATCATACTAGTGGGGCCACGGTAGTCGATGAGTACATCCTATAACTGTTCCTAGTCGAGGGTATATCGAGACAGGGCATCGATACACCAGAGTAGACTAGCGTATATGCATCTTGATCCATATGATGGGCGATGGATGATCCCATATCCATCAGTGTTTTGACATCAGACATGGTGTACGGGTGCTCAGTGGAGACTGGGTACACTGAACGAACTCGCCGAGAACTCTCAGATGGTGATATACCACACGTCAGATGGCAGTTCTCCGGTGACACTGGTACGGGGTAGTCTGTAGACCCGAGATCGTCATAGAGTCTTGTGTGATTCCCACTGTGCTTTGATTCCCACCTTACCACGTCCAAGAGGGCGTGCAAAACGGTGGCTTTTAGGTGCAGTCCCGAATCACATGGGGGCAATGCGCGATAGGAGGGGATTCGTCTCTCCCGGTATAGGGAGTTGATGTTGTGCTGTGTTCGATTGGCTATAACTGGAAGTCCCTGTCCATGGCGGATATAGAGATTTACTGGTAAGTGTTACCAGTAGTTTCTCGACCTGTTATGAGCCTCACATCGACACGACTTATCGGGTACTAGGGTCTGACGTATACCACCCCTAGACTTGATATGCGACATATCAGACGAAGAGACCGGACTGTACGGGAGTGTTACTGATTGGATTCACAGGAGAACGTACAGGCTAGCTTGTTGATCTTCTGATCGCTCAATACCTGGGTGGCTGTTATGTTTAGCTGACCGCTTGCAGCTTATAGGTATTTGATATGATCATCACCTGCTACTGGCGTATTGACGATTCTTCAGAGTCCTACACAGACGTTTCTTGGCTTAGGAAAAATGGAGTAGAGGCACATATGTGATATGTGCAGGACCGAGGATAATACGATATGAGATACCGTATTATATTCTCGTGATATTTAGATATGAACCGGGTCATCGGATCAAGTGTTGATTCGATGAATCGGTACATGATATATTAGTCGGTTATATTCGATATAGCCGGATCGTCGGATCAAGTGTTGATTTGATGATTTAATGTATAATAATATATATGATATATTGTATTACATTATCTAATATTGGCTCGCTTTATTATTTCATTTTCTCGCCGGGTAATACATTGATATATATGCGATTTATGTTAATTGTATTATTTTCTTTTGTTACAAATATATAATATATATATGTGATATATATTATTGTGATATGATATGATTAATAATGGAACTTGTTTAGTGGAGATTAAACAAGGTTAGGGTTTGATTAGGGTTAGTTCTTCATGCACCTTCTAGAAGCTTTCCTTTTGTCATGAGTTAGATATTATGGTTGATATTTATCCATGACTCATTGTTTAACCCAATCAAACATTAGCCCTAGTTAATTCTCTACAAGGGTTATTCTTGTCATCCTAAACTATGGTTGCATTATTAATTCATATGTTCATTTCATTATTCATTACAAAAGGATTAACTCTTTTTTCATCATCTTCTTCTCTCTTGAGCTTTGAGAAAGCTTACTAGTTATTCATTTTGTGATGATTTCATGTGAGAATTTGATATAAAAAGAAAGCATAAATACTACTCCATCATCCTCATCTAATCTAGCCAATTAGATTAGGGTGTTCACCTCATTAGAGTAAGAGAGCTTGAGTTATAGCAATTTCGACGTAGATCATCGGAGAAAAGGAATACTACAAGCTAGCATGGATCGTTCGAGTCGTGGATCCTCTCTTGAGTCCGGGAGATCGTGGATCGCGCGAAGGGACTTCTACTCGGAGCTTATGAAGTGAAGGAGCGGACTACAAAGGTTGTAATCCCTCACACTTAGTAGTAAAGATGTTTACTTGCATGTTAAAACCCTAATAATCTAGCAAAGATCCTGGTTTTGGGTTGTTCAGCACGTCTAAAATTTTATTCGGGCATGGTTGATGCCTTTTGAACCCTCACAAGAGTGCCTAAGAACCCTACAGTTTGCACACCCCGCGGGCTCACGGTTTGAACTGAGAAGCCGCGGGGTGGTGCATAGGCATTCCGGGGAACCTTCGTGGGGGGTGTCACAACATGAATTTTGGCACGTGACGGCCTTTAAACTACGCAACGTCTACAGGCGTGACGCAATTTATGTAAGCCGAAAACCCAGCAATCTAAACCACCAAAAGTAGTAAGTGATAAGAACATTGTTAAAACTTTTGAAATATCATATACAAACTTTTTAAAGTCCAGCTTTATTTCTTAAAAATTTTGGCAGTACCGCCTTTGTAAAAACCAGCCCCAAAAAGGGTACAACAAAGATATAAGTAAAGCATCCCCAAACGGGAGTAAAATCCACGCCCAAAGGCGGAAAACAAACACCACAACAGATATACGACGCCGTAGCAAAGAAAAAGACGATATAAAGTGAATAGCGTGAAAACCACTAAGTCATAAAATAATATACAATATCGTCCTCACAACTCGTCTCTAAGTCAATAAATGAAAATGGTAGATGGAGAGTACAGGATACAACTAATATACAATGATCAATATCGGATAACCACAAAACCCACCTATAGCAAAACTGCACAGTCTGCCGTAGCGGTATCCGCAGTAAAAGATGATACGATAGATGAAAAGCCTGCCAATGACTGCCGTAAGGGACTACCTACAAAACACTGTGGCACAACGGGGGTGAGTTGCCAACTCGTGAATAGTAAATAACATATGCAGGTAACCATAAGTATGCACGTACTGCGCGAATCTATCACATGCAAGCTAATAGCAATAAATGGCCATATGTATGTAACAGTCATGAAAGGTACTCTAGCAGGTACAACTAATACATGAAGCAATAATATGGCAATACGTATGTTAGTTATATGTATGCCCTAGAGGCCATTAATGTATATGCGATGTATATTGTAGTGGATGCTTGGACATATGTAAGGAGGACTTTCTTGCTCGACATGATAGTATGCTATCGGGTTGCACTTTATCTTAACATGTAAACAAATACTGTTTTGTGATCACATGTTGATAAAGCCCTTAGGATGAGTACATGACTACCAGGACTATGATGTAGATCATACTAGTGGGGACTGGATAGCCGATAAGTTCATCCTTCAAATGTTCCTAGTCATGGGAGTATCGAGACAGGGCACCGGTACACTAGAATAGACTAGCGTATGCGCTTCTTGACCCATATGATGGGCGATGGATGATCCCATATCCATTGGTGTTTGACATCAGAGAAAGTATACGGGTGCTCAGTAGAGACTGGGTACACTGGACAGACTCGCCGATGTTGGAGATAGTGCCCTCAGAGTCAATTATTGGATCACAGGCGCGTGATTGCAATGATTGAGGGAGGACCTATCCCGGTAGGACAGTCTTACTCGAGATGATAGTATGCTATCTGGTTTACCTTTATCATCGTGTACTGCTTCAGGTGACCTTAGATGTCACTATTACACGTTGATAGAGCCCATAGGATTCTTGCTTGACGACCAGCAGTATGAGGGCGATCATATACGTGAGAGCTGGGGTCTACAAGCACATCCTTAATTGGTCCCTAGTCGTGGGAGTTTCGAGACAGGGCATCGATTCTCCAGAGTAGACTAGTGTATACAGTCGAGACCCCGACGAGGGACGGTGGCCGGTCTCACAAGCCACTGGTGTCTGTTGGTTCACTTAAGATGTATACAGGTGCTCATTGGGTTATGAGTACACCGGACAGGACTCGCTGGGAACCTGCTAGTTGGGATTATACTTGACGTCAGATAGCAGTTCCCTGGTGACATGTGTACAGGTTAGTTCATCGACCTGGGGATCGTCATTTGTCTCGTGTGAGTTCCCACTGTACTTTGATTACTACCCTACCACGGCTCAAAGGAGTCGTGCAAACAGGTTTTAGTTGGGTACAGTCCCGAGCCACATGGAGGCAGTGAGCGGATCTCCGGGGGTTCGTCTCTCCCGGTATTGGGGGTGAGGTCGCGCTGTGTCTAGGAGAGCCATTACACAAAGTCCTTGGCCAAGGCAGGAGATTTACTGGTAGGCATTCCAGTAGTATCTCAGGGTGTTCTGGGCTACACTCCGACACGACTTGTACCGCTTTTGGGGGTCTGACTTTTACCAACCCCCTAGGCCCGACATGCGATGCTCATAGACGAACGGACCGGACTGTACGGATATTGTCACTGACAGGCTCAGTAGGGTGTCAGGATGAGTTCGCTCATCGACGTCCCTTTTAGTCAATAGCTGGTGGCCCGTTACGTATTGGCTTATACCTCTGACGTGCTAGTGGTTAAATCCACAGCCATAGTATTGACGAGTCTTTAGAGTCCACCACACTTTCAGTTACTCAGGCTTTCGGGCGAAAAGCTGTAGAGGCCGTATGGAGATATGGCAGGGTCCGATCAGATACGTGCGGTATTGCACGGATCAGGATCGGACGGTTAGTACTAGAGGCCGTATAGATATATGGCAGGGTTCGATCAGATATGTGCGGTATTGCACGGATCAGGATCGGACGGATATTACTTGCCGGCTTTGGTTTAAGCCGGATCCTAGTATAGTACAGTGTAGATTTTGTCTCATTGCATTTGTATCCGGTCGGAATACAGATGCGGGTGTGTATGCACAGTATCGGGATTTTCCTGTAATTTATTACGGGACCAGTTTTCTGGGGTTGCCAGTTTGCATTCCGTTCCGGCCGGTTTTCCTTTGTTCTTTCCCGGCCGGACTTTTCCGATGGAGGGGGTTATTTGCAAGTTTGCAAATAACATTTGTGGAGGGGGTTTCTTGCTTTTGTGTCATTATGATATGTTAAGCATCTTTGCTTTTTCATCCATGATGGTGCATTTATGTGATTGGAAAGGGTTAAGGTTTGGATGTAAGTTTGTCATCATGATGTTTTGTTTGTGGTCACCCTTCACCTTTTACTACACTCACCTCCCTCTTGCATTATGTACACATTCCTCCACCATTCTCACATGGGAAGAGGGCCGGCCACATTTAGATGAGAGGAGAAAAAATGAGAGATTTCATTTTTGGTGAGGAAAATTTATCATCTCATTCCATGCTTGATAAATGAGAGTTCCACTTGAAAATTCCATTCCTCAATCAAGGAAACATAACCCCAAAGAGACAAAGCACTACACATTCTACAGCAAACCTTGGGCACGTCGACTTGCCAGCTTCGTGCCCAAGTTGCCTCGGTATTGAGGTGGGAGCCCGTAAAAGATGCAGACGATGTGGTGCCCTTCCGGCAAGGATGCGACGACCGGAGTTTCCGCGGGAGATCGGGACGACGACGAGAAGACCGGAGGACTCGGATCACTCGGTATATCTCTAACCCGTCTTGTTTTTAGCTAGAACTAGTTTAATGGCCCGATCCGGGATTTAGTGCGCGGTGGTGCCGGTTTGCTAAGTTCGAAAAATTAAAGTTTATCACCGCTTCCGCATTTGGCCGTCGGATTCACGGCCGGGGCGCCGCCGTGCACTTACAGTGGTATCAGAGCCTCGCCATTAACTTCGTCTAGCTTTGTTTGATGTGTTTGCATTTCCGATCGACCAAAATTCCAAAAAAACCACATTTTCCTCACATCAGTTTTCTGTCGAATTTTTTCTGGCTCTAAAAATTTTTCAGGTTGTAGAAAACTGATGTACAAGAAGTTCTAAGAGTTCTGGGAAAATTCGAGACATTGATCTCTCAGGTAGAGCGCGGAACCGCGGCAAAACCCCCCTTGTTGCCGCGGTTCCGCCGCCATGTTGAGGGATCAATGCGTCAAAATTTTCCCATGGGCTGGTGGGCTGAAAATAGGGGTTTTGGAATATTAAAATTGGGCCCAGAACTTCTGTGTGTGCTACAGTATTGCTTGGGGGCCCACTTGTTAATTTTTGATCGATCGGATATTTTAAACACATTATTTCACAGTATTTACATTATATCTGCGACCGTGAATGTCACTCGATCGGTAAATCCGGTCTAACTGCTATAGCCCGGTTAGACGGATTTGCGAACGTGACTTTCACGTTGATGTTCTGTGATTTTGCTGTGATGTTGCGGATCGGTCGTGGGAGATAGCCTGGATGCAATGCTAATACAGTTTTGTTGTATTATGTACATTTGATTTTGCGGGGCGAGCGTCCGACATGTGGACTGCCGTCACTGCCTGTTTGTATTATTCTTTTGGGGCACGAACTGGTTGCGGTCGATGTACCCGTTGTATGTATATTTTACTTTCTGTACTAGGATTACCCCGAGGAGGGGTGCACGGATAGCCAGGTTCTAGAGGGCAACGGGCCCGCATCTCATGGCATTGAGACGGAGGGGGCTTCACTCTAGGATTGGCGGGCTATTCGCCGCACTCGTAGGGTGTACAGGTTGACCCAGGAGGGGTGCCCAAGTTACCGGATTCCATGAAGTGCTGGGTGGTCCATTCACGGTGCTGAAGGGGGCTGCCTCGCTTCAGGTTTTGGCGGGTGACTTGCCGCGCCCGTAAGGCTCTAGGATTTCATTGCACAGGCTATCCACACGACTAGGGGAACGTCGGGTTTCAGCAGCGGCTCTGTGAAACCCGGGGGTCCCAGTTATCTGTATTGTTCTGTGATGCTGTACATTTCTGTAATGTTGCATTTTTATCACGCCTTGAGCGAATATAATATATTGGTATATATATTAGTAGATGTTGTATATGTTTTACATCCGCGCTAGTCCAGTCCCCGCTCTGTCGTTAGTTAGCTAACCTAACGGGTAATGACGGGACCCAGTGGCGAATGCGGATGGCATATACGTACATCAGTATATTTTCGTTCTTTGTGGTGTGATCAATTGATGGGATTGCGTTGATTCGGATCAATGCAAGTTAAAACAAACCTTTTCTGATGTTGTTGGAACACTTTTCAAAAAGCTGTTATTGCAAGGACGTTCACTTTTGTTTTGCATCGTGGTATTCATTTGGAATATCCTGCTCCTCAGTCGACGAGGCAAGGGCCGAGATCCCTTCACCGGGAGTGACCCCTTGGACAGAAGTTTGCGTCAGGGCATTAACTTCACTATAGCCGATTACTTTTGCTTTGCATCGTGGTATTCATTTGGAATATCCTGCACCCCATTCTATGGGGAAAGAGCCGAGATCCCTTCACCGGGAGTGACCTCTTTAGTAAAGTTTTTTGTCACTATATTTTCTAAAAAGCTATCCGTTCCTTCAACGATATCAAGTTCATTACGTTAAAGGTTTTCGCCAGAAACCATTCGTAGCCCTCCGTCGTTTCATATGGGTAGTCAATAGTATTCAAGCTGTGTTTGTTGGCCAAAGTCAAGGCACAATGTTTGGTAGTTGTTGGTTATTCATATGCAGCATAGATAGATGCGTTGGTTTGGGGCAGTCGTATAGCCTTGTTGGCCAAAGTCAAGGGCTTGTACGGGTGGGCTCAAATGAACCTGGAGAATGACGGGCAGAACTTGACATGTGACTTATGATTTGTTGGCCAAAGTCAAGGTCATAAGAGCATGGGGTAAAAATCCACATCGGGAGTTTCAAAAGAACTGAAACTTGCCAGATATGCGCATACCTTCTGGAGTGTGATAGCGTGAGCGGATTCCGTCACGTTATCATGCAATGATAGTTGGATCCCGATTCCCACTGATGAGTTAGTTTACTCCTCGGGTGACCCCGACTAATTCTTCTTTCAGGTTTGGAGAAGAATTTGAGGTACAGTGGGAGGTTTCCAGATTAGATAAATTGGTAACCATTCTGATCTAGGTTAGAGTGCACGCTGAGTGTTTCTTTTATCTCTCTCTCTGGCAGCGACCATTGACCCGACCCTAAGACTATGACTCAGAGACCAAGTTAACCGAACCTTCTTTACACTGGCTTTAGGATTGTCAGAGTTGCAGACCTCATTGCCACTCCTACTTTTACCCTTTTCTCCAGGACACCCCGTATTACTACGAACGTCCACTTCCATTGGACAAAACCATCGTATGGTTAGATACGAACTCGAAGGAATTCGAGGATGGTTTCCGGTTCTGGAGAAAACGGATAGGATTATTCAGTTGTCTTTTCCCTTTTACCTTCTCTCAAGTTGTGAGTACTCCTTGGTTTAGGAGATAGTACACCTATTATGCAAATTGGATAGTCTTCTTCCAAACCTTAGGCTGGTGCCGACCGGTAGGGAATGAAGAAAACCAATTAGCCTAAACGGTGTGCAGAAGGTATTAAGATTAAGACAAAGCAAGGGATTAGTAAGAGGGCAAAGTAAATTGCGACTGATATTCACGACCAAACCAAGTATTTCTTCGCCAATCCTAAATCACCTTTGTATCTCTCCAGGACACTCCGTATCACTACGAAGATCCACAGTTTATTGGATAATCCATCGTATGGTTATATATGAACTCGAAAGGAACTTGTTCCAGTTCGGGGATGGATTCTGGTCCAGGAGAAATAGGAATAAGGTTTATTCGGTTGTCTTTTATCTTCACCTTCTCTCGCATTGCGAGTGCTCCTAGGACTAGGACAGTACACCCATTATGCTTATTGGATAGTCTTCTTCCAAACCATAGGCTGGTGCCGAACGGTAGGGAAGGAAGAAAACCATTTGGCCTAAGAGGTGTGCAGAAGGTAACGACTAAAGACATATAAAGGGATTTGGAGAGGTGGCAAAGAATTATACGGTTATAGTTGTGAATCTGGATAATGGTAGAGGCATTACTAGGAATACCAGGATACCCCATCGAAACATTTCAATGTTTTAGTTCAACTGTGTACTGTTAAAAGAAAACTGATTTCTTGATTAGACACTTGCTCCAGGGTATGTATTTACCAGGTTTGATTCTCACATCTGTATGGCTTTACAGATGATGAGTGGGAGTAAGTTATTGGGAATAGGGTGATCATCCTCATTATATCGGGATTCGTTATAATCGGTGATATTTGAGGAGATCATCTGGGCTGTTTGCCGGTCGGCAAATATTTGGTTTTGAATATCCACTGTTGTGCACCAATTTCAAATTGATATATCTGTACGTCTATTTTCATAGAGTGAGATATACCTTTTGATATTATGTCGATGACATTTACCTATATCAGTGGATGGTTAGGTAAGGAGCATTAAACAGCGGTGTAATTCTTCTTAACCATAAGTACAGTTTTCAACCTACGACACACAGTGAAAGAGTTGTTAGACTCAGTGGACTTATACAGAGTATTGTATGTTGTCCAGTGTCCATTAGGACAGAGGGGTTGGTCCTCATACTATATTCTGTTTACTTTTAACTTCTCTAGTTCTTAGACATGTGTTTCGTAGAAACACAGGGTCTAAGTTTTGAGGAGTTATAGGTATTTGAACAGAGTAGAGAACCAGGTGTAGCAAGTATCGGGATTCTTCAAAGTGATCGAAGATGTAGATACTTGTGCAAAGTATTCAGTTGATAGTAATGATAAAGAGAAATTACTTCTCTTTCAGGTTACTCATAATTGGAAGCATTCCTAAGTTGAGTAACGCTGATCGGCCTCTCTCCATTTAGTTGACATGCACTGGAGACAGCTGCATGATTTGAATCTGGTTAAATTAAATCAGTGCCTCTGGTTCTATATTGGATGTAGAACAGTTCATATCTTAACGTTGTTATGGTACGGGGAGTTGTCCGGCTTATGATTAAAACCAGACACTGGACAACTCAAGGCACGTTTCTGTAATGGCTGTTTGTGGGTTGACCCAGGCTATGACGAGGGTTGACTTTCTACCATCTGGCAGATCAATAGAAATATTGTTCTATACTCGCCACAGTTTTAATAAAAATAGATTTTTCAGAAAACAGTAGTGGGAGTATGGTAGAACTGGAAGTGATTTCAGAACCGCAAACGATTACTGAAGATTTGATAAGGAACCTAAAGATTCAATCTGGTTTACATTCCATTGGCCACTCTGCAGATAAGGTGGGTAACTTCAGGCACCCGAGAGGTACTCCGGTAGCCTCAAGGACGGTGACAGGGAAGTTCTTGTTTACCCACACTTGCCATTGTTGTTGTTCCAGGCTGTGAGACCCGGCAGGAGGATGAGTATAGCGTCGTTCTAAACTAGCTTTAGAAGTGCACGTCTATATGACTCTGCCAGAGGATTGTCGTAGTCAGTGGGAGCAGCGGAAGCATTGGTGGACATCAGGCTTATGTCTATTTATAGACTAAAGCAGATGTAGCGGAGATAGATCATCTATTTCTGATGTGACAGTCATAGGTTTGACTTCATCAGAATAGGGGATGGATCTGTTGAGAAGGTAGTAGGGTGTGATATCCTGGTATTTGGATGACATACACAGAGTAGGAAAAGAAACTCCTATACTACGATCGGTTATACTTTGGTCGTCACACAGTGGTTTCTCCACAAAGGACTTGGACATTATATCAGACATACTGGTTACTAGATCTATGGTTTTAGATCTAGATTTGGGTGGTTTCCCAATCAGGGTACTTTGACAGCATTCTAAGAGTATTTAGAATGGACGACTCCTGGCACGGTAGTGTACCTGTAGGTGATGGAGTCACCCTCTCTAAAGGTGTCTTATAGACTAAAGTAGAGAGGGATGTGCATGATTGGCAGATCACTTGCTTAGGCAATTGAGTCAATCATGAGATGTCAAGTACCACACCAGATGTTGTTCTTGCACTAGATGCAATAAGTTGATATTGATCCAATCCTGGAGGAACAGTCGGAAGCAGTTTTAGAACATAAGTGGATGTTCTAAGGATATGATAACGACAGCCTCATTCGGGAGGCAGTTATCATTCCAGGCTTCCAAGGTGACCTGGACGACAGGGAGGTTGTCAGAGTTATAGTTTTCCTTCTGACAAGGGCCAGTATTTTGGACAGGTGGTCCAAGGCAATACTGAGGGTGGCATGGCGCAGGATACTGATTAAGTTCAGTTGACGATACAGTCTAAGAAGTTTGGATTTGGAGTTCATTTATGAGCTAGGTCCCATCAGACATCCAGAAATTCTAAGACAGGTATTGCTCATTTCGGGAGATGGCTTTCTCCGCGAACTTGAGATAGAGAGAGACATAGAAAGAAACATCAAGGCGGATCCACTCACTGAGGCTATTCCTCGAACGCAATAGTTTCACAAACGGATTTTATGAGACTGACTAATAGAGGAGTTGGGTGTTCGGTATCACACGGGCTGTGAGTATGCGACATCGCGATAATTAGCCTTGAGTGCAAGTGGGAGATTGTTGGAGATAGTGCCCTCAGAGTCAATTATTGGATCACAGGCGCGTGATTGCAATGATTGAGGGAGGACCTATCCCGGTAGGACAGTCTTACTCGAGATGATAGTATGCTATCTGGTTTACCTTTATCATCGTGTACTGCTTCAGGTGACCTTACATGTCACTATTACACGTTGATAGAGCCCATAGGATTCTTGCTTGACGACCAGCAGTATGAGGGCGATCATATACGTGAGAGCTGGGGTCTACAAGCACATCCTTAAATGGTCCCTAGTCGTGGGAGTTTCGAGCCAGGGCATCGATTCTCCAGAGTAGACTAGTGTATACAGTCGAGACCCCGACGAGGGGTGGTGGCCGGTCTCACAAGCCACTGGTGTCTGTTGGTTCACCTAAGATGTATACAGGTGCTCATTGGGTTATGAGTACACCGGACAGGACTCGCTGGGAACCTGCTAGTTGGGATTATACTTGACGTCAGATAGCAGTTCCCTGGTGACATGTGTACAGGTTAGTTCATCGACCTGGGGATCGTCATTTGTCTCGTGTGAGTTCCCACTGTACTTTGATTACTACCCTACCACGGCTCAAAGGAGTCGTGCAAACAGGTTTTAGTTGGGTACAGTCCCGAGCCACATGGAGGCAGTGAGCGGATCTTCGGGGGTTCGTCTCTCCCGGTATTGGAGGTGAGGTCGTGCTGTGACTAGGAGATGTTGGAGATAGTGCCCTCAGAGTCAATTATTGGATCACAGGCACGTGATTGCAATGATTGAGGGAGGACCGATCCCGGTAGGACAGTCTTACTCGAGATGATAGTATGCTATCTGGTTTATCTTTATCATCGTGTACTGCTTTAGGTGACCTGACATGTCGCTATTACACGTTGATAGAGCCCCTAGGATTCTTGCTTGACTGCCAGCAGTATGATGGCGATCATATTCGTGGGAGCTGGTGGTCTATAAGCACATCCTTAAAAGGTCCCTAGTCGTAGGAGTTTCGAGACAGGGCATCGATACTCCGTTAGTAGACTAGTGTATACAGTCGAGACCCCGACGAGGGGCGGTGGCCGGTCTCACAAGCCACTGGTGTCAGTTGGTTCACCTAAGATGTATACAGGTGCTCATTGGGTTATGAGTACACCGGACAGGACTCGCCGGGAACCTGCTAGTTGGTCTTATACCAGATGTCAGATAGCAGTTCCCTGGTGACATGTGTACAGGTTAGTTCATCGACCTGAGATCGTCATTTGTCTCGTGTGAGTTCCCACTGTGCTTTGATTACTACCCTACCACGGCTCAAAGGAGTCGTGCAAACAGGTTTTAGTTGGGTACAGTCCCGAGCCACATGGAGGCAGTGAGCGGATCTGCAGGGGTTCGTCTCTCCCGGTATTGGGGGTGAGGTCGCGCTGTGTCTAGGAGAGCCATTACGCAAAGCCCTCGGCCGAGGCAGGAGATTTACTGGTAGGTATTCCAGTAGTATCTCAGGGCGTTCTGGGCTACGCTCCGACACGACTTGTACCGCTTTTGGGGGTCTGACTTTCACCAACCCCCTAGGCCCGCCATGCGATACTCATAGACGAACGGACCGGACTGTACGGCTATTGTCACTGACAGGCTCAGTTGGGTGTCGGGGTGAGCTTCCTCATCGACGTCCCATTTGGTCAATACCTGGTGGCCCGTCACGTATTGGCTTATACCTCTGACGTGCTAGTGGTTAAATCCACAGCCATCGTATTGACGAGTCTTTAGAGTCCACCACACTCAGTTACTCAAGTTTCGGGCGAAACGCTGTAGTGGCCGTATGGAGATATGGCAGGGTTCGATCAGATACGTGCGGTATTGCACGGATCGTGATCGGACAGTTTTTACTAGCCGGCTTTGGCTTAAGCCGGATTCTAGTATTTGATAGTGTAGTTTTGTCTCTTTGCATTTGTGTTCAGTGGGAATACAAATGCGGGCATGTATTTGCAGTAGTGGGGTTTTCCCGTATTTTATTACGGGATCAGTTTTTCTGAAGTTGCCAGTTCGCATTCCGTTCCGGCCGGTTTTCCTTCATTCCTTCTCGGTCGGACTTTCTTGATGGAGGGTGTTAATTGCAAGTTTGCAATTAACATCTAGTGGAGGGCTTTCTTGCATATGTTGCATTATGATGAGACTTGCTTCATGATGATATTCTATTTTGGTCTCATCCTTGCTTTTCATTTGATGGTTTGATTTGTGAGTTGAAAAGAGTATTGAGAGTGACCTTTATCTTTGCATTATCATTTCTTTTTCACAATATGATAAATGGAGAGTTTTTCTTTTCTCTCTCCAATCTATTCTCATCTCAAAGAGGCCGGCCACTATTCCAAGGGAGAAGAGGGGTTTTCATTTGGGAGAAGAAAAACTTTGTTCATATCATTATTTCTTTTGCTAAGTTGAGAGCATCATATTCCTCCACATCAAGGCAACCTCATAACCCCAAGAGACAAGTTCACTACACTATTCTATAGCAAGCCTTGGACGCGTCGGCTAGCCAACTTCGCGCCCGAGTTGTCTCGGTCAAGAGGCGGGAGCCCGTAAAAGATTCCGGCTACGTGGTGCCCTTTCCGACGAGCGAGGAGGTGACGGAGATTCCGCAAGAGATCGGAGTGGAGATGAAGACCGAAGGACACGGATCGCTTGGTATAACTTCTCACCCCATCTCTAGATAGCTAGCTAGGTTAATGGTTTCGATCCGGGTTTTAATTGTCCGCGGTAGCGCCGTTTTGCAAAGTTCGCAAAAATTTTTATTCCGCATTTTGGCCTCGAGAAAGAGGCCGGGGCGCTGCCGTGGCGCAACATGGTGTCAGAGCCACGCCGTTAACCTACCTAGCTTGCTCTAGTATGTTTAGTGCTCGATCGAACGAAAATCCCCAAAAACCGTATTTTGTGCACATGTGTTCTCTGTTAAAATTTTTTGAGCTCCTAAATATTTTCAGGTTGTTTCAGAGGCATGTACAAGCAATTATAAGAAATCTGGGAAAATACGATCCACTCATTCCATACTTCGACCGCGGAAGCGCGGCCAAACCCCTGGTTTGGCCGCGCTTGCGCGGCGGAAATAGGGAATTGTGGCACCATATTTTCCCAGTAAGCTTATCAGTTGGAAATAGGGCTTTTGGGATATTTTATTTGGGCCCAGTTTTTCTGTAAGTGCTACAGTAGTTTTTGGGGCCCACTTTGATATATTGTTCGATCGGATATTTTAAACATGCCAGTTCACAGTTTTTACATTATATCTGCGACCGTGAATGTCACTCGATCGGTAAATCCGGTCTAACTGCTATAGCCCGGTTAGACGGATTTGCGAACGTGACTTTCACGTTGATGTTTTATGTTTATGCTGTGATGTTGCGGATCGGTCGTGGGGGATAGCCTGGCTGCAATGCTAGTACAGTTTTGATGTATTATGTACATTTGATATTGCGGGGCGAGCGTCCGACATGTGGACTGCCGTCACTGCCCGTTTGTATTATTCTTTTAGGGCACGACCTGGTTGCGGTCGATGTACCCAGTGTATGTATATTTTACTTTCTGTACTAGGATTACCCCGAGGAGGGGTGCACGGATAGCCGGGTTCTGGAGGGCAACAAGCCCGCATCTCATGGCATTGAGACGGAGGGGGCTTCACTCTGGGATTGGCGGGCTATTCGCCGCACTCGTAGGGGGTACAGGTTGACCCAGGAGGGGTGCCCAAGTTACCGGATTCCGTGAAGTGCTGGGTGGTCTATTCACGGCGCTGAAGGGGGCTGCCTCGCTTCAGGTTTTGGCGGGTGACTTGCCGCGCCCGTAGGGGTCTAGGATTTCATTGCACAGGCTATCCACACGACCAGGGGAACGTCGGGTTTCAGTAGCGGCTCTGTGAAACCCGGGGTTTCCAGATATCTGTATTGTTCTGTGTTGCTATACATTTCTGTGTTGCATTCTATTCACGCCTTGAGCGAAATACTATATATTGGTATATATATATTAGTAGACGTTGTATATGTTTTACATCCGCGCTAGTCCAGTCCCCGCTCTGCCGTTAGTTAGCTAACCTAACGGGTGATGACGGGACCCAGTGGCGAATGCGGATGGCATATACGTACGTCAGTATATTTTCGTTCTTTGTGGTGTGATCAATTGATGGGACTGCATTGATTCGGATCAATGCAAGATAAACAAACCTAATCTGATGTTGTTGGAACTTTTTTCAAAAAGCTGTTATTGCAAGGACGTTCACTTTTGTTTTGCATCGTGGTATTCATTTGGAATATCCTGCTCCTCAGTCGACGAGGCAAGGGCCGAGATCCCTTCACCGGGAGTGACCCCTTGGACAGAAGTTTGCGTCAGGGCATTAACTTCACTATAGCCGATTACTTTTGCTTTGCATCGTGGTATTCAGTTGGAATATCCTGCACCTCATTCTACGGGGAAAGAGCCGAGATCCCTTCACCGGGAGTGACCTCTTTAGTAAAGGTTTTCGTCACTATATTTTATAAAAGGCTATGCAGTTCCTTCAACGATATCAAGTTCATTACGTTAAAGGTTTTTCGCCAAAAACCATTCGTAGCCCTCCGTCATTTCTTATGGGTATTATTTAGTATTCGTGCTGCGTTTGTTGACTCCGTCAAGGCGTAGTGTACGGTAGCTAAGTGGTGCTTGTTTGTCGCATAAGTGGGATTGGTTAGGACAGTCGTGCGGCCTTGTTGACTCCGTCAAGGGCACGTACGGGTGGGTTTAATGCAATCCAGATAATGACGGGTTGAACTTGACTAGGACTCTTTGATTTGTTGACTCCGTCAAGGTCACTTGAGTCCTAGGGGTAAAAATCACATCGGGAGTTTCAAAAGAACTGAAACTTGCCAGGCATGCGCATACCTTCTGGAGTGTGGTGACTTGAGTGGATTCCGTCAGGTTATCATGCGATGATAGTTGGATCCCGATTCCCACTGATGAGTTAGTTTACTCCTCGGGTGATCCCGACTAATTCTTCTTTAAGGTTTGGAGGAGAATTTGAGGTACAGTGGGAGGTTTCCAGATTAGACAAAGTGATAACCATTCTGATCTAGGTTAGAGTGCACGCTGAGTGTTTCTTTTCTCTCTCTCTCTGGCAGCGGCCATTGACCCGACCCTGGACTATGACTCAGTGACCAAGTTGACCGAACCTTCTTAACACTGGCTTTTGGATTGTCAGAGTTGCAGACCTCATTGCCACTCCTACTTTTACCCTTTTCTCCAGGACACCCCGTATTACTGCGAACGTCCACTTCCATTGGACAAAACCATCGTATGGTTAGATACGAACTCGAAGGATTTCGAGGATGGTTTCTGGTTCTGGAGAAAACGGATAGGACTATTCAGTTGTCTTTTCTTTTCACCTTCTCTCAGGTTGCGAGTACTCCTTGGTTTAGGAGTAGTACACCTATTACGCAAATTGGATAGTCTTCTTCCAAACCTTAGGCTGGTGCCGACCGGTAGGGAATGAAGAAAACCAATTAGCATAACGATGGTGTGCAGAAGGTATTAAGTTAAGACAAAGCAAGGGATTAGTAGGAGGGCAAAGTAAATTGCGACTGATATTCACAACCAAACCAAGTATTTCTTCGCCAATCCTAAATCACCTTTGTATTTCTCCAGGACACTCCGTGTTACTACGAAGATCCCAGTTTATTGGATACTCCATCGTATGGTTATATACGAACTCGAAAGGAACTTGTTCCAGTTCGGGGATGGATTCTGGTTCAGGAGAAATAGGAATAAAGTACATTCAGGTGTCTTTTATCTTCACCTTCTCTCGCGTTGCGAGTGCTCCTAGGATTAGGACAGTACACCCTTTATGCTTTTTGGATGGTCTTCTTCCAAACCATAGGCTGGTGCCGAACGGTAGGGAAGGAAGAAAACCATTTGGCCTAAAGGGGTGTACAGAAGGTAATGACTAAAGACACATAAAGGGATTTGGAGAGGTGGCAAAGAATTATACGGTTACAGTTGTGAATCTGGATAATGGAAGAGGCATTACTAGGAATACCACGATACCCCAACGAAACATTTCAATGTTTCAGTTTCACTGTGTACTGTTAATGGAAAACTGATTTCCCAGTTAGACACTTGCTCCAGGGTATGTATTTACCAGGTTGGATTCTCACATCTGTATGGTTTTACAGATGCTGAGTGGGAGTAAGTTATTGGGAATTGGGTGATCATCCTCATTATATCGGGATTCGTTGTAATCGGTGATATTTGAGGAAGTCACCTGGGTTGTTTGCCGGTCGGCAAATATTTGGTTTTGAATATCCGCTGTTGTGCACCAATTTCAAATTGATATATCTGTACGTCTATTTTCATAGAGTGAGATATACCTTTTGATATTATGTCGATGACATTTACCTATATCAGTGGATGGTTAGGTAAGGAGCATTAAACAGCGGTGTAATTCTTCTTAACCATAAGTACAGTTTTCAACCTACGACACACAGTGAAAGAGTTGTTAGACTCAGCGGACTTATACAGAGTATTGTATGTTGTCCAGTGTCCATTAGGACAGAGGGGTTGGTCCTCGTACTATATTCTGTTTACTTTTAACTTCTCTAGTTCTTAGACATGTGTTTCGTGGAAACACAGGGTCTAAGTTTTGAGGAGTTATAGGTATTTGAATAGAGTAGAGAACCAGGTATAGCAAGTATCGGGATTCTTCAAAGTGATTGAAGATGTAGATACTTGTGTATGATATTCAGTTGATAGTAATGATGAAGACAGATTGCTTCTCTTTCAGGTTACTCATAATTGGAAGCATTCCTAAGTTGAATAACGCTGATCGACCTCCTTCCATTTAGTTGACATGCACTGGAGATAGTTGCATGATTTGAATCTGGTTCAATTGAATCAGTGCCTCTGGTTCTATATTGGATATAGAACAGTTCATATCTTAACGATGTTAAGGTACGGGGAGTTGTCCAGCTTATGATTAAAACCAGACACTGGACAACTCAAGGCACGTTTCTGTAATGGCTGTTTGTGGGTTGACCCAGGCTATGACGAGGGTTGATATTCTACCATCTGGATGAACAGTAGAAATATTGTTCAAGACTCGCCACAGTTTTTATTAAAAATGGATTTTTTTCAGAAAAAGTAGTGGGAGTATGGTAGAACTGGAAGTGATTCCAGAACCACAAACGATTACTGAAGATTTGATAAAGAACCTAAAGATTCAATCTGGACTGACATTCCATTGGCCACTCCGCAGATACGGTGGGTAACTTCAAGCACCCGAGAGGTACTACGGTAGCCTCAAGGACGGTGACAGGGAAGTTCTTGTTTACCCACACTTGCCATTGCTGTTGTTCCAGGCTGCGAGACCCGGTGAGAGGATGAGTATAGCGTCGTTCTAAACTAGCTTTAGAAGTGCGCGTCTATATGACTCCACCAGATGGTTGTCGTAGTCAGTGGGAGCAGCGGAAGCATTGGTGGACATCAGGCTTATGTCTATTTATAGACTAAAGCAGATGTAGCGGAGATAGATCATCTGTTTCTGATGTGACAGTCATGGGTTTGACGTCATCAGAATAGGGGATGGATCTGTTGAGAAGGTAGTAGGAAGTGATATTCCTATACTACGATCGGTTATACTTTGGTCGTCACACAGTGTTTTCTCCACATGGGACTTGGACATTATATCAGACATATTGGTTACTAGATCTATGGTTTTAGATCTAGATTTGGGTGGTTTCCCAATCAGGGTACTTTGACAGCATTCTAAGAGTATTTAGAATGGACGACTCCTGGCATGGTAGTGTACCTGCAGGTAATGGAGTCACCCTCTCTAAAGGTGTCTTACAGACTAAAGGGGAGAGGGATACGCATGATTGACAGATCACTTGCTTAGGCAATTGAGTCAATCATGAGATGTCAAGTACCACACCAGATGTTGTTCTTGCAGTAGGTGCAATAAGTTGATATTGATCCAATCCTGGAGGAACAGTCGGAAGCAGTTTTAGAACATAAGTGGATATTCTAGGGATATGATAACGACAACCTCATTTGGGAGACAGTTATCATTCCAGGCTTCCAAGGTGACATGGACGACAAGGAGGTTGTCAGAGTTATAGTTATCCCTCTGACGAGGGGCAGTATTTTGGACAGGTGGTCCAAGGCAATACTGAGGGAGGCATGGCGCAGGATACTGATTAAGTTCGGTTGATGATACAGTCTAAGAAGTTTGGATTTGGAGTTCATTTATGAGCTAGGTCCCATCAGACATCCAGACATTCTAAGACAGGTATTGCTCGTTTCGGGAGATGGCTTTCTCCGCGAACATGAGATATAGAGAGACATAGAAAGAAACATCGCAGCGGATCCACTCACTGAGGCTATTCCTCGAACGCAATAGTTTCGCAAACGAGTTTTGTGAGACTGTCTAGTAGAGGAGTTGGGTGTTCGGTATCACACGGGCTGTGAGTATGCGACATCGCAATAATTAGCCTTGAGTGCAAGTGGGAGATTGTTGGAGATAGTGCCCTCAGAGTCAATTATTGGATCACAGGCACGTGATTGCAATGATTGAGGGAGGACCGATCCCGGTAGGACAGTCTTACTCGAGATGATAGTATGCTATCTGGTTTATCTTTATCATCGTGTACTGCTTTAGGTGACCTGACATGTCGCTATTACACGTTGATAGAGCCCCTAGGATTCTTGCTTGACTGCCAGCAGTATGATGGCGATCATATTCGTGGGAGCTGGTGGTCTATAAGCACATCCTTAAAAGGTCCCTAGTCGTAGGAGTTTCGAGACAGGGCATCGATACTCCGTTAGTAGACTAGTGTATACAGTCGAGACCCCGACGAGGGGCGGTGGCCGGTCTCACAAGCCACTGGTGTCAGTTGGTTCACCTAAGATGTATACAGGTGCTCATTGGGTTATGAGTACACCGGACAGGACTCGCCGGGAACCTGCTAGTTGGTCTTATACCAGATGTCAGATAGCAGTTCCCTGGTGACATGTGTACAGGTTAGTTCATCGACCTGAGATCGTCATTTGTCTCGTGTGAGTTCCCACTGTGCTTTGATTACTACCCTACCACGGCTCAAAGGAGTCGTGCAAACAGGTTTTAGTTGGGTACAGTCCCGAGCCACATGGAGGCAGTGAGCGGATCTGCAGGGGTTCGTCTCTCCCGGTATTGGGGGTGAGGTCGCGCTGTGTCTAGGAGAGCCATTACGCAAAGCCCTCGGCCGAGGCAGGAGATTTACTGGTAGGTATTCCAGTAGTATCTCAGGGCGTTCTGGGCTACGCTCCGACACGACTTGTACCGCTTTTGGGGGTCTGACTTTCACCAACCCCCTAGGCCCGCCATGCGATACTCATAGACGAACGGACCGGACTGTACGGCTATTGTCACTGACAGGCTCAGTTGGGTGTCGGGGTGAGCTTCCTCATCGACGTCCCATTTGGTCAATACCTGGTGGCCCGTCACGTATTGGCTTATACCTCTGACGTGCTAGTGGTTAAATCCACAGCCATCGTATTGACGAGTCTTTAGAGTCCACCACACTCAGTTACTCAAGTTTCGGGCGAAACGCTGTAGTGGCCGTATGGAGATATGGCAGGGTTCGATCAGATACGTGCGGTATTGCACGGATCGTGATCGGACAGTTTTTACTAGCCGGCTTTGGCTTAAGCCGGATTCTAGTATTTGATAGTGTAGTTTTGTCTCTTTGCATTTGTGTTCAGTGGGAATACAAATGCGGGCATGTATTTGCAGTAGTGGGGTTTTCCCGTATTTTATTACGGGATCAGTTTTTCTGAAGTTGCCAGTTCGCATTCCGTTCCGGCCGGTTTTCCTTCATTCCTTCTCGGTCGGACTTTCTTGATGGAGGGTGTTAATTGCAAGTTTGCAATTAACATCTAGTGGAGGGCTTTCTTGCATATGTTGCATTATGATGAGACTTGCTTCATGATGATATTCTATTTTGGTCTCATCCTTGCTTTTCATTTGATGGTTTGATTTGTGAGTTGAAAAGAGTATTGAGAGTGACCTTTATCTTTGCATTATCATTTCTTTTTCACAATATGATAAATGGAGAGTTTTTCTTTTCTCTCTCCAATCTATTCTCATCTCAAAGAGGCCGGCCACTATTCCAAGGGAGAAGAGGGGTTTTCATTTGGGAGAAGAAAAACTTTGTTCATATCATTATTTCTTTTGCTAAGTTGAGAGCATCATATTCCTCCACATCAAGGCAACCTCATAACCCCAAGAGACAAGTTCACTACACTATTCTATAGCAAGCCTTGGACGCGTCGGCTAGCCAACTTCGCGCCCGAGTTGTCTCGGTCAAGAGGCGGGAGCCCGTAAAAGATTCCGGCTACGTGGTGCCCTTTCCGACGAGCGAGGAGGTGACGGAGATTCCGCAAGAGATCGGAGTGGAGATGAAGACCGAAGGACACGGATCGCTTGGTATAACTTCTCACCCCATCTCTAGATAGCTAGCTAGGTTAATGGTTTCGATCCGGGTTTTAATTGTCCGCGGTAGCGCCGTTTTGCAAAGTTCGCAAAAATTTTTATTCCGCATTTTGGCCTCGAGAAAGAGGCCGGGGCGCTGCCGTGGCGCAACAGGAGAGCCATTACACAAAGTCCTTGGCCAAGGCAGGAGATTTACTGGTAGGCATTCCAGTAGTATCTCAGGGTGTTCTGGGCTACACTCCGTCACGACTTGTACCGCTTTTGGGGGTCTGACTTTTACTAACCCCCTAGGCCTGACATACGATGCTCATAGACGAACGGACCGGACTGTACGGATATTGTCACTGACAGGCTCAGTAGGGTGTCAGGATGAGTTCGCTCATCGACGTCCCTTTTAGTCAATAGCTGGTGGCCCGTTACGTATTGGCTTATACCTCTGACGTGCTAGTGGTTAAATCCACAGCCATAGTATTGACGAGTCTTTAGAGTCCACCACACTTTCAGTTACTCAGGCTTTCGGGCGAAAAGCTGTAGAGGCCGTATGGAGATATGGCAGGGTCCGATCAGATACGTGCGGTATTGCACGGATCAGGATCGGACGGTTAGTACTAGAGGCCGTATAGATATATGGCAGGGTTCGATCAGATACGTGCGGTATTGCACGGATCAGGATCGGACGGATACTACTAGCCGGCTTTGGTTTAAGCCGGATCCTAGTATAGTACAGTGTAGATTTTGTCTCATTGCATTTACATCCGGTCGGAATACAGATGCGGGTGTGTATGCACAGTATCGGGGTTTTCCTGTAATTTATTACGGGACCAGTTTTCTGGGGTTGCCAGTTTGCATTCCGTTCCGGCCGGTTTTCCTTTGTTCTTTCCCGGCCGGACTTTTCCGATGGAGGGGGTTATTTGCAAGTTTGCAAATAACATTTGTGGAGGGGGTTTCTTGCTTTTGTGTCATTATGATATGTTAAGCATCTTTGCTTTTTCATCCATGATGGTGCATTTATATGATTGGAAAGGGTTAAGGTTTGGATGTAAGTTTGTCATCATGATGTTTTGTTTGTGGTCACCCTTCACCTTTTACTACACTCACCTCCCTCTTGCATTATTTACACATACCTCCACCATTCTCACATGGGAAGAGGGCCAGTCACATTTAGATGAGAGGAGAAAAAATGAGAGATTTCATTTTTGGTGAGGAAAATTTATCATCTCATTCCATGCTTGATAAATGAGAGTTCCACTTGAAAATTCCATTCCTCCATCAAGGCAACATAACCCCAAAGAGACAAAGCACTACACATTCTACAGCAAACCTTGGGCACGTCGACTTGCCATCTTCGTGCCCGAGTTGCCTCGGTATTGAGGTGGGAGCCCGTAAAAGATGCAGACGATGTGGTGCCCTTCCGGCAAGGATGCGACGACCGGAGTTTCCGCGGGAGATCGGGACGACGACGAGAAGACCGGAGGACTCGGATCACTCGGTATATCTCTAACCCGTCTTGTTGTTAGCTAGATCTAGTTTAATGGCCCGATCCGGGATTTAGTGCGCGGTGGTGCCGGTTTGCTAAGTTCGCAAAATTAAAGTTTATCACCGCTTCCGCATTTGGCCGTCGGATTCACGGCCGGGGTGCCGCCGTGCACTTACAGCCGAGAACTCATAGATGGTATTATACCTATCGTCGGATAGCAGTTCTCTGGTGACACTGGTACAGGTTAGTCTGTAGACCCGAGATCGTCATAGAGTCTTATGTGATTTCCACTGTGCTTTGATTTCCACCTTACCACGGTCAAGAGATCGTGCAAAATGGTGGCTTTTGGGTACAGTCCCAAATCACATGGAGGCAATGAGCGATAGGAGGGGTTCCGTCTCTCTCGGTATTGAGGGTTGATGTTGCGCAGTGCTCCATTGGCCATAACAGGAAATCCCTGGCCACGATTGCTGAGATTTACTGGTAAGTCTTATCAGTAGTTTCTCGAACCGTTATAGACCTTGCATCGGCATGACTTATCAGGCTATTGGGGTCTGACGTTATACCACCCCCAGGCTGTGATATGCGACATATCAGACGAAGAGACCGGACTGTACGGTAGTGTTACTAATTGGATTCACAGGAGTTATAGCAGGGTTGCTTGTTGATCTTCTGATTGCTCAATACCCGGGTGGCCGTTACGTTTAGCAGACCGCTTGCGGCTTGTGGGTGTTCAATATGATCAACACCTACTGCCGGCGTATTCACGAGTCTTTAGAGTCCTACACGAAGGGTTCCTGGTTCATGTGAAACGGAGTAGGAGCACATAAGTGATATGTGCGGTACCGAGATTAATACGAGTATGTGATACCGTATTCTATTCTCGCGATATGTGATATCGGCCGGTTATATGTGATATAGCCGGGTTATCGGATCAAGTGTTGATACGATGAAATAATATATAATATATATATGTATATGTATATATATATATGTATATGTATATATATATATGTATATATATATGCTCATTTAAATATTTATTATTCTCACTTATGATGTATTTAACATATATGTGATATATGTTTATTGTATTGTTTTCTTTTGTTACATAAATATTATATATGTGATATATAATATTGTGTCATGCTAGGTTACACATGCAACATGTATGAGACTAACACCATGTTAGTGTTAATATTTATTCTTAAGTAATTACAAATTAGTGGTGATATTTTGATGGTTGGAAGCTTGGAGAAGCTTTAAGATAACCATTGACTTAGTCCACTCTTTTGTTTTCCTTAAGATATTTATCAACTCAACCATTAACCTGTCACGACCCGCAGGGTACGGATCGTGACTGGCACTTAAGTTTACGAAACGTTTAAAGGCGTCCGTAAAATAAGTAAGCCAAAGCCCAGAAAACAAAACCAATTAAGCAAAAGAGTGAAGAAAACCCAATCATTTGAAAGCAAGTTTATCAAATAAGTCATGTAAAACCCTTTTTAAAAACAATACTAATTTTTCTGAAAATTTCGGCAGAGTCTCCTTTGTAAATACTGGCCCCCAAAATGGGTACAACAAAAATATGCATGAATCCAACACAATAGGGCATCCCCAAGCGGGAGCTAGCTCTTCGCCACAAGGCAGTCACAAATCCCACGCAATGTAAATGACAGCAAGCATAATAATCATAATAAAGCATAAGGAAGCATGAAAAAGTAGCATGTCGGCTCAAGTGAGCTCGACCCCCAAAATACAGCATAAAATCCACAAACCTCACAGTCTCATCTCTAGGTCAATATACAATAATCTGGTAGAAACAGTAGATGGAGTACACTAGATGCAAAGAATATACAAGGTGGTACAAAAATATTAACATAACCCACCTATGAGCAAATCTCGAGTCCAGGCAAAAGAGGCAAAAGAAGCAAGCGCACCCGCCGCTACTGAACTGACGGAGCGGACCTGCAACAGGCTATGGCACAACGGGGGTGAGTTGCCAACTCGTGAGTAATAAATAACATTTACACAGGCTATCGAATGCATGCACACAAGCATCCTAGCATCTATATACAGGTAAGGCAGGACATAATGGCGAGTATGTATGCAATATGGATATACTAGCAGGTGTGTATACAACATCAATGTACGAATATGTATGCAACATGAATATCTGAGGTCTCAATAGGTTTATATATAAAAATATTTTATCAGATGTTGTTTTTGAAACTCTTTTAGAATGCCAGCAAATGTCAATGAATCGACGAAAACCGGTGTCCAGCAACGACACCCCAAAAGCTGTCTCAAATCTCATAAATGTATCACTGGCCTCAGCCGTCCGGCTGACCCATCTCAAATATCAATATCTCATCATCTAGCGGCCACGGTCGGTATCCTCTGGATATCCGCCGTCCCAAACAGTCACCGGTAGGTAATCCGTCCCCTGCCAGGCTCAACGTCATCACCACATTCCTCTTGCCCCGGGGTACCTTACCGGGCCCACCATGTACCCGTGCCGGTTCCTCCACTCCTCGACACGGATTTCCAAAGCCACAGCAAACTCATGGTGGACGACACTTACATCACTAGAAAACCGCAATTTACATGTTTTAAAAATATCATAAGTTTGGAAATTTTGCGGCTTTCCCCCGAAATCCAGCAATATCATAAAATCTCAAGAAATCCTCATAAGTGCATATATCAGTGATAATGAATGCATATGATATCAATAATCAAGTTGCGATGTGTGATTAATGGATTAAGCATGAACAATTAATATGATGAAGTACATGCACATGAATAGCAATTCTACGGTTTCATTTTAAGGAATTAAAGGCAATAGCACCAGTTTAAGTATCAATTAGTAAAAGGTTTAAATTTAAATGTTATCTAGTGTGGTGGCATGGCAATTACCAGGGTGTGTGTGTAAACATGAATAGTGCTCGTGCTGCATATAAAAACCTGGTAATGGTGCATGTGTCCTACAATTAAGTTTGCGTATATGGGTATAACATATTGATCTAATTGCAGCAATTATCATGCCAGTATTATTATTCTAATGTCACAAGTGGTTATCCAGTTTACTATTTTATTTTCAGTTTACTAAATCTATCGGGCGACTTGCGCCATCCAAACGATCGTCCCCCGTAGATGTTAAATCTACTCACCGGGATCCCTGGCTAGCTGTGTCCAATCACCGCCTTTCCCTTTCGCGCCGCGTCTGACGTTTCCGCGACCGAACCTGAAATTTACATCATTACCAATTATAAGGTTACATATCAAGAACGACGCAAAACCCCAACGAAACTACTAAGGTTCGCTAGCTAGGTACAACGTGCACAAAGTGCGCGGACACACGCGAAAATCGCAAAAACTGCCAAAAACGCCGATTTGGGTCACCCGGCAAAACTAAAACCCGACTACCCAAAAACCGCACTCACGCATCCTAAAAGTCGTAGGACAAGCCATTACAATCATCAAGATATCAAAAATAGTCCATCACATAATTTATATAAAAATCTAGTAAGCATATACATTCCAAAAATCGGTGCAAAAATCGCCGATTTGCGACAAAACGACTACAATAAAGCATACTCACCCAAGCACACTACAAGCAATCCACACCCACTAATTACAACACATTAACCATGCTCCAAAACCTATATTCCACAACCAAACCCTTTCTTGATTTTTATAAATAGCAATTGCAAATCAAAAACCATACTTGAAAAACTTAATTAACACTAATTTCAACCCCAATTAGCAAGTTCACCTCTTAGATTAAGGTTAGCAAAACACTAGATAGCAAATTAGGTTTAAATCAATTAAATAATGGTTTCTAAAACTTAATCAACTCACTAATCATTTTTCAAATACCATTTCCATACAAAAACCTTCTCTTGAAAATTTAAAACAACAATTTACAACTAAAATCAACTTCTAAAATTACCTAAATTAGCATAATTAAAGACTACATAACAAGGTAACCATATAGATTAGTTAATTAACAACTAGATTAACTACAAAACAACTTAATTAATTATCATGGCTTCAAAACCCTAATTTAAACAAACTACTCTTTTTAAACTAGATTAGAAATAAGCTAACTTTTAACACTAACCATACAATTAAAGGAATTTTTAGCAAAAGAAAGCAACTTGATGAGAATTATACCTCTTGATCTATGGATCAAGCAAGAAAATTTGCTCCAATTGATGGCCTCAACACCAAGGTCCAAGCAAGAATGGCTAAGGATAATGATAGCATAAGGATTTTTGTTTGGATTTTTGAATTAAATCATGGATTTTGATGTATTTCTTGAAGAAATTGAAGAAAAATGAAAAGAAAAGAGAGGAAGAAGAGGGTGTGCAGGAATTTCGGCCAGAATGAGGTATGGGGGAGGGTGTGGGCAAGTGGGGAAAGTCATGGTCAAGTCCACAAAAGTCAATGTATCATACATTATCCATTTTAATTAAAATAATACCATAAACTATCAAATTAACTCAAGAAAGAAACCAAGAAGAGAGAGGCCAGAAATTTCTGGTCTCACACAAGGTGGGGCTGTCCTAGGGCTGAGGAAAAAGATAGAGGGGTTTTACAAAAGAAATTTTATGCAAAAAGGCCCCCTACAACTAAAAAATTGCAAGTTTTAGCCTAAAATTCAATAAATTCGTTTCAATTCATAAAATTTGTTAAAAATCAAAATAAATTACTAAAAATTCATGTTATCACTAGATTATAATTATCATAATTTTAGAGATTAAAATTAGCCCGGAAAAATTTGTATTTATCGCTTATTTAATGTATTTTCTTACCGGCTTAAAATAATATTAAAAAAATGAAAAATAGGAAAAAAATTTTAAATGACCAAAATTTCATAATTAACTCATTAGTCACTAAAAACAAGTAATTACCTATCCATTTAAGGTATAATTAGCCCTAAACTGCAAAATATCGAGAAAGACGGTTTTCGGAAAAATACCGAATTTTCACCGAATTTCAGGAAAACACCAAAACGACTTTTCAAGACGCTACAATCTTCCCCCCTAAAAGAAATTCGGTCCCCGAATTTAAAAAAAAATATAACTACGCGTACCTTCAAAGAGATGGGGATATTTCTTCCTCATCTCGCCCTCGGTCTCCCAGGTAACCTCCTCGCTGCTTGGGCTACGCCAATGGACCTTGACGGTTGGTATAACCTTCGACCTCAACTTCTTCACCTGCCGATCCAAGATGGCCACCGGCTGCTCTGCAAAAGAAAGGTCGCGCTCTAGCTGGACTGTCGGGTGCTGAATCGCATGCGAAGGGTCGTGAAGGTACTTGCGGAGCATCGAAACATGAAAAACGGGGTGAACATCGGGAAAGCTGGGTGGAAGAGCCAAACGATATGCAACAGCGCCAACACGCTCGAGGATCTCGAAGGGACCTACGAATCTAGGACTAAGCTTCCCCTTTCGCCCAAAACGCATCACGCCCTTCATCGGAGAGACCCTCAGAAAAACATGGTCGCCAACTGCGAACTCTAATCTGCGACGGCGCTTGTCAGCATACGATTTCTGCCTGCTCTGAGCCGCTCTCATCCGGTCTCGGATCAACTGTATCTTCGCTGTCGTCTCCTCAACAAGCTGCGGCCCCAAAATGCTGCTCCCGCTGAGCTCTGTCCAACAAACGGGCGATCTGCATCTCCTCCCATACAATGCCTCGAAAGGTGCCATCTGAATCGTATCCTGGAAGCTGTTGTTATAGGAGAACTCCACTAGAGGTAAATGACGATCCCAGCTACCACCAAAGTCTAAAACGCACGCTCTGAGCATGTCCTCGAGAGTCTGAAAGGTCCGCTCTGACTGTCCGTCTGTCTGCGGATGAAACGCTGTGCTGAAGCTCAAACGAGTGCCCAAAGCCTCCTGAAGTCTCTGCCAAAGTCGGCTGGTGAACCGAGTGCCTCGATCTGACACGATACAAGTCGGTACGCCATGTAGTCGCACGATCTCGTCAATATAGAGCTGAGCATACTGAGCGAAGCTGAAAGTCGTCTTCACTGGAAGGAAGTGAGCCGCTTTCGTCAATCTATCCACGATCACCCAGATGGAGTCGTACCCTCGACTGGTCCTGGATAGACCCACAACGAAGTCCATCGAAATCTGTTCCCATTTCCACTCTGGAATGGGTAACGGCTGTAGCTCTCCTGCGGGCCTCTGGTGCTCGGCCTTGACTTGCTGACAAGTCAGGCATCTCGAAACGAACTCCGCAATGTCCTTCTTCATCCCGTCCCACCAGTAGGTCTCTCTCATATCATGATACATCTTGGTGGAACCGGGGTGGACACTATACACTGATCGGTGTGCCTCCTCAAGAATGTCGCGCCGCAATCCATCAGCATCTGGTACGCACAGTCTAGATCCATATCGTAAAATCCCCTGATCGTCAACCACGAACTCGGAAAATCTGCCCTGTCCCATCTGTGCCATGATCTCTGAGCAACGGTCGTCACTACGCTGTGCCTCATATATACGGTCAAGCAACTGTGGGCGTGCACGAACATGCGCGAGCTGTCCCCCTGTCTGAGTGAACTCGAACTCAACTCGGCTGTCGCATAACATCTGCCAATCTGCTGACGACTGCCTCTGAACTGCGCGCAAAAAGGATAGACTACCCCCGGGCCTCCTACTCAACGCATCTGCCACCACATTTGCCTTGCCGGGGTGATATAAGATCTCGCAGTCATAGTCTTTCACCAACTCCATCCAACGACGCTGTCTGAGGTTCAAGTCTCGCTGCTGAAACTTGTACTTTAAGCTCTTGTGATCGGTGAATATCTGACACGACTCGCCGTATAGGTAATGTCGCTAAATCTTCAGTGCAAAGACCACTGCAGCCATCTCCAAATCATGAGTGGAGTAGTTCTGTTCATGCTTCTTCAACTGCCGAGAAGCATAAGCGATCACCCGGCCATGCTGCATCAATACGCATCCTAATCCCACTCGCGAAGCATCACAGTAGACAACAAATCCGCCTGATCCCGAAGGTAAAGATAATACCGGCGTCGTAGTCAAACAAGTCCGTAGCTGCTGAAAACTGCGCTCGCACTCCTCTGTCCAAACGAAAGGAACTCCCTTCCGGGTCAAACTGGTCAACGGTGCAGCTATACGGGAGAAGTCCTGAACAAAACGCCTGTAGTAGCCCGCCAGGCCTAGAAAACTACGGATCTCAGTAACCGATGTAGGTCGGGGCCACTGCTGAATGGCCTCAATCTTCTTCGGGTCCACACGAATGCCGTCTCTCGTAACCACATGACCCAAGAATCCGATGCTGTCCAGCCAGAATGCACACTTGGAGAACTTCGCGAACAGCTGGTGCTCTCTCAGAGTCTGTAACGTAATCCGCAAGTGCTGCTCGTGCTCCTCTCTGCTCCGGGAGTACACCAAGATATCGTCGATAAACACGATGATGAACAAGTCAAGATACGGCCTGAATGTACGGTTCATCAAATCCATGAATGCTGCTGGGGCGTTGGTGAGTCCGAACGACATCACCAAAAACTCGTAGTGGCCGTAGTGCGTGCGGAAAGCTGTCCTTGGTATATCCTCCTGTCGAACTCGCAGCTGATGGTATCCTGATCGCAAGTCGATCCTCGAAAAAAATACCCCGCACCCTGAAGCTGGTCGAACAAATCATCAATGCGCGGCAACGGATATCTGTTCCGAACGGTAACTTTGTTCAGCTGGCCGTAGTCGACACATAAGCGCAAACTTCCATCCTTCTTCTTGACAAACAGGACCGGAGCACCCCACGGAGAAACACTCGGTCGAATAAGCCCCTTGTCCAACAAATCCTGCAACTGATCCTTCAGCTCTCGAAGCTCTGCCGGGGCCATCCGATAGGACGGTATAGAAATAGGCCCCGAACCGGGAATCAAGTCAATGCCGAACTCAACATTGCGCTCAGGCGGTAGCCCAGGTAGCTCATCAGGGAAAACATCAGGGAACTCACAAACTACCGGGACCCGGTCCAACGGAACCTCTGCAGCTCGAGTAACACAAACAAACGCTAAGAATCCCTGACATCCCTTCCGCAAGAGCTGACCAGCACGAAGAGAAGAAATTAAGCTGGGAAGGGCGACACTGCGGTCTCCCTGAATAACAAGGACTGGCTCTCCCGGAAAGCTAAATCTGACTGCCTTCTCACGGCAGTCCACCGAAGCATAACAAGTGGCTAGCCAATCCATGCCCAGAAGCACATCAAAGTCCAACATATCGAGGAGTATCAAATCAACTGATGAATCCCTCTCCCCGATACGAACGGAACACAAACGAAATACAAACCGAGCGACAAACGACTCGCCTACCGGAGTAACAACAACAAGCGGCTGATCCAACGACGACGACTCACGGCCCAACATCGGTGCAAAGTGTGTAGAGACGTACGAATGTGTGGAACCTGGGTCGAATAATACCCGCGCGTCGAAAGAACAAACTGGCAAAGTACCTGTCACAACGGCATTGGATGCCTGCGCATCCTGCGGTGTCAAAGCAAATACTCGGGCCTGTCCTCCACCGATAGCGGGCTGACCTCGACCTCGGCCTCTGCCTCCTCGTCCTCTCTGAACAGGACCGCCACGTCTTCGGCCTCTCGGTGCACCTAACTGGCGTGGAGCATCGCCTGGGGTAGAAAGTAGGGCTCTCTGAGGAGGGGGTGGTGATGGTGGTAGGGTCATATGCGGAACTGTCGCTGCTCCCTGTCGTCTCACCGGACAGTCTCTGATACGATGATGCAGGCTACCACACCAAAAACATCCTAACCATGGCTGCTGACCATAAGGGTGAAGGCGATATAACTGGCCCCTAAAGAATCCACCACAGCCTCTGCGAACCCTCCTAGGTGCTAACATATCAGTGCGAATCCGACTCGGTCTCGAAACGACTGCAGGGGGAGTAATATCCGATCTCTGTGCTCGATTGACCTCTACTAACGATTCCACCATCTGTCGTAACTCCTGCATGCCTCCCATCATCTGTCGCAGCTCCTCCATACCGGACTCAAGCCTATCCATGCGACCTAGGGAATGCGGATCAGTCTGTCCCTGCGGCGTAGGCATACCACCCTGCTCAGTCCTAGTCTCGGACGAGCCAGCTCGAATCTCGTCTCTGACGGTAGCCCTCTGTGCCCTCGTAGCCTTCGGCGGCATAGTGGCGGGTACAGGAAAAGGATAATAAGGACAGTGCAATAGGATCATAGGATACACGGAGTTGAAGAAGGAATTTTTCAAGCAAGTATATCCTAAAGTCACTTAGGCGGAGTACCGTATCGTAAGTATGCCGCGGACATACGCACGCTACGTTACGCTGCTTAAGTCACTTACTCCATCTACCAAGGGTCATCCTACACTCACAAAGGTAAAACCTATCGCTCTGATACCAACTTTGTCACGACCCGCAGGGTACGGAACGTGACTGGCACTTAAGTTTACGAAACGTTTAAAGGCGTCCGTAAAATAAGTAAGCCAAAGCCCAGAAAACAAAACCAATTAAGCAAAAGAGTGAAGAAAACCCAATCATTTGAAAGCAAGTTTATCAAATAAGTCATGTAAAACCCTTTTTAAAAACAATACTAATTTTTCTGAAAATTTCGGCAGAGTCTCCTTTGTAAATACTGGCCCCCAAAATGGGTACAACAAAAATATGCATGAATCCAACACAATAGGGCATCCCCAAGCGGGAGCTAGCTCTTCGCCACAAGGCAGTCACAAATCCCACGCAATGTAAATGACAGCAAGCATAATAATCATAATAAAGCATAAGGAAGCATGAAAAAGTAGCATGTCGGCTCAAGTGAGCTCGACCCCCAAAATACAGCATAAAATCCACAAACCTCACAGTCTCATCTCTAGGTCAATATACAATAATCTGGTAGAAACAGTAGATGGAGTACACTAGATGCAAAGAATATACAAGGTGGTACAAAAATATTAACATAACCCACCTATGAGCAAATCTCGAGTCCAGGCAAAAGAGGCAAAAGAAGCAAGCGCACCCGCCGCTACTGAACTGACGGAGCGGACCTGCAACAGGCTATGGCACAACGGGGGTGAGTTGCCAACTCGTGAGTAATAAATAACATTTACACAGGCTATCGAATGCATGCACACAAGCATCCTAGCATCTATATACAGGTAAGGCAGGACATAATGGCGAGTATGTATGCAATATGGATATACTAGCAGGTGTGTATACAACATCAATGTACGAATATGTATGCAACATGAATATCTGAGGTCTCAATAGGTTTATATATAAAAATATTTTATCAGATGTTGTTTTTGAAACTCTTTTAGAATGCCAGCAAATGTCAATGAATCGACGAAAACCGGTGTCCAGCAACGACACCCCAAAAGCTGTCTCAAATCTCATAAATGTATCACTGGCCTCAGCCGTCCGGCTGACCCATCTCAAATATCAATATCTCATCATCTAGCGGCCACGGTCGGTATCCTCTGAATATCCGCCGTCCCAAACAGTCACCGGTAGGTAATCCGTCCCCTGCCAGGCTCAACGTCATCACCACATTCCTCTTGCCCCGGGGTACCTTACCGGGCCCACCATGTACCCGTGCCGGTTCCTCCACTCCTCGACACGGATTTCCAAAGCCACAGCAAACTCATGGTGGACGACACTTACATCACTAGAAAACCGCAATTTACATGTTTTAAAAATATCATAAGTTTGGAAATTTTGCGGCTTTCCCCCGAAATCCAGCAATATCATAAAATCTCAAGAAATCCTCATAAGTGCATATATCAGTGATAATGAATGCATATGATATCAATAATCAAGTTGCGATGTGTGATTAATGGATTAAGCATGAACAATTAATATGATGAAGTACATGCACATGAATAGCAATTCTACGGTTTCATTTTAAGGAATTAAAGGCAATAGCACCAGTTTAAGTATCAATTAGTAAAAGGTTTAAATTTAAATGTTATCTAGTGTGGTGGCATGGCAATTACCAGGGTGTGTGTGTAAACATGAATAGTGCTCGTGCTGCATATAAAAACCTGGTAATGGTGCATGTGTCCTACAATTAAGTTTGCGTATATGGGTATAACATATTGATCTAATTGCAGCAATTATCATGCCAGTATTATTATTCTAATGTCACAAGTGGTTATCCAGTTTACTATTTTATTTTCAGTTTACTAAATCTATCGGGCGACTTGCGCCATCCAAACGATCGTCCCCCGTAGATGTTAAATCTACTCACCGGGATCCCTGGCTAGCTGTGTCCAATCACCGCCTTTCCCTTTCGCGCCGCGTCTGACGTTTCCGCGACCGAACCTGAAATTTACATCATTACCAATTATAAGGTTACATATCAAGAACGACGCAAAACCCCAACGAAACTACTAAGGTTCGCTAGCTAGGTACAACGTGCACAAAGTGCGCGGACACACGCGAAAATCGCAAAAACTGCCAAAAACGCCGATTTGGGTCACCCGGCAAAACTAAAACCCGACTACCCAAAAACCGCACTCACGCATCCTAAAAGTCGTAGGACAAGCCATTACAATCATCAAGATATCAAAAATAGTCCATCACATAATTTATATAAAAATCTAGTAAGCATATACATTCCAAAAATCGGTGCAAAAATCGCCGATTTGCGACAAAACGACTACAATAAAGCATACTCACCCAAGCACACTACAAGCAATCCACACCCACTAATTACAACACATTAACCATGCTCCAAAACCTATATTCCACAACCAAACCCTTTCTTGATTTTTATAAATAGCAATTGCAAATCAAAAACCATACTTGAAAAACTTAATTAACACTAATTTCAACCCCAATTAGCAAGTTCACCTCTTAGATTAAGGTTAGCAAAACACTAGATAGCAAATTAGGTTTAAATCAATTAAATAATGGTTTCTAAAACTTAATCAACTCACTAATCATTTTTCAAATACCATTTCCATACAAAAACCTTCTCTTGAAAATTTAAAACAACAATTTACAACTAAAATCAACTTCTAAAATTACCTAAATTAGCATAATTAAAGACTACATAACAAGGTAACCATATAGATTAGTTAATTAACAACTAGATTAACTACAAAACAACTTAATTAATTATCATGGCTTCAAAACCCTAATTTAAACAAACTACTCTTTTTAAACTAGATTAGAAATAAGCTAACTTTTAACACTAACCATACAATTAAAGGAATTTTTAGCAAAAGAAAGCAACTTGATGAGAATTATACCTCTTGATCTATGGATCAAGCAAGAAAATTTGCTCCAATTGATGGCCTCAACACCAAGGTCCAAGCAAGAATGGCTAAGGATAATGATAGCATAAGGATTTTTGTTTGGATTTTTGAATTAAATCATGGATTTTGATGTATTTCTTGAAGAAATTGAAGAAAAATGAAAAGAAAAGAGAGGAAGAAGAGGGTGTGCAGGAATTTCGGCCAGAATGAGGTATGGGGGAGGGTGTGGGCAAGTGGGGAAAGTCATGGTCAAGTCCACAAAAGTCAATGTATCATACATTATCCATTTTAATTAAAATAATACCATAAACTATCAAATTAACTCAAGAAAGAAACCAAGAAGAGAGAGGCCAGAAATTTCTGGTCTCACACAAGGTGGGGCTGTCCTAGGGCTGAGGAAAAAGATAGAGGGGTTTTACAAAAGAAATTTTATGCAAAAAGGCCCCCTACAACTAAAAAATTGCAAGTTTTAGCCCAAAATTCAATAAATTCGTTTCAATTCATAAAATTTGTTAAAAATCAAAATAAATTACTAAAAATTCATGTTATCACTAGATTATAATTATCATAATTTTAGAGATTAAAATTAGCCCGGAAAAATTTGTATTTATCGCTTATTTAATGTATTTTCTTACCGGCTTAAAATAATATTAAAAAAATGAAAAATAGGGAAAAATTTTTAAATGACCAAAATTTCATAATTAACTCATTAGTCACTAAAAACAAGTAATTACCTATCCATTTAAGGTATAATTAGCCCTAAACTGCAAAATATCGAGAAAGACGGTTTTCGGAAAAATACCGAATTTTCACCGAATTTCAGGAAAACACCAAAACGACTTTTCAAGACGCTACATAACCATACACAATGGTTAACTCTCTACAAGGGTTAGATATATTATATACTCACCCATGGTTGCATTTCTAACCTCATGAGTTCATTCATCTTCTTCTTTTTCATCAAGTGAGAAAAGCTTGCTACCTTTTTCAAAAGTGATGGAAACTTGTGAGAAAAATATATCTAAAGTGAGCCCACTTCCTACTTCATCATCCTATACTATTAGCCATTTAGTTTAGGGTGTTTGCTTCACTAATCTACATAATTAGTGAAGAGATAGCATGAGCTAGTGTCTTCTCGACGTAGATCATCTTCGGCCTCGAACACTTCGAAGCAAGCTTGTTCGTTTCTTCATGGAAGCCTTTCTAGAGTCCCGGGGATAGTGATCGTAGCAAAGGGACTACTATACGGAGCTATTGAAGTGAAGGACCGGTCTACAAAGGTTATATTCCTTGTTCACTTAGATGTAAAGAGTTTACATATCTTGTTTTACCCTAAGTCTCTAGTTAAGATCTTGGTTAGGGTTTGTTTAGAACCCCAAAAATTTTAAAGTAGCTTGATTGTTCCAAAACCTTCACAAGGTGCTAAGCTAACCTTACAGTGGTATCAGAGCCAAGCTAGAGCATTAGGCGTCGTGTAGGCAAAATTTAAAGTCCGATCGAACTCCGAAACCCTGAAAAATCCCACTTTCTGGAAAAAATTTCAAAAGTTGAAATTTTTCATATTAAAAATACTCACAAAATCATGCAGGGAATTCTAAGGATTACTCTGAAGTATGAAGCCATAACTCACTCAAGAGACTGTGGAACCGCGGCCAAACCATGCGTTTGGCGGCGGTTCCGCGGCCAACTTTGGGAGTTAGGGACTAATACTTCAGTGGTTTATTCTTGGGTACTTTCTCATGCTTCTGGGAATTTTTAATTCTATTCAAGTGTTGAACTTTCTGGGAAATATTGGGAACTCGTTGATTCGATCGGAAAGTTTAACTTCGTTTATGTTTTTCCAGGTAATTTAGAATGTGTTAAAAGGTTTGAACGGATATCAATAACTCACTTTTTCCCCTGTCGGAAAATTTTCAAGTGTTGGATTTTTCCTGAGTTTAAAACTTTCAGAAAATCATGCAAGTGAATCTGTGGACCCTCTAGAAGAACGTAAACTTAACTCGATTATGTGACCGTCAAAACCGCCACTGAACCATATGATTTGTGGTAGTTTAGCGTTGCCACATGTGAGGTGTTGGTTTGACCCTCTACGGCTGGTTCATAGCGGCTGTGACATGTTCTGGGATTTTTTGAACTCCGCTCAAGTATTGAGCTATTTGGGAAATCTTGGGTATTTGTTTATTCGATCGGAAAGTTTAACATTGTCTATTTATCTGGAATGCGATACAATATATGGAATTCATATAGTTAAGCATGAAATGCGAAGTATGTGATATTTCGGATTTAAGATGTCTAAAGTGATTGTGGATTCCAAATGTTGTAGTTTTTCACTTTCTTTTCTACGACCGTAAATGTAATATGTGGTGTATCGCCGGCTTCGGTGCTATATCTCAAAGACAACTAGGATACGCATATTTACTTATGTTGATGACATGTGATGTTATGTGTTGCTGTGATATGTTATATTGGATCGTCGCGTTTTGAATAGCCGGGGGTTTTATGTGAGATGAGAGTTTTTCATTTTCATTCATGTAAAAGCTTGTATGTAATATTCTTTTATTGGGGCACTTCCGGGTTGAGGATGATGTCACCATTGTATATTATTCAATTTTCCGCATTAGGATAGACCCAAGGCGGGCAGCACAAGTAACCGGGTTCTATGGTCCAGTGGGAGACCATCTCGATGAGTCGAGAGCGGGTCTCCTAACTGTAGAATTGGTAGGGTTGCTTGCTGCTCTCGTAGGGGTCTAGGTATATGGGTTTGGCTATTCATCGCGACTGTGGAATCCGTGTTTTATACAGGCTAAAATAAAACACGGACGTCCTAGTATATCCATTATTTCATATGTTGACTTCTGCTGCAATGTTCTGTGATGAGATCATATTACTGCCTGAGACGAATGCTTATACTATATATATGATATATAAATATTACAGCTTTCGTTTATTTTGTGATGTTTGGGAAGCATAAAAGATGGGACTTCATTAATGAGATTAATGAAACTAAAAGAAACCTAAAGATGTTGTAGAAGCTTGTTTAAAAACTGGTAGCTCTAGTTCTTGTTTTGCATAGCGGTATTGCTTGTAGAATGTCCAGCACCTTATTCGATAAGGAATGAGCCGAGATCCCTTCACCGGGAGTGACCTCTTTAGCGAAACTAGCAGATGCTACAACCCACTCGGTTTGTCTTTTGATTGCTTCTATAGATTTTTCTTTGCATAGTGGTATTTGTGAAATATTATGCACCTTATTCGATAAGGAAAGAGCCGAGATCCCTTCACCGGGAGTGACCTCTTTAGCGAAACTAGTAAAATTCTCAAAAACACTCCTTTTCAAATTCACTCGATTCTACAACGATATCAAGTTCATTACGCAAAAGGTTTTCTTAAAAACCTGTCGTAGCCCTCCGTCATTTCAGATAAGTAGTATTTAGTATTCATGTTGCGTTTGTTGACTCAGTCAAAGCGTAGTGTGCGGTAGCTGATTAGTGCTTATCTGCAAATCATATGATGCGATTGGATTAGGGTAGTCGTGCGGCCTTGTTGACTTAGTCAACGGTCGTGCGGGTGGGTTTAATTCAATCGGGAAATGACGGGTTAAACTTTACTTGCGGTCTATGGTTTGTTGACTTATTCAAGGTCATAGATCGCTTGGGGAAAAATATTATCGGGAATTTCAAGTGTTGAAATTTGCAATGAGATTGCATACCTTCTATGAGATAGTTGGATCTCGATACCCACTGCGAGTAAGAGTTACTCCTGGGAGAGTTTTACACATTACAATTAGCCGATCAAATAGGTGTCTAGAAAGGTGTTAACGGGGTTATGCTCCTGGAAAAATGAGGTTTATTTTAATTAGGTCTGTGCGAAAGCACTAGGAACCTCCCTCAAAGTACCGACACTGGCCTGGCCGAAAGATTGGCGAACTTGTAGGGTGTAATTAATCCCGGCTAGTCTTACCTTTTAGGGTTGAAGGAAGATTTGACTAAAACAGTGGGAGCCATCCTGATTAGATAAAATAATAACCAATCTAATCTTGCGAGAGCGCATGCAGAGTGTTTTCTTCTCTCTCTCTCTCTCCCTCTCCTAGTAGCGACCATGTCACGCCTTAATCAAGATAATAATATGGATGCATTGACCGAACCTCCTTATTATTCTGAGCTAGAGAACGTTGGTTCCGCTCAATCTTATAACTGTTATAAGTCCGAGCAGGAAATATGAGAATATCCGGATTCCCATGCTACCCAATTCGAAGAAAGTACATGATGATGCATATTCTTCGGGTGTTTTCATTACAGAGAACTGAGAATGGGTGATATGTCTCTAAGTATTAGAGAATGGTGCAATTGTTGCAGCCAAGACAGTTGGCAGATATCACCTTGTATTAATACTTTGATTCTGAACGAATATTATTACATACCGAACCTGATATAAATCATTACATCAGATTCTTTATTGAGTTAAAGAATGATATAATTCTGTATTGGAGGATAATGTTGTGAATATTTTCCTGAATCAAGAGTTGATTCGATCGGGCACGCTATATAATGGCATATACGTTCTAAATCAAACCACAGTTCAAAATATCTAGAACACACAAAAAGAGTAGTTCAGAAATGAACGAATTCTTCTTGTGGCATTGTAGACTAGGTCATATCAATACGACACGACCAGCTAAGTTACATAAGGATGAATATGAGAATCTGTTCGAATTTTCACTTATGCTACTTGTTAGTCTTGTCTCAAGATAAATATGACCAATACTCCGTTTACTGGAAACAGAGAAAGAGTTAGTGAACTCTTGGGACAGATACATGATGATGTATATGGTCCCATGTCTACAAATACCAAGGTTGGCTCTTTTGAGAACCAAACGGGTAGAAGTATTAATGTCCTACGATATGATCCAGGAGGCGAATACTTGCGTATGGTGTTCCTGGAGTTTCTAAAAAGGAGAATGTGATTCTCTCTAGCTTACTCCTTCATATACACAACAACACAATAGTGTATCGGGGAGGAGGTATCGCACCCTATGAGATATGGCGCGCTCTATGATGAGTACTGCTGAGTTACCTGTTTCCTTTTTGGTGTTATGCACTTGAGAAGCTGCATACCTATTGAATGGGGTTCCATCCAAATCAGGTCCTACCACTACATATGAGATATGGTATGGGAAGAGGCCATGTCTTAAACGAGTTAAGATATGGGGTTGTCCGGCCTATGTTGAAAAGTAAAATCCAGACAAGTACAAGGCAAGGTCAATGATCAGTCGAAAATATTGCATTTTTAACACGACAATTTCCCTACCATTTGCACTCATCTAGAGGTGTTCGGTATTAATATAGCACATATTAGCAAAACATCTGTAAAATACCAAATAACATGTGTTATATATTATAACCGACATTTTTGAGGGAAATTGAGTGTTTATCATTGCATCGCATAATCTTTGTGTAGCGCAACACTTGTCTCGAGAATCTGTGCAGCAAATTCCAGGAGAAGAGCCGAAACAGTTAAAAGTGCTGAAAAAATACGCCAAGTCCAAGACTTGAGATCTGGCAGTGATCAAGGAAGAATTATGAGATTCAACATATCAGAAAATGTACCTAAAGCCAGAACAAAGCAACCCCAGAATTTCCATGCACCAAGACCACTATTGGGCCGCGGATCCGCGGCCTAAAGGCCCTTGGCGCCGCGGATCCGCGGTACAATGATGACATCATCACTCCATATTTCTTTCACGTGGCTCCTGTAACGGCCTCAGCTTCCAGAAGATTCCAGAATGACCACGTGGTTTCATCCAGAAGGCTCGACCTAACAACCTAACTCTAGAATATTCCCTCCAACAAACTACTTCTAGAAGCCTCTCTCCAACAAACTTTTGGAGGGAAATTTGAATTTTGAATTCTAGATCTAGGGCTATGATGGCTATAAAAGGAAACCTAGATCTAGGTTTCAAGGGTTGTTCATTACATCAAATTCAACACAAGTTGAGTGACACAACTTGTGCATTCAAAACCCTAACCCTAATCCATTCAAATCCAAGCCAAAATCAAGAACACCAAGTACAATTCAAGAAAAAAGCCTTCAACCTTTTAGGAGCAAAGCCGATCTTCAATCGAGCAAGTGATCCAAGACGATCCGCGACTCACGGAGACGATGCGACGCTAAATTCGACGATCTTGTTCTCTCCTCAATTTCTTGTAGTGTTTGAGCGAAGTGTAACGAATTGTTGAATAATAAAGGTGAAAATTCTTTAATCTTGCATTCTTTACATTCTTGCATCATGATTAGATCTCGATTCTTGATTGTGTTCTTTGATATGATGTTTGAGTAAAAACTCCGCTCGTGAAGGAGTCGAGAGAATCAATAGATGATGATGTTACAAATCTTGAAATGATTCTTAAGACCTATGAGTTTTGTAAACTTTAGCAAATTGAAGAATCGACGACCTAGTTTCGAGCGATGCTTTCTTGATTGTGTTCGCTATTAATTAGGGATCCACGATCGATTCTTGAATTTACTAGAGGCTAGAATGTGAATGAAATCAACGAAAGGACAAGGGATAGATGATGAAACCCTAGTTTCCGCAATTCTTGTTGATCCTCATCGATCTAGTATCAATTCATCGATGGATAAGAATACGTAATCAATAGTTTTCATCACGTCTATAGATTCGATCGATTCCTACGAGCCTCACTTCGATTCTTGATTATTGGATTGGAAATCATCAATTCTTAATTCTTGATTTTAATGTTTTCTTGTTATTAGATCTAGATTTTGCTAATTCTTGAAATTCACTTTTAATCTTGAATTGAATTGTTTTCTCTTTTCTTTAATTTTCAATTCATCTAATTCGAATTACGAACGGATTACACTTTCCCTGTGGACGATCCGCACTCGCTAACGTGCTACAATCGACACCGTTATTGATTGCTTTCAAATAATTTTTGGTTGTGATTTCTATACATTTTCTAGATACACGCCGAGAATTCATTCAATCAAATGGCGCCGTTGCCGAGAAAAGTGCGCTAATTCGTTCGTTTTTGAAATTTGTGTTGAAAAATTTATTCCATCATAATTTTTAGATCAAAATTCGCGCAAAACACTAATCAATTCGTTGTGATTTGTTGCGAGAAAATCTGGAATCATTGGAGCCAGAGGAAAATTATTCTGAGCATTCCAGAGAGCTCAGGAGGCAAGCAGGAACAGTACCAAATTTTTTTGTGCAGTGATCTTGTAGAACCGTCGCGTTTCCGCGGCAAGTACCTACCTCCCGCGGCGGATCCGTGGCACTCTTGCATCTTCTCTGTGCCAAAATTCTCATGTGACTCTCTTACTTTCTTATCTTCTCCTCTGTCTCCTTCAATAACAATTTGCTGCAGATTTATTTGCAAATAATTCGCAGCGCCGCAAAAGCAATAAAAATTGTGCGTGTTTGATCATGGTCGTTTTCATATTAATACGGAATTTAAGGGGCACGGCCAAATTCAGATTAGGTGGGGAGTTCATTACCCTTACTAAGCCCCGAAAATCACAAACTTGCATCCGCATTACCCTCATTAACTAAAAAAATCTAGACATGACTCTAAGGACCGTCGCGCTCACTTAGGACAGGAGAAGGTCATGGGTAATCTATTGCTTATCCGCGTTTCTTTTGTGGTGTCTAAGGCAAGTGTGTCTAAGGCAAGTGGTTACTTAATTAGGCCCACTAGTTACGTAGTGGAGAACCTCCCACTTACCTGGCACTTACCTGGCCACAGGAGAGACAAAGAGGCAGTGGATGTAACAACTCCAATTTTTGTATACATAAATTTGATTTAAATTTGAAGTATACATGGAGTATTTAATGTTGCTGATAACACTTTAAGTATATATTTTCCTACAATAATTACAAGAAGGAGCTTGTAGCTCATTGGTAATACCTTGCACTGCTGAACCAAGCCACCAGAGTTCGAATCCCATGCCCCACATTATTTTTAGTTTATTTTTCTTTAAAAATTCTTGGAAGCCCAACAGTCAACAGGCCATAACTCCCAAATATTGAACTGAACCCCAAAAACGGAGTATGCCAAAGTCTTAGTCGGAGAACCCCGCACCCAACCGTCGCCGAACCCGGCCGGGATCGGTCAACTCGGCCGGCCGGCCGGCCAAATCGGCTGGCGCCGCCGGCCGGAGTTGGTCGTATGGCCGGGGTCCCAACAGCAAAAGTGTGACTTTTGGTATTCTGAAACCCCTGTTAACTCCAATTTATTAGATCGGTTCTCAAATGTTAAATACAACCAATTTAATACAAATTTTTAATGCTTTTTATTTAATTTTTTAATAATTTTTTAATAAATAAAACCTTTCACCTACCCTACCCTAGCTACCCTATAAATAGACCCCCTACCCCCTACCTTCTCATTCCAAAACCTTAGAATTACTCTCTTTAAATTTCCACAAGAAAAGTGTGTTTTGAAACCGAGTTCACGGCGAAGCGCTGACGGATTCCGGCGACGTTCTTTGAAGCAACCGGCGATGAAACAACACCTCGGCCTTTTCTCTTACTCCTTTATACTCTTTAGAAGAGTTTGAAACCCGTAAGTCCCATTCTTCTCTCTTTTCTATTTCTTAAAATACGGAATTATGAAACCCGACGGAAATCGGAATAAACCGATTTCCGATTCGGTTTTTCTACAAAATCTCACTTGTCACCAATTCTATAATACCCAAACATATTCATGATGACTATTAATCACATAAAAATCAATTTGGACAAAGTTTCTCACATGAAATGATAGCTTTCTTGTAATATCGTATTCTTTTCACAATAATACCATAAAGTTTATTTTTCTTCTAATCAATTCCCTCATTCCTAAACATGTTCATCTTGACCACTAAAGTTGTAAAAATCAATTTGAATAAGTTTTCACACATGAAATGATAACTTTTACAAATACCAAATTCTTACACTTAAATACCCTCATGTTTAATTTATCATGTTTAACCCCTAAACTTCACAATACCTTAAAATAAGTCACGAGGTAATGACCTACCTCCACACACACGCAAATACAACCCTAATTAATATCATCAAAATTTAGAATACGAAAATACAAGACTTTACATTAACATACCATAATCTTCATAAAACCATTCTTAAAGATTTTAGATTTGTTACACTTTTTAGTAAATGGTTCTTACTAGGAAAATACGATAAGTTGTGGACATCGATCGTTTAACTAAACTGACTTTGTGGTGTCTAGGCTAGGCAAGTGAGCTTGGGTAACTTTAAAAAGGCCCGCCTCACGATTCGTGAGCGGATCCCTCCCTCCTCACTTGTACTTACCTGGCCATAATTGGCGGTGAAGAGGCGATTTGAGGCTTCTAACGACTTGTCATTTAGACCTTTTAGAAATAAGCTAGTTGGCTTAGGAAACCCTAGAATCTAAAATACGGAAAATTACACTTTTCAAATAAATACCTTATATTTATAAAACCGTTTTTCTAAATGAATAATGTTTATTAAATCTTTGCAAAGCGCCGCTACAACCCATCTTTGGGGAACCCGTTAGGGATAGTACGGTTCATCGTGCACCCGCGGGCTAGTAGTGTAAGATTCAGACCTCCGCAAGGAGCATTCGGTCTCGAAAGGTTTGAAATACGACATTTAAGAAAAATGAGATTTTTGGAAAATAAAATAGTTATTCTAAATTTTTCTTTTATTAATATATATATTTATCATTTAAACACTTATTTTATTAGAAGATAAAGTTTCCACCTTTTTCTAAAAATTACAAGATTAAAAGTTACATTTAAATACCATGAATTTCGAATAAATCAATATTATAAATTAATACTTTTATTAGGATATATTCACTAGAATAACACAAATAAAATCCACACTCATTATAACTATAAAGACAAATAATAAATTCATGAGGTGTATTTTGAAAACTATACAAAAGTACTTTTTACATAAAAACCCCTCAAGTTCTATAAATTACAATAAGGACCCTAACAATTATAGAACTTCAAATTACCTTTCTTTTAGTCTGACTCGGGTTTGAGTCTGACTATTTCTGACTTGAATATGATTCAAGTCAATCTATATACTTTTATAATCCAACTCAATATGAAAACATGAATCCCTGAATCCAGTTAACATTTTACATAATTTGACTGAATCAAACCCTAGATATACTTCCATTATCCTGTTATTCCATTTACCTGATTATGCAGTTACAACTGTTTACTGATATCATAGTTTTGGTCAGTCACCCAACTTACATAATACAATACAACAATACTGTTAAAACACTACGGGGTTTAAGGGGTAGATTGGTACGGAAGGTGTTAAAGGTGGCACGAGGTGGTCAGATTAAGACACCTAACCTGAATCCCATTGCTGTTGTACCATGGCATAACGGTTCCTTGTACTTTCCTTTTTCCCTGGTCTCTAGCATATAGAGACCCCCCTCGTATACACTGGCATCCTTCTGTACCAAGCTACAAACAACAGCGTTAATATAACATTACAACAATAGTTTACAATTTAAAAATGTATCTTCTTATTCTGTCTTCTCTACTTTCCTCTTACCTTTGGGACTTACCGAGCGATCTGTTTGCTGACGACATTCTGTTTCTCTCTTCTTTGAATGTCGTCAGGTGACCTGGACCCGGCAGAAGTTGAGCCAACAGAAGAAGACTTGGAGAAATTTGCCGAAGACCCTGCAGTATAATTTCATTGTACACTTTTCCTTTTAGTACTTTCCATTTCCTGTTATGCCACTGTTTAGGCATCTTTATTTCAGTTGTATTTTCCTTTCCATGTATTGTACAAAGAATGTTAATAAATAAAAGTTGCTATTCTTTTTATACTCTTGTCTCTTGTGTATTTATTTTATATTGCTTAACTACGCTTAGCGTATGTACTTCTGAGTACATACGTAGCAGACCTCGTCGCGTCCCCTTCGCCGTACACTGGGACGCGGGGCGTGACAGGTTTTGTTGGTGGCCCATGCAGGTCAGAGCTGTATGAATTCCTGTCATGCAGTTCTGGTCTGCGTGAACAACCTAAGCAATATAACACAAGAACCAGCAACTAAAACATTCTTTACAATTCATATTCCTTGAATTTTGCAAATTTCTATTCCTTGAATCTTATCATTTCATGTATTTGAATCTGTCCTAACCCGAATTTTTCTTCACGGTTATGGATTCCCCGAACAACACCAGCACCAACGTCAACAACACCCCTTCAGCACTACCTCTCACACCAGCTGTTCCTGCACCACCCACTGAGCAAACGATGCTATTTGAGGCGATCTGCACTCTTCTCGAGGGACAGCAACAACTTCTGAACCGTCCTGAGACCGATGCACCGGGAGTAAAGCAATTCAGGGCTTTACATCCCAAGCAGCTCTCTGGTAAAGGAAGCCCTCTTGAAGCGGAAGAGTGGGCACAAAGCATCGAAGACGATCTGGCAGCAGCTCAAGTGCCACACAACGCTTGGGTCCGTGTAGCAAAGCTACAGCTCACGGATAATGCTCGCAATTGGTGGAAGGCGGAAGAAAGCCATCTGGTACAGCCGATTGAATGGAAAACATTTCGCGAGAAGTTCGACGCGAAATATTTCCCTGTGACTGCCAGGTTCGCCATGGAGCAGCAGTTTATTCATTTACAGCAAGGATCAATGTGGGACAAATCGGTAGATGAATACGACGCTGAATTCACCATGTTGAGCCGGTAAGATATGTCGCAGTAGTTCAATTTTTAATTATCACATACTACACAGCCAACACAAACTTTAAACAGATTCGCGGCACACTTGATACCGACGGACGAGATCAGAGCCCGTCGCTTTCAACAAGGTTTGGACACAGAGATTAAGGCTGCTCTAGCCACAGGAAAGTTTTTGACTCATGAGGAAGCTCTAGAAGCTGCCCGCAGTTATGAGGCAGTAATAAAGGAGAGGGGCAGACCTCAGTCTGCAGGAGTCAAACGCCCTGCCAACCAGATGGCAGGTGGAGCCTCGTCCAGACCATCTTTCGTGCCAAGGAGACCCGGAGTACCAACCCATCGTCCTAGCCCAGCCTTTTGCACCTACTGCAAGAGAACTGGATATATGATGAAGGACCGTCGTCGAGCCAACCGCCTTTGCTTAGTCTGCGGTTCAGCTACTCACGGTATTGAGTCTTGTCCCCAAAGGCAGAACCCAGTTGCTGCACCCAGACCAGCAAATACCTATCCCAGCAACCAGCTCTTCAGGCACCTGCTCCCAGACTTGCACTGCCTACACCACCCAGGGGACCACAAGCTGCACCACCTCCTCGACAGTTCCATCAAGCTCAAAGGAACGTTCCGAGGAATGCTCCTCATGCCAGGAGGAATGTGCCAAAGCGCCAGGCTTTCATGATGTCTGTGGAAGAAGCTGAGGCCACTGGCCAAGTCATTACCGGTAAACTTTCCTTCTCAAACTCATCTTTTAGTCTTGTTTACCTACACACTTTCTCTATACCTAAAACCTATCCCATATACCTTAGGTACAATCCTAGTAGCTTCATTACCTGCACTTGCACTGTTTGATACTGGAGCATCCCACTGCTTTATGTCGCAACGGTTTGTCCGAACCCATGCGATTCCAGTCTCACCGCTTGTATCCAGCTGGAATATCAGTTCCGGAAATGGCGTTCTAAAGGCAACTATGGGATACAGCATGTGTCCAGTCGTCGTCTGCAGTCGAGAGTTTTATGCTGACTTCAAGGTACTGGACATACCAAACTTCGATGTGGTTCTAGGAATGGACTGGCTTGGAACCTTTTATGCTACCATCGACTGTCGTCAAAGGAGGGTAGTATTCGAGATTCCAGACCATCCGGTCTTCTATTTTAAAAGCGGAGATCGTACACTGAAGCCAAGTACCTACAAAGCGAAGCCAAGAGAAGCAGTAGTTGCAGCAGCTCAAGCAGAGGAAGAATCAAGACCGGAGGTAGTTCGAGAATTCGACGATGTATTCCCTGACGATATATCAGGTTTGCCTCCCGATCGAGCTCTTGAATTCAGTATTGACTTAGTACCAGGAGCACAACCGGTGATCAAAGCACCTTATAGACTAAGTCCGAAAGGATTGAAAGAAGTTCGAACATAGCTAGACGAATTACTGGCGAAAGGATGGATTCGTCCCAACACTTCAAGTTGGGGAGCACCTGTACTATTGGTGAAGAAGAAGGAAGGTTCATACAGAATGTGCATCGATTATAGGGCCTTGAACGAAGTCACTATAAAGAACAAGTATCCACTCCCGCGCATCGACGATTTATTCGATCAGCTAAGTGGATCTTGTGTCTTCTCTAAACTAGATCTTCGTTCAGGTTATCATCAAGTGAAGGTCAAAGAAGCTGATATTCACAAAACATCTTTCAGAACTCGCTATGGACATTACGAATTTCTAGTAATGCCATTTGGAGTGACCAATGCACCAGCAATCTTCATGAACCTAATGAACTAAGTTTTCTGGGAGTATTTAGACAGGTTTGTTGTCATCTTCATCGACGACATCCTGGTATATTCTAAGAATCGGAAAGAGCATGCGGAGCACCTACGAATTGTCCTGGAAACTCTTCGTCAACATAAGCTTTATGCCAAGTACAGCAAGTGCGAGTTTTGGCTAAATCAAGTTGGTTTTCTTGGACATATCGTATCAGGAGAAGGAATTTCTGTGGATCCAGCAAAAGTTTCAGCAGTCAGCGAATGGCCTACACCAAAGTCAGTGAAGGATATTCGAAGTTTCTTGGGTTTAGCTGGATATTACAGAAGGTTTATTGAAGGCTTTTCGAAGATAGCAACACCCCTGACCAAGCTCACATGAAAAGATGAAGAATTTGTGTGGTCAGAAGCATGCGAGCAAGCTTTCGTAGAACTCAAGTCAAGACTGACATCAGCACCTATTCTTGTCATACCGGATCAATCTGGAGGTTTCGAAGTGCATTGCGATGCATCCGGTAAAGGATTAGGATGTGTTCTACATCAGCACGGTAAGGTTGTAGCTTATGCTTCAAGACAACTGAAGACTCATGAGCGCAATTATCCGACGCATGATCTGGAGTTGGCAGCCGTCATTTTTGCTCTCAAGATTTGGCGCCACTACTTACTTGGTGAACGAGTGAACATCTACACAGTTCATAAAAGTCTGAAGTATGTGTTTACTCAGAAGGAGTTGAATATGCGGCAGAGAAGATGGTTAGAACTCATGGCGGACTTTGACATCAACTTGCAATATCACCCAGGAAAGGTGAACGTAGTACCTGATGCTCTTAGTCGCCGACCATTTGAAAGGTTCCTAGGCACCCTATAGTGGTCTCACAAGGCATCGAACATGCCAATTTAAAATTTTTGGTGCCAAGAAACCCTAGACTACGAATCTTAAACTAGATGTTTAGGCGAAATGAAAACTTAGTTAACACTTAACTACTAGGATACGGAAATTACAACCTTTGTAGATCCGGATATCCACCTCCACGGCTCCGCAACGAAGTCTTCTCGCTGTACATCATGAATCCTAGACTCCTCCGTCGGCTTCATCGGGAAAACAAGCGGAATAGATCGTCGGCTTTGTGTCAAAGACGATCTACGTCGAGGTTGCACAAACTCAAGCTCCGACTTCACAAACTTGTGAAACTTGTGAAGTAAACACCCAAAACAACTTGGCAAGAGGTAGAGGGTGAAGAAATAGGAGGTGGGTTCACTTTAGAATTGGATTTATCTCACTAGATCTCAAGTTGCCATTGTTGTAGCAAGCTTGAAGAAGAAGAAGAAGATGAGCTCAAGAAAAGAATATGATAATTCTTGTGATAAAAATAAATTTAAATCAAATACTTATCATAACTTGAACTAGGGTTAAGTGTAGAGAATTAACCATGGTCACTTGGATGGGTTAGGGTTAAGCATGAAGATAAGGATGGTTAGCAAAGTCAAAGCTTCATGAAGCTTCAATATAAAACAAACTTAGCCACCATTCTTATCATAACTCATTTCAAATAAATAAATAAATAAATGAATATGCAAAACCCTAATTATCAAATTAACCATGGATTAATTCTATAAACTTAACTATATGATCAAGTATCATCAAACATGATACAAAGTAGTGCACTAAAGCATATCATATATACAATGTGCATCAAGTGAGAAAAATCCGTTTAAAGTGAACCAACACTAGTTAATGCAATGCAATATATCAAATATATAATTATGCATTAAATCATTAAATCAACATTTGATTCAATGATCCGGTCATGTCGCACATGACCGACTAGAATGTAATGTATCGATTTATCGAATCAATGATTCGATAACTAGGTCATATCGAATATAACCAATCGAAACATATATCGCGAGAATGAAATGCGGTATCACATACACGCATTATTCTCGGTCCTGCACATATCTCATATGCGCTCCTATTTCGTTTCACTTGAGCCAGGAAACCTCTGTGTAGGACTCTAAAGACTCGTCAATACGCCGGTAGCAGATGATGATCAAATCAAGCACCCACAAGCCGCAAGCGGTCTGCTAAACGTAACGGCCACCCGGGTATTGAGCGATCAGAAGATCGACGAGCTAGCCCGCTCACACTCCTGCGAATCCGACCAGTAACACTTACCGTACAGTCCGGTCTCTTCGTCAGATACGTCGCATATCAAGTCTAGGGGTGGTAAACGTCAGACCCGAATAACCCGATAAGTCGTGCCGATGTGAGGCTCGTAATGGGTCGAGAAACTACTGGTAACACTTACCAGCAAATCTCTGATCAGCCCTGGCCAGGGACTTCCCTGTTACGGCCAATCGAGCACTGCGCAACATCAACCCCCAATACCGGGAGAGACGAAACCCCTCCTATCGCTCATTGTCTCCATGTGATTCGGGACTGTACCCAAAGACCACCGTTTTGCACGCCCTTATGGACGTGGTAAGGTGGAGATCAAAGCACAGTGGGAATCACACAAGACTCTATGACGATCTCGGGTCTACAGACTAACCTGTACAAGTGTCACCTGAGAACTGCCATCTGACGTGAGGTATAATACCATCTGGGAGTTCTCGGCGAGTCCGTCCAGTGTACCCAGTCTATACTGAGCACCCGTATACCATCTCTGATGTCAAACACCAATGGATATGGGATCATCCATCGCCCATCACATGGGTCGAGAAGCGTATACGCTAGTCTACTCTGGTATATCGATGCCCCGTCTCGATACACCCACGACTAGGGACCTTGAAGGATGTACTTATGGACTACCATGTCCCCACTAGTATGATCTGCATCATAGTCCAGGTAGTCAAGTACAAATCCTAAGGGCTTTACCAACATGTAACTATAAGACAGTATAAAGAGACTAGTGTACATGTTAAGATAAAGAGTAACCAGATAGCATACTATCATATCGAGCAAGAAAGTCATCTCTATATATGTCCAAGCATCCAATATAATATACATAATCTGTACAATACTGGCCTCTAGGGCATACATACAACTAACAATCTCCCACTTGCACTAGGGCCAGCTGCTGTAGTATCTCATACCGAGCATCCCGAAGAGTCTCTCAAACTGTATCTGGGGAATGGCCTTCGTGAGTGGATCCGTCGTGTTGTTCTTCGTGTCAACTCTCCTGACCTCGATCTCCCGGCGATCAACTATCTCCCAGATCAGGTGATACCGCCTCAGAATATGCCTGGATCGCTGATGGGACCTGGGTTCCTTGGCCAAAGCCACCGCTCCATTGTTATCGCAATACAAAGGTATTGGATGCTCAATGGATGGAACCACTCCAAGTTCAGTAATGAACTTCTTGATCCAGACAGCCTCTTTGGCAGCATCGTTGGCAGCGATGTATTCAGCCTCCATCGTCGAGTCTGCCACGGTTTCCTGCTTGGAACTCTTCCAGCTAACCGCCCCTCCGTAAAGGGTAAAGACAAAGCCCGACTGCGACTTAGAGTCGTCCTTATCACTCTGGAAGATGGAATCGGTAAAGGACTCCACTTGGAGTTCTCCGTTACCATACACCAAGAACATATCTCTAGTCTTTCGCAAGTACTTGAGAATGCTCTTCACAGCTGTCCAGTGACTCTCTCCAGGATCAGCTTGATACCTGCTCACTACACTTAGTGAGTATGCTACATCGGGTCTGGTACATAGCATCGCATACATGATAGAGCCTACTGCCGAAGCATAGGGTATCCCTTGCATGCGAGCTCTCTCCAAATCAGTCTTAGGAGACATCTCTTTGGAGAGAGTGACTCCAGAGATCGTGGGCAAGTTCCCACGCTTGGACTCTTCCATACTAAACCTCTTTAGTATGGTGTCAATGTACCTGGATTGGGACAATCCCAAAATCCTTTTGGATCTATCTCTATAGATCCTAATTCCCAATATGCAGGAGGCATCACCAAGATCTTTCATTGAGAATCTTTGTGATAAGAAGAGCTTGACCGATTGCAGCATAGGAATATCATTTCCTATCAAGAGTATGTCGTCCACGTACAATACGAGGAAGACAACCTTACTCTCTGCCACCTTCTTGTAGATACAAGGTTCATCTGGATTTTTGACGAAATCAAACTCTTTGATAACGACGTCAAAGCAGATGTTCCAACTCCGCGATGCTTGCTTTAATCCATAAATGGATTTAAGCAGCTTGCACACCTTCCCGCTGCTCCCACTGTCTACGAAGCCTTCTGGCTGAGTCATGTACACGCACTCTTCTAAATCACCATTTAGAAAGGCGGTCTTAACATCCATTTGCCAGATTTCGTAGTCATGAAAGGCAGCAATGGCAAGCATGATTCGGATGGATTTAAGCATAGCCACTGGAGAAAAGGTCTCGTCATAGTCCACACCTGGTCTTTGACGAAAACCCTTTGCTACAAGTCTAGCTTTGAAAGTCTCCACTTTCCCATCTACACCAAGTTTCTTCTTGAAGATCCACTTGCTCCCAATGGGTTTTACCCTTTCAGGAGCAACTTCCAAAGTCCATACTTTGTTGGTGTACATGGATTCCATCTCGGACCGCATAGCATCCAGCCATTTCACTGAGTCACCACTCGTGATGGCCTGCTCGAAACTAGTCGGGTCATCATCCTCCATGATGCAATCCTCGCTTCCACCATCCATGAGAAAACCGTAGTATCTCTCAGGTTGGCGAGGAACCCTACTAGATCGTCGGAGAGGCTGAGGTTCATTGGGAGCTACTGAATCCTCTGGTTCCACTAAATCTTCAGTTATATTTTGTGTTTCTGGAACTTCTTCCAGTTCTACCTCAGAGCCACTAATCTCTTTTGCAAGAAATTCCTTTTCTAAAAAGGTGGCATGTTGAGCAACAAACACCTTTTGTTGTTCACTGTGGTAGAATAGATATCCATACGAATTGCTTGGATATCCTACAAACTTACAAAGAACTGATCGTGCCTCGAGTTTGTCCGGGTTTTGCTTTTTAACATAAGCCGGACAACCCCATATCTTAACTCTTTTAAGAGATGGTCTCTTTCCATTCCATATCTCATATGGAGTGGTAGGCACAGATTTAGTTGGAACTCTATTCAATAGGTATATGGCTGTCTCCAGCGAATATCCCCAGAAGGAAATAGGTAACTCAGCTGTGCTCATCATAGAGCGCACCATATCTAATAGGGTGCGGTTCCTCCGCTCAGATACACCGTTGTGCTGTGGTGTATATGGAGGGGTCAGCTGAGAGAGAATCCCATTCTCTTTTAGGAAGTCCAGGAATTCATTGCTTAAGTATTCACCTCCTCGATCTGATCGAAGGATTTTAATACTTTTTCCGGTTTGGTTCTCAACTTCTTGTTTATATTCTCTAAATTTCTCAAAAGCTTCTGATTTGTGTTTCATCAGGAACACATATCCGAATCTAGAGAGATCGTCAGTGAATGTAATGAAGTACGAAGAACCATCCCTGGCATGTGTAGACATGGGACCGCATACATCACTATGTATCAGTCCCAAGAGTTCGGTAACTCTTTCTCCGTGTCCCGTAAACGGAGTTTTGGTCATCTTGCCTTTGAGACATGACTGGCAAGTATCATAGGATGAAAATTCAAACGGATTTAAATATCCATCCTTATGCAACTTAGCCAGTCGTGTCGCACTGATGTGACCCAGTCTACAATGCCACAAGAAGGATTCATTGAGTTCAGAACTCTTCCTCTTGTGTGTGTTTGTTATGCTCAGAACTGTTGATTGGTTTAGAACATAAATGCCATTGCACAACGTGCCTGATCCAACCAACTTTTGGTTACGGAAAATGTTCATAACATTGTCCTGTAATACAAAATTATATCCCTCTTTACTTAATAAAGAAACCGATATAATGTTGCATATCAGGTTTGGCATGTAATAGCATTCGTTCAGAACCAATGTATTACCAGTTGGTAATTCAAGGTGATATTCCCCGACAGTCTTAGCTGCAACAATTGCACCATTTCCAACTCTAATGTCTTTATCACCTTCTCCAAGTTCTCTACCTTTCTTAAGCCCATGTAACTGATTACATATATGGGATCCTGACCCGGTATCCAATACCCAGGACGTAGAGCAAATGGAGAAACAGTTCTCAGTAACGAACACACCCGAAGAAAATGCATCAACATGTACTTTCTTCATTCGGGTGGCATGGGAATCCTGGTATTCCCCTATATCCTGTTCAGTCCTATAACTCTTATAGGAAAGAACGGAACCAACGTTCCCCAGCACAGTATAACATGCGGGTTCGGTCAATACATCCATATTATTATCTTGATTAAGGCATGAACTGGTCGCTACCTGGAGAGAGAGAGAAGAAAACACTTTAGCGTATGCTCGTGCAAGATCAGATTGGTTATTATCTTATCTAATCAGGATGGCTCCCACTGCTTTTTATCAAATCTTCCTCCAAACCCTAAAAGGAAAGACTAGCCGGGATTAATTACACACTACAAGTTCGCCAATCTTTCAGCCAGGCCAGTGTCGGTACTTTGAGGGAGGTCCCCCGTGCTTTCGCACGAACCTAATAAATATAAACCTCGTTTTTCCAGAGGCGTAACCTCGTTGACACCTTTCTAGACACCTACTTGATCGGCTAATTGCAATGTGTAAAACTCTCCCAGGAGTAACTCTTACTCGCAGTGGGTATCGGGATCCAACTATCTCATAGAAGGTATGCAATCTCATTGCAAATTTCAACACTTGAAATTCCCGATAATATTTTTGCCCCTAGCAACTTATGACCTCGGCTAAGGTCAACAAATCATAAGCGCTAGTCAAGTTCAACCCGTCATTTCCTGATTGAATCAAACCCACCCGTACGACCCTTGGCTAAGGTCAAAAAAGTCGCACGACTGCCCTAACTCAATCACATCTCATGTTTTAGCAGATAAATACTAATTAGCTACCGTACACCACGCCTTGGCTAAGGTCAACAAACGCAGCACGAATACTAACTAGTCTCTATCTGAAATGACGGAGGGCTACGCAGGTTTTTCTGAAAACCTAGAGCGTAATGAACTTGATATCGTTGTAGAATCAAATGAAGTTTTGAAATGGAGTGATTTTGAGGCTTTTCTAGTTTTGCTAAAGGAGTCACTCCCGGTGAAGGGATCTCGGTCCTTTCCTCATCGAATGAGGTGCGGGATATATCATATATATCGCTGTGCAAAGCAAAAACGCAAAAGCAGTCAAAAGCAAACCGAGTGTGTAGCATCTGCCAGTTATTGCTAAAGGAGTCACTCCCGGTGAAGGGATCTCGGTCCTTTCCTTATCGAATAAGGTGCAGGGTATATCATATATACCGCTATGCAAAGCAAGAACTGTAGCTACCTGTTTTATTTAAAATCTGATTCTACAACATCTTAGGTTTCTTATCTTTCATTAATCACATTAATGAAGTCCCATCATTTAAATACCTAAACATCACAGATAGATATGACGTACACTTATGCCATCCGCATTCGCCTCGATGTCCCCTCGTGCACCGTTAGGTTAGGTAACTAACGACAGAGCAGGGCAGGGCTAGCGCGGGTGTAAAACATAAGTAACGTCTATATAATATATCATATATACTATATACAATATCCATCACAGAAAAAGAACACAGATATCGCAGCAGAATAAACATATGAAATATTGGATATACTAGGACGTCCGTGTTTTCAATACGAGCCAGTATAAAACACGGATTCCACGGTCGTGATGAATAGCCAATCCCACACCCCTAGACCCCTACGAGAGCGGCAAGCAACCCTGCCAATTCTAGGGTTAGGAGACCCGGACTCGACTCCTCGAGTTGGTCTCCCACTAGACCCCAGAACCCGGTTACTTGTGCTCCCCTCCTTGGGTCTATCCTAATGCGGAAAAGTAAATAATATACAAAAGGTGACATCTCCCGCTACCTGGAAGTGCCCCAAATGAAAGAATATTACATACAAGTTTTTACATGAATGAAAATGAAAAACACTCATCTCACATAAAAACCCCCGGCTATTCGAATACGACGATCCAATATAACATATCCAGCAACACATAACATCACATGTCATCAACGTAAGTAAGTATGCATACCCCAATTGTCGTTGACGTATAGCAACGAAACCGGCGATATGAACATACTACACTTACGGTCACAGAAAAGAAAGTGAAAAACTACAACAATTGGAATCCGCAACTGCTTTAGACATCACATGCCTAATCAGATATAAATCCCGCATTTTAGTCTCATTATCGAAAACTCTTTTCAATATCATATGGGACTAAATTGCTAGATTTATAACATTCATTCAGTTATCTCATAACTACTTGTGAATTCCAATTATTGTATCACATTCCAGATAAACAGAAAATGTTAAACTTTCCGATCGAACAATCGAACACCCAAGTTTTCCCAATACAGATCAACACATGAAATAAGTCTAACAACATTCAGTTCGTACCTCAGTACCAACGGTCCAGCCGTAGAAGGGTCAAGCCAACGCCTCACATGTGGCACGCCGTACTGCCCCAAACCCGAAGGTTCAAAGGGCAGTTCAAGACGGTCACATAATCGAGTTAAGGTTTGTTGTCTTCTAGAGGGACCATCGAGTTACTTGCACTACTTAGAACGTCGTTAAACTACGGAAAAATCCAACACTTGGAAATTTCCCGACAGGGGAAAAATTGGGTATTTATATCCGGTCGAACTTTTTAACATATTCTAAAATTTATCCGGAAAGCCAAATAGACAAAATTTGATACCCCGATCGAAACACCGAATCCCCAAAACAATTGCAGAAAATTCAACTCTTGAATCAATATTAAAAATTCCCAGAAAACTCAGCAGAATTTATCAGGAGTTACTGTGCAAACGAAGTTGGCTGACGTCACCAATTGGCCGCTGATCAGCCGCAGAAGCCATGCTTCTGCCGCTGATCCGCCGCGAAAAACACTGTTCACCAGAAACTTTTTGCACCGTAATTCTTATTTTTTCCTGCTGAATTTTTTAGCAATTTTTAATTTGGAAAAATCCACTGTTTTCAAAAAAGTACAGAGAGCATATTTTGGGTTTCGGTTTTGGGTCGTTCGGACTTCAAATTCCGTCTACGCTTCGCCTAAGGCTCTAGCTAGGCTCTGATACCAGTGAAAGGTTCCTAGGCACCCTATAGTGGTCTCACAAGGCATCGAACATGCCAATTTAAAATTTTTGGTGCCGAGAAACCCTAGACTACGAATCTTAAACTAGATGTTTAGGCGAATGAAAACTTAGTTAACACTTAACTACTAGGATACGGAAATTACAACCTTTGTAGATCCGGATATCCACCTCCACGGCTCCGCAACGAAGTCTTCTTGCTGTACATCATGAATCCTAGACTCCTCCGTCGGCTTCATCGGGAAAACAAGCGGAATAGATCGTCGGCTTTGTGTCAAAGACGATCTACGTCGAGGTTGCACAAACTCAAGCTCCGACTTCACAAACTTGTGAAACTTGTGAAGTAAACACCCAAAACAACTTGGCAAGAGGTAGAGGGTGAAGAAATAGGAGGTGGGTTCACTTTAGAATTGGATTTATCTCACTAGATCTTAAGTTGCCATTGTTGTAGCAAGCTTGAAGAAGAAGAAGAAGATGAGCTCAAGAAAAGAATATGATAATTCTTGTGATAAAAATAAATTTAAATCAAATACTTATCATAACTTGAACTAGGGTTAAGTGTAGAGAATTAACCATGGTCACTTGGATGGGTTAGGGTTAAGCATGAAGATAAGGATGGTTAGCAAAGTCAAAGCTTCATGAAGCTTCAATATAAAACAAACTTAGCCACCATTCTTATCATAACTCATTTCAAATAAATAAATAAATAAATAAATGAATATGCAAAACCCTAATTATCAAATTAACCATGGATTAATTCTATAAACTTAACTATATGATCAAGTATCATCAAACATGATACAAAGTAGTGCACTAAAGCATATCACATATACAATGTGCATCAAGTGAGAAAAATCCGTTTAAAGTGAACCAACACTAGTTAATGCAATGCAATATATCAAATATATAATTATGCATTAAATCATTAAATCAACATTTGATTCAATGATCCGGTCATGTCGCACATGACCGACTAGAATGTAATGTATCGATTTATCGAATCAATGATTCGATAACTAGGTCATATCGAATATAACCAATCGAAACATATATCGCGAGAATGAAATGCGGTATCACATACACGCATTATTCTCGGTCCTGCACATATCTCATATGCGCTCCTATTTCGTTTCACTTGAGCCAGGAAACCTCTGTGTAGGACTCTAAAGACTCGTCAATATGCCGGTAGCAGATGATGATCAAATCAAGCACCCACAAGCCGCAAGCGGTCTGCTAAACGTAACGGCCACCCGGGTATTGAGCGATCAGAAGATCGACGAGCTACCCCGCTCACACTCCTGCGAATCCGACCAGTAACACCTACCGTACAGTCCAGTCTCTTCGTCAGATACGTCGCATATCAAGTCTAGGGGTGGTAAACGTCAGACCCCAATAACCCGATAAGTCGTGCCGATGTGAGGCTCGTAACGGGTCGAGAAACTACTGGTAACACTTACCAGCAAATCTCTGATCAGCCCTGGCCAGGGACTTCCCTGTTACGGCCAATCGAGCACTGCGCAACATCAACCCCCAATACCGGGAGAGACGAAACCCCTCCTATCGCTCATTGTCTCCATGTGATTCGGGACTGTACCCAAAGACCACCGTTTTGCACGCCCTTATGGACGTGGTAAGGTGGAGATCAAAGCACAGTGGGAATCACACAAGACTCTATGACGATCTCGGGTCTACAGACTAACCTGTACAAGTGTCACCTGAGAACTGCCATCTGACGTGAGGTATAATACCATCTGGGAGTTCTCGGCGAGTCCGTCCAGTGTACCCAGTCTACACTGAGCACCCGTATACCATCTCTGATGTCAAACACCAATGAATATGGGATCATCCATCGCCCATCACATGGGTCGAGAAGCGTATACGCTAGTCTACTCTGGTATATCAATGCCCCGTCTCGATACACCCACGACTAGGGACCTTGAAGGATGTACTTATGGACTACCATGTCCCCACTAGTATGATCTGCATCATAGTCCAGGTAGTCAAGTACAAATCCTAAGGGCTTTACCAACATGTAACTATAAGACAGTATAAAGAGACTAGTGTACATGTTAAGATAAAGAGTAACCAGATAGCATACTATCATATCGAGCAAGAAAGTCATCTCTATATATATCCAAGCATCTAATATAATATACATAATCTGTACAATACTGGCCTCTAGGGCATACATACAACTAACACCATTATCAATGAATCTCACCGCTCAGTGGAAGCTTCAGCAAGACTTACATCAGATGGAGATTGAACTAGTCATGCCAGGTGATGCTTCAAGTTTGATGAATCTACAAGTTCAATCAACCATTGTCAATCAGATTAAAGCAGCTCAAGCCAGCGATGCTAAGTTGCAAAAGATCATAGAACAAGTGGAGAACGGACTCAGAACAGACTTCATCATCCATAAAGACGGATCTTTGAGATACGGCAGCAGATTATGTATACCAAAAGGTCCTGTTCGAGAAGAGTTAATGAAAGAAGCCTACAGCTCTCCCTATTCAGTATATCCTGGAGGTACCAAAATGTACAAAGATCTACGTCAGAATTATTGGTGGCATGGAATGAAGCGTGAAGTAGCCAGAAATGTCGCAAAATGCTTGGTGTGTCAACAAGTAAAGGCTGAACATCACAGGACAGCTGGACTACTTCAACCGTTACCAATCCCAGAATGGAAGTGGCAGCACATCACGATGGACTTTGTGACTGCTCTTCCTCACAGCACAAAGGGTAACGATGCTGTATGGGTCATTGTGGATCGACTCACAAAGTCGGCTCACTGCATCCCATTTCGAGTTGGCCAATCTACTGAGACACTAGCAAACAAGTACATGGAGGTAATAATCTAATTAAGATTTAAACTCTTCATAATGTACTATCTCTGATGCTCATGAACTCATACAGGAAATTGTGAGACTTCATAGAGTACCGGTCTGCATTGTCTCCGATCGTGAAACCAGGTTCTGATCGCAATTTTGGCAGAGTCTGCAAGCTAGCTTGGGAACAAGTCTGAAGTTCAGCACGGCTTATCATCCACAAACAAATGGTCAGTCGGAACGAACTATTCAGATCTTGGAGGATATGCTCAGAGCATGTATGCTCGACTTCAAAGGATCGTGGGAAGATCACCTGCATCTTGTGGAGTTTGCGTACAACAACAGCTACCAAGAAAGCATTGGAATGGCACCTTTTGCAGCATTGTATGGAAGGAAGTGTCGATCGCCATTAAGTTGGGACGACATCGGAGATAGGGAACTCCTTGGACCAGAGATGATAGTAGCGACCGTTGATGTGGTCCGTACTATCAGGGAAAGAATGCGCATAGCCCAAGATAGACAGAAACACTGGGCTGATGCAAAGAGACGACACTTGGAATTCCAGCCAGGAGACCATGTATTCTTGAAGATATCTCCGAACCGCGGAGTGATTCGATTTGGAAGACAGGGTAAGCTAAGTCCGAGATACATTGGACCGTTCGACATACTTGAACGAGTCGGAGAAGTGGCATACCGATTAGCGGTTCCACCCTCATTGGAAGGAGTGCATAACATATTCCACATATCCCAACTCAGAAGGTATGTGAGTGACCCCAGCCATGTACTTGATCATTCCGAGCTCAGTATACAGCCCGACTTGTCTTGTAAGCAACAACCTGTGGAAATCCTGGACAGGAAAGTGAAGACACTTCGGAACAAGGAAGTTAACCTGGTCCGAGTAATGTGGAGAAAAGACACTCCAGGAGAATCTACGTGGGAAAGGGAAGATGAAATGCGTGCAAGATATCCGCACCTTTTTGTAAACTAGTCCTCAAATAAAAGTTGTAAATTTCGAGGACGAAATTTTTGTAAGGAGGGTAGATTGTAACAACTCCAATTTTTGTATACATAAATTTGATTTAAATTTGAAGTATACATGGAGTATTTAATATTGCTGATAACACTTTAAGTATCTATTTTCCTACAATAATTACAAGAAGGAGCTTGTAGCTCATTGGTAATACCTTGCACTGCTGAACCAAGCCACAAGAGTTCGAATCCCATGCCCCACATTATTTTTAGTTTATTTTTCTTTAAAAATTCTTGGAAGCCCAACAGTCAACAGGCCATAACTCCCAAATATTGAACTGAACCCCAAAAACGGAGTATGCCAAAGTCTTAGTCGGAGAACCCCGCACCCAACCGTCGCCGAACCCGGCCGGGATCGGTCAACTCGGCCGGCCGGCCGGCCGAATCGGCCGGCGCCGCCGGCCAGAGTTGGTCGGATGGCCGGGGTCCCAACAGCAAAAGTGTGACTTTTGGTATTCTGAAACCCCCTGTTAACTCCAATTTATTAGATCGGTTCTCAAATGTTAAATACAACCAATTTAATACAAATTTTTAATGCTTTTTATTTAATTTTTTTATAATTTTTTAATAAATAAAACCTTTCACCTACCTTACCCTAGCTATCCTATAAATAGACCCCATACCCCTTACCTTCTCATTCCAAAACCTTAGAATTACTCTCTTTAAATTTCCACAAAAAAAGTGTGTTTTGAAACCGAGTTCACGACGAAGCGCTGACGGATTCTGGCGACGTTCTTTAAAGCAACCGGCGACGAAACAACACCTCGGCCTTTTCTCTTACTCCTCTATACTCTTTAGAAGAGTTTGAAACCCGTAAGTCCCATTCTTCTCTCTTTTCTATTTCTTAAAATACGGAATTATGAAACCCGAAGGAAATCGGAACAAACCGATTTCCGATTCGGTTTTTCTACAAAATCTCACTTGTCACCAATTCTATAATACCCAAACATATTCATGATGACTATTAATCACATAAAAATCAATTTGGACAAAGTTTCTCACATGAAATGATAGCTTTCTTGTAATATCGTATTCTTTTCACAATAATACCATAAAGTTTATTTTTCTTCTTCTAATCAATTCCCTCATTCCTAAACATGTTCATCTTGACCACTAAACTTGTAAAAATCAATTTGAATGAGTTTTCACACATGAAATGATAAATTTTACAAATACCGTATTCTTACACTTAAATACCCTCATGTTTAATTTATCATGTTTAACCCCTAAACTTCACAATACCTTAAAATAAGTCACGAGGTAATGGCCTACCTCCACACACACGCAAATACAACCCTAATTAATATCATCTAAATTTAGAATACGAAAATACAAGACTTTACATTAACATACCATAATCTTCATAAAACCATTCTTAAAGATTTTAGATTTGTTACACTTTTTAGTAAATGGTTCTTACTAGGAAAATACGATAAGTTGTGGACATCGATCGTTTATCTAAACTGACTTTGTGGTGTCTAGGCTAGGCAAGTGAGCTTGGGTAACTTTAAAAAGGCCCGCCTCACGATTCGTGAGCGGATCCCTGCCTCCTCACTTGTACTTACCTGGCCATAATTGGCGGTGAAGAGGCGATTTGAGGCTTCTAACGACTTGTCGTTTAGACCTTTTAGAAATAGGCTAGTTGGCTTAGCAAACCCTAGAATCTAAAATACGGAAAATTACACTTTTCAAATAAATACCTTATATTTATAAAACCGTTTTTCTAAATGAATAGTGTTTATTAAATATTTGCAAAGTGCCGCTACAACCCACCTTTGGGGAACCCGTTAGGGATAGTACGGTTCATCGTGCACCTGCGGGCTAGTAGTGCGAGATTCAGACCTCCGCAAGGAGCATTCGGTCTCGAAAGGTTTGAAATACGACATTTAAGAAAAATGAGATTTTTGGAAAATAAAATAGTTATTCTAAATTATTCTTGTATTAATATATATATTTATCATTTAAACACTTATTTTATTAGAAGATAAAGTTTCCACCTTTTTCTAAAAATTACAAGATTAAAAGTTACATTTAAATAACATGAATTTCAAATAAATCAATATTATAAATTAATACTTTTATTAGGGTATATTCACTAGAATAACACAAATAAAATCCACACTCATTATAACTATAAAGACGAATAATAAATTCTTGAGCTGTATTTTGAAAACTATACAAAAGTACTTTTTACATAAACCTCCTCAAGTTCTATAAATTACAATAAGGACCCTAACAATTATAGAACTTCAAATTACCTTTCTTTTAGTCTGATTCGGGTTTGAGTCTGACTATTTCTGACTTGAATATGATTCAAGTCAATCTATATTCTTTTATAATCCAACTCAATATGAATACATGAATCCCTGAATCCAGTTAACATTTTACATAATTTGACTGAATCAAACCATGGATATACTTCCATTATCCTATTATTCCATTTACCTGATTATGCAGTTACAACATGTTTACTGATATCATGGTTTTGGTCAGTCACCCAACTTACATAATAAAATACAACAATACTGTTAAAACACTACGGGGTTTAATGGGTAGATTGGTACGGAAGGTGTTAAAGGTGGCACGAGGTGGTCAGATTAAGACACCTAACCTGAATCCCATTGCTGTTGTACCATGGCATAACGGTTCCTTGTACTTTCCTTTTGCCCTGGTCTCTAGCATATAGAGACCCCCCTCGTATACACTGGCATCCTTCTGTACCAACCTACAAACAACAGCGTTAACATAACATTACAATAATAGTTTACAATTTAAAAATGTATCTTCTTATTCTGTCTTCTCTACTTCCCTCTTACCTTTAGGACTTACCGAGCGATCTGTTCGCTGACGACATTCTGTTTCTCTCTTCTTTGAATGTCGTCAGGTGACCTGGACCCGACAGAAGTTGAGCCAACAGAAGAAGACTTTGAGCAATTTGCCGAAGACCCTGCAGTATAATTTCATTGTACACTTTTCTTTTCAGTACTTTCCATTTCCTGTTATGCCACTGTTTAGGCATCTTTATTTCAGTTGTATTTTCCTTTCCATGTATTGTACAAAGAATGTTAATAAATAAAAGTTGCTGTTCTTTTTATACTCTTGTCTCTTGTGTATTTATTTTATATTGCTTAACTACGTTTAGCGTATGTACTTCTGAGTACATACGTAGCGGACCTCATCGCGTCCCCTTCGCCGTACACTGGGAAGCGGGGCGTGACAGTGGAGGATTGATCCTGCGACTTGTCTTTTGGCAGTTAGGAGCGGTCTAGAGCCTTGACCTAGGTGGCCACTAGACTTAGGGTTTTTGCTTGTTGCATTTGTTGTGATTTGCATCATTTTTTCAAAAAAATCCGTATATTTTTCAAAACAATCACCAATCACATCATTTTCTCTAATTATATTTACGCTGCCACTTGTGCTAAACCCTTTAGAGCAAGATAGGCTGGACACGGGATTCTAGTGCCCGTCTTGTCCGCGTTCCCCCGATCGACTCCGAAGTCGGTATTTCTACATTTACCTCTTCTTTACCCACCACCACACCCACATCGATGGACGATTCTCCATCGAACTTCTTTACCACTACTCTTCCGCCGTCCGCAGGTGTGCAGAATCCACCCCGCATCTCTCTCCAAGAGAGGTGCTATCCTATGTGAGGTCCTCTTTCGACCTGTCTCTCCATTCCACTAGCCAACAGGGATAATTTTCAGATTAAACCCTATTACATCAACTTTCTACCCAAATATCACGGTCTCGAGTCTGAAGACGCATATGTCTTCTCACCAAATTTGAAAATGTATGCGCAATGATGGGTACTTCACAGCTTTCTGTGGATGCTATGCGTCTTCGTCTTCTCCCATTTACCTTGTGCGATATAGCCGAGAAGTGGCTTTACAACACTACCGCACATTCCATTTCAAACTGGGGAGAATTCGTCAAAGCATTCCTAAAGAAATTTTACCCCTATCATAAAACAGCTCGAGTCCGTAGCGAAATCAATCAATTCACCCAACTTCCAAATGAAACATTCTCAAAATGTCCTGAACGCTTTAAGGATCTGTTGGTTCAATGTCCACATCACGGAATCCCCAGATGGGATCTGTGCCGAATTATATATGAGGGTATTAATCCTAACACAAAACAGACCCTTGAATCTATGTGTCAAGGAAACTTCATGACCAAAGATGATGGGGAAGCCTGGAAATTCCTAGAAGATTTCGCTGAAAAATCTTTACAGTGAGAGGGTGGGAGTCAATCGTATAGGGGTGGTAATAACCAATCGGAAGTTTCCATAGGAGTTAGAGCTGACATTTCAGCTATGCAAAAGAAACTCGAGACTATGAAAACAAATTTTTAGCTGCCGCCCTAAATCAAATGTCACTCTCCAAAACTGTATGTGGATGCTGTTCTGATCCTTCTCATTTGACGGAAGAATTTCCATTAAATTCTCCGTTTTAAGATCATGAGCATACCAATACTGCTTTTCAAAGACCTAGAAACGATCCATTTTCTTCCACTTATAATGTGGTTAGAGGAATCACCCTAACTTTGCTTGGAACCAATCACAATCTCAAAACACGGTTCCAACCCAAAACAATTTCCAAAGGGTCCCTCCACCACAACAGCAACCACTTCAATTGAATCAGCACCCCTTCCAAGCACAAAACTTCCAAAATCCGGTCAACACACCTACACCGTCTAATCCTTTGCAGTTGACCGGTACTGATGAATCCTCTTCATTCATGAACTTTATTTTGACAATAAAGACTTCCGTCGATAAAATCGAGAAAAACTCTGCGTCCCAAAGCGAGACTATAAAATCGATGGAAGAAGAAATTGCACGATTAAAAGCTGAAATGAGTGCAAGGGAGAAAGGGAAACATCCAGCTCAACCTTTGCCCAATCCTGCCTATTCACATCATGTGAATGCAATCACGTTGAGATCTGGAAGAGTGCTTGACAATCACATTGGGGAAGAGATTGATGACACTGAAAAATCTATCAATGATACCCCGGCTGAGACATTTCCTTCCACTTCTACTTCCAATTCTGACCCCAGTTCTTCTACCCCACCACCTTCTTCCGAGCTTATTCTCTGTTTCCCCATGGCTCGACACCACAGCCCACACCGAAAACGATCCCCACTCCTATTCTTAGATCGTTCCCACCCACACGATCTTCTCTAGTGTTGGACCCCGACCTTATTGCTCAAGCTCCTTACCCGAATCGGTTAAGGGCAAACACACTGAGTCCACAAATGGAGAAGTTCACTGAAATGTTTAAATAGGTTAACATCAACATCCCTCTTCTAGATGCTATCCAACAAGTCCCCGCATATGTGAAAGTTCTTAAAGACTTGTGCACTAGAAAGAGGAAGACTCAAGTGCCCAAGAAGATATTCATGGCAAAGACAGTAGACACGGCCTTTCTCCAGCAATTACCAAGGAAACGTAAGGATCCTGGCTATCCTACTATTTCCATTTCTATTGGGGAAAAACACATCAACCGTGCTCTACTCGACCTTGGCGCAAGTGTTAACCTGCTTCCTTTCTCAGTTTACGAGCAGTTAGGGATCGGAGAGTTGAAACCAGCCCATTGCACTCTCCAGATGGCTGACCGATCAAGCACCAAACCTAGGGGTGAACTGGAGGATGTGTAAATAAAAATCGGGGAATTTTTATTCCCTGTGGTTGTAATTGATACACAGCCTGTAGCAAACACATGGAATCAAATTCCGGTGATTTTAGGTCGCCCCTTTTTGGCCACTTCCAACGCTATCATCAACTATCGTAATGGTTCTATGACCCTATCCTTCGGGAATAGGTCAATTGAGCTGAACATTTACAAATTGGGAAGTGTACCCTCCGAACCTACTGCTCAGGTCTGTTCTGTCGACTTAATAGATGTCGACAGCAGCGAATTTGATGATCCTCATGATACCGATCTAGACTCTTTTCATATGTTGTTGTTTGACCCAACTATGTATCATACACATACGGACTCTTCCACCAAGTTGTCCGGGTCAACAACTAACACCGATTATGAACCGATTTTAGAGTCTGAAGATCACCCAGTGCTTTGTGATGACATTATTCTTCAGGGTATTGATGTGACTTTTGAGGAAATCTTCGCTGAAGAACTTGCATTTTTGAAAGACACGGGTGATGAGATGAATCATCTCCCAAACAATGAAATTGAACCTCCACCCCTTCTTCTGAACTGTAAAAAGAATACGAGTAATCCATCACAGTCACTGCATCGTCTCTCCAAAATGAGACACACACACATTCTATGTAAGTCCACGTTGCTCACCCCGGTTCTTACGGAGAGGCGGAAACGGCGAAAAACGATTTTTGGCGCAAAGGCAACATGGACTAAAAGAAGGATCTTTGCTAAACAACAAACTAGCAAACTACAAGAGGTGCTATCTACTATGCCATAGAGATTATACCTCATGATACCGGTCCTTCGGGTCTTCTCTCCGCTATCCTGTTCGTCCATCCATGCTCCGAGGATTGATCTGGATCTTGATCACCTCCGCGGCCTTCTTGAGTCAAAGACGATCCACTCGAGAGTTGTGCTCCGAGCTCCACCTCGAGCCGAGGCAATTAGGGCAACAAGATCGCTAGTCTTGATGTCCTAGGTTGTGTAGAAGAGATAGATGGATGTTTTTGTCAACTAGGATCCTTTTTCTCTCAACACATGAGATCAAAGGAAATTTTCAAGAGGAGGAAGATGAAGCTAGCAACCATGGAGCTTTCTCATTTCTTTTTTTCAAGAGAGAGTGAGAAATGAATTATCAACCAAAGAAAATGAACCATGGTTGCAATAATACACAAACATAATCATTACCAATCCTTTCATGATAAAGTTTATGGCTACATTTGAATTGACCATTTTCATATCAAAAATAAAAAGAAAACCAAAGAATACTCCAGACCTCTCATGAAGGTCCAAATCAACTTTGGTCAAATGGTCAACAAAGTCATGTGTGGTCAAATGGTCAAAGCAATTTAGTCACAACATAATTATCACTAAAAAGATTAGTAAATAATGTCCCTGGCTCATAATGGTTTTGACCGAACCAACTGCCAAAACCCAAATGAGTCCGCCTCATAATGGTTTTGACCGAATCAACTGTCAAAACCCTTATGAGGCACCTCCTTCCTCTTCGCTCCTCACAACTGTGCATACACACCCGCATCCGCATTCCGTAGAATGCGAATGCACAGAAGACAAAACAAATCCATCCGCGCAATACTAGGATCCGGCTTAAACCAAATCCCACTAGTATTGCTTGCCCGAACAGCAAACGCACACAAGTGCACGTAGGTGATCGTAGCCCTGTCGTAAAACCATACGACCTCTACACGTTTCGCTAAGTGCAGGGAAACTCTCTGTGTGAGACTCTAAATACTCGACACTACGCTGGCAGTGGGTTTAACCACAGACCGCAAGCGGCACTAGCTCTACGTAACGGTCCCCAGGTAGATGTCGATAAGAAGGCCGATGAGGTAAACCCATCCGAACTCCTACTGAGCCTGTATGTGACAATTTCCGTACAGTCCGGTCCGTTCGTCTGAGAATATCGCATGGCGGGCCTAGGGGGGTGGTAAACGTCAGTCGCCTAATAGCGGTACAAGTCGTGTCAGAGTGTAGCCCAGAACACCCTGAGATAACACTGGAAACCTACCAGTATATCTCGCTTGCCCTGGCCAGGGACTACTTGTGTAATGGCTCTCCTAGACACAGCGCGATATCAACCCCCAATACCGGGAGAGACGAATCCAGTCTAACTGTCACTGCCTCCAAGTGCTTCGGGACTGCACCCAACTAGTACCTGTTTGCACGACTCCTTTGAGCCGTGGTAGGGTAGTAATCTAAGTACAGTGGGACCACACCCGAGGCGAAGTGACGGTGTCAACTCAGCGTACTAAGCAATACTCATGCCACCTGGGAACTGATAACTGATGATAGGTATAGTACCAACCAACAGTTCCCGACGAGTCCTGTCCAGTGTACTCGTAACCTAACGAGCATCCGCATACTATCTCCAGTACGACGTACTGATGGCTGTGGGACAGACCATCTCCCCTGCTGGGATAAGAAGCGCATACGCTAGTCTACTCCGGAGTATCGATGCCCTATCTCGATAATCCTACGACTAGGGACCTGTATAAGGATGTGCTTGTAGATTACCCAGCCCCTACTGGTGTGACTGCCATCACAACGCTGGTAATCAAGAACAGATCCTAAGGGCTCCACTAATGTGTATAGGCGATATGCTAAAAGAAACACATGTACACACATTGAAGTAGAAACAAACCAAGTAGCATACTACCATTTTGAGCAAGATTGTCTATACAACTGTGAATATCCCAAGCTTCCATCAAGTAATATACAAACTAATATGATACAGTAATGGCCTCTAGGGCATATACACTAACAATCTCACACTTGCACTAAGGCCATGTACTGGCGTATCGAAGACCTATCATCTCGATCAGCCGCTCGAACTAAGTCTGGGGTAGGGCCTTCGTGAGTGGATCTGCAGTGTTATTCTCCGAATCTACTCTCTTCACCACGATCTCCTGGCGATCAACGATCTCCCTGATCAGGTGGTACTGCCTCAAAATGTGCCTGGACTTCTGATGGGACCTGGGTTCCTTCGCTAAAGCTATAGCGCCGTTGTTGTCACAATACAGCGGTATTGGATCATCAATGGTAGGAACCACCTGAAGCTCCGTGAGGAACTTCTTCATCCAGACAGCTTCCTTGGCGGCATCGCAAGCAGCTATGTACTCCGCTTCCATAGTTGAGTCAGCAACGGTTTCCTGCTTGGAACTCTTCCAGCAAACCGCCCCTCCATTGAGGGTAAAGATATAACCCGACATGGACTTGGAGTCATCCATGTCACTCTGGAAGCTGGAGTCAGCAAAGGCCTCGATCTGGAGGTCTTTTCCGCCATACACCAAGAACATCTCCTTAGTCCTTTACAGGTACTTGAGAATGTTCTTTACTGCTATCCAGTGTTTCTCCCCTAGGTCCGACTGATACCGGCTTACAACGCTCAATGCGTATGCTACATCTGGTCTGGTACATAACATTGCATACATTATAGAGCCTACCGCAGAAGCGTAGGGTATAATAGACATGCGATCCCTTTCCAAATCAGTCTTGGGAGACATCTCTTTGGAGTGGGTGATCCCGTGACAAGCCGGTAAATTACTGCGCTTGGAATCTTCCATACTGAATCTTTTCAGTATGGTGTCGATGTACCTGGACTGTGAAAGTCCCAACATCCTCTTAGATCTATCATGATAGATCTGGATCCCTAGAATGTAGTTGGCATCACCCAGGTCCTTCATGGAGAACCTCTGGGACAAGAATCCTATGACTGACTGTAGCATAGGAATATCATTTCCTATTAGGAGAATATCATCCACGTACAAGACGAGAAATACCACAGTTCTCCCTACAATCTTACTGTAAATGCATGGTTCATCTGGGTTTTTGATAAAGTCGAATTCTTTGACAGTATCATCAAAGCAGATGTTCCACCTCCGCGATGCCTGCTTCAGTCCATAGATGGACTTGAGCAACTTGTACACTTTACCGCTGCTCCCACTCTGAATGAATCCCTCCGGCTGATCCATATAGACGCACTCTTCTAAATTTCCATTTAGGAAAGCCGTCTTTACGTCCATCTGCCAGATTTCATAATCGTGGAAGGCAGCAATGGCAAGAAGGATCCGAATGGATTTAAGCATAGCTACTGGAGAAAAGGTCTCGTTATAGTCCAAACCAGGTCTTTGACGAAAACCCTTTGCAACAAGTCTAGCTTTATAGGTTTCAACCTGCCCATCTACACCAATCTTCTTTCTGAAGATCCATTTGCAGCCTACGGGTTTTACCCCTTCTGGAGCAAAGTCCAAAGTCCAAACTTTGTTGGTGTACATGGACTCCATCTTGGTTCGCATTGCATCCAGCCATTTTACCGAGTCACCGCTCTGAATGGCTTGCTGGAAGCTAGTAGGCTCACCATAGTCAATGGTGCAATCCTCTCTATCCCCGTCTATGAGAAAACCATAGTATCTCTCGGGCGGATGAGACTGCCTACTACTCCTGCGGAGTGGCGCTGGGATGTCCGGTTCTCCTGAAACTCCTGGTTCTTCCAAGCTTTCAGTAATAGCTTGTGGTTCTGGAATTTCTTCCAGTTCTACGACGCTCCCACTTGTTCCTTTTTCTAAAAACTGATGTTCCAGAAAGTGGGCATGACGAGAAACAAAGACCTTTTGTTCCTCTGCGTAATAGAAAAGATACCCCTTAGAGTTCTTTGGGTATCCCACAAACTTACACAGTACTGAGCGTGCCTCGAGTTTGTCCGCATGCTGCTTTTTAACAAAAGCTGGACATCCCCATATCTTCAGATATTGAAGATAGGGTTTCTTCCCACACCACATCTGATATGGTGTGGTAGGCACAGTCTTGGAGGGAACCTTGTTCAAAAGATATGCAGCTGATTCTTGTGCATAACCTAGAAGGATCGCGGTAACTCATCCTTACTCATCATGGAACGAACCATATCCAATAGGGTTCAATTCCGCCTTTCCAATACACCGTTGTGCTGTTGTGTGTATGGAGGAGTAAGCTGAGAGAGAATTCCATTCTCTTTTAAGTAGTCCAGAAACTCGGCACTCAAGTATTCACCATCTCGATCAGATGTCAGTGTCTTGATACTTTTGCCTGTTTGTTTTTCAACTTCATTTTTGTAATCCCGAAATTTCTTAAAATCCTCGGATTTATGCTTCATCAGGAAGACATGTCCATACCTAGAGAAATCATCTGTGAAAGTAATGAAATATGAATAACCACTTCGTGCATGTGTAGACATTGGACCACACACGTCACTGTGTATGAGTCCCAAGAGCTCGCTTGCTCTTTCTCCGTGTCCAGTGAACGGAGTCTTTGTCATCTTTCCCATGAGACAAGATTCACAAGTGGCATAAGACTGATACTCGAACGGATCCAAGTATCTCTCTTTATGTAACTTTGTTAACCATGTCTCATTAATGTGACCCAGTCTACAATGCCATAAGAAAGCCTGATTTATTTCCGGAGACTTTCTTTTAAGTGTGTTCTGGACACTGAAAATCTGAGCTTGATTCAATACGTATATCCCGTTATTTAATGTACCTGACCCAATCAGAACTTGATTTAGGTGGATGTGGACCACATCGCTTACAAAAGTAAAATCATATCCTTCCTTAGAAAGTAAGGATACAGATATGATATTACAAGTCGCATCTGATACATAAAATCAGTCACGCAGAATCAATATCTGCCCAGTTGTCAGTCCAAGATGATATTCCCCTACGGATTCAGCGTACATGCTCATTCCGTTAGCAACCCTGAGAGTCATATCACCTATCTTGATAACCCTACGGTTTCTCAGAGCCTGTAACGAATTACAGATGTGAGATCCTGATCCGGTATCCAATACCCAGGAAGTAGGGTTAACTGACATACAGTTCTCTATTACAAACACACCTGAAGCCGAAGCCACAACATGCTTCGAATTCTGGCTACTGGCTTTGCTAGCCCTGCAATCCTTCTGCCAATGTTCATTCTCGTAACAATAGGAACGTCCCTCTTTTACTATATCCAGTCCCGAAACTTCTGCCCTTCCCTCTCCTTCTTCTTCCCTGGTTACTTTCAGGGTAGAAGGTAGAGACTGTAGAATCAAGTCATCATCTGACCCGTTCTTCAACGTGGTCTTCAGGTCCGTGAGCTCAAAATAGCTGGTCTCTGTAAGGACGTTGCCCCCTACAGATGACCCGACAGCCAACCTCGCTGGAAGCAATTCGTTCGAGGTCTCATATCTTGCGATACGAGATTGCTCTCCATATAAATCTTTGTTATGGAGGAAGACAGAAACTAAGTCCATCTTCTCGTGCTGCCTCTGGTATGCACCATCAACAGAGGCTAACACGAGGCACTTGGCTTTCGTACAGTCTTTTTCCGATGTCTTGCGGATATCAATATCCGTAACATGGGAAACTAGACCTGAGACGACAGGGGTTGGATCAGTTAAGAGGTGTCCCAGCTTGTCATGGGCAATGGACATCTAGACAGACCTTTGCCAGTCATAATAGCCAGATTCAGTCATTTTATTATCTAGATGTAACCTAGGTGTGGTCACTGGGTCGCTGCAATTAAGAGAGAGAGAAGAAAACACTCAGCATGATGCTCTTGCAAGTTTAGATTGGTTTTTAGTTTATCTAAACAGGATGGCTCCCACTGTCTCTCGAATCCCTCCTCAAACCAAAAAGGAAGAATTAGTCGGGATCAATCTCACCGTACAATACTTGCTTAATCGTTCAGCCAGGCCAGTGTCGGTACTTCGAGGGAGGTTTTCCAACGCTTTCGCGAAGTTCCTTAATTAAGTAACCTCTTTTCCCTGTGGGCGTAGCCCCGCTAACACCTTTCTAGACACCTACTTGGTTTATAGCATTGATCGTTAAGTGAGAAAGTTCCCGAGGAGTAGCATATACTCACAGTAGGATCGGGATCCAAATATCATCGTGTGAAAAAACTGAAGGAATCCTACCATAATCATCACACTCCAAATGGTATGCAGCACTAGCAAGTTTCAGTTTCTTTAGAAACTCCCGATGTGGATTTTTGCCCCATGCTCTTATGACCTTGACGAAGGCCAACATATCATAAGTCACATGTCAAGTTCTACCCGTCATTATCCAGGTTAATTTGAACCCACCCGTACATACCCTTGACGAAGGCCAAAATAGTAGTACGACTTTCCCAAACCAACGCATCTATCTATGCTACAGATAAATATTCAGCAGCTACCAATCACTATGCCTTGGCGAAGGTCAAAATACATAGCTTGAATACTACTGAATATTTAACTGAAATGACGGAGGGCTACGAATGGTTTTGGCGAAACCGTGAACGTAGTGAACTTGATATAATCGATGGAACGAGATAGCTTTTAAAAAGAGTGGTTCAAGCTCCGCGTTTAAAAGTTGGTTTTTTTGAAAAGAACCGAGTGGTTTTGAAAGTGTTCCAATGACTTTACTTTGGTTTATTTTCTTGCATTAATTTTAATGTGTCCCATCATTTAATCCTACCATTGCAGAAAACAACGAAAATATGACGTACGCTTATGCCATCCGCATTCGCCACGGGGTCCCGTCATCACCCGTTAGGTTACTTAACTAACGACAGAGCGGGGGCTGGACTAGCGCGGATGCAAAACATATGCAATGCCTAAATAGATATCTTATATAGATATATACATTCGTCAGATGCAATGATAGCCATTCCAGATCGCAGATGAACACTTTGGATATACTAGGAATCCGCGATTCGTTCGAGCCTGCAACGAAAAGCGGATTACACGGTCGCGATGAATAGCCAATACCCTACCCTAGACCCCTACGGATGCGGCAAACTACCCGCCAAGTACCCGAAGCGAAGCAACCTCCCTCATCAACTTGAGTAGGCCACTCGGCACTTCGAGATACCCGGTAGTTTGTGCACCCCACCTTGGGTCTATCCTAGGAGCAAAAACAGTAAAAAGAAATTATACAATGGCGGCTACAATCTCATCCCGGATGTGCGGCAATACAAATAATATTACATCAATTTACAAATTTTACATTGAATGAAAGAAAAAGAAACTCTCATCTCACATCCACCCGGCTATTCATCCGCGACAATCCAACGAGTTCATATACACAAACCATCAACATTACAGATCACTGATATGTATAACCCCCACTAATCGAAGTATAGCGATTAGCAGACGTTCAATACATATATCACATCACAGATAATATCCATTAGCCAAAGTCTACGGAATTTCGATCAAAATACGGATTTGTAACCACCCCAAACATCAATTTGTTTTCTGGAAATTCTGGGCAGAAACAAAATATACTAAAAATCCCAAAACCTCCAACTAAGTACACTGCACCAAAAACGATCCACGGCCGAGTCAACTCGGCCGCGGATCCGCGGCAAGAAGCATGTTCTTGCCGCGGATCCGCGGCGCTTTGACCGACTCACTGGATCGTTTTTGTTCTATGTCTTTAGAAAACCCTGAGCCGATTTTTCATATATATTAAATTATTTTTAGAGCAATATAAAAAATCGGCAGAAAGTTGGTTTTTAAGACCTGTTTCGCGATTTTTTTCCGATCGAAATTCTAAATACTTTGCTAATAAGCTAGTTTATGTTTAGCTAGGCTCTGATACCACTGTAAGTCCACGTTGCTAACCCCGGTTTTTACGGGGAGGCGGAAACGGCGAAAAATGATTTTTGGCGCAAAGGCAATATGGACTAAAAGAAAGATCTTTGCTAAACAACAAACTAGCAAACTACAAGAGGTGCTACCTACTGTGCCATAGAGATTATACCTCATGATACCGGTCCTTCGGGTCTTCTCTCCGCTGTCCTGCTCGTCCATCCAAGCTCCGAGGATTGATCCGGATCTTTATCACCTCCACGGCCTTCTTGAGTCGAAGACGATCCACCCGAGAGTTGTGCTCCGAGCTCCACCTCGAGCCGAGGCAATTAGGATAACAAGATCGCTAGTCTTGATGTCCTAGGTTGTGTAGAAGAGATAGATGGATGTTTTTGTCAACTAGGATCCGTTTTCTCTCAACACATGAGATCAAAGGAAATTTTCAAGAGGAGGAAGATGAAGCTAGCAACCATGGAGTTTTCTCATTTCTTTTTTTCAAGAGAGAGAATGAGAAATGAATTATCAACCAACGAAAATGATCCATGGTTGCAATAATACACAAACATCATCATTACCAATCCTTTCATGATAAAGTTGATGGCTACATTTGAATTGACCATTTTCATATCAAAAATAAAAAGAAAACCAAAGAATACTCTAGACCTCTCATGAAGGTCCAAGTCAACTTTGGTCAAATGGTCAACAAAGTCAAGTGTGGTCAAACGGTCAAAGCAATTTAGCCATAACATAATTATCACTAAAAAGATTAGTAAATAATGTCCCCGGCTCATAATGGTTTTGACCGAACCAACTGCCAAAACCCAAATGAGTCCGCCTCATAATGGTTTTGACCGAATCAACTGTCAAAACCCTTATGAGGTACCTCCTTCCTCTTCGCTCCTCACAACTGTGCATACACACCCGCATCCGCATTCCGTAGAATGCGAATGCACAGAAGACAATACAAATCCATCCGCGCAATACTAGGATCCGGCTTAAACCAAACCCCACTAGTATTGCCTGTCCGAATAGCATACGCACACAAGTGCACATAGGTGATCGTAGCCCTGCCGTAAAACCATACGGCCTCTACACGTTTCGTTCAGTGCAGGGAAACTCTCTGTGTGAGACTCTGAAGACTCGACACTACGCTGGCAGTGGGTTTAACCACAGACCGCAAGCGGCACTAGCTGTACGTAACGGTCCCCAGGTAGATGTCGATAAGAAGGCCGATGAGGTAAACCCATCCGAACTCCTACTGAGCCTTTATGTGACAATCTCCATACAGTCCGGTCCGTTCGTCTGAGAATATCGCATGGCGAGCCCAGGAAGGTGGTAAACGTCAGTCCCCTAATAGCGGTACAAGTCGTGTCGGAGTGTAACCTAGAACACCCTGAGATAACACTGGAAACCTACCAGTATATCTCGCTTTCCCTGGCCAGAGACTACTTGTGTAATGGCTCTCCTAGACACAGCGCGATATCAACCCCCAATACCGGAAGAGACGAATCCAGTCTAACCGTCACTGCCTCCAAGTGCTTCGGGACTGCACCCAACTACTACCTGTTTGCACGACTCCTTTGAGCCATGGTAGGGTAGTAATCTAAGTACAGTGGGAACACACTCGAGGCGAAGTGACGGTGTCAAGTCAGCGGACTAAGCTGTACTCATCCCACCTGGGAACTGATAACTGACGATAGGTATAGTACCAACCAACAGTTCCCGACGAGTCCTGTCCAGTGTATTCGTAACCTAACGAGCACCCGCATACTATCTCCAGTACGACGTACTGATGGCTGTGGGACAGACCTTCTCCCCTGCTGGGATGAGAAGCGCATACGCTAGTCTACTCCGGAATATCGATGCTCTGTCTTGATAATCCTACGACTAGGGACCTGTATAAGGATGTTCTTGTAGATTACCCAGCCCCCACTGGTGTGACTGCCATCACAACGCTGGTAATCAAGCAAAGATCCTAAGGGCTCCACTAATGTGTATAGACGATATGCTAAATGAAACACATGTACACACATTGAAGTAGAAACAAACCAACTAGCATACTACCATTTTGAGCAAGATTGTCTATACAACTGTGAATATCCCAAGCTTCCATCAAGTAATATACAAACTAGTATGATACAGTAATGGCCTCTAGGGCATATACACTAACATTCTATTCCACTTCTTACCTTGTCCCCACTTCTTCTTCCACCAACCTATGCACTTAAAATTTTTGAATGGTTGGTGTTGACGTTCGGTCTTTGCAAAACTTGGCATCGACCATTAATTTTGACCCCCTCATGTGATTTTCAAAGCTTAACATTGTTTAACTCAAGTTTGGGGGGGGGTGTAATCTGGCTCCTGAAAAGAAAATTTTTTACACCAAAAAAATGAGCCAAAAATAAGTTTGGGGGAGGATCTTCACTTAAATATTTTTCCCCCGTTAATAAATTTCCTCCCACGCTTACAGGTTTTTTAGATCTAGCAGAAGGCAACAGTGAGGACACTGTTGAAAACAAGTTTGGGGGAGGTTTGTGCTTATTTTCGTATCATTTGCATATCACTCTGCATAAGCACAAAACATTTGAAAACCTATAAAAATTTAAAAAATTTCAAAAAAATAAAATTTTTGTACATAAATAAGATAATAAAAGATTAGATAGTGAAAAATTACATCCAAAAGATTAGAAAAATTTAAGAAAACCAAGAAAATTAGAAGTTTTCTTATACGAACTAGTAATAAGTAGTTATGAGCCGTTGTCCCAAAGGTTAGTAAGATGAAGGAAATCACTAATCTGAGGATGAAAATAAGTCTGAAAAATAGTTCCTATTCTGGAAGTCAAACATTTTGAACGTTGATACCCTACTATTCGCACTTACACACGTCTTGAAACTCGGGAGAGTAGAGGTTACCTTGAAATGCTCTTGTCTAAAAGCCAAAGTATGAAGGAAATAAAGAAAAATAAATGAATAAAATATAAAATGGTGAAAAAAATGAACACTGGTTTTGTTATCGCTAAGGCAACAATAAAAAAATATAGCGAGGGTGCCTCTTCACCTAGTGCCTTAGACCAACTGGTCTAGGAGTCACTGCTAAGCCTTACGTGGTGCAAGACGAGGAAAAACACCTAATAAGTAAGCACATGAGTAATCGGTCGGTTAGTACCTCAAGAAGTATTAACGGTCGCATGAAAATGTGTGAGCAATTTCATCTAAATATTCATTAATTAAAAAGTACTGAGGCAGATGGACAAGAGTATGATAGCTTGAATTGAATTCTCCGAGTGTAGGGATGTCTATTACACACACGTAGGGTTATATGATCGATGTTTGGAAGAAAGATAGGAATGAAGAATAAAGACGATGTTTTATTAAGGGATGATGTGATTTCTGACATTTTTTCATGACGATTAAGATAGGGCTCATGACAACCGAAAAGCTAGCATAGTTGGAAACCCTAATTTTCAAAGTCTTTCTTTTACAATTCCTGTCTCTATATGTAATATTCACGGTCTTCCTTTTATTATTTGGATTTTGTGGGTGAAATCCGCTGAAAACCCTCAGGAGACAACACTCCTCCTACTAGGGACACCTAGAGATTTAAAAGCTTGTTGCACGTGCTCAGTGCAATCGTGTTGCCTACGAAAGTGTGCTAGTTAGTTTTTCTCTTTCTTTATTTTCTCTTTCTCTTTTTAATAAAACAGTTCGCTCGAGACGACCGAAAATAAGTTTGGGGGAATTTGATCAGTCGAAAATATTGCATTTTTAACACGACAATTTCCCTACCATTTGCACTCATCTAGAGGTGTTCGATATTAATATAGCACATATTAGCAAAACATCCGTAAAATACCAAATAACATATGTTATATATTATAATCGACATTTTTGAAGGAAATTGAGTGTTTATCATTGCATCGCATAATTTTTGTGTAACGCAACACTTGTCTCGAGAATCTGTGCAGGAAATTCCAGGAGAAGAGCCGAAACAGTTAAAAGTGCTGAAAAAAATACGCCAAGTCCAAGACTTGAGATCTGGCAGTGATCAAGGAAGAATTATGAGATTCAACATATCAGAAAATGTACCTAAAGCCATAACAAAGCAACCCCAGAATTTCCATGCTCCAAGACCACTATTGGGCCGCGGATCCGCGGCCAAAAGGCCGTTGGCGCCGCGGATCCGTGGCACAATGATGACATCATCACTCCATATTTCTTTCACGTGGCTCCTGTAACGGCCTCAGCTTCCAGAAGATTCCAGAATGACCACGTGGCTTCATCCAGAAGGCTCGGCCTAACAACCTAGCTCTAGAATATTCCCTCCAACAAACTACTTCTAGAAGTCTCTCTCTAACAAATTTTTGGAGGAAAATTTGAATTTTGAATTCTAGATCTAGGGCTATGATGGCTATAAAAGGAAACCTAGATCTAGGGTTCAAGGGTTGTTCATTACATCAAATTCAACACAAGTTGAGTGACACAACTTGTGCATTCAAAACCCTAACCCTAATCCATTCAAATCCAAGCCAAAATCAAGAACACCAAGTACAATTCAAGCAAGAAGCCTTCAACCTTTTAGGAGCAAAGCCGATCTTCAACCGAGCAAGTGATCCAAGACGATCCGCGACTCACGGAGACGATGCGACAGTAAATTCGACGATCTTGTTCTCTCCTCAATTTCTTGTAGTGTTTGAGCGAAGTGTAACGAATTGTTGAATAATAAAGGTGAAAATTCTTTAATCTTGCTTTCTTTACATTCTTGCATCATGATTAGATCTCGATTCTTGATTGTGTTCTTTGATATGATGTTTGAGTAAAAACTCCACTCGTGAAGGAGTCGAGAGAATCAATAGATGATGACGTTACAAATCTTGAAACGATTCTTAAGTCCTATGAGTTTTGTAAACTTTAGCAAATTGAAGAATAGACGACCTTGTTTCGAGCGATGCTTTCTTGATTGTGTTCGCTCTTAATTAGGGATCCACGATCGATTCTTGAATTTACTAGAGGCTAGAATGTGAATGAAATCAACGAAAGGACAAGGGATAGATGATGAAATCCTAGTTTCCGCAAGAAATCCCTAATTCTCGTTGATCATCATCGATCTAGTATCAATTCATCGATGGATAAGAATACGTAATCAATAGTTTTCATCACGTCTATAGATTCGATCGATTCCTATGAGCCTCACTTCGATTCTTGATTATTGGATTAGAAATCATCAATTCTTAATTCTTGATTTTAATGTTTTCTTGTTATTAGATCTAGATTTTGCTAATTCTTGAAATTCACTTTTAATCTTGAATTGAATTGTTTTCTCTTTTCTTTAATTTTCAATTCATCTAATTCGAACTACGAACGGATTACACTTTCCCTGTGGACGATCCGCACTCGCTAACGCGCTACAATCGACACCGTTATTGATTGCGGTCAAATAATTTTTGGTTGTGATTTCTATACATTTTCTACATACACGCCGAGAATTCATTCAATCAGTCAGTTGTGTAAGTTTGTCGGGATATCCCAAACATTAGTAAAGGAATATCTTCTACCTAACTGAGGAGCAAAAGGTATTTTGTTTCTCAGCATGCCACCTTTTTTAGAAAAGGAATTTTTTGTGAAGAAATTAAGTGGTCATGAGGTAGAACTGGAACGAGTTCCTGCTAGACAAACTAACAGCTGATAATTTGGTGAAACCAAAGGATTCAATAATCTCCAACAAACCTCAGCCTCTCCGCGAATCTGGTAGGGTTTCCTCATCCACTTGAGAGATACTATGGTCTTCTCGGTGACAGTGAGAGCAAGGATTGCATCATGAGATGATGGCCCAACCAGGTTCAGGCAGTTGGAACGTCTGTTTTGATGTGATAGTCAAAGAGTTTGACTTCATCAAAATGGTAGATGAACCTTGTATATACAAGAAGGTTGTAGAGGGTAAGGTTGTCTTCCACGTATTGTACGTAGATGACAGACTCTTGATAGGAAATGGTTTCCTATGCTACACTCGGTCAAGCTCCTCTTATCACCAGGATTCTCAATATAAGATCTGGATGATACCTGCTACATCTTATGGATTATGATCTATGGTGATAGATCTATGTGGATGTTGGGAGTGTCCCAAATCCAGGTACATTAACACCATATTAAAAGAGTTTAGTATGGAAGATTCTAAGCGTGGTGCTTCATCCACTTACTCATGGATCACTCTCTCCAATACTGATTTGGAGAGAGCTTGCGTGCAAGGGATACCCTATACTTCGGGAGTAGGCTCTATCAGAGTGTGCGATGTTATGTACCAGACCAGATGTAGATGACTCACTGGGTGTAGTGATCAGGAATCAATCGGATCTTAGGAGAATCACTGGACAGCTGTGGAGGACATTCTTAAGTACTTGAGAAGTATTAAAAGAAAGTTCTTGGTTCCAGCTTCCAGAGTGATAAGTTCGACTGAGAGTCAGTCACAGGCATTATCTTTAACCTCCGTGTAGGGACGGTATGTTGGAAGAGTTCCAAGCTAGATACCGTGACATACTGAACGATAAAGACTGAATACATTACTACCAACGATACTACCAAAGTGGCTGTCTGGACATTTCTTGTTCATAAGATGAACAAGGTTCCTACCATTGAGCGTCCAATAACTGTTATTGTGACAACAATGGAGTTGTGGCTTAGGCCTAGGAACGCAGGTCCCATCAGCATTCCAGATATATTCTGAGTCATGTATCACGTAATCAGTGAAATAGTTGATCTCCAAGCGATCGAGGTTAGGAGAGTAGACCAGAAGGTTGACACAGCGGATCCACTCATAAAGGCCTTACCCCTAGAGAGACTTCTCTACAATGGTTGAGTATGGGATACTACAACCATAGCTATATTGTTAGGTATTGGATACTACAACAGATGGCCTTAGTGCAAGTGGGAGATTGTTAGTTATATGTATGCCCTAGAGGCCATTACTGTACATACGATGTATATTGTAGTGGATGCTTGGACATATGTAGGGAGGACTTTCTTGCTCGACATGATAGTATGCTATCTGGTTGCACTTTATCTTAACATGTAAACAATTACTGTTTTGTGATCACATGTTGATAAAGCCCTTAGGATGAGTACTTGACTACCAGGACTTTGATGTAGATCATATTAGTGGGGACTGGGTAGTCGATAAGTACATCCTTTAAATGTTCCTAATCATGGGAGTATCGAGACAGGGTATCGACACTCCAGAGTAGACTAGCGTATGCACTTCTTGACCCATATGATGGGCGATGGATGATCCCATATCCATTGGTGTTTGACATCAGAGAAGGTACACGGGTGCTCAGTGGAGACTGGGTACACTGGACGGACTCGCCGAGAACTCCTAGATGGTATTATACCTATCGTCAGATAGTAATTCTCTGGTGACACTGGTACAGGTTAGTCTGTAGACCCGAGATCGTCATAGAGTCTTGTGTGATTCCACTGTGCTTTGATTTCCACCTTACCACGGTCAAGAGATCGTGCAAAATGGTGGCTTTTGGGTACAGTCCCGAATCACATGGAGGCAATGAGTGATAGGAGGGGTTTCGTCTCTCTCGGTATTGGGGGTTGATGTTGCGCTATGCTCCATTGGCCATAACAGGAAATCCCTGGCCCAGGTTGCTGAGATTTAATAGTAAGTATTATCAGTAGTTTCTCGAACCGTTATGGACCTTGCATCGGCATGACTTATCATGCTATTGGGGTCTGATGTTATACCACGCCCAGGATGTGATATGCGACATATCAGACAAAGAGACCGGACTGTATAGTAGTGTTACTGATTGGATTCACAGAAGTTATAGCAGGATTGCTTGTTGATCTTCTGATTGCTCAATACCCGGGTGGCCGTTACGTTTAGCAGACCGCTTGCGGCTTGTGGGTATTCGATATGATTATCACCTACTGCCGGCGTATTGACGAGTCTTTAAAGTCCTACACAGAGGTTTCCTGGTTCATGCGAAACAGAGTAGGAGCACATATATGATATGTGCGGGACCGAGATTAATACGAGTATGTGATACCATATTCTATTCTCGCGATATGTGATATCGGCCGTTATATGTGATATAGCCGGGTTATCGGATCAAGCGTTGATTCGATGAAATAATATATAATATATGTGTGTGTGTGTATTATATACTCACTTAAATATTTATTATTCTCACTTATGATGCATTTAACATATATGTGATATATGTTTATTGTATTGTTTTCTTTTGTTACATAAATATTATATATGTGATATATAATATTGTGTCATGCTAGGTTACACATGCAACATGTATGATACTAACACCATGTTAGGGTTAATGTTAGGGTTAATATTTATTCTTAAGTAATTACAAATTAGTGGTGATATTTTGATGGTTGGAAGCTTAGAGAAGCTTTAAGATAACCATTGACTTAGTCCACTCTTTTGTTTTCCTTAAAATATTTATCAACTCAACCATTAACCATACACAATGGTTAACTCTCTACAAGGGTTAGATATATGATATACTCACCCATGGTTGCATTTCTAATCTCATGAGTTCATTCATCTTCTTCTTCTTCATCAAGTGAGAAAAGCTTGCTAGCTTTTTCAAAAGTGATGGAAACTTGTGAGAAAAATATATCTAAAGTGAGCCCAATTCCTACTTCATCATCCTATACTATTAGCCATTTAGTTTAGGGTGTTTGCTTCACTAATATACACAATTAGTGTAGAGATAGCATGAGCTAGTGTCTCCTCGACTTAGATCTTCGGCGTCGAATACTTCGAAGCAAGCTTGTTCGTTTCTTCATGGGAGCCTTTCTAGAGTCCGGGGGATAGTGATCGTAGCGAAGGGACTACTACACAGAGCTATTGAAGTGAAGGACCGGTTTACAAAGGTTGTATTCCTTGTTCACTTAGATGTAAGGAGTTTGCATATCTTGTTTTACCCTAAGCCTCTAATTAAAATCTTAGTTAGGATTTGTTTAGCACCCCAAAAATTTTAAAGTAGCATGATTAATACTTGCCAAAACCTTCACAAGGTGCTAAGCTAACCTTACAAATGTATATGCAACAGTCATGAAAGGTACTCTAGCAGATACAACTAATACATGAAGCAATAATATGGCAATATATATATGCAACAGTCATGAAAAGTACTCTATCAGGTACTACTAATACATGAAGCAATGCATATAAATAAATGCAGAATATGGGAATAAACATGTCATCCTTACGGAATCCTCATCGTGGCAGGACCAGTGTCCATCAAGACAATCAAAATCTCAAATTCCTCAAATCGGCCCTCATATCAGCCCTCATATCGGGTAAAAATAAGAATACTTGCATAGATCATTATGATGATATTATATATATATATAACAGCGTCGCATACCACTGATATATATATATATATTTATATGTATATATAACAGCGTTCCATACCACTGATATATATACATAGGAGTAAAATATCATGAAAACTAGTGTCCAGTATCGACATATAAATACTCATCTATCAGGCGTCGTCACCATGACTGGCCCTGATATGTACGTATCATACGTTCATCGGAAACCCGAGTGCCCAGCTTCAATACTCGAATTCCCCGTATCCATACGTACATGACTCCGGTCGATATCTCCACGATCACCGCTGAGTCCAAAATACTATCACTGGTAAGCAGTGCACATCCCCTGCCAGGCTCATCGGCAAAATCCGTCGACATACCTTTCTTGGCCCGGGGTACCATACCGGGCTCCACCATGTACCCGTACATGGCCTACACCACTCCTCGCATGGGGTATATATCAAAACCGAGAAATCTCATGGTGGACGCTGAAATATCATATCAAGAGAAACCGAGTTTTTCAAATAATGCATAATTTCATGAAACTACCACGGTCCTCAAATCCAGAAAACATCATGTGAAATCCATATCTCAATGCGAAAATCCATGAATATGATATATACAACATAAAACAGTAATATGAGCATATAAAGGAAAAACTGCTATTTAACCTCAACAAGTTATTATATATCATGCGGTTTCTAATTTCTCCAAAGTCCATACAACATCAAATAAATGTGAACATGTAGCTATAGCCAGGTATGCGTAACCATGTCGGTATAGCAAGATATGTATATCTACCTGTCAATAATGATGCAATACCCTCCAGGTATACGTGTAGCTAGCATGTAGGCATGGCAAGGCATATGTGTAAGCCTGTAGGTATACAGGTATGCTATATGTCATATGTACAAAGGAATATGAATCAATGTCTTAATGTCCCTAACCAAACAATATCATATATGTATGTGTGTTGGGCGTATTATGGCAATTATTGACGGTGTGTGGCATACAATCAGTGCTCGGGCAACATGAGCCGTCAATAATAGTGCAGTGTCCAATGGGTACAAGTCCAAGCACAACAAGTAATAATATGCAATAAACTTTATGCGCAAACTCTATATACGCAATATAAACATGCGAGTAATATCATATCATATCTAGCCCATACGCATAACGTCATGCGGGCGATTCCCCTGTAGATATTAAATCTACTCACAACGATCCCGGCTAAGTAAAGCCAACCACTCGCTTCCCCTTCTTTGCAGCGTCCGAAATCCTCGCCTGCGATCCTAAAATCACATAAAAACAAAGCAAGTGTATAAATTAGTAATCGACTAATAACACGTATGTTGGGGTAAAAACTTGCACCCCGGTTGACCGAGTCAAAGTCAAGGTCAACCACCAAGATAGGTGGGCCCAAGCCCAGGTCAAGCGGGCCCATGCCCAAGTCAAGCCCGCGGCCAGCCTCCCCATGCCAACAACAAAATCATGTAATAAATAATTTTTATGTAATTTTTATACATGAATGTATGTAAAATGGGCATAAAGCCAATATTTTGTAAGCCTATGGCTTATGTGCAAAAATGAAATGGCACATGAGCCATGGGATAGGCAAAATGCCATTTTGTAAAGCCCAAGGGGCTATATGTAAACATGTAAGCCTATATAAGGCAACATGATGATTAATAAAAGATAGACTTTTTCATTCTCTCAAAAACCTAGGGTTCGTGCCTCTGTCCCTTTTCTGAAGGTTTCAAACCTTCTTCTTTCTTTTGAATTAAATCAAGAGTTTTATTCTCCCTTTTCCAAAACTAAATAGTTTTTCACCACAAAAACCCCAAAGGGGAACTTGGATCTGTCATTAGATCTCAAAAAGAAGAGATTTTTAAATCTCACATCTCTTGATCTTAAAGATCCAGCCAACAGAGGAGGAAGAAGAAGAACCCCTTTCATCAACCAAAATATTTTAGGAGTCTAACTCCACTTTAAACCCTATTTTTGGGACAAAAAGCCCCTTTTTCTCGCTAGCGCCCTGCGCTCGAGCGCAAAGCGCCCACGTGCCGACACGTGGCACGCTTGCGCTCAAGCGCCCAACGCTCGAGCGCAAAGCGCCCACGTGCCGACGGGTGGCGCGCTTGCGCTCAAATGCCCAGCGCTCGAGCGTAAAGAGCCCACGTGCCGACACGTGGCGCGCTTGCGCTCCAGCGCCCAGCACTCGAGCGCAAAGCACCCACGTGCCGACACGTGGCGCGCTTGCGCCTAAGCGCACAGCACCTAAGCGCACAGCGCTCAAGGCGCTGGCCCCACGCATCCTTTGGATGCCTTTTCCCCCTCTTTTATATATATATATATATACATATGTATACATATGTATACATATGTACACACATACTCCACGACACTGTCCCTGTTAGAAAAAATTTTCTAACGGGGCACTGCCCCGCACCCCGTAAGGGGGCTGCTAGCCCCCTTGACCCCCAGCCCTCTATCCGGGTAGCGGGACCCCCGTAAAAACTATGCGTGGCTCCCGATATATCCAAACCCCCCTCCAAAACAACACACACGTACACTGCACATTGAGTTCGCATGGCCAGTTTAACTCGTCAATCGGAGATTCCCTCGCTCCAAAGGCGAGGGGTAATTAACGGCAGCTTAGTCCGCGGCTGCCGGAGATTCAGATCCCCACAATCAATAAACCCCGGCCTACCCTAGGCAGGGGAGATCTATAGTACGCCTGACAAGCGTGCGCATATTCCCATCTCAATGGGGTGACGAAAAACACCCTACAGATTCTGGCACGCCCGGTGGGACCAATCTCTCCTCCCATATTTCGGGTTAAACGTTCATGCAAACTCAATCAATATACATGTCTATATTTATACTAAAATAATGCCCTTTCATGCAGGTTTTCAAGCAATCACTTTTCAATAATGTCTCCAAAGACGAACTCAGCTCTCAGCACGGCTCCTGTCTCCTACACGATGAGGATAGACTCTAGGACAGTCCTCCCGGCCAGTCTCGGGCGACAATGGGAGGAGCCGCTGCTACCATTCATCTCTATTATGTTCATACCAGTTGGCGCCATCCCAGCTCCTCAAGCTCCAGCAACAGACAAACCGGTCTCGAAAGGCAAGAGGCCGAATGTGGTGGTCTCGAAGGCGCCCCAACTTAAACACAAGTCGGTGTTTGAACGACTCTCCTTGGCCCCAGCTGGGGGCAAGGCCATCAACCCCAACAAAGCTACAACACGTCTTGAGCAAGCTCCAGCGGCGCCTCTGACAACTGCTCGATTGGGTGTCTTCTCAAGTCTCCCTATCACTCAGCCCATGGCGGCTTCCCGAAGAGCAGAAGCCTGCCAAGCGCTCAAGGTAGAGAAGCTGAGGCAGAAGAAGATCAGATACAGAGCCAACAAAAGGGCTAGGGCTCTGGCCGTGTTAAAATTTATGAATTTCCAAAGCCCGGACCGCCCCACGAAATCAGCCGCCAAAGATAAAGAGATGGCTGGGTATGTGGTTCGCACTGTCTACATGGTCGGACATGAAGAAACGAGCCTTCCTATGCTTCACAACCAGGGTGATGATACGGTGGACGCTACCCAGCATCGGCTCGATCTAAGTGATGAAGAGCCCGCTCAGGCCGATAAGCCAGAGGAGCCCGTGGTTCCTGTGGGATTAAGCTCAGGAAATAAAGATGACCCGGTTGTCATAGCCGGAGCTACAGAACAAGCGTTATTCCGATGGCTTCAGAGGCAGCTTCAGGATAGGGACGAGAAGTTAGCCAAGGTACAGTCCAAGGTCGACGAATTGGCAAACGTCGCAGCAGATCTCGTGACCCAGGTCGCCCGATTGCAATTACAGCAAAATCAAATTTTGGTTCATAGGCCAGGGATTGATACCCGGAGGCAGCCAATTGATACCCCTTTCAATCTAAGAGCGGAGCGCCTTCGCAAAAAAGGGCCGCAATCAGCCTCCAGTCCCCCCGATACATATGCCGGGGGGAATCGCCTCTGAAAGAGAAACTGGAAAAAGTCTATTCCTTCAAAAGAGAAAGTCCACAAGATATTCTGGGACGCCTTAAGAAATGGTCTACAACTGCCAGAATCAAAGAGACCGCAAGAAGAGAATATGACCGACGACCTAAAATATTGCCCCTATCACATGGTGATAGGTCATTCCATTGAGGACTGCTTCGTCTTCAAAGATTAGGTCGAAAGGCAATACAAAACGGGAGAGATAGAACAGTCTAAAAGCGTGTTAGTAAATAGTCAAGCTACGACCGCCGATTTCATACAAATGGAGACCGAAGCATTTCGGGAACCTAATCCTCCCAGACATGTGCAGGACGAACCAAAGACTGATCGGCCTCAAGGACTAGCATCAGTGAGGGCACCTACTCTAATGGAGAGAAAGAAGAAGGTGTACTCCTTCAGGAGGGATGAGGTCCGCAATATATTCGAGGAAGCCCTGAACAATTGCCTGCAATTGCCTATTCCGAAGAGGCCATATGAAATGAATATGACCGGCAATCCCGTATACTGCCCATACCATAGAGTGCTGAGTCATACAATCGAAGACTGCTGTGTTTTCAAAGATTGGGTAGAGGACCAATATAAGCTTGGAAAATCCTCACAATCCTCGGATGTATCGGCAAGCCACAGAGCTAGGTCATCAACACAGCTCCGCCAAGATCAAAGTTCAAGGAGCTGGGATAAGCAAAAAGGACCACCACGTCGTTAAACTGGGAACAATCGATCTCTAAGTCGTTAAACTGGGAATGTAAAAAAAAAATATATATATATATATGTAAATAAACAAAAAATGTGTAAATAAAACAAAAATGATGAAAAGCTGGAATGATGGAGCAACTCGCAATAAAAATCAGCGAGTAAAATAAAGATGAAAATAAAGCCGAAATAATGGGGCAACTGCGAATAAAAACCGAAATGATAGCGCAATCACGATCTTCGCGATAAAAAAAGCTGAAATGATAGAGCAATCGCGGTAAAACAAAAAAAATGCATAAAAAAAGGCGAATGATGAGTCGCTCCTGCTACCATATTCCAGTGTAGCGATGCAGACGCCAACCAAAATCCAGTTTCCCAAAATTCTCCTGGCCTTACGGTTAGTCCCCAAATTGACTACCGTATACAATCCACAGGCTCAAATAATTCTCATCACACTCATGCCCCACCGCAATCACCAGTCCGACGGCCGGTCTCCGTCCTTGGAATTATGCTCCATTGGGAAGACCCACTTATGTGTCCTCACGATACATGAGGAGAACAAACCTTCGTAGGATCCTTACGACTCACGAAGGAAAAACACACTTAGGAGTCCTCACGACTCCTAAGGAGAAAATACACTTGCGGGATCCTTATTTCTCGTAGGGAGAAAATGCTTTTATAGGGCCCTCACGGCCCATAAAATTGAAAAGCCTTAGGTGATAGGGACCTAAACCTGTCTCTTAAGCCATCGCTCCCCAACAGGCAATGGCGAATGATGAGTCGCTCCTGATACCATATTCCAGTGCAGTGATGCATACGCCAACCAAATTCCAAATTCCAATCCCTAAATGGCGAATGATGAGTCGCTCCTGGTACCATATTCCAGTGCAGCGATGCAGACGCCAGCCAAATTCCAAATCCAAATCCCCAAGTAGCGAATGATGTGTCACTCCTGGTACCATATTCCAGTGCAGCGATGCAGATGCTAACAAAGTCCCGAAATTTTTCCGGAGCTACGGTCTGGATCATACATCGTGCAAAACCGTATACAATCCACGGGCGTAAAACAACCCCAATCTCTCCCAATTCCTACCGGTGAGACCACATTCAAAGTCCCACCAAAAATAAAAAAATAAAAAAATAATTAAAAAAAATGGTATCTCCACAAGCAAAATGGGCACGGATGAAAACCCGAAAGGGCGTCGTGAGTAAAAACAGCAGGACTGCCGGCGAGTTTGTGAAAACCCGAAAGGGCGCAAACTCGTAAAAAAAAGAGATGAAATGCACTCGCAAAGTCCTCTCGACTTTGTGAGGAGAAAATCCCCGCGTGAGATCCTTACGACTCATAAAGGAGCATCACAATTAGGAGTCCCCACGACTCCTAAAGAGAAAATACATCTACGGGATCCTTACGACCTGTAGGGATAAAATGCTTTGTGAGACCCTTACGGCTCACAAAATTGAAAAGTCTTAGGTGATAGGGACCTAAAACCTGTCTCCTAAGCCATCGCTTCCTGATAAACAAGCGCAAATGATGATTCGCTCCTGGTACCATATTCCAGTGTAGCGATACTGATGCCAAGCAAAAACCAATTCCTAAATCCTCTTGGGGCAAATGATGAGTTGCTCCTGGCATTAATCCAGTGCAGCAATGCAAATGCCAACAAAAAACCAATTCCCAAATCCTCCCGGGGCAAATGATGAGTTGCTCCTGGCATTATTCCAGTGCAGCAATACAGATGCCAAACAAAAAAAAAACCAATTCCCAAATCCTCCCAGGGCAAATGATGAGTTGCTCCTGGCATTATTTCAGGGCAGCAATGCAGATGCCAAACAAAAAAAACCAATTCCCAAATCCTCCCGGGGCAAATGATGAGTTGCTCCTGGCATTATTCCAGTGCAGCAATGCAGATGCCAAACAAAAACCAATTCCCAAATCTTCCTGGGGCAAATGATGAGTTGCCCCTGGCATTATTCCAGTGCAGCAATGCAGATGCCAAACAAAGAAGAACCAATCCCCAAATGCTCTCATGGCAAATGATGATTCGCTCCTGGTACCATATTCCAGTATAGCGATGCTGATGTCAATCCAAGTCACAATCAACAAGTCAACTTCAACTCCGACACCACAGAAAGCGGAGCAAGTTAGAATCCAATCTCGACACCGCAAGAAGCGAAGCAAGTCAAGTTCACCCCTGACACTACAGGAAGCAGAGCAAGTCAAATAGAGCATCGACCGTCCATGTCGCAAAAAGGGCAGTGCAGGCTTCCCATAAATAGGGAACCAAATCGCTCCGGATCAGAGCGTCGACCGTCCATGTCGCAAAAAGGGTAGTGCAGGCTTCCCATAAATCGGGAACCAAATCGCTCCAGATCAGAGCGTCGACCGTCCATGTCGCAAAAAGGGCAGTGCAGGCTTCCCATAAATCGGGAACCAAATCGCTCCGGATCAGAGCGTCAACCGTCCACGTCGCAAAACGGGCAGTGCAGGCTTCCCACAAATCGGGAACTAAATCGCTTCGGATCAGAGCGTCGACCGTCCATGTCGCAAAAAGGACAGTGCATGCTTCCCATAAATCGGGAACCAAATCGCTCCGGATCAGAGCGTCGACCGTCCACGTCGCAAAACGGACAGTGCAGGCTTCCCACAAATCGGGAACCAAATCGCTCCGGAATAGAGCATCGACCGTCCATGTTGCAAAAATGGAAGTGCAGACTTCCTACAAAGCAGGGAACCAAATCGCTCCGGATCAGAGCATCGACCGTCCATGTCGCAAAAATGGCAGTGCAGGCTTCCCATAAATCGGGAACCAAATCGCTCCGGATCAGAGCGTCGACCGTCCACGTCGCAAAACGGGCAGTGCAGGCTTCCCACAAATTGGGAACCAAATCGCTCCGGATTAGAGCGTCGACCGTCCACGTCGCAAAACCGGCAGTGCAGGCTTCCCACAAATCGGGAACCAAATCGCTCCGGATCAAAGCGTCGACCGTCCATGTTGCAAAAAGGGCAGTGCAGGCTTCCTACAAAGCAGGGATCCAAATCGCTCCGGATCAGAGCGTCGACCGTCCATGTCGCAAAAATGGCAGTGCAGGCTTCCCATAAATCAGGAACCAAATCGCTCCGGATCAGAGCGTCGACCGTCCACGTCGCAAAACGGGCAGTGCAGGCTTCCCACAAATCGGGAACCAAATCGCTCCGGATCAGAGCGTCGACCGTCCATGTCGCAAAAAGGGCAGTGAAGGCTTCCCATAAATCGGGAACTAAATCGCTCCGGATCAGAGCGTCGACCGTCCACGTCGCAAAACGGGCAGTGCAGGCTTCCCACAAATCAGGAACCAAATAGCTCCGGATCAGAGCGTCGACCGTCCACGTCGCAAAACGGGAAGTGCAGGCTTCCCACAAATCGGGAACAAAATCGCTCCGAATCAGAGCGTCGACCGTCCATGTCGCAAAAAGGGCAATGCAGGCTTCCTACAAAGCAAGGATCCAAATCGCTCCGGATCAGAGCGTCGACCGTCCATGTCGCAAAAATGGCAGTGCAGGCTTCCCATAAATCGGGAACCAAATCACTCCAGATCAGAGCGTCGACCGTCCACGTCGCAAAACGGGCAGTTCAGGCTTCCTACAAATCGGGAACCAAATTGCTCCGGATCAGAGCGTCGACCGTCCATGTCGTAAAAAGGGCAGTGTAGGCTTCCTACAAAGTAGGGATCCAAATCGCTCCGGATCAGGGCGTCGACCGTCCATGTCGCAAAACGGGCAGTGCAGGCTTCCCACAAATCGGGAACCAAATCGCTCCGGAATAGAGCGTCGACCGTCCATGTCGTAAAAAGGGCAGTGCAGGCTTCCTACAAAGCAGGAACCAGATCACTCCGGGTCAGGGAAACGTCTACCACGGACACTCCGTCTCAGAGACGCATCAAGCGCCAACCGTCCAAGTCGCAAAAAGGGCAGAATCGACCGTCCATGACGTAAAAAGGGCAGTGCATCCCAAAAAGTGGGAACCAAAGCAAGTCGCCTCCATGCAAAAGAAGATCCATCAATTTCATGCACACGACCCACATATGCTGTGTGCATTCATTGACGGAGGGCAATTTGTTGGGGTAAAAATTTGCACCCCAGTTGACCGAGTCAAAGTCAAGGTCAACCCCTAAGATAGGTGGGCCCAAGCCCAGGTCAAGCAGGCCCATGCCCAAGTCGAGCCCGCGGCCAGCCTCCCCGTGCCAACAACAAAATCATGTAATAAATAATTTTTATGTAATTTTTTATACGTGAATGTATGCAAAATGGGTATAAAGCCAATATTTTGTAAGCCCATGGCTTATGTGCAAAAATGAAATGGCACATGAGCCATAGGATAGGCAAAATGCCATTTTGTAAAGCCCAAGGGGCTATATGTAAACATGTAAGCCTATATAAGGAAACATGATGATTAATAAAAGATAGACTTTTTCATTCTCTCAAAAACCTAGGGTTTGTGCCTCTGTCCCATTTCTGAAGGTTTCAAACATTCTTCTTTCTTTTGAATTAAATCAAGAGTTTTACTCTCCCTTTTCCAAAACTAAATAGTTTTTCACCACAAAACCCCCAAAGGGGAACTTGGATCTGTCATTAGATCTCAAAAAGAAGAGATTTTTAGATCTCACATCTCTTGATCATCAAGATCCAGCCAATAGAGGAGGAAGAAGAAGAGCCCCTTTCATCAACCAAAACATTTTAGGAGTCTAACTCCACTTTAAACCGTATTTTGGGGACAAAACCCCCTTTTTCTCGCCAGCGCCCTGCGCTCGAGCACAAAGCGCCCACGTGCCGACACATGGCGCGCTTGCGCTGGAGCGCCCGGCGCTCGAGCGCAATGTGCCGACACGTGCCGACACGTGGCACGCTTGCGCCTAAGCGCCCGGCACCTAAGCGCACAACGCTCAAGGCGCTGGCCCCACGCATCATTTGGATGCCTTTCCCCCCCCTTTTTTTTTATATATATATACATATATATATATATATATACACATATGTATACATATGTACAAACACATACTCCACGACACTGTCCCTGTTAAAAAAAATTCTAACGAGGCGCTGCCCCGCACCCCGCATGGGGGCTGCTAGCCCCCCTGACCCCCAGCCCGCTATCCGGGTAGCGGGACCCCTGTAAAAACTCTGCGTGGCTCCCGATATATCCAAACCCCCCTCCAAAACAACACACACGTACACTGCACATTGAGTTCGCATGGCTAGTTTAATTCGTCAATCGGAGGTTCCCTCGCTCCAAAGGCGAGGGGTAATTAACGGCAGCTTAGTCCGCGGCTGCCGGAGATTCGGATCCACCCAATCAATAAACCCCGGCCTACCCTAGTCAGGGGGGATCTGTAGTACTCCTGACAAGCGTGCGCGTATTCCCATCTCAATGGGGTGATGAAAAACACCCTATAACGTACAAGCTACGTTTGACCGACGCACCAACTCCAAACATACTCTCAAGTGTTTGTCTAGTGGCTAACATACGTAGAGACACTACGAAACTAACCTAAGAGCAACAGATACACAAAGACACGAACCGTATCGGATAACGTAACGCGCGTAATCGAAACACTAGAAAAAAAGTACAGTGATCCCAGATTTTGCTACACAAACAATTTGTAAAAGTTTCACATACCACAAGACCCCACACAACCCCAGAGACCCCCACACCAAAACACCACACCCTACTCAACAGTCTGGCCGCAAATTACGGCCAGAAGGAATATATTTGCGGCCTCGTCTTTATGGAATGGTCTCGAATTTTTATGGTGGGTTCTAGGTCACTACACTAGGTCACTGTGATGGGAACTTTTCCAACAAATATCTGGTTTGATAGCAGATCATCCGAGACACAAATCTACACTAAAAATTACGATATTTACCTGAAACTAAACTTTAAGCATTCTAAACTGAACCTAACAAGCTACGCAACACTAAATGGACGTAATTAACAGATAGAGATCATTACCTACTCACACAAGCTCAAAGATCCTAGCTTTCCAAGATCCAAGGCATCTAAGAGGCAAAACAAGGTTTATGAAGTGATTTGGGTGATGTTTAATGAAGTTTGTGATGGTTTTGTGATGGAAGTGATAAAGGTTCAGTTGAGAGTGAGAAAAGATGAAGGAAATGATAAAGAGATAGAAAAGATGAGAGAATGAGAGTGTGTGAGTGAGTTAGAGAGAGAGGGGTGAGAATAAGGGTGAGTGCACCAAGCATTAACTCTTTATTAATGCAAGCATGCTCTCCTCAATAGTCACCATGCAACCTCCTCCCAAAACAAAACCCAAAACAAAGAAATATCTCTCTCACAACAAAATATCAAGGATTTAGGGTTAAGTAAAGCAAGGATTAGGATTAGCTTAAGTTTTCATGGTTGCTAAAACTAGATTAACACAAACAAACCCTCACATTAACATGCACACGTGCGTGCATGCCATAAAAAATAATAATAAATTATTAATTAAATGTTATAAAATGTGAGGAACCCAAATTGGTAAACTTTTTACCAAAAACCAGCATTATCGCCTAATTAACACTAATCGCAAATCTAAGGCATTACAATCTCCCCCTTTAAAGAAAATTCGTCCCCGAATTAAAAATTCTTACTATGCATACCTTCAAGGAGATGAGTGCAAAACTCCCAATCTCGCTCGCAGCCTCCCAAGTGATCTCCTCACTATACGGCTACGCCAAAGAAACCTCCACAGATGGTAAGACCCTTGACCAAAGTTTCTCCACCTGTCGATCCACTAACACTATCGGCTGCCGGTGAACGAAAAGATCGCGTCCAAGCTAAATGGTCTGGTGCTAAATCATGCGAGAAAGTTCATGAAGGTATTTGCAAAGTATCGACACAAGGAATATGGGGTGAATACTCAGAAATCTGGGCGGAAGTGCCAAATTATAGGCAACGGTACTAACTCGCTAAAGGATTTCAAAAGGACCTACAATCTGGGACTAAGCTTCCCAAAATTCAACATGCCAATCATCGGAAAAAAATCCGTAGGAATACATGACCTCCCACCGCGAACTCAAGCCTGCGACCACCACAGTCGGCATAAGACTTCTGTCTGCACTGGGCTGCTCTCATCCTGACCTGAATCAACCGGATCTTCTCCGAAGCCTCTCGACTAGCTGGGGTCCAAAAATCCTGCTCTCGCGGAGTCAGTAAAACAGACTGGCGATCGACACAACCTACCACACAAGGCTTGAAAGTTGCCAATGGAAATGTCTCCTGATAACTGTTATCGAAGGAGAACTCCATCAATGACAGGCGACGATTCCAATAACCAACAACAATTAGTACATACGCACAATCATATCCTCCAGAGTCTGTATAGTCTGCTCTATCTGACCATCGTCCCACAAATGTAAAAGCGGAGCTAAAGCTCAACCGGTACCCAAGGCTTCCTGAAGCTTCTGCCAACGACGGCTAGCGAACTAGATGCCTCTATCGGATACAACGCATGAAGGAACTCCGTGCAAACGCACAAACTTAACGAAGAACAACTGAGCAAACTGAGCATAACTGGACAACAAACACCCAAAAGGAGTCACACCCTCGACTGACCTGGGTAGACCCACAACGAAATTCATGGAGATTTGCTCCCATTCCCACACCGGAACGGTAAAAAGGTTGCAACTCTCCAGCCGGCATCAAATGCTCAACCTTAGCTCGCCGACAAGCCAAGCACTTCAAAACGAAATCTGAAACTTCACTCGTCATCCCTGCCCACCCGTAATTATCTCATAAGTCACGTTACATCTCGGTGGAACTCGGATAAACACAAAAAGCTGACTGATGTGCCTGCTCTAGGAACTCGCGTCTCTACCCATCAAGATCGATACACGCCATCGAGTCCTTAACACAGCACACCCTGGTCATAAATCAAGAACTCCAAATCTCTACCCAGCCGAACATGCTCAATAGTCTCAGACAACGAGCATCGGCGGGCTGTGCCTCACGAAAATGATTTAGTAAAAGTGGACGGGCGCGGACATGAGCAAGCTGTCCCCTCAGAAGAGGCAAACTTAAGCTATACTCATCTGTCACACAGGAACTGTAAATCTGCAGAAGACTGTCTCTGAACTGCGCACAACCGGAACAAGCTACCCCCGGGCCTACGACTCAAGCATCAGCCACTATAATCGCCTTGCCACGGGAAATGAAAGATCTCACAATCACAACCCTTCATAAGATCCATCCAACGGCGCTGTCTCAACAATCAAAACCCGCTGCAGGAAGATGTACACAAAGCTTTGGTGGTGCGTGAAAATATGACATGACTCTCTGTACAAGTAGTGTCCCAAAATCTCCAGCGCAAGACCACCGCAGCCATCTCCAGATCATGAGTGGGATAAATCCTGCTCGTACTTTCTCAAACTATCGGGAAGCATAAGCGATAACTCTATCATGCTACATCAGTACACAATCGAGCCCCACTCGCGAAACATTACAGTAAACAACAAAGTCGCCCGATACAGAAAGCAAAGATAGAACTGGTGCAGTCATCTACCAAGTCTTCAACCACTGAAAACTCAGTATGCATGCCTCAGTCTAAAGAAAAGGAACTCCCTTCCTGGTCAGTCCGGTCAATGGTGCAGCGAATACACAAGAATCCTGCACGAAACGGCGGTAAAAACCGGCTAAGCCCAAAAGCTGCGGACCTCTGTCCCTACTACAAGTCTGGGCCAAAGCTGTACAGCCTCGATCTCCCTTGGGTCCATACGAAAACCGTCTCCCGTAACCACATAACCAAGGAGTTCAACATTAGCAAGCCTGAAGGAACACTTCAAGAATTTAGCAAACAGCTAGTGCTCTTTCAACGTCTGCAAGGAATCCTCAAGTGCTACTCATATTCCTCACGACTCTTGGAAAAGACCAGAATGTCATCTATAATAAAACAATCCACTGGTCGAGGAACGGCCTGAAGAATCTGGTTCATCACATCCACGAATGCTGCTAGGGCATTGGTGAGTCCAACGACACCACCAAAAATTCATAAAGCCCGTAGCACGCACAAAAGCAGTCTTCGGAATGTCATCACTCTGAACCCGCAACTAATGATGACCCGATTCCAAACAAACTTAGAAAAATGTCTCGCACCGTGGAGCTGATCGAAGAAATCGTCAAGCGAGGTAAAGGATACCTAATTTGCACCGTAACTCAGTTCAATTGACGAAAATCAATACACAGCCTCAAGCTGCCGTCCTTCTTCTTAACGAACAGAATAGGAGCTCCTCAAAGAGAAACACTCGGATGTACAAGTCCCCCTATCTAGCAACTCTGCAGTAGATCCTTAAGCTCCCTAAGCTCCGCTGGCTCATCTGGAACAACGTCGGAAAACTCTCGTACGATAGGAACCCGGTCCAACGAACCTACTGTGGCTCCATATCACAAATGAAGCCAAGAATCCACGACATCCTCTCCTCTAAAACCAACAAGCGAAAAAGCCTGAAATCAAGCTGTGATGGGCGGCACCACAGTCCCCCTGCACAACAAGAACTGACTCGCCGGGAAAACAAAACCTGACAGTCTTCTCGCGGCAGTCCACAGACGCATATCACGTACCTAACCAGTCCGTGCCCAAGAGAACGTCAAAGTACAATATCTCAGGAAGCATCAAATCGATGGACGAATCTCTATCTCCTACCCGATTGGCACACGACCGAAACACATGTCGCTCAACAAAAGAATCGCTGACAGAAATTAACACAACAAACAGCTGATCTAGCAAACACGACTGTTGGCCCAACCTCGGCACGAAGTGTGTAGAACAAACGAGTGCATAGCCCCCGAATTAAACAAACATACACATCAAAGAACATACGAAAAAGATTATCTGAAAACTCTGCATTGAACGCCCGTGCGTCCCGATGAGTAGAAGCAAACGCTCGTGCCTGCCCTCTATCCGCAACTGGCTGAACTCCTCCTCTACCATCCTGTACACTCTAAACGAATCCTCCGCGACCACGACCTCTCTGCAGTACAGCGGCCTCACGCTCACGTGGCTCTGTATAATCTCGAACCCGATGACCAAAACTCCCGCACCGGTAACATCCAGATAAAAACTGCTGACCCTCTTAGGGATGAGAGCTAAACCACTGTCCTCGTCCCACGCCTCTGCTACTCCAGCAACTTGCACGAAACCTGTCACGGAGATTGAACCTCTGTCTCTGGGCTGGTACACCTGCATGAGCCCTCCTCTGACCTCGGACTCCCAAAGTCTCGGAAAGACGTGCCTCATCAACTAGGGCTGCATCCACTGGTGCTGTATACGTAATACAATGCTGTGTGCTGATCGCAAGGAAGAACTGGGTAACAGGGGTGATAACCTCCTATCACTGCGCTCGACTGGCCTCAACCAACGACCTCATCATCTGGCGCAAGTCCTGCATCTCTGCCTCAAGCCTAGTGATACGATCTATCGAAGACGGATCAATCTGCTCCTGTGCAACGAGCGTGCCATCCTGGTCAATCCTCGTCCCACACGAGTCAACTCTGACCTCGGCCCTCGCTGCACCTCTCTGAGCCCTTATATCCATCGGCGGTAAAAGGCTATAAATGGAAATAGGATTCGATAAGAACACGGAAATCGAATCACAAGGATATGTATCATCAAGGAAGGAATTTCAAGCAATTAGTACTTAGGTCACTTAGGCAGAGTACCGTGTCGTAAGTATGCCGCGGACATACACACGCTACATTACTCTGCTTAAGCTACCTATTCCATCATACCAAGATCATCCTACAATCCTAAAGGTAAAACCTAGCACTCTGATACCAACTTTTTCACGACCCGAATTTTGGCACGTGGCGACCCTTAAACTACGCAGCGTCTACAGGCATAACGCAATTTAAGTAAGCCGAAAACCCAGCAATCTAAACCATCAAAAGTAGTAAATGATAAGAACGTTGTTAAAACTTTTGAAATCTCAAATAAAAATTCTTTAAAGTCCAGTTTTATTTCTTAAAAATTTTGGCAGTACCTTCTTTGTAAAAAACAGCCCCAAAAGGGGTACAACAAAGATATAAGTAAAGCATCCCCAAACGCGAGTAAAATCCATGCCCAAAGGTGGAAAACAAACACCACAACAGATATACGACGCCGTAGCGAAGAAAAAGACGATATAAAGTGAACAGCATGAAAACCTCCAATTCACAAAATAATATACAATATCGTCCTCACAACTCTTCTTTAAGTCAATACATGAAAATGGTAGATGGAGAGTATAGGATACAACGAATATACAATGATCAATATCGGATAACCGTAAAACCCACCTATAGCAAAACTGCACACAGCCAGCCGTAACGGTATCCGTAGCAAAAGATGATACGATAGATGAAAAGCCCTGCTAACGACTGCCCTGAAGGACTACCTGCAAAACACTATGGCATAACGGGGGTGAGTTGCCAACTCGTGAATGGTAAATAATATATGCAGGTAATCGCAAGTATGCACGTACTGCGCGAATCTATCATATGCAAGCTAATAGCAATAAATGGCCATATGTATGCAACAATCATGAAAGGTACTCTAGCAGATACAACTAATACATGAAGCAATAATATGGTAATATGTATATGCAACAGTCATGAAAGGTACTCTAGCAGGTACAACTAATACATGAAGTAATAATATAGCAATCTTTATATGCAACAGTCATGAAAGGTACTCTATCAAGTACTAGTAATACATGAAGCAATGCATATAAATAAATGCGGAATATGGGAATAAACATGTCATCCTCACGGAATCCTCATCGTGGCAGGACCAGTGTCCATCAAGACAATCCAAATCCCAAATTCCTCAAATCGGCCCCCATATCGGGTAAAAATAAGAATACTTGCATAGATCATTATGATGATATATATTATAAATATAAATATATATATATATAACAGCATCCCATACTACTGATATATATATATATATGCATATATAACAGCATCTCATACCACTGATATATATACATAGGAGTAAAATATCATGAAATCTAGTGTCCAGCATCGACACATAAATACTCATCTATCAGGCGGCGTTACCACGAATACCGTTACGGCCATTCATGAGTGCCAAGCTTCGATACTCGAATTCCCCGTATCCATACGTACATGACTCCGGTCCATATCTCCACGATCACCGCCGAGTCCAAAATACTATCACCAGTAGGTAGCGCACATCCCCTGCCAGGCTCATCAGCAAAATCTGTAGACATACCTTTCTTGCCCCGGGGTACCATACCGGGCTCCACCATGTACCCGCACATGGCCCACACCACTCCTCGTATGGGGTATATATCGGAACCGAGAACTCTCATGGTGGACGCTGAAATATCATAGCAAGAGAAACCGGGTTTTTCAAATAATGCATAATTTCATGAAACTACCATGGTTCTCAAATCCAGAAAACATCATGTGAAATCCATATCTCAATGCGAAAATCCATGAATAAGATATATGCAACATAAAACAGTAATATGAGCATATAAAGGAAAAACTGCTATTTAACTGCAACAAGTTATTATATATCATTCGGTCCCTAATTTCTCCAAAGTCCATACAACATCAAATAAATGTGAATATGTAGCTATAGCCAGGTATGCCTAACCATGTCAGTATAGCAAGATATGTGTATCTACCTATCAGTAATGATGTAATACCCCCCAGGTATGTGTGTAGCTATATCAAGCTAGGTATGTGTATATACATGTCAATAATGATACAATACCCTCCAGGTATATGTGTAGCTAGCATGTAGGCATGGAAAGGTATATGTGTAAGCATGTAGGTATACAGGTATGCTATATGTCATATGCACAAAGGAATATGAATCAATATCTCAATGTCCCTAACCAAACAATATCATATATGTATATGTGTTGTGCGTATTATGGCAATTATTGACGGTCTGTGTGGCATACAATCAGTGCTCGTGCAACATGAGTCGTTGTTCATATCAGATTTTTGCATTTTTATACTGCTCATACTTAATCACATTGCATATAAGTAGGTACTTTTGATCCATGTCTGCTAAATAGTAGCAGGTTAGAGGTTCTTAGCTCTTACAGTGAAATTCATGAAAAGTCGCAACAAATGTGGGACTACGACCAACAAACAGAGAAATACGGGTTTCCGAACACCATCAGTATAATGCCGCCTACCAGTTCAAGGAACAAATAGAAAATCATTGGGCATTTAAATTCACAAAACACAAAGGCAGCACAAGATCCAAGACTTCAACGCGGAGCTCAAGGCAAGAGTCCATATCATTCTGTACTGTGGGAAATCTGGAAGGAGATTGAAGAGATTCTGAGAAACCAAGTGAATAAAATAGAAGATGAAAGCAACATGGAGAAACCCTGAAGAGATGGCCCCATGATTCCACCAATTAGCCACGGAACCGCGGCCAATCAGGCACTTCTGCCGCGGAACCGCGGCCTTGTTATGCACGTGTAGGTGGCAGTGTCGGTGCTTTGACTCGGCTCTCTTGGGGTAGTTTTGTAAATTAGTGATTGGATTAGAATGTAAACCTAGGGTTTCATATCTATAAATAGAAGAGCTCAAAGCCAAATTGTTGTGCCTCTTTTTGGTGTGCCTCTTTTGAGGTTGCCTCTCTTTATTTTTATGCCTCTTTTTAATTTCTAGATCTATAAATTTAAATTCCATTGTAATGCATTTTTTTGAGAGGTCATCAATAAAGTATGTCTTTTTTTATTTATTTATCTCGCATTCTTTTTATTGTATTTTAAATACCTGAAATTTTTAATTGTTAATCTAGTGGTAGAATTAATCTGCAATTTCTTATCTTGATTTTTATTTTAAATTTTTTAATGAGTGAGTAACTCCCCACTTGTTAGGGTAACAGAAGGAAGGTTTGAGAGAAGGAAATCTCGCTCACTCATTTCTTTGCCCAATAATTTTAAATACGGACTTCGTTTAATTCAACCTCAATCCGCTCACTACAGCACCCTATCCTATATGATAGCGGTGATTCCCTACATAGACCGGTTGTGGTTGAATTAACCGGAAGTTAGGGCTAAGAGCCAAGGACGGACGAACAAGGACCAAAAGGAAGGAATTAAGAATAGAAAGCCTAGCTTAAACTTGTAAGTTTCTTCCTAGTCGTGCTAATCCCCGTTGTTGCCGATTACCCTAACACCTATATTCATAACTAAGGCAGTGAAAGATGTGAGAAGATCCCTATCTCGAACTAACCTAATCCTAACCCTAGCAAGCTTTTTATCAACTTATTCTCATTCATAGATCTTAAAACTAAGCCTATCCAATCACCGGATTTAACTCGTTAAAACATAAAGAAAAGGATTCCATCTCCCTGTGGATCGACCCGTACTCAACTGGCTAGCTACCAAGCGACACCGTCTTGATTGCGGTAAATTAAACACAGAAAATCTCCATCAATAAAATGGCGTCGTTGACGGAGAGACGGTAGTTATTTTCTTTGTGTAATTTCAGGTTAAAAAAATTGAAAATTAAAAATTATAAAAATTTTAAAACAAAAAAAATCATCTTGTTATTTTTGATTGGTTTTTATGCAAATTGTGCAGGAAAGGAAGAAGGACTAGTTCAGATCTAGAGCAACTCAGTGAACAAATTCAGAAACAAGGGATCTAAACAGAAAGAGGAGAACTAACTCAGCACAGGGAAAAATTCAGAAGATATAAATCAACTGTTCAGCCGCGAACCGCGGCAGAATCAAGGCTTTGACCGCGGAACCGCGGTCCACTGGTGACGTCAGCAGTTGAATTTCTCTGTAAGTATCTTTTTTCTTCTCTCATCTCCTCTGCACTCCACTGAAAAAAATTTTTGCAGGTTTCTTTGCACAGATTCTCTTTCTCCTATCCAATAAATTGTTTTTGAGCAGGATTCGTTGCACTGCCAAATAAAAAAAAAATTGCAAGTGTTTTAGTTTTTTTTGGTTGTTCCTGCTTTGCATAATTAATACGGAATTTAAGGGGCTATAATACCAATCAAGATTGGGTAGGGATTTCATTACCCTTCCTAAGACCCCAAAAATCACTAAAACCATATGCATCACCCTTGAGCTAAATTAAAAAATACCTAGACTCAGCCAACTAAGGACTGTCGTGCTCATTAGGACAGAGGAAGGTTGTGGGCATTCAATCGTTTATCTAAACTTGACTTTTTGGTGCTTAGGCTAGACAAGTGAGAAAGGTAACTTTAAAAGGCCCGTCTCACGGTGATTCGTGAGCGGAACCCTCCTTTCTTCATTTGTGCTTACCTGGCCACAATTGGTGGTGAAGAGGCGATTTGAGGGATATCTCACAACTTGTCACTTTGGAACAGTTAGGAGCAGTCTAGTGAACTTAGAAGACCATAGCTCTAGATTTGAATGTGCATGTTTTAACTGTGATTGTTTGAAGTAAGTCCGTATACATTCTTGCAAAACCTTTTTTTTAAATAAAAAAAATTTCAAAAATTTCTAAACTCCAAAAACAAACAATTTTTTTATAAAAAAAAAATCACATTATTTTTCTTCTCCTTTCTCTCATTACATCATGGGTACCCCACCTCGCAAAACTCTTGCCGAACTTTGGTACCCACAACCAGACATTACTTCCTACGGATCTTATTTTGGTCGAATTTTGAACGACCCTTCCATGCCCAAAATTTCTTTGAAAGGTCGGATAGACGCGTTTAGGACAACCAATTGGACTCCGAAATCCACCTTGTATCAACCATTTCAACCTTCACCACTTTCTTATGTTGATACTCCTTTTTCGAGTCATGTTGTAACTCCGAAACTTATGTCTATTGCTGAACATATCGAACAATCTCGTAACCGATCTTTCACTCCTTGCACCACTGCGAATTCTTTGGATCAACAATTCCATTCACCTTCTTATCCGTATGTTGATCCTGCTCCAGTCCAACCATTCAATTCCTACCAGTCCTACCCGACTTTCGCACCTTCCCTAGACATTGCTTCTACACAGCCATTTGGGAGTTTCCAGTATCCAAACAACTTTGAATCTTTTACTGAAACTCCATCACAACCCATGTCTAGTTTGGAACAGGTGTTGGAAGACTTTAGGGTAGCGTCATGCCAACAGATGATAGATTTGAATGCATCCATGGCTGCCCTCATACAACCTAGTAACCCGGTAGCTAGTTTCCAACTAGCTCCACATTTCCCAATTTATGATGAGGCGGTTGGACAGATTGAGAATTTGAGTAGTGAGAGTGAGCTGTACACCCTTCCAAATCAAACCTACCCATCCCCAATTGAATCCCACAACTCCGGTTTTGAATGTCTATCAAGTGTTCCAAATGATTCACCAGTTGAAAATAAAATGTTTAATGAGTTGTGCGACTTTGTAGTATTTGATTTACCTCATTGTGAAGGGGCCCTTTCGAGTGAAACCATCACCAATCCTTTTGACCTCTACACCTCCACTCTAGAACCTAAATTGATTGATATCCATGCTTTTGTTGAGGTGTCTGAGAAAATTAATTTTCACTTGATTAAGGATATTAACGCTGGGAATATTTTGGATGATGAACCCGCAGATTTGACTGAATTTTTCTCTCCAATTCATCATCCCGAGTCATTAAATGTTTCTCTCGAACTTCATATGCGTCTTGATTTTGATGAGAATTGCATGGATAAGCTAAATTTTGAGGAGAGTATTGAAAAAATTATTGAGGATAAAGCAGTTTTACTTAAGGAATCTGATTTTCCAATTCATTCTATCCCTTTCATTGACTGCGCACACCCTCCTGAATTTTTAATCGATACCCTTCCTCAATCACTGTAGGGTTCCTAGGCACACTCAAGTGGTTCCACAAGGCATCAACCATGCCAAATTAAAATTTTCCGGTGCCAAGAAACCTTAAACTATATCGTTAACTAGAGTTTAGGCGAAACTAAATGAAAGTAAATCACATTTACACTAAGTGAACGGAAATACAACCTTTGTAGATCCGGTCCTCCACCTCCATAGCTTCGTGACGATGTCCCTTCGCTGCGATCATCGGATCCTAGACTCTCGCGGCGGTTTCATCGGAGAAAAGATCGGGCTAGGTCGTTGACTTCGATGCCGAAGATGATCTACGTCGAGGCAACTCAAGATCAAGCTCCAACTTCACCAATTCATGAAACTTGTGAAGAAAACACCCTATACTACATGGAAAGTGGTAGAGGATGAAGAAATAGGAAGTGGGTTCACATTGGATTTGGATTTCTCACTTGAAATCATCACTTTGAAATTTTCAAGAGAACTTTCTTCTCTTCATCAAGAAGAAGAAGAATAAAAGAAAAAGCATTATTAAAAAAATAAAATTCAAGTGATTCTTATCATATTTGCAACCATGGTTGAGTATAGAGAATAAACTACGGTTTAGGTGAATGGTTAGGTTAAAGGAAAGAAACAAAATGGTTACTTATTCAAAGCTTCAAGAAGCTTCAACAAAAGACAAAGCAAGCCACCATTTCATTTTCCTTTCCAAAAATAAATGAATAAAAGAATAAATAAAACAAATATAAAACCTAACCATTAACCTAAACATGGTTTAAAATAAACACACACCCAAGTTTGCATGTATCATCAAACATGATACAAACTAGTGCACAAAACTATATCATATATACAATGTGCACATCAAGTGAGAAAATCCATCTTAAGTGAACCAATACTAGTTAATGCAAAGTAATATATCAAATATATATAATTATACATTAAATCATTAAATCAACACTTGATTTAACGATCCGGTCATATCGCATATGACCGACTAATATCCAATGTATCGACTTATCGAATCAATCATCGATCCGATAACTAGGTTATATCGCATATAACCAATCGATACATTCATCGCGAGAATAGAATACGGTATCACATACACGCATTATTCTTGGTCCCGCACATATCTCATATGCGCTCCTATTTCGTTTCGCTTGAGCCAGGAAACCTCTGTGTAGGACTCTAAAGACTCGTCAATACGCCGGCAGCAGGTGATGATCATATCAAACACTCACAAGCCGCAAGCGGTCTGCTAAACGTAACGGCCACCCGGGTATTGAGCGATCACAAGATCAACGAGCAAGCCCGCTCACACTCCTGTGAATCCAACCAGTAACACTTACCGTACAGTCCGGTCTCGTCGTCTGATATGTCGCATATCTCGCCTAGGGGTGGTAAACGTCAGACCCCCAATAGCTCGATAAGTCGTGTCGATATGAGGTCTATAACAGTTCGAGAAACTACTGGTAACACTTACCAGTAAATCTCAGCAACCCTGGCCAGGGATTTCCGGTTATAGCCAATCGAACACAGCGCAACATCAACTCCCTATACCGGGAGAGACGAATCCCTTCCTATCGATCATTGCCTCCATGTGATTCGGGACTGTACCCTAAAACCACCATTTTGCATGCCCTCTTGGACGTGGTAAGGTGGAAATCAAAGCACAGTGGGAATCACACAAGACTCTATGACGATCTCGGGTCTACAGACTAACCTGTACCAGTGTCACCAAAGAACTGCCATCTGACGTAAGGTATAATACCATCTGGGAGTTCTCGGCGAGTCCGTCCAGTGTACCCAGTCTCCACTGAGCACCCGTATATCATCTCTGATATCAAACACCAATGGATATGGGATCATCCATCGCCCATCTTTATGGGTCGAGAAGGTATACGCTAGTCTACTCTGGTATATCGATGCCCTGTCTCGATACACCCACGACTAGGGACCTTGAAGGATGTACTTATGGACTACCATGTCCCCACTAGTATGATCCGCATCATAGTGCAGGTAGTCAAGTACACATCCTAAGGGCTTTACCAACATGTAACAGAGAGACAATCAGTGTACACGTTGAGGTAAAGAGCAACCAGATAGCATACTATCATGTCGAGTAAGAAAGTCCTCCCTATATATGTCCAAGCATCCACTACAATATACATCCTATGTATAGTAATGGCCTCTAGGGCATACATATAACTAACAATCTCCCATTTGCACTAGGGCCATCTGTAGCAGTGGTTGCAGTATCTCATACTCAACCATCCCATAAAAGTCTCTCGCTGGGAAAAGGCCTTTGTGAGTGGATCCGCCGTGTTGTCCTCTGAGTCTACTCTCCTAACCTCGATCACCCTAGAGATCAACTATCTCCATGATCAGGTGATGCTGCCTCAGAATACGGTTGGGTCACTGATGGGATCGGGGTTCCTTGGCATAAGCCATAACTCCATTGTCACACAATGGGAGGAACTAAGTTCATCTCATGAACTAATATACACCCAGACAGCCTCTTTGGTAGCATCTTAAGTAGCGATGTATCTTGCCTTTAATCGTCTAGTATGTCACGGTATCTAGCTTGGAACTCTTCCAACATACCGTCCCTCCATAGAGGGTAAAGACAATGCCTGTGACTGACATTCAGTCGTCCTTATCACCCTGGAACACTTCCAGTAATTCTCCCCAGGATCGATTGATACCATCTCACTACATCTAGTGAGAGTCCTAACATCCATTTAGATCTATCTCATAGACCCAAAACCCAGGATTTAGTAGGTATCACTTTGATCCTATGTGGAGAATCATTGTGATAAGCGGAGATTGATCGAGCGTAGCATAGGAAACTCCTTCCCTATCAAGAGTATGTCATCCACGTACTCTACGAGGATCGTCACCATACTCCCTACTACCTTTTTGTTTATACAAGGTTCATCTACCATTTTGATGATGTCAAACTCTTTGACTACTACATCAAAACAGGCGTTCTAACTCCGCGATGCCTGCTTTATCCTATAAAGCATCTTGTACACGTTTCCGCTGCTCCCACTGTCTACGAAGCCCTCTGGCTGTGTACTTACAGACGCTCTCTTCTAAAACATAATTTTAGAAAAGCAGTCATGACACCCAACCGCCAGATATCATAGTCATGGTATATAGCCGTGGCAAGTAGGATCCGGATGGACTTAAGCATAGCCACTGGAAAAGCTTTCATCATTATCCACACCTGGTCGATGACGAAAACCTTTAACAAGTCTAGCTTTGAAAGTCTCAACTTTTCCATCTACACCAAGTAATCTTCTCAAGATATACTTGCTCCTGATGGGGATTTAACCCTTCAGATATAACAACCAAAGTCCATACATTGTTGGTGTACATGGATTCCATCTCAGATCGCTAAGCATCCAGCCATTCTTACAGAGTCCCTACTCTCGATGGCCTGCTCGAAACTAGTTGGGTCATCATCTCTTGATGCAATCCTCGCTTCCACTGTCATAGAGAAACAGAAGTATCTCTCAGGTGGGTGAGAAACCCTTCTAGATCGGCGGAGAGGCTGAGGTTCGTTGGTAACTATTGAATCCTTTGGTTTTATCAAATCATCTGCTGTAGTTTGTATAGCTGGAACCTTTCCAGTTCTACATTACAGACCTTGCCTCGAGCTTGTCCGGATTTTGCTTTTAGACATAGGCCGGTCAACCCCAAATCTTAACTAGCTTAAGACATGGGCTCTTCCCATACCATATCTTATATGGAGTGGTAGGCTGTGATCTGATTCGAACCTAATTCAATAGGTATGCAGCTTCTCAAGTGCATAACCCCCAAAAGGAAACAGGTAACTCAGTAGTACTCATCATAGAGCGCACCATATCGAATAGGGTGCAATTGCTCCGCCCCGATATACCATCGTGCTATGGTGTATACGGAGGAGTAATGCTGAGAGAGAATCTCATTCTCCTTTAGAAAAGTCTAAGAATTCCGTGCTCAAGTATTCTCCTCCTTGATCACATCAAAGGACATAATACTTATACCCGTTTTGGTTCTCTACTTCTAACTTATATTCTGTGAATATCTCAAAAGGTTCGGACTTGTGTTTCAATAGGAACATATGTCTGAATCTTGAGAGATTATCAGAGAATGTAATGAAATACAAAGAACCGGTCTTGGCATGTGTAGACAGGGGACCTACATACATCAACATGTATCATCCCAAGAGTTCACTAACTCTTTCTCTGTTTCCAGTAAACAGAGCTATGGTCATCGTATCTTTGTGACATAACCGGCAAGTTTCACAAGATGTAAATTCAAACTAATTTAAATATGCATATAAATGTAACTTCAGCCAGTCGGGTCGCATTGATATGAGCTAGTCTACAATGCCTCAAGAAGGATTCGTTCATTCCTGAACTCTTCCTCTTGTGTGTGTTCTGTATACTAAGAACCGTAGTTTGATTTATAACATCAATGCTTTTAGATAACGTGCCTGAACTGATCAACTTTTGATATAGGAAATGTTCAAAACATTATCCAACAGTACAAAATTTTATCATTTCTTCACTAATAAAGAGACTGATATGATTTTGTATATCAGGTTCGGTATCTAATAACATTCGTTCAGAATCAATGTATTTGGGATACAGGGTGACAATGACCAACAGACTTGGCTGCAACACTTACACCGTTTTCTGTCTCATGAAACTTAACACCCGTTCTCAGTTCTTTACCTTTCTGTAGCCCTATGTAACAGATTACATATCTGGGATCCTGATCCGGTATCAAATACCCAGGACATAGAGGATACAGAGAAACAGTTCTTTGTAATGAACACACCCGAAGGAGATGCATCATATGCACTTTATTCGTTTGGGCGGCATAGGAATTCAGGTATTCCTCTATTTCCTGCTCTGTCTTATAACAATTATAAGTTGGAGCGGGATCAACGTTCCCTAGCTCAGTATGACAAGTGGGTTCGGTCAATACATCCATATTATTTTCTTGATTAAGGCGTGATATGGTCGCTACCTGGAGAGAGAGAGAAGAAAACACTCTGCGTGCGCTCTTGCAAGAATAGATTGGTTATTATTTTTATCTAATCAGGATGGCTCCCACTATTTTTATCAAATCTTCCTTCAAACCCTAAAAGGAAAGACTAGCCAGGATTAATTACACACTACAAGTTCGCCAATCTTTCAGCCAGGCCAGTGTCGGTACTTTGAGGGAGGTCCCCCGTGCTTTCGCACGAACCTAATTAATGTAAACCTCGTTTTCCCAGAGGCATAACCTCGTTAACACCTTTCTAGACACCTACTTGATCGGCTAATTGTAATATGTAAAACTCTCCCAGGAGTAACAATTACTCGCAGTGGGTATCGGGATCCAACTATCTCATAGAAGGTATGCAATCTCATTGCAAATTTCAACACTTTGAAATTCCCGATAATATTTTGCCCTAACGTGCTATGACCTTAACGAAAGCCAACAAACCATAGCCCGCTAGTCAAGTTCAACCCGTACATTTCTTGACTGAATTAAACCTACCCGCACGACCCTTGACGAAAGCCAACAAAGCCGTACGACTACCCTAATCCAATCGCATCGTATGCAGCAGATAAGCAGCATATAGCTACCGCACACTACACCTTGACGAAAGCCAACAAATGTAGTACGAATACTATATACAACTTATCTGAAATGACGAAGGGCTACGACAGGTTTTTTCTGAAAACCTATTGCGTAATGAACTTGATATCGTTGTAGAATCAAATGATTTTTAAAATGGAGTGTTTTTTAGGCTTTTCTAGTTTTGCTAAAGGGGTCACTCCCGGTGAAGGGATCGTCGGCCCTTTCCTCATCGAATAAGGTGCAGGATATATCATATATACCGCTGTGCAAAGAAGAAACTATAGAAGCTATCAAAAGACAAATCGAGTGTGTAGCATCTGCCAGTTATTACTAAAGGGGTCACTCCCGGTGAAGGGATCGTTGGCCTTTTCCTCATCGAATAAGGTGCAGGATATATCATATATACCGCTGTGCAAAGCAAGAACTGTAGCTACCTGTTTTATTTTTTAAATTCGATTCCACAACATCTTTAGGTTTCTTTTACTTTCATTAATCATATTAATGAAGTCCCATCATTTAAGTCACCTAAACATCACAGATAAATACGACGTACACTTATACCATCCGTATTCGCCTCGATGTCCCCTCGTGCACCGTTAGGTTAGGTAACTAATGGAAAAGCGGGGCAGGGCTAGCGCGGGTGTAAAACATAAGTAACGTCTATATAATATATCATAAATACTATATACAGTATCCATCACAGCATATCAAATGATCACATCACAGATATCGCAGCAGAATAAACATATGAAACATTGGATATACTAGGACGTCCATGTTTTTAATACGAGCTAGTATAAAACACGGATTCCACGGTCGCGATGAATAGCCAAACCCACACCCCTAGACCTCTACGAGAGCGGCAAGCAACCCTACCAATTATGGAGTTAGGAGACCCGGACTCAACTCCTCGAGTTGGTTTCCCACTGGACTCCAGAACCCGGTTACTTGTGCTCTCCTCCTTGGGTCTATCCTAGTGCGGAAAAGTAAATAATATACAAAAGGTGACATCTTCCGCAACCTGGAAGTGCCCCAATAAAAGAATATTACATACAAGTTTTTACATGAATGAAAATGAAAAACACTCATCTCACATAAAAAAACCCGGCTATTCAAACACGACGATCCAATATAACATATCCAGCAACACATAACATCACATGTCATCAACGTAAGTAAACATGCATATCCCAATTGTCGTTGACATATAACAACGAAACCGGCGATATCATATATTACACTTACGGTCGCAGAAAAGAAAGTGTAAAACTACAACAGTTGGAATCCGCAACCTCCTTAGACATCGCATGCCTAATCAAATGAATTCCTTAGACATCGCATGCCTAACAATTATAAACCCCGCATTTTGGTCTCATTATGGAAAACTCTTTTCAATATCAAGTCGAGCAATTCAACAAGATTCCCGACATCCTGATCGAATGCTCGTCGCAAACTTTAGTAGGCGGCCGCACCCCCGACGCCGTCGACGAAGTGCACCAAGGCGGAACACCACTGCCACGAGCACCATAACGGATGCTTTCGGCGACGGGGTTCTCCTACAGTCACTTGGTCGGGACTATGGGGTGAGGCTGTCTATTAAGTTTACCCGACGAGTATCCGCGTACGCTACGTGATTGCGACGGACTTTTGATCACATCAAAATTCCGTGGCAACCGATCAAGTGAGACTAAACTGCTATGTTTAGAACATTCATTCAGTTATCTCATAACTACTTGTGGATTCCAAATATTGTATCACATTCCAGATAAATAGAAAATGTTAAACTTTCCGATCGAACAATCAAATACCCAAGTATTCCCGAAACAGCTCAACACATGAAATAATTTTGAAAACATTCACTTCATGCCTCAGTACCAACGGTCCAGCCGTAGAAGGGTCAAGCCAACGCCTCACATGTGGCATGCCATACCGCCCCAAACCCTAAGGTTCAAAGGGCAGTTCAAGACGGTCACATAATCGAGTTAAGGTTTGTTGTCTTCTAGAGGGACCATCGCGTTACTTGCACTACTTAGAACGTCATTAAACTACGGAAAAATCCAACAATTGGAAATTTCCCGGCAGGGGAAAAAGTGGGTATTTATATCCGGTCGAACTTTTTAACATGTTCTAAAAATACACGGAAAACAAAGTAAACAAAGTTAAATAATCCGATCAAATCATCGAGTCCCCAATACAACCCCAGAACACTCAACTCTTGAGTCAAAATAAAAATACCCATAAAATATAAATCACAGAAATAGGAATTATGGTGGAAAAATGATGGCCTATATCCTCTGTACGGCCGCGGAACCGCGGCCCAAGCAGGCTATTGCCGCGGTTCCGCGGTGGAATGTACGCATTAGGCAGTCATTTTTCACCACAATTCTTATATTTTCCTGCTGAATTTTTCAGGTATTTTTAATTCAGAAAAATCCACAATTTTCAAAAATATACAGAGAAGGGTTATGGATTAGGGTTTCGGGTTCGATCGGGTTTCTAACTTCGTCTACGCATCGCTTAAGGCTCTAGCTAGTCTCTGATACCACTGTACGGTTCCTAGGCACACTCAAGTGGTTCCATAAGGCATCAACCATGCCAAATTAAAATTTTCCGGTGCCAAGAAACCCTAAACTAGATCGTTAACTAGAGTTTAGGCAAAACTAAATGAAAGTAAATCACATTTACACTAGGTGAACGGAAATACAACCTTTGTAGATCCGGTTCTCCACCTCCATAGCTCCATGACGATGTCCCTTCACTGCGATCATCGGATCCTAGACTCTCGCGGTGGTTTCATCGGAGAAAAGATCGGGCTAGGTCGTTGACTTCGATGCCGAAGATGATCTACGTCGAGGCAACTCAAGATCAAGCTCCAACTTCACCAAGTCATGAAACTTGTGAAGAAAACACCCTATACTACATGGCAAGTGGTAGAGGATGAAGAAATAGGAAGTGGGTTCACTTTGGATTTGGATTTCTCACTTGAAATCATCACTTTGAAATTTTCAAGAGAACTTTCTTCTCTTCATCAAGAAGAAAAGAAGAAGAAAAGAAAAAGCATTATTAAAAAAATAAAATCCAAGTGATTCTTATCATATTTTCAACCATGGTTGAGTGTAGAGAATAAACTATGGTTTAAGTGAATGGTTAGGTTAAAGGAAAGAAACAAAATGGTTACTTATTCAAAGCTTCAACAAAAGACAAAGCAAGCCACCATTTCATTTTCCTTTCCAAAAATAAATGAATAAAAGAATAAATAAAACAAATATAAAACCTAACCATTAACCTAAACATGGTTTAAAATAAACACACACCCAAGTTTGCATGTATCATCAAACATGATACAAACTAGTGCACAAAACTATATCATATATACAATGTGCACATCAAGTGAGAAAATCCATCTTAAGTGAACCAATACTAGTTCATGCAAAGTAATATATCAAATAAATATAATTACACATTAAATCATTAAATCAACACTTGATTTAACGATCCGGTCATATCGCATATGACCGACTAATATCCAATGTATCGACTTATTGAATCAATCCTCGATCCGATAACTAGGTTATATCGCATATAACCAATCGATACATTCATCGCGAGAATAGAATACGGTATCACATACACGCATTATTCTCGGTCCCGCACATATCTCATATGCGCTCCTATTTCGTTTCGCTTGAGCCAGGAAACCACTGTGTAGGACTCTAAAGACTCGTCAATACGCCGGCAGCAGGTGATGATCATATCAAACACCCACAAGCCGCAAGCGGTCTGCTAAACGTAACGGCCACCCGGGTATTGAGCGATCAGAAGATCAACGAGCAAGTCCGCTCACACTCCTGTGAATCCAACCAGTAACACTTACTGTACAGTCCGGTCTCGTCGTCTGATATGTCGCATATCTCGCCTAGGGTTTGTAAACGTCATACCCCAATAGCTCGATAAGTCGTGTCGATATGAGGTATATAACAGTTCGAGAAACTACTGGTAACACTTACCAGTAAATCTCAGCAACCCTGGCCAGGGATTTCCGGTTATAGCCAATCGAACACAGCGCAACATCAACTCCCTATACCGGGAGAGACGAATCCCCTCCTATCGCTCATTGTCTCTATGTGATTCGGGACTGTACCCAAAAACCACCGTTTTGCACACCCTCTTGGACGTGGTAAGGTGGAAATCAAAGCACAGTGGGAATCACACAAGACTCTATGACGATCTCGGGTCTACAGACTAACCTGTACCAGTGTCACCAGAGAACTGCCATCTGACGTAAGGTATAATACCATCTGGGAGTTCTCGGCGAGTCCTTCCAGTGTACCCAGTCTCCACTGAGCACCCGTATATCATCTCTGATGTCAAACACCAATGGATATGGGATCATCCATCGCCCATCTTTATGGGTCGAGAAGGTATACGCTAGTCTACTCTGTTATATCGATGCCCCGTCTCGATACACCCATGACTAGGGACCTTGAAGGATGTACTTATGGACTACCATGTCCCCACTAGTATGATCCACATCATAGTCCAGGTAGTCAAGTACACATCCTAAGGGGTTTACCAACATGTAACAGAGAGACAATCAGTGTACACGTTGAGGTAAAGAGCAACCAGATAGCATACTATCATGTCGAGCAAGAAAGTCCTCCCTATATATGTTCAAGCATCCACTACAATATACATCCTATGTATAGTAATGGCCTCTAGGGCATACATATAACTAACAATCACTTCTCTCCATCCTCGCTCCGACCTTGCAAGAAATCGTTACACATTCATTTTCAATGTCTAGTTTACCAAGTTCGACGTACCCATGTTTTGTTACGAATCTTGAGGGATTTGACCTCATTTCTCAGTGGGTTGATAGATTAGCATAATCGCCTTTTACATATCGGTCATTACAAATTGTGCTAATTTATGTAAGTCCACGTTGCGACCCCCGGTTCTTACGGGGAGGCGGAAACGGTATAAAAATCAAATTTTTAGCGCAAGGGGCAACATGGACTAAGCAAAGTCGGGATCTTTGACTAAACTAAAACTAGCATACTTAGCTAAAGAGAGTTAGCTACTCGGATGGAGATGGTTATACCTAAACTTGAACTCCTTCTCTTCAAGCTCCGATGGTGGTCCGATGGCTCCTTCTCGTCGTCTCCGTACGCCGAAGATAGATCCACTTGAAAGCTCCAACCTTTAGCTCCTTCTTCGTTCTTTGAAGAAACTAGTTCACTTGGTTTGCTAAACCTAGTGAACTAGAATGAGTAGAGAAGATTTAGAATGGGATTTTATCTATGGTTCTTGATTCTCAACTCATGAGACAAGAGAACCATAGATCAAGAGAGGGAGCAAGAGGTTGAGGGTGAGAGCAAGAGGAGAGCTCAAGAACAAGAGAGAGAATGAGCAAGAAAGAATGAGCAAGTATTTTGTCTCTCACCCTCTCATAATCCAAAGCAATGATAACTCATCATATTAACAAAAGTCTTATGTGATGGTTAGAAGCAACCACAACCATATCATTTCATGCACTCATTTTACACAAATGAGCAAGTAAACAAAAGTCTTTGCCATGAAATGATGGCTATGGTCATCATGATGGTCCACTAGTCAAGCCTAGTCAACCGGTCAACAAGTCAACAAAAGTCAACAAGTCACCAAAGTCAACAAGTCAACAAAAGTCAACAAGTCAACAACCATATCACCATAATACTTAATTAATATAATAGTTAATCACATATCATATTCTCATTAGGGTTGAGCATAAAGTCAAAAAGTCAACGGTCAACTGTCAACAACCCTAATGAGAATCCGCTGCCTCTGCCTCCCTGTCAACTGTGCATACACACCCGCATCCGCGTTCCGAGGAACACGAATGCAAACTGGATAAATCCAATCCCATAAGGTACACTAGGATCTGGCTTAAACCAAAGCCCGCTAGTGTAAACTGTCCGGACACTGTACGTGCACAAGTGCACGGATGTGACCGAACCCTGTCGCAAAACCATGCGACCTGTCGCAATACCATGCGACCTCTACTCTTTTGCCTAAAGGCGAAAAGCTTTCTGTGTGGGACTCTAAAGACTCGACACTACGCTGGCAGTGGGTTTAACCACAGACCGCAAGCGGCACTAGCTGTGCGTAACGGTCCCCAGGTAATGCCGACAAGAAGACCGACGAGGCGAAACCCATCTGAACTCCTACTGAGCCTGAGTGCGACATTCTCCGTACAGTCCGGTCTGTTCGTCTGATACATCGCATGGCGGGCCTAGGGGGCGGTAAACGTCAGTCCCCCAATAGCGGTACAAGTCGTGCCGGAGCGAAGCCCAAAACACCCTGAGATAACGCTGGAAACCTACCAGTATATCTCGTTTGCCCTGGCCAGGGACTACTCGTGTAATGGCTCTCCGAGACACAGCGCGATGTCAACCCCCAATACCGGGAGAGACGAATCCTGTCTAACCGTCACTGCCTCCAAGTGCTTCGGGACTGCACCCAACCACTACCTGTTTGCACGACTCCTTTGAGCCGTGGTAGGGTAGTGATCAAAGTACAGTGGGAACACACCCGAGGCGAAGTGACAGTGTCAAGTCAGCGGACTAAGCTGTACTCATGTCACCTGGGAACTGATAACTGACGATAGGTATAATACCAACTAGTCAGTTCCCGACGAGTCCTGTCCAGTGTACCCGTAACCTAACGAGCACCCACATACTATCTCAAGTACGACGTACTGACGGCTGTGGGACAGACCGTCTCCCACACTGGGATGAGAAGCGCATGCGCTGGTCTACTCCGGAGTATCGATGCCCTGTCTCGATAGTCCTGCGACCAGGGACCTGCATAAGGATGTGCTTATAGATTACCCAGCCCCACTAGTGTGACGGCCATCACATCGCTGGTAATCAAGCAAAGATCCTAAGGGCTCTACTAATGTGTATAGGCGATATACTAAAATAAACACATGTACACATTGAAGTAGAAACAAACCAAGTAGCATACTACTATTTTGAGCAAGATTGTATATACAAGGTGAATATCCCAAGCATCCATTAAGTAATATACAAACTAGTATGATACAGTAATGGCCTCTAGGGCATATACACTAACAATCTCCCACTTGCACTAAGGCCATGTACTGGCGTATCGAAGACCTATCATCTCGATCAGCCGCTCAAACTGAGTCTGGGGCAGGGCCTTGGTGAATGGATCAGCAGTGTTATCTTCTGAAGCGACTCTCCGAACCTCGATCTCCTGGCGATCTACGATCTCCCTGATCAGGTGATACCGCCTCAAGATGTGCCTGGATCTCTGATTGGACCTGGGTTCCTTCGCTAAAGCTATAGCCCCGTTGTTGTCGTAATACAGAGGTATTGGATCAACAATGGACGGAACCACCTGAAGTTCTTTCAAGAACTTTCTCATCCAGACAGCTTCTTTTGCGGCATCAGATGCAGCGATGTATTCCGCTTCCATCGTCGAGTCTGCAACGGTTTCCTGTTTGGAACTCTTCCAACACACCGCCCCTCCATTGAGGGTAAAGACAAAACCCGACATGGACTTGGAATCATCCTTGTCACTCTGGAAGCTGGAGTCAGCAAAGGCCTTGATCTGGAGGTCTTTTCCGCCATACACCAAGAACATCTCCTTAGTCCTTCTCAGGTACTTGAGAATGTTCTTTACCGCTATCCAGTGTTTCTCCCCTGGGTTAGACTGATACCGGCTTACCACACTCAGTGCATAAGCTACATCCGGTCTGGTACACAACATCACATACATTATAGAGCCTACCGCAGAAGCGTAGGGTATAATAGACATGCGATCCCTCTCCAAATCAGTCTTGGGAGACATCTCTTTAGAGAGGGTGATCCCGTGACAAGCCGGTAGGTTACCGCGCTTGGAATCTTCCATACTGAACCTCTTCAGTATGGTGTCGATGTACCTGGACTGTGAAAGTCCTAATATCCTCTTGGATCTGTCACGGTAGATCCGGATACCCAGAATGTATGAGGCATCACCCAGGTCTTTCATGGAGAACCTGTGTGACAAGAACCCCTTGACAGATTGTAGCATAGGAATGTCATTTCCTATTAAGAGAATGTCATCCACGTACAAAACGAGGAATACTACAGTTCTCGCTACAAATCTACTATAGATGCATGGTTCATCTGGATTTTTGATAAAGCCAAATTCTTTGACCGTCTCATCAAGGCAGATGTTCCAACTCCGCGATGCCTGCTTTAGTCCATAGATGGACTTAAGCAACTTGCACACCTTTCCGCTGCTCCCACTCTGAATGAAACCCTCTGGCTGGTCCATATAGACACACTCCTCTAAATTTCCATTTAGAAAAGCTGTCTTTACGTCCATTTGCCAGATCTCATAATCGTGGAAGGCAGCAATGGCAAGAAGGATCCGAATGGATTTCAGCATGGCTACTGGAGAAAAGGTTTCGTCGTAGTCCAAGCCAGGTCTTTGACGAAAACCCTTTGATACCAGCCTAGCTTTATAGGTCTCAACCTGTCCATCTACACCAATCTTCCTTTTGAAGATCCACTTGCATCCTACGGGTTTTACCCCGTCTGGAGCAATGTCCAACGTCCATACCTTGTTGGTATACATGGACTCCATTTCGGTCCGCATTGCATCCAGCCATTTCACTGAGTCAACGCTCTGAACGGCCTGCTGGAAGTTAGTAGGCTCATCATAATCTATGATGCAATCCTCTCTATCCCCGTCTATGAGAAAACCGTAGTATCTCTCGGGCGGATGAGACTGCCTACTACTCCTGCGGAGTGGCGTAGGAATGTCCTGTTCTTCCGAACCCTCTGGTTCCACTAAACCTTCAGTAATAGTCCGTGGTTCTGGAATTTCTTCCAGTTCTACTGCGCTCCCACTTATTTCTTTTTCTATGAACTGGTGTTCTAGAAAGTGGGCATGACGAGAAACAAGAACTTTTTGTTCCTCTTCACAGTAGAAGAAATATCCCTTGGAATTCTTTGGATATCCCACAAACTTGCACAGTACTGAGCGTGCCTCGAGCTTGTCCGCATGCTGCTTTTTGACAAAAGCTGGACTTCCCCATATCTTAATGTGATTAAGATGGGGTCTCTTCCCACACCACATCTCAAATAGCGTAGTAGGCACAGTCTTAGTGGGAACTCGGTTCAAAAGGTATGCGGCTGATTCTAGCGCATATCCCCAGAATGATCGCGGCAACTCAGCGTTACTCATCATGGACCGCACCATATCCAATAGGGTGCGGTTCCGTCTCTCCGATACACCGTTATGTTGCGGGGTGTATGGAGGAGTAAGCTGAGAGAGAATTCCATTCTCTTTTAAATAGCCCAGGAACTCGGCACTTAAGTATTCTCCACCTCGATCCGATCTTAGAATCTTAATACTTTTGCCGGTCTGTTTCTCCACTTCATTCTTATACTCCTGGAGTTTTCCAAAGGCCTCGGACTTATGTTTCATTAAGAAGACATAACCGTACCTTGAGAAGTCATCCGTAAAAGTAATGAAGTAAGAATGTCCGCTTCGGGCATGTGTAGACATTGGACCGCACACGTCACTGTGTACGAGTCCCAAGAGCTCGCTCGCTCTTACTCCATGTCCAGTAAACGGAGTCTTTGTCATCTTTCCTTTGAGACAAGATTGACAAGTGGCATACGATTGATATTCGAACGCATTCAAATATCCTTCTGTATGTAACTTAGTCAACCTTCTCTCATTGATGTGACCCAATCTACAATGCCATAAGAAAGTCTGATTTATTTCTGGAGACTTTCTTTTGTGTGTATTCTGGACGTTGAAAATTTGTGGTTGGTTTAACACGTATATACCATTACTCAATGTACCTGACCCAATCAAAACTTGATTAAGGTGAATGTTTACAACATTACTTACAAACGCAAATTCATAACCTTCTTTAGAAACTAAAGATACAGAAATGATATTACAAGTTGCGTTGGGTACAAAAAAGCAATTACACAAAACCAAAACATGTCCATCTGACATTCCCAGGTGATAGTCCCCCACGGCTTTAGCATCCATGCTAGCTCCGTTTGCAACTTTGAGGGTCATGTCACCTGCCTTCAAAACCCTACGGTTTCTCAACGCCTGCAAAGAATTACAGATATGAGATCCTGATCCGGTATCCAATACCCAGGAAGTAGAGTTTATTGAAAGACAATTTTCAATAACATACACACCTGAAGCTGAAGCTGCAACCTGCTTCAATTCCTGTGTTCTGGCCTTCCAGGCCCTGCAATCATTCTTCCAGTGTCCTTTCTTATGACAATAGAAGCATTCTTCCTTATCCACAAGCTTCCCCGCTATCTTTTGTTGCTTTACCTTTTCCCTTCGTATCCACTTTACTAACACCGCCCCTTGGTTTGGCGGGGGCCTTCTTCTTCTTTCCCTTGGCTTTCGCCTTGGACCTAGAAGAAGATGATCCTCCTACAAACAAAGTGGATGTATCCCTACCTTTCTGTAGGGTGCCCTCTGCGCTCCTCAGCATGTTGAGGAGCTCTGAAAGTTCAACCTCTTTTTCTTGTAAGTTGAAGTTCAGTATAAACTGGGCGTAAGTGGAAGGAAGGGACTGGAGAACTATATCCGTATATAGCTCACTCTCCAATGTGATCCCTAGGTCAGCGAGCTCCTCAATGAAGCCGATCATCTTTAGCACGTGCTCGGCTACTGATGATCCGACGGCCATTCTTGTCGAAAATAACTTTTTCGACGCTTCGTATCTTGCGATACGTGATTGCTCTCCATACAGTTCTTTTGTATGGAGCAATATGGACTCTATGTCCATATTCTCATGCCTCCTCTGATGTTCGTTGTCCATCGAGGCAAGCAGGAGGCACTTGGCCTTCGCGCTATCAATCTCCCAAGTCTTGCGGATTTCCTTATTCGCGACACTGGAAGTTGGACCAGGGACAGGGGGAGCTTTGGTGGTAAGAAGATACCCCAGCTTGTCATAAGTGATTGCTATCTTGACATTCCTGAGCCAATCTTTGTAGTTTGGCCCTGTCAGTTTGTTTTTATCTAGGAGTAACTTAAGTCCAGTCATGTTGATTGGTCGCTGCAATTAGGAGAGAGAAGAAGAAACACTCAGCATGATGCTCTTGCAAGTTTAGAGTGGTTTTTAGTTTGTCTAAACAGGATGGCTCCCACTGTTTCTCGAATCCCTCCTCAAACCATAAAGGAAGAATTAGTCAGGATCAATCCCACCGTACAATACTTGCTTAACCGTTCAGCCAGGCCGGTGTCGGTACTTCGAGGGAGGTTTTCCAACGCTTTCGCGAAGTTCCTTAATTAGAGAACCTCTTTTCCCTGGGGGCGTAGCCCCGCTAACACCTTTCTAGGCACCTACTAGGTTTATAGCATTGATCGATTAGTGAGAAATTTCCCGAGGAGTAGCATATACTCACAGTAGGATCGGGATCCAAATATCATCGCGTGACGAAACTGAAGGAATCCTACCAGAATCATCACACTCCAAATGGTATGCAAATCTAGCAAGTTTCAGTACTTATGAAACTCCCGATGTGGATTTTTGCCCCATGCTCTTATGACCTTGACTTTGGCCAAAATATCATAAGTCACATGTCAAGTTCTACCCGTCATTATCCAGGTTAATTTGGATCCATCCGTACCTACCCTTGACTTTGGCCAAAATGGCAGTACGACTGTCCCAAACCAACGCATCTATCTATGCTACACATGAACACCCAATAGCTACCAATCACTGTGCCTTGACTTTGGCCAATATACACAGCTTGAATACTATTGACTATTCATGTGAAACGACGGAGGGCTACGGATGGTTTTGGCAAAACCGTGAACGTAGTGAACTTGATTTGGTCGATGGAACGAGATAGCTTTTAAAAGGAGTGGCTCAAGCTCCGCATTTAAAAGTTGTTTTTGAAAAGAACCGAGTGGTTTTTCGAGAGTGTTCCAACGACTTTAACTTGGTTTATTATCTTGCATTAGTTCTTTTAATGCGTGATATTCTTGCATTAGTTCTTTTAATGCGTCCCATCATATAATCCTACCATTGCAGAAAACAACCAAAATATGACGTACGCTTATGCCATTCGCATTCGCCACGGGGCCCCGTCATTACCCGTTAGGTTACTTAACTAACGACAGAGCGGGGGCTGGGCTAGCGCGTCTGTAAAACATAAGCAACGCCTAAATAATATCATATATAGATATACTGCAATGATAAACATTTCAGATCTCAGATAAATACATTGGATATACTAGCAATCTGTAATTTGTACGAGCCTGTAACAAAAACAGATAACACGGTCGCGGTGAATAGCCAATACCCCACCCAAGACCCCTACGGGTGCGGCAAACTACCCGCCAAGTACCCGAAGCGTAGCAACCTCCCTCATCTCCATGAGTAGGCCACTCGACACTTCGGCATACCCGGTAGTTTGTGCACCCCTCCATGGGTCTATCCTAGGAGCAAAAACAGTAAAAAGAAATTATACAATGACGGCTACAACCCCGACCCGGTTGTGCGGCCATACAAATAATTATTACATCAATTTACAAATTTACATGAATTGCAAGAAAAGAAAACTCTCGTCTCACAACCCCCGGCTATTCACCCGCGATAATCCAACATATTTATATACACATTCCAATATCAAACACAGATCATGTATAACCCCGACCAATCGACTTATAGCGATTAGCCGACGTTCAATACATGCAAGCATCACAGATATAACCATCATAGTCAAAGTGCAGTGAAGTTCGGAAAAATACGGAATTATAGGACCCCAAAAGGAAATTTCTTTTCTGGAAAATCTGGGGACATATAATATATTTCAAAAATCCCAAAACTAACACAGACACACACTGCACGAAAAACGATGCAGAGAAGACGACAAACCGCGGCGCTTCCGCGGCACATGCCTACCTCGTGCGGCGGAAGCGCGGCGGTTTGAACGAAACAGTGGACCGTTTTTCATGGGTGTTCACACAAAACCCTGAGCCGAATTTAGGAGTATAAAGTTTTTCATTTTGACCAGAAAAAATTTCAACAGAAACTCAGGTTTTGTAAAAGTTTGGTTTTTTGATTTTTCCGGTTCCGAACTTCGTTACACTTCACTACCAAGCTAGTTTAAGTTTAGTTAGGCTCTGATACCACTGTAAGTCCACGTTGCGACCCCCGGTTCTTACGGGGAGGCGGAAACGGTATAAAAATCAAATTTTTAGCGCAAGGGGCAACATGGACTAAGCAAAGTCGGGATCTTTGACTAAACTAAAACTAGCATACTTAGCTAAAGAGAGTTAGCTACTCGGATGGAGATGGTTATACCTAAACTTGAACTCCTTCTCTTCAAGCTCCGATGGTGGTCCGATGGCTCCTTCTCGTCGTCTCCGTACGCCGAAGATAGATCCACTTGAAAGCTCCAACCTTTAGCTCCTTCTTCGTTCTTTGAAGAAACTAGTTCACTTGGTTTGCTAAACCTAGTGAACTAGAATGAGTAGAGAAGATTTAGAATGGGATTTTATCTATGGTTCTTGATTCTCAACTCATGAGACAAGAGAACCATAGATCAAGAGAGGGAGCAAGAGGTTGAGGGTGAGAGCAAGAGGAGAGCTCAAGAACAAGAGAGAGAATGAGCAAGAAAGAATGAGCAAGTATTTTGTCTCTCACCCTCTCATAATCCAAAGCAATGATAACTCATCATATTAACAAAAGTCTTATGTGATGGTTAGAAGCAACCACAACCATATCATTTCATGCACTCATTTTACACAAATGAGCAAGTAAACAAAAGTCTTTGCCATGAAATGATGGCTATGGTCATCATGATGGTCAACTAGTCATGCCTAGTCAACCGGTCAACAAGTCAACAAAAGTCAACAAGTCACCAAAGTCAACAAGTCAACAAAAGTCAACAAGTCAACAACCATATCACCATAATACTTAATTAATATAATAGTTAATCACATATCATATTCTCATTAGGGTTGAGCATAAAGTCAAAAAGTCAACGGTCAACTGTCAACAACCCTAATGAGAATCCGCTGCCTCTGCCTCCCTGTCAACTGTGCATACACACCCGCATCCGCGTTCCGAGGAACACGAATGCAAACTGGATAAATCCAATCCCATAAGGTACACTAGGATCTGGCTTAAACCAAAGCCCGCTAGTGTAAACTGTCCGGACACTGTACGTGCACAAGTGCACGGATGTGACCGAACCCTGTCGCAAAACCATGCGACCTGTCGCAATACCATGCGACCTCTACTCTTTTGCCTAAAGGCGAAAAGCTTTCTGTGTGGGACTCTAAAGACTCGACACTACGCTGGCAGTGGGTTTAACCACAGACCGCAAGCGGCACTAGCTGTGCGTAACGGTCCCCAGGTAATGCCGACAAGAAGACCGACGAGGCAAAACCCATCTGAACTCCTACTGAGCCTGAGTGCGACATTCTCCGTACAGTCTGGTCTGTTCGTCTGATACATCGCATGGCGGGCCTAGGGGGCGGTAAACGTCAGTCCCCCAATAGCGGTACAAGTCGTGCCGGAGCGAAGCCCAAAACACCCTGAGATAACGCTGGAAACCTACCAGTATATCTCGTTTGCCCTGGCCAGGGACTACTCGTGTAATGGCTCTCCTAGACACAGCGCGATGTCAACCCCCAATACCGGGAGAGACGAATCCTGTCTAACCGTCACTGCCTCCAAGTGCTTCGGGACTGCACCCAACCACTACCTGTTTGCATGACTCCTTTGAGCCGTGGTAGGGTAGTGATCAAAGTACAGTGGGAACACACCCGAGGCGAAGTGACAGTGTCAAGTCAGCGGACTAAGCTGTACTCATGTCACCTGGGAACTGATAACTGACGATAGGTATAATACCAACTAGTCAGTTCCCGACGAGTCCTGTCCAGTGTACCCGTAACCTAACGAGCACCCACATACTATCTCAAGTACGACGTACTGACGGCTGTGGGACAGACCGTCTCCCACACTGGGATGAGAAGCGCATGCGCTGGTCTACTCCGGAGTATCGATGCCCTGTCTCGATAGTCCTGCGACCAGGGACCTGCATAAGGATGTGCTTATAGATTACCCAGCCCCACTAGTGTGACGGCCATCACATCGCTGGTAATCAAGCAAAGATCCTAAGGGCTCTACTAATGTGTATAGGCGATATACTAAAATAAACACATGTACACATTGAAGTAGAAACAAACCAAGTAGCATACTACTATTTTGAGCAAGATTGTATATACAAGGTGAATATCCCAAGCATCCATTAAGTAATATACAAACTAGTATGATACAGTAATGGCCTCTAGGGCATATACACTAACAATTTATACACTCCATCTCTACCCTCAAGTTCGTATTCAACTTCTTTCTCCTACTTTCATTGGTTCTTCTTCTAATCTTCCTTTAATGATAGCGAGTGTTAATGAATCACAATCCGATATTTTGAATTCGATAATTCTAGAAAAACAACTTGATTTAGACTCTTTTGAGAATAAGGTAGATGAGCCTTACGAGTCTCCTACCTCCGAAATTTTTCAAAAAATCAAGTGTGTTGAATTCTGGCACGACACTTATTGACATTGAAATGTTCAATCAGACCATCGATGAAAGTTTCGAAGATATTTTCGCCGACGAACTCGCATTCCTAAATGACACGGATTTTGTGATTAATCAACCTCCACCAAAAGAAGTCGAACCACCACCATTTCTTCTTATCCTATACGAGAATGTGACTATTCTTTCCATTCCTAATCATCCACATTCTCGTTTCCGTTCACCATTATTGTTTCGTCTCTACAAATCGAGACGTAAACCTTTTCCATTACACCACTTATCTTTACCCCATTTCTTCCTGACTCTATACAACATGTTCTTTCTCCAACCGGCACTTTATAACGATAAAATTTTTGAGAGGTTGGTGCAACTTTTGGCCTGTGTAAGGCCTTGTATAGCTTGATACTGTGTTTTTCTCCCCCTAACTCTGAACTTTAACACTTAAACAGTGGAAACACTGTTTCACTTAAGTTTGGGGGGGACCTTTTTGTATATATATATTTTGTTTTCTTTTAATAAAAAAATTTAAAAAAATAATAATAATAAATAAACAAACAGGGGAGTGCCGACAATTTTGACCCTTTTGGTGTAGCATGACAGTGAGGGCACTGTCAAGTTTAAGTTTGGGGGTGTGCTCGGTAAGCTTTCTTCCTTCGCATTCATGTGTATATTTTTGCATTTGCATACTTATTTTAAAACCCATAAAAATCAAAAATTAAATTTTTTTTTTTGAAAATTGGCGGTTGACTAGTTAGGAAAAACTAGATCCTAAACTTAGTAAATTGAAAACCCTAAAAAAAAACTTTCTTAAAGTTTAATTGTAGAAAATATACGTCCTTGTAGTTTATTTAGAAATAGGCAAATTTTGAGTTCAGTTCTTGGGCTAAATCGAAATAAGAGAAGAGTATCGAAAGCTCTATTTGAAGTATAAGTCTGAAAAATAATTCTGAACCTTAAGTCCAAATTCTAAAAATATATACCCTACTATACGCACTTACACACATCTTGAAACTTGGGATAGTAGAGGATACCTTGAAATGCTCTTGTCTAAAATTCTTAGTATAAAGGAAAATAAAATAAAAGTATAAGTGGTGAATAAAGAGATAAAAAAAATGAACACTTTTGTATTAATTGCTTAAGGCAGCATAAATAAAAAAATATAGCGAGGGTGCTTTATCACCTAGTGCCTTAGACCAACTGGTTTGGGAGTCACTGCTAAGACTTAGGTGTTGCAAGACGAGGAATTACGCCTAAATAGAAAGCACATTTTGTAATCAGTCGTTTAGTACCTCAAGAAGTATTAACGGTCGCATGAAAGATGTGTGAGCAATTTCATCTAGAATTCACCAACTAAAAAGTATTTTGGAAGATGGACAAGAGTATGATAGCTTGAATTGAATTTCCAACTGTAGGGGTGATAATTACACACACGTAGGGAAATATGATTGGAGTTTGGAGGAGAGATAGGAATAAAAGATAGGGCTTATATCTTCAGTAGAGATAATAAAAATTCATGAGTTAAGATTGAGCCTTAGAAGGAAAACTCAGGAGATGCTGAAAGATTTATAAATTGACAAAACGTATATAATCTTAAGTTAAATGAAAAAGAAGTGTCAAAAATACGGGTCGATGATTTCTAAGTTGAAGATGATAGAATTTCTTGCTAGAATACTGAATTGAAGAACGGCCAAATTGATCGGATTTTGTGGGTAGTATCCGCTGAAAACCCTCAGGAGACAACACTCCTCCTACTAGGGACACCTAGAGGTTTAACGGCTTGTTGCACGAGCTCAGCGCAATCGCGTTCCTTGCGAAAGTGAGGTTAGGAATTTTTGAGAATAAAATTGCCTTTGCTCGGGACGAACAAAAGATAAGTTTGGGGGTATTTGTTCATATCAGATATTTGCATTTTTATACCGCCCATTCTTAATCACATTGCATATAGGTAGGTACTTTTGATCCATGTCTGCTAAATAGTTGTAGATTACAAGTTCTCAGCTCTTTACAGTGAAATTTATGAAAAGTCGCAATGTGGGACTACGACCAACAAACAGAGAAATACGGGTTTCCGCACACAATCTGTATAATATCGCCTACCAGTTCAAGGAACAAATGGAAAATCATTAGGCATTTCAATGCACAAAACACAAAGGAAGCACAAGATCCAAGACTTCAATGCGGAGCTCAAGGTAAGAGTCCATATCATTCTACACTGTGGGAAATCTAGAAGGAGATTGAAGAGATTTTGAGAAACCAAGTGAATAAAACAGAAGATGAAAGCAACATGGAGAAACCCTGAAGAGATGGCCCCATGATTCCACCAATTGGCCGCGGAACCGCGGCCAATCAGGCACTTCTGCCGCGGAACCGCGGCCGTGTTATGCACGGGTCGTTGGCAATGTCAGTGCTTTGATTCGGCTCTCTTGGGGTAGTTTTGTAAATTAGTGATTGGATCAGAATGTAAACCTAGGTTTCTTATCTATAAATAGGAGAGCTCAAAGCCAAATTGTTGTGCCTCTTTTTGGTGTGCCTCTTTTGAGAATGCCTCTCTTTATTTTTATGCCTCTTTTTAATTTCTAGATCTTAAAATTTAAACTCCATTGTAATGCATTTTTTTGAGAGGTCATCAATAAAGTAAGTCTTTTTTTATTTATTCATCTCGCATTCTTTTTATTGCATTTTAAATACCTGAATTTTTTAATTGTTAATCTAGTGGTAAAATTAATCTGCAATTTCTTATTTTGATCTTTATTTTAAATATTTTAATGAGTGAGTAACTCCCCACTTGTTAGGATAGGAGAAGGAAGGTTTGAGAGAAGAAAATCTCTCTCACTCATTTCTTTGCCCAATAATTTTAAATACAGACTCCCTTTAATTCAACCTCAATCCGCTCACTACTCCACCCTATCCTATATGATAGCGGTGATTCCCTAGTTAGACTAGTTGTGGTTAAATTATCCGGAGGTTAGGGCTAAGAGCCAAGAACGGACGGACAAGGACCAAAAGGAAGAAACTAAGCATGGAAAGCCTAGCTTAGACTTGTAAGTTTCTTCCTACTCGTGCTAATCCTCATTGTTGCCGATTACCCTAACACCTATATTCATAACTAAGGCTTTGAAAGATGTGAGAAGATTCCTATCTCGAACTAACCTAATCCTAATCCTAACAAGCTTTTTATCAACTTATTCTCATTCATAGATCTTAAAACAAAACCTATCCAATCACCGGATTTAACTCATTAAAACATAAAGAAAAGGATTTCATCTCCCTATGGATCGACTCGTACTCAACCGGCTAGCTACCAAGCGACACCGTCTTGATTGCGGTAAATTAAACGTAGAAAATCTTTATCAATCAGCCGTCAATAATAGTGCAGTGTCCAATGGGTACAAGTCCAAGTACAACAAGTAATAATATGCAATGAAGTTTATGCACAAACTCTATATATGCAATATAAACATGCGACTAATATCATATCATATCTAACCCAGACGCATAACGCCATGGAGGCGATTCTCCTGTAGATGTTAAATCTACTCACAACGATCCCGGCTAAGTAAAGCCAACCACTCGCTTCCCCTTCTTTGCAGCGTCCGAAGTCCTCGCCTGCGATCCTAAAATCACATAACAACAAAGCAAGTGTATATATTAGCAATCGACCAATAACACGTACAAACTACGTTTGACCGGCGCACCAACTCCAAACATACTCTCAAGTGTTTATCTAGTAGCTAACACACGTAGCGACACTACAAAACTAACCCAAGAGCAACAGATACACAATGATATGAACCGTATCGGATGACGTAACGCGCGTAATCGAAACACTAGAAAACAAGCAAAGTGATCCCAGATTTCGTTACACAAACAATTTGTAAAAGTTACACATACCACAAGACCACACACAACCCCAGAGACCCCCACACCAAAACACCATACCCAACTAAATAGTCTGGCCGCAAATTGCGGCCAGAAGCAATATATTTGCGGCCTCATCTTTGTGGAATGGTCTCAGATTTTTATGGTGGGTTCTAGGTCACTACACTAGGTCACTGTGATGGGAACATTTCCAACAAATACCTGGTTTGATAGCAGATCATCCAAGACACAAATCTACACTAAAAATACGATATTTACCCGAAACTAAACTTTACCCGTTCTAAACTGAAACTAATATGCTACGCAACACTAAAAAGACTTAATTAACAGATAGAGATCATTACCTACTCCTACAAGCTCAAAGATCCTAGCTTTCCAAGCTCCAAAGCATCTAAGAGGCAAAACAAGGTTTATGAAGTGATTTGGGTGATGTTTAATGAAGTTTGTGATGGTTTTGTGATGGAAGTGATAAGGGTTCAGTTGAGAGTGAGAAAAGATGAAGAAAATGATAAAGAGATAGTAAAGATGAGAGAATGAGAGTGTGTGAGTGAGTTAGAGAGAGAGAATAAGGTTGAGTGTACCAAGCATTAACTCTTCATTAATGCAAGCATGCTCTCCTCAATAGTCACCATGTCACCTCCACCAAAAACAAAACCCAAAACAAAGAAATATCTCTCTCACAACAAAATATCAAGGATTTAGGGTTAAGTAAATCAAGGATTAGGATTAGCTTAAGTTGTCATGGTTGCTAAAACTAGATTAACACAAACAAACCCTCACATTAACATGCACACGTGCATGCAAGCCATAACAAATAATAATAAATTATTAACTAAATATTATAAAATGTGAGAAACCCAAATTGGTAAACTTTTTACCAAAAACCCGCATTATCGCCTAATTAACACTAATCACAAATCTAAGGCATTATAGGGGGACCGAATGGCTGGGACCACTCCCCAAGACCACCACAAGGTGGTCTTTGTGGTAGGGACCCGAAACTGCCTCACCGTCGGCAGTTTCGGGTCTACCTCACCCCCTGGCCACCTCGTGCTGGCTTCAGGGGTAGGGTACCCCATCTAGGCCCCCCGACTCGAAGTTAATTTCGTGCTCTAACTCCTTGTGAAGGTTCGGGCACATTTCGTTTTGATTCGGACTTCCGAATTGGCTTTAAACGGTCAGTTTTTGGAACTTTAGCTCACTATTTTTTCATGGTTTTGGAAATTGGTTTAGTTTGCTAATTGCGTGCGGAATTCTATGTCGTAGTTTTCAGTACATACATTACTATCTGCGACCGTGAATGTAATTAGAGCGGTACAACTTGTCTAATTGCTATATATTCTTTTATACGAGTTTGCAAACGTGACATTCATGTTGATGCTCTGTGTTGTGTTTTGGTTGTGGTTGGATTGTCATGGTGGATAACCAATGGTGCAATAGTAGTAGAGTTTAGTTTCATTTGTAAATTTAATATTGCGGGGCGAGCGTCCGACATGGGGACTGCCGTCACTGTCTGTTTGTATATTATTTGTTTGGGGTACGACCGGGTTGAGGTCGATGTCACCCTTGTACATATTATTTTCTTTTCTGTACTAGGATTACCCCATGATGGAGTGCACGAAAAGCCTGGTTCAGGACGGCAACGGGTCCACATCTCATGACGTTGAGACGGAGGGGACCTTACTCTAGAATTGGCGAGCTATTCTCCACACTCGTAGGGGGTATAGGTTGACCCACGAAGAGGTGCCCAAGTTACCAGATTCTGTGAAGTGCTGGGTGGCCCATTCACGTTGTTGATTGGGGTTGCCTCGCTTCTGGGATTGGTGGGTAACTTTCCGCACTCGTAGGGGTTTAGGTTTTCATTGGACAAGCTATCCACACAATAAGGGAACGTCGGGTCTCATTTGCGGCTCAAATGAATCCCGAAGCTCCAGGATTATCCACCACTCTGTGTTGATTGGCTGAGATTCTGTGATGTTGTTATATAACATGCCTGGGACGATTGTTATATATATATTTATATATATACTAGTAGATGTTGTATATGTTTTGCACCCGCGCTAGTCCAGCCCCCGGTCTGTCGTTAGTTAAGTAACCTAATGGGCGATGACGTGGCCCAGTGGCGAATGCGGGTGGCATATACATATATCATATTTTTCGTTCCTTTCTGTGGTATGATATGTTTAATTGATGAGACTGCGTTGATTCTGATCAATGGAAGGATAAAACAAACCTATTTGATGTTGGTGGAACCAAGTTTTTTGAAAAATAGACATTACAAACGTTTTCTTTTGTTTTACATAGTGGTATTCGGTTATGAATATCCAACACCTCATTCTATGAGGCAAGGGTCGAGATCCCTTTATCGGGAGTGACCCCTTGAGCAGAAGTTTGCGTCAACGTAATAACTTCACTGTAGTCGATTATTTTTGCTTTGCATTGTGGTATTCTGTTTGGAATATCCTGCACCTCATTCGATGGGGAAAGAGCCGAGATCCCTCCACCGGGAGTGACCACTTTAGCAAAAGTTTGCGCCACTATATATTTGAAAAACCACTTGGATTCCTTCAATGATATCAAGTTCATTACGTTAAAGGTTTTTCGCCAAAAACCAGTCGTAGCCCTCCGTCATTTCTTACAGGTTTTACTTAGTATTCATGCTGTCTATGGTGACCTCTGTCAAGGCACAGTGCTTGGTATCTGGGTAATGCTTGTTTGTTGCATAGATATGTGATTATTCAGGACAGTCGCACGGTCATGTTGACCTCTGTCAAGGGCTCGTGCGGGTGGGTCTAAGTTAATCTAGGACAATGACGGGTTGAAGTTGACTTGCGACTTATGATATGTTGACCTCTGTCAAGGTCATAAGCCGCTTGGGGAAAAAATCACATCGGGGGTTTTAAACATACAGGAAACTTTCCAGGCATGCGCATACATTCTGGAGTATGGTGACTTGAGTGAATTCCATCAAGTTATCATGCGATGATAGTTAGATTCTGATTCCCACTGATGAGTTGGTTTACTCCTCGGGTGATTTTAGATGATCCCAACTAATTCTTCTTTTAGGATGGGAGGAGAATTCGAGGAAACGGTGGAAGACATCCTGATTAGATAAAGTGATTAACCATTCTGATCTAGGTTAGAGTCCATACTGAGTGTTTCTTTTCTCTCTCTCTCTCTCTCTCTGGCAGCGACCATGGACCGACCCTAGACTAAAACTCATGGACCAAGTTAACCGAACATTCTTAAATCACATTGGCTTTTGGATTTTCACAGTTGCATATATCATTGACACTCCTACTTCACCTTTGAATTTCTCCGGAACATTCTGTATCACTACGAAGATCCACATTTATTGGATATGACCATCGTATAGTTACATACGAACTCGAAGAAACTTGTTTCAGATTCGAGGATGGTTTCCGGTTCTTTACTACTATTCAGTTGACTTTTCCCTTTACCTTCTCTCAGGATGTGTGGGCTCCTGATATTAGGAGATACACCTATTACGCTTATCGGATAGTCTTCTACCAAACTATAGGCTGGTGCCGAAAGGTAAGGAAGGAAGAAAACCAATTAGCCTAAGTGTGGTTTACAGAAGGTAACAAGTAAAGACAAATAAAGGGATTAGAAAGATAGCAAAGTAAATTGCGACTGCTATCATTCACGACGAAGCCGCGTATATCATCGCCAGTCCTACTTCACATTTTCATTTTTCTGGAACATTCCGCATCACTACGAAGATCCACATTTATTGGATAAGCCATCATATAGTTACATACGAACTCGAAGCAACTTGTTCCAGTTCGAGGATGGATTCCTGTTCAGGAGAAATCGAATAGGATTATTCGAGTTGTCTTTTATTTTTTACCTTCTCTCAGGTTGCGAGGGCTCCTAGGATTAGGAGGGTACACCTATTATGCTTATTGGATAATCTTCTTCCAAACCATAGGCTGGTGCCGAAAGGTAGGGAAGGAAGAAAACCATATAGCCTAAGGGTGGTGTACAGAAGGTAATAAGTAAAGACAAATAAAGGGATTGGAGAGATGATAAGGAAATATACGGTTACAGTCATGAATCTGGATAGTGGAAGAGATATTACTAGGAATACCCGGATACCCCTTCAAAACATTTTCATGTTTCAGTTTCGCTGTGAGTTGTTAATTGAAAACTGATTTCCCAATTAGATTCTTACTTCAGGGTATGTATTTGCCAGATTTGATTTTCATATCTGTATACTATTACAGATGATGAGTGGGAGTAAGATATTTGGAATTAAGTGATTATATCCTCATTATATCGGAATTCGTTGTAATTGGTGATATTTGAGGAAATCACTTGGGTTGTTGCCTGATAGCAAATATTTGGTTTTGAATATCCGTTGTTATGCACCAATTTCAAACCGATATATCTGTACATTTATTTTATAAAGCTAGATATGACTTTTTGAAATTATGTCTATGACATTTACCTATACTAGTTGATGATTGGGTAAGGAGCATTCAACAACGGTATAATTCTTCTTAACCATAGTGCAGTTTTCAACCTACGACGCACAGGGTATGAGTTATTTAACTCAAGGGACTTATACAAAGTATTGTATATTGTTCAGTGTCCATTAGGACAAAGGGGTTGGTGCTCGTACAATTTTCTGTTTACTTATGACTTCTCCAATTTTAGACAAGTATTTCGCTGAAATACAAGGTCCAAGTTTTGAGAAGTTATAGGTATAAGAATAAAGTAATGAACCATATGTTGCAAGTATCAGGATTCTTCAAGGTGATCGAAGATGTAGATACTTGTGTTTGGTATTCCATTGATGGTAATGGTTTTGAGAACTTGCTTCTCTTTCAGGTTACTCATATGTGGATGCACTTCTAGATGAGTAATGCTGCTTGGCCTCATTCCACCTAGTTGACATACACTGGAGACAGTTGCATGATTTGAATCTGGTTCCAATTAAATTAGTGCCTCTGTTTCTATATTGTATATAGAATGGTTCGTATCTTAACGAAATTAAGGTATATGGAGTTGTCTGGCTTATGCTTAGAACCAGACTCTGGACAAACTCAAGGCACATTTTATTAATGGCAGTTTGTGGGTTATCCCGGACTATGACGAGGGTTAACTTTCTACCATCTGGAAGATCAATAGTTATAATGTTCTTGACTCAACACAGTTTTAGTAAAATGGATTCTTTTCAGAAAACATAAGTGGGAGTATGGTAGAAATGGAAGTGATTCTAGAACCACAAACGATTACTGAAAATTTAATAAAACCTAAAGATTCAACTGGTTTTGACATTCCATTAGCTACTCCGCAGATATGGTGGGTAACCTCAGACACCCGAGAGGTATTTTGGTCTTCTCAGAAACGGTGACAAGGTGGTTCTTATTTACCCAGACTTGTCATTGCCACTATTCTAGACTATGAGACCCGGCAAGGGGATGAGTATAATGTCGTTCTAAACTAGATTTAGAAGTGCACGTATATATGACTTTGCCAGAAGGTTGTTGTAGTCAGTGGGAGCAGCGGAAGCATAGTGGACAAGTAGCTTGTGTCTATTTATAGACTAAAACATGTATAGCGGAGACGGATCATCTATTTTTGATGTGACAGTCATAGGCCTTGACTTCATCAGAATAGGAGATGGATCTGGTAAGAAGGTAGTAGGATGTGATGTCCTGATATTTGGGATGACATGCACTTTATAGAAAGTGAAATTCCTATACTACGATCGGTTATACTGTGGTTGTTACACAGTTGTTTCTCCACTTAGGATATGGATATAATATCAGACATTCTGGTTACTAGATCTATGGTTTTAGATCTAGATTTGGTAAGTTTCCCAATTTGGGGACTTTGACACTATTCTAAAGGTATTTTAGAATGGACGATTCCTGGCATGGTGTTGTACCTGCAGGTGATAGAGTCTCCCTCTCTAAAAGATGTCTTACAAACTAAAGGGGAGAGCGATTTGCATGATTGGCATATCACTTGCTTAGGCAATTAAGCCAATCATGTAATGTCAAGTACCACACCAGATGTTGTTTTTGCACTAGCTGCGATAAGTTTATATATTAATCCAATCCGGGAGAAACATTGGGAAGCTGTTTATGACCATAAGTTGAATGTTCTAGGGATTTAGTAACGGCAGCCTCCATCTGGAGACGGTTATCATTCAAGGTTTCCAAGGTGACCTGGATGACAGAGCGACTGTCAGGGTTATAGTTTTCCCTGTTTTGAGGGGCGGTACTTTGGACATGTGGTCCAAGCAGATACTGAGGAAGGCATAGCACAGGATACTGATTAAATTCAGTGGATGATACAGTCTAAGAAGTTTGCTGGATTTGGAGTTCATTTGTGAACTGGGTCCCATCAGATATCCAGACATATTCTAAGACAGGTATTGCTCATTTCGGGAGATAGTTTTCTCCGCGAAGTTGAGATATTGAGAGATACAGAAAGAAACACTGGAGCGGATCCACTCACTGAGGCTATTTCTCGAACGCAATATTTTCACAAACGAGATTTGTGAGACTGATTAGTTGAGAAGTTAGGTGTTCGGTATCACACAGGCTGTGATTATGCGACATCGCATTAATTATTCTTAAGTGAAAGTGGGAGATTGTTGTCTATAGTGCCCTCAAGTCAATTATTGGATCGCAGGCACGCGATTGCGATGATTGAGGGAGGACCTATACGGATAGAACAGTCTTACTCGAGATGATAGTATGCTATCTAGTTTGCCTTTATCATCGTGTACATGCTTTAGGTGACATTGCAGATCACTATTACATGTTGATAGAGCCCATAGGATTCTTTCTTGACTACCTGCAGTATGATGGCAATCATATACGAGAGAGTTGGATGGTCTATAAGCACATCCTTAAATGTCCCTAGTCGTGGGAGTTTCGAGACCGGGTATCAATACTCCAGAGTAGACTAGTGTATACTGATCGAGACCCCGACGAGGGGCGATGTCCGGTCTCACAAGCTATTGGTGTCAGTTTGTTCACTTAAGATGTATACAGGTGCTCATTGGGTTATGAGTACACCGGACGGACTCTCCAGGAACATACTAGTTGGTATTATACCTATTGTCAGATAGCAGTTCCTAGGTGACTTGTGTACAGGTTAGTCTATCGACCTGAGATCGTCATTTGTCTTGTGTGAGTTCCCACTGTGCTTTGATTAGTTCATCTCAGAAAACTGCATTTTAATACCTCTCATTCATTATCAATTTTGTTATATATCGGTACTATTAAACAGTGTTTGCTCGGTAATTACAGATTATAGGTATTCGTGATAAAATACTGGAAACATACTCAATATTACGGATATAGCATTTGGGAGCCGACACTGCAATCGGAACAGAAAACCGACCAATATATAAAGAGCTCTTTTTGCAAATAATCATGTGTGCACACAATTTTGGTCCAACACAACAAAAGTGTGCACATAACTCTTTGATGACTTGGACCATGATGGGGCTGCCATGACACAACATGTTGACTCAAGTGGGCACAAGTGGGATGTGTGAGTTAATGCTTAAAAAGTTATGATGTGATATAAGGCAACTAGTTTCCATCCAAATCTTCTAAGCACAAACCATGATTAAATAGAGAAATCAAACAAGACCAGAGATATGATGGAGAGCACTCGAGTTCACCATAATAAAACGAGCCCAATTGCCCACAACAAAACCAGCGACAACCCCTAAAATACCGGCATCACCAGGCCCCCTAGCTCCATTTTCCCCCATTTTCCTTCTGGCACATTATAGGCATCACATAATCCTATCTATATTGTTTGTTTATTTTATTTTAATGCCTATAAATACCAGAACAGATTAAAGCCAAGGGCATGATGTATATACCCATATTCTATAGTTTTGCTTTAGTTTTGGTTTAGACTTGAGAGTTGTGTGGGCTTTAACTTGGTTTCGTCTTCTTCTTCTCTCCTGAAGCTTTCTTTTGAGAGCTTCAATATGGAGGTTGAGCAAGTTACCAATGTCTTGTACATCAACTTCATCAAGTGTTAAATAATCTTTTTATTGCTTTGTTTACTTGCTTCTTTTGTTTCTTGCTTTCTTATGTTATTGTTATGTGTAACTAATCTTTCTTTGGTTGTGGTGATGGTGAGAAAATGAGATGAAAGGGTTTATCTTCCTCCTCCTCTTATTTGTGTTTAATATGCTTAATATGATTCTAACATAAAGATTGTTTATGTATTGATGTGATATGGTATTTTGAAACCATGGTTACCTTGTAATCTCTTCATATACCATACTCACTCCCTTTCCCCATTTCACAATACTTAAGTTAAAATCAATTTGGTGTTAAGTTTTCTAAATTTAGATATGGTATTTTGTGACCAAGTGGCTTGACAAACGACTTGGTTTTGTAGGGTTCCTAGGCACACTAAGGAGGTCTCATAAGGCATCAACCAAGCCAATTTCAAAAATTCTAGGTGCCGAGAAACCCTAATACGGATCGTTGGCTAGAAATCTAGGCGAAAATGAAACTAGTTAACACTTAACTACAAGAATACGGAAATACAACCTTTGTAGATCCGGTCCTCCACCTCCACGGCTCCGTGATGAAGTCATCTCCGCTGTCCAAATCAAAATCCGGGCTCTAGCATCGGCTTCATCGGAGAAAGAGCAGGCAAGGTCGTCGGCTTCGTGCCGAAGATGATCTACGTCGAGGCATCGCTAGATCAAGCTCCAACTTCACCAAGTGATGAAACTTGTGAAGAAAACACACTCTACTACTTGGCAAGAGGTAGAGGATGAAGAAATAGGAAGTGGGTAGACTTTAGAATTGGATTTCTCACTTGTTTTCATCAATCACCATTGATGAAGCAAGTTTCTTCAAGTGAAGAAGATGAAGAAGAAGAAGATGAATATTATGATAAGTCAGTTTAAAATAGAAAAGAAAATCCAAACTTATCATAATCCAACCATGGTTATGTGTAGAGAGCAAACTATAGTTAGGTGAATGGTTAGGTTAGGCATAAAACAAAAATGGTGGACTTTATTCAAAGCTTCATGAAGCTTCAACAAAGAACAAAATTAGCCACCATTTTCCTTTTGCCAAAATGAAATAAACAATTCAATAAATGAATGAATAAATATATAATAACCCTAACCATTTACTTAACTAAGGTTTAACTCTTTACACAAACCCTAGCATTCATGTATCATCAAACATGATACAATCAAGTGCACAAAAAATATATCACATATACAATGTGCACAAATCAAGTGAGAAAATCCATTTAAAGTGAACCAATACCAGTTAATGCAAAGTAATATATCAAATATATAATTATACATTAAATCATTAAATCAACACTTGATTTAACGATCCGGTCATGTCGCACATAACCGACTAGTATCCAATGTATCGGCTTATCGAATCAATCCTTGATTCGATATCTAGGTTATATCGCATATAACCATTCGATACATTCATCGCGAGAATAGAATACGGTATCACATACACGCATTATTCTCGGTCCCGCACATATCTCATATGCGCTCCTATTTCGTTTCGCTTGAGCCAGGAAACCTCTGTGTAGGACTCTAAAGACTCGTCAATACGCCGGCAGCAGGCGATGATCATATCAAACACCTACAAGCCGCAAGCGGTCTGCAAAACGTAACGGCCACCCGGGTATTGAGCGATCTGAAGATCGACGAGCAAGCCCGCTCACACTCCAGTGAATCCAACCAGTAACACTACCGTACAGTCCGGTCTGATCGTCTGATATGTCGCATATCTTGCCTAGGGATGGTAAACGTCAGACCCCAATAGCTCGATAAGTCGTGTCGATATGAGGTCTATAACAATTCGAGAAACTACAGGTAACACTTACCAGTAAATCTCAGCAACCCTGGCCAGGGATTTCCTGTTATAGCCAATCGAACACAGCGCAACATCAACTCCCTATACCGGGAGAGACGAATCCCCTCCTATCGCTCATTGCCTCCATGTGACTCGGGACTGTACCCAAAAACCACCGTTTTGCACGCCCTCTTAGACGTGGTAAGATGGAAATCAAAGCACAGTGGGAACCACACAAGACTCTATGACGATCTCGGGTCAACAGACTACTCTGTACCAGTGTCACCAGAGAACTGCCATCTGACGTGAGGTATAATACCATCTGGGAGTTCTCGGCGAGTCGGTCCAGTGTACCCAGTCTCTACTGAGCACCCGTATATCATCTCTGATGTCAAACACCAATGGATATGGGATCATCCATCGCCCATCTGTATGGGTCGAGAAGGTATACGCTAGTCTACTCTGGTATATCGATGCCCCGTCTCGATACACCCACGACTAGGGACTTTGAAGGATGTACTTATAGACTACCATGTCCCCACTAGTATGATCCGCATCATAATCCAGGTAGTCAAGTACACATCCTAAGGGCTTTACCAACATGTAACAGAGAGACAATCAGTATACACGTTAAGGTAAAGAGCAACCAGATAGCATACTATCATGTCGAGCAAGAAAGTCCTCCCTATATATGTCCCAGCATCCACTACAATATACATCCAATGTACAGTAATGGCCTCTAGGGCATACATATAACTAACAATCTCCCACTTGCACTAGGGCCATCTGTAGCAGTGGTTGTAGTATCTCATACTCAACCATCCCATAAAAGTCTCTCTCTGGGAACAGGCCTTTGTGAGTGGATCCGCTGTGTTGTCCTCTGAGTCTACTCTCCTAACCTCGATCTCCTTGGAGATCAACCATCTCCATGATCAGGTGATACTTCCTTAGAATATGTCTGGATCACTGATGGGACCGGCGTTCCTTGGCATAAGCCACAACTCCATTGTTACACAATGGGAGGAACGTAGTTCATCTCATGAACCAATATACACCCAAACAGCCTCTTTGGTAGCATGTTAAGTAGCAATGTATCCTGCCTTTATCGTCTAGTACGTCACGGTATCTAGCTTGGAACTCTTCCAACATACCGTCCCTTTACTGAGGGTAAAGACAATGCCTGCGACTGACATTCAGTCGTCTTTATCACCCTGGAACCCTTCCAGTGATTCTCCCCAGGATCGATTGATACCATCTCGCTACAACTAGTGAGAATCCTAACAACCAATTAGATCTATCGCATAGATCCAAAACCCAGGATTTAGGAGGTATCACTTTGATCCTATATGGAGAATCTTTGTGATAATCGGAGATTGATCGAGCGTAGCATAGGAAACTACTTCCCTATCAAGAGTATGTCATCCACGTACTCTACGAGGATCACCACCATACACCCTACTACCTTTTTGTTTATACAAGGTTCATCTACCATTTTGATGATGTCAACTTCTTTGACTAATCCATCAAAATAGATGTTCCAACTCCGCGATACCTGCTTTATCCTATAAAGCATCTTGCACACGTTTCCGCTGCTCCCACTGTCTACGAGGCCCTCTGGCTGTGTACTTATAGACGCACTCTTCTAAAATATCATTTAGAAAAGCAGTCATGACACCCAACCACCAGATATCGTAGTCATGATATGTAGCCGTGGCAAGTAGGATCTGGATGGACTTAAGCATAGCTCCTTAGAAAAGGTTTCATCATTATCCACGCCTGGTTGATGACGAAAAACTTTAACAAGTCTAGCTTTGAAAGTCTCAACTTTTCCATCTACACCAAGTAATCTTCTCAAGGTATACTTGCTTCTGATGGGGATTTAACCCTTCAGATATAGCAACCAAAGTCCATACTTTGTTGGTGTACATGGATTCCATCTCAGATCGCTAAGCATCCAGCCATTCTTACAGAGTCCCACTCCAGATGGCTAGCTCGAAACTAGTTGGGTCATCATCTCATGATGCAATCCTCGCTCCCACTGTCATAGAGAAACAGAAGTATCTCTCAGGTAGGTGAGGAACCCTACTAGATCGGCGGAGAGGCTGAGGTTCGTTAGTAACTATTGAATCCTTTGGTTCTTTCAAATCATCAGCTGCAGTTTGTATAGCTGGAACATTTCCAGTTCTACATCACAGATCTTGCCTCGAGCTTGTCCGGATTTTGCTTTTAGACATAGGCCGGTCAACCCCAAATCTTAACTAGCTTAAGACATGGGCTCTTCCCTTTCCATATCACATATGAAGTGGTAGGCAACTGATTTGATTGGAACCCTATTCAATAGGTATGCAGCTTCTCAAGTGCATAACTCCCAAAAGGAAAAAGGTAACTCAGCAGTACTCATCATAGAGCACACTATATCATATAGGGTGTATTTGCACCGCCCCGACATACCATCGTGCAATGGTGTATATGGAGGAGTAATGCTGAGAGAGAATCTTATTCTCCTTTAGAACAATCCAGGAATTCCGTGCTCAAGTATTCTCCTCCTTGATCTCATCATAGGACATAATACTTATACCCTCATTTTGGTTCTCTACTTCTAACTTATATTCTGTGAATATCTCAAAAGGTTCGGACTTGTGTTTCAACAGGAACATAGGTCTGAATCTCGAAAGATCATCAGAGAATGTAATGAAGTATAAAGAACCAGTCCTGGCATGTATAGACAGGGGACATTACATACATCATCATGTATCAGTCCCAAGAGTTCATTAACTCTTTCTCTGTTTCCAATAAACAGGGCTATGGTCATCTTATCTTTGTGACATGACTGGCGAGTTTCACAAGATGTAAATTCAAACTAATTTAAATATGCATCTTTATGTAACTCTAGCTAGTCGGGTCACATTGATCTGACCTAGTCTACAATACCTCAAGAAGGAATCGTTCAATTCTGAACTCTTCCTCTTGTGTGTGTTCCATATACTAAGAACTGCAGTTTGATTTAGAACATCAACGCTTTTAGATAACGTGCCTGAACCGATCAACTTTTGATATAGGAAATGTTCAAAACATGATCCAACAATACAAAATTTTACCGTTTCTTTACTAATAAAGAGACAGATATGATTTTGTATATCAGGTTCGGTATCTAATAACATTCGTTCAGAATCAATGTATTGGTAATACAGGGTGACAGTGACCAACAGACTTGGCTGCAACTCTTGCCCCGTTTTCTGCCTCATGAAACTTATCACCCGTTCTCAGTCCTCTACCTTTCTGTAGCCCTATGTAACATATTATATATCTGGGATCCTGATCTGGTATCACATACCCAGGACGTAAAGGATACTGAGAAACAGTTCTCTGTAATGAACACACCCGAAGATGATGCATCATCATGCCCTCTCTTCGTTTGGGCGGCACGGGAATTCTGGTAATCCCTAATTTCCTGCTCTGTCTTATAACAATTATAAGTTGGAGCGGGACCAACGTTCCCCAGCTCAGTATAACAAGCGGGTTCGGTCAATATTCCGTATTATTATCTTGATTAAGGCGTGATATGGTTGCTACCTGGAGAGAGAGAGAGAAGAAAACACTCAGCGTGCGCTCTGTCAAGAATAGATTGGTTATTATTTTATCTAATCAGGATGGCTCCCACTGCTTTTTATCAAATCTTCCTTCAAACCCTAAAAGGAAAGGCTAGCCGGGATTAATTACACACTACAAGTTCGCCAATCTTTCAGCCAGGCCAGTGTCGGTACTTTGAGGGAGGTCCCCCGTGCTTTCGCACGAACCTAATTAATGTAAACCTCGTTTTCCCAGAGGCGTAACCCCGTTGACACCTTTCTAGACACCTACTTGATCAGCTAATTGTAATGTATAAAACTCTCCCAGGAGTAACTCTTACTCGCAGCGGGTATCGGGATCCAACTATCTCATAGAAGGTATGCAATCTCATTGCAAATTTCAACACTTGAAATTCCCGATAATTTTTCCCCTAGCGTCCTATGACCTTGACGCAGGCCAACAAACCATAGTGCGCTAGTCAAGTTCAACCCGTCATTTCCTGATTGAATTAAACCCACCCGCACGACCCTTGACGCAGGCCAACAAAGTCGCACGACTACCCTAATCCAATCTGCATCATATGCATAAGCAGATAAATACTAGTTAGCTACCGCACACTACGCCTTGACGCAGGCCAACAAACGTAGCACGAATACTAACTACCACTTATCTGAAATGACGGAAGGCTACGACAGGTTTTTCTGAAAACCTATTGCGTAATGAACTTGATATCGTTGTAGAATCAAATGATTTTAAAATGGAGTTCTTTTGAGGCTTTTCTAGTTTTGCTAAAGGAGTCACTCCCGGTGAAGGGATCGTCGGTCCTTTCCTCGTCGAATGAGGTGCGGGATATATCATATATATCACTGTGCAAAGCAAAAACTCTTAAAAGCAATCAAAAGACAAACCGAGTGTGTAGCATCTGCCAGTTATCGCTAAAGGAGTCACTCCCGGTGATGGGATCTCGGTCCTTTCCTCATCGAATAAGGTGCAGGATATATCACATATACCTCTGTGCAAAGCAAGAACTGTAGCTACCCTTTTTATTTTGAAATTCGATTCTACAACATCTTAGGTTTCTTTTATTTCATTAATCACATTAATGAAGTCCCATCATTTAAGTACCTAAACATCACAGATAAATACGACGTACACTTATGCCATCCGCATTCGCCTCGATGTCCCCTCGTGCACCGTTAGGTTAGGTAACTAACGGCAGAGCGGGGCAGGGCTAGCGCGGGTGTAAAACATAAGTAACGTCTATATAATATATCATATATACTATATAAAGTATCTATCACAGAACATCACATGATCACATCACAGATATCGCAGCAGAAGAAACATATGAAATATTGGATATACTAGGACGTCCGTGTTTTTAATACGAGCCAGTATAAAACACGGATTCCACGGTCGTGATGAATAGCCAAACCCACACCCCTAGACCCCTACGAGAGCGGCAAGCAACCCTACCAATTCTAGAGTTAGGAGACCTGGATTCGACTCCTCGAGTTGGTCTCCCACTGGACTCCAGAACCCGGTTACTTGTGCTCCCCTCCTTGGGTCTATCCTAGTGCGGAAAAGTAAATAATATACAAACGGTGACATCTTCCGCAACCTGGAAGTGCCCCAATAAAAGAATATTACATACAAGTTTTTACATGAATGAAAATGAAAAACACTCATCTCACATAAAAAAAACCCCGGCTATTCAAACACGACGATCCAATATAACATATCCAGCAACACATAACATCACATGTCATCAACGTAAGTAAATATGCACATCCCAATTGTCGTTGACATATAGCAACGAAACCGGCGATATCACATATTACACTTACGGTCACAGAAAAGAAAGTGTAAAACTACAACAGTTGGAATCCGCAACCACCTCAGACATCGCATGCCTGACCAAATGAATTACTTAGACATCGCATGCCTAACAATTATAAACCCCGTATTTTAGTCTCATCATCGAAAACACTTTTCAATATCAAGTCGGGCAATTCAACAAGATTCCCGAAAAACTGATCGAATGCTCGTCGCAAACTTTAGTAGACGGCCGCACCCCTGATACCGTCGACGAAGTGCACCAAGGCGGAACACCGCTACCGCGAGCACCCGGACGGATGCTTTCGGCGACGGGGTTCTCCTACAGTCACTTGGTCGGGGCTATGGAGTGAAGCTGTCTATTAAGTTTACCCGGCGAGTATCCGCGTACACTACATGATTGCGACGAACTTTTGATCACATCAAAATTCCGTGGCAACCGATCAAGTGAGACTAAACTGCTATGTTTATAACATTCATTCAGTTATCACATAACTACTTGTGAATTCCAATTATTGTATCACATTCCAGATAATTAGAAAATGTTAAACTTTCCGATCGAACATTCAAACACCCAAGTTTTTCCGAAACAGATCAACACATGAAACAAGTCTAAAAACATTCAGTTCGTGCCTCAGTACCAACGGTCCAGCCGTAGAAGGGTCAAGCCAACGCCTCACATGTGGCACGCCGTACTGCCCCAAACCCGAAGGTTCAAAGGGCAGTTCAAGATGGTCACATAATCGAGTTAAGGTTTGTTGTCTTCTAGAGGGTCCATCGAGTTACTTGCACTACTTAGAACGTCTTTAAACCACGGAAAAATCCAACACTTGGAAATTTCCCGACAGGGGAAAAATTGGGTATTTATATCCGGTCGAACTTTTTAACATATTCTAAAATTTATCCGGAAAGCCACACAGACAAAATTTGATACTCCGATCGAAACACCGAATCCCCAAAAAAAACCCAGAAAATTCAACTCATGAATAAATATTAAAAAAATCCCAGAAAATCCAGCACCTGAAACCATGAATTACTGTACAAAAATTATAGGACAATACAATAATAAGGCCGCGGAACCGCTGCATAAGCAGGGCTTATGCCGCGGTTCCGCCGCGCTATGGAAGCTTCAATGGAAAAATTTTGTATCGTAATTCTTAGGTTTTCCTGCTGAATTTTTTACGAATTTTTAGTTTGGAAAAATCCACGTTTTCAGAAAAAGACCAGAGAGCACTTTTGAGTTGGGGTTTCGGGTTCGTTCGGACTTCAAATTCCGTCTAGACTTTGCCTAAGGCTCTAGCTAGGCTCTGATACCACTGTAGGGTTCCTAGGCACACTAAGGAGGTCTCACAAGGCATCAACCATGCCAATTTCAAAAATTCTAGGTGCCGAGAAACCCTAATACGGATCGTTGGCTAGAAATCTAGGCGAAAATGAAACTAATTAACACTTAACTACAAGAATACGGAAATACAACCTTTATAGATCCGGTCCTCCACCTCCACGGCTCCGTGATGAAGTCATCTCCGCTGTCCAAATCAAAATCCGGGCTCTAGCATCGGCTTCATCGGAGAAAGCGCGGGCAAGGTCGTCGGCTTCGTGCCGAAGATGATCTACGTCGAGGCATCGCTAGATCAAGCTCCAACTTCACCAAGTGATGAAACTTGTGAAGAAAACACACTCTACTACTTGGCAAGAGGTAGAGGATGAAGAAATAGGAAGTGGGTAGACTTTAGAATTGGATTTCTCACTTGTTTTCATCAATCACCATTGATGAAGCAAGTTTCTTCAAGTGAAGAAGATGAAGAAGAAGAAGATGAATATTATGATAAGTCAATTTAAAATAGAAAAGAAAATCCAAACTTATCATAATCCAACCATGGTTATCTGTAGAGAGCAAACTATAGTTAGGTGAATGGTTAGGTTAGGCATAAAACAAAAATGGTGGACTTTATTCAAAGCTTCATGAAGCTTCAACAAAGAACAAAATTAGCCACCATTTTCCTTTTGCCAAAATGAAATAAACAATTCAATAAATGAATGAATAAATATATAATAACCCTAACAATTTACTTAACTAAGGTTTAACTCTTTACACAAACCCTAGCATTCATGTATCATCAAACATGATACAATCAAGTGCACAAAAAATATATCACATATACAATGTACACAAATCAAGTGAGAAAATCCATTTAAAGTGAACCAATACCAGTTAATGCAAAGTAATATATCAAATATATAATTATACATTAAATCATTAAATCAACACTTGATTTAACGATCCGGTCATGTCGCACATAACCGACTAGTATCCAATGTATCGGCTTATCGAATCAATCCTTGATTCGATATCTAGGTTATATCGCATATAACCATTCGATACATTCATCACGAGAATAGAATACGGTATCACATACACGCATTATTCTCGGTCCCGCACATATCTCATATGCGCTCCTATTTCGTTTCGCTTGAGCCAGGAAACCTCTGTGTAGGACTCTAAAGACTCGTCAATACGCCGGCAGCAGGCGATGATCATATCAAACAACCACAAGCCGCAAGCGGTCTGCTAAACGTAACGGCCACCCGGGTATTGAGCGATCTGAAGATCGACGAGCAAGCCTGCTCACACTCCAGTGAATCCAACCAGTAACACTACCGTACAGTCCGGTCTGATCGTCTGATATGTCGCATATCTTGCCTAGGGGTGGTAAACGTCAGACCCCAATAGCTCGATAAGTCGTGTCGATATGAGGTCTATAACAATTCGAGAAACTACAGGTAACACTTACCAGTAAATCTCAGCAACCCTGGCCAGGGATTTCCTGTTATAGCCAATCGAACACAGCGCAACATCAACTCCCTATACCGGGAGAGACGAATCCCCTCCTATCGCTCATTGCTTCCATGTGACTCGGGATTGTACCCAAAAACCACCGTTTTGCACGCCCTCTTGGACGTGGTAAGATGGAAATCAAAGCACAGTGGGAACCACACAAGACTCTATGACGATCTCGGGTCAAAAGACTACTCTGTACCAGTGTCACCAGAGAACTGCCATCTGACGTGAGGTATAATACCATCTAGGAGTTCTCGGCGAGTCCGTCCAGTGTACCCAGTCTCTACTGAGCACCCGTATATCATCTCTGATGTCAAACACCAATGGATATGGGATCATCCATCGCCCATCTGTATGGGTCGAGAAGGTATACGCTAGTCTACTCTTGTATATCGATGCCCCGTCTCGATACACCCACGACTAGAGACTTTGAAGGATGTACTTATAGACTACCATGTCCCCACTAGTATGATCCGCATCATAATCCAGGTAGTCAAGTACACATCCTAAGGTCTTTACCAACATGTAACAGAGAGACAATCAATATACACGTTAAGGTAAAGGGCAACCAGATAGCATACTATCATGTCGAGCAAGAAAGTCCTCCCTATATATGTCCCAGCATCCACTACAATATACATCCAATGTACAGTAATGGCCTCTAGGGCATACATATAACTAACAGGTTTTCATATACCTTATACTATCACAAACACTTAGCAAAGTTAATACTAAAACCAATTGCTCTCACTCGCTAATTTGTGTTTTCGATGTTGTGGTATGCTTGCTAACCTTTTTGCTTAGTGTTGATACCTCAAACTTGGACATACAAACGGTAAGTGAACAATACGGATTTGTTTCGTGTTTTGAGTCGAGATGATTTGTGCTTTTCAACCGCTTTGACCAGTCATGCTTCACTTCGGGATTGACACAAGGACAGACAACTCATGAGCAAAGGAGCGTCGAAGGAATCGTCATGATTCGACAATCCGAGCGAAAGCACGGCCATGTTTTTCTTAACTTGTTTTCTTTGTTTTTGTGTTTTATATTTTTGTGACAAACCAAACCAATTCCTTATTTGTTGAACCTTAAAGCAACAAAACCTAATACAATTCCTTGCAGATCGACCTGTACTTGCCGGCTCTGTCACGACCCGAAGGTACGGAACATGACAGACACTTAAATTACGAAACGTCTAAAGGCGTAACGTAATCTAAGTAAGCCAAAGCCCAAAAATCTAAACCAAATAAGATATAGAGTGAAGGAAAACTTACTAAAAGAAAATGATTTTACCAAAACAAGTCGCATTAAACATTTTTTTAAAAACATCAAAATTCCCGAAAATTTCAGCAGAGTCTCCTTTGTAAATACTGGCCCCCAAACGGGTACACACATGATAATACATATAAATCATGAATAAAGGCATCCCCAAGCGGGAGTTAGATCTTCGTCAAAGGCGAAATCACAACCACATGCAATATATATCATCAAGTGTGAAATAAGCATATAAAATCACGAAAGTAAGAAAACAACTCGTCGGCTCAAGTGAGTATCGTCACTAGAAAGAATACATACAAATCTCACAAGCTCACCATCTAAGTCTAATGTACGAAGGGTAGATGGAGTATACTACATACAAATAAAATAAACGGTGGGAGCAAAAGAAAATCCTCCAAAACCCACCTATGAGCAAACTGCAAGCCGAAGCAAACGAAGCGGAATAGAAGGTACACCCGCTGCTACTGTACTGATGGGTCAGACCTGCAAGATACTATGCCACAACGGGGGTGAGTTGCCAACTCGTGAGTAGTAAGTAACATCTAATAAGGCTATCGTAAGCATGCACGCATATGCGTCACACTCTACATATACCGATATGATGCCATGCCAAGTATGCATGCAACATGAATGCATAATCAACACGAGACCTGAAAATGTTTAGTATGAAAAATATGTATTCTTATCTTAGAAAAACTTCTGTAAAATAATTGTAGTATCATCAATGAAATCAACAAAAATCCGTGTCAAATATCGACACAAAATCAGAATATCTCATTGTCTCAATAACTCGATGTCTCAATCATCCCAATGTCTCAATGTCTCAATATCTCAATGTATAGGGCTTCGTCAGTCCGTATCGACCCATATCATCAAATCTCATGACCACGTCGGTACCTTCCGGATATTCGCCGCGTTAGACATCACCGGTAGGTAGTGCTCCCTTACCAGGCTCATTATCATCCCCACGAATCTCTTGCCCCGAGGTACCATATCGGGCCCACCACGTACCCGAGACGATTCGTCCACTTCTCGAATCGGGTCTCGAAAACCAACAGAAATCAGGAAAATTCATGGTGGACGATACATACATCACGAGAAAACCGCAACTTGCATTTTAAAAAAGGTAATAAGTTTATAAATTCTTGCGGTTTACTCCAAAATCCAGAAATCTCATAAATACTGAAATCCTCGAGAAGAATCACAATATATAAACATGCCAGTGATGATGAAAATCTATGATACGGTAGTATATACCATACGAAATACGGCCAGAAGCAATGCATGAATCATGATGCAATGAGGTATGTATATATGATTAACAATCCTACGTATCCATTTTAAAGAAATGATTATACAAGTATAAATCCACGGATCATATATGATGCAAATGCACGATTACCGATTCTGATCCAGTTCTATATTGTTCGTGACATAGCAATTGCCAAACGCATGTGTGTTTGCATAAATAGTGTACGTGCAGCATGAACCAATGGTAACGGTGCAAGTTTCCTATGAAACGATATCACGAGTATATAAGATGATGCAATGCAATGAAATAAATAACTAGGAAAACTACGCATATAATGAAAGTACTACTAGTAATACTACTTTCGGGCGCCTCGCGCCATCCTGACGATCCCCCCATAAATGTGTACATTTACTCACCTGGATGCCTCCCCTAATCTGATCCGATCTCTGCCCTGTTTTTCCGCGCCGCGTCCGACGCCTCTGCACCCGATCTTAGAATCGCATACAAGCAATTAAGAGGATAAATATACGAATAGTTGCAGAACAAAAGACACAAGATAAACACGCGCACTAACTGGAAACACACACACTTGGTGCACAGAACGCGCTCGCGACAACGCCTCAATCAACAACTAGGGTCACTTTACGTGAAAACCACCAAGCCTAAAACCTAATCGTACCCGTCGCGCACTCACAACACTCTAGATAATATATAAACTAGTTGGTTAACCAACGAAACCTCAAACTTAAATCCAATCGATTTATTTCAAAAACCTAGTAAGCATCAATTTCCATTTTAGTTCAAAACTTGATGTTTTAACAAAACTAGTGGCCACAATAATCACATAATAACTTAATTAAGCCACACAAACTTTTACTAAAATTTTATCTCACCAATTAATATTAATTCTAAAAATCTAGTTTGCAAATCATATAATTAGGACAATTTAAATGTAACAATTAACAAATTAGCAACTAAATTAGGTTTTGAAATTCTTAAGATGATAACCTACATTTAGTTACCTTGATTTATTGATAAAAACCCTAACTTGGATTCAAACCCTAATCTTGAAATTCAAACTTGCAATTTAAAACCATAATTAAACACCTAATAAGCTAAATTAAAGCAATTAACTAACAATCAAACCATAGGTTAAAGATTTATACCTCACAAGTTTTGAAATCAAGCATGTTAACTTAGCCTCCAAAATGGTTCTCTAGCTCCAAGATCCATGTTAGATTAGACCAAGAAATAATGGGTAAAGGTTAAATGAAAAATTAGTGGAAATTTTTGTGGATTTTTAATGCAATTTTTTTGTGGATTTTGGAGGGGAAATGAAGTGGAGAAATTTTGGGGCTGCTCATGGAGGGCTCGGCCAAGGAGAAGGGAAGGGGAGTGTGTGTGGGTGTGTAGAAATTTCCAAGTAAAGAAAACCCTTTAAGCTTCATTAATGCACCTCACATCATTTCTATTTTTATTTTATTTTATTTTCTTTTTTCCCTTAACCTAGAACTCACTAGAAACATGGAGACAAGTTGTGAAAAGAGAACATGTTACAAACTAGGTTTTAGCTTGTCATGGTTCATAAGTATGTAAACCATTCAAACTTGTAATTATCACTAATTCAATGTATATTTAAAAGATTAAAATAATATATTAAATAATTAATTAAGGAAAAATATTTAAATAACTAGCAATTTATAAGTGACTAATTAATTACCAAATACTAGCAATTACATAGTTAAAATAGGCGTATTCAAGTCTATGTTGAAAAATAATTATATATTAGTTTTTACGGAAAACACAATTTATTTTACCGATTATCAGAAAATTCACCTAAAGGATTTATTTATTTATTTATTTTAAAACGTTACAATCTTCCCCCCTTAAGGAAATTCGGTCCCCGAATTTAAAATCTAACTACGTACATGGGAATAGCTCTCCCTCATCTCATCCTCGGCCTCCCACGTGTCCTCTTCGCCGCCCGGACCACGCCAAAGAATAATTACGGACGGTATGTCCTCGGACCTCGGTTTCTTCACTTGCCGATCTAGAATAACTATTGGCTGCTCGGTGAAAGAAAGATTGAGCTCTAGATGAATCATCTGATGTTGTATCGTGTAAGAAGGTTCAAGAAGGTACTTGCGGAGTATTGATACATGAAACACGGGGTGAATATCTGAAAAGCTGGGTAGAGAAGTCAAACGATACGCAACTGCGCCGACACGCTCAAGAATCTCAAAGGGACTACATATTTAAAACTAAGCCTTCCTTTCCTCCTGAATCTCACCACGCCCTTAATCGGAGAAACCTTCAAGAAAACATGATCGCCAACGGTGTCTATCAGCATTTAAACTTCTGCCTGCTCTAGGCCGCTCTTATCCTATTCTGAATCAACTAAATCTTTTCGGTCGTGTTCGCACAATCTGTGGCCCCAAAATACTGCTCTCACTGAGCTCTATCCAACAAACGGTCGATTGACATCTCTTCCCATATAACGCTTCAAAAGGGTGCCATCTGAATCGTCTCCTGGAAGCTGTTATTGTTGAAAAACCTTATCAAAGCAAATGACGACCCCAATACCACGAAATCTAGGATGCAACTCGGAACTTTTCCTTAAGAATCTGAATGGTCTTCTCTGATTGACCGTCGGACAGTGAATAGAAAACTGTACTGAAACTCAATTGGTGTCCAAAGCCTCCTGAAGTTTCTACCATAGTCTGCTGGTGAACTGGGTTCCTCTGTCGGACATAAAACAAGTTGGAACTCTATGTAGTCGCACCATCTTATCAACATATATCTAAGCATACTGAACGAACCCGAAAGTGATCTTACTGGCAGAAAGTGAGCTGCTTTCGTTAATCGGTCTACGATTACTCAAATAGAGTCATCCTCTCAACTGGTCCTAGGTAGACCTATGATAAAACCCATAAAGATCTACTCCCATTTCCACTCCAGAAAAGGAAAATGTTGTAATCCTCCTGCTGACCCCTGATGCTCGGCCTTGACTTGCTGACAAGTCAGCATCCCGAAACAAAATCTGTGATATCTCTCTTATCCCCTCACACCAGTAGACTTCTCTCAAATCATAGTACATCTTGGTGAAAACCGGATAAACACTATATGTCGACTGGTGTGCTTCTTCTAAAATCTCGCGTCTCAGTCCCTCGGAATCTGGCACACACAGTCGAGTCCCAAATCGTAGTACTCCCTAATCATCAATCACGAGCTGTGAATCTCTGCCTTGTCGAACTTACTCCATGATCTCTGACTAACGAACGTCATCGGCCTATGCCTAATGGATATGGTCAAATCACTGTGGACGTGCACGGACACTGGAAAGTTATTCCCTCCAGTCGATGTAAACTCGACATGTACTCGGCTGTCATAAGGAATCTGCAAATCTGTCGTCGACTGTCTCTGAACTGTGCACAAACAAGAAAAGTTACCTCCGGCCTCCTACTCAAGGCATTCGCTACCACATTCGCTTTGCCCGGATGATAAAGAATCTCGCAGTCATAGTCTTTCCTTAGCTACATCCAACGGTGCTGTCTCAAATTTAGATCTCACTGCTTAAAAATGTACTTAACCCTTGTGGTCCATGAATATCAAGCACGACTCGTTTTATAGGTAGTGTCTCCAGATCTTGAGTGCAAAAATCACTGTAGCCATCTCTAAGTCATGCGTAGAATAATTCTGCTCGCACTTCTTCAACTGCTGAGAAGTATCGCAATAATCAACAAAACCGCCTGATCCTGAAGGCAAAATAATACTAGTGTCATAGTCAAACAAGTCTTTAACTGCTGAAAGCTCTGCTCGCATGCCTCGGTCCAAAGAAAAGAACTCCTTTCCGGTCAACCCGGTCAACGTTGCAACTATAAGAGAAGAATTCGGCCAAACCCAAAAATGTTGTGAACCTCCGTCACTGATACCCATTTGGGCCAATGTTGCACGTCCTCGATCTCATTCGGTTCCATACATGTACTATCTCTCATAACTACGGGTCCTAAAAGTCCACACTATCCAACCAGAAAACACACGTGGATAATTTAGCGAATAGCTGGCACTCCCTCAAAGTCTGCAACGAAATCCTCAATTACTGCAATGGCTCCGCTCGGCTCCAAAAGTACACTAAGACGTCTTCAATGAACACGATGATAAACTGATCAAAAATGACCTGGATATTCGGTTCATCCAATCCATAAACGTTGCTGGGGCATTAGTGAGCTCGAACGACATCACCAAAACTCATAACGCCCGTAACTTGTGTGAAAAGAAATCTTCGGAATATCATCCTCTCAAACCCACAATTGGTAGTATCCCGACCGCAAGTCAATCTCCGAGAAATGTCCCGCACAGTAACCCGATTCAACTGACGATAATCAATATATAGACGCCAACGGCCGTCCTTCCGATGAACAGGACAGGAGCTCCCCAAGCTGACACACTCAGACGAACAAGCCCTTAATCCAACAAATCTTACAACTGATCCTTCAGTTCCTTAAGCTCCGCCGGGTTCATCCAATATGGCGGTATAGAAAAGACTCTGTGCCGGGAATCAAATCAAAGAAGAACTCAATATCGCGCTCTGGCGACAAACCAAGCAACTTGTCAGTAAAACATCTGGAAACTCTCTCCCAATCGGAACTTGGTCTAACGGAACCTCTGCATCTCAAACATCACGAACAAACGCCAAGAATTCTAGACATCCCTTTTCTCAAAAGCTGACTAGCGTGAAAAAGAACTCAAACTGGGAAAAGCGACGCTACGGTTTCCCGAAAAACAAGAACTGGCCTACCCGGAAAACAAAATTTGACTACCTCCTCACGGCAGTCCACGGACACATAACACGTGGCTAACCAATCCATGCCAAAAAGAACTTCAAGGTCAAACATATCGAGCAACAAAAGATTAGCTTACAGAAGAAATCACAACAAGCGGCTGATTTAGCAAGGACGAATTTCGGTCCAATCTCGACACGAACCTCTTTATCCGTTTCTCTTCACTGTCCACCTGATAAGAAGCATTTCGGACCGCTGAGTAAACTAAATGTCGTACTCGGACACTGCCATCCATGAAGTCCTACGCAGAGGCTCGAAACTATGAGCTCGGGCATCTCGAACGCTCTTCGGAAGGAAACGAGCAAGAATTACAGCTGTGAATTTCATCCCAAGTCATAGGAAGTAGACCTGTAGCTTGGCCTCTTTCAACCGACTCGCACCACGTTTGAGCAAGACTTTCTAGACGAAAACTCGCAGGCTCAATCCATATCTCATCAGAACATCTTTGTGAATGACAATCCAAGCCATCCTGTCGAGGGATGTCTGCGGATCCTCCGCCGCATCTGTGCCGATAAAAGCTAGAGGCTTTAGCCTCAAAAACTCCTGTAAGGAAATAGAAATAATCCCGGTAACAACAGAAACAGCTGCCTGAGCAGCAGGTACAAACACAGTCCCTGAAATAGGAGGGACATCATCGGCTCTCGGAGCTCGGCTAACCACCACTAACAATCCAATCATCTGTCACAAGTCTTGAATACTCGACTCAAGCCTAGCTATCCATCGTGGAGAAGGCGGATCACTCTGTCGCTGAGGGGTGGGCGTACAGCCCTAATCGATCCTCGTCTAAAACGAGCCTACTCTAATCTCGTCCCCGGTGGCAGCCCTCTGGCCCTCGTAGTCTCCGGCGGTGTAGTGGCTGGAACAAAAACAGGATTGATAGGAACTTCGCAATCGAATCAAAGGATTTTCGGAATCAAGGAAGGAAAAACAATAAATATATATCCTAAGGTCACTTAGGCGGAGTACCATATCGTAAGTATGCCGTGGAACATACACACGCTACGCCACTCTGCTTAAGTCACCTACTCCATCTACCAAGGGTCATCCAATACTCAGAAAGGTGAAACCTAGCTCTTATACCAACTTTGTCACGACCCAAAGGTACGGAACGTGACTGGCACTTAAATTACGAAACGTCTAAAGGCGTAACGTAATCTAAGTAAGCCAAAGCCCAGAAATCTAAACCAAATAAGAAATAGAGTGAAGGAAAACTTATTAAAAGAAAACTATTTTACCAGAACAAGTCGCATTAAACATTTTTTTAAAAACATCAAAATTCCCGAAAATTTCGGCAGAGTCTCCTTTGTAAATACTGGCCTCCAAACGGGTACAACACATGAAAATACATATAAATCAAGAATAAAGGCATCCCCAAGCTGGAGCTAGCTCTTCGCCAAAGGCGGAATCACAACCACACGCAATATATATCATCAAGTGTGAAATAAGCATACAAAAGCACGAAAATAAGAAAACAACTCGTCGGCTCAAGTGAGTATCGACACCAGAAAGAATACATACAAATCTCACAAGCTCACCATCTAAGTCCAATGTACAAAGGGTAGATGGAGTATACAAGATACAAATAAAATACACGGTGGGAGCAAAAGAAAATCCTCTAAAACCCACCTATGAGCAAACTACAAGCCGAAGCAAACGAAGCGGAATAGAAGGTACACCCGCTGCTACTGTACTGACAGGTCAGACCTGCAAGATACTGTGGCACAACGGGGGTGGGTTGCCAACTCATGAGTAGTAAGTAACATCTAATAAGGCTATAGTAAGCATGCACACAAATGCGTCACACCCTACATATACCGATATGATGCGATGCCAAGTATGCATGCAACATGAATGCATAATCAACACGAGACCTGAAAATGTTTAGTACGAAAAATATGTATTCTTATCTTATGAAAACTTTTGTAAAATAACTGTAATATCATCAATGAAATGAACAGAAATCCGTGTCAAATATCGACACAAAATCATAATATCTCAATGTCTCAATAACTCGTTGTCTCAATCATCTCAATGTCTTAAATGTCTCAATGTCTCAATGTCTAGGGCTCCGTCAGTCCGGATCGACCCATATCATCAAATCACACGACCATGCCGGTATCCTCCGGATATCCGCCGCATCAGACATCACCGGTAGGTAGTGCTCCCCTGCCAGGCTCATCATCATCCCCATGAATCTCTTGCCCCGAGGTACCATACCGGGACCACCACGTACCCGAGACGATTCGTCCACTCCTCGAATCGAGTCTCGAAAACCAACAGAAATCAGGAAAATTCATGGTGGACGACACATACATCACTAGAAAACCGCAACTTGCATTTTTAAAATGGTAATAAGTTTATAAATTCTTGCAGTTTACTCCAAAATCCAGAAATCTCATAAATACTGAAATCCTCGAGAAGAATCACAATATATAAACATGCCAGTGATGATGAAAATCTATGATACGGTAGTATATACTATACGAAATATGGCCAGAAGCTATGCATGAATCATGATGCAATGAGGTATGTATATATGATTAACAATCCTACGTATCCATTTTAAAGAAATGATTATACAAGTATAAATCCACGGATCATATATGATGCAAATGCACGATTACCAATTCTAATCCAGTTCTATAGTGTTCGTGACATAGCAATTACCAAACGCATGTGTGTTCGCATAAATAGTGCACGTGCAGTATGAACCAATGGTAACGGTGCAAGTTTCCTATGAAACGATATCACGAGTATATAAGATGATGCAATGCAATGAAATAAATAACTAGGAAAACTACGCATATAATGTAAGTACTACTAGTAATACTACATTCGGGTGCCTCACGCCATCCATACGATCCCCCCATAGATGTGTACATCTACCCACCGGGACGCCTCGGCTAATCTGATCCGATCTCCGTCCTGTTTTTCAGCGCCGCCTCCGACGCCTCTGCACCCGATCCTAGAATCGCACACAAGCAATTAAGAGGATAAATATACGAATAGTTGCAGAACAAATGACACAAGTCCAACAGGCGCATTAACTGGACGCGCACACACTTGGTGCACAGAACACGCTCGCGACAACGCCTCAATCTACAAATAGGGTCACTTTACATGAAAACCACCAAGCCTAAAACCCAATCGTACCCGTCGCGCACTCACAACACTCTAGATAATATATGAAATAGGTGGTTAACCAACAAAACCTCAAACTTAAATCCAATCGATTTATTTCAAAAACCTAGTAAGCATCAATTTCCATTTTATTTCAAAACTTGATGTTTTAATAAAACGAGTGGCCACAATAATCACATAATAACTTAATTAAGCCAAACAAATGTTTACTAAAATTTTATCTCACCAATTAACATTAATTCTAAAAATCTAGTTTGCAAATTATATAATTAGGACAATTTAAATGTAACAATTAACAAATTAGCAACTAGATTAGGTTTTGAAATTCCTAAGATGATAACCTACACTTAGTTAACTTGATTTATTGATAAAAACCCTAGCTTGGATTCAAACCCTAATCTTGAATTTCAACTTGCAATTTAAAACCATAATTAGGCACCTAATAAGCTTAATTATAGCAATTAACTAACAATCAAACCATAGGTTAAAAATTTATACCTCACAAGTTTTGAAATCTAGCATGCTAACTTAGCCTCCAAAATGATTCTCTAGCTCCAAGATCCATGTTAGATTAGGCCAAGGAATAATGGGTGAAGTTTAAATGAAGAATTAGTGGAAATTTTTGTGGATTTTTAATGCAATTTTTTGTGGATTTTGGAGGGGAAATGAAGTAGAGAAATTTTGGGGCTGCTCACAGAGGGCTCGGCTAAGGAGAGGGGAAGGGGAGTGTGTGTGAGTGTGTAGAAATTTCCAAGTAAAGAAAACCCTTTAAGCCTCATTAATGCACCTCACATCATTTCTATTTTTATTTTCTTTTCTTTTCTTTTTTCCCATAACCTTGAACTCACTAGAAACATGGAGACAAGTTGTGAAAAGAGAACATGTTACGAACTAAGTTTTACTTTGTTCTCTGTCTTTGCAACTTGCTATCACTCTGCAATTAAATTAAAAAATCAAAGTATACTAGTAGAATACTAATATAGCCTAGAGATTACACACAAAATTTGAGCACCATTGAACTTCATTTGGCCGGCGACATCATTGAAAAGTCCGGTTTCGCCGGTCCCTTTAGGGTGTTGTGAAATTTTTCTTGTTGTGTTGTCTCCGGTGCACTGTTAGTGATCTATTGGTATTGTTTGATTTTTATAATTTTGAGTTTGCAGATATTGGTGCAGATATATCGCTTTTGGCACTAAATATCGTATTTTCCGACATTTGCATAGTTTAACGGAATTACGACCGGCGATCATGCGGAGCAAGCTTCAAATTCCAGTGCAAGACGTTAGTGAAGTATATTGCCAAAGATCCGGGTAGTTTGACCAGCACAAGGGAACATTCAAATACCCGTAATTACATCAAAAGGGTTTCTAAACCCAAAATCACATCGGTACGTATTTTCTAACTCCTTTGCTCAAATCCGACGCATTCCAATACTCTATCTTCTGCAGGATTCTTTGCACAAACTTGCCACCAATTGCACAAGAGAACTTGTTAGTTGTATATATGCCCTAGAGGCCATTGTTGTACATATGATGTATATTATAGTGGATACTTGGATATATATAGAGAGGACTTTTTTGCTCGATATGATAGTATGCTATCTGGTTTCACTTTGTCATAACATGTTGACTTGTATTGGTTTATTGTCTTGCTCTCACATGTTGATAAAGCCCTTAGGATATGTCTCGACTACTGGGACTATGATGTAGATAATACTAGTGGGGTCAGGGTAGTCCAAGAGTATATCCTATAACTGTTCCTAATCGAGGGTGTATCAAGACAGGGCATCGATACTCCAGAGTAGACTAGCATATACGCATCTTGACCTATATGATGGGCGATGGATTATCCCATATCCATCGATGTTTGACATCAAAGATGGTGTACGGGTGCTCAGTAGAGACTGGGTACACTGAACGGACTCACCGAGAACTCCTAGATGGTATTATACCTATCGTAAGATAGCAATTTTCTGGTGACACTGATATAGGTTAGTCTGTAGACCCGAGATCGTCATAGAGTCTTGTGTGATTCCCACTGTGCTTTGATTTCCACCTTATCACGTTCAAGAGAACGTGCAAAACGGTAGCTTTTGGGTACAGTCCCGAATCACATGGAGGCAATGAGCGATAGGAGGGGTTTCATCTCTCCCGGTATTGGGGGTTGATCTTGCGATGTGTTCTATTAGCTATAACTGGAAGTCCCTGGCCAGGGCTGATATGGAGATCTACTGGTAAGTGTTATCAGTAGTTTCTCGACATGTTATGAGCCTCACATCGACACGACTTATCGGTTATTGGGGTCTGTCGTTTACCACCCCTAAACTGGATATGCGACATATCAGACGAAGAGACAGGACTGTACGGTAGTGTTACTGATTGGCTCGACGGGAGTTTTGACAGCTTCGCTGGTTTTCTTCTGATCGCTCAATACCCGGGTGGCCGTTACGTTTAGCAGACCGCTTGCAGTTTGTAGGTGTTTGATATGATCATCACCTACTATCGGCATATTGACTAGTCTTAGAGTCCCACACAGGAGTTTCCTAGCTCAGGCGAAACGATATGGTGTGCATATGAGATATGCACGCGGACCCGATTAAATGCGAGTATGCGATACCGTATATTAATCGGACGTTTTTCTATTGGTCGGGTCATATGTGATATGACCGGTTTGTTAAATCAAGTGTTGATTTAACATTTGACTTTTAGTTTAATTCTTTACTTAAACCCTTTTCTTTGTTGAAGATGTATGCATGAATGTATGCACATGTTGATGTGTATGGACACATACATACATACATAGTACCATGGTTGATGATACACTAAGTGGTGGCAATGCAAGACTCACGTGGTTCACTAATGTGTGTGTGTGTGTGTGTGTGTGTGTGTGTGTGTTGTATTTGGATAAAAAGGCAAATGGAAATTGAATCATTAATGGGTTTTTCTACACACTTCTTTACTTTGACCTAGCTTTGACCCATGGTTGATTTTTCCATTTGGACTTTAACCCATATGCAAAATATCTAGATATTAGTTAATCATGGTTTGTGATGAGAGAAGGAAAATATATATACTTTCTTTTATCATTTTTCCTTTAAGCTTGATCATTATCTTTTGACAAAAGCTTTAGCCACCATTATCTTCTTCTTTCTCCGAGCTCTTTTGAGTTTTCTTTTGAGTGAGATTGATAAAAAGAATGGGTTTTGATTAAAGAATACAAACCACCTCATCATTCTACACCTCTCTAGCCCATTTGTGTAGGGTGTTTTTCTATACTTCTTTGAAAGATCAAGTAAAGCAAAGAGCTTTGGGCAAAGGGACATCGGGTGGATCATCGTGGACAAGGAAGGTTGCTAGCGATCCGTTCCAAACTCTCAAAAGTCCAAGGAGTCACCAAGGGATGACTACAAATGTTGTAATTTCTTCACTTAGTGTTTAAAAGTTCTTTGTATGTGATACAATTTGTTGTTACCCTAAACTATTCTAGTTAAGATTCATGGTTAGTTTGCTTTGCACCTCTCTAAAATTTTAAGATGGCATGTATGATGCTTCCATACACTAGACTAGGTGCAAGGGAAACCCAACAAGTGGTATCAGAGCCAAGCTAGAATTTTAGACACAGTGTTAAAACTATTACGAAAACGAAATCGACTCCGAAAATACGATATTATGAAACCTTAATTTGCTCTCTGGAAATTTTTTGAAAATTCGTTGAATTATTTAAACAGCTACAGAAGCTTTCATGTGATGTAATTAGAACACAGTGTGAAGACGGACCTGCCTGCTCAGATTTTGGCCGAGCCCCTTCCCCCCAGATCCTGGGACGCCGGCCCTCTATGCTCCCCTACATCTCATTTTCACATTGTGCTTTTATCTATATATTTTGGGGTTTCATGTATTGTTTTCTTAGCCCAAATTTTCATGTGATGATTATTTTGTTCAGGGGATAATTCGTAGTGTTTCGTAGTCGTATATTTTAACACTGTAAAGGTAACAATGACAATGTTTAGCAGTTCGAATGAACTTCGAATACCACATTTTGTACCCCGCTGAAATTTCCAAGTGTTGCAATTTTCCCAAGTTGATTGTATTCGTAAAATCATACAAGTATCCCTATGGCCCCTCTGGAAGAATATAATAACCTTAACTCGATTCTATGCCCACGGAACCGCGATCGAACCCTAGGGTTTGCCGTAGTTCCGTGGTGCCATAGGCGAGGCATTGGTTAACCCTTTCTACGGCTGGTCCATAGACACTGTGGCACAGTTTTTCAGTATTTTGACTTTGCTCAAGTGTTGAGCTTTCGGGGTAATTTGTGGGTGTATGTTGATGTTAGTGTGATATGCCCTAAAGGCCATTATTGTATAATACTAGTTTGTATATTACATTTTGGAAGCTTGGGATATATACACAGATTGACATTCTTGCTCAATATAGTAGTATGCTACTTGGTTTGTATCTATCTTAATATGTGTATGTGTTTCTTTTGACATATTGCTAATACATATTGATAGAGCCCTTAAGATCTTTTGCTTGACTACCAGCGTTGTGATGGCAATCACACTAGTGGGGGCTGGGTACTCTATAAGCACATCCTTATACAGGTCTCTGGTCGTAGGATTATCGATACAGGGCATCGATACTCCAGAGTAGACTAGTGTATATGCTTCTCATCCCAGGAGGGGAGATGGTCCGTCCCACAGCCATCAATACGTCGTACTGGAGATAGTATGCAGGTGCTCGTAAGGTTACGAGTACACTGGACAGGACTCGCTGGGAACTGTTGGTTGGTATTATACCCATCGTCAGTTATCAGTTCCCAGGTGACATGAGTACTGCTTAGTCCGTTGACTTGACACTGTCACTTCGCCTCGAGTGTGTTCCCACTGTTCTTAGATTACTACCCTACCACGGCTCAAATGAGTCGTGCAAACAGGTAGTAGTTGGATGCAATCCCGAAGCACTTGGAGGCAGTGACGGTTAGACAGAATTCATCTCTCCCGGTATTGGGAGTCGATATCGCGCTGTGTCTAGGAGAACCATTACAAAAAGTCGCTGGCCAGGGCAAGCGAGATTTACTGGTAGTATTTCCAGTATTCTCTCAGGGTGTTCTAGGCTACACTCTGACACGACTTGTACCGCTATTAGGGGACTGATGTTTACCACCCCCCTAGGCCCGACATACGATACTCTCAGATGAACAGACCGGACTATACGGAGATTGTCACATTCAATCTTAGTAGGAGTTCGGATGGGTTCGCCTCATCGGTCTTCTTATCGGCATCTACCTGGGGACCGTTACGTACAGCTAGTACCGCTTGCGGCCTGTGGTTAAACCCACTGCCAGCGTAGTGTCGAGTCTTTAGAGTCCCAAACAGAGGGTTGTTCACTTTTCGGCAAAACAGAGTAGAGGTCGTATGGTTTTACGACGGGGTTCGTTCACATACACGCACTTATGCATGTTTGGTGTCCGGGCAGTCATTACTAGCGGGCTTTGGTTTAAGACAGATCCTAGTATTTGTTTTGGGATTGGTTTTGTCTCATTGTATTCATGTTCCTTGGAACACGGATGCGGGTGTGTATACACAGTTGACAGAGGCAGAGGAACCTCATTAGGGTTTTAACCATTGACTTAATTAAAACAAAAATGAGATTGAGGAAATGGATTAATGGGTTTTAATTAGTGATAATTGTATCATGGTTAATTAAGTTTGACCCTTTGAGCAAGTTGACCCATATTGACTTGGATATTTTTGTGAGCATGCTTAGCATTTATTATGATATGATAAGGGTCAAATCAATATCAACAATAACAATTTATCCTAATTAAAATTATCATTATTCTTTTTTGTTCATATGAGAGAAAGGTTCACATTATTCTCACTCTCTCATGCTCTTTCTCTCTCTTGCAAACCTCTCTCCTCTTCCACTCTCAAAGCTCTCTTGTTTCATAAGTTGAAAAACATGAGCTTTGTGAGATAAAACCATCAAGACAACTCTCTACTCATTCTAGGGTTCTTAGTCTAGCAAGCCAAGCACTCTAGTTACTTCTTGGTTGAGGTAGGAGCTCAAGGTAGAGGCCTTCGGGTGGATCTTTCTTCGGTAAGGAGAAGACGAAGCGGAGGAGCCGTCTACACCACTCCAAGGAGCTAGCAACAAGGAGGACCACAACAAGAAGAGAAGGAGTTCAAGAACTAGGTATAACCATCTAACCTAGTAGTTAGTTTGTTAGTTTTTGTTTAGCAAAGATCCTTCATGGTTATTCTATGTTTCCTTGTGATAAAAATCTGATTTTTACTCTTTCCGCCTCCCCGTAAGTACCGGGGTGGGTTGCATAGACTTACAGTGGTATCAAAGCCAAGTTAAACAACTAAAATGTTAGCAAAGTATTTAGAACTTCGATCCGAAAAAAATCGCAAATTACATCAAAAATTAGTGTTTTCTGTCGATTTTAAAAACAGGTTTAAAAATATTTCCAGAGACCTGAAAAATACGTGTAGGGTTTTTTAGGAACACCCAAGAAAAACAAGCTCATGACTCGGTCAGACTGCCGCGGAAGCATGGCGAAACCAAGCATTTCGCCGCAGATCCGCGGCCGAGTCGACTCAGAGTCAACTCGTTTTTCCTGCAGTGTGTCCAGCTTGATGTTTTGTGATTTTTCAGATGCTTTGTTTCTGCCCAGATTCTTCAGAGAACGGTGTTGTATTTGGGGTAGTTTAAAATTGGAATATTGATCGAAATTCTATAAACTTTAGATAATTGATTATATCTGTAATGTGATATATGTACTGAACGTCGACTAATCGCTATACGTCGATTAGTGGGGGTTGTACATATCTGTGATCTGTGATGTTGGATTGTGTATATGAACTTGTTGGATTGTCGTGGATGAATAGCCGGGGTTGTGAGATGAGTGTTTATTTATCTTTCATTTGATGTAAATTGTAAATTGATGTAATATTATTTTTATGGCCGCACATCCGGATTGAGGTTGTAGCCGCCATTGTATATTATTTATTTTACTATTTTTTCTCCTAGGATAGACCCAAGGAGGGGTGCAGAAACTAGCTGGTAGTTTGAAGTGCCGAGTGGCCTACTCACATTGTTGAGGGAGGTTGCTTCACTTGGGGTACTTGGCGGGTAGTTTGCCGAACCCGTAGGGGTCTAGGGTGGGGTTTGGCTATTCATCGCGACCGTGTAATCCGTTTTTCGTTGCAGGCTCGAACGAAACGCAGATTCCTAGCATATCCAATGTGTTCATCTGTGATATGGAATGGCTATCATTGCGTCTGACGAAGGTATATATCTATATATGATATCTAGTAGGCGTTGCTTATGTTTTGCATCCGCGCTAGTCCAGCCCCCGCTCTGTTGTTAGTTAAGTAACGTAACGGGTGATGACGGGGCCCCGTGGCGAATGCGGATGGCATAAGCGTACGTCATATTTTCGTCGTTATCTGCAATGGTAGGATTAATTGATGGGACACATTATATTAATGCAAAGAAAATAAACCAAAGTTAAATCGTTGGAACAATTTCAAAACCACTCGGTTTTTTTTCCAAAACAGAAAACTTCTAAAAACGCGGAGCTTAAACCACTCCTTTTAAAAGCTATCAGGTTCCTTCGATTATATCAAGTTCACTACGTTCATAGTTTCGCCAAAACCATTCGTAGCCCTCCGTCATTTCATATAGAGAGTCAATAGTATTCAAGCTATGTTTGTTGGCCAAAGTCAAGGCATAGTGATTGGTAGCTATTGGATATTCATATGTAGCATAGATAGATGTGTTGGTTTGGGACAGTCGTACTGCCTTGTTGGCCAAAGTCAAGGATAGGTACAGGTGGGTTCAAATTAACCTGGAAAATGACGGGTAGAACTTGACATGTGACTTATGATTTGTTGGCCAAAGTCAAGGTCATAAGAGCATGGGGCAAAAATCCACATTGGGAGTTTCTAAAGAAACTGAAACTTGCTAGTGTTGCATACCATTTGGAGTGTGATGATTTTGGTAGGATTCCTTCAGCTTTATCACACGATGATATTTGGATCCCGATCCTACTTTGAGTATATGCTACTCCTCGGGAAACTTTCTCACTTAACGATCAATGCTATAAACCAAGTAGGTGTCTAGAAAGGTGTTAGCGGGGCTACGCCCATAGGGAAAAGTGGTTATTTAATTAAGGAACTTCGCGAAAGCGTCGTAAAACCTCCCTCGAAGTACCGACACTGGCATGGCTTAACGGTTAAGCAAGTATTGTACGGTGAGATTGATCCCGACTAATTCTTCTTTTATGGTTTGAGGAAGGATTCGAGAAACAGTGGGAGCCATCCTGTTTAAACAAACTAAAACCACTCTAAACTTGCAAGAGCATCATGCTAAAGTGTTTCTTCTCTCACTCCTAATTGCAGCGACCAAACATCATGACCGGTCTTAAGTTACTACTAGATAAAAATATACTGACAGGGCCAAACTCCAAAGATTGGCTTAGGAATGTCAAAATGGCAATCACTTATGACAAGTTGGGATATCTCCTTACCACCAAAGCCCCCGCCGTCCCAGGTCCAGAATCCAGCGTCACGGATAAGGAAATCCGTAAGACCTGGAAGATTGGCTGCGCGAAGACCAAGTGCCTCGTGCTTGCCTCTATAGACAATGAACATCAGAGGAGGCATGAGAATATGGACCTTGAATCCATATTTCTCTATACTAAGGATCTTTATGGAGAGCAATCCCGTATCGCCAGATACGAAACCTCGATAAAGTTGTTTTCAGCGAGGTTGGCCGTCGGATCATCTATAGCGGAACACATGCTTAAGATGATTGACTACATTGAAGAGCTCGTGGACCTCGGGACCACGTTAGAGAACGAGCTCTACACTGACTTGATTCTCCAGTCCCTTCCTTCCACTTACGCCCGGTTTATCATAAACTTCAACATGCAAGGAAAAGAAGTTGAACTTCCGGAACTCCTCAACATGTTGAGGAGTGCAGAGGGCACCCTACAGAAAGTCAGGGAAACACCCGCTTTTTCTGTTGGAGGAGCTTCTTCTTCTAGGTCCAAAGAGAAAGCCAAAGGAAAGAAGAAGAAGGCCCCCACCAAACCAAGGGGCGGTGTTAGTAAAATGGAAGCCAAGGGAAAGGCAAAGGTAGCAAAAGTAGCGGGACAGCTTATGGGGAAGGAAGAGTGCTTTTATTGTCATAAGAAAGGACACTGGAAGAAAGATTGCAGGGTTTGGAAGGCTAAGAGCCAGGACCCGAAGCAAGTTGTGGCTTCGGCTTCAGGTGTGTATGTTATTGAAAACTGTTTATCAATCGACTCTACTTCCAGGGTATTGGATACCGGATCGGAATCTCATATCTGTAATTCTTTGCAGGCACTGAGAAGGCGTAGAGTTTTGAAGGCAGGTAATATGACCCTCAGAGTTGCAAACGGAGCAGGCATGGATGCTGAGTCCGTGGGGGACTATCACTTGGGATTGACAAATGGACATATTTTGGTTTTACGCAACTGTTATTTTGTATCCAGTTCGACTTGTAATATCATATCTGTATCTTTAATGTCTAAAGAAGGTTACGATTTTGCATTTGTAAGCAATGTTGTAAACATTCACCTTAATCATGTTCTGATTGGGTCGGGTATATTAAGCAATGGTAAATACGTATTAAACCAACCGCAGATTTTCAATATCCAGAATACACACAAAAGAAAGTCTCCAGAAATAAATCATGTTTTCTTATGGCAGTGTAGACTGGGTCACATCAGTGAGACAAGGTTAACTAAGTTGCATAAAGAAGGATATTTGGATCCATTCAAATATCAATCATATGCAACTTCTCAATCATGTCTCAAAAGAAAGATGACAAAGACTCCGTTCACTGGACACGGAGTAAGAGCGAGCAAGCTCTTGGGACTCGTACACAGCGATGTATGTGGCCCAATGTCTACACATGTGCGAAGTGGTTATTCTTACTTCATTACTTTTACGGTTGATTTTTCAAGGTATGGACATGTCTTCTTAATGAAGCATAAATCTGAAGCCTTTGAAAAATTTCAGGAATACAAGAATGAAGTAGAAAAACAAACAGGCAAAAGTATCAATACACTGAGATCTGATCGAGGTGGTGAATACTTGAGTGCCGAGTTCCTGGATTACCTAAAAGAGAATGGAATTCTCTCTCAACTTACTCCTCCGTACACACCATATCACAATGGTGTATCGGAGAGACGGAACCGAACCCTATTGGATATGGTACGTTCCATGATGAGTAACGCTAAGTTACCGCGATCTTTCTGGGGATATGCACTAGAATCAGCTGCATATCTTTTGAACCAAGTTCCAACTAAGTCAGTGCCTAACACACCATATCAGATGTGGAGTGGGAAGAAACCCTATCTTAAACACATTAAAACATGGGGATGTCCATCTTTTGTCAAAAAGCAGCATGCGGACAAACTCGAGGCACGCTCAGTACAGTGCAAGTTTGTGGGATATCCAAAGAACTCCAAGGGATTTTTCTTCTATTATGCAGAGGAACAAAAGGTATTTGTTTCTCATCATGCCTGCTTCTTGGAAACTGAATTTTTAGAAAATCAGATAAATGGGAGCGCAATAGAACTGGAAGAAATTCCAGAACCACGAGCTATTACTGAAAGCTTAGTAGAACCAGAAGGTTCGAAAGGACAGGACATTCCTGCGCCACTCCGCAGGAGTAGTAGGCAGTCTCATCCGCCCGAGAGATACTACGTCTTTCTCATAGACGGGGATAGAGAGGATTGCATCATTGATAATGATGAGCCGACTAGCTTCCAGCAGGCCATTCAGAGCACTGACTCGGTAAAATGGCTGGATGCAATGCGGACCAAGATGGAGTCCATGTACACAAACGAAGTATGGACTTTGGACGTTGCTCCAGAAGGGGTAAAATCCGTAGGCTGCAAATGGATCTTCAAAAGGAAGATTGGTGTAGATGGACAGGTTGAGACCTATAAGGCTAGACTTGTTGCAAAGGGTTTTCGTCAAAGACCTGGTTTGGACTATGATGAAACCTTCTCCAGTAGCTATGCTCAAATCCATTCGGATCCTTCTTGCCATTGCTGCCTTCCATAATTATGAGATTTGGCAGATGGACGTAAAAACCGCTTTTCTAAATGGAAATTTAGAGGAGTGTGTCTATATGGACCAGCCAGAGGGTTTCATTCAGAGTGGGAGCAGCAGGAAGGTGTGCAAGTTGCTTAAGTCCATTTATGGACTGAAGCAGGCATCGCGGAGTTGGAACATCTGTTTTGATGAGACGGTCAAAGAATTTGGCTTTATCAAAAATCCAGATGAACCATGTATTTATAGTAAAATTGTAGCACGAACTGTCATATTCCTCGTTTTATACGTGGATGGCATTCTCTTGATAGGAAATAACATTCCTATGATACAATCTGTCAAAGGGTTCTTGTCACACAGGTTCTCCATGAAAGACCTGGGTGATGCCTCTTACATTCTGGGGATCCGGATCTATCGTGATAGGTCCAAAAGGATATTAGGACTTTCATAGTCCAGGTACATCGACACCATACTGAAAAGATTCAGTATGGAAGATTCCAAGCGCGGTAATTTACCGGCTTGTCACGGGATCACCCTCTCCAAAGAGATGTCTCCCAAGACTGATTTGGGAAGGGATCACATGTCTATTATACCCTACGCCTCTGCGGTAGGCTCTATAATATATGCAATGTTGTGTACCAGACCAGATGTAGCTTATGCACTGAGTGTAGTAAGACGGTATCAGTCAAACCCTGGGGAGAAGCACTGGATAGCGGTAAAGAACATTCTGAAGTACCAGAGAAAGACTAAGGATATGTTTTTGGTTTACGGCGGAAAAGACCTCAGATCGAGGCCTTTGCTGACTCCATCTTCCAGAGTGACAAGGATGACTCCAAATCCATGTCGGGTTATGTCTTTACTCTCAATGGAGGAGCGGTGTGTTGGAAGAGTTCCAAACAGGAAACCATTGCTGACTCGACGGTGGAAGAGGAGTATATCGCAGCATCTGATGCCGCAAAAGAAGCCGTCTGGATGAAGAAGTTCTTGACAGAACTTCAGGTGGTTCCGTCCATTGTTGATCCAATACCTCTGTATTGTGACAACAACGGGGCTACAGTTTTAGCAAAGGAACCTAGGTCCCATCAGAAGTCCAGACACATCTTGAGGTGGTATCACCTGATCAGGGAGATCATGGATCGCCGAGAGATCGAGGTTCGGAGCGTTACTACAGAAGATAATACTGCAGATCCATTCATAAAGGCCATTCCTCAGACGCAGTTCGAGACGCTATTCGAGATGATAGGTCTGCGATATGCCGGCACATGGCCTTAGTGCAAGTGGAAGATTGTTAGTGTGATATGCCCCAGAGGCCATTATTGTATAATACTAGTTTGTATATTACATTTTGGAAGCTTGGGATATATACACGGATTGACATTCTTGCTCAATATAGTAGTATTCTACTTGGTTTGTATCTATCTTAATATGTGCATGTGTTTCTTTTGACATATTGCTAATACATATTGATAGAGCCCTTAGGATATTTTGCTTGACTACCAGCATTGTGATGGCAGTCACACTAGTGGGGGCTGGGTAGTCTATAAGCACATCCTTATACAGGTCCCTGGTCGTAGGATTTTCGAGACAGGGCATCGATACTCCAGAGTAGACTAGTGTATACGCTTCTCATCCCAGGAGGGGAGATGGTCTGTCCCACATCCATCAGTACGTCGACTGGAGATAATATGCAGGTGCTCGTTCGGTTACGAGTACACTAGACAGGACTCACCGGGAACTGTTGATTGGTATTATACCTATCGTCAGTTATCAGTTCCCAGGTGACATGAGTACAGCTTAGTCCGTTGACTTGACACTGTCACTTCGCCTCGAGTGTTTTCCCACTGTTCATAGATTACTACCCTACCACGGCTCAAATGAGTCATGCAAACAGGTAGTAGTTAGGTGCAGTCACGAAGCACTTGGAGGCAGTGACGGTTAGACAGGATTCGTCTCTCCCAGTATTGGGAGTCGATATCGCGCTGTGTTTAGGAGAGCCATTACACAAAGTCCCTGGCCAGGGCAAGCGAGATTTACTGGTAGTGTTTCCAGTATTTTCTCAGGGTGTTCTGGGCTACACTCCGAAACGACTTATACCGCTATTAAGGGACTGACGTTTACCACCCCCCTAGGCCTGACATGTGATACTCTCAGACGAACAGACCGTACTGTACGGAGATTGTCACATTCAGGCTCAGTAGGAGTTCGGATGGGTTCGCCTCATCGGTCTTCTTATCGGCATCTACCTGGGTACCGTTACGTACAGCTAGTACCGCTTGCGGCCTGTGGTTAAACCCACTGCCAGCGTAGTGTCGAGTCTTTAGAGTCCCACACAGAGGGTTGTTCACCTTTGGGCAAAACAGTGTAGAGGTCGTATGGTTTTACGACGGGGTTCGTTCAAATACGCGCACTTGTGCACATTTGGTGTCCGGGCAGTTAGTACTAGCGGGCTTTGGTTTAAGCCAGATCCTAGTATTTGTTTTGGGATTGGTTTTGTCTCATTGTATTCATGTTCCTCGGAACACGGATACGGGTATGTATACACAGTTGACAGAGGCAGAGGAACCTCATTAGGGTTTTGACCATTGACTTGATTAAAACCAAAATGAGATTGAGGAAATTGATTAATGAGTTTTAATTAGTGATAATTGTATCATGGTTAATTAGGTTTGACCCTTTGACCAAGTTGACCCATGTTGACTTGGATATTTTTGTGAGCATGCTTAGCATTTATTATGATATGATAAGGGTCAAATCAATATCAACCATGAAAATTTATCCTAATTAAAATTATCATTATTCTTTTTTGTTGATATAAGAGAAAGGTTCACATTATTCTCACTCTCTCATGCTCTTTCTCTCTCTAGCAACGCTCTCTTCTCTTCCTCTCTCAAAGCTCTCTTGTTTCATGAGTTGAAAAACATGAGCTTTGTGAGATAAAACCGTAAAGACAACTCTCTACTCATTCTTGGGTTCTTAGTCTAGCAAGCCAAGCACTCTAGTTACTTCTTGGTTGAGGTAGGAGCTCAAGGTAGAGACCTTCGGGTAGATCTTTCCTCGGCAAGGTGAAGACGAAGAGGAGGAGTCGTCTACACCACTCCAAGGAACTAGCAACAAGGAGGACCACAACAAGAAGAGAAGGAGTTCAAGAACTAGGTATAACCATCTAACCTAGTAGTTAGAACTTGTAGTTAGTTTGTTGGTTTTTCTTTAGCAAAGATCCTTCATGGTTAGTCTATATTTCTTTGTGATAAAAATCGGATTTTTACTCTTTCCGCCTCCCCGTAAGTACCGGGGTGGGTTACATAGACTTACAGTTGATTCGATCGAAATGTTAAATATCGTCTTGATATATCTGAATGTGATACAATATGTGGAATTCACATTATTAGGCATGAAATCCGTAATATGTGTTATTTCGGGTTTACAATGTCTAAGGTGATTGTGGATTCCAAATGTTGTAGTTTTTCACGTTTCTTTTCTGCGACTGTAAGTTTAGTATGTAGTGTATCGCCGGCTTCGTTGCTATACATCAACGACAATCGGGGTACGCATACTTGCTTACGTTGGTGATATGAGATATTATGTGTTGCTGTGATATGTTATATTGGATCATCGTGTTTTGAATAGCCGGGGGTTTTATGTGAGATGAGGGTTTTTATTTTCATTCATGTAAAATTCATTGTATGTAATATTCTTTTACTGGGGCACTTTCGGGTTGAGGATGATGTCACCAATGTATATTATTTACTTTTTCGCATTAGGATAGACCCAAGAAGGGGAGCACAAGTGACCGGGTTCTAGGGTTCAGTAGGAGGCCATCTCGAGGAGTCGAGACCGGGTCTCCTAAACTCTAGAATTGGCAGGGTCACTTGCCGCTCTCATAGGGGTCTAGGGGTTTGGGCTTGGCTATTCATCGCGACTGTTGAATCCGTGTTTTATACAGGCTCAAAATAAAACACGGACCTCCTAGTATATCCAATATTTCATATGTTTCTTCTGCTGCTGATATACTGTGATGTGATAATATTATATGCGTGAGAAGAATGCTTTATTATTGTATATATGATATATAATAAACGTTGCTTATATCTTACACCCACGCTAGTCCCGTCCAGGTATGCCGTTAGTTAAGTAACCTAACGCTGCATAACGGGACACTGTGGCGAATGCTGATGGCATAAGCGTACGTTGTATTTTCGTTTTTTCTGTGATGCTTAGGAAGCTTAAATGATGGGATTCATTAATGAGATTAATGAAAGGAAAAGAAACCTAAAAGACGTTGTAGAATCAAATTTATGAAAAGGGTAGCTCTAGCTTTTTCTTTGCATAGCGGTATTCCTTGTAGAATATCCAGCACCTTAATCAATAAGGAAAGAGCCGAGATCCCTTCACCGGGAGTGACCTCTTTAGTAAAACTAGCAGATGCTACAACTCACTCGGTTATGTTTTTGATTGCTTCTATAGTTCTTGCTTTGCATAGTGGTATTTTTGAAATATCCTGCACCTTATTCGATAAGGAAAGAGCCGAGATCCCTTCACCGAGAGTGACCTCTTTAGCAAAACTAGTAAAAGCCTCAAAAACACTCCTTTTTCATAAACACTTTCTTCTACAATAATATCAAGTTCATTACGCTCATGGTTTTCTGAAAAACCTGCGTAGCCCTCCAACATTTCAGATAAGTAATATTTAGTATTCGTGCTGCGTTTATTGGCTTTCGTCAAGGTGTAGTATGCGGTAGCTAACTAGTGCTTATCTGCAACATAAGATAAGATTGGATTAGGGTAGTCGTACAGCCTTGTTGGCTTTCGTCAAGGGTCGTGTGGGTAGGTTTAATTCAATCAAGAAATATACGGGTTGAACTTGAGTAGCGCACTATGCTTTGTTGGCTTTCGTCAAGGTCATAGCACGTTAGGGGCAAAAGCATTATCGGGAATTTCAAGAGTTAAAATTTGCAATGAGATTGCATTCCTTCTATGAGATAGTTGGATCCTGATACCCACTACGAGTAAGAGTTACTCCTGGGAGAATTTAACACAGGACAATTAGTCGATCAAGTAGGTGTCTAGAAAGGTGTTAATGGGGTTATGCCTCTGGGAAAACGAGGTTTATTTTAATTAGGTCCGTGCGAAAGCACAGGGAACCTCCCTCAAAGGACCAACACTGGCTTGGCCGAAAGATTGGCGAACTTTTAAGGTGTAATTAATCCCGGCTAATCTTACCTTTTAGGGTTTGAAGGAAGATTTGATGAAAACAGTGGGAGCCATCCTGATTAGATAAGATAATAACCAATCTAATCTTGCAAGAGTATACGCTAAAGTGTTTTCTTCTCTCTCTCTCCAGGTAGCGACCATGTCAGGCCTTAATCAAGATAATAATATGGATGTATTGACTGAACCCGCTTATTATTTTGAGCAGGGGAACGTTGGTCCCGCTCCAACTTATAATTATTATAAGTCCGAACAGAGAATAGGAGAATATCCGAATTCTCATGCCGCCCAAACGAAGAATAAGCATGCTGATGCATCTTCTTCGGGTGTGTTAGTTATCGAGAATTGTTTCTTAGTTCTCTCAACGTCCTGGGTATTAGATACCGGATCGGGATCTCAGATATGTAATATGTTACATGGGCTACGGAAAGGTAGGGAACTGGGAGAGGGTGATCATTCCATAAGAGTAGGGAACAGTGCAAATGTTGCAGCCAAAGCTGTTGACAAATATCACCTTGTGTTACCAAATGATAATACATTGATTCTGAACGAATGCTATTACATTCCGACCCTAATATGCAATATTATATCAGTTTCTTTATTGAGTAAAAAAGGATTTAATTTTGTAGTACAGGATAATGTTATGAACATCTTCCTGAATCAAAAGTTGATTGGATCAGGCTCGTTAAATAATGGCATATACGTTCTAAACCAAACCACGGTTCTTAATGTACAAAACACACACAAGAGGAAAAGTTCAGAAATGAACGAATCCTTCTCGTTGCATTGTAGACTAGGTCATATCATTGCGACACGACTAGCTAAGTTACATAAAGATGGATATTTGAATCCGTTTGAATTTTCATCTTATGACACTTGCCAGTCATGTCTCAAAGGCAAAATGTCCAAAACTCCATTTAGTGGACACGGAGAAAGAGTTACGGAACCCTTAGGACTGATACATAGTGATGTATGCGGTCCCATGTCTACACATGCCAGGAATGGTGCATCATACTTCATTACATTCACTGACGATCTCTCAAGATATGGACATGTGTTCCTGTTGAAACACAAGTCTGAAGCTTTTGAGAAATTCAGAGAATATAAGAACGAAGTAGAGAACCAAACAAGAAAAAGTATTAAGATCCTTCGATCTGATCGAGGAGGAGAATACTTGGGCAATGAGTTCCTGGACTATCTAAAAGAGAATGGGATTCTCTCTCAGCTTACTCCTCCTTATACACTACAGCACAACGGTGTATTGGAATGGAAGAATCACACCCTATTAGATATGGTGCGCTCTATAATGAGCACTGCTGAGTTGCCTATTTCCTTCTGGGGGTATGCACTTGAGACAGCCATACACCTATTGAATATGGTTCCTACCAAATCAGTGCCTACCACTCTATATGAGATATGGAAGGGGAAGAGACCATCTCTTAATTATGTTAAGATATGGGGTTATCCGGCCTATGTCAAAAGGCACAATCTGGACAAACTCGAGGCAAGGTCTGTCCTGTGCAAGTTTATAGGATATCCCAAAAACTCAGAAGGGTATATCTTCTACCACATCGAGGAACAAAAGGTGTTTGTTTCTCGACATGCCACCTTCTTAGAAATGGAATTTCTTGAAAAAGAAATTAGTGGCGAGGAGGTAGAACTGGAAGAGGTTCCAGCTATACAAACTACGACAGAAGATTTGGTTGAACCAGAGGATTCAGTAGTTCCCGATGAACCCCATTCTCTCCGCCGATCTAGTAGGGTTCCTCACCCACCTGAGAGATATTACGGTTTTCTCATAGATGGTAGGAGCGAGGATTGCATCATGGAAGATGATGACCCGACTAGCTTCGAACAGGCCATCACGAGTGGGGACTCTGTGAAATGGCTGGATGCACTGCGATCTGAGATGGAATCCATGTACACCAACAAAGTATGGACTTTGGAAGTTACTCCTGAAGGGGTAAAACCCATTGGGAGCAAATGGATCTTTAAGAAGAAACTTGGTGTAGATGGAAAAGTTGAGACTTTCGAAGCAAGACTTATTGCAAAGGGTTTTCGTCAACGACCAGGTGTGGATTATGATGAAACTTTTTCTCCAGTGGCTATGCTTAAGTCCATCTGAATCTTACTTGCCATTGTTGCATACCATGACTATGAAATCTGGCTGATGGATATTAAGACCGTCTTTCTAAATGGAGATTTAGAGGAATGCGTGTACATGACTCAGCCAGAGGGCTTCGTAGATAGTGGGAGCAGCGGAAAGGTGTGCAAGCTGCTTAAATCCATCTACGGCTTAAAGCAGGTATCACGGAGTTGGAACATCTGTTTTGATGTAGTAGTCAAAGAGTTTGACTTCATCAAAAACATAGATGAACCTTGTATTTACAAGAAGGTTGCAGAGAGTATGGTTGTCTTCCTCGTATTGTACATGGACGACATACTCTTGATAGAAAATGATGTTCCTATACTGCATTCGGTCAAGCTCTTCTTATCACATAGATTCTCAATGAAAGATCTAGGTGATGCCTCCTGCATTTTGGGGATTAGGATCTACAGAGATAGATTTAAGCGGATACTGGGATTGTCCCAATCCAAGTACATTGACACCATACTAAAGAGGTTTAGTATGGAAGAATCCAAACATGGGAACCATCCCACGATCTCTGGACTCACTCTCTCCAAAGAGATGTCTCCCAAGACTGATTTGGAGAAAGCTTGCATGCAAGGGATACCCTATGCTTCGGTAGTAGGCTCTATCATGTATGCGATGCTATGCACCAGAACCGATGTAGCATACTCACTAAGTCTAGTGAGTAGGTATCAAGCAGATCCAGGCGAGAGTCATTGGACAGCTGTGAAAAACATTCTCAAGTACTTGAGAAAGACTAAGGAGATGTTCTTGGTGTATGGTAACGGAGAACTCCAAGTGGAGTCCTTTACCGATTCGAGCTTCCAAAGTGATAAGGACAACTCAAAGTCGCACTCGGGATCTGTCTTTACCCTAAATGGAGGGACGGCTTGTTGGAAGATTTCCAAGCAAGAAACCGTGGCAGACTAGACAATGGAGACTGAATACATCGCTGTCAACGATGCTGCCAAAGAGGCTGTCTGGATGAAGAAGTTCATCACTGGATTTGGTGTGGTTTCGTCCATTGAGCATCCAAGACCTTTGTATTATGATAATAATGGAGCTGTGGCTTTGGTAAAGGAACCCAGGTCCCATCAGAAGCCCAGACATATTCTGAGGCGGTATCACCTGATCCGGGAGATAGTTGATCGCCGCGAGATCGAGGTCAGGAGACTAGACACCAAGGACAACACTGCAGATCCACTCATGAAGACCATACCCCAGATACAATTTGAGAGACTCTTCGGGATGTTGGGTATGAGATACTACAACAGCTGGCCTTAGTGCAAGTGGGACATTGTGAGTTGTATATATGCCCTAGAGGCCATTGTTGTACATATGATGTATATTATAGTGGATGCTTGGATATATATAGAGAGGACTTTCTTGCTCGATATGATAGTATGCTAACTGGTTTCACTTTGTCTTAATATGTTGACTTGTATTAGTTTATTGTCTTGCTCTCACATGTTGATAAAGCCCTTAGGATATGTACTCGACTACTGGGACTATGATGTAGATCATACTAATGGGGCTAGGGTAGTCCAAGAGTATATCCTATAACTGTTCCTAGTCGAGGGTGTATCGAGACAGGGCATCGATACTTCAGAGTAGACTAGCGTATACGTATCTTGACCCATATGATGGGCGATGGATGATCCCATATCCATCGATGTTTTACATAAAAGATGGTGTACGGGTGCTCAGTGGAGACTGGGTACACTAAACGGACTCAGCGAGAACTCCTAGATGATATTATACCTATCGTCAGATAGCAGTTCTCTGGTGACACTGGTGCAGGTTAGTCTGTAGACCCGAGATCGTCATAGAGTCTTGTGTGATTCCCACTGTGCTTTGATTTCTACCTTACCACGTTCAAGAGAACGTGCAAAACGGTGGTTTTTGTGTACAGTCCCGAATCACATGGAGGCAATGAGCGATAGGAGGGGTTTCATCTCTCCCAGTATTAGGGGTTTATGTTGCGATGTGTTCGATTGGCTATAACTGGAAGTCCCTGGCCAGGGCTGATATGGAGATCTACTGGTAAGTGTTATCAGTAGTTTCTCGACCCGTTATGAGCCTCACATCGACACGACTTATCGATTATTGGGGTCTGACGTTTACCATCCCTAGAATGGATATGCGACATATCAGACGAAGAGACCGGACTGTACGGTAGTATTACTGATTGGTTCAACGGGAGTTTTGACAGCTTCGCTGGTTTTCTTCTGATCGCTCAATACCCGGGTGGCCGTTACGTTTAGCTGACCCCTTGCGGCTTGTAGGTGTTTGATATGATCATCACCTACTGCCGGTGTATTGAAGAGTCTTAGATTCCCACACAAGAGTTTCCTAGCTCAGGCGAAACGATATGGTGTGCATATGAGATATGTGCGGGGACCCGATTGAATGCAAGTATGTGATACCGTATGTTAATCGGGCATTTTTCTATTGGTCGGGTCGTTTGTGATATGACCGGTTTGTTAAATCAAGTGTTGATTTAACATTTGACTTTTATTTTAATTCTTTATTTAAACCCTTTTCTTTGTTGAAGATGTATGCATGCATGTATGCATATGTTGATGTGTATGGACACATACATACATATATAGTATCATGGTTGATGATACACTAAGTGGTGGCAATGCAAAACTCACATGGTTCCCTAATATATATATATATATATATATATATATATTGTATTTGGATAAAAAGGCAAATGGAAATTAAATCATTAATGGGTTTTTCTAGACACTTCTTTACTTTGACCTAGCTTTGACCCATGGTTGATTTTTCTATTTGGACTTTAACCCATATGCAAAATATCTAGATATTAGTTAACCATGGTTTGTGATGAGAGAAGGAAAATATATCTACTTTCTTTTCTCATTTTTCCTTTAAGCTTGATCATTATCTTGTGACAAAAGCTTTAGCCACCATTATCTTCTTCTTCCTCCAAGCTCTCTTGAGTTTTCTTTTGAGTGAGGTTGATAAAAAGAAAGGGTTTTGATTAGAGAATACAAACCACCTCATCATTCTACACCTCTCTAGCCCATTTGTATAAGGTGTTTTGTTATACTTCTTTGAAAGATCAAGTAAAGCAAGGAGTTTTGGGCAAAGGGACTTCGGGTGGATCATCGTGGACAAGGAAGGTTGCTAGCGATCCATTCCAAACTCTCAAAGGTCCAAAGTGTCACTAAGGGAAGACTACAAAGGTTGTAATTTCTTCACTTAGTGTTAAAAAGTTCTTTGTATGTGATACAATTTGTTGTTACCCTAAACTATTATAGTTAAGATTCATGGTTAGTTTGTTTTGCACCTCTCTAAAATTTTAAGAAGGCATGTATGATGCTTCCATACACTAGACTAGGTGCAAGGGAAACCCAACAGAACTAACCTGTATTTATTGCTGCGCTTAAGCTTAAAGGGAAAAAGTATTGCTTTATTGATTGAATTCTTGAATCTTTTATTGATTTGCGCATTTACATCTTAATACAGATCTTAAGGGCACAAAACCAAATAAGATACGGTAAAAGATTTCATCACCTTTCTCCATAGCCCACAAATCACAAAACTGCATTCTTGCATACCCACAGTAACTTAAAATAAATTAGAACTCTGATTTTAAGGACTCCGCTCTCATTAAGAGAAGTTTAACTGTGTTTAGAACACCGCTTAACGGTATATTGTTCACAGGGTGTCTAGGCAAGTGTTCACGAGAAAGGGTTATTCTAATTAAGGAATTTCACGAAAGCGTTGGATAACCTCCCCTTATCTCTGCACTTACCTGGGTTTGTGATCTATATATCTAGAGCCCTCTTCTCGACACAGTTTTACTTCGACAATCAGGTTCCTGAGCATATCTAGTTGACTTAGCATAACATAGACTGCTAGGGGTATGATATTCTTTGTTTTTATGATATTTGTGAATTCTTGTTGTTATGGGTGACACACAATTCAATTCAATTTTTCACGATTCTTATTCCTTTGTTTATACTCAGTCCCAATTCATTTTTTCAAATTGCCACAATTCTTCCCACATTCATGAAAACTGTCCTTTTCTAGAGGGTGACCAACCGTCCCAGACTTTTAATAACGGTCACCCACCTAACACTCTCAAACCCAGTCCCACTTCAAACCTAGATCAAATGATTGAAATTTAGAGAAAGAGGTCGACAGGGTAACAGGTTTAGTATCACCACCATCACAACTCTCCCTTCCTGAAACAATTGAGCCATCATTAGGGAATGATAGTAAGATGGATACTAAGTTGACCGCTTTAGAGAAAGGTATTGAAGTGATGACTACGGTCGAAAATCAATCAACTTCGACGCTAGCCCTGTTCATACAACAATCTGAGCAATTGTTTCTTGCTCAAGCTCAGTCTTTGTCTAGAATAGAAGAACAAGTGAACCATTTAGCTGTAAGGATTCTAGAGAGTGAACACAGTCAATTAGAACCACATAGTGTCAATATCTGTCATCTAGGAAGTCACCCGAGTGAGATAAACGATCAAATAAATTTTGATGATTTCATAGATGATGATGCGAATGAATTGACTGAGTGTTATCAGGACACACAGGAAAACCCTCTAAGTCTGTCCAGCACTAACCTTCAGGTACCCAATTGTTAGTTATGTGTATGCCCTAGAGGCCATTATTGTACATAAGATGTATATTATAGTGGATTGTTAGACATATATAGAGAGGACTTTCTTGCTCGACATGAAAGTATGCTATCTGGTTGCTCTTTGTCTTAACATGTTGACTTGTATTGTGATACTGTCTTGCTCTCACATGTTGACGAAGCCCTTAGGATGTGTACTTGACTACTAGGACTATGATGGAGATCATACTAGTGGGGCCAGGGTAGTCCACAAGTACATCCTATAATTGTTCATAGTCGAGGGTGTATTGAGACAGGGCATCGATACTCTAGAGTAGACTAGCGTATACGCTTCTTGACCCATATGATGGGCGACGGATGATCCCACATCCATTAGTGTTTGATATCAAAGATGGTATACGAGTGCTCAGTGGAGACTGGGTATACTGAACGGACTCATGGAGAACTCCTAGTTGGTATTATATCTATTGTCAAATAGCAGTTCTCTGATGACACTGGTACAGGTTAGTCTGTAGACCCGAGATCGTCATAGAGTCTTGTATGATTCCCACTGTGCTTTGATTTCCACCTTACCACGTTCAAGAGAATGTGCAAAACAGTGGCTTTTGGGTACAGTCTCGAATCATATGGAGGCAATGAGCGATAGGAGGGGTTTCGTCTCTCCCGGTATTGGGGGTTGATGTTGCGCTGTGCTCGATTGGCTATAACTGGAAGTCCTTGGCCAGGGCTGATATGAAGATCTACTATAAGTGTTATTAGTAGTTTCTCGACCCGTTATGAGCCTCATATCGGCACAACTTATCGGATACTGGGTCTGACGTTTACCACCCCTACACTGGATATGCAACATATCAGACGAAGAGACCGGACTGTACGGTAGTGTTACTGACAGGCTTTACAGGAGTATGAGCAGGCTTGCTTGTTGATCTTCTGATCGCTCAATATCCAGGTGGTCTTTACGTATAGCTGACCACTGACGGCTTATGGGTGACTGATATGATTATCACCTACTGCCGGCGTATTGACGAGTCTTTAGAGTCCTACACAGAGCTTTCCTGGCTCAGGCGAAACGGAGTAGGAGCACATATGTGATATGTGCAGGACCGAGATTAATATGAGTATGTGATACCGTATTCTATTCTCGCGATATGAGATATCGGCCGGTTATATGATATAGCCGGGTCATCGGATCAAGTGTTGATTCAACGAAATGATACATTTTATATTAGTCGATTATATATAATATAACCGGATTATTAAATCAATTGTTGATTTAATAATTTAATGTATAATTATATATTTTATATATTAAATTACATTAACTAATATATGCTCAATTAAGTATTCATTTCTCACTTTTAATACATTTAACATGTATGTGATATATATTTATTGTATTGTTTTCTTTTGTTACATAAATAATAAATATATGATATATATTATTGTGACATGCTAGGTTATATATGCAACATGGGTGTATGAGACTTACACCATATAAAAGATATTATTAAGGTTTTTTTTATTTAAGTAATTCAAAAATGAATGGAATTTGTCATGGTTGTAAGTTGTGGATAACCATTGACTTAGTCCAGCATTTTTGTTTTTCTTTAGGTATTTATAAACCTAACCATTATATCTTACCATGGTTTATTCTCTACAAGGGTTACCCATGACATATACTCACCATGGTTGCATTTCTAACCTCACTCTCTCATTCATTCATCACTTCATCTTCTTCCCCAAGCTCAAGAGAGAGCTCTCTAGCTTTTAAGCAAGTGAGGAAAAATAGCGAGAAAAAGAATTCTAAAGTGAGCAAAATTCTTACTTCATCATCCTCTTCTATACTAGCCATATAGTTTATGGTGTTAGCTTCACTAGTTCTATATTAGCGATGAGATAACTTGAGTTTGTGTCTTCTCGAAGTAGATCATCTTGGATTTTGAAGACTTCAAGCAAGCATGCATCATCCACCTTTTGGAGCCTCTCAAGAGTCCGGGAGTTCTTTGATCGCAGCGAAAGGACCACTACTTGGAGCATTTGGAGTGAAAGACCAGTCTACAAAGGTTGTATTCCGCATTCACTTAGTTGTAAAGTTGTTTACATATCGTATTGTCTAAATTTTTAGTTAAGATTCTAGGGTTAAGGTTAAGTAGCATGGAATTTTTTTTAAAATGGCATGGACGATGCCCCACAAAACCTTGTTGTTGTGCTAAGTAACCCTACAGTGGTATCAGAGCCAAGCTAGAGATTTAGACGATATTTGTTAGATTACGAAACCGAAACTACTCCGAAACTTAAAACATGAAAACCTGGTTTCTGTCGATTTTTAAATGGGCTCTAAAAATCTTTTTAGCAACTGCAGAATGTTATATGAGATATTACATGAACACAGAAGAAATTTGAACCCACTTGGCTGGTTTTTGGGGGAGCACATGAGCTCAAAAGCCAAAGAGGCCGGCCCCTTCAGGGAATTTTGGCTTCAAATTTTTTTGTGTTCCAGGCTCTGGGTTTTGGTGTTTCAGGTGTTGTTTGTTTTTGCTAAATTTACATGTGATGTTAACTTTCTGTAAAGGCAATTCGGAGTATTTCGTAGTCGTAATTCTAACAGTATTTCAGGTCTTCTAGAAAGTATTAAAAAGTTCGAACGGATATCAGATACCCACTTTAACCCTCGCCGGAAAATTTTGCAAGAGTTGGATTTTTTCATAGTTAAAGAACCTTCAAATATCATGCAAGTGATTCGATGAACCCTGTAGAAGAACGAAACTCTAACTCGATTCTGTAACCTAAGAACCGCCGCTAAACCCTAGGGTTTGCGGTAGTTCCACGGCACCATAGGTGAGGCAAGGGTTGACCTTTCTACGGTTGGTCCATAGGTATTGTGACATGTGATTGGTGCTTTTAAACTACGCTCAAGTGTTGAGCTTTTTGGGAAATTTTGGGTGTTTGTTGATTCGATCGGAATGTTTAACATCGTCTAACTATTTGTGGAATGTGATACAATATGTGGAATTCATATAGTTAGGCATGAAATGCGAAGTATGTGATATTTTGGGTTTATGATGTCTAAGCTGATTGTAGATTCCAAATGTTGTAGTTTAACATTTTCTTTTCTGCGGTCGTAAGTGTAATATGTGGTGTATCGCCGGTTTCATTGCTATATGTCAACAATAATTAGGATACGCATATTTACTTACGTTGATGACATGTGATGTTATGTGTTTCTATGATATGTTATATTGGATCGTCGTGATTTGAATAGCCAGGGGTTTTATGTGAGATAAGAGTTTTTATTTTCAGTCATGTAAAATTCATTGTATGTAATATTCTTTTATTGGGGCACTTCCGGGTTGAGGATGATGTCACCATTGTTGTATATTATTTACTTTTCCGCATTAGGATAGACCCAAGGTGGGGAGCATAAGTAACCAGGTTTTAGAGTCCAGTAGGAGACCATCTCAAGGAGTCGAATCCGGGTCTCCTAATTCTAGAATTAGTAGGGTAACTTGCCGCTCTCGTAGGGGTCTAGAGATGTGGGTTTGGCTATTCATCGCGACCGTGGAATCCGTATTTTCTATTGTTGGCTAAATACAAAATACGGACCTCCTACTATATCCAATATTTCATATGTTATCTTCTGCTGCTGATATTCTGTGATGTAATTGTTGGATATAGTGCCCTCAAAGTCAATTATTGGATCGCAGGCACGTGATTTCAATGATTGAGGGAGGACCTATACCGGTAGGACAGTCTTACTCGAGATGATAGTATGCTATCTGGTTTATCTTTATCATCGTGTACATGCTTTAGGTGATATTACAGATCACTATTACACATTGATAGAGCCCTTAGGATTCTTGCTTGACTACCAGCAATATGATGGCGATCATATACGTGAGAGTTGGGTAGTCTATAAGCACATCCTTAAAGTGTCCCTAGTCGTGGGAGTTTCGAGACTGGGTATAGATACTCCATCAGTAGACTAGTGTATACAGTCGATACCCCAACGAAGGGCGGTGGCCGGTCTCATAAGCCATTGGTGTCAGTTGGTTCACCTAAAATGTATATAGGTGCTCATTGGGTTATGAGTACACCAGACGGACTCGCTGGGAACATGCTAGTTGGTATTATACCTGACGTCAGATAGCCGTTCCCTGGTGACATGTGTACAGATTAGTCTATCGACATGAGATCGTAATTTGTCTCGTGTGAGTTCCCACTGTACTTTGATTACTACCCTACCATGGCTCAAAAGAGTCGTGCAAACAGGTTTAAGTTGGGTACATTCCCGAGCCACATGGAGGCAGTGAGCGGATCGGCAGGGGATTCATCTCTCCCGGTATTGGGGGTGAGATCGCGCTGTGTCTAGAAGAGCCATTACATGAAGTCCTTAGCCAAGGCAAGTGAGATTTACTAGTAGGTATTCCAGTAGTATCTCAGGGTGTTCTGGGCTACACTCCGACACGACTTGTACCGCTTTTGGGGGTCTGACGTTTACCAGCCCCTAGGCCCAACATGCGATACTCATAGACGAATGGACCGGACTGTACGGATATTGTCACTGACAGGCTCAGTAGGGTTTCTGGATGAGTTCACTCATCAGCCTCCCTTTTGGTCAATACATGGGTAGCCGTTACGTACAGCTAGTACCACTGACGTGCTTGTGGTTAAACCCACTACCAGCGTATTGACGAGTCTTTAGAGTCCCCCCACAGATTGTTTTCCAAGTTCAGGCATAACGTTATAGAGGCCGTATGGTTTTATGGCAGGGTTCGATCATATACGTGCACTTGTTCACGGATCATGGTCGGACGGATCATACTGGTGGGCTTTGGTTTAAGCCGGATCCTAGTATTAGATTTGTTGGATTACTTTAATCTCATTACATTCGTATTCAGTCGGAATGCGGATGCAGGTATGTATATACAGGTGAGGGGTATCCTTGATCCGTCACGAGTTTACTTTAGATATTGCCATTCTTTCGTTGGATTAAACATTTTGGTTTAAATGTTTAATTAGGTGGAAATTGTGAACTTAAGTCATCATGAAGAGCAATTAATGTGGCATGTGCAATTGGTGACTCATGGTCTTGTTTTTGGTGCTATGTCATTTTAATTGATTGATTATTAGGTGAGATTGTGATGGGAAGAGAGAGAGGGCAGCCCCATATTTGTGGGGTGAGCTCTTGTGAATTCTAGCACCTTCTCATTATCATCTCTCACAATAACAATAAGCCTCTTCTTCTTTCTTCTCCTGAGCTCACCATCTCCTCATCCATGGCTTCATCTTCAACCTCCATCCATACAATCTCATGTGTTGAGAATCAATGGATGTTTAGAGAAAAAATTATCACACACATTCTCTACTTCACCTTAGACATGTCGACGAGCAAACTTCATGTCCAAGTTACTTCGGTTTGAAGCGAGAGCCCATAAAAAGACTTCTTGATGTGGTGCCCTTTTCGACGAGGAGACCGGAGATCGAGCAAGATCGGAGATGACGCAAGGAGCTAGGGATGGTAGCTAAAGACCGAAGGACACGAATCGATCGGTATAGCCATTCTAACTTCTTATAGATAGCTAGTATAGTGTTAATGGTACGATCCGGGTAAAAGTCTGCATTAGCGCCAGTTTTATAAAAAGTTTTTGTTTCCGCGTTTGGCCTCGGATTGACGGCCGGGGTGCTACCGAAGACTTACATAGTATCAGAGCCACGCCATTAACCCTTAGCTAGTTGGTTTAGACAGTGTTAAAGTATCGAAACCGAAACAAACCCAAACACTGCCCCTGAACTGTGCAGTTTCTATTGTTTTTTAAAATGTCCAGAAAAATTATTTAAACATATGCAGAAGACTACTGAAGAGACTACAAGACCACACCCCAAATACGACCCCCATCCCTCGGATTTGGGCCTAGCACATGCTCCCAAAATCCGAGGAGGCCGGCCTGTTTTGGGCTTCTGGGGTTCATTTTTTGGGTGTTGTCTGGTCTCTGGTAAGTTAGTTCAGTGGTGTTGTTTGTTTAGCCCAATTTGGATATTGTTTTATCAGGTTGTTTGGGCTATTCGAGGGTTATTTCGAATTCGATATTTTCTAACATTGTTTAAATTTTACAGTGCATTACATTACTATCTATGACCGTGAATGTCATTTAATCGGTAAATCTTCTCTAATTGCTATAGTCATTTTAGTCGGATTTGCGAACGTGACATTCACGTTGATATTCTGTGTTGTGCTGTGATGTTGCGGATTTGTCGTGGTGGATAGCTTGCGTGCAATGGTAGTGCAGTTTAGTTTTATATGTATATTTGATATCACGGGGCGAGCATCCGACATGTGGACTGCCGTCACTGCCTATTTGTATATTATTCTTTTGGGGCACGACCGGGTTGAGGTCGATGTCACCGTTGTACATATTTTCTTTTCTGTACTAGGATTACCCCGCGGTGGGGTGTATGGATAGCCGGGTTCTAGAAGGCAACGAGCCCGCGTCTCATGGCTTTGAGACAGAGGGGGCTTCACTCTAGAATTGGCGGGCTATTTGCCGCACTCGTAGGGGGTATAGGTTAATCCAAGGAGGGGTTCTCAAGTTACCGAATTCCATGAAGTGCCAGATGGTCCATTCACTTTGCTGAAGGGGGCTGCCTCGCTTCTGGTTTTGACGGGTAACTTGCCGCGCCCGTAGGGGTCTAGGTTTTCATTGCACAAGCTATCCACACGACCAAGGGAACGTCGGGTTTCAGTTGTGGCTCAATGAAACCCGGGGATCCCAGATTATCTGTATTGTTCTGTGATGCTTATTACTTTTCTATAATGTTGCATTTATCACGCCTGGAGCGATTATTATATATTGCTATATATATACTAGAAGATGTTGTATATGTTTTACACCCGCGCTAGTCCAATCCCCGCTCTGTCGTTAGTTAAGTAACCTAATGGGTGATGACGGGACCCAGTGGCGAATGCGGATGGCATATATGTACATCATATTTTCGTTCTTTATTGGTGTGATTAATTGATGGGACTGCATTGATTCAGATCAATGCAAACTAAACAAACCTATTCGATGTTGTTAGAACATTTTTCAAAAAGCTGTTATTATAAGGACGTTCATTTTTTTTTTTGCACAGTGGTATTCGGTTATGAATATCCAGCGCCTCATTCGATAAGGAAAGGGCCGAGATCCCTTCATCGGGAGTGACCCCTTGGACAGAGGTTTGTATCAGGGAATTAACTTCACTATAGTCGATTAATTTTTGCTTTGCATTGCGGTATTCAGTTGGAATATCCTGTACCTCATTCTACGGGGAAAGAGCCGAGATCCCTTCACCGGGAGTAACCTCTTTAGCAAAGGCTTTCGCCACTATATATTTGTAAAAAGCTATCCGGTTCCTTCAACGATATCAAGTTCATTACATTAAAGGTTTTTCGCCAAAAACCATTCGTAGCCCTCAGTCATTTCATACGGGTAGCACTTAGTATTCATGCTATGTTTGTTGACCTTCGTCAAGGCATAGTGCATGGTAGCTGCTTGTTACCTTTCTGTTGCATTGATAGATGAGTTGGTTTGGGACAGTCGTAAAGCCTTGTTGACCTTCTTCAAGGGTTTGTACGGGTGGGTTCAAATTAACCTGGACAATGACGGGTAGAACTTGACATGTGACTTATGATTTGTTGACTTTCATCAAGGTCATAAGAGCATGGGGTAAAAATCACATCTGAAGTTTCTAAAGAAACTGAAACTTGCCAGATATGCGCATACCTTCTGGAGTGTGATAACGTGAGTGGATTCCGTCAGGTTATCATGCGATGATAGTTGGATCCCGATTCCCACTGATGAGTTGGTTTACTCCTCGGATGATCCCGACTAATTCTTCTTTCAGGTTTGGAGGAGAATTTGATGATACAATGGGAGGTTTCCTGATTAGATAAAGTGATTAACCATTCTAATCTAGGTTAGAGTGCACGTAGAGTATTTCTTTTCTCTCTTTCTCTTTGGCAGCGACCATGACTCGACCCTTGACTATGACTCAGTGACCAAGTTAACCGAATTTTCTTAAAACACTGGATTTTGGATTGTCTGAGTTGCATACATCATTGCCACTCCTACATTTACCCTTTGCATTTCTCCAGAACACCGTGTATTACTACGAACATCCACTTTCATTGGATAAATCCATCGTATGGTTATATACGAACTCGAAGGAACTTGTTCCAGATTTGAGGATGGATTCTGGTTCTGGAGAGATTGAATAGGACTATTCAGTTGTCTTTTCGTTTTACCTTCTCTCAAGTTATGAGGGCTCCTAGGATTAGGAGAAGGGTACACCTATTACGCTTATTGGATAGTCTTTTTCCAAACAATAGGCAGGTGCCGAAAGGTAGGGAATGAAACCAATTAGCCTAAGTATGGTGTACAGAAGGTATTAAGTAAAGACAAATAAAGGGATCAGAAAGAGGGCAAAGTAAATTGCAACTGCTATCATTCATGACCAAACCACGTATTTCATCCCCACTCCTACTTCACCTTTGTATTTCTCCAGAACACCCCGCATCACTATGAAGATCCATAGTTATTGGATACTCTATCGTATGGTATATACGAACTCGAAGGAAGTTATTCCAGTTCGAGGATGGATTCTAGTTCAGGAGAAATAGGAATAAGGTTTATTCAGTTGTGTTTTGTAATTACCTTCTCTCAAATTGCGAGTACTCCTAGGATTGGGAGAGTACACCTATTATGCTTATTGGACAGTCTTCTTCCAAACCATAGGCTGGTGCCAAACGATTGGGAAGGAAGAAAACCATTTAGCCTAAGAGGGTGTACAGAAGGTAATGAGTAAAGACAAATAAAGGGATTTGGAGAGATGGTAAAGAAATATACAGATACAGTCGTGAATCTGATAATGGAAGAGGCAATACTAGGAATACCCGGATACCTCTTCGAAACATATTCATGTTTCAGTTTCACTGTGTATTGTTAAAAGAAAACTGATTTCCTAATTAACCCTTGCTCCAGGGTATGTATTTACCAGTTCTGATTCTTACATCTGTATGGTTTTACAGATGATGAGTGGGAGTAAGTTATTGGGAATTAGGTGATTATCCTCATTATATCGGAATTCATTGTAATTGGTGATATTTGAGGAAATCGCCCGGGTTTTTGCCGGACGGCAAATATTTGGTTCTGAATATCCATTGTTATGCACCAATTTCAAATTGATATATCTGTACGTTTATTTTATAAAGTGAGATATAACTTTTTGTGACATTTACCTATATCAGCAGATGGTTAGGTAAGGAGCATTAAACAGCGGTGTAATTCTTTTTAACCATAGTACAGCTTTCAACCTACGATGCACAGGATTTGAGTTATTCAACTCAGGGGACTTATACAGAGTATTGTATATTGTCCAGTGTCCATAAGGACAGAGGGGTTGGTCCTCGTATTATATTCTGTTTACTTATGACTTCTCAAGTTTTTAGACAAGTGTTTCGTAGAAATACAAGGTCTAGGTTTTGAGAAGTTATAGGTATAAGAATAAAGTAGAGAACTAGGTGTTGCAAGTATCAGGATTCTTCAAGGTGATCGAAAATGTAGATACTTGTGTTTGGTATTCAGTTGATAGTAATGGTTTTGAGAAACTTGTTTCTTTTTCAGGTTACTCATGTTTGGATGCACTCCTAAGTTGAGAAATGCTGATCGGCCTCTTTCCATTTAGTTGACATGCACTGGAGACAGCTGCATGATTTGAATCTGGTTCCAATTAAATCAGTGTATCTGTTTCTATATTGTATATAGAATGGATCATATCTTAACGATGTTAAGGTATATGGAGTTGTCCGGCTTAAACTTAAAACCAGACTCCGGATAACTCAAGGCACGTTTTTGTAATGGCTGTCTGTGGGTTAACCCGGGGTTTGACGAGGGTTAACTTTCTACCATCTGGAAGATCAATAGTGATATTGTTCTTGACTCGCCACAGTTTTAGAAAAATGGAATTTTTCAGAAAACAGTAGTGGGAGTATGGTAGAACTGGAAGTGATTCCAGAACCGCAAACGATTACTGAAAATTTAATAGGACCTAAAGATTCAATCAAGTTTGACATTCCATTAGCCACTCCGCAGATATGGTGGGTAACCTCAGGCACCCGAGAGGTACTCCGGTATCCTCAAGGACGGTGACAGGGAGGTTCTTTTTTACCCAGACTTGACACTACTATTATTCCAGACTATGAGACCCGGCAGGAGGATGAGTATAACATCGTTCTAAACTAGCTTTAGAAGTGCACGTGTATATGACTCTGCCAGAGGGTTGTTGTAATCAGTGGGAGCAGCGGAAGCATAGTGGACAAGTGGCTTATGTGTATTTATAGACTAAAGCGGATATAGCGGAGAAAGATCATCTATTTTTGATGTGACAGTCATGGGCTTTGACTTCATCAGAATAGGAGATGGATCTGTTGAGAATGTAGTAAGGTGTGATGTTCTGGTATTTGGATTAGATACACAGAGTAGGAAGTGATATTCCTATACTACGATCGATTATACTTTGGTTGTCACACAGTGGTTTCTCCATATAGGATATGGATATAATATCAGGCATTCTGGTTACTAGATCTATGGTTTTAGATCTAGATTTCAGAAGTTTCCTAATCCGGATACTTCGACAGTATTCTAAAAGGTGTTTTAGAATGGACGACTCCTGGTATGGTGGTGTACCTGCAGGTGATGGAGTCATCCTCTCCAAAGGTGTCTTATAGACTAAGGGAGAGAGGGATGTGCATGATTGGCACATCACTTGCTTAGGAAATTGAGTCAATCATGAGGTGTCAAGTACCACACCAGATTTTTTTTGCACTAGATGCAATAAGTTGATATTAATCGAATCCTGGAGAAATTTTCGGAAGCAGTTTTAGAATATAAGTCAGATGTTCTGGGGATATGATATTCACAGCCTCCTTCGGGAGACGGTTATTATTCCAGGCTTCCAAGGTGACCTGGTTGACAGAGTGACTGTCAGAGTTATAGCTTTCCCTCTCGACGAGGGGCAGTAGTTTGGACAGGTGGTCCAAGCGGATACTGAGGGAGGCATGGTGCAGGATACTGATTAAATTCAGTTGACAATACAGTCTAAGAAGTTTTCTGGATTAGGAGTTCGTTTGTGAACTAGGTCCCATCAGATATCCAGACATATTCTAAGACAGGTATTGCTCATTTCAGAAGATGGCTTTCTCCGCGAACTTGAGATAAAGAGAGACATAGAAAGAAACATCAGGGCGGATCCACTCACTGAGGCTATTACTTGAACGCAATAGTTTCACAAACGGTCTTTGTGAGACTGATCAGTAGAGGATTTGGGTCTTCGGTATCACATGGGCTGTGAGTATGCGACATCGCAATAATCAGCCTTGAGTGCAAGTAGAAGATTGTTGGATATAGTGCCCTCAAATTCAATTATTGGATCGCAGGCACATGATTTCAATGATTGAGGGAGGACCTATACCGGTAGGACAGTTTTACTCAAGATGATAGTATGCTATCTGGTTTATCTTTATCATCGTGTACATTCTTTAGGTGATATTACATATCACTATTACACGTTGATAGATCCTTTAGGATTCTTGCTTGACTACCAGCAGTATGATGGCGATCATATACGTAAGAGTTGGGTAGTCTATAAGCATATCCTTAAAGTGTCTCTAGTCGTGGGTGTTTCGAGACTGGGCATCGATACTCCATCAGTAAAGTAGTGTATACAGTCGAGACTCCGACGAGGGGCGGTGGCCGGTCTCACAAGCCGTTGGTGTCAGTTGGTTCACCTAAGATGTATACAGGTGCTTATTGGGTTATGAGTACACCGGGCGGACTCGCCGGGAACATGCTAGTTGGTATTATACCTGACGTCAGATAGCAGTTCCCTGGTGACATGTGTATAGGTTAGTCTATCGAACTAAGATCGTCATTTGTCTCGTGTAAGTTCCCACTGTGCTTTGATTACTACCCTACCATGGCTCAAAGGAGTCGTGCAAATAGGTTTTAGCTGGGTAAAGTCCCGAGCCACAAGGAGGCAGTGAGCGGATCGGCAGGGGATTCGTCTCTCCCGGTATTAGGGGTGAGATCACGCTGTGTCTAGGAGAGCCATTACACGAAGTCCTTGGCCAAGGCAAGTGAGATTTACTGGTAGATATTCCAGTAGTATCTCAGGGTGTTCTGGGATACACTCCGACACAACTTGTACCGCTTTTGGGGGTCTGACGTTTACCAGCCCTCTAGGCCCGACATGCGATACTCATAGACGAACGGACCGGACTGTACGGATATTGTTGCTGACAGGCTCAGTAGGGTTTCTGGATGAGTTCGCTCATCAGCCTCCTTTTTGGTCATTACATGGGTAGCCGTTATGTACAGCTAGTACCACTGACGTGCTTGTGGTTAAACCCACTGCCAGCGTATTGATGAGTCATTAGAGTCCCCCACTGATAGTTTCCCAAGTTCGGGCGAAACGTTGTAGAGGCTGTATGGTTTTATTGCAGGGTTCGATCATATACGTGCACTTATACATGGATCATGATCGGACAGATCATACTAGTGGGCTTTGGTTTAAGCCGGATCCTAGTATTAGATTTGTTGGATTAGTTTAGTCTCATTACATTCGTATTCAGTCGGAATACGGATGCAGGTATGTATATACAGGTGAGGGATATCCTTGTGATCCATCACGAGTTTACTTTAGATATTGCCATTCTTTCGTTGGATTAAACATTTTGGTTTAAATGTTTAATTAGGTGGAAATTGTGAGCGTAAGTCATCATGAAGAGCAATTAATGTGGCATGTGCAATTTGGTGACTCATGGTCTTGTTTTTGGAGCTATGTCATTTTAATTGATTGATTATTGGGTAAGATTGTGATGGGAGGAGAGAGAGGGCAGCCACATATTTGTGGGGTGAGCTCTTGTGAATTCTAGCACCCTCTCATTATCATCTCTCACAATAAAAATAAGCCTCTTCTTCTTTCTTCTCTTGAGCTCACCATCTCCTCATCCATCCCTTCATCATCAACCTCCATCCATACAATCTCATGTGTTGAGAATCAATGGATATTTAGGGACAAAATTATCACACACATTCTCTACGTCACCTTGAATATGTCGGCTAGCAAACTTCATGTCCGAGTTGCTTCGGTTTGAAGCGGGTGCCCTAAAAAGACTTCATGATGTAGTGCCCTTTTCGACGAGGAGACCAGAGATCGAGCATGATCGGAGATGACGCGAGAAGCTAGGGATGGTGGCTAAAGACCGAAGGACACGGATCGATCGGTATAGCCATTCTAACTTCTTGTAGATAGCTAGTTTAGTGTTAATGGTACGATCCGGGTAAAATTATGCGTTAGCGTCAGCTTTATAAAAGGTTTTTTTTCCGTGTTTGGCCTCGGATTGACGGCCGGGGCGCTACCGTAGACTTACAGTAATCACTTTATATGTTGAGACGAATGCTTTATTATTATATATGATATATAACAAACGTTGCTTATGTTTTGCACCCGCGCTAGTCCCGCCCCGCTATGCCGTTAGTTAAATAACCTAACGGTGCATAACGGGACACTGTGGCGAATGCGGATGGCATAAGTGTATGTTGTATTTTCGATTCTTTTGTGATGCTTAGGAAGCATAAATGATGGGACTTCATGTCATGAACCAAAGTTTGGATGTGACCGGCACTTAGATCGTATGATATCTAAAGATTTCGACACAACCTGAGGAAGCCAAAAACCAAGATCAAAAACCTTTTTGCGGAATTTAGAAGATTTTAATTTTTAAGTAAAAGAATGAAGTAGCATGCCGAATGGTTTTTAATAATTGAAAAACAACTGATTTTGAAACTTCGACCGTACTTCCTTTTTAATTATTTAATAAGCAGTTACTGTGTGTGTGAATAGATTGCATCCTTAGTTGGGAGCAAAATGGTGCCCAACAGCAGAAATCAATATACAGAAATAATACGATAATCTAAGTGAAGAATCTCAAGCAAAAGTGAAAGAAATATAATTTAACACAAGTAAACGATCTCATCAGTCAAAATAAGATACCTATATCCACATCTCGTTCTAAGTCAATTATACAGGGTCTGATGGAGTAATACTAGATCCAATATACAAAACCAAAATAGCAGGTTATTACGTAGGTAACCAACATAGCAAAAAGAGCGATATAAGCTGAAAAGTGGATCCGCACAGCTGCTACGCGTCCACCCGGCTCCTGCAAAGAACTATGGCATAACGGGGGTGAGTTGCCAACTCAGTGAATAAAACTAACATATATCGGCTGATAATGTAAGTATGACGAACTAGAGCTAATATCAACAAGAATAAATAAAATGCATGATAATAGTTTGCAACATGAACATGTAGTACTAAGTATATAAATCAAAACTGAATTCTCATCAATTATTTCCAAATAAGGTTTATTTTTTCGTGTCCAACATCGACACAAATCTTCTATTTCCATCAGGCATCGTTCCCCGAATGATCCTGTCATCCAATAACATTGGTCGGTATCATCTAGATATCAACCATGTTCATAACTATCTCCGGTATCGAGTATTCTCGCTAGGCTCCCCGCCTCAAATGCGGCTTTCCTGCCCCTCGGTCTCGACTGGGTCCACCATGAATCCGACTGTATAGCTCCCCCACTCAGTCAGGATAACGTAAAAATCCGCGACCGTATAGCTCCCTCACTCGGTCCGGAATAAAACCAAATCATAAAAACAGCATCTCATGGTGGACATCTCATATCAATATGAAGAATCACTGAATCTACTCAATAGTATATAAAAACTCAAAAGCATAAATCCTCAATAATCCAATGCATCTTAGATCAAATTACTAACACTTGAATATGAAGCATGATATCATTTATGCAAGTAACTACCATTGTTGATGCTTAAAGTATAACAGAAATCATATTTAACATAATAATTACTAAGTGTGTAGGTGACATGTTAATATTGACGAGGTGTAGTGTAACATGTAGATATGTGCATGTGCGGCATAACTCATCGATAATTGTGTAGTTTCCTAACAATTATTAACATGAAGATGTATAGATATATGAATGCATATGAGCACTTTATATACAAAGGCATACTTGTTATTTAAACTTAAACTAGGGGCGTATTACGCCATCCATACAAAATCTCCTAGTAGATGTTTAGTCTACTTACCGGAATACGTCGAGTCTACTCAGATATCACCAATCTCTTTTATTTCCTTGCGGCCTCCGAAGTTCCCGTACTCAAATCTAACATCAATATTAACTTGTATAAGAAACGGCTAAAACTCTGATACGACGAAAACATGAAAATACAAGTTTTACGTACTAACTATACTACGTACGACTATGGTAGATATCTAATACTTATACTAACTAAATTTTAACCCTTCGATGTTTGCAACAGAAAACTGAAACGTGTCACGAAACCTCGGTGTCATATTTGAGAATTTTAACCACTTTACAGATATTAGCTTCCGGATTCCATATACTGCTAAAATAACTTAAACAAATAATACCAAACATCTTAATCCATCTACAGAGACCTACCCTAAAAACCACAACACCCAACTCCCTGAGAAATCCGGCGAGCTTGGAAAATTTGTTATTGTCGCTGGCCAAAATCCGAGCAACAGGGTTCATCTTCCTAGGGTTAATTTTAGGTCCAGTTTATAAGATGATGTAACTGTTTGATTATGTTAAATTTCGTCTAAACTATAGCAGATTTAACACAGAGTTTAATTTTCCTAAAATAAGATATAGCCGATATCCGATTCTACATTTAAACTGTTATAGAACTAAAATCCTATAGAGTTTAGAGATTATACCTACTAAAGATTACAGAAAAGTCTTCCTCAAAGATGCACAAGCTCTTAGCTCCTAGCTTGATGGTAGTGGTGAAAGTCCTTAGCCCTTAGCTCTCTTCTCTTCTCTCTTTTCTTTTCTCTTGTTGTTTTTCTAAAGTTTTCTTCTTTCTTTTCAGTTCAATTCTTATTTCAATTGATTAGTGAACTGAACAAGATAAGGAGAGTGAGTGAGGTTGGTAGGAGGAGGTGTCACCTTGCAAGAATGTGGTAGTTTCATGCAAGTTGGAGGTGTACCATGGAAGATGGTGGGGTTTTCATGCAAGGATGAGGTGTGTGCATGAGGTGTCACCTAGGATATGTTATGACATAAGTATAACTTAAGCTTAAACATAACCTTACCCTTTTGCACATAAACCTTAACAAATTCCAAACTTCCACAATTACCTAACTTTCACAAAACCCATCATACTACCTTAATTAGCATAAGAATACTAACTTTCTCACATAACCCCTCATTACTCATGTTATTATAAAAACACTATTCTCTTTACTAATTTAATTCCATTTTAATTTAGATAGCCCTCTTTACTACAAATAAAAATTAAATAACATTATCCATTTAACTAAATAACTTAATTAACTATCTAAAACTTTCAAAATGTTACAATATCCCCCTTAAGAAAATTCGGTCCCCGAATTTAAAACTTGTCCTTCAAAAAGATGTGGAAATTTCTTCCGCATCGCATTCTCGGCCTCCCAAGTGATCTCCGCGCGATTTGTTCCTCACCAAAGAACTTTTACAGATGGAAGTACCCTTGATCTCAGTTTCTTTGCCTATCGGTCTAAAATAGCTACTGGCTGCACTGTGTAAGATAAATCCTGCTCAAGCTGTAAGGTATGATGCTGGATCGCGTGAGAGGGATCGTGAAGATACTTACGAATCATAGACACATGAAATACTGGATGCACATCGGGAAAACTCGGTGGAAATGCTAAGCGGTAAGCTACGGCACCCACTCTCTCCAGAATCTCATAAGGTCCGACATATCTGGGGCTGAGCTTCCCCTTTTTCCCAAAATGCATCACGCCCTTCATCGGAGATACCCGAAGGAACACATAGTCTCCCACCTCAAACTCGAGTCTACGACGGTGTCGATCGGCATATGATTTCTGTCTACACAGGGCCGCTCTCATTCTATCCCGTATCAACATGATCTTTTCTGTAGTCTCCTGTACTATCTGCGGTCCCAAAATACTACTCTCGCTGAGTTCTGTCCAGCAAACGAGTGATCGACATTTTCTCCCATACAAAGCTTCAAAGGGTGCCATCTGGATCGTCTCCGGAAAACTTTTGTTATAAGAGAATTCTATCAAAGGTAAGTGACGATCCCAACTGCCACCGAAATCAAGACTGCAGGCTCGAACCATATCCTCTAAAGTCTGTATGGTCCGCTCTGACTAACCATCTGTCTGCGGGTGAAAAGCTATACTAAAACTCAGTCGGGTACCTAGAGCCTCTTGAAGTTTCTGCCATAGTCGGCTGGTAAACTGTGTACCCTTATCAGACACTATGCACGTCGGAACTCTATGCAATCGTACAATCTCGTCAATGTAGATCTGAACATATTGCGCATATCCAAACGTTGTCTTCACCGGAAGAAAGTGAGCTGTCTTCATCAATCTGTCTACAATCACCCAGATGGAATCATACCCTTTACTAGTCATGGGTAGACCCATAATGAAATCCATGGAGATCTGTTCCTATTTCCACTCCGGAATAGGCAAGGGCTGCAATTCTCCTGCCAGCCTCTGATGCTCGGCCTTGACTTGCTGACAAGTTAAGCATCTCAAAACAAACTCCGCGACATCTCTCTTCATTCCTTCCCACCAATAGTCATCCTTCAAGTCATGATACATCTTGGTGGAACCAGGATGAATACTATATGATGAATACTATATGCTGACCGATGGGCCTCCTCTAAGATCTCATGTCTCAGTCCCACCAAATCCGACACACAAAGATGAGTCCCAAATCGTAATACTCCACGGTCATCTATCACGAACTCAGACTCTCCACCCTGTCTAACCTGATCAATGATCTCTAACAAACGAGCATCTGTGGGCTGTGTCTCTCGAATACGATCCAATAACTGAGGACGAGTGCGAACATGAGCTAATTGTCCTCTTGTCAATGTGAACTCAAACTGTACACGGCTATCACATAGAATCTGCCAGTCTGCAGAAGACTGTCTCTGCATAGTGCACAAATAAGATAAGATACCTCCAGCCCTCCGACTCAAAGCATCTGCTACAACATTCGCTTTGCCCAGGTGATACAGAATCTCGCAATCATAATCCTTCACTAGTTCCATCCATCGACGCTACCTCAAATTCAGATCCCGCTGCTGAAAAATGTATTTCAAGCTCTTGTGGTCTGTAAAATCTGGCACAACTCACCGTACAAGTAATGCTTCCAAATCTTTAGTGCGAATACCACAGCGGCCATATCTAAGTCATGAGTGGGATAGTTCTGTTTGTGCCTCTTCAGTTGCCACGAAGCATAAGCGACGACCCTGCCGTGCTGCATCAACACACAGCCTAAACCTACTCGAGAGGCGTCACAATAAATAATGAACCCACCTGGCCCAGAAGGTAAAGATAAGACTGGTGCAGTAGTCGAGCGAGTCTTAAACTGCTGGAAACTCTGCTCACACGCCGCTGTCCAAAGAAATGGAACCTCCTTCCTGGTCAACCTGGTCAGCGGTGCAACGATCCGAGAAAAATCTTGCACAAAACGTCGGTAGTAACCAGCCAGACCCAAGAAACTGCAAACCTCTGTAACTGAAATCGGTCTGGGCCAGTGCTGTACTGCTTCGATCTTCTTTGGGTCCACACGTATACCATCTCTTATAACTATGTGACCTAAGAAATCCACACTGTCCAGCCAGAAAGCACACTTAGAGAATTTAGCAAACAGCTGATGCTCCTTCAAGGTCTGCAATGTGATATGCAAATGCTGCTCGTGCTCCTCTCGGCTCCGGGAATAAATAAGAACATCATCAATGAATACAATAATAAACTGATCAAGAAATGGCCTAAAAATGCGGTTTATCATATCCATGAAAGCTGCTGGGGAATTGGTGAGCCCGAATGACATCACCAAGAATTCATAATGCCTGTATCGTATGCGAAAAGAAGTCATCGGAATGTCATCTTTCCGAACTCTCAACTGGTGATACCCTGATCGCAAATCAATCTTCGAGAAATAGCCAGCTCCCTGCAGCTGATCGAATAAGTCATCTATACGAGGTAGTGGATACCTATTTCCCACAGTAACAAGATTCAGCTGCCTGTAGTCGATGCACAATCTCATGCTGCAGTCCTTATTTTTAACGAATAAGACAGGAGCTCCCCACGGCGATACACTCGGACAAACAAGTCCTCTATCCAACAACTCCTGCAACTGACCCTTGAGTTCTTTTAACTCCGTCGGGGCCATCCGATAAAGTGGTATAGAAATATGCCCCGCACCCGGAATCAAGTCGATACAAAATTCGACATCGCGATCAGGCAGTAATCCCGGTAATTCAGCAGGAAACACATCCGTAAATTCTCGCACGATCGGAACCTGGTCCAATGGGACTTCAGCGGCTCCTACGTCTCGAACAAACGCTAAGAACCCACGATAACCCTTCTTCAAGAGCCATCCCGTACAAAGAGCAGAAATTATGTTGGCAAGAGTTATACTACAGTCTCCCTGCACAACAAAAATCGGTTCACCTGGAAAACAGAATCTAACCGCTTTCCCCCGACAATCTACATAAGCATGACAAGCGGCTAACCAATCCATACCAAGAAGTATATTAAAATATAGCATATCGAGGAGAATCAAATCCACTAATGAATCCTTATCACCGATACGTACCGAACAAGACCTGAATACGTGTCGAGCGACAAAATAATCTCCTACAGGAGTAATCACAACTAGCGGTAACTCTAACAACGACGACTCTCTCCCCAGAGAAAGTGCAAAGTGTGCAGATACATAAGAATGCGTAGAACCGAGATCAAATAAAATATGTGCATCTAAGGAACATACTGCTAGAGTACCTGTCACAACTGCGTTGGATGCCTGGGCATCCAGTGGAGTCAGTGCAAAAACTCATGCCTGGCCCCTACCCGCATCCTGTCGTCCTCTCCCTCGGTCTCCTCAGCCTCTCTGAAAGCGTCCTGCAAAGCCCCGACCTCGCGGTGCAACAGCCTGGCGCATAGTGCCAACTGGGGGAGGAAGTAAGGCCATCGAAGTAGAAGGTGGAAGGGGTAAAGCAGTCTGTGGAAAAACTGTCCCTCCCTGGGGTCTACAATCTCTCGCGAAATGCCCTGGAAGTCCGCAACTAAAACATGTAGATGGGGACCTCTAATCATCGGGGTATGAACTGAACATCTGGCCCTGGGTCCAACCTCACCCAAAACTGCGGCCTGGAAATTGTCTGCCTCTACCTCTGCGAAACTTCCGGGTAACTGTTCCAATGGGCCTGGTCCTCTTCGGCTCCGGAACGATCACTACCTCGCTCAGACGCTCTTCCACTCGCATCGCTGCGTCAATGGCCTGCGCATAAGTATCGAAATGCTGGGATCCTATAGCAAGAAATAGCTGAGTATCTAGGCTCCTCACAAATCTCTTCACCCGGTGCTCCTCCGTGGGAACTAAGTACGGAGCATAGCATGGCAATGAGGTGAACTGTAAATCATACTCTGCCACCGACACACTTGCAGTCTTTCGCAATGCTTCAAAACTGCTGGCCCTAGCGTCCCTCACGTTCTGTGGAAGAAATCTGGCAAGAAAGATCTCAGAAAACTCTGCCCATGACATCAGAGGAAGACCTGCAGTTCGCCCTCTCTTTATCGACTCACACCATGTCTGGGCAAGTCCCTCTAATCTAAAACTGGTCAGCTCCACCGACCTCGCATCAGAACATCGCAATGGCTGGCCAATCCGGGCTATCCTATTGAGAAAGGACTGAGGATCCTCTGCTACATCGGTCCCTATAAACACCGGAGGCCTCAACCTTATGAACTCGGGAAGAGATACCTCCATCACTCTCGGTTCTACAAGTGGGACAGTCTGCATAGGCTGTTCATCGGGTTCTACCATCATCGGTACCTGATCATGCCTCTGAACACGGGTGGCCTCGGTCAATTGTCCCACCATTCGCTGTAGGCCCATCATGCCCTCCTTTATCCTATTCAGTCTGTCTGGAGGAGGAGGATCAACATGCTCAGGTTCCGCCAGAACGTCCGGTGCATTGGTCGCCGTCATAGGCGGATTCGCCCTAGCTGCATCCCTGGCTGCGGCTTGCCTAGCTCGTATAGCCATAGCAACTGGAACAAGAAACGAGAGTTTATAAGGTGTACGAATAGGAGCAGCAATAATAGAAAGTCAAAGAAAGGTTTTTAGCAAGATATACATCCTAAGGTTACTTAGGCTGAGTATCGTAGCGTAAATATGCCGCGGAACATATGTACGGGACTCTACTCATCCTAAATCACCTACTCCATCAAACCAAAGGTCATCCTACATAACAAAACTTAAGTCTACTTACTCCAAGTCACTACTTGGTTCCGTAAGCTTAATCCTAAGCTCTGATACCAACTTTGTCACGACCCAAAGTTTGAATGTGACCGGCACTTAGATTGTATGATATATAAAGATGTCGACACAATCTGAGTAAGACAAAAACCAAGATCAAAAACCTTTTTGCGGAATTTAGAAGATTTTAATTTTTAAGTAAACGAATGAAGTAGCATGCCAAATGGTTTTTAATAATTGAAAAACAACTGTTTTTAAAACTTCAACCGTACTTCCTTTTTAATTATTTAATAAGCAGTTATAGTGTGTGTGAATAGATTGCATCCCTAGTTAGGAGGAAAACCCAACAGCAGAAATCAATATACAGAAATAATACGATAATCTAAGTGAAGAATATCAAGCATAAGTGAATGAAATATAATTTAACACAACTAAACGATCTCATCAATCGAAATAAGATACATATATCCACATCTCGTTCTAAGTCAATTATATAGGATTTGATGGAGTAATACTAGATCCAATATACAAAACCAAAATAGGAGATTACTACGTAGTTAACCCACCTAGCAAAAAGAGTGATAGAAGCTGAAAAGTGGATCCGCACAGCTGCTACGCGTCCACCCGACTCCTGCAAGGAACTATGGTATAACGAGGGTGAGTTGCCAACTCAGTGAATAAAACTAACATATATCGGCTGATAATGTAAGTATGACGAACTAGAGCTAATATCAACAAGAATAAATAAAATGCATGATAATAGTTTGCAGCATGAACATGTACTACTAAGTATATAAATCAAAACTGAATTCTCATCAATTATTTCCAAATAAGGTTCCTTTTTCCGTGTCCAACATCGACACAAATCTTCTATTTCCATCAGGCATCGTTCCCCGAACAATCCTGTTATCCAACAACACCGGTCGGTATCACCTAGATATCCGCCGTGTTCATAACTGTCTCCGGTATCGAGTATCCTCGCAAGGCTCCCCGCCTCAAATGCGGCTTTCCTGCCTCTCGGTCTCGATCGGGTCCACCATGAATCCGACTATATAGCTCCCCCACTCAGTTAGGATAACGTAAAAATCCGTGACCGTATAACTCCCCCACTCGGTCCGGAATAAAACCAAATCATAAAAACAATATCTCATGGTAGACATCTCACATCAACATGAAGAATCATTTAGTCTACTCAATAGTATATAAAAACTCAAAACGATAAATGCTCAATAATCCAATGCATCTTAGATCAAATTACTAACACTTGAATATGAAGCATGATATCATTTATGCAAGTAACGACCATTATTGATGCTTAAAGTATAATAGAAATCATATTTAACATAATAATTACTAAGTGTGTAGGTGACATGTTAATATTGACGAGGTGTAGTGTAACATGTAGATATGTGCATGTGCGGCATAACTCGTCGATAATTGTGCAGTGTCCTAACAATTATTAACATGAAAATGTATAGATATATGAATGCATATGATCACTTTATATACAAAGGCATACATGTTATTTAAACTTAAACTACGGGCGTATTACGTCATCCATACAAAATCCCCCGGTAGATATTTGGTCTACTCACCGGAATACATCGAGTCTACTCAGATATCACCAATCTCTTTCCTTTCCTTGCGGCCTCCGAAGTTCCCGTACTCAAATCTAACATCAATATTAACTTGTATAAGAAACGACTAAACCTCCGATACGGCGAAAACATGAAAATACATGTTTTACGTACTAACTATACTACGTACGACTATGGTATATTATCTAAAACTTATACTAACTGAATTTTAGCCCTTCGCTGTTTGCAACAGAAAACTGAAACGTGTCACGAAACCTCCGTGTCGTACTTAAGAATTTTAACCCCTTTACAGATATTAGCTTCCGGATTCCATATACTGCTAAATTAACTTAAACAAACAATACCAAACATCTAAATCCATCTACAGAGACCTACCCTAAAAACCATAACACCCAACTCCCCAAGAAATCCGGTGAGCTCGAAAAATTTGCTATTGTCGCCGGCCAAAATCCGGGCAACAGGGTTCGTCTTCTTAGGGTTAATTGTAGGTCCAGTTTATAAGATGATGTAACTGTTTGATTATGTTAAATTTCATCTAAACTATAGCAGATTTAACACAGAGTTTAATTTTCCTAAAATACGATATATCCGATATCCGATTCTACATTTAAACTGTTACAGAACTAAAATCCTATAGAGTTTAGAGATTACACCTACTAAAGATTACAGAAAAGGCTTCCTCCAATATGCACAAGCTCTTAACTTCTAGCTTGATGGTAGTGGTGAAAGTCCTTAGCCCTTAGCTCTCTTCTCTTCTCTCTTTTCTTTTCTCTTGTTGTTTTTCTAAAGTTTTTCTTCTTTGTTTTTAGATTAATTCTTATTTCAATTGATTAGTGAACTGAACAAGATAAGGAGAGTGAGTGAGGTTGGTAGGAGGAGGTGTCACCTTGCAAGAATGTGGTAGTTTCATGCAAGTTGGAGGTGTACCATGGAAGATGGTGGGGTTTTCATGCAAGGATGAGGTGTGTGCATGAGGTGTCACCTAGGATATGTTATGACATAAGTATAACTTAAGCTTAAACATAACCTTACCCTTTTGCACATAAACCTTAACAAATTCCAAACTTCCACAATTACCTAACTTTCACAAAACCCATCATACTACCTTAATTAGCATAAGAATACTAACTTTCTCACATAACCCCTCATTACTCATGTTATTATAAAAACACTATTCTCTTTACTAATTTAATTCCATTTTAATTTAGATAGCCCTCTTTACTATAAATAAAAATTAAATAACATTATCCATTTAACTAAATAACTTAATTAACTATCTAAAACTTTCAAAATGTTACACTTCATTAATGAGATTAATGAAAGAAAAGAAACCTAAAAGTTGTTGTAAAATCAAATTTTCAAAAAGTGTAGCTCTAGTTTTTGCTTTGCATAGCGGTATTCCTTGTAGAATATCCAGCACCTTATTCGATAAGGAAAGAGCCGAGTTCTCTTCACCGGGAGTGACCTCTTTAGCGAAACTAGAAGATGTTACAACTCATTCGGTTTTGTTTTTGATTGTTTCTATAGTTCTTTTTTTGCATAGTGGTATTTGTGAAATATCCTGTACCTTATTCGATAAGGAAAGAGCCAAGATCCCTTCACCGGGAGTGACATCTTTAGCGAAACTAGTAAAAGTCTCAAAAACACTCCTTTTCAAAATCACTTATTTCTATAACGATATCAAGTTCATTACGCAAAAGGTTTTTTAAAAACCTGTGTAGCCCTCCATCATTTCAGATAAGTACTATTTTAGTATTCGTGCTACGGCAGTTTGGCCTGCGTCAAGGCGTAGTATACGGTAGCTGATTAGTACTTATCTGCAGCATGAGATGTGATTGGATTAGGGTATTCGTACGGCGTAGGTTGTCCTGTGTCAAGGGTCGTACGGGTGGGTTTAATTCAATCAGGAAATGTACGGGTTGAACTTGACTAGCGGACTATGGGTTGTTTGGCCTGCGTCAAGGTCACAAAACGCTAGGGGCAAAAATATTGTCGGGTATTTCAAGTGTTGAAATTTGCAATGAGATTGCATAACTTCTACGAGATAGTTGGATCCCGATACCCGCTGCGAGTAAGAGTTACTCCTGAGAGAGTTTTACACATCACAATTAGCCGATCAAGTAGGTGTCTAGAAAGGTGTTAACGCGGTTATGCCTCTGGAAAAACAAGGTTTATTTTAATTAGGTCCGTGCGAAAGCACGGGGAATCTCCCTCAAAGTACCAACACTGGCCTGATTGAAAGATTGGCGAACTTGTAAGGTGTGATTATTCCAGGCTAGTCTTACCTTTTAGGGTTTGAAGGAAGATTTGATAAAAACAGTGAGAGCCATCCTGATTAGATAAGATAAAAACCAATCTAATCTTGTAAGAGCATACGCTAAGTGTTTTCTTCTCTCTCTCCAGGTAGCGACCATGTCAGGCCTTAATCAAGATAATACTATGGATGTATTGACTGAACCAACTTTTTATACTGAGCAGGGAAACATTGGCTCCGTTCTTTCTTATAATTGTTATAAGACTGAGCAGGGAATAGGGACATATTCAGATTCCCACGCCGCCCAAACGAAGAATAAGCTTGTTGATGCATCTTCTTCGGGTGTGTTAGTTACCGAGAACTGTTTCTCAGTTCACTCTTGTAATATTTCAGAAAAATAAAAATATTATTTTTTGGAATTTTTATAATTAAATAATAAAATATTGAACATTTTAATAAGGCGGTATAATTAAATACCGATAAATTAGGAAAAATTTGGAAAATTATGGAAATTACTAAAAAGAGGGTACTTTATGTGATTTAAGCAAATTATGAGAGTTTATGATTTATTTAACACTATTTTAGTGCTATTCGCGATTAAAAATCACTAATCGAGCTTTAAACGTGTTTTGTGCATATGACATGCACATGTCATTTTTAACACATGTTATATTTTTCTTCATGATTCATGCATGTCTATTTGTTTTGGGTTTACTATTGAGGAAAGAAGAAAAGAAAATAGAAAAGAAAGGAAAAAAGAAAACATTAAACTAAGAGGTATGGGCATGAGAGAGAATGAGAGGGGTTACCCTTAAGTTTGGAGATTCCTCCTTCATTCCTTCACCCTCATCATCTTTCCCCTCAACTCCATTTCTATCCAGCTGCTTCCCCTCCTTTCCTCCTCCACAAAACCCCCCAAAACTTCATAAAAAACAACTCCAAAGTCCCTCCCCACTTCACAAAATATGTGCACAAGCTCACAAGCTACACCTTGGACCAAGAAAAATCACATTTTGGTGCTGTAGGGGATTCTTGGGTCCCAAATGAGGTAATCCTTTCACAATTAGTGCAGTATTTCTTTTGCATATTCATCTATTCAAGTTTAAAATCGATTTGGCGAAGTTTAGTGGACTTTGGATATCCCTAAAGAGGGTTATGGTTAATTTGAGTTGTGTTAGTGTAATTAAGCCTTAGTGGTGACACTTAAACCCCCTTTGGTGCTATAAACCCAGATCCAACAAAATACCAAACCAGAAACCCAAAACAGAAACAGACCATGTCGGTTTTGTGAGTGTTTAAGGCGTGCAGGGAAATCTGGAGTGACCCGAGACTAATACTAGAAAAGTAAACAGTACCAGTAGCCAAGATAGACTCCTACGAGGCCACCCTACCAGAACGAGACCCTACCTCTACTAAAAAACCGGCCTGGCAAGAATTTTCCTTTACGGGGCCAGCCACCTTAATGTGTTAGGTTCCCATGTTGCTTCAGTAGGTCACACACTTCCTGTACTACACCCTAGACTTGTTTGCTTGCCTTGTTTTGACCTGAGTCAAAATATGGGACCACTTTCTCTACTTGCTGCTTTGATTCGAGCAATGGTTTTCCGTATTTTAAATTTTGGATTTTTGTATTTGTGCTTTATCTCAATCACATGACGTTTGTACGTCTATATCGAGTGATATCGGGTTGATTTGTGGGAGTAGACCATAGGTTTTGACCTATGTGAGTTCCGCGTGTCGTTTTGGTTTCGATTTGGTTTTAATGCGATACGATGCGTGTGATATGTAGGTACCCCATGATGATTCGAGATGATGAAGAAGATGATGGCGACATCGGCATCAACACACAAGAAGCAATGTGAGTAGATTATATCTACGGGGGAAGTCGGGTGGATGGCGTATAGCACCCCCGCAGTTCGATGTTTAGTATGCTATATATACTATATATATGTGATAACTTTATGTGTGACATGGATATTCAAGATATGATTAGGTGTTAAATGGTTAGATTAAGGTTTTTAGAAGTGAACTAGTATAGCTTCTTAGTCGCGAACCCTAGAATAGGTTTACACTCACACGCACACACATGCTTACTGTTATACTTGTGCGTACATGGGGATACGTATATATATATACACACACATAGGTATGGGACTAGGTGTGTGTGTGTGTATATATATATATATATATATATATATATACTTGGATGATGAGGATAGTGGATGATATGTGGAGATGAGTCGATAAGATTGGGCATGGTGACATAAGATCGGTGATATGATGTGGTTCGTATGATGAGATACGACATGAGATTTTAGCGGGCCTTTAGACGTGTGTTTTACACACGCATTTATATTTATATAGATAGTATCTATTTTTACTAGACTTAGATCAGTACTGTAACATTTCAGAAAATATAAAATATTATTTTTGGGAATTTAATATTAAAATAATATATTTCCCGAAAACTGCCCGATTTGCGAAATTGGGGTTTTCGAAAAAGTGTATAAATATATACCAATAATTATGAAATAAATAGAAATTAAAATAATTTATTCATTTAAAAATATATTTAAAGGATTTGGAATTTTTAAAATTTATTATATGCAATTTTGATAAAAACCGGATTAGTGCACTGCAAATCACGATTAAGCCAAATCCGCATTTCTACAGTTTTTCGTGGCCAGTGCACCATATCATTTTATGTGGTGATTACATGTTGTGTTCTTGTGTTATTTTGGGTATTTTGTGACTTGGGTTTTTAATAAAAAGAAAAGGGTAAGAAGAGAAAAGGTAAAAGGGTAATATTGAGAGAGAGTGGGTGGAAATAATAGAGGAGAGAGAGAGGGGCTGCCTCATTTTATCCTCCCCCATCATTTTCTTCTTCTTCTTCTTCTTCCTCTCTTCCCTCCACCTTCACCCCATGATATCATCTCAAATCCTTGATCAAAATCCTAATTCCCTTTCACAAAAATTGATCCCCTCTACACCCTCTACACATTAGACCAAGAAAAGTGAGATTTCGACCACCTTGAGGAGATAGGGTTTTTCTTAGGTTGCCCAAGTGAGGTAATTTCATCATCCTTAGCATAGTATTTCATTCACTTTACCTTTCATGCAAGTTTAGAGGTGAAATGGTGATGTTTAGTGAACCTTGGGAAACCCTAGTAAAGGGTTTGAGTATTTGTTTGAAAATTTGGTGATGTTGTGGCTGTTAACTAGACTTGGGTGCTGTTTAATGACCTAGAACAGAGCTTAGAAACCCAAAACATGGAATTTAGAAACCCCAACATCGGATAAATGTGTGAATTGTGAGGGTATTTTGGAATCTGGAGCAACCCGGGGACACTAGAAATGATTTTGCAATTACTGGGAGTCGTGCAGGCATTTAGGAAGCTACCATTGAGACCCGAGACCAAACCCTAACATCAAGGCCGCAGATTTATTCAATTTGGCCGCAATTTGCGGCCAAGGTAGGTTAGAATTGATCCGTATTTGTTATGGGGTCCCTTTAGATGTAAATTAGGCCCTCCATATATGCAGAATTGACCAATTTGGCTTAGAGTAAAATCTGAGACCATTTCCATGAGTTGATGCATGGTTTTACGACTTTGTTTTGACTTGATTTTGGTATTTGATATTGTTTTTCCGTCGTGTGGCGTTTGTACGTCAACGACCAGGGATAATTGTCGTGTTTTGCACGCAAAGCTGTAGGTTTTGATCTATAAGCGAAACGTGTGCCGTTTTGGTTTTTCCGCCTTGATTTTAATACGCATTGTGATTGTTTATTATTGTAGGAACTTTCGCGTAGATTCCGAGGCGACGGAGCGTGGCGACATCGATTTCGGAAAGCGAAGACCAGGTGTGTAGATCTATATCTACCGGGGAAGTCGGGTGGTTGGCGTATAGCACCCCCGCAAAGTTTTGATGGAAAACTGATTTATAGAAAATGGTTAAGAAAACCTAGATTAGGAAACTAGAGTTAGAATGAAGATAGCTATGAAACCTTATTAGAAACTAGAGGATAGTTAGGAGTGATATGTTACGACTATCATAGGATGACGTTTAGCGATATTGCCGTTTAGGGTACTATAGGACTAGATAGTCGATGTAGATGCGACATCCGAACCATACCTTTTTCTAAACCGAAGAATCATATGTATCTTTTAAATATATACCTTGAGGGATGTTATGGATTTTCAAATGATATTTTTTCCTTAAAAACACCGTAACCCCTATTTTCAAACTACGATTCGCTTCTTTTAAAATCTGCTTGTATGGTTCAGGTGTGTATGTTAGATTAGATACTTATACTTAGTAGAGATAGAATGTTTATATAAATTCGATTTGATGTGTGATATGAATGCGATGAAAGACTATAAGACTGATATGATGATATGATGATATGTTGGTATACGGATGCGAGTCGATCGAGATGATTTATACCCTGCCGGTCCCCTGATATGAGATTATTGCGAATGTGACCTGGGACATAGGTATATATATATATATATATATATATATAGAATGTTGTGAATCATGGACGATAGGCCGTACGTGATATTAGGCCGAACCCTCTTTTGTCGTATAGGATGATAGGATCCCTATTAGTTTAATGCCGCCGTATGATGATTTTCCATGCGTGATGAGTTTGACTCAATTGATTGATCCATACCCTTGACTAGAGATTGTCGTACGATAGATTATACCGTACGCAATGTTATTAGGCTGAATGCCGATTGATAGATTCACCGACTCGACCATGTTAGATATGTATACCTTCTAGCTTCTAGCTGACGATTTACCTTATGATGCATTCATGTTTTTCACATTGTACTACTTATACCTGTGATAGTACACATGCACCATTATCAATGATGCGTATGTTACACGCACACAGACTGTAGGCTCACACACTTCATCATCGATAATTTCCATGTCACTACACAGTAGAATTGCTGCATCATGATATGACTCTTCACATAACCTGCTTGCACATATACATTGATATATTCATACTTGCGCACCTACACATTGTATACCCACATTGGTGCACATATACATTGATATATTCATACTTGCGCACATACATATTGTATATCCATATTAGTGCACATATACATTGATATATTCATACTTGCGCACATACACATTGTATATCCACATTGGTGCACATATACATTGATATATTCATACTTCCGCACATATACATTGTATATCCACATTGGTGCACATATACATTGATATATTCATACTTGCGCACATACACATTGTATATCCACATTGGTGCACATATACATTGATATATTCATACTTGCGCATATATACATTTGTATATCCATATTGGTGCACACATACATTGGTACATCTATACCTGCGCATATACATATTGTACCCATATAGATAGCTGGTTTTATTTGGAAATTGGGAACCGCATGTTATATTTTAAAAACTGGAATCATTTAAAAGAGATTTTCCCTTAATATGTCATATCACTGTTCCATGTTGCATGATATATTGATATGCTTACATTTCGGTTATATGTCGCATACATCATGATTTACGCTTTTACGCATTGAGATATGTTGTTTTCATAAGATTTTTGGATTTGAGAACCATGGTGATTTCAAAAGAAAGTATATAATGTTTTAAAAACCTGGTTTCTCCTGATATGATATTTCAGTGCGTCCACCATGTGTTTTCTCGGTTCTGAGAGTGGCATGTGAAACCCGATTCGAGGAGCGGTAGGCACCGTCTGCGAGTACATGGTGGACCCGGTGAGGTACCCCGGGGCAAGAAAACTCGTATATGTTAGACAGTGAGCCCGGCAGGGGAGCACTACCTACCGATGATAGTATTTGGACTCGGCGGTTATCCGGATGATACCGACCGGAGCAGCGAGATGGATATGAGGGCCGACCAGGGTATGCGGCGCCTGAGGGCCGATCTGAAGATACGGCGCCTGAGATATATATGAGGATTTACGTGTCGATGCGAGACACGGTTTTCATAATTTTTTCGAATGTCGATGCTAGGCACTCAGGTTCCATGATTTTGATGTGTCGTAAGGGACACCATTGATATATATCCTCATACTTTCATGCACACTCTTTTATGATACTTACGTGCATTCATACATTGATTATATGGGTGGACGAGATCCACATGCATACATACATTGATTATGGGTGGACGAGATCCACATGCATACCTACATTGATTATGGTGGACGAGATCTACATACATACATACATTGATTATATAGTTGGACTAGATTCATATGCATACATACATTTATTATACTGTTGGATGTTATACACATGCTTATAGAAATTTATTACCTTTTTAGCACATATATGTTGGAGATAGTGCCCTCAAAGTCAATTATTGGATCGCAGGTACGTGATTGCAATGATTGAGGCAGGACCTATACCGATATGACAGTCTTGCTCGAGATGATAGTATGCTATATGGTTTGTCTTTATCATCGTATACTTGCTTTAGTTCGCTATTGCATGTTGATAGAGCCCATAGGATTCTTGCTTGACTGCCAGCAGTATGATGGCGATCATATACGTGGGAGCTGGAGTCTATAAGCACATCCTTAAAAGTGTCCCTAGTCGTGAGAGTTTCGAGACAGGGCATCGATACTCCAGAGTAGACTAGTGTATACAGTCGAGACCCCGACGAGGGGCGATAGCCGGTCTCACAAGCCATTGGTGTCAGTAGGATCACCTAAGATGTATACAGGTGCTCATTAGGTTATGAGTACACCGGACAGGACTCGCCGGGAACCTGCTAGTTGGTATTATACATATCATCAGATAGCAGTTCCCTAGTGACATGTGTACAGGTTAGTTCATCGACCTGAGATCGTCATTTGTCTCGTATGAGTACCCACTGTGCTTAGATTACTACCCTACCACGCTCAAAGGAGTTGTGCAAACAGGTTTTAGTTGGGTACAGTCCCGAGCCACATGGAGGCAAGTGAGCGGATCGGCAGGGGATTCGTCCGGTATTGGGGGTGAGATCGCGCTGTGTCTAGGAGAGCCATTACACAAAGCCCTCGGACGAGGCAGGAGATTTACTGGTAGGTACTCCAGTAGTATCTCAGGGTGTTCTAGGCCACTCTCTGACACGACTTATACCGCTAATGGGGGTCTGACGTTACCAGCCCCTAGGCAGATATGCGATACTCATAGACGAACGGATCGGACTGTATGTATATTGTCACTGTTAGGCTCAGTAGGGTTTATGGATGAGTTCGCTCGTCAGCTTCCCTTCCAATCAATACATAGGCAACCGTTACGTACAGCTTGTACCTCTGACGTGCTAGTGGTTATACCCAGTGCCAGTGTGTTGATGAGTCATTAGAGTCCCCCACAGACACTTCCCCAAGTTCGGGCGAAACGTTGTAGAGGCCGTATGGTATTATGGCAGGGTTCGGAAAATGCACGTGCGTTTTCGCACGTGTTGTTTTTCGGGCAGATAATACTGGTCGGTTTTGGTTTAAGCCGGATCCGAGTATTATGCTGTGTAGATATAATATCTTTGTCTCAGTTGCATTTATATTCGGTCGTAATACAAGTGCGGGTATGTTTATACTGATACGGGGTTATCCTGAAATTCATTTCAGGATCGCTTTTGGAAGTTGCCAGTTTCCAGTTTTCTATCTGCCGTATTTGACATTCGGTTAAATGCGGATTTATCTTTTCTTCCATGGGTGAGTTATGAGGGTGAGTCATGTGTCAGGAAGCTTCTTGATTGATGACTAGATTTGTGACTCACTTGATTGCATTAATTGATTGGATGACTAAGCTTAATAAGTCATTCTTTACATTAATGAGTTTTGTTATGCCTTAGATATTTTCTTCTTAATCTTTTGCCTTGTGGTCACTCTCTCCTCTCCTACACTCACCCCCTCCTTGATAAATAGTGGTCGGCCATTCCTTGTAGGGATTATGGTTGTGATTGGAAAAAAGATATAAATTTTGGGTGCATAGAAATTAGATATGATTCATTTCTCATTTCCACCCGATCCAAAAGGCAACTTCATTAACCATTCGTCCATAGCCTTGGACGTAACGAGACAAAGTGTTCTACTCATTCTCTACAATATCTTGATCGTCTCTTTTAGCAAACTTGACGACCGAGTTGCCTCGGTTCAGAGGCGGGAGCCCGTTTAAAGATCCGTCGACGTGGTGCCACCTGGACGAGAAGATTGGAGATTCAGGAGATCGGAGTAGCCGCAACAAAGCGTGGGATGATGGTTGAAGACCGAAGGACTCGGATCGTTCGGTATAACTCTTCTACCTACTTTGTAGTTTGTTAGTTTAGCTTTAATGGCAGATCCGGGTTATAGTACGCGATAGCGCTAGTTGTAAAACGTTTTTTTTCCGCATTTGGCGTCTGTTAGACGGCCGGGGTGCTACCGTGGACTTACAGTGGTATCAGAGCCTCACCATTAAGCTTTACTAACTTGTGCTAACACGTTTAAAAGATCGATCGAACGGATTTTCCGAAATCACAATTTTAAAGCACACAAGTTTCTGTCGATTTTTTAAAGGGCCTAAAAATAATTTTGCATATCACAGAAAATTATGCAGGGTTTTTCAAGCATTCTGGAAAAATTTTAGCACGTGATCTTACAGCAACGTCACGGATCCGCGGTCATAGCTTAGGTTTGACCGCGGAACCGCGGCCGTTATGTGGGAACAGTGATTCACGTTTTTCCAGTGAGTTTGTATATGGAAATTGTGGTTTTTTGTATAGTTCTTTTGGGCCCAGATTTTGTTACTGTACAGCAGATGTGTGTGGGGCCCACTTCAGGAAATTTAGTCGATCGAAATTTTAAATTTGTTAGTATGCAGTATTTACATTATATCTCCGACCGGGAATGTCATTTGATCGGTAAACCGCGTCTGATTTCTATAGTTCTTTTAGACGGGTTTGCGAACGTGACATTCGCGTTGATGTTCTGTGTTGTGCTATGATGTTGCGGATTTGTCGTGGTGGATAGCAGGGTGCAATGATAGTGCTGTTTGGATTTATTTGTACATTTGATATTGCGGGACGAGCGTCCAACATGTGGACTACCGTTACTGCCTGTTTGTATAAATATTCTTTTGGGACACGACCGGGTTGAGGTCGATGTACCCGTTGTACATATTTTTATTTCTGTACTAGTTTTATCCCGCGAAGGAGTGCACGGATAGCCGGGTTCTGGAGGGCAACGGGTCCGTATCTCATGGCTTTGAGAGGCAGAGGGGCCTCACTCTAGAATTGGCAGACTATTCGCCGCACTCGTAGGGGGTACAGGTTGACCCAAGGAGGGGTGCTCAATTTACCGGATTCCGTGAAGTGCCGGGTGTTCCATTCACTATGTTGTGGGGACTACCTCGCTTCAGATTTTGGCGGGTAACTTTCCGCACCTGTAGGGGTCGAGGTTTCATTGCACAGGCTTTCCACACGACCAGGGGAACGTCGGGTTTCAGTAGCAGCTCTGTGAAACCCGGGGATCCCAGTTTATCTGTATTGTTCTGTGATGCTTATTACTTTTCTGTAATGTTGCATTTTATCACGCCTGGAGCGATTACTGTATATTAGTATATATACTATTAGATGTTGTATATGTTTTACACCCGCGCTAGTCCAGCCCCCGCTCTGTCATTAGTTAAGTAACCTAACGGGTGATGACGGGACCCAGTGGCGAATGCGGATGGCATATACATACATTATATTTTCGTTCTTTTCTGGTATGATTGATTGATGGGACTGCATTGATTCTTATCAATGCAAGGATAAAACAAACCTATATTTGATGTTGTTGGAACAAATTTTAAAAGGTGTTATTACAAAGATGTTTTCTTTTGTTTTGCATAGCGATATTCAGTTGGAACATCCTGTACCTCATTCCACGAGGCAAGGGCCGAGATCCCTTCACCGGGAGTGACCCCTTGGGCAGAAGTTTACGTCAGGGTAATAACTTTACTATAGTCGATTATAAGTTGCTTTGCATCGCGGTATTCAGTTAGAATATCCTGCACCTCATTCCACGAGGAAAGAGCCGAGATCCCTTCACCGGGAGTGACCTCTTTAGCAAAGGGTTTTCGCCACTATATTTTTATAAAAAGCTATCAGTTTCCTTCAACGAGATCAAGTTCGTTACGTTAAAGGTTTTTCGCCAAAAACTAGCCGTAGCCCTCCGTCATGTCTTATGGATGGTCAGCAGTATTCAAGCTATGTTTGTTTGGCCAAAGTCAAGGCATAGTGTTTGGTAGTTGCTGGGTATTCATCTGTTGCGTAGATAGATGCGTTGGTTTGGGACAATCGTATTACCTTGTTGGCCAAAGTCAAGGGTATGTACGGGTGGGTTCAAATTAACCTGGATAATGACGGGTAGAACTTGGCATGTGACTTATGGTGGGTTGGCCAAAGTCACGATCATAAGAGCATAGGGCAAAAATCACATCGGGAGTTTCAAACATACAGGAAACTTGCCAGGCATGCGCATACCTTCTGGAGTGTGATAACTTGAGTGGCTTCCATCAAGTTATCATGCGATGATAGTTGGATCCCGATTCTCACTGATGAGTTGGTTTACTCTTCGGGTGATCCCGACTAATTCTTCTTTCAGGTTTGGAGGAGAATTTGAGATAACAGTGGGAGGTTTCCTGATTAGATAAAGTGATAACCATTCTGATTTAAGTTAGAGAGCACGCAGAGTGTTTTTTTTTTCTCTCTCTCTCTCTGGCAACGACCTTTGACCAACCCTAGATTATGACTCGGTGACCAAGTTGACCGAACCTTCTTAAAATACTGGCTTTTAGATTGTCTGAGTTGCATAAGTCATTGCCGCTCCTTCTTTTACCCTTTGCATTTCTCAGAACACCTTGTATCGCTACGAGTATCCACTTCCATTGGATAGATCCATCGTATGGTTATATACGAACTCGAAGGGACTTCTTCGAGGATGGATCCAGGTTCAGGAGAAATAGAATTGGTTGATTCAGTTATCTTTTATTATCACCTTCTCTCAGGTTGCGAGGGCTCCTTAGTTTAGGAGAGTACACCTATTACGCTTATTGGATAGTCTTATTCCAAACCATAGGCTGGTGCCGAAAGGTAGGGAATGAAGAAAACCAATTAGCCTAAGTAGGGTGTGCAGAAGATAATAACTAAAGACAAAATAAAGGGATTGGAAAGAGGGCAAAGTAAATTGCGACTGTTATCATTCACGACCAAACCACGTACTTCATCGCCACTCCTATTTCACCTTTGCTTTTTTCCCCAGATCAGGAGAAATAGAATAAGGTATTATTCAGTTGTCTTTTATCATCACCTTCTCTCAAGTTGTGAGTACTCCTTGGTTTAGGAAGGTACACCTATTATACTTACTGGATAGTCTTCTTCCAAACCATAGGCTGGTGTCGAACGGTAGGGAAGGAAGAAAACCATTTAGCCTAACGAAGGTGTACAGAAGATAACGAGTAAAGACAGATAAAGGGATTTGGAGAAATAGCAATGAAATATACGGTTGAAGTCATGAATTAGATTATGGAAGAGGCATTACTAGGAATACCAGGATGCCCCTACGAAACATTTTTATGTTTCAGTGCATTATTAAAAGAAAACTGATTTCCCAATTAGATACTTACTCTAGGGTATGTATTTACCAGGTATGATTCTCACATCTGTATGGTTTTACAGATGATCAGTGGGAGTAAGTTATTGGAAATTAGGTGCTCATCCTCATTATATCGAAATTCGTTGTAATTGGTGATATTTGAGGAAATCGCCTGGGTACAGTTTTCAACCTACGACGCACAGGTTTTGAGTTATTCAACTCAGCGGACTTATACAGAATACTGTATGTTGTCCAGTGTCCGTTAAGACAAAGGGGTAGGTTCTCGTACTCTGTTCTGTTTACTTGTGACTTCTCCAGTTTCTAGACAAGTGTTTCGTAGAAATACAATGTCTAAGTTTTGAGAAGTTGTGGGTATAGGAATAAAGTAGAGAACAAGATGTCGCAAGTATCGGGATTCTTCAAAGAGATCGAAGATGTGGATTCTTGTGACTAGTATTCAGATGATGGTAATGGTTTTGAGAGACTTGTTTCTCTTTCAGGTTACTCATAATTGGATGGATTCCTATGTTGAGTAATGTTGATTAGCCTTTCTCCATTCAGTTGATATGCACTGGAAACAGCTGCATGGTTTGAATCTGGTTCCAATTAAATTAGTGCCTCTATTTCTATATTGTATATAGAATGGTTCATATCTTAACGATGTTAAGATACGGGGAGTTGCCCAGCTTATGCTTAAAACCAGACACTGGATAACTCAAGGCACGTTTCTGTAATGGCAGTTTGTGGGTTGACCCGGGCTACGACGAGGGTTGACATTTCTACCATCTGGAAGATCAATAGTGATATTGTTCTTGACTCGCCACAGTTTTAGTAAAATGGATTTTTTCAGAAAACAGTAGTGGGAGTATGGTAGAACTGGAAGTGATTCCAGAACCGCAAACGATTACGGAAAATTTAATCGAACCTATATATTCAATCAGGTTAGACATTCCAATAGCCACTCCGCAGATATGGTGGGTAACCTCAGACACCCGAGAGGTACTCCAGTAGCCTCAAGGACAGTGACAGGGAGGTTCTTGTTTACCCAGACTTGACTTTACTGTTGTTCCAGACTATGAGACCCAGCAAGAGGATAAGTATAACGTCGTTCTAAACTAGTTTTAGAAGTGTACGTAGATATTATTCTGCCAGAGGGTTGTCGTAGTCAGTGGGAGCAGCAGAAGCATAGTGGGCAAGTAGCTTATGTCTATTTATAGGCTTGAGCAGATCTAGCGGAGATAAGATCATCTAATTTTGATGTAACGGTCATGGCTTTGACTTCATCAGAATAGGGGATGGATCTGTTAAGAAGGTAGTAAGGTGTGATGTCCTGGTATTTGGATGACATACACAGAGTAGGAAGTAAAATTCCTATACTACGATCGGTTGTACTGTGGTCATCACACAGTTGTTTCTCCATAAAGGATATGGATATAATATCTGACATTCTGGTTACTAGATCTATGGTTTTAGATCTAGATTTGGGTAGTCTCCCAATATGGGTACTTTGACAATATTCTAATAGTATTTTAGAATAGATGACTCCTGGCATGGTGGTGTACCTGCTGGTGATGGAGTCACCCTCTCTAAAGGTGTCTTACAGACTAAAGGAGAGAGGGATGTGCATGATTGGCAGATCACTTGCTTAGGCAATTGAGTCAATCGTGAGATGTCAAGTACCACACCAGATGTTGTTTTTGCACTAGGTGTGATAAGTTTATATTAATCCAATCCTCGAGAAACATTAGGAAGCAGTTTTAGAACATGAGTGTATGTTCTACGGATTTGATGACGGCAGCCTCCTTCGGGAGACGGTTATCATTCCAGGCTTCAAAGGTGACATGGTTGACAGAGTGATTGTCAGAGTTATAGTTTTCCCTCTGACGAGGGACAGTATTATGGACAGGTGGTCCAAGAGGATGCTGTGGGAGGCATGGTGCTGGATACTGATTAGGTTCAGTGATCGATACAGTCTAAGAAGTTTGGATTTGGAGTTCATTTATGAACTAGATCCCATCAGATATTCAGACATATTCTAAGACAAGTACTACTCAATTCGGGAGAAGGCTTTCTCCGCTAACTTGAGATTAAGAGAGATATAGAAAGAAACATCAGGGCGGATCCACTTACTGAGGCTATTTTCCGAACACAAGAGTTTTACAAACTAGCTTTGTGAAACTGATTAGTAGAGGAGTTGGATGTTCGGTATCACATAGGCTGTGAGTATGCGACATCGTAATAATTAGCCTTAAGTGAAAGTGGGAGATTGTTGGAGATAGTGCCCTCAAAGTCAATTATTGGATCGCAGGTACGTGATTGCAATGATTGAGGCAGGACCTATACCGATATAACAGTCTTGCTCGAGATGATAGTATGCTATCTGGTTTGTCTTTATCATCGTATACATGCTTTAGTTCGCTATTGCATATTGATAGAGCCCATAGGATTCTTGCTTGACTGCCAGCAGTATGATGGCGATCATATACGTGGGAGCTGGAGTCTATAAGCACATCCTTAAAAGTGTCCCTAGTCGTGGGAGTTTCGAGACAGGGCATCGATACTCCAGAGTAGACTAGTGTATACAGTCGAGACCCCGACGAGGGGCGATGGTCGGTCTCACAAGCCATTGGTGTCAGTAGGATCACCTAAGATGTATACAGGTGCTCATTTGGTTATGAGTACACCGGACAGGACTCGCCGGGAACCTGCTAGTTAGTATTATACATATCGTCAGATAGCAGTTCCCTAGTGACATGTGTACAGGTTTGTTCATCGACCTGAGATCGTCATTTGTCTCGTGTGAGTTCTCACTGTGCTTAGATTACTACCCTACCACGCTCAAAGAAGTTGTGCAAACAGGTTTTAGTTGGGTACAGTCCCGAGTCACATGGAGGCAAGTGAGCGGATCGACAGGGGATTCGTCTCTCCCGGTATTGGGGGTGAGATCGCGCTGTGTCTAAGAGAGCCATTACACAAAGCCCTCGGCCGAGGCAGGAGATTTACTGGTAGGTACTCCAGTAGTATCTCAGGGTGTTCTAGGCCACTCTCTGACACAACTTATACCGCTAATGGGGGTCTGACGTTACCAGCCCCCTAGGCAGATATGCGATACTCATAGACGAACGGACCGGACTGTATGTATATTGTCACTGTTAGGCTCAGTAGGGTTTATGGATGTGTTCGCTCGTCAGCTTCCCTTCCAATCAATACATATGCAACCGTTACGTACAGCTTGTACCTCTGACGTGCTAGTGGTTATACCCAGTGCCAGTGTGTTGATGAGTCATTAGAGTCCCCTACAGACACTTTCCCAAGTTCGGGCGAAACGTTGTAGAGGCCGTATGGTATTATGGCAGGGTTCGGAAAATGCACGTGCGTTTTCGCACGTGTCGTTTTTCGGGCAGATAATACTGGTCGGTTTTGGTTTAAGCCGGATCCGAGTATTATGCTGTGTAGATATAATATCTTTGTCTCAGTTACATTTGTATTCGGTTGTAATACAAGTGCGGGTATGTTTATACTGATACGGGGTTATCCTGAAATTCGTTTCAGGATCGTATTTGGAAGTTGCCAGTTTCCAGTTTTCTATCGGCCGTATTTGACATTCGGTTAAATGCGGATTTATCTTTTCTTCCATGGGTGAGTCATGAGGGTGAGTCATGTGTGAGGAAGCTTCTTGATTGATGACTAGATTTGTGACTCACTTGATTGCATTAATTGATTGGATGACTAAGCTTAATGAGTCATTCTTTAAATTAATGAGTTTTGTTATGCCTTAGATATTTTCTTCTTGATCTTTTGCCTTGTGGTCACTCTCCCCTCTCCTACACTCACCCCCTCCTTGATAAATAGTGACCGGCCATTCCTTGTAGGGATTATGGTTATGATTGGAAAAAAGATATAAGTTTTGGGTGCATAGAAATTAGATATGATTCATTTCTCATTTCCACCCGAGACAAAAGGCAACTTTATTAACCGTTCGTCCATAGCCTTGGACGTAACAAGACAAAGTGTTCTACTCATTCTCTACAACATCTTGGTCATCTCTTTTAGCAAACTTGATGACCGAGTTGCCTCGGTTCAGAGGCGGGAGCCCGTTTAAAGATCCGTCGACGTGGTGCCACCTGGACGAGAAGATTGGAGATTCAGGAGATCGGAGCAGCCGCAACAAAGCGTGGGATGATGGTTGAAGACCGAAGGACTCGGATCGTTCGATATAACTCTTCTACCTACTTTGTAGTTTGTTAGTTTAGTTTTAATGGCAGATCCGGGTTATAGTACGCGATAGCGCCAGTTGTAAAAAGTTTTTGTTCCGCATTTAGCGTCTGTTAGACGGCCGGGGCGCTACCGTGGACTTACAATATACCGACCCGGTCACCCTAGATATCATAGTATTACCTTTATGATATAGTTGACCTGGGAGTCGTTGTTTATTCGATTTCTACTTGTAGATGTTTTTCTACTCACGAGTTGGCAACTCACCCCCGTTGTGCCACAGTTCTTGCAGGTTGACCTCTTGGATCAGTAGCGGCTTCGCTGGCACACGGTTGCATTCGGGTGTTTTGCATTGGTAGGTGGGACATTTGTATCGTACTCACTCTTGTATTTATATTTCTTATTGTATCTAGTTAACTCCATCAATAAAAACTTGTAAATTGTATGAGTAATGAGACTTAGTGGGATTGTGGTTGCGAAACATAGAGCGAGGGGTTTTCCGCTACTTGTGAGTTATATGTCTTGCTTTTCTTTATCTTTTTGTGGTGAACTTCGCCGTTGGGCATCGTATACTTTTATATATTGTCTTGCATGGTTGTGATCCGCCGTTTGGCGAAGAGCTAGCTCCCGCTTGGGGATGCTATTATCATTATTATGTATTTGTGGTTTTGGATCAAAATATACAAATGAGGTGCTGCTAAAATTTTTAAAAAGCATGAAACATGTTTTCAAACCAGTAAATTTCATTTGCATCATTCATGTTCCTTTTTTGTGCATTAAGAAAACTTGATTTCATTATACCTTTATTTCAAAACTTCACCTCCTTTATTTTTCTTAAAAGGTTTAGATTTCTGGATTTCAGCTTACTTGAATTCCGTTACGCCTTTGGACGTTGCGTGATTCAAGTGCTGGTCACGAGCTAATTTTTCGGTTCGTGACAAAGTTGGTATCAGAGCGCTAGGTTTAACCTTGTTCGAGTCTATGTTTGACTATGCGGAGTCTAGGACGGGTGTGTATTTCGGAACCTGGGTTTGATCTTACGGAACTTAGACTTGGACGGGGGGGTATTAGACCCGAACTTTCGTTTCATAGGCTGACCCTGATTGATGAAGTAGGTAGCTTGAGTAGAGTGATGTACCGTACGTATGTTCCGCGGCATATTTACGATACTATACTCCACTTAAGAAACCTTAGGATGTACATATTTTTGAGACCAGTGATTCTCTTCGTATCCATGATTATACATCCATTTGAGATCCTTGATTCTATTCATTTTCATGATCATACTTTCATTGATGTTGTTCCTTCTTATGATCATGTATCCATTCTGGATCTATCGTTTCCACTCATGCCGTTGATCTGCTTTCTTCGATACTCGATTGAGGTTCCTGTCACCTTGGTTTAAGCGCAGTTTGAGCTGCTGCTAGTGTTGCGGTTAGGGCGAGCTCGTTTGGTACGAAGGCTGACCATTGTCTTTTCTGGTGACATGGGAACGTCTCGATGTAGTGTGGTGTTGTGACCTCCTGCTTAGGCGAGTGTTTGGTTTTACACCGGATGATCGGGCCATTGTTAGAGCTGCCAGTTTCAAGAGGACTGTTGATGTATAGCATACCTTAGAGATTTTGATGTCGCCTACCGTGCAGACAGATGACCCAGCTGTTGCTGAAATGATGGGATGTCGCTTCCAGAGCTTAATAGCTAAGATCGCCGGAGCTTCCAGGCAGAAATGTGACAGATGATAGCTAGTCTACCCCGATTTGAGAGACGAAGGTGATTCGTCAGATTGATGCGCCGACGCAGGCCCAGTTGAGTTGAAGATTTTCAGTGTGGAGAGCCTTACTCAGACCTAGAGCAGACCGATCCAGAGATGACCGTCGATATATCGCCTTTCCTGGAGGATTGAGGCATTGTTTAGCGTGCGGACGAAGGGTATTCGCATGTCATCTAGGCGAAGTTAAAAGGTTCGAGCGAGTGTCAGAAACCCATTTTTCCCAAGTTTAAAGTGTTCGGAGGAGCATGCAGGTAATTCTATGGACTCTCTAGAAGAATGAAACCCTAACTCGACATGATGACCATGGAACCGCTTTGAACCTTAGGGTTTGTAGCAATTTAGCGGTGCCATCGGTGAGTCTTGGGTTTGCCCTTCTACGGCTGGTCCAGAGGTGCTATGGTATGTACCAGATATTTTTAGACTGTGCTCAGGTGTTGAGCCTTCAGGAAATTTTGGGACTTCGATGACTCGATCGAAAAGTTTGACGTCGTCCAGATATCATGTGATAAGAGATCAGTAAGCTGACCAGTTTCGGATAGAGGACCTCACCCTGATGCGTTGTGAGTTGATCGAGGACGGAAGAGTATTGAGTATTCCTCCGATGGTTGGGGCGAGCTCCCGAGGACGCGTTCGGCCAGATATCATCTACAGAGCGATGAAGATACAGAGTACGCAATTTCGAGTCCGTGCGAGAGACTTCGGATTGACTGTGGCCGGAAACAGTTGCAGTGCACAGATAGTATGGCGTGACGTCATAGTTGGCGATGATAAAGGCAAGTAGAACCAGAGATTCGTGCGAGACGCTGACGAGCTGTTATTTCTCCCCGTCGAGATCAGAGACTTGATATGCTTACAAAGGCGTTGGGATACGGCCAGTTTCCGAGGAAATGTGTGCGAGACACGCAGATGTCCAGAAAACGAGAAAGGATTATGTAAGAGTACCAGCCTCCGTACAGTTCAGCATATGCGAGATCGGAAGAGACCCTGAGCAGGATTCCTTTCGGGACACTGCTGCAATGAGAATCGCACCCAGGATCAGATGTGTCATGTGTATTCAGAGAGATAGAGGCCGACGCCAATGACGTGCTGCCTTATGAGTGGTCGTGATAATTGACAGAGAGATGACCACAGAAGTGCCAGAACGGAATCGTCCCCGTTAGCACACCTGATTGGGCCGATGAGCCGATGGATTGCGAGATGGGTAAATTCACAGAGAAGATAAGGACCCAGAGGCCGAGGATGTAAGGCTGTGAGCAGGAAGCAAGCGGATGTTCTTGTTCTGCCGGTTATTAGGCGCACCGATTTATTTTTCGACATTGTAGGAGGTGTACCTTGATGTCCTTTATTGCGATTGGTGTTTGTGATCTGAGTTTCATGCTTACATCACTTGGATTTGAGTTTTGATGACGAGTTTCCTGATATTGATTTCGTGCACCATGGCTGCACCTACTGGGTATTTGCATATTTGCGCATAGTTTCGCACCTGATATATATATTTTATACACCGTTGTGTTGACTTACGATTTGTGCATATCTATTGCTTTCGATGTCGATTTTGTACCTCCGTATCATGTGTTTATGATTTCGTGGATTTCATACGGATGATTTGATTTTTGCACTCAATATAGTTTATATGTGCTTGTAGTGCATTGATACATATTTTGTGCACCACAGTTGCACCTGACTTCGTTTTCATGTCATTTGAGATACTTATGTTATTTCATGCCTAGGGCATGCATATGATTTGATTTATGCTTTCAGCATAGTTTTCATGCACTTTTAGTGTTTGATTTGCTTTTGTGCACGTTGATGCACACGGTTGTGCGATTATATACCACAGTATACCTGATTTGGATTTGGATTGAAATGAGTTGTATACCGTCGATTCGATTTTCATACTCGATATTGTTTTGTGCACCTTGTGCACCTGATTGTATTCTTGTGCATATCAAATGCACCCGATATTGTTGTCGTGCACACCCGTTGCACTAGACAGATGCTTTCGTGCACAACTGTTGCACGTAGTTTGGGCTTTTGTGCATATTGTGGCACCTGTGTTTGGATTTGATTTCCATGCGCACCAAATGCATGTGATTATTGGATACGCTTTTTGAGGCTGATTTTGCTTTTGAGCACTTTGTTTTCATGTTGGGCACTATATTGTGCAGTAGCCAAACAGGACTGATCCGAGGACAGTACCTGAGTACTTTGCATGCATTAAAAGATTACCAAAAAGGGTTTTCAAGAGGAGCTATAGTCTCGCTATTTCCTACGTGTCCGTGAGCGACACAAACGTTTATAAATAAAAACCTTTTGGGATATTTTGAAAACGACGGGACGTGTATTTAAGAAAACATATATGGACATATATTATTATTTTAAAATGAGCGTCCGTCAGTTATACCGTGAGTTACGCATTCCTGCGACCACTTAGAAAAGATTTTGCATGTATTTTATTCAGATTTTGGAGTTTTCAAAGATGCGTACTATACATGTATTATAGTATTTGACTGGTGTATATTGAATTTCAGTAGTGGATTTCGAGATCTGCATCTCTATTGTAACTCCGAGGATATGCATGCAAATCCGATAATTTGCGTGACGCTTGACGGAGTTTGATATTGAGTTTTGTACTCGTTTTCATGCGCACTTAACGCGTTGTGTTATTTCTGTGTTTTCCATGACTTCGGAGCCCCGTTGATTTGAGCCGATTATTGAAATGTTTTAGATTTTGGGGGTTTAAATTTAAATTCGGGGACCGAATTTATTTAAGGGGGGAAGACTGTAAAATTTCATAAAATATAAAATATTATTTTTAGGAATTTAATATTAAAATAATATATTTCCGGAAAACTGTCCGATTTGCAAAATTGGGGTTTTCGAAAAAGGGTATAAATGTATACCAATAATTATGAAATAAACAGAAATTAAAATGATTTATTCATTTAAAAATATATTTAAAGGATTTGGAAATTTTAAAAATTATTATATGCAATTTTGATAAAAACCCGATTAGTGTACTGCTAATCGCGATTAAGCCAAATCAGCATTTCTACAGTTTTTCGTGGCCAGTGCACCATGTAATTTTATGTGGTGATTACATGTTGTGTTCTTGTGTTAATTTGGGTATTTTGTGACTTGGGTTTTTAATAAAAGAAGAGGGTAAGAAGAGAAATGGTAAAAGGGTAATATTGAGAGAGAATGGGTGGAAATAAGAGAGGAGAGAGAGAGGGGCTGCCTCATTTTATCCTCCCCCATCATTTTCTTCTTCTTCTTCTTCTTCTTCTTCTTCCTCTCTTCCCTCCACCTTCACCCCATGATATCATCTCAAATCCTTGATCAAAACCCTAATTCCCTTTCACAAAAATTGATCCCCTCTACACCCTGTACACATTGGACCAAGAAAAGTGAGATTTCGACCACCTTGAGGAGATAGGGTTTTTCTTAGGTTGCCCAAGTGAGGTAATTTCATCACCCTTAGCATAGTATTTCATTCAGTTTACCTTTCATGCAAGTTTAGAGGTGAAATGGTGATGTTTAGTGAACCTTGGGAAACCCTAGTAAAGGGTTTGAGTGTTTGTTTGAAAAATTGGTGATGTTGTGGCTGTTAACTAGACATGGGTGCTGTTTAATGACCTGGACCAGAGCTTAGAAACCCAAAACACGGAATTTAGAAACCCCGGCATCGGATAAATGTGTGAATTGTGAGGGTATTTTGGAATTTGGAGCAATCCGGGGACACTAGAAATGATTTTGCAATTACTGGGAGTCGTGCAGGCATCTAGGAAGCTACCACTGAGACCCGAGACCAAACCCTAACATCCAGGTTGCAGATTTATTCAATCTGGCCACAATTTGCGGCCAGGGTAGGTTAGAATTGATCCGTATTTGTTCTGGGGTCCCTTTAGATGTAAATTAGGCCCTCCATATATGCAGAATTGACCAATTTGGCTTAGGGTAAAATCTGGGACCATTTCCATGAGTTGATGCATGGTTTTATGACTTCGTTTTGACTTGATTTTGGTATTTGATATTGCGTTTCCGTCGTATGGCATTTGTACGTCAACGACCAGGGATAATTGTCGTGTTTTGCACGCAAAGCTGTAGGTTTTGATTTATGAGCGAAACGTGTGCCGTTTTGGTTTTTCCGCCATGATTTTAAAACGCATTGTGATTGTTTATTATTGTAGGTACCTTCGCGTGGATTCCGAGGCGATGGAGCGTGGCGTCATCGATTTCGGAAAGAGAAGACCAGGTGAGTAGATCTATATCTACCGGGGAAGTCAGGTGGATGGCGTATAGCACCCCCGCAAAGTTTTGATGGAAAACTGATTTATAGAATATGGTTAAGAAAACCAAGATTAGAAAACTAGGGTTAGAATGAAGATAGCTATGAAACCTTATTAGAAACTATAGGATAGTTAGGAGTGATATGTTACGACTATCATAGGATGACGTTTAGCGATATTGCCGTTTAGGGTACTATAGGACTAGATAGTCGATGTAGATACGACATCCAAACCATACGTTTTTCCAAACCGAAGAATCGTATGTATCTTTTAAATATATACCTTGAGGGATGTTACGGATTTTCAAATGATATCTTTTCCTTAAAAACACCGTAACCCCTATTTTCAAAACTACGATTCGCTTCTTTTAAAATCTGCTTATATGGTTCGGGTGTGTATGTTAGATTAGATAGTTATACTTAGTAGAGATAGAATGTTTATGTAAATTCGAATTGATGTGTAATATGAATGCAATGAAAGTCTATAAGACTGATATGATGATATGATGATATGTTGGTATACGGATCCGAGTCGATCGAGATGATTTATACCCTGCCGGTCCGCTGGTATGAGATTATTGTGGATGTGACCTGGGACATAGGTATATATATATATATAGAATGTTGTGAATCATGGACGATAGGCCGTACGTGATATTAGGCCGTACCCTCTTTTGTCGTATAGGATGATAGGATCCCTATTAGCTTAATGCCGCCGTACGATGATTTTCCGTGCGTGATGAGTTTAAATCGATTGATTGATCCATACCCTTGACTAGAGGTTGTCGTACGATGGATTATACCGTACGCAATATTGTTAGGCTGAATGCCGATTGATAGATTCACCGACTCGACCATGTTAAATATGTATACTTTCTAGCTTCTAGCTGACGACTTACCTTATGATGCATTCATGTTTTCACATTGTACTACTTATACCTGTGATAGTACACCTGCACCATTATCAATGATGCGTATCTTACACGCACACAGACTGTAGGCTCACACACTTTATCATCGATAATTGCCATGTCACTACACAGTAGAAATGCTGCATCATGATATGACTCTCCACATAACCTGCTTGCACATATACATTGATATATTCATACTTGCACACATACACATTGTATATCCACATTGGTGCACATATACATTGATATATTCATGCTTGCGCACATACACATTGTATATCCACATTGGTGCACATATACATTGATATATTTATACTTGCGCATATATACATTTGTATATCCATATTGGTGCACACTTACATTGGTACATCTATACCTGCGTATATACATATTGTACCCACATAGATAACTGGTTTTATTTGGAAATTGGGAATCGCATGTTATATTTTAAAAATTGGAATCATTTAAGCGGTTTTCCCTTAATATGTCATATCACTGTTCCGTGTTTCATGATATATTGATATGCTTAAATTACGGTTATATGTCGCATACATCATGCTTTACGCTTTTACGCATTGAGATATGCTCTTTTCATGAGATTTCTGGATTTGAGAACCATGGTGATTTCAAAAGAAAATATGTATTGTTTTAAAAACCCGATTTCTCCAGATATGATATTTCAGTGCGTCCACCATGTGTTTTCTCGGTTCTGAGAGTGGCATGTGAAACCCGATTTGAGGAGCGATAGGCACCGTCTGCGGGTACATGGTGGACCTGGTGAGGTACCCCGGGATAAGAAGACTCGTATATGTTAGACGGTGAACCCGGTAGAGGAGCACTACCTACCGGTGATAGTATTTGGACTCGGCGGTTATCCGGAAGATACCGACCGGAGCAGCGAGATGGATATGAGGGCCGACCAGGGTGTGCAGCACCTGAGGGCTGATCTGAGGATGCGGCGCCTGAGATATATGAGGATTTACGTGTCGATGCTAGACACGGCTTTCATAATTTTTTCGAGTGTCGATACTAGGCACTCAGGTTCCATGATTTTGATGTGTCGTGAGGGACACCGTTGATATATATATCCTCATACTTTCATGCACACTCTTTTATGATACTTACGTGCATTCATACATTGATTATATGGGTGGACGAGATCCACATGCATACATACATTGATTATGGGTGGACAAGATCCACATGCATACCTACATTGGTTGGACGAGATCCACATACATACATACACTGATTATATAGTTGGACTAGATCCACATGTATACATACATTGATTATACTGTTGGATGTTATATACATGCTTATAGACATAGATTACCTTGTTAGCACATATACCGACCCGGTCACCTTAGATATCATAGTATTACCTTTATGATATAGTTGACGTAGGAGTCGTTGTTTATTTGATTTCTACTTGTAGATATTTTTCTACTCACGAATTGGCAACTCATCCCCGTTGTGCCACAGTTCTTGCAGGTTGACCGCTTGGATCAGTAGCGGCTTCGCTGGCACACAGTTGCATTCGGGTGTTTTGCATTGGTAGGTAGGACATGTGTATCGTACCCACTCTTGTATTTATATTTCTTATTGTATCTAGTTAAATCCATCAATCAAAACTTGTAAATTGTATAAGTAATGAGACTTAGTGGGATTGTGGTTGCGAGACTTAGAGCGAGGGGTTTTCCGCAACTTGTGAGTTATATGTCTTGCTTTTCTTTATCTTTTTGTAGTGAACTTCGTCGTTGGGCGTTGTATACTTTTATATATTGTCTTGCGTGGTTGTGATCCGCCGTTTGGTGAAGAGCTAGCTCCCTCTTGGGGATGCCATTATGATTATTATGTATTTATGGTTTTGGATCAAAATATACAAAGGAGGTGCTGCCCAAATTTTTAAAAAGGACGAAACATGTTTTCAAACCAGTAAATTTCATTTGCATCATTCATGTTCCTTTACTATGCGTTAAGAAAACTTGATTTCATTATAACTTTATTTCAAAACCTCACCTCCTTTATTTTTCTTAAAAGGTTTAGATTTCTGGGTTTCAGCTTACTTGAATTCCGTTACGCCTTTAGACGTTGCATGATTCAAGTGCTGGTCATGAGCTAATATTTCGGGTCGTGACAAGTACCCCTGTTCATGAGATATGATGATAACGATACCAGATAATTGATGAGATAAATGTGATATTTGACCCGTACCCAGATTTTGGGATGCCGTATGACGGATTTACGTACGAGCTATATATTGATGATTGATCCGCACTCTTGACTCGAGGATGTCATATTGTATACCGTATTGTATGTGATTCTATTGAGGCGCGATCACCGACTATTATATTTATATATATATCGACTCAGATTTAGGTGGTTTCCGTACCCTTTCGATTAGCTTGTTAGTTAGATCTGTAGTTTACTTAGTAGATGTTAGACTAGTCCCGAGTCATACCTATTTCAAAACTAACGAATCATGAGTATTTTAAAAGACAGGTCAAGGGATTCTACGGATATTTTCAAAAGGCGCATCTTTTCCTAAAATCACCATAGCCCTTATTTTTCTAAACCCTACAATTCGTGTTATTTCAAATGGCAAAACTATATGATATATATATATATATATATATTGAAGTAGATTCTTCACTGTTGTGTTTATCATTCTTTTTCCACATATTCTTGTTGTTCGCATCGCATTGCATGTTTAAATGTGTTTATTATTATATTAAAACCATGCTGTCAGGACACCAGCACCATTATCGATGATGCGTATCTTCCACGTACACTTACTTGCCGGCTCACACACTTCATCATCGATAATTGCCATGTCACTGCACTGTAGAATTGCTGCATTTTGATATGATACCTTGCATGAATTGTCTGCTATAGTTGCATGCACCCTTATATAATATTGCTTTTCACTTGGAGTAAATTATGAACCGCAGGATATATTTCAAAACTGAATTCATTTAATAGAGCGGTTTTCCCTTGATACGTGCATAGTATTGTTCCATGTTATATGACATACGGATATGCTTACATTCTGTTATATGTAGCCTACATCATGCTTTATGATTATACGCATTGAGATATGCTGTTTTCATGGGATTTCTCGATTTGAGAACCGTGGCTATTTCAAAAGAAAGTAAGTACTGTTTTAAAAACCCGGTTTCTCTTGATATGATATTTCAGTGCGTCCACCATGTGTTTTCTCAGTTCTGAGTGTGACATGTGAAACCCGATTCGTGGAGGCGGATGAGGCCGATTGCGGGTACATGGTGGACCTGGTATGGTACCCCAGGGCAAGAACGGATTGCTGTGCTGCAGACGGTGAGCCTGGCAGAGGGACTATTACCTACCAGTGATAGTATTTGGGATCAGCGGATATCCGAAGGATACCGACCAGAGTCGAGAGATGATATGGGCCGATCCGGACTGACGGAGCCCGTGGGCTGATCCGGACTGACAGAGCTCAATATATAAGGATTTACGTGCCTATGCTGGGCACGGGTTTCATGATGTTTTCGAGTGTCGATGCAAGACACTCAGGTTCCATGATTTTGATGTGTCGCGAAGGACACACGTTGATTTATATCCTCATATTTTTCATGCATATGCTTTATGACTTTTACATGCATGATGTTGTTATGTCACTGGTTGACACGTGGACGGGATCCACATGCATATATACATTGATTACATAGTTGGATGACATCCATATACTTATAGACTTCATGATATAGTGACATTGATTCATATTGATTACATTGATCATACCTCATATTTATGATATGTTACTATATGAGGCACTGACACAAGCACTTGGTATTATACTTGGTATAGATGTTTACTCTTGCCACCTTATCATGCTTCAGACTTTATCATATTGCGAATATATTATTACTAATCGTATTGACCCAGGATTGAGTCATACATACGATTTATGCTCTGTGATGTTTTCTATTCACGAGTTGGCAACTCACCCCCGTTGTGCTATAGTTCTTGCAGGTTTTGGCCGTACATGTTTCATTGCGGCTTTTCTGGCACACTGCTTCCTTTCTGTGTGATTGCTTTGGTAAGTGGGTTCACTCGCATCGTGACCACCATTGTACTTATTTATTTTCAGTTGTATCTAGTAAATTCCATCAACCAAACTTGTATATTTATTCAGACTTAGAAACCAGTTGTGTATTATTTCGACCTTAGAGTCGCGCATTGTAGTATTATGGTTTTCTTGATGATTTTGAGTTCCCTTTTGAGTTTTGATCCTCGCCCTTCGGCGTTCTATATTATATTGCTTGTGTGGTTGTGACCGTCGATTGAAGAGCTAGCTCCCGCTTCGGATGCCTTTTTTCATTATGCATATATATTTCTTGTTGTACCCCGTTTGGGGCCAGTATTTACAAAGGAAACTCTGCCGAAATTTTCAGAAAAGACTTGAGGATTTAAAAATGCATATTCGGCTTACTTATTTAAAAACCATGTTTTTAAAACATGTTTTCTTCACTTCTTTAAAACTAGTTTTCCAGCATTTATTATTTAAAATGGTTTTAGATTTCTGGGCTTTTGGCTTACTTGAATTAAATGGGGTCCTAAAGACTTCATATGATTCAAGGGCCAGTCACGTGCTATTTCGGGTCAAGACAAAGTTGGTATCGGAGTGCTAGGTTAACCTTGGTTCGAGTCTAAATTTGACCATGTAGAGCCTAGAGCATTTTTGTATATACGGAACTTAGGCTTGACCTTACGGAGCTTAGACTTAGTTGAGGGGGTATTAGACCCGAACTTTCGTCGCGTAGGTTGACCTTAGTTGATGGAGTAGGAGACTTGAGGAGAGTGACGTACCGTGTGTATGTTCCGCGGCATACTTACGATACGCCACTCCGCTTAAGGAGCCTTAGGATGTACATTTCCTTGCACGGTATTATATTCATTCCTATGATCTATCCTCGTCGATGTTGGTTATGATTTTGCTGCCACAATTGTACGGGCAGAGTGAGCTACGGCTAGAGTTACGGTCAGCACGAGCTCGTCACGGACGAGGACTGACCAGGGAGTGATTCCAGGGACATACGATTTGCATAGATGCGTCGTGTTATTGTGTTTTCGCGCCATGAGCGTTTGATGGATTGTTGTTATGAGATTTCTCGGATGTGCAGATCAGCACCAGAGGATCAGGTTAATGCTGGAAGCCAGCCAGAATATGATGACCATCGATGCACCGATTATTTGATGATTGAGGCGATGTTCAGCATGCTGACGAATGAGCCAGTTGTTGCTGCAAATGACGAGATATCGCCCAGATGTTGGAGCTACTATAGCATGAGTATATACTTAGAGATATGATGGAAGGTCGCTAGTCACCCGAGGATGAATGACTAGAACATGTGGTTCGTTCGCTTACCCCGATGTGAGGTCATCAGATAGATTGATTCTAGCTAGAGACGACTTCACGCAGGTACGCTGAGAGTCGATGGAGACGATTGAATGTCAGGAGCCTATTTTCCAAGTTTAAAGTATTCGGAAAGACATGCAAGCGATTTTATGGACCCTCTAGAAGAATGAAACCCTAACTCGACATAATGACCGTGTGAAAGCCTTTGAACCTTAGGGTTTGCGGCAGTTCCGCGGTACCATTAGTGAGGCTTGGGTTTGCCCTTCTACGGCTGGTCCACCGATGTTGTGGTATGTACTCGATACCATTAAACTGTACCCATGATGTTGAGCTCTTAGGGGATTATGAGGTTTTGACGAATTGATCGAATGGTTCGACTTCATTCGAATGCTATGTGGTAGGATGTATTGCTTGGGAGACTCCAGACACGAATATAGCCGTTGGAGCACAGTCCATGCAGCCACGATGAGACGAGTCCGAAACAGTCGACAGCAGAGAAAAGTGGAGTAAGGGGTTCGTACGAGATCTTAATAAGATGACGTTCCACTCTGCCGACATCAGAGATGTGATACGCATGCAGAGGCGTTGATTATGGATATATCTTCCAGAAGGAGTCGCGATGAGTATGCAGCCGTTCCGGAACAAGAAATAGCTTTAGTAAAGTACGATGACTTTCGAGCAGTTCGACAGAAGCGAGATTAGAGAGAGACCTCGACAGGACCTTTCTGGAATTCTATGCGAGAAGACTTAGACCCAGGAACGGTCACATTGCGCACACCCAGCAGGCCAGAGTTCGGCATCGTCGACGAGATAGTTGGCCAGAGATCTGTAGAGGATATGCCAGAGTGGGACTATTCCGTCGTCATTCCATATTGGGCCGTTGAGCCGAGGAGCTATATATCTAGCAATGCACAGTGAGAGACAAGAGCCTAAAAGCACCAAGCGCGAGACCATGAACAGGAGGCAAGTAGATACCTTGCTCTGCTAGCATTGGATGCAACTGATTTGGAATTTTGCGCATATTTGGCGCACTTGGGTTGGATTTTGCACATGTTCGGGGCTTGATATTGGATTTCGTGATTTTGTGCATGCTGGATGCACATGATTTAGATTTTATTCGTGCATGATGGATGCACCTGATTTGGATTTTCACGCATATTTGGCGCATGTTATGAGATGCGTTTTTGGTGCACACCAGATGCACTGAATCGGGATTCTTCGTGCATATCAGATGCACCTGTTTTTGCTGTCAGGCACTCACGTTGTCTCTGACAGGTGTTTCGTGAACACACATTGCACTTAGATGTTGTTTCTGTGCACATGTATGGCACATATATGGATTTTGATTTCCGAGCGCACCAGGCGCACGTAGCATTCATATGCACATTTTGGGATTGATTTTTTTATAGAGCAGTACGTTTTTATGATATTTGCTATTTGTTTTCGTACTGAGCAGGGCTAGTCAGAGGACAGTACCTGGATATATTTTGCATGCATTCATAGTTATCGAAGAGATTTCCAAAAGGGGAGCTATAGTCTCAGTATTTACCAACGTGTCTAATATGACACGAAACGTTTAAAACAAGGAAACCCTTCTAAATTGTTTTCAAAACGGCGGTACGTGCATTTAAACAAAGGATATATATATAGAGAGAGAGTTATTTTCTTACTCGAGACGTCCGCCAATGTGCAGTGTTATGCGCATCGCACAGCGACTTAAAAGGGTTTGGCATGCATTTCCTTCAGATATCTGCATGTTTAAATTTGATATTCACAAGTATAGTTTTGATGTATAGCATGTTGGGTTTCGTATTGGATTTGACATTGGTGTCTTCACCATGACTCCGATGATTGCAGGATGCTTGACGGAGTTTTGATTTTGAGTTATCTGCTAATTGTTCATGCGCATGCATTGCGCTATGATGCGCTTTATGTATTGATGATTTCGGAGCCCCGACGAGGAGGGGTTTAAATTTAAATTCGGGGACCGAATTTCTTTAAGGGGGGAAGATTGTAACATTTCAGAAAAATATTATTTTTTGGAATTTTTATAATTAAATAATAAAATATTGAATATTTTAATAAGGCGTTATAATTAAATACCGATAAATTGGGAAAATTTTGGAAAATTATGGATATTACTAAAAAGAGGGTACTTTATGTGATTTAAGCAAATAATGAGAGTTTATGATTTATTTGACACCATTTTAGTGCTAATCGCGATTAAAAATCGCTAATCGGGCTTTAAACGTGTTTTGTGCATATGACATGCACATGTCATTTTTAACACTTGTTACATTTTTCTTCATGATTCATGCATGTCTATTTGTTTTAGGTTTACTATTGAGGAGAGAAGAAAAGAAAATAGAAAAGAAAGGAAAAAGAAAACATTAAACAAAAAGGTATGGGCATGAGAGAGAATGAGAGGGGTTACCCTTGACTTTGGACATTCCTCCTTCATTCCTTCACCCTTATCATCTCTCCCCTCAACTCCATTTCTGTCCAGCTGCTGCCCCTCCCTTCCTCCTCCACAAAACCCCCCAAAATTTCATCAAAAACAACTCCAAAGTCCTTCCCCACTTCACAAAATATGTGCACAAGCTCACAAGCTACACCTTGGACCAAGAAAAATCACATTTTGGTGCTGTAGGGGATTTTTGGGTCCCAAATGAGGTAATCCTTTCATAATTAGTGTAGTATTTCTTTTGCTTATGCATCTATTCAAGTTTAAAATCGATTTGGCGAAGTTTAGTGGACTTTGGATATCCCTAGAGAGGGTTAGGGTTAATTTGAGTTGTGTTAGTGTAATTAAGCCTTAGTGGTGACCCTTAAACCCCCCTTGGTGCTATAAACCCAGATCCAACACACTACCAAACCTGAAACCCAAAACAGAAATAGACCATGTGGGTTTTGTGAGTGTTTAAGGCGTGCAGGAAAATCTGGAGTGACCCGAGACCAATACTAGAAAAGTAAACAGTACCAGTAGCCGAAATGGACCCCCACGAGGCCACCCTACCAGAACAAGACCCTACCCCCACTGAAAAACCAGCCTGGCCAGAATTTTCCTTTACGGGGCCGGCCACCTTAATGTGTTAGGTTCCCATGTTGCTTCAGTAGGTCACACACTCCCTGTACTACACCCTAGACTTGTTTGCTTGCCTTGTTTTGGCCTGAGTCAAAATCTGGGACCACTTTCTCTAGTTGCTGCTTTGATTCGAGCAAAGGTTTTCTGTATTTTAAATTCTAGATTTTTGTATTTGTGCTTTATCTCGATCACGTGACGTTTGTACGTCTATATCGAGTGATATCGGGTTGATTTGCAGGAGTAGACCATAGGTTTTGACCTATGTGAGTTCCGCGTATCGTTTTGGTTTCGATTTGGTTTTAATGCGATACGATGCATGTGATATGTAGGTACCCCACGATGGTTCAAGACGATGAAGAAGATGATGACGACATCGGCATCGGCACACAAGAAGCAATGTGAGTATATTATATCTACGGGGGAAGTCGGGTGGATGGCGTATAGCACCCCCACAGTTCGATGTTTAGTATGCTATATATACTATATATATATGATAGCTTTATGTGTGACATGGATATTCAAGATATGATTAGGAGTTAAATGGTTAGATTAGGGTTTTTAGAAGTAAACTAGTATAGCTTCTTAGTCTCGAACCATAGAAAAGGTTTACACTCACACGCACACACATGCTTACTGTTATACTTGTACGTACATGGGGATACGTATATATATATATACACACACAGGTATGGGACTAGGTATATATATATATATATATATACGTATACTTATACTTGGATGATGAGGATAGTGGATGATATGTGGAGATGAGTCGATGAGATTGGGCATAGTGCCATAAGATCGGTGATATGATGTGGTTCGTATAATGAAATACGACATGAGATATTAGCGGGCCTTTAGACGTGTGTTTTACACACGCATTTATATTTATATAGATGGTATCAGTTTGTACTAGACTTAGATTAGTACCCCTGTTCATGAGATATGATGATAAGGATACCAGATAATTGATGAGATAAATGTAATATTTGACCCGTACCCAGATTTGTGGATGCCGTACGACGGATTTACGTACGAGCTATATATTGATGATTGATCCGCACTCTTGACTCGAGAATGTCATATTGTATACCGTATCGTATGTGATACTATTGAGGCGGGATCACCGACTATTATATTTATATATATATATATATATATATATATATATATATATATATATATCGACTCATATTTAGGTGGTTTTCGTACCCTTTTGATTAGCTTGTTAGTTAGATCTGTGTTTACTTAGTAAATGTTAGACTAGTCCCGAATCATACCTATTTCAAAACTAACGAATCGTGAGTATTTTAAAAGACAGGTCAAGGGATTCTACGGATATTTTCAAAAGACGCATCTTTTCCTAAAAACACTGTAGCCCTTATTTCTCTAAACCCCATGATTCGTGTTATTTCAAATGGCAAAACTATATGATATATATATATATATATTGATGTAGATTCTTCACTGTTGTGTTTATCATTCTTTTTCCGCGTATTCTTGTTATTCGCATCGCATCGCATGTTTAAATGTGTTTATTATTATCTTAAAATCATGCTGTCAGGACGCCAGCACCATTATCGATAATGCGTATGTTCCACGTACACTTATTTGCCGGCTCACACACTTCATCATCGATAATTGCCATGTCACTAAACTGTAGAATTGCTGCATTTTTATATGATACCTTGCATGAATTGTCTGCTATAGTTGCATGTACCCTTATATGATATTGCTTTTGACTTGGAGTAAATTGGGAACCGCAGGATATATTTCAAAACTGGATTCATTTAAAAGAGCGTTTTTCCCTTGATACGTGCATAGTATTGTTCCATGTTATTTGACATACGGATATGCTTACATTCCGTTATTTGTAGCCTACATCATGCTTTATGATTATACGCATTGAGATATGTTGTTTTCAAGGGATTTCTGGATTTGAGAACCGTGGCTATTTCAAAAGAAAGTAAGTACTGTTTTAAAAACCCGGTTTCTCTTGATATGATATTTCAGTGCGTCCACCATGTGTTTTCTCGGTTCTGAGTGTGACATGTGAAACCCGATTTGAGGAGGCGGATGAGGCCAATTGCGGGTACATGGTGGACCCGGTATGGTATTCCGGGGCGAGAACGGATTGCTGTGCTGTAGACGGTGAGCCTGGCAGAGGGACTACTACTTACCGGTGATAGTATTTGGGCTCGGCGGATATCCGGAGGATACCTATCAAGTCGAGAGATGATATTGGCCGATCCGGACTGACGGAGCCCGTGGACCGATCCGGACTGACAGAGCCCGATATATGAGGATTTACATGCCGATGCTGGGCACGGGTTTCATGATGTTTTCAAGTGTCGATACTAGACACTCAGGTTCTATGATTTTGTTGTGTCGCGAGGGACACACGTTGATTTATATCCTTATATTTTTCATGCATATGCTTTATGACTTTTACATGCATGATGTTGTTATGTCACTGGTTGACATGTGAACGGGATCCACATGCATATATACATTGATTACATAGTTGGATGACATCCACATACTTATAGACTTCATGATATAGTGACATTGATTCATGTTGATTACATTGATCACACCTCATATTTATGATATGTTACTACCTGAGGCACTGACACGAGCACTTGGTAATACACTTGGTATAGATATTTACCCTTACCACCTTATCATGCTTCAGACTTTATCATATTGAGGATATATTATTACTAATCATATTGACCTAGGATTGAGTCATACATACGATTTATGCTCTATGATGTTTTCTATTCATGAGTTGGCAACTTACCCCCGTTGTGCCACAGTTCTTAAAGGTTTTGGCCGTACAGGTTTCATTGCGGCTTTTCTGGCACACTGCTTCCTTTCTGAGTGATTGCTTTGGTAGGTGGGTTTACTCGCATCGTGACCACCATTCCACTTATTTATTTTCAGTTTTATCTAGTAAATTCCATCAACCAAACTTGTATATTTATTCAGACTTAGAAACCAGTTGTGTGTTATTTCGACCTTAGAGTCGCATATTGTAGTATTATGGTTTTCTTGATGATTTTGAGTTCCCTTTTGAGTTTTGATCCTCGCCCTTCGGCGTTGTATATTATATTGCTTGCGTGGTTATGACCGTCGATTGACGAAGAGCTAGCTTCCGCTTGGTGATGCCTTTTATTATTATGCATATATATTTCTTGTTGTACCTCTTTTGGGGCCGGTATTTACAAAGGAAACTCTGCCGATATTTTCAGAAAAGACTTGAGGATTTAAAATTGCATATTCAGCTTACTTATTTAAACCCTGTTTTTAAAACATGTTTTCTTCACTTCTTTAAAACTAGTTTTCCTGCATTTATTATTTAAAATGGTTTTAGATTTCTGGGCTTTTGGCTTACTTGAATTAGATGGGGTCCTATAGACTTCATATGATTCAAGGGCCAGTTGATTAGTCTAAAATATTGCATATTTTAGCCGGCAATTTCCTCATCATTTGCATTCATATAGAAGTGTTCGGCATTCATAATTCACAAATTAGCAAAACTGTCGCAAAATATCAGATTACGTGTATTAGATTCTAAAACCAACACTATAAAGGAAATTGACCGCATTTCATGGCATCGCATCATCTCTATATTGCGCAACACTTGTTTTGAGATCTGTGCAGGAAAATCCAGAAGTAAAGCCAAAAACTTACAGGTGCTGATCAAACATTACGCCAACTCAATAGTTTCAGTTCTGGTAGCAATCCAAAAGTCAAAATACAATTCAACATATCAGATAAAGCTATAAATATCAACCCAAGACAACACCAGAAATATGCAGCCCCAAGGAGTCTACTTGGCCGCGGAACCGCGGCCTAAGCCACCTTGTGCCGCGGTTCCGCGGCGGATCTGCCACGTCAGCACCAAAACTTTGCACCAAAATTCTTCATTCAGGGCCCACATTCAGATCATGTACTTCAACTTCCAGAAGACTCCAGAGGTTTCTGCCAGATCAGCAAACTAGGGTTTCTAATGCTTAATTAATCCTAGCTTAAAACCTAAGCTAGCTCCTAACAAACTCTTTCTAGAAACTCCTCAACAAACTTTTGGAGGGAATTGTAATTTCAAACCTAGACCTAGGGTTTGGGAAGTCTATAAATAGAAGCCTAAACCTAGGGTAAACAGGATCCCCAATCTAGTATCAAACTAGAGCCATTCTATCTCTTATCTCATCTTCTTCTTCCACAAGTCTAGTGACAGGGCTTGTGTGAAACCCTAACCCTAATTCCAATCAAAAGCCAAGATCCCGAGTACCCATCAAGCAAGAAGCCTTGCAACCTTTTATGAGCCGAGCCGATCTTCAACAGAGCAAGTGGTCCAAGCCGATCCACGACTCACGGAGCCGAGCGACGCCAAATCGACAATTTAGTTCTTCCTCTTGTAGTTCTTGAGCGACTGTAATCAAATTTTTGATATAAATAAAAGGTGATATTCTTTTATCTTGTTTTCTTTAAATTCTTGCATCATGATTCAATCTAAATTTCTAGTTGTAATTCTTGTTGTGATGTTTGAGTAATACTCCGCTCGTCGAGGAGTCGAGACGATCAATAGAATGATGTTGTAATATATCTGAAAACAATTCTTGATTCCTACGAGTTTTGTAAACCCTAGCAAGTTCAAGAATCGACAACCCATTTCGTTGCGATGCTTTCTTGATTGATATCGCTCGAAATTGGGAAGTTACGATCGTTTCTTGAAAATTGCTAGAGGCTAGAGTGTGAATGATATCGACGAAAGAACAAGGGTTAAAAGATGAAACCCTAGTTTCATCAAGAAAGCCCTAACTCTCGTCGATCATCATCGATCTAGTATCAATCCTTCGAAGGACAAGAACACGTTATCTTTAGATTACATCACGTCTGTCGATCCTATCGATTCCTACGAGCCTCATTTAGACTCTTGACATTTTGGTTGAAAATATTATCGAAACCCAATTCTTGATTGTTTATCAGTTTCTTGATTCTTGATTAAACATCGTGACACCTGAATCAATTGATAAATTCTTGAATCATGTTTTCTTTTCTTTTCGATTAACTTTTCGATTCGAACAAATTAAATATAGAAATGAATCACACAATCCCTGTGGACGATCCGCACTTGCTAACGAAATCTACACGACACCGTTATTGATTGCGGTCAAATATTTTTGGTTGTAATTTCTTTGCAATTTTCTACATTACACAATCCGGAAAATCGAATCAATCAAATGGCGTCGTTGCCGGGGATCGCGCGCTAATTCGTTTCATATTATAGTTTGAATTGAAAGAATTATTCCATTGTTGTTTTTTTGAGATCAAAATTCGTGCAAACCCTAAACGATTTACTGTTGTTCATTGCAAGGAAATCTGGAGCTGTTTGGCAATTGAAGAAAATTTTTGGAAAATACCAGAGAGCTGAGGGAGTCCACAGAAGCTCCCTAAAGAAGTTTGGTTCAGTGATCCAACACCTCGACCGCGGAAGGGCGGCATTAGAGGGCTATTGCGGCGGAACCGCGGCCCCTTTGAGGGATCTCTGTGCATTTTTTTCTCTGTAAGTTTCTTACCTTCTTCTCTCTCCTCTTTTTAGCTCCAACTAACACTTCACTGCAGGATTCTTTGCAAAGAATAGCAGCGCCGCAAAAGCAAAATTAAATTTGTGCGTGATTTTGATTTCTTGGTTGTTTGCATTATAATATGGATATTAAGGGGCACGGCCAAATCCAAATTAGGTGGGGATTTCATTACCCTTCCTAGGCCCCAAAAATCGCAAAAACTTGCATCCGCATTGACCCACATTAACTAAAAGAAATCTAGAGAAGACTCTAAGGACTGTCGCGCTCAATTAGGACAAGAGAAGGCCGTGGGTAATTCATTGCTTATCCGCGTTTTCTTGTGGTGCCTAAGGCGAGTGTGTCTAAGGCTAGTGGTTTTTAATTAGGCCCACTACTTACGTAGTGGAGTACCTTCCCACTTACCTGGCACTTATCCGGCCACAGGGGGACAAAGAGGCAGTGGAGGATTCTATCCTGCGACTTGTCTTTTGGCAGTTAGGAGCGGTCTAGAGCCGGACCTAGGTGACCACTAGATTCTAGGGTTGTGTGCTGCATTTGTTTTGTCGCATCATTTTTTCAAAAAATCCGTCCCTTTTTCAAAAGCAAACACCGCATTCATTACCCCTAATTATAAGTCAACGCTGCCACTTGTACTAACCCTTTTTAGTACAAGATAGGCTGGACACGGGATTCTAGTGCCTGTTTAGTCCGCGTACCCTTTATCGACTCCGAAGTCGATATTTCTCCATTTACCTTTTCTTTACCCACTACCACACCCACACCGATGGATCCGAATCCATCAAACTTCTTTAACCCTAATCTGCCGCCGTCCGTTGGTGCGCAGAATCCACCCCGCATCTCTCTCCAGGAGAGGTGCTACCCTATTCGAGGTCCTCTTTCAACCTGCTTATCCACATCACCAGCCAACGGGGATAACTTTGAGATTAAGCCCCAGTATATCAATCTTTTACCCAAATTCCACGGACTCGAGACTGAGGATGCTTACGTTTTCATTACCAAATTTGAAAACGTATGCGCAATGATGGGTACGTCACAACTTTCAGTGGATGCTATGCGTCTACGACTTCTTCCATTTACTTTGTGCGATATAGCCGAGAAGTGGCTATATAACACTACCGCACATTCTATTACAAATTGGGAAGAATTCGTCGCTGCATTCCTTAAGAAATTTTACCCAATACAAAAGACAGCTCGAATCCGTAGCGAACTGAATCAATTTGCCCAGCTCCCTGCTGAACCATTTTCAAAATGCTTTGAACGTTTCAAGGATCTATTGGTTCAGTGTCCTCATCACGGCATCCCGAGATGGGAATTGTGCCGAATCATTTATGAAGGCAGTAACCCTAATACTAAACAGAGCCTTGAAAACATGTGTCAAGGTACTTTTATGTCTAAGGATGATGGGGAAGCTTGGCGATATTTAGAAGAGTTCGCTGAAAAGTCTTTACAGTGGGAAAGTCCATCATTTAGGAGTGGCAACAACCAATCGGATGTTTCCATAGGAGTTAGAGCTGACATTTCATCTATACACAAAAAACTCGAGACTATGGAAAACAAATTTTTAGCCGCCTCCCTTAATCAAATGTCACTTTCCAAAACTGTATGTGGCTGCTGTTCTGATCCGTCTCACTTGACGGAAGAATGTCCGTTTCAAGGTCGTGAGCATGCCAATGCCATATTTCAAAGACCTAGAATCGATCCATTTTCTTCCACATATAATCAGGGTTGGAGGAATCACCCTAATTTTGCTTGGAACCAATCACAATCTCAAAACACGGTTCCAAACCAAAACAATTTCCAAAGGGTCCCTCCACCACAACAGCAACCACCACTTCAATTGAGTCAGCACCCCTTTCAAGCACATAATTTTCAAAATCCGGTCAACACACCTGCACTGTCTAGTCCTCTACAGTTGACCGGAACTGATGAATCCTCTTCTTTTGCACAATACATGAATTTGGTCTTAACAAATATCATGCAAGTTTCGGCTGAAATGAAGTCTTCTGTCGATAAAATTGAGAAAAACTCTGCGTCCCAAAACGAGAGTATTAAATCGATGGAAGAAGAAATGGCACGATTAAAAGCTGAAATTAGTGCTAGAGAGAAAGGGAAACTTCCAGCTCAACCCTTACCCAATCCTAGCTATTCACATCATGTGAATGCAATCACCACGTTGAGATCTGGAAGAATGCTTGACAATCATGTTGGGGAAGAAGTTGATGATATTGACAATCCTATCAACACCCCGGCTGAGACCTTTCCTCACACACACACTTCTACTTCTAGTTCTGACCCCAGTTCTTCTACCCCACCACCTTCTTCCGAGCCTATTCTTCGTTTCCCAAAAGGCTCGCCACTACAGCCCACCTCTTTTACTCCTCCACGGACGATCCCCACTTCTATACTGGGATCGGTTCCACACACACTTCCTTCTCCTATGATGGACCCAGCACTTATTGCTAAAGCACCTTATCCTAATCGGTTAAGGGCTAACACACCAAGTCCACATATGGAGAAGATCACTGAGATGTTTAAACAGGTTAACATCAATATCCCTCTTCTAGATGCTATCCAACAAGTCCCCGCATATGCAAAAGTTCTTAAAGACTTGTGCACTAGAAAGAGGAAGAAACAAATGCCCAAGAAGATATTCATGGCAAAGACTGTAGATACGGCTTTCCCCCAGCAATTACCGAGAAAACGTAAGGATCCTGAATATCCTACGATTTCTATCTCTATTGGGGAGAAACACATTAACCGTGCTCTACTAGATCTTGGGGCAAGTGTTAACCTGCTTCCTTTCTCAGTTTATGAGCAGTTAGGGATCGGAGAGTTGAAACCATCTCCTTGCACTCTCCAGATGGCTGACCGATCAATCACCAGACCTAGGGGTGAACTAGAGGATGTGTTAATAAAAATCGGGGAATTTATATTCCCTGTAGACTTTATTGTAATTAATACACAGCCTGTAGCGAACTCACGGAATCAAATTCCGGTGATTTTAGGTCACCCTTTTTTGGCCACTTCCAACGCTATCATCAACTGTCGTAATGGTTCTATGACCCTATCCTTCGGGAAGAAGACAATTGAGATGAACATTTACAAATTGGGAAGTGTACCCTCCGAACCTACTGCTCAGGTCTATTCTGTCGACTTAATGGATGTCGACAGCAGCGAATTTAATGACCCTCATAATACTGATCTTGACTCTTTTCATATGTTGTTTGACCCAACTATGTATAATACACATACGGACTCTTCCACTGAGATACCCGGGTCAACAATTAACACTGATTATGAACCATTCTTAGAGTCTGAAGATCACCCCGCACTATGTGATGACATTATTCTTCGGGGTATTGATGAAACTTTTGAGGAGATCTTCGCTGATGAACTCGCATTTCTGAATAACACGGGTGTTGAGATGAATCATGTCCCACTCAATGAAATTGAACCTCCACCCCTTTCTCTGAACTGTAAAAAGAATGCGAGTAATCCATCACATTCACTGCATCGTCTTTCCAATATGAGACGCACACACTTTCTATTCCACCACTTACCCTTTCCCCACTTCTTCTTCCACCAACCAGAGCACTGCATTGATAAATTTTTTGAATGGTTGGTGTTAACATTTGGTCTGTGCAAAGCTTGGCATCGACCAATGATTTTTGACCCCCTCATATGATTTTCAAAGATTAACATTGCTTATGTTTGGGGGGTATTATTTTTTCCGGCTCTTGAAAAGAAAATTTTTACAAAATGATGAGCCAAAAATAAGTTTGGGGGAGGTTCTTCACTTAAATATTTTGCCCCCACTAATAAATTCCTCCCAAGCTTACAGGTTTTTCGAGATTTAGCTGATGGCAACAGTGAGGACACTGTTGAAAACAAGTTTGGGGGAGGTTTGTGCTTATTTTCGCATCATTTGCATATCATTTGCATAAGCACAAAACATTTTCGAAAACCCATAAAAATTTACAATTTTTCAAAACTATAAAAATATTTTTGTACATAAATAAGATAATGAAAGATTAGATAGTGAACAATTACATCCATGAGATTAGAAAAAATTAAGAAAACAAAGAAAATTAGAAGTTTTCTTATACGAACTAGTAATAAGTAGTTATGAGCCGTTGTCCCAAGGGTTAGTAAGATGAAGGACGTCACTAATCTGAGGATAAAAATAAGTCTGAAAAATAGTTTCTATTCTGGAAGCCAAACATTTTGAACGTGGCTACCCTGCTATTCGCACTTACACACGTCTTAAAGCCTGGGATAGTAGAGGATACCTTGAAATGCTCTTGTCTTAAAGCCAAAAGTATGAAGGAAATAAAAAAAATTAAAAAAATGAAGAAAATATAAAGTGGTGAGAAAAATGGACACTGGTTTTGTTATCACCAAGGGCAATAAAAAATGTATAGCGAGGGTGCTTCTTCACCTAGTGCCCTAAGGCCAACTGGTCTGGGAGTCACTGCTATGCCTGAGGTGGTGCAAGACGAGGAAAATACACCGAATAAGCAAGCACATGAGTAATCGGTCGGTTAGTACCTCAAGAAGTATTAACGGTCGCATGAAAGTGTGTGAGCAATCTCATCTAAATATTCATTAATTAAAAAGTACTGAGGCTGATGGGCAAGAGTATGATAGCTTGAATTGAATTCTCCGGGTGTAGGGATGTCTTTACACACACGCAGGGTGATATGATCGATGTTTTGGAAGAAAGATAGGGATGAAGAATAAGACGATGTTTTATTGAGGGAGGACGTGATTTCTGACATCTTTTCATGACCATTAAGATAGGGCTCATGACAACCGAAAAGCTAGCTTAGTTGGAAACCCTAATTTTCAAAGCTTTTCTTTTACAATTCTTTTCTTTAAATGTAATATTCATGATCTTTCTTTTATTATTGGATTTTGTGGGTGCAATCCGCTGAAAACCTTCAGGAGACAACACTCCTCCTACTAGGGACACCTAGAGGTTTAAAGGCTTGTTGCACATGCTCAGTGCAATCGTGTTGCCTACGAAAGTGTGCTAGATAGTTTTTCTCTTTCTTTATTTTCTCCTTCTCTTTTTAATAAAACAGTTCGCTCGAGACGATCGAAATTAAGTTTGGGGGAATTTGATTAGTCTAAAATATTGCATATTTTAGCCGGCAATTTCCTCATCATTTGCATTCATATAGAAGTGTTCGGCATTCATAATTCACATATTAGCAAAACTGTCGCAAAATATCAGATTACATGTATTAGATTCTAAAACCAACACTATAAAGGAAATTGACCGCATTTCATGGCATCGCATCATCTCTATATTGCGCAACACTTGTTTTGAGATCTGTGCAGGAAAATCCAGAAGTAAAGCCAAAAACTTACAGGTGCTGATCAAACATTACGCCAACTCAATAGTTTCAGTTCTGGTAGCAATCTAAATGTCAAAATACAATTCAACATATCAGATAAAGCTATAAATATCAACCCAAGACAACACCAGAAATATGCAGCCCCAAGGAGTCTACTTGGCCGCGGAACCGCGGCCTAAGCCACCTTGTGCCGCGGTTCCGCGGCGGATCTGCCACGTCAGCACCAAAACTTTGCACCAAAATTCTTCATTCAGGGCCCATATTCAGATCATGTACTTCAACTTCCAGAAGACTCCAGAGGTTTCTGCCAGATCAGCAAACTAGGGTTTCTAATGCTTAATTAATCCTAGCTTAAAACCTAAGCTAGCTCCTAACAAACTCTTTCTAGAAACTCCTCAACAAACTTTTGGAGGGAATTGTAATTTCAAACCTAGACCTAGGGTTTGGGAAGTCTATAAATAGAAGCCTAAACCTAGGGTAAACAGGATCCCCAATCTAGTATCAAACTAGAGCCATTCTATCTCTTATCTCATCTTCTTCTTCCACAAGTCTAGTGACAGGGCTTGTGTGAAACCCTAACCCTAATTCCAATCAAAAGCCAAGATCCCGAGTACCCATCAAGCAAGAAGCCTTGCAACCTTTTATGAGCAGAGCCGATCTTCAACAGAGCAAGTGGTCCAAGCCGATCCACGACTCACGGAGCCGAGCGACGCCAAATCGACAATTTAGTTCTTCCTCTTGTAGTTCTTGAGCGACTGTAATCAAATTGTTGATATAAATAAAAGGTGATATTCTTTTATCTTGTTTTCTTTAAATTCTTGCATCATGATTCAATCTAAATTTCTAGTTGTAATTCTTGTTGTGATGTTTGAGTAATACTCCGCTCGTCGAGGAGTCGAGACGATCAATAGAATGATGTCGTAATATATCTGAAAACAATTCTTGATTCCTACGAGTTTTGTAAACCCTAGTAAGTTCAAGAATCGACAACCCATTTCGTTGCGATGCTTTCTTGATTGATATCGCTCGAAATTGGGAAGTTACGATCGTTTCTTGAAAATTGCTAGAGGCTAGAGTGTGAATGATATCGACGAAAGAACAAGGGTTAAAAGATGAAACCCTAGTTTCATCAAGAAAGCCCTAACTCTCGTCGATCATCATCGATCTAGTATCAATCTTTCGAAGGACAAGAACACGTTATCTTTAGATTACATCACGTCTGTCGATCCTATCGATTCCTACGAGCCTCATTTAGACTCTTGACATTTTGGTTGAAAATATTATCGAAACCCAATTCTTGATTGTTTATCAGTTTCTTGATTCTTGATTAAACATCGTGACACCTGAATCAATTGATAAATTCTTGAATCATGTTTTCTTTTCTTTTCGATTAACTTTTCGATTCGAACAAATTAAACATAGAAACGAATCGCACAATCCCTGTGGACGATCCGCACTTGCTAACGAAATCTACACGACACCGTTATTGATTGCGGTCAAATATTTTTGGTTGTGATTTCTTTACAATTTTCTACATTACACAATCCGGAAAATCGAATCAATCACCAGTCACGTGCTATTTCAGGTCGTAACAACTCTACGTCCTGGGCATTAGATACCGGATCTGGATCCCGCATATGTAATATGTTGCATGGGCTAAGGAAAGGTGGAGAACTGGGAATGGGTGATCATTCCATAAGAGTAAGGAATGGTGCAAATGTTGCAGCCAAAGCAGTTGGCGAATATCACCTTGTATTACCAAATGGTAATACATTGATTATGAAAGAATGCTATTACATACCGACCCTGATATGCAATCTTATATCAGTTTCTTTATTAAGTAAAGAAGGATATAATTTTGTAGTACATGATGATGTTATGAACATTTTTCTGAATCAAAAGTTGATTGGATCAAATTCGTTAAATAATGGCATATACGTTCTAAATCAAACCACAGTTCTTAACATACAAAACACACATAAGAGGAAGAGTTCAGAAATTAACGAATCCTTCTTATGGCATTGAAGACTAGGTCATATCAATGCAACACAACTAGCAAAGTTACATAAGGATGGATATTTGAATCCGTTCGAATTTTCATCTTATGACACTTGTCAGTCATGTCTCAAAGGCAAGATGACCAAAACTCTATTTAGTGGACACGGAGAAAGAGTTATGGAACTCTTGGGACTGATACATAGTGATGTATGCGGTCCCATGTCTACACATGCAAGGAATGGTTTCTCGTACTTCATTACATTCACTGACGATCTCTCAAGATACGGACATGTGTTCCTGTTGAAACACAAGTCTAAAGCTTTTGAGAAATTCAAAGAATATAAGCACGAAGTCGAGAACCAAACGGGTAAAAATATTAAAATCCTACGATCTGATCGAGGAGAAGAATACTTGAGCAATGAGATCCTGGACTATCTAAAAGAGAATGGGATTCTCTCTCAGCTTACTCTCCGTATACACCACAACACAATGGTGTATCGGAACGGAGGAATCGCACCCTATTAGATATGGTATGCTCTATGATGAGTACTGCTGAGTTACCTATTTCCTTTTGGGGTTATGCACTGGAGACAGCTGCAGACCTATTGAATATGGTCCCCACCAAATCTGTGGCAACCACTCCATATGATATATGGAAAGGAATAAGACCAAATCTTAATTATGTTAAGATATGGGGTTGTCCGGCATATGTGAAAACAATCCGGAAAAGCTCCAGGCAAGATCAGTTCTGTGCAAGTTTATAGGATATCCCAAACATTCGCGAGGGTATATCTTCTACCACTATGAGGAACAAAAGGTGTTTGTTTCTCGGCATGCCACCTTTTTAGAAAAAGGGTTTACTTATGAAAGAAATTAGTGGCAATGAGGTAGAACTGGAAGAATTTCCAGCGATACAAACTACGACAGAAGATTTGGTAGAACTAGAGGATTCGATAGCTCCCAACGAACCTCAGCCTCTCCGCCGATCTAGTAGGGTTCCTCATCCACCTGAGAGATACTACGGTTTTCTCGTTGATGGTGGGAGCGAGGATTGCATCATGGAAGATAATGACCCAACTAGCTTCGAGCAGGACATCACGAGTGGGGGCTCTATGAAATGGCTGGATGCAATGCGATCTGAGATGAAATCTATATACACCAACAAAGTATGGACTTTGAAAGTTTCTCCTGAAGAGGTAAAACCCATTGAGAGCAAATGGATCTTTAAGAAGAAACTTGGTGTAGATGGAAAAGTTGAGACTTTAAAAGCTAGATTTGTTGCAAAGGGTTTTCGTCAACGACCAGGTGTGGATTATGATGAAACCTTTTCTCCAGTGGCTATGCTTAAGTCCATCCGGATCCTACTTGCCATTGCTGCATACCATGACTACGAAATCTGGCAAATGGATGTTAAGACCGCCTTTTTAAATGGTGATTAGAAAAGAGCATGTACATGACTCAGCCAGAGGGCTTCATAGACAGTGGGAGCAGCGGAAAGGTGTGCAAGCTTCCTAAATCCATCTAAGGGTTAAAGCAGGCATCGCGGAATTGGAACATCTATTTTAATGTCGTAGTCAAAGAGTTTGACTTCGTCAAAAACGTAGATGAACCTTGTATATACAAGAAGGTGGCAGAGAGTAAGTTTGTCTTCCTCGTTTTGTACGTGGATGACATACTCTTGATAGGAAATGATATTCCTATGCTGCACTCGGTCAAGCTCTTCTTATCACAAAGATTCTCAATGAAAGATCTAGGTGATGCCTCCTACATCTTGGGGATTAAGATCTATAGAGATATATCTAAACAGATACTGGGATTGTCCCAATCCAGGTACATTGACACCATACTAAAGAGGTTTAGTATGGAAGAATCCAAGAGTGGGAATTTACCCACGATCTCAGGACTCACTCTCTCCTAAGAGATGTCTCCCAAGACTGATTTGGAGAGAGCTCGCATGCAAGAGATACCTTATGCTTCGGCAGCAGGCTCTATCATGTATGCGATACTATGTTCCAGACCTGATGTAGCATACTCACTAAGTGTAATGAGTAGGTATCAAGCAGATCCTAGAGAGAGTCACTTAACTGCTGTGAAGAAAATTCTCAAGTACTTGAGAATGACTAAAGAGACGTTCTTGGTGTATGGTAACGGAGAACTCCAAGTGGAGTCCTTTACCGATTCGAGATTTCAGAGTGATAAGGACGACTCTAAGATGGTCTCGGCATTTATCTTTACCCTCAATGGAGGGGCGGTTTGTTGGAAGAGTTCCAAACAGGAAACCAAGGCAGACTCGACAATGGAGGCTGAATACATCGCTGCCAACGATGCTACTAAAGAGGCTATCTGGATGAAGAAGTTCATAAACGAACTTGGAGTGGTTCCGTCCATCGAGCATCCAATACTTTTGTATTGTGATAACAATGGAGTAGTGGTTTTGGCCAAGGAACCCATGTCCCATCAGAGATCCAAGCATATTCTGAGGCGGTATCACCTGATCCGGGAGATAGTTGATCGCCGGAAGATCGAGGTCAGGAAAGTTGACACGAAGAACAACACAACGGATCCATTCATGAAGGACATACCCCAAATACAATTTGAGTGACTCTTCAGGATATTGGGTATGAGATACTACAACAACTTGCCTTAGTGCAAGTGGGAGATTGTTAGTTATGTGTATGCCCTAGAGGCCATTATTGTACATATGATGTATATTATAGTGGATGCTTGGACATATATAGAAAGGACTTTCTTGCTCAACATGATAGTATGCTATCTGGTTGCTCTTTGTCTTAACATGTTAACTTGTATTGTGATACCGTCTTGCCCTCACATGTTGACGAAGCCCTTAAGATGTGTACTTGACTACTAGGACTATGATGGAGATCATACTAGTGGGGCCAGGGTAGTCTACAAATACATCCTATAATTTTTCCTAGTTGAGAGTGTATCGAGACAGGGCATCGATACTCCAGAGTAGACTAGCGTATACGCTTCTTGACCCATATGATGGGCGATGGATGATCCCACATCCATTGGTGTTTGACATCAAAGATGGTATACGGGTGCTCAGTGGAGACAAGGTACACTAAACGGACTCGTAGAGAACTCCTAGTTGGTATTATACCTATCGTCAGATATCAGTTCTTCGGTGACACTGGTACAGGTTAGTCTGTAGACCCGAGATCGTCATAAAGTCTTATGTGATTCCCACTGTGCTTTGATTTCCACCTTACCACGTTCAAGAGAACGTGCAAAACGGTGGCTTTTGGGTACAGTCCTGAATCACATGGAGGCAATGAGCGATAGGAGGGGTTTCGTCTCTCCCGGTATTGGTGGTTGATGTTGCGCTGCGCTCGATTGGCTATAACTGGAAGTCCCTGGCCAGGGCTGATATGGAGATCTACTGGTAAGTGTTATCAGTAGTTTCTCGAACTGTTAAACCTCATATCAGCATGACTTATCGGTTACTGGGGTCTGATGTTTACCACCCATAGACTGGATATGCGACATATCAGACGAAGAGACCGGAATGTACGGTAGTGTTACTGACAGGCTTTACAGGAGTATGGGCAGGATTGCTTGTTGATCTTCTGATCGTTCAACAACCGGGTGGCCGTTACGTTTAGCTGACCGCTGACGTCTTATGGGTGACTGATATGATCATCACCTATTGTCGGCGTATTGACGAGTCTTTAGAGTCCTACACAGAGATTTCCTGGCTCAGGCAAAACGGAGTAGGAGCACATATGTGATATGTGCGGGACCGAGATTAATACGAGTATGAGATACCGTATTCTATTCTCGCGATATGAGATATCGGCCGGTTATATGTGATATAACCGGGTCATCGGATCAAGTATTGATTCGATGAAATGATACATTTTATATTAGTCGGTTATATGTAATATAGCCGGATTATTAAATCAAGTGTTGAATTAATAATTTAATGTATAATTATATATTTGATATATTAAATTGCATTAACTAATATATGTTCACTTAAGTATTCATTTCTCACTTTTGATACATTTAACATGTATGTGATATATGTTTTTTTTACTGTTTTCTTTTGTTACATAAATAATATATATGCGATATATATTATTGTGACATGCTAGGTTATATATGCAACATGGGTATATGAGAATTACACCATATAAAAGATAATATTAAGGTTTTTATTTATTTAAGTAATTCAAAAATGAATGGAATTTGTCATAGTTGTAAGTTGTGGATAACCATTGACTTAGTCCACCATTTTTGTTTTTCTTTAGATATTTATAAACCTAACCATTATCTCTTACCATGGTTTATTCTCTACAAGGGTTAGCCATGACATATACTCACCATAGTTGCATTTCTAACCTCACTCTCTCATTCATTCATCACTTCATCTTCTTCCTCAAGCTCAAGAAAGAGCTCTCTAGCTTTTGAGAAAGTGAGGAAAATAGTGAGAAAAAGAATTCTAAAGTGAGAAAAATTCTTACTTCATCATCCTCTTCTATAATAGCCATATAGTTTAGGGTGTTAGGTTCACTAGTTCTATATTAGTGAAGAGATAGCTTGAGTTTGTGTATTCTCGAAGTAGATCATCTTGGATTTTGAAGACTTCAAGCAAGCATGCATCATCCAACTTGTGGAGCCTCTCAAGAGTCCGGGAGTTCTTTGATCGCAGCGAAGGGACCACTACTTGGAGCATTTGAAGTGAAGGACCGGTCTACAAAGGTTGTATTCCGCATTCACTTAATTGTAAAGTTGTTTACATATCGTATTGTCTAAATTTTAGTTAAGATTTTAGGTTTAGGGTTAAGTATCATGGAAAAAATTTGAAAATGGCATGGACGATGCCCCCCGAAACCTTGCTGTTGTGCTAAGTAACCCTACACCACTGAACCTCCTGTCACTTGTGATTTTGAGGTTGATTTAACTGAAATACTACTTGAAGAGGAAATTCTTGAGCCGGCTGATTTTTGCACTCCAATTTTAAAGTAGGGAGCTTGTGAATTTGACGGGTATGGTTGGGATGGGCTGTTATAGAAGATCAATGATCAGGAACCCACAATTTTTGTATCACCTGTTGATATTGTTTTGAAAGAAACATTAGTGTGGGAACCTACTTTTTTAGATGACATGAACATACCCAGATCTGAATGTGAAGAAGGAGAACTCGTTTTGGGAGAGTTAGTGAGCTGTAGCAATAAGAATAGGATTGTGGAAGATTATACGGAGGAAGGCAGTATTGAAAAATATTCTTTCGTGTCTAATTTTGAGGAGATATTTGCTGATGAACTTGATATTCGTGGTGAATTTAAGTTAGGAACAATTTGGAATCATCCTATGAACCTTTATTTTTCTAAACTTTTTACGGATGAACTCCAATTTTTAAACGAACTTGACTTCGGAACTCAACATGTGCTTCTTGATCATTCAATTCATCTAGGAAACAATTCTTTGACCTCTTCAAAATTTCATCTTCACTCTCAACGTCTTCTGATCCCCACTTTTACACGCCCATGCCCTTCACTGACATCTAGCATATACATTTTCTTTCTCTTTTTCTTTTTTATATATATATTCTTTTACCAGCCCTTGCACTATATTGACAAAATTTTTAAATGGCTGATATTAATTTCTGCACTAACTCAATCTTTTAACTTGTATATGTTGTAATTAGTCTTAGATTTTTTTCTTTTTTCTTTTTTAATAAGATCTCACCCGTTTGGGGGTGAGCGCTGAGTTTTGGGGATAGCACGTTGATACAATTCAGGTTTGAGTGTGTGAATAAATGTAAAGTTGGGATTCTTTTTTGCTCAGGGTTTTTTTTGCAAAAAAATCCTTTATAAGCACCAGATCCCTAACCCGACCCCTTTATCTGTTCACTCAAACAGATCTCTCAGTTTCCTTAGCTCTCCTCAAACTCTCTTCCCAAACCCTAGATTCATCACCCCTTATTCAACCGGCGAAACCCTCAGAAAATCCGGCGCCGCCGGTCTTGTTGCCTCCGATCGTTGATTTTCTTCGTCTGCTCTGTAAGAATTTTCCTTCCCTCCTCTTCAGCGTTGTTTAATTTTCCCGAAAATTGCAACAGCCCACAGATTATGGCCCCCTTTGATTTAGAGAAAAATTTTGTCGATGTGTTCACCCACGAGGTGTTAGGGAGTTAATTTTATGATGCTATCCAACAATTGGGCTGGGAATTTTTACTGTATGGGGATGAGAGGTTGTGTGCTATTGAGCAATTGGTAGATGAGTTCTACGATGCGCTATGAGAGGGTGAAATACTTCAGGACCGTATTCGTTTTCACTTTCGAGGTAGAAGGAGGGTATTCTCAGCGGATACGATTTCAAATGTCACAAACATCCCTACCCGACCTGGTTTCCAAAGACCGTTAGAACTTTACCAGTATAGGACGATCATGGGTTCACGATGCGAGTTACGAGATGCTGGGCTAAATGACCATCAGATTTAACGAAACGTCTATACGGCTTGCTGGTGGGCTTACCGTAATGTCAGGGGGATCATTTGAGTTTCCTTATTTCCAGTGATTGTGGGACATATTGTTCATTGTTTGATGACCAAGGACTATCAGTTTTGCATGGCAAGCATGCTATTTATCATGATCAAGGAGGGTGTCGCGGCGCACAAATCGTTACTTCCCGTCCTCATCACCCAGATTTTCACTACTACATGGAGGAGGAGGATTTCGCAGCCTGCATCACTATGTACGATACCGTCCTGGTCGAGATTGAGAGGATCTCACCGGGTTATAGTAACAGAAGGAGTGAGCAGCAGATCTGGTCACCCACTGACTCCAGCGAGCATGCGACACCACAGACTTCCTCTAAGATTTACTTAGGAGAGGATGTTCCGACTGATCCATACGAGCTACACAGGATGGAGGTCCGTTGCATCAAGAATTTGATCCGGCAAAATAAAGAGATAAAAGAATAACTGAGCTAGATCTTAGCGCACCAAGACGAGGCAAGTGGATCGAGCAAGACGAAGGGAAAGGGCAAAACCAAGCGACGATGAGGACATCGTCAACTTCAGTTTGGAGGTGAATCCTGAGTTTGGGTGCATCATTGTAACAGCATATAGCTTTGCATTTGCATATTTCCTGCATTTCAGCACTGTATATCTTGTATTTTTTCTTTTCTTTGCTTGTAGTCGCATTTCATATCTACTTTTGTATTGCATTCTGTGTTTATATTATATTAAAAAACCCATAAAAATTGAAAAAAATTCCCAAAAATATAAAAACTTGTTTGTCATGTTAGTTAGCGGGGGAACTTAGATTCGAAGTCCGACGATTCAGTTGAGAAGATAGAACCAACTAAATCCTTTTCGAGAGATTGAAAATCTGAAAGATAACCCTTCTTTGAGTTTAACCATAGTTGATATACATCTTTTATAACACTTTACACGTGTCGTATGTTTTTGAGAATTTGATGAATGTCTGATATGTCTTTAACCTTTTTGAAAATTGATAAAACGTCTTTAGGATCAAACAGGTTTGTTCTGAGTTAAGTAATATCAAGAATAGTTCATAAAGTAAAGTGAATATGAAGGATATTATTGAGTTTTTAATAGAAGCTACAAGTCTGAAAATTAACCTATCTGGAACCTTATTGGAGTAATTACACACCTTATCCACATGATCACGTCTTCAGAATTTAAAAGAAAAACTGGCTATATCTCCGTTCGCACTACCTTCAGAATATTTTAAACGCAAATAAAATGAGTCTTTTGTTTTGTGGCCTTGGTAACTTGGGTAATTAAGTCCTTGGGGTGTTTTCACACCTAATGCCCTAAAACCATCTGGTTTGGGAGTCATTGACCCAAATCTCGCTAAGTTTCCAATCGCCAAATAAAACAAACTAAGCAAGTGTTCTCTCCGAGTTAAAAATCCTCACAGTTCTTTGTGGGAGAATAATCTTGGCGAAGATTAGTTTTCAATTATAAAACAGTTTTTTCACGGAGATATGAAGGTTTATATTTATAAAGACATGGTGCACTATCACGAAGGTGTGTATAAACAACAACAGGTGAAAGGTAGGAGTGAAAAATAAAACTTAGGTTCTCTGTTAAAAATGATATAAATTCTGACTTGAAACCTAACTGGAGAACGAAACTTGAGAAAATCTTAACTCCTTTCAAACTCGTGTGATCCTTTAGAAGTCTATCTTGGTCCGTATTTATGACATGGTGACCCTAATCAAGTTCTTAAAAACTTATGGACACTATTCGCACAATCACGTAAAGACGCATATAAGCCTATGTTAACTAAATTGTGAGGAGTGAAAAATAGGGTTTGATGTTTCTAGCTTGAATGATAGAACTTCTAACTTTGATCTCTAACTTAAAATTAGAATCGGCAGTTTCTCCACGACGCTAACTTGACTGGATTTTGTGGGTGTAATCCACTGAAAACCCTTAGGAGACAACACTCTTCCTACTTAGGACACCTAGAGATTTAACGGCTTATTGCACATGCTCAGTGCAATCATGTTCCCTGCGAAAGTGAGGCTAAGATTTTTTGTTTTGCTCGGGACGAGCAAAAGATAAGTTTGGGGGTATTTTTTCATCTCAGAAAACTACATTTTAATCTCTCATTCATTATCAATTTTGTTATATATCGGTACTATTAATTAGTGTCTGCTCAGTAATTACAGATTACAGGTATTCATGATAAAATAGTGGAAACACACTCAATATCATGGATATAGTATTTGGGAGCCGACAATTGTTCATATCATAATATTGCATTTTATATTCCCCATTCTTATGCATTTTACAATAAAAACGGGTGCTTTTGACGCATGTCTGCTACATAGTACAGGTTACAGGTTCTTGGAGCGAAAACAGTGAAAAAGACAAAAGACGATACAAAAGAGGGACTTTTGACCAACAAATAGAAGGATCCTAGTCAAGCCTAGACGAAGAATAATTCACAATGTACAAGGCAACGCAAGTTCCAAGTTGTCAAAGTGAACGGTTAAAAGACCACTACAAGTTTTCACTGAAAGATCTGGAGAAGACCCAGAAGCCAAATGGTGAAAAGAACTAAAGAAATAAAAAGCCCAAAGAATCAAGAAAGAGCCCAGAAAAATTTATCAGACGACCTCACCAATGGGCCGCGGAACCGTGGCCTTACCCCTACCCATGCTGCGGTTCCGCGGCCTATTAAGCCCAGGGTTCGTGAATTTTTTACCAAATCTCGAGGCGGCGCTGAATAGTTAACCTAAGGGCAAATTTGTAATTGCAGACGTGCGAATCAATTGTAAACCTAGGGTTTCTATGTCCTATAAATAGAACCCAAGTCATTGTATTTTCTCATGCCTCTATTCATCAATAAAATTTCAGTTTCTTTGAAGTTGGAGAGCATCAATCGTAAATAGGTTTATTTTTCTGCCCTAGTTCTAGTTTTTAATTTCTGCCCTAGGTAAATTCTTTTCTTGCCCTAGTTTAATATAGTTTAGAATTCTTATTAACTTGTAATAGATCTTTCCTCTCTTTAATCAAAAAGAAAATAAAAATTATGTCTTTCGTAGATCCCTTAATGAGCGAGTAGTTTCCTCGCTTGTTAGGGTTAGGAATAGGGAAGGGTTTGAGAGATGAAGATCTCTCATCTCTTTTCTTTGCCAATCTCTTATGAACATTAGGACTCCATGCATACTTTCATCTTCCGCTCCCTACAGCACTCTACCCACGAGGTAACGGTGATCCGTAGTATAAAAGACCGGAGTTGTAAGTTTTCTATGGAGGTTAGGGTAATGATTAAGAAAGGAAGGACAAGAATCTAGAGGAAGAAACATCTTCCCAATCATCCTAATCCCCTTTATTAAAATTTACCATAACCCCTAATATGATATCTAATTAAAGGCATTGGAAAGAGGTGTAGATCTTTATTTACCAAAATTTACCTAAACGTAATCCTAGCAAGTTTCTAATCCTAGTATAACTCAACTTCGTTTTTAGATCTAATTAAAAGACCAAACACCATTTGGAATTAGCTCGTAAGAACATTTAGGAAAATTACAACATCCCTGTGGACCGACCCGTATTCACCGGCTAGCTTCATGTGACGCCGTTCTTTATTACGGTAATATATTTTTGATCGATAAAAACCCTTTAAATCAAATGGCGCCGTTGCCGGGGATGGCGTAAAATTTCCTTTTTGTAATTTCGGGTTAATATAAAATATAAAAATCATAAAAATTTGAAAAAATCAAAAATATAAAAATTCTATCATCTTTTATTGTTTGAAGGGTTTCTTTTGTAAATCTTTGCAGGATTGACGAATCTGAAACAACACAGAAGGCGAATCAGAAAAGGGTACATCAGAACAGAGGGAGATTGCTACAACAGAGCCGTACAAATTTTCTCAGGACCTGATCTCTTCATCCCACCGCTAAACCGCGGCCAGAAGCTGGTGTTTGCGGCGGAACCGCGGCTGCCACGTGGCAAAAGCGCGCGAAATTTTGTCGGTTTGTTTCCTCATTCTCCCATCTGCAAATCCCCATAGATCTTTTGCCAAATCTTCTGCAGGATTCTTTGCGCTAAAAATCTTCTTTCCCTTCCAATAATTGATTTTCTGCAGGATTCTTTGCGCCGCGCTTAAAAGAAAATTGATTGCAAGTGATTTACTGCTTTGCATATTTTAATCGGATTTTAAGGGGCTTTTGACCAATTCAGATTGGGTGGGGATTTCATCACCCTTCGCAGGACCCCAGAAATCACTTAAAGCATTTGCATTGACCACTCTTAATTAAAAAATACTAGACTCAGCCCTAAGGACGTCGCGCTCACTAGGACAGAGGACTAGTTATAGGCATCGGCCGTTTATCCTAACCTGACTTTGCGGTGTCTAGGCAAGTGTGTCAAAGGCTAGTGGTTTTTAATTAGGCCCACTACTGTGGTTCCTTCCCACTTACCTGGCACTTACCTGGCCGCAATTGGCGGTGAAGAGGCGGTTTGAGGTTCTATTTCTAGCCCTTTGGAACAGTTAGGAGCTGTCTAGCTGACCTAGGTGACCCTAGATCTAGGCCTGATTGTGCATTTGTAGTTGATTGCATTTGTGTCATAAGTCTCTTTTCAAAAATCTATTTGCAAAAGCTCCACATAAAAAAGAAAAAGGAAAAATCTTTTCAAAAAAACATGCAACTTGTCGCTAAAGAAATCTTTGCACCCACTTACACCACTTCTTCTCATTGACGTTCTCTTACCTCCACATTCTGTCTTTCATCTTTTGACTACACTACCCCTTTAGTGTATGTCCGGTTGGACTAGGGACACTAGCGCCCGATTAGTCCGTGTTTCGTTGGTACCGACCGACGAACCTTTCGACTCCGAAGTCGAAATCCTTTCAACTTCTTCACTTTCACCTTCAAATTCTTCTTCCGAAGGTATGTCGGGATACAATCCTAACAACACCTTACCGACGGGACAGATTCCACCTCCGTTAGGTGCGAATAACCCGAATCACCCGCCTGTTGAAGCGCCCACACGAGTCGCGCTCCAGGATCTCTTCTACCCTATCCGCACCGCCCTTCCTACTTGTCTTTCCCTCCCGCCGGCAAATGGGGACAATTTTGAAATCAAACCCCACTTCATCAATATGCTGCCCAAGTTTCATGGTTTGGAATCCGAAGATGCATATATCTTTATCAACAAATTCCAAAACGTTTGCGCCAAGATGAAAACTACCCAATTAAGTGATGACTATTTAAGGCTAAGGGTCATTCCTTTCACCTTATGTGACTTAGCCGAGAAGTGGCTATACAGCACAGCATCACGTTCAATTAGAAATTGGGACGAGTTTGTGAAAGCTTTTCTTATAAAGTTCTATCCTCATCACAAAACTGCTAGAATCCGTAACGTAACGGCCACCCGGGTATTGAGCGATCTGAAGATCGACGAGCAAGCCCGCTCACACTCCAGTGAATCCAACCAGTAACACTACCGAACAGTCCGGTCAGATCGTCTGATATGTCGCATATCTTGCCTAGGGGTGGTAAACGTCAGACCCCAACAGCTCGATAAGTCGTGTCGATATGAGGTCTATAACAATTCGAGAATCTACTGGTAACACTTACCAGTAAATCTCAGCAACCCTGGCCAGGGATTTCCTGTTATAGCCAATCGAACACGGCGCAACATCAACCCCCTATACCAGGAGAGACGAATCCCCTCCTATCGCTCATTGCCTCCATGTGACTCGGGACTGTACCCAAAAACCACCATTTTGCACGCCCTCTTGGACGTGGTAAGATGGAAATCAAAGCACAGTGGGAACCACACAAGACTCTATGACGATCTCGGGTCAACAGACTACTCTGTACCAGTGTCACCAGAGAACTACCATCTGACGTGAGGTATAATACCATCTGGGAGTTCTCGGCGAGTCCGTCCAGTGTACCCAGTCTCTACTGAGCACCCGTATATCATCTCTGATGTCAAACACTGATGGATATGGGATCATCCATCGCCCATCTGTATGGGTCGAGAAGGTACACGCTAGTCTACTCTGGTATATCGATGCCCCGTCTCGATACACCCACGACTAGGGAATTTTAAGGATGTACTTATGGACTACCATGTCCCCACTAGTATGATCCGTATCATAGTCTAGGTAGTCAAGTACAGATCCTAAGGGCTTTACCAACATGTAACAGAGAGACCATCAGTAAACACGTTAAGGTAAAGATCAACCAGATAGCATACTATCATGTCGAGCAAGAAAGTCCTCCCTATATATGTCCCAGCATCCACTACAATATACATCCTATGTATAGTAATGGCCTCTAGGGCATACATATAACTAACAATCTCCCACTTGCACTAGGGCCATCTGTAGCAGTGGTTGCAGTATCTCATACTCAACCATCCCATAAAAAAAATCTCTCTTTGGGAACAGGCCTTTATGAGTGGATCCGCTGTGTTGTCCTCAGAATCTACTCTCCTAACCTCGATCACCCTGGAGATCAACCATCCCCATGATCAAGTGATACTGCCTTAGAATATGTCTGGATCACTGATGGGACCGGCGTTCCTAGGCATAAGCCACAACTCCATTGTCACACAATGGGAGGAACATAGTTCATCTCATGAACCAATATACACCCAAACAGCCTCTTTGGTAGCATCTTAAGTAGCGATATATCCAGCCTTTATCGTCTAGTATGTCACGGTATTTTGCTTGGAACTCTTCCAACATACCGTCCCTTTACTGAGGGTAAAGACAATACCTGTGACTGACACTCAGTCGTCTTTATCACCCTGGAACCATTGCAGTGATTCTCCCCAGGGTCGATTGATACCTTCTCACTACAACTAGTGAGAATCCTAACATCCATTTAGATCTATCCCATAGATCCAAAACCTAGGATTTAGTAGGTATCACTTTGATCCTATATGGAGAATCATTGTGATAAGCGGAGATTGATCGAACGTAGCATAGGAAACTCCTTCCCTATCAAGAGTATGTCATCCACGTACTCTACAAGGATCACTACCATACTCCCTACTACCTTTTTGTATATACAAGGTTCATCTACCATTTTGATGATGTCAAACTGTTTAACTACTACATCAAAACAGATGTTCCAACTCCGCGATACCTGCTTTATCATATAAAGCATCTTGTACACGTTTCTGCTGCTCCCACTGTCTACGAAGCCCTCTGGCTGTGTACTTATAGACGCACTCTTCTAAAACATCATTTAGAAAAGCAGTCATGACACCCAACCACCAGATATCGTAGTCATGGTATGTAGCCGTGACAAGTAGGATCTGGATGGACTTAAGCATAGATATTGGAAAAGGTTTCATCATTATCCACGCCTGGTCGATGACGAAAACCTTTAACAAGTCTAGCTTTGAAAGTCTCAACTTTTCCATGTATACCAAGTAATCTTCTCAAGATATACTTGCTCCTGATGGGGATTTAACCCTTCAGATATAGCAACCAAAGTCCATACTTTGTTGGTGTATAAGGATTCCATCTCAGATCACTAAGCATCCAGCCATTCTTATAGAGTCTTACTCCTGATGGCCAGCTCGAAACTAGTTGGGTCATCATCTCATGATGCAATCCTCGCTCCCACTGTCATGGAGAAACCGAAGTATCTCTCAGGTGGGTGAGGAACCCTACTAGATCGGCGGAGAGGCTGAGGTTCGTTGGCATCTACTGAATCCTTTAGTTCTTTCAAATCATCTGCTGTAATTTGCATAGCTGGAACCTTTCCAGTTTTACATAACAGATCTTGCCTCGAGCTTGTCCGGATTTTGCTTTTCAGACATAGGCTGGACAACCCCAAATCTTAACTAACTTAAGAGATGGGCTCTTCCCTTATCATATCAAATATGAAGTGGCGGGCAACTGATTTGATTTGAACCTTATTCAATAGGTATGCAGCTTCTCAAGTGCATAACTCCCAAAAGGAAATAGGTAACTCAGTAGTACTCATCATAGAGCACACCATATCATATAGGGTGTATCTGCTCCGCCCCGATATACCATCGTGCTATGGTGTATACAGAGGAGTAATGCTGAGAGAGAATCTCATTCTCCTTTAGAATAATCCAGGATTTTCGTGCTCAAATATTCTCCTCCTTGATCTCATCAAAGGACATAATACTTATACTCGTATTGGTTCTCTACTTCTAACTTATATTCTGTGAATATCTCAAAAGGTTCGGACTTGTGTTTCAACAGGAACATAGGTCTGAATCTCGAAAGATCATCAGAGAATGTAATGAAGTATAAAGAACCAGTCCTGGCATGTGTAGACAGGAGACCTTACATACATCATCATGCATCAGTCCCAAGAGTTTACTAACTCTTTCTCTGTTTCCAATAAACAGAGCTAGTGTCATTATATCTTTGTGACATGACTGGCAAGTTACACAAGATGTAGATTCAAACTGATTTAAATATGCATCTACATGTAACTTCAGCTAGTCGGGTCACATTGATCTGACCTAGTCTACAATACCTTAAGAAGGATCCGTTCATTTCTGAACTCTTCTTCTTATGTGTGTTCCATATACTAAGAACTGTAATTTGATTTAGAACATCAATGCTTTTAGATAACGTGCCTGAACCGATCAACTTTTGATATAGGAAATGTTCAAAACATTATCCAACAATACAAAATTTTACCGTTTCTTTACTAATAAAGAGACAGATATGATTTTGTATATCAGGTTCGGTATCTAATAACATTCGTTCAGAATCAATGTATTGTAATACAGGGTGACAGTGACCAACAGACTTGGCTGCAACTCTTGCCCCGTTTTCTGCCTCATGAAACTTATCACCCGTTCTCAGTTCTTTACCTATCTGTAGCCCATGTAACATATTACATATGCGGGATCCTGATCCGGTATCACATACCCAGGACGTAAAGAATAGAGAAACTGTTCTGTATAAAGAACAAACCCGAAGATGATGCATCAGCATGCACTCTCTTCGTTTGGGCGGCACGGGAAATCTGGTATTCCCCAATTTCCTGCTCTGTCTTATAACAATTATAAGTTAGAGCGGGACCAACGTTCCCCAGCTCAGTATAACAAGCGGGTTCGGTCAATAATCCGTATTATTATCTTGATTAAGGCGTGATATGGTCGCTACCTGGAGAGAGAGAGAAGAAAACACTCAGCGTGCGCTCTTGCAAGAATAGATTGGTTATTATTTTATCTAATCAGGATGGCTCCCACTGCTTTTTATCAAATCTTCCTTCAAACCCTAAAAGGAAAGACTAGCCGGGATTAATTACACACTACAAGTTCGCCAATCTTTCAGCCAGGCCAGTATCGGTACTTTGAGGGAGGTCCCCCGTGCTTTCGCACGAACCTAATTAATGTAAACCTCGTTTTCCCAGAGGCGTAACCTCGTTAACACCTTTCTAGACACCTACTTGATCGGCTAATTGTAATGTATAAAACTCTCCCAGGAGTAACTCTTACTCGCAGCGGGTATCGGGATCCAACTATCTCATAGAAGGTATGCAATCTCATTGCAAATTTCAACACTTGAAATTCCCGATAATATTTTGCCCCTAACGTGCTATGACCTTGACGAAAGCCAACAAACCATAGCCCGCTAGTCAAGTTCAACCCATACATTTCTTGATCGAATTAAACCCACCCGCACGACCCTTGACGAAAGCCAACAAAGTCGCACGACTACCCTAATCCAATCGCATCGTATGCTGGCAGATAAGCAGCATATAGCTACCGCACACTGCACCTTGACGAAAGCCAACAAATGCAGCACGAATACTATATACAACTTATCTGAAATGACGGAGGGCTACGACAGGTTTTTCTGAAAACCTATTGCGTAATGAACTTGATATCGTTGTAGGATCGAATGATTTTGAAATGGAGTGTTTTTTAGGCTTTTCTAGTTTTGCTAAAGGAGTCACTCCCGGTGAAGGGATCGTCGGTCCTTTCCTCGTCGAATGAGGTGCGGGATATATCACATATATCACTGTGCAAAGCAAAAACACTTAAAAGCAATCAAAAGACAAACCGAGTGTGTAGCATCTGCCAGTTATTGCTAAAGGAGTCACTCCCGGTGAAGGGATCTCGGTCCTTTCCTCATCGAATAAGGTGCAGGATATATCTCATATACCGCTGTGCAAAGCAAGAACTGTAGCTACCTGTTTTATTTTGAAATTCGATTCTACAACATCTTAGGTTTCTTTTATTTCATTAATCACATTAATGAAGTCCCATCATTTAAGTACCTAAACATCACAGATAAATACGACGTACACTTATGCCATCCGCATTCGCCTCGATGTCCCCTCGTGCACCGTTAGGTTAGGTAACTAACGGCAGAGCGGGGCAGGGCTAGCGCGGGTGTAAAACATAAGTAACGCCTATATAATATATCATATATACTATATACAGTATCTATCAAAGAACATCACATGATCACATCACAGATATCGCAGCAGAAGAAACATATGAAATATTGGATATACTAGGACGTCCGTGTTTTCAATACGAGCCAGTATAAAACACGGATTCCACGGTCGCGATGAGTAGCCAAACCCACACCCCTAGACCCCTACGAAAGCGGCAAGCAACCCTACCAATTCTAGAGTTAGGAGACCCGGACTCGACTCCTCGAGTTGGTCTCCCACTGGACCCCAGAACCCGGTTACTTGTGCTCCCCTCCTTGGGTCTATCCTAGTGCGGAAAAGTAAATAATATACAAGAGGTGACAACTTCCGCAACCTGGAAGCGCCCCAATAAAAGAATATTACATACAAGTTTTTACATGAATGAAAATGAAAAACACTCATCTCACATAAAAACCCCCGGCTATTCAAACACGACGATCCAATATAACATATCCAGCAACACATAACATCACATGTCATCAACGTAAGTAAATATGTCCATCCCAATTGTCGTTGACATATAGCAACGAAACCGGCGATATCACATATTACACTTACGGTCACAGAAAAGAAAGTGTAAAACTACAACAGTTGGAATCCGCAACCACCTCAGACATCGCAACCTCAGACATCGCATGTCTGACCAAATGAATTACTTAGACATCCCATGCCTAACAATTATAAACCCCGCATTTTAGTCTCTAAATCGAAAACTCTTTTCAATATCAAGTCGGGCAATTCAACAAGATTCCCGACATCCTGATCGAATGCTCGTCGCAAACTTTAGTAGACGGCCGCACCCCCGATGCCGTCGACGAAGTGCACCAAGGCGGAACACCGCTACCGCGAGCACCCGAACGGATGCTTTCGGCGACGGGGTTCTCCTACAGTCACTTGGTCGGGGCTATGGAGTGAGGCTGTCTATTAAGTTTACCCGGCGAGTATCCGCGTACGCTACGTGATTGCGACGGACTTTTGATCACATCAAAATTCCGTAGCAACCGATCAAGTGAGACTAAACTGCTATGTTTATAATATTCATTCAGTTATCTCATAACTACTTGTGAATTCCAATTATTGTATCACATTCCAGATAAACAGAAAATGTTAAACTTTCCGATCGAACAATCGAACACCCAAGTTTTCCCGATACAATCCAACACATGAAATAAGTCTAACAACATTCAGTTCGTGCCTCAGTACCAACGGTCCAGCCGTAGAAGGGTCAAGCCAACGCATCACATGTGGCACGCCGTACTGCCCCAAACCCGAAGGTTCAAAGGGCAGTTCAAGACGGTCACATAATCGAATTAAGGTTTGTTGTCTTCTAGAGGGTCCATCGCGTTACTTGCACTACTTAGAACGTCGTTAAACTACGGAAAAATCCAACACTTGGAAATTTCCCTACAGGGGAAAAATTGGGTATTTATATCTGGTCGAACTTTTTAACATATTCTAAAATTTATCCGGAAAGCCACACAGACAAAATTTGATACTCCGATCGAAACACCGAATCCCCAAAACAATCCCTTGAAAATACAACTCTGGAATAAAAAATAAAAATTTCCAGAAGACTCAGCACTTTGACACAAGAATTACTGTGCAAGACACGTGGTCTAAATCAGCAACATGGCCGTGGAACCGCCGCTAAACCAGGGGTGGGGCCGCGGTTCCGTGCCTCTTTTGTCGATTTAGAGCCACGTGCTTCACAGTAACTCTTAGGATTCCCTGCTGAATTTTTTGGCAATTTTTAATTCACAAAAAACCCTGTTTTTAGAAAATTTCCAGAGAGCAATTTTGATTTGGGGTTTCGGGTTCGATCGGGTTTCAAATTCCGTCTAGACTTCGCGTAAGGCTCTAGCTTGGCTCTGATACCACTGTAGGGTTCCTAAGCACCCTAATGAGGTCTCACAAGGCATCAACCATGCCAATTTCAAAAAATCTAGGTGCCGAGAAACCCTAATACGGACCGTTGGCTAGAAATCTAGGCGAAAAACAATCTAGTTAACAACTTAACTAATGGGATATCGGAAATACAACCTTTGTAGATCCGGTGCTCCACCTCCATAGCTCCGCAACGAAGTCGTCTCCGCTGTCCAAAAGGAATCCGGGCTCTAGAGTCGGCTTCGTCGGAGAAAAAGCGAGCTAGGTCGTCGATGTCCATGCCGAAGATGATCTATGTCGAGGCATCGCTAAATCAAGCTCCACCTTCACCAAGCCCTAAAAACTTGTGAAGGAAACACACTCTACTACTTGGCAAGAGGTAGAGGATGAAGAAATAGGAAGTGGGTAGACTTTAGAATTGGATTTCTCACTCTTTATCATCAATCACCATTGATGACCTTGCTTTCTTCACTTGAAGAAAAATGAGGAAGAAGAAGATAATAGTTATGATAAGTTAATTAAAAATGAAATGAATAATCAAACCTTATCATAACAAGAACATGGTTAATTGTAGAGAGTTAACTCAAGTTAGATGAATGGTTAGGGTATGTATAAGAAGACAAAATGGTTGCTATGGTCAAAGTTCATGAAGCTTCAAAGAATACAAACAAAATAGCAACCATTTTCTCATTTCCTTTTTCCTTTTTCCAAAAAGAAAAAGATTAATAAATGAATAAGGAAATCAAAACCCTAATTATCCACTTAAAACATGGTTTAATTCTTTACATTTAACCAAAATGCATGTATCATCAAACATGATACAATCTAGTGCACAAAATCATACCGCATATGTAATGCGCATATCCGAGTGAGAAAATCCATTATAAAGTGAACCGATACTAGTTAATGCAAAGTAATATATCAAATATATAATTATACATTAAATCATTAAATCAACACTTGATTTAACGATCCGGTCATATCGCATATAACCGGCTAGTATCATTAGTAACAACTTATCGAATCAACACTTGATCCGATAACCCGGCTATATCACATATAACCGATCAATGTCACATCCCGAGAATCGAATACAGTATCACATACTCGTATTATTCTCGGTCTCGCACATATCTCATATGCGCTCCTATTTCGTTTCGCTTGAGCCAGGAAACCTCTGTGTAGGACTCTAAAGACTCGTCAATACGCCGGCAGCAGGTGATGATCATATCAAGCACCCACAAGCCGCAAGAGGTCTGCTAAACGTAACGGCCACCCGGGTATTGAGCGATCTGAAGATCGACAAGCAAGCCCGCTCACACTCCAGTGAATCCAACCAGTAACACTACCGTACAGTCCGGTCTGATCGTCTGATATGTCGCATATCTTGCCTAGGGGTGGTAAACGTCAGACCCCAATAGCTCGATAAGTCGTGTCGATATGAGGTCTATAACAATTCGAGAAACTACTGGTAACACTTACCAGTAAATCTCAGCAACCCTGGCCAGGGATTTCCTGTTATAGCCAATCGAACACAGCGCAACATCAACCCCCTATACCGGGAGAGACGAATCCCCTCCTATCGCTCATTGCCTCCATGTGACTCGGGACTGTACCCAAAAACCACCGTTTTGCACGCCCTCTTGGACGTGGTAAGATGGAAATCAAAGCACAGTGGGAACCACACAAGACTCTATGACGATCTCGGGTCAACAGACTACTCTGTACCAGTGTCACCAGAGAACTGCCATCTGACGTGAGGTATAATACCATCTGGGAGTTCTCGGCGAGTCCGTCCAGTGTACCCAGTCTCTACTGAGCACCCGTATATCATCTCTGATGTCAAACACCGATGGATATGGGATCATCCATCGCCCATCTGTATGGGTCGAGAAGGTACACGCTAGTCTACTCTGGTATATCGATGCCCCGTCTCGATACACCCACGACTAGGGACTTTTAAGGATGTACTTATGGACTACCATGTCCCCACTAGTATGATCCGCATCATAGTCCAGGTAGTCAAGTACAGATCCTAAGGGCTTTACCAACATGTAACAGAGAGACAATCAGTAAACACGTTAAGGTAAAGATCAACCAGATAGCATACTATCATGTCGAGCAAGAAAGTCCTCCCTATATATGTCCCAGCATCCACTACAATATACATCCTATGTATAGTAATGGCCTCTAGGGCATACATATAACTAACACTTGAAGACTCTCCACCCGAGTTTGAGTCTTTTGCTTTTTCGGATGAGTTAGTTGAACCATCCGACTTGGTTGCGTACACTCGATTTGAACTTTTGATGGAATCCTTCGAGTTTGAAACAGTTACTCCATTGTTACCATCTATTGTTTCACCTCCTAAACTCGAACTAAAGCTTTTGCCGTCGCACCTTAAATATGCTTATCTAGGTGACAATGAGACCTTACCCATTATCATATCGGCCTTTCTAGCTCTCGAGCAAGAGAAGGCCCTTTTAATGGTCTTGCATAATAATCGGCAAGCTTTTGGCTGGTCTATGGCGGACATCAAGAGGATTAGTCCCCTCATAGTCGAACATCATATACACTTGATGGATGATGCCAAGACGGTAAAGGATCCACAAAGACGCCTCAACCCCATCATGAAAGAGGCTGTCAAGAAGAAGATTGTTAAATGTCTTGATAATGGTATCATTTACCCTATCTCGGATAGCCAATGGGTTAGCCCCACTCATGTCGTGCCAAAGAAGTCAGCCATCACGGTCATTACCAATGAGGCAAATGAGTTAATTCCCACTCGCACCCAAACTGGGTGGCGAGTTTGCATCGACTATAGAAAACTCAATGCCGCGACAAGGAAGGACCACTTTCCTTTACCTTTCATTGACCAAATGCTAGAACGATTGGCTGGGCACGAGTTCTACTGCTTTTTAGATGGCTATTCCGGCTATAACCAAGTCTCCATAGCCAAAGAGGATCAAGACAAGACCACATTTACTTGTCCCTTTGGCACGTTTACTTATCGTTGTATGCCCTTTGGGTTATGCAATGCACCCGCTACATTTCAGCGGTGTATGATGGGGATCTTTTCAGACATGGTTGAAAAGTTTTTGGAGATCTTTATGGACGATTTCTCCATTTTTGGCGACTCCTTCAACGAGTGTTTACGACATCTTGACGCAGTTCTTACCCGCTGTAGGGATAAGAACCTAACTTTGAATTGGGAGAAGCTCCACTTTATGGTACGAGAAGGCATTGTCTTAGGACATGTCATCTCGCAAAACGGCATAGAGGTTGATAGAGCCAAAATTGAAGTCATTTCCAATCTTCCTCCTCCTAAATGCGTCAAAGACATCCGAGCTTTCCTTGGCCACGCTGGTTTTTATAGACGGTTCATCAAGGATTTTAGCAAGATTGCTAGACCCTTGACTCTCTTATTGGCCAAGGATACAACATTTGATTTTGACTCAACGTGCATGGAAGCGTTCGAGTCTTTAAAACACTCTCTCATTTCTGCGCCCATTCTTTCATCTCCAGACTGGACGCACCCCTTCGAAATTATGTGTGACGCATCAGATTTCGCCATTGGTGCTGTTCTTGGATAGCACATTAATAAGATGCCGCACGTGATTTATTACGCTAGCCAAACACTAAATGAGGCCCAACTAAACTACACAACAACGGAAAAAGAATTTTTAGCCGTTGTGTTTGCACTTGAAAAATTCCGGCCTTATTTAATCGGCTCTCCAGTCATTGTGTATACGGATCATTCAGCTCTTCGCCACCTTTTTGCGAAGAAGGATGCTAAATCAAGGCTAATACGTTGGATCCTCTTGCTACAAGAGTTTGCCCTTGTCATAAGGGACAAAAAAGGATGTGAAAACGTAGTGGCCGATCACCTTTCAAGACTTCCTTCTTCGTCCACACTTGAACTTCCAATCACTGATGCTTTTCCCGATGAGCAACTCTTGACCGTTTCTTGCGAACCATGGTTCGCTGATATAGTAAACTACTTAGCCACCGGCTTGATACCTAAAGATCGGTCGAAACAGGATAAACTTCGATTCTTGTCCCAAGCAAAGCATTTTTACTGGGATGAACCTTATCTTTTTAAATACTGTTCCGACCAAATCATTCGTCGGTGTGTACCGGAAAATGAGTTTAAGAGTGTGCTGTCTTTTTGCCACGATCAAGCATGTGGAGGGCACTTTAGCCCAAAGAAGACAGCCAAGAAAATCTTGCAGTGTGGTTTATATTGGCCACGACTCTTCAAGGATGCATATGAATACTGCAAGACATGCTCCCGGTGCCAACACTTGGGCCGGATATCGCGGAGAAACGAAATGCCGCTCCAACCAATTTTGGTTGTGGATGTTTTTGATGTTTAGGGTATAGACTTCATGGGACCATTTCCCAATTCTTTTGGGAATGTTTATATTCTTTTGGCTGTTGACTACGTTTCAAAGTGGGACGAGGCTGTGCCTAGCCGAACGAATGACAGTAAGGTTGTCGTTCGATTTCTTAAAGAACACATATTTTCTCGATTTTGGCACACTCGAGCGATAATAAGTGATAATGGTTCTCACTTTTGCAATAGGACTTTTGAGTCCTTAATGCGCAAATATTCTATTACCCACAAGCTGTCCATGCCATACCATCCCCAAACATGTGGGCAAGCTGAGGTTTCAAATCGGCAAATCAAGCAAATCTTGGAGAAAACGGTGTCTAAAAACCGTAAAGGTTGGTCACTCAAACTGATCGATGCACTATGGGCTTTTTGTACTGCATACAAAACCGATCTTGTCATGTCTCCATACCGGCTTGTTTACGGGAAGGCTTGCCACCTCCCAGTAGAGATTGAGCATAAGGCATTTTGGGTTATCAAAGAGTTGAATTTATCTTTAGGAGATGCGGGCAGCAATCGAAAGCTGCAGTTGAATGAACTAGAAGAGCTATGGGATGAGGCATATGATAATGCCGTAATTGTTAAAAACCGAACCAAGGTGTTCCACGATAAACACCTTTTGCGAAAAACATTTCGACCTGGTCAACAGGTTTTACTCTATGACACTCGGTTACATTATCACCCCGGCAAGCTCCGTTCTAGATGGAAAGGACCGTTTGTAGTTCACACCGTTTATCCGCACGGTGCGGTCGATCTTGAGAATCCGGAGGACGGTACTTTATTCAAAGTAAATGGACATCGATTGAAACCGTTCTTCACAGCGGACCCATCGGAGGAGCTCCTGTTTTTGCGGGAGCCGATTTACACCGATTGATTTTCCTCCACTTTCACCCTCGAATTTCCACTCAATTTTTTCCAAAACGTTATTTCAAATAAGTTTGGGGTGTGTATAATATGTAAATATAATAATAAGCAGGAAATTGCCGACATTATCAACCCACTTGATGCAGCATGACAGTGAGGACACTGTCCACTTTAAGTTTGGGGGTATGCTCGGTAAGTTTTCTTCCTTCGCATTCATATGTATATTTTTGCATTGCATCTTTATATGAAAATCATAAAAATTTAAAAAATTCGAAAAAATAAAAAAAATAGAAAAAGAAAAACCCATAAAAATTGAAAAATTTCAAAAAAATTATAAAAATTCATGTATTCAATTTTGGCTAATTGACTTGAGTTTGACAGATAGGTTAACTAGCTAGGAACAACTAGATCTTAGACGTAGTAAATTAAAAACCCTAAAAACAACCTTCCTTAAAGTGTAACGGTAGAAAGTGTATGTCTTTGTAGTTTATTTAGAAATAGGCAAATATTGAGTTCACTTCTTGGGCTAAGTTAAAACAAAGGAAAAATATTGATGTTCTTATTAGAGTATAAGTTTGAAAAATAGTTCCTAGCTTAAGTCTAAATTCTGAAAATGTATACCCTACAATTTGCACAATCACACACCATGAAACTTGGAATAGTAGAGGAGACCTTGAATTGCTCTTATCTAAAGTCCTTAGTACAATAAAAGAAAAAAAGTGTGAATAAAAAAAAATGAACACTGGTTTTTGTGATTACTTAAGGCTGCAAAAATAGAAAAATATTTAGCGAGGGTGCTTCATCACCTAGTGCCTTAGACCAACTGGTTTGGGAGTCACTGCTAAAAGCTTGGGTGTTGCAAGACTAGGAATGACGCTTTAAAAGTGCAAACATATCTTGTAATCGGTTGTTGGTACCTCAAGAAGTATTAACGGTCGCATGAAGGATGTGTAAGCAAAATTCAATTAAAAATTCACCTACTAATAAGTACTTGGGACAACGGACAAGGGTATGATTGCCTGATTTGAATTTCGAAGTGTAGGTGTGATTTATACACACACGTGGGGATATGTGATTGGAGTTTAGATGAGAGAAAGGAGTGAAGAATAGAACTTGTATCTTTAGTAGAGTTGATAGAAATTCCTAAGTGGAGATGGAACCCTAGAAGGAAAACTTATGAAATACCGAAAGCTAAGTAAGTCTATAGAACATATATAATCTTAAGTTAAATAATGAGGAAGTGTGAAGAATATGGGTGGATAATTTACGGGTCAAAGATAATAGAATTCCTTGTTAGAAAACCTAATTGGAGAATAAAAGTTAATGGGCCGAATTGATAGGATTTTGTGGGTAGTATCCGCTGAAAACCCTCAGGAGACAACACTCCTCCTACTAGGGACACTTAGATGTTTAACGGCTTGTTGCACGAGCTCAGTGCAATCGCGTTTCCCTGTGAAAGTGCGGTTAGGTTTGTCGAGAATAAAAAATAAGTTTGCTCGAGGACGAGCAAAAGATAAGTTTGGGGGTATTTGTTCATATCATAATATTGCATTTTATATTCCCCATTCTTATGCATTTTACAATAAAAACTGGTGCTTTTGACGCATGTCTGCTACATAGTACAGGTTACAGGTTCTTGGAGCGAAAACAATGAAAAAGACAAAAGACGATACAAAAGAGGGACTTTTGACCAACAAATAGAAAGATCCTAGTCAAGCCTAGACGAAGAACAATTCACAATGTACAAGGCAACGCAAGGTCCAAGTTGTCAAAGTGAATGGTTAAAAGACCACTACAAGTTTTCACTGAAAGATCTGGAGAAGACCCAGATGCCAAATGGAGAAAAGAGCTGAAGAAATAAAATGCCCAAAGAATCAAGAAAGAGCCCAGAAAAATTTATCAGACGACCTCACCAATGGGCCGCGGAACCGCGGCCCTACCCCTACCTATGCCGCGATTCAACGGCCGTATTAAGCCCGGGGTTCATGAATTTTTTACCAAATCTCGAGGCGGCGCTGAATAGTTAACCTAAGGGCAAATTTATAATTGCAGACGTGCGAATCAATTGTAAACCTAGGGTTTCTATGTCCTATAAATAGAACCCAAGTCATTGTATTTTCTCATGCCTCTATTCATCAATAAAATTTCAGTTTCTTTGAAGTTGGAGAGCATCAATCGTAAGTAGGTTTATTTTTCTGCCCTAGTTCTAGTTTTTAATTTCTGCCCTAGGTAAATTCTTTTCTTGTCCTAGTTTAATATAGTTTAGAATTCTTATTAACTTGTAGTAGATCTTTCCTCTCTTTAATCAAAAAGAAAATAAAAATTATGTCTTTCGTAGATCCCTTAATGAGCGAGTAGTTTCCTCGCTTGTTAGGGTTAGGAATAGGGAAGGGTTTGAGAGATGAAGATCTCTCATCTCTTTTCTTTGCCAATCTCTTATGAACATTAGGACTCCATGCATACTTTCATATTCCGCTCCCTACGGCACTCTACCCACGAGGTAACGGTGATCCGTAGTATAAAAGACCGGAGTTATAAGTTTTCCATGGAGGTTAGGGTAAAGATTAAGAAAGGAAGGACAAGGATCTAGAGGAAGAAACATCTTCCCAATCATCCTAATCCCCTTTATTAAAATTTACCATAACCCCTAATATGATATCTAATTAAAGGCATTGGAAAGAGGTGTAGATTTTTATTTACCAAACTTTATCTAAACCTAATCCTAGCAATTTTCTAATCCTAGTATAACTCAACTTCGTTTTTAGATCTAATTAAAAGACCAAACACCATTTGGAATTAGCTCGTTAGAACATTTAGAAAAATTACAACATCCCTGTGGACCGACCCGTATTCACCGGCTAGCTTCATGCGACGCCGTTCTTGATTGCGGTTATATATTTTTGATCGATAAAAACCCTTTAAATCAATACTGCAATCAGAATAGAAAACCGACCAATATTCAAAGAGCTCTTTTTGCAAATAATCATGTGTGCACACAATTTTGGTCCAACACAACACAAGTGTGCACATACTCTCTGATGACTTGGACCATGATGGGGCTGCCATGACACAACATGTTGACTCAAGTGGGCACAAGTAGGGTGTGTGAGTTAATGCTTAAAAAGTTATGATGTGATATAAAGCCACTAGTTTCCCTCCAAATCTTCTGAGCGCAAATCAGGATTAAATAGAGAAATCAAACAAGACTAGAGATATGATGGAGAGCACTCGGGTTCACCATAACAAAACGAGCCCAATTGCCTACAACAAAACCGGCGACAACCCTCAAAATACCGGCATCACCGGGCCCCTAGCTCCATTTGCCCCCATTTTCCTTCTCGCACTTTATGGGCATCACATCATCCTATCTATATTATTTGTTTATTCTATTTTGATTCCTATAAATACCAGAACAGATTAGAGCCAAGGGCATGATGTATATACCCATATTCTATAGTTTTGCTTTAGTTTTGGTTTAGGCTTGAGAGTTGTGTGGGCTTTAACGTAGTTTCTTCTTCTTCTTCCCTCTTGAAGCTTTCTTTTGAGAGTTTCATTATGGAAGTTGAATAAGTTACCAATATATTGTACCTCAACTTCATCAAGTGTTAAATAATCTTGTTATTGCTTTGTTTACTTGCTTCATTTGTTTCATGCTTTCTTTTGCTATTGTTATATGTAACTAATCTTTCTTTGGTTGTGGTGATGGTGAGGAAATGAGATGAAAGGCTTTGCCTTCCTCCTCCTTTTGTTTGTGTTTAATATGTTTAATATGATTCTAACTTAAAGATTGTTTATGTATTGATGTGATATGGTATTTTGAAACCATGGATACTTTGTAACCTCTTCATATACCATACCCACTCCCTTTCCACATTTCACAATGCTTAAGTTAAAATCAATTTGGTATTAAGTTTGCTAAGTTTAGTATGGTACTTTGTGACCACGTGGCTTGACAAACGACTTAGTTTTCATATACCCTATACTATCACAAACACTTAGCAAAGTTAACACTAAAACCAATTGCTCTCACTCACTAATTTTTGTTTTTGATGTAGTGGTATGCTTGCTAACCTTTGTGCTTAGTGTTGATACATCAAGCTTGGACATACAAATGGTAAGTGAACAATACGGATTCGTTTCATGTTTTGAGTCGAGATCCGAGAACTTGATGATTTGTGCTTTGCAACCGCTTTGACAATTCATGCTTCACTTCGGGATCGACACAAGGACAGACAACTGATGATGTCACGACCTAATTTAGGAATGCGACCGACACTTAAATCATGCAACATCTAAAGACGTAACGTAATTCAAGTAAGCCGAAAACCCAGAAATCTAAACCATAAAAAGAAGTAAGTGATAAAACATTTGTTAAAACATTAAAAATCTCAAGCTTAAATCTCAAAGTTTAAGTTTATTTTCTTAAAAATTTTGGCAGCACCTCCTTTGTAAAAACTAGCCCCAACGGGTACAAACACAGGATATAAATAAAGCATCCCCAAACGGGAGCAAACCACGCCCAAAGGCGGAACACAACCACCATAAGCATATATACGACGCCGTTGCGAAGAAATAGGCATTAAGAATGAAAACAATATAAAAAGAGGTAAAGCAACATAAGAAAAGCCGGCTTACACGAGAACGACACCCAGAGTCACATATAATACAATATCGATCCTCACAAACTCGTCTCAAAGTCAATACATGAAATTGGTAGATGGAGAGTACTAGATACAATAAGATATACAATAGATGTATTCAGATAACCGCAACCCACCTACACCAAACGACCTCACAGCCAACCGTAGCCATATCCACAGAAATAGATACAATAAGGAGCCCTACCGTGACTACTCTGAGGATCAAGCCTGTAAAACACTATGGTACAACGGGGGTGAGTTGCTAACTCGTGAATAGTAAGTAATATCATACAGATAATCACAAGTATGCACGACCAGCGATAATCTAAAACATGCAATCTGATAGTATAAGTATAGAAATATGGATATGCAGCAATTCATGATCAAGGTACACCATCAGGGTACTACAACTATATGAAACAATGCATATCAAATAAATCCTGAGTGTGGGGTAAAACATAATCATCATCAATGAATCATCATCGTGGAAAAACCGGTGTCCATCAACGACACCCAAAATCCCAATATCTAAGGCGCCGTCACTCTAATCGGCCCTCATATCCGTCAATCTCATAGAACCTGAGTGTCCAACATCGACACTCGAAACAGCATGAAAACCCGTGTCCAGCATCGACGCATAAATCCATATACCTCGGGCTCCGTCAATCCGGATCGGCCTACGGTCTTCATCAGTCCGGATCGGCCCATATCCATCTCACGACTCCGTTTGGTATCCTCCGGATAACCGCCGGGTCCAAACTATCACCGGTAGGTAGTATTCCCTCTTCCAGGCTCATCGTCTACTGTACAACATACCTTTCTTACCCCGGGGTACTATACCGGGTCCACCATGAACCCGCAAATGGATCGTCCATCTCCTCGAATCGGGTTACGAAAATCCAAATCTCAGAACCGAGAAAACTCATGGTGGACGCATCGAAATATCATATCAAGAGAAACCGGGTTTTCAAAATAATACATACTTCCTTTGAAATATAACCACGGTTGTCAAATCCATAAATCACATGAAATCAGTATCTTAATGCATAAATCCATAAAATACGATGTATGCAACATAGAACAGTAATATGAGCATACCAAGGGAAAACCGCTCTTTTTAGATGTATCAAGTTTTTAAAGATATCTTACGGTTCCCAAATTCTCCGAAATCAAATGCAACATCATATAAAAGTGTATATGTAGCTATAGCAAGATATGTGCGTATGCATGTATGTATGTAAGCATGATGCAATTCATATGCGCAATAAAATAAGAATCAACATCTAATTGTTAATAATCATGAAAGCGATACAATATATATATATATATATATAAATATATATATACACACCCTTGGTAAAGCGGTACAAGAACAACTGCTTCAATGTCGATAACGAATGCGGTACAGCATATATGTATATATACTTATGGTAATGTCTATGGTGTGTGTGTCATGGTAATTACTAACGGTGTGTGTGTGACATACAATTCAGTGCTCGTGCTACATGAACCGTCAGTAATGGTGCAGTGTCCAGTAGATACTAAATCAATGTAAAACAAATAATAGTATGCAAATGATGCTCACGCACAATCAACATCTATGCATATAAACATGTGGCTATAACATCGAATCTAGCCCTCGACGATTAATGCCATACAGGCGATTCCCTCGTAGATGTTAAATCTACTCACAGATGATCTCGAGTTAGGTAAATCCAACCACTTTTTTTCCCTCCTTGCAGCATCCGAAGTCCCCGTCTGCAATCCTATTATCACACAACACAATAACGCGTGGATTTAGCAAACTACCCAATAATATACGAACACAACGCCAATTAATGAATCGGTTCCCTCAAGCTATAAAGGGCTCACTTAGAAGCTAAACGCGTACAGCGGCATCTCAAAATAAATCCACAACTGCAAGCTACCAAAAACACTTAAACTAAGTCGGATTAATCATATCGCACGTTGCCGAAACACTAAAAACTAGCTAAGTGGTCCCAGATTTTCCCACACAAAGAATTAGTGAAAGATGCAAGTTCCACGAGACTACAAACAACCCCAGAAACCCCACGACCAAGAAACAAACCCTAGTCCCCAATCTGGCCGCAATTTGCGGCCAGAAGAAATTTATCTACGGCCATGAATGAAGGGAGGAGGCTCAGGTTTTTAGGGTAGCTTCTAGGTCTCTAAACTAGGTCTTTATGATGGCAACTTCTCAAACAACAACCAGATTCGATAGCAGATTCATTCGAGACACAAAACTTAACCAAAATACGACATTTGTACAAAAACTATAACTTAAGTGTTTAAAACAGCAACTAATAAGAAACACAACATCTTTAAAGCCTAGATAACGGTTAGAGATCACTACCTCACCAAACTTGCTTGAAAACCCTAGCTTTCTAAACTCCAAGTCATCTTAAGAGGCTTAACTTGATTTTGTGAGGGGTTTAATGAGGTTTAGTGAAGATTGGGCTTGGTTTTGTGATGAAACAAGATATGTTTCAGTTGAAGAAGGGAAGGAGAAGGATAAGAGAATTGAGAGAGTGAGGTGAGAATGAGAGAGGGTGTATGAGTGAAAAATGAGAGAGGGTGTAAGTGAGGGGTGAGTGTAGGGTGAGTGCATGCCTTACACTCATTCTCTCTCTCTCTCTCTCTCTTCATTAATTATGCCCCATGCTTCCCAAAGTCTCCTCCAATAATTCACCCTTAGTCAAAAAGAATAAATAAAATAGCAAAAATGTAACATGGCATATTAAGGAAATGGTCAAGTGTGTTATGCTACAAAATAAGATTAACACATATTAACCCTAGGTTAACATACACAAGTGTGTGCAACCTTAAAACAAATAATAATAAAATATTGATTAATTTTAATAAAATATGTGAAAACTATTTTGATTAAATTTTCATTAAAAATCCACATTATCGCTCAATTAACACTAACTGCATTCTAAGGTGTTACACATAAGCAAGGGAGCGTCGAAGAAATCGTCGCTATTCGACCATCCGAGCCAAAACCACGGCCATGTATTTCTTAACTTGTTTTCTTTGTTTTCGTGTTTTATATTTTTGTGACAAACCAAACCAATTCCTTATTTGTTGAACCTTAAAGCAACAAAACCTAATACACAATTCCCTGCGGATCGACCCGTACTTGCCGGCTCGCTACAACACGTCGTGCACTTGCGGTTTATAAATTTTAAAACGAGACCGAGCTCGCGTGTGCATTATTTCCTTAAATGATTCCATCTTTAAAAACATACGCGTTGCGTGCACGGGTGAAGTCCCAACACCTACCACGACTCAAAGAAGTCATGCAAACAGGTTTTAGTTGGATACAGTCCTGAGCCACATTGAGACAGTGAGCGGATCGTCAGGGGATTCGTCTCTCCAGGTATTGGGGGTTGATGTCGTGTTGTGCACGGGTGGCCATCACCAGAAATCGTTGGCCAAGCTAGTCGAGAATTACTTATTCGGATCAGTAGTTTCTCAGTGGGTGATGGGTTTCATACCGACACTAGATGTTGCGTTATTATGGGTCTGACTTTATCCACCCCCTAAACTCGATATGCGATACTCATAGACGAACGAACCGGACTGTACGGATATTTTCACTGTCAGGCTCAGTATGGGTTTCAGGATGAGTTTGCTCGCCGTCCTCCCTTTCGCTCAATACCTAGGTAGTCGTTACGTACAGCTAGTGCCGTTGACGTGCTTATGGTTAAATCCACTGCCAGTGTATTGACGAGTTTTTAGAGTCCCACACAGAGGGTTTCCCTGCGTCGGGCGAAACGATGTAGAGACCGTATGGTTTTATGGCAGGGTTCGATCATATACGTGCACTTGTGCACGTATCATAAATCGGACGGATAATACTAGTGGGCTTTCGTATAAGCCGGATCTTAGTATTATATTGTTGGATTATTTTTGTCTCATTGTATTCGTATTCTTCGGAATACGGATACGGGTTGTTCTCCGCCAAAAATCGTGAAGACAAACGTCTTGCCTGAATTTGGGGGTAGATGCTATTTGGTTTTATCCGTCCACCTCTCCGAAGATACCAAGTTGATTTATGGCACCGTATATCAGAAGTTTGGACAGATGCGGCCGTTCTAGCAGACTTCGTCAGATTCTCCCTCGTTTACGAGGGGTTTTTGATTGTGGGGATGCCCTTCCTTGCAGGCGCAAGCCCCTGCAGTTAATTATGCTACCGCATCGCGGTAACCACTTTCTCCTTCTCCAGATGGTCACTTCGTGTCCTGTGTTTTGTTTTATTTTTGGTTGCCCGTGGATTGTAGACATAGACTAATTTATTTTGTCGCCCGTAGGGCGTGGATTAGTCTAAATCAGTATTTTCTTAGATTTGGGTTTGGGTTGGGTTTAAGGACCGTTAATCTCATTTGAGACTGAGATCAACTTAAACATTTGTTAAGCATACGTTAGTCTAATTTTAAACTAAGATCAACTTAACCATTTATTAAGGATACGTTAGTCTAATTTTAGACTAAGATCTACTTAACAGGATCATTTAGATCTATTGTTTTAGTTTAGGGACTTTGCGGTCCATAAGTTTAAGGACATCATAGTCCGTGGAGTTTAGAGGCATCATAGTCTGTAAAGTTTAAAAACATCATAGTCTATGAGTTTAAGGACCTCACAGTCCATGGTAGTTTAGAGACATCATAGTCTGTAAAGTTTAAGAACATCATAGTCCATGAGTTTAAGGAACCCACAGTCCGTGGAATGTCTGGTTGTCGGGACCCGTCGCCTCTCTGAAGACATTGAAGGATTTCAACGATATATATCAGAGGTATGAAGAGATGTACCCTTGAACCAATGTTGGTTGAGGGATCTGTAGTTGGATTGATTTAAGGATAGTTAATCTCGTTTGAGATTAAGATCAACTTAAATGGTTGTTAAGGATACGTTAGTCTAATTTTAGACTAAGATCTACTTAACAGGGTTTTAGGATCATTTAGATCCAGCGAAAGAGCATTTGGGCTCTATCGTTTTAGTTTAAGGACGTTACGGTCCATAAGTTTAAGGGCATCATAGTCTATGGAGTTTAAGAACATCATAGTCCATAGTTTAAAGACGTCATAGTCTATAAAGTTTAAAGACGGCATACTCTATGAGTTTAAGGACCCCACAGTCCGTGGTAGTTTAGAGAAATCATAGTCTGTAAAGTTTAAGGACATCATAGTCCATGAGTTTAAAGACCCCACAGTCCGTGAAATGTCTGGTTGTCGGGACCCGTCACCTCTCTGAAGACGTTGAATGATTACAACGACAAATATCAGAGGAGTGAAGAGATGTACCCTTGAACCAATATTGGTTGGGAGATCTGTAGTCCAATTTGGGACTAAGATCAAAGATTTGTAAGCATATGGGCTCAATTAATCTGAATTAGGGATCTATGGCCAACTTGGGCTCGGCCTATTCAGTTAAAATGTTGGACATTTAATTAGGCTCGGTCCTTTTTCATTTAACAATACTGAGCATTGGTTTGGGTTCTGACAATTGTTTTTGTCTTTTATTGAGTGCTGATCACTCATTATAGCTCTGGGGCTTTTATTTAAAGAACCCGTTGTGTTCCCTCAGCGCACACATGAGGAGCATATGACGCGCTTGGCGCTGAGCACCAGTCAATGAGCATAGAGCGCTTCTATTAAGTAGCACACACGTGAGGAGTACGTGGCGTGCTTGGCGCTGAGCGCCAGTCAATGAGCGCAGAGCGCCTCTTGTAAAATAACGCACACGTGAAGAGCACGTGGCGTGCCTGGCACTGAGCACCAGTCAATGAGCGCAGAGCGCTTCTTGTGAAATAGCGCACACGAGGAGCACGTGGCGCGCTTGGCGCTGTGCACCAGACTTGGAGCGCTGAGGTGCTTCTTTAAATTTGGAGCGCTAAGGTTCTGCAGCGCTGTGTGCTAGATTTGGAGCACTGAAGCGTTTCATTTAATTGGAGCGCTAGGGCTCTTTTTAGGCAACTCTTCTCTTTGACAATTAAATTCTCTCTTATAAGAGACTTTGTCTCATAGATCTAAGAATAAAGTTCTTATTTTATAGGAGATATTTCAATCTCTTATGTTTTTTATGAAAGGCTTTTCCTTTATGGATCTGTGGTTCTAAGAGAATTGAATAATTCTCCCCCCACCTTTTACAATGAGATGTTATGATCTCTTTGTGAAAGACATTTTCCTTATAGATCTATGATCTAGCATAAGAACTAAGTTCTTTTTCTGATGAGATGCTTTGATCTCTTTATTTTACCTTGAAGAAATTCTTCTTCTGCCGAGAGCTTGCTCTTCTCTTTGAACTTTCTCAAAGTTTGTGGGGGTGTTTCTCTCTGTGAGACTTGAAGTCTTGGGTCCTTTATATAGTAGAGGATGATTTGTTGAATCAGTTGAAGAGAACTTTTCTCTAATTGATTTGGAGATGTTTCCCACCATTGGATCACTGATCCTAGGGCTTCTGTTTCACAGAAGGCAATCTTCTTGTTTTTAACAAGATTGGGAATATTCTGTATTTTGGTGATTTTTAATCACCATTGGATCATTGATCCAACGATGCTCTGATTTTCAGAGCATAATCTTTCCTGTTTGGAAAGATTCTGAGAAATGTTTCCTTAACAGAATTTTATTCTGGTCAATTGATGATTTTTAATCATGTTCGTTAGATCTTTGATCTAAGGCCCGAGAACATTTTGTTCTATCGCTAGCGCTCACGTGCTTTTCACGTGGTGCGCAACTTAGAGTGCAGCGCTCTTAGCGCTAGCGCTCACTTGCTTTGCAGTGGTGCGCTGTCTCAGAGTCTTTGACTCTCAGCGCTGGCGCTGCTAGCGCTGGCGCTCTCATGTTTTGCACGTGAGTGCTGCATCAGAGTCTTTGACTCTTAGCGCTGGCGCTGCTATAAAGCGCTGCTTCATTTCAAATTTCAAAATTTGAACAGAGTTTTGCCCTGATTGGGGAAACAAATGCCCCTCCCCACACCGTTGTGCTCACGTAGCCTACACGTGAGTGCAGCGGTGGCAGCATCTATGCCATTGGATCAACTCAGAAGTTGAAACGGCTCTCGGTGCCTATAAATAGGGCCTTTGGCCCTTGAGATGACCTCTGTTCATCTTCTTTCTTGTTTTCTGAGAATTAATTCTCCTTCAGAGCATAGGTCTTTGTCTTAAGAACTTTCTTAGGGACAGAACTCTGTTAAAAATTTAGGTAAAAATTAAATCTTTGAAGAGATTATTTTATAATCTAGGGTTTCACCTATTAGCAGAGCTTTGCTCTTTCCAAATCATATAGATTTTTAGGGTTTCTCAATAAAGCTTTGCTCTTCATAGATCTAAAGAGATCTTTCTTAGGGTTTCTTAACCTATTAACAGAGCTTTGCTCTTTCAAATCATGTAGATTTGTTAATCTTTTATGAAGAACTCTTAGAATTTGTTCATAGATCTTGAAGATCTCGGAATTTTTAATTCATTAAAACTTTTTTTAAGTATTCTGATGGGTTATTCCATTATCTTTACAGAGCATGGCTCTTCAGATTTTTTCATGAGGAATTTTTATTCCTTTCATCATCAGAGTTGATAGATGTCACTCTTGTTGTAGAGCGCTGCTCTCAATGGGAGATATACTCCTTGGCCCGAGGGCCTTCATTAAATGAGAATCCTTTTAGGATTTCCTCATTTAATGACAGTCTCATCAAATGATGAGACTGTTTTATTAATGATGAGCCGTCATCCAGATTATGTGGGTCCCCCCGGTCCCTTTCCACTGCATTGCAGTGCGGTATGAATTTAAAGTACCTTGTGATAGAACTTAAACTGTAGTATTGACGGCTGAAAAAAAATTCTTTTCCGCGCCGGTACTATATCTTTCGACACTTCTTTCCCGTTTGTCTGTTCGGAAAGCGGATTCCCTGAAGCGCCTGTTGATAGGGAAGTGTTTGCACTGATCAAAGATCATGATCCGGAACAAAAGAACCTTCATTTATGGGGAACGTGGTACAATCGGATCATCAGGGGTCGGCGTAGCTTTTCTTGCGCAGCACCTTCAGAGCCTATTTTGGCGATCCACTACGCCGACCCACCCCTAGTGAACTATACCGTGGAGGAGGTCAACTGGACCTCAGAGGGTCTCCTTCAGCCTTCTATGGCTGCAATACCCGTACAGCCTCTAATGGCTTTGGATACCTTGGGGCGACGTATCTGCCAAGGTGAGTCGCGCCCTTGGGGACAGCCGTATATGATAGGCCTAACTCCTCGTCATTCAGCTGGGTATTTGCAATGGGCCCGCTATATTTTGTCAGCAAAGAAGTCACAGCTGCTGAAGATCAGGTTGTATCCCGCGATTTACGCTTCTCTCTTTCAATATTCTACGCCTCCTGCCTAGTGGGTCAAGGCTTTTCTGGAGCAATGGAATATTCCAACCCACACCTTCCTTCTGTTGGATCGAGAAGTCTCAATCCCTTTAGAGGAGTTTGCAGAGGTTTCTTGCTTACCGGTTAGGGGAGAACACTACGAGGAGCTGCTTCTTCTGGACGAGTACGTCTTTGCTGCCAAGTTAGTGATGATAGGCCTTACCCCGGAGAACGCCATCCAACATCAATTCCCTAGTTTGATTAAGGTGTTAAATATATATGAGAGCCTTTTTCTCGAATCCGGAAGCTGTGGGGTTAATTTCACAGATTTCATCGCCCGTTTTCTCCGCTCAGAAATCCTGTCGAAGGAAGCCGCGAAATTTTCCAAACTCGATGATCCTTTTGGTTCTAGTTCGGACAACCAGCCAGCAACAGAGGCGGATCAGAGGAGTTTCTTTCTCCCCAACACCCCGGTCGTTTCTTTCGTAGAGCTTGCAGCTCCTGGGATCGATGAAGAAGCGTTCTTTTTGGGGATCCTCGGGCTATGGCTAAGTTGGTTTGTGCTTCCAATGCACCCTCGCCATATGAGGCCATCCGTTTTTTATCCAGCTCACCGAATGGTTATTGGGATGCAAGTGGCCGTCGGGATCGCTGGGTTAGCCCATTTGTATCACGGCCTCAGCTTGGCGGCAGACACTACTGAACCAGGGGTGCAGCACGTGAACTTCTCGATGCATTATTTTATGTCATGGATCGAGCTACATGTACTCGGCGCTTTCGGCGCTCATAAAAGGCCTTGCTTCTACGAAAAGTATAACTTCCCTCGGATTATGCGGCTAGTTGACGCGTCCATTGTAAATCTGACACAGCGGGAAGCTAAGGGTTTGCTCATTCGTCCGTGCATGGTTGAAGATGGCATAACCTTTACCGATAAGGTTCTAACCATCGGTAAAGAATCCGCAAAAATGGTGCAGCCATTACGGGACATTTTTAAAGACAGGGCCTTTACCTTGAAAGCTCAGGAAATTCTTCATTTATACTTCATCAGGCCGGACTTTCTCGTGTTTAGGCAGAATGATTCGGCGTTGTTCATGAGGTACAACCCGCATCGCTTCGCCCAGCAATTAAGCTATAATCAGGGCGTCCCACTCGAGGCCTTCTTGGCAGAACCGGTTGCTACTAAAGAGGGTATCCGGAGCGTGTTGCACCATTTTATGCGGTTGAACATCAGCTCCAATTTCTTTATTAGTGAGCTGAGCTGCGTTCCAAAAGCCCTGAACGTATATGTGGCATGGTATCAGCATTCGATGGGCGCCGTTATTAGAGAAGAAAAGCGATTGCTTCTTGACCGCAAGGGCACCGCCCCAGTGGGTAATCCAAACGTTCCTCTGAAGCGACGGACCATCGTCTATCCTCCCTTGAGAGAAGCCGCTGTGGCTGTGGTACCACGTGTTATACGTGAGATGCCCCTACCACGTGTTCCTGAAAAAACGGTAGCTGCGGCGTCACCCGAGTCCAGTGTGGGTGCGGAGATAGGGACTCGTCGCCCCAAATTGCCCGCCAAGCACAAGCTTGTGTTATCGGCTCCCGGCACTCGCTCACAGAAGAAAAAGAAGTTAATGTTTTCTCTCGACGTCGTACTTGGTGCCAAAGGACTCGATGAAAGTATATTGTTCGATAGGAGTGAGTGGAGGCGGAGGATTCATGTGCTAGACCCGGCATGATTCTCATGTTGGTTCATGTAGCCTACCCCATATGCTTAGGATAAAAGGCTCAGTTGTTGTTGTTGTTGTAGTTGTTGTCGTTCTTGGTCAAGAGCCCCATTCTCCCTATAGCGAAGGTTTGAGTGAGTATGGGACCAATGAAGGTTTATTAATGGCGCCGGATGATACTGATCTGGAGGCTGCTATCGCGGTTTCAGCGCAATTGGCTCACAATGAGGCAGCACCGATCACCATTGCTCAATCAGGTATACTTCAGTTTTATCTTTCCGTGATCATTTTAATTACTATGCTTTGACTAACGCTTTCTTCTTCAACAGATATCTCCGCCGAAGAAGCTCTTGCAGCTTCCCTCAAGGCTTTCGAAGAGGAGGAAAGGATTCGCGCTTCTTTGGGCCTCGGTATATTTCGGCTCACTGTGCCTTCATTCCTTTTTTTATGGGTAAACTAACTCTTCTTTTTCTTCTTATTGTAGGGACTATCTCGACTCAGGTTATCCCAAGTGCAGTGCCGATCGCGAGTGGTGACGCAGCGGCATCGTTAGTGCCGGCCTCTGCAGCCACGGCTATCCCTAAGTCGCCACCAGGGGTCTCGCAGAAGCAGCCGATGATGGACGTCGTAACGGCGTCAGAGGCAGAACTTGGTTCAGATGATGGTCTACCTTTATTGGAAGTCCTGAGGAGGTCAGCTCTCGCGGCTCAGGCTGAAAGGAAGCGCAAGAGGCGTGCAGCGAAAGAACGTGATACCGCCTTGGCTGTAGGTGCAGGCTCGAGCACTACTTCCCCTGTCCCTGTTTCTCCAGAGGGTGCTCCGGCTTCCCTGTCTACCGCTCATAGACAGGCGGTACGCACGGCTCGGAAGGCAATTGAAAGGCTGTCCCAAGGTGACGTAACACTGGGTCCTTTTATTAGAGTTTGATCTTCAGATTCTTATATATCATACCCAGCAGGGCCAAGTCCTGGTGAGGAGGTGGTAGGTGAGATGACGGCAATCACCGAGCCCAAAGTGGCCACTCTTTCTCAGGAGTCCGGGACTGCCCCAACTGCCACTCTTTCCCCTTGCGGTTCCCTGCCATCGCTTGGCTTTGCGAGTGTCACGACGGCTCTCGTAGAATCGTGGGATGAAGCCATAGGCGGCGAAACCATTCCAATGGAGGAGAGCGAAGCAGTCGCTGCGCCTGGTGATGCTCTTGTCGCGGTTTCGATTAGCGACTCATCAGGTAAATCTTGGGTCATCATTTTCTTTTTATTCCGCAATCCCTTTCAATCCCTTCTGACGGCATTTCTTTTGTTTCTTATGCAGGTGTGGTGAGCGTTGAGGTCGTGCCACCCGAAGAAGCGTCACCGGTTGCTACTCTGACGGTCGCCGGCCCTTCGCCTTCTCTCATGTCTTCTCAAATGCTGGAAGGTACGGGTTTGCGATTTTCTAATTTAAATTGTGTATGTCATCTTCCATGTACTGACCATGCATCGTCGCAACTTTGTAGGAGTTCTCTTCGATCATCTATATCAAGTGTTGAACCTGCACTTCTCCTTCCACTCGGAAGTTAGTCTGCCTGCTGGTGCCAGTGAGTATCTTTTCTAACCGACGTCTTTTTTTTTCTTTAATGGGTGACCCTGCCGTTGTTAACTTTAAATTGATTACAGCGCTACAAATTGAAGGAGGGGACAAGAGAATCGTCGCGCCACCAGTACTCCCAGCTCTGCCACCTGCCGTAGCCGGTATAGTAGCTTTCATCGCTCTTGCATCTTCTTTATCTCTTAAGCTGATATCTAGTGGATATAGTGCCCTCAAAGTCAATTATTGGATCACATGCACGTGATTGCAATGATTGAGGGAGGACCTATGCCAGTAGGATAGTCTTACTCAAGATGATAGTATGCTATCTGGTTTATCTTTATCATCGTGTACTGCTTCAGGTGACCTTACAGGTCACTATTACACGTTGATAGAGCCCTTAGGATTCTTGCTTGACGACCAGCAGTATGATGGCGATCATATACGTGGGAGCTGGGGTGTATAAGCACATCCTTAAAAGGTCCCTAGTCGTGGGAGTTTCGAGACTGGGCATCGATACTCCATTAGTAGACTAGTGTATACAGTCGAGACCCCGACGATGGGCGGTAGCCGGTCTCACAAGCCATTGGTGTCAGTTGGTTCACCTAAGATATATACAGGTGCTCATTTACACCGGACAGGACTCGCCGGGAACATGCTAGTTGGTATTATACCTGACGTCAGATAACAGTTCCCTGGTGACATGTGTACAGGTTAGTTCATCGACCTGATATCGTCATTTGTCTCGTGTGAGTTCACACTGTGCTTTGATTACTACCCTACCACAGCTCAAAGGAGTCGTGCAAACAGGTTTTAGTTGGGTACAGTCCCGAACCACATGGAGGCAGTGAGCGGATCGGCAGGGGTTCGTCTCTCCCAGTATTGGGGGTGAGGTCGCGCTGTGTCTAGGAGAGCCATTACACAAAGCCCTCGGCCGAGGCAGGAGATTTACTGGTAGGTATTCCAGTAGTATCTCAGGGTGTTCTTGGCTACACTCCGACACGACTTGTACCGCTTTTGGGGGTCTGACTTTTACCAACCCTCTAGGCCCGCCATGCGATACTCATAGACGAGCGGGCCGGACTGTATAGATATTGTCACTAACAGGCTCAATAGGGTGTCAGGATGAGTTCGCTCATCGACCTCCCTTTTGGTCAATACCTGGTAGCTCGTTATGTATGGCTAATACCTCTGACGTGCTAGTGGTTAAATCCACAGCCAAAGTATTGACGAATCTTTAAAGTCCCCCACAGACAGTTTCTCAAGTTTCAGGTGAAATATTGTAGAGGGCAGGGTTCAATCATGTGCGTGCGGTATTGCACGGATCATGATCGAATGGATCATACTAGTGGGCTTTGTTTTAAGCCGGATCCTAGTATTAGATTTGTTGGATTACTTTAGTCTCGTCGCATTCACATTCAGTCGGAATGCGGATGCAGGTATGTATATACAGGTGAGGGATATCCTTGTGATCCGTTACAAGTTTACTTTAGATGTTGCCGGATTTTTCTTTGTTGGACCAAACATTTGGATTTATGTTTGGATGGTGGAAATAATAAGCTAGAATTTCATCATGAGATGCATTAATGTGACATAGACATATACTATGACTCATGGTCTCTTTTTTAGCAAAAATGTCACATTGGTGGATTGATTTGAGCCATGAAATGAGAAGGGGAGAGAGAGGGGCTGCCATGAATTGTTTTGCTCCCATATTATTCTTCTCACTCTCTCACTCTCACTATTCATTCCATAACAAAAGAAAAGAATATCTTCTTTTTCCTCTTTCTACTCTAGCATTTTATCTCCATCAATGGCAACATCTCTAACCTCCATCCAAGCCATGGATGCAAGAGACAAAGTGATCACAAACATTCTCTACAACACCTTGGACACGTCGGCTAGCACACTTCGTGCCTGAATTGCTTCGGATGAAGCGGGAGCCCGTAAAAAGACTCATAGATGTGGTGCCCTTTCTGACGAGGAGATCAAGACCGGAGATGCGGCGAGGATCTTGGGATGGTGGCCGAAGACCGAAGGACACGGATCGATCGGTATAGCTTTCCAACCCTCTCTCTAGATAGCTAGTTGTAGGTTAATGGTTCGATCCGGGTTTTACGCATACGATAGCGCCGGTTTTCAAGTTTAGAAAAAAATTTGTTTCCGCATTTTGGCCTCGTACAGACGGCCGGGGCGCTACCGTAGTCTTACAATATCTGACTATGATTTGTTTTGCAGCAATCACACCGACTCTAGCTCCCTTTGAGTCTCAGATTCCCATGCCGGTAAGGCCTTTTGCTAAACGCCCTTCTTCCAGGGGTGCTGCAAATAGTCTGCGAATGTTAAGCGAGTTCGTCGAGGACCTTGACGTCGAGGCCCCCGCATTTGCTGCAGATTTTTCTGCTAAAGTTAATCCCATGCTGGTGACGCTCGTGCACTTCCATAACGAGGGCGTCGTCGAGTCTTGGGTTAATCATCGCAGGAAGATTGAGGCATGTCTGTATGAGATTGAGCTTAGGCGTCCTACTCCGGAGGCGTTGGCTTCGAACTCCCAGCGAGCTGCATGGATTGAGCAGAGCGTTCCGTTCCTTCGCCATTTCGAATAAGAGGTGACCCTTAAGCGAAAGGAACGTGAGGCGACTTCTGTTGAATCTGTCCAACTGCATGCTGAGGTCGCAACGAATGCTGCACAGCTGAACTCCATCTTTGAAAACCTTCAATGATGTATTTCTGACGGGCTGGTGCTGAGGAAGAAGCTTGATCTTAGTGAGCAGGTTGCGCAGAGTCAGGAGGCTGCTCAGCAGGAAATTGATGAGAAACTTTCATCCTATCTGTAACAATGGGCCCAAGTCGAAGCAGAGCTGGCCGCGGCGGCTGATCGTGAAAAGGATTTGAGAGGAGTGCGCGAGCAACTGACTGATTTATTGAAAACGCCTCCTTCTCAGTAGCTGCTTTTGTATCAATTAAACATTTGTAGTTTTTGAATAACATGTATCCATTTTTTATTATTTTATATGATTCATCTTGTACTCTATTGAATTCATGAATAAAAGATACACATTTTTTCCCACTGTTGCTTTCTTCTCTTTGATGTATTGTTGCTATGTGATTTTAGCAAGTGTGGCCTGTGGATAGTAAGTAGATGTCCATCTCGGACTATTTACAGGGTAGCAAAGGCTTAGGAAACAGGTTCAGATTTGCTGCCTAAGACTTTTCAATTTTATGAACCGTGAGGGTCTCATAAAGATTTTTCTCCCTACAAATCGAGAGGATCTTATAGATGTATTTTCTCATTAGGAATCGTGAGGATTCCTAAGTGTGCTTTCTCTTGAGAGTCGTAAGGATCTCACAAGAGAATTTTCTTCCTTACAAGTCGAGAGGACTCGTAAGTGATTGATGAGTTGACCTACTCCCGAGTCAAAGCATTGCTTCAACAGGGAGGACGAAGGTTGACTTTGGCCGTGTTTCACGGGGTCAGGATTGACTTTGGCCGTGTTCCACGGGGTCAGGATTGACTTTAGCCATACGGGGTCAGGATTAACTTAAGCCATACGGGATCAGGATTGACTTTAGCCATATGGGGTCAGGATTGACTTTAGCCATACGGGGTCAGGATTGACTTTAGCCATACGGCGTCAGGATTGACGTTAGCCACATGGGGTCAAGATTGACTTTGGCCATATGGGGTCATGATTGACGTTAGCCATATGGGGTCAGGTTTGACTTTGGCCATATGGGGTCATGATTGACTTTGGCCATATGGGGTCATGATTGACATTAGCCATACGGGGTCAGGATTGACTTTGGCCATATAGGGTCAGGATTGACTTTGGCCATATGGGATCATGATTGACTTTGGCCATACGGGGTCATGATTGACGTTAGCCATATGGGGTCAGGATTGACTTTGGCCATATAGGGTCATGATTGACTTTGGTCATATGGGTTCATGACTGACTTTAGCCATACAGGGTCAGGATTGACTTTAGCCATATGGGTCAAGATTGACTTTGGCCATATAGGGTCAGAATTGACTTTGGCCATATGGGGTCATGACTGACTTTAGCCATACGAGGTCAGGAGTTGACTCTCGGTTGTCTGTGCACCGCCGAGTCATGGAACTGGGAACTTTGCCGTGGCTCCGAGTTAGTCTCTAGGCTTTCTGTGAACCTTCGAGATTTGGACCTATGGACTTTGCCATGGCTCCGAGGTTGATTATCGCGTCTGAATCCTGCTGGAATGAGGAGGAACGCTGTTGTGGGTCTTCAAGCTGCAGATGTGGCCGTCGAGACTTGGAACTAGGGACTCTGTCATGGCTCCGAGATTGATTGTCGCATCCAAATCCTGCTGGAATGAGGAGGAACACTGTTGTGGATGGTCGTCGAGACTTGGAACTAGGGACTCTGCCATAGCTTTGTTTTGCTGACGTTGTGTCTGCTTCTGGTTGGAACGAGAAGGAACACCATTGTTGATCTCTAGGTTATAGATGTTGCCATCGAGACTTGTCTCTCTTTCTGATGGAGCCTGGTGGGATGATATGGTTCCCTTTTTGTTTGTGCCTCTGGATTGTATACAGGGATCGATGTGATCACACCTGTAGGGCAAAAGTTTCATGTTATATGTATTATTTTTTTTTTCATTCCACGATGCTCTATCATTTCAGCTTTTTGTATCACGAAAGTTGCGACTGCCCAATCATTTCTGCTATTTTTCGCGGTGCCCAATCATTTCGGCTATTTTGTATGCATATATTTTACTTGCTTATTTTGTTGCAAGTTGCCCTATCATTTCGGCTATTTCATATGCATTTTTTTTGCGAGTATGGATTTCAAGATTTGATACCAACCTTAGCATCAGCATCGCTGCAACTGGAATATTGCCAGGAGAGAATCATCATTTGCTTTGAAAGGACTTAGAATTTGTTACCGATTTAGGCATCAGCATCGCTACAACTGGGATATTGCCAGGAGCGAATCAGAATCTGCCTTCGTCAGTTTGAACAAAGGTGACTTAGCAAACAGGGTTAAGATCCTGTCGACTAAGGCTTTTGACTTCATGAGCCGTAAGGGTCTCATAAAGGTGTTTCTCCCTACGAGTCGTGAGGATCTCGTAGGTGTCTTTTCTCCTTAGGAATCGTGAGGATTCCTAAGTGTATGTTCTCTTATAAGTCGTAAGGATCTTGCAAGAGTGTTTTCTCCTTGTAAATCGAGAGGACCTACAAGTGTTTGTCCATCAAATGAGGGCATTCCTCGTCGTTGGTGGGACTCGGGAAGGAAATGATTATTTATGCCCGTGGATTGTATACAAGGGTCAGTATTGAACCGCTTGTAGGGCAATCTGGGAAAGGTGATGGCTTAAGAACAGGTTTAGATCCCTATAGCTTATGGCTTTTGAATCTTATGAGCCGTAAGGGTCTCATAAGAGGGTGCTCCTTACGAGTCGTGAGGATCTCGTAAGTGTAATTTTTCCTTAGGAATCGTGGGGATCCATAAGTGTGTTGCTCCTTTGTGAGTCGTAAGGATCTCACGCAGGTGTTTTCTCCTTACAAGGTCGAGAGGACCTTGCAACTGTCTTTTAACGAGATTGCACCCTTTCAGGTTTTCACAAACTCACCGGTGGCCCTGCTGTTTTTACTCATGGAGCCCTTTCGGGGTTTTATCCGTGCCTATTTTGCTTGTGGACGTACCTGATTTTTTTTGCATCAGCTTTAGAATGCTGTGGTTCGTAGTAGTTTACAGACGTTTTGGTCAGTCGTTAGTTTTAAGACGTTTCGGTCCATTGCTAGTTTAAGGACATTACGGTCTGTTGTTAGTTTAAGAACATTACGGTCCGTCGTTCATCCTGTATGCACGCGTATCTGTCACGTGACGGGATACGTAACGATAAAGTGGGGTACACCCATTTAGGATGTGATTTGGATTGGTTGGGGTGTTTTGTGATCCATCCCTACCGCGACTTCTTCTACTTGACGTCGACGCCTGGCTTTTTTGGACATGGCCATTTTGCGTTCTCGATCAACTTGCTCTTCTGACGGGCTTTGTTTAGCAGCACGTCAATCAGCTAATCGGACGGTTCCAAGGATTTTGGTGTCGATTCTGCCCCCAGTTTCTCAGCATTAGGAGCTTCCTTATCACCTATTGACGAGTGAGAGATTATATGAAAACTTGCCATGTAATCTTCGGGTTTTTCTGACGCGCCGTCTCCCTTGTCATTGTTATTGCCTCTGTTCTCAAGAATATGGTTGAGGAACTCATGAAGTGTGACTGGGGTCCATGCCTTCTAGTTGTATTCCTCCAGCGCATCAATATGCTTTTTCAAGTCCGTGCACTTGTCATTAGGCTTCACGGGCTTCTTCTTCTTCTTTGAAGACTTTGACGGCTGGGCCTGAGCGTTTTGACCATCATTACCAATTCTCAGCATCGGGCACGGTTTTAGCATTCCCTTAATGATCTCAGGCTCTAGCGGGCTTTTCCACCTAATTACGGGGCATGCTTGAAGATCCTTCAGCATTCTTTTCATTTTTGCCGAAAGAACTACTTCCTATGGGGCTTCCTCTATGAATGAGCATGATGCTCCCGGCGTGTCCACCTTTTAAAGAGTGTGCTGTTGTGGCAGATTCACCTTCCAGTTTTCAGATAGCGCGAACTTGCCCTGTTGGTATTGGTCCTCAATCCAGCCTTTGAAGACGAAACAATCTTCTATTGGATGGCCTACTGCTCGATTGTAGGGGCAATAATTTGGATTGTTGACGTCATCGGGATGCAACGGATGTCTCGGATCTGGCAGATTGATGAGCCTGTTACACACTGCTAGGTCGAACAGTCTTCTTGTTTTATCCAGAGGAAACGAATAAGGGCGCTTCAGTTTCTCATTAAAGAATCGTCGCCTATTGTCTTGGCGATCAGTTGGTTTTGGACCACTGGACTGCTGCTGAGCATTGGCGACGAAGGTCGCTTTCCCTTTCCCTTTTCGTTTCGAGATTCCAACTTCGAAGAAGACGGTCTATGACCCATCTGATCCATTTGGGCCAGCTTGTCAATCAAGGTCTGAAAGGTAGTCGGCTTGAAAAATATCACGAACTGGGATATGGTCGCCTGCGGATCAAGAGTACCCATGAACATGCCTACCGCAGGAGTTTCCTCGATGCGTTGTTCGCATTTCGACCATAGGTTCCGCCACCGGATTGCATACTGAACCCATGTTTCTCCCGGATTCATCCTGGTATTGATCAATGTTGTGATTGGGGTGCGTTCGCTAGTGCTTGCGAACCTTTGTGTAAACAATAACTCCATTTCTGGAAATGTCTTAACGGAGTCGTTCGGAAGCTCAAAGTACCATTCAAATGCTGTCTCCGACAAGCTGCCAACAAACTGGTGAAGCAGCAGTTTGTCATCACCTCCGGTGTTGCCGCACAGAGCCCTAAATTGAGCAACGTGCTGGTGTGGATTTTCCGTCATCTTATATACGTGGAATTTAGGGATCGTATATCCTGGCGGGTACTTTATTTGATCATACCAACCAGGATAGGGTCGTCCAGTTTTAACGATTTGGTTAGCCGTTTCGCTCGCCTGATGAGCTCGTATCTGTTGAGCTATATAGTCATCCAGGGTGGCTTTGGAGAACGTCTCCTCTTTGGCCATTGAAAGAGTCGGAAGAGGGTTCGATGACTCCCCTCTATCGTCTTCAAGGACAATCGGAGGGTCTTCAGTTGGGGGATCCGGCTGTATTATCATCCCGACCATATCTTGGAATAAAAGTGTCATGCGTTTTATGTTGGCCGCTTGTTCCGCGGATTCTCTGTCTTTCTTTTTAAGGATTCTGCGGAGGAACTCAGCATCGGTTTCTTGTTCATGACGCTGCTCTGACGATGTCTCCGGGCTTTCTTGTTCATCCTTCAACATTATCATACGATGATATTTGGATCCCGATCCTACTGTGAGTACATGCTACTTATCAGGAGATTCGTCACTTAACGATCAATGCTATAAACAAAATAGATGCCTAGAAAGGTGTCAGCGGGGCTACGCCCCAAGAGAAAAGAGGTTCTTTAATTAAGGAACTTCGCGAAAGCGTTGGAAAACCTCCCTCGAAGTATCGACACTGGCCTGGCTGAACGGTTAAGCAAGTATTGTACGGTGAGAATAGTCCTGGCTAATTCTTCTTTTATGGTTTGAGGAAGGATTCGAGAAACAGTGGGAGCCATCCAGTTTAGATAAATTAAAAACCAACTAGACTTGCAAGAGCATCATGCTAAAGTGTTTTCTTCTCTCTCTTAATTGCAGCGACCTTGTGACCACGACTAGGTTACATGTGACAAGGATGACTCCAAGTCCATGTCGGGTTATGTCTTTACCCTCAATGGAGGGGCGGTCTGTTTGAAGAGTTCCAAGCAGGAGACCGTTGCTGACTCAACAATGGAAGCGGAGTACATAGCTGCTTGTGATGCCGCAAAAGAAGCTGTCTGGATGAAGAAGTTCCTCACAGAACTTCAGGTGGTTCCTACCAGTGTTAGTCCAATACCTCTGTATTACGACAACAACGGCGCTATAGCTTTAGCGAAGGAACCCAGGTCCCATCAGAAGTCCAGACACATCTTAAGGAGGTATCACCTGATCAAGGAGATCGTAGATCGCCGGGAGATCGAGGTGAAAAGAGTAAAGACGGAGAATAACAATGATGATCTATTCATAAATGCCATTCCTCAGACGCGGTTCGAGAGGCTATTCGAGATAATAGGTCTTCGATATACCAGCTCATGGCCCTAGTGCAAGTGGGAGATTGTTAGTGTATATGCCCTAGGGGCCATTATTCTATCATACTAGGTTGTATATTACTTAATGGAAGCTTGGGATATTCACAGTTATACAACAGTCTTGCTAAAAATGGTAGTATTCTACTTGATTTGTGTCTACTTTAATGTGTGTATATGTTTCTTATAACGTATCACTTATACATATTAGTAGAGCCCATAGGATCTTTGCTTGATTACCAGCATTGTGATGGCAGTCACACTAGTGGGGGCTGGGTAATCTATAAGCAACATCCTATACTTGTCCCTAGTCGTAGGATTATCGAGACAGGGCATCGATACTCCGGAGTAGACTAGTGTCTACGCTTCTCATCCCAGTTGGGGAGATGGTCTGTCCTACAGCCATCAGTACGTCGTACTGGAGATAGTATACAGGTGCTCGTTGGGTTTCGGGTATACCGGACAGGACTCGCAGGAGAACTGACTGGATGGTATTATACCTAACGTCAGATAGCAGTTCTCAGGTGACATGTGTGCAGATAGTCTGTTGACTTAAGGTCGTCATTTGTCTCGTGTGAGTTACCACTGTGCTTTGATTACTACCCTACCACGGCTCAAAGAAGTCGTGCAAACAGGTTTTAGTTGGGTACAGTCCCGAGCCACATGGAGGCAGTGAGCGACTGTTAGGGATTCGTCTCTCCCGGTATAGGGAGTTGATATCGCACTTTGATCGGTTGGTCATTACCATAAGTCCCTGGCCAGGGCTGATTGAGAATTACTGGTGGACTGATCAGTAGATTCTCGGATGGTCTTGAGCCATACCGGCACGACTTGTACGGTTATTAGGGGTCTGACGCTTACCACCTCCCTAGACCATACATACGATACTCTTAGACGAACAGACCGGACTGCGCGGATATTGTCACGGACAGGCTCAGTAGGAGTTCGGATGGGTTTCCTCATCGGCCTTCTTATCGACATCTACCTGGGGACCGTTACGTACAGCTAGTGCCGCTTGCGGTCTGTGGTTAAACCCACTGCCAGCGTAGTGTCGAGTCTTTAGAGTCCCATACAGAGAGTTTCCCTTTTCCAGGCGAAACGATATAGAGGTCGTATAGTTTTACGACAAGGGTTCGGATACATACGCGTTTAAACGCACGTACGACGTTCGGACAGTTTTTACTAGCCGGCTTTGGTTTTAGCCAGATTCTAGTATCGGGTTATTGGATTTATACAGTCTAAAGTTTTTCACTTTTCACGGATAGGAGGGGCATTCTCGTAATTTGGCGGGAAGCTTCTAGAAGAATGATGACTTGACGGTTTAGGTGGCATAAGCAATTAATGATCTAGTGACTCATTTAGATGAATCATTCAAGTGAGTTAATGAAGCATTTATTGCTTAATGACTCACTTGATGATTCATTGCATATATTTAATGAAGCATGATGATAATGCATTTGATTTATTCATTTGATAATTTCTTATGCTTCATAATATATTAAAAGTGAGAAGCTTTTTCATTGATAACTAATGCTCACCTTCTCTCTCCTCAAGCTCTCTCTTGAAACCCTAATCCTCCCCTCTCATGTGTTGAGATCAAGTATTAGATAGACTAATTAATCCATAACCTCACTTTATATCACCTAGGTCACTTTGATTAGCAACTAAAAAAACCTAGTTATCTCAAGTAAGAGATCAAGCTTGGAGTAGGAGCTCTCGGGTGGATCGTCTTTGACTCGAGGAGGCCGTTGAGGTGCCGACATTCAAAGGAGCCTACGAGGAGTGGAGGACAGCGATGAAGACCCGAAGGACAAGTAACTTGAGGTATAACTTCTAATCCGAGTAGTTAAACCTCTCGTAGTATGCTAGTAACGGTTTAGATACGATTCATGCACTTAAGTCCGTGTTACGAAGCTTTGATAACTGTTTTTCATATATTCGGCCTCCCCGCAAGTTCGTGGGATGCGTGACATAGACTTACAGTGGTATCAGAGCCAACTAAACCTTTACTAGATTGTTAGCAACTAATTAGAACTTCGATCGTCAGAAGAAACATGAAAACGAAACCCCGAACCCCTATCAGTTTCTGTTAATTTTAAACGTGTCGAAAAACATATTTGATATGCCTTAAAATTCACGGCAGGGAAATATAAGAATTCTTGGAAAATACGATGTCCTAACTCGGCAAAACGACCGTGGATCCGCGGTAAGATGGTGCTTTTGGCAGCGGATCCGCGGCGGAGTCAACCCCGAGTTGACTCGGCTTTGCTCTGTAATTCATATCTTTTGGTGTTTTGTTTTCTAGTATATTCTGTTTCTGCCCAGGTTACTTCTGTGCTAGTTTGCTTTTAGGGTAGACACGGAAAAAGGTAGTCGATCGATGTTCTAAGTTATTTGCTAATCGGGTTTTTATCTGTAATGTTTAATGTGTTCGTAAACCTCCCCTAACTGCTAGTATGTCGGTTGGCAGGGGGTTGCACATTTCTGTAATGTTTACTGTTTGTGTATATGAACTTGATTGGAATGTTGTGATGATTAGCCGGGGTTTGAGATGTGTTTTATATTCATTCATTCGATGTAAATTGTAATATGATGTAATATTATTTTGTGGGGCGCATCCAGGTTGCGGTTGTAGCCACCGTTGTATTATTTCATTTTTACTGTTTTTTGCTCTTAGGATAGACCCAAGGTGGGGTGCATAAACTACTGGGTACTTTGAAGTGTTTAGTGGCCTACTCACGTTGTTGAGGGAGACCGCTTCACTTCGGGTACTTGGCGGGTAGTTTGCCGTACCCGTAGGGGTCTAGGGTGGGGTAATGGTTATTCATCACAACTGTGTAATCCGTCTTTTGTTGCAGGCTCAAAGCAAATGTGGATTGCTAGTATATCCAATAAAGTTCATCTGTGATCTGGAATGCCTATTATTACGTCTGACGAATGTACAATATCTATATATGATAGCTATTAGACGTCACTTATGTTTTACACCCGCGCTAACCCAGCCCCCGCTCTGTCGTTAGTTAAGTAACCTAACGGGTGATGACGGGACCCCGTGGCGAATGCGGATGGCATAAGAGGACGTGGTATTTTCGTTGTTTTCTGCAATGATATGATAAATGATGAGACGCATTATTATAATGCAAAGAAAATAAACCAAAGTTAAGTCGTTGGAACAAATTTAAAAGAAACCACTCGGTTATTTTAAAAGAGCAGAATTTTTAATTGCGGAGCTTTAACCACTCCTTTTAAAAAGTATCAGGTTCCTTCGATTATATCAAGTTCATTACGTTCACGGTTTTGCCAAAACCAGTTGTAGCCCTCCGTCATTTCATATGGATAGTCAATAGTATTCAAGCTGTGTTTGTTGGCCAAAGTCAAGGCACGGTGTTTGGTAGCTATTGAATATTCATATGCAGCATAGATAGATGCGTTGCTTTGGGACAGTCGTACTGCCTTGTTGGCCAATGTCAAGGGTATGTACGGGTGGGTTCAAATTAACCTGGAGAATGATGGGTAGAACTTGACATGTGACTTATGATTTGTTGGCCAAAATCAAGGTCATAAGAGCATGGGGCAAAAATCCACATCGGGGGTTTCTAAAGAAACTAAAACTTGCTAGTGTTGCATACCATTTGGAGTTTGATGAATGTTGGTAGGATTCCTTCAACATTATCATACGATGATATTTGGATCCCGATCCTACTGTGAGTACATGCTACTTATCAGGAGATTCGTCACTTAACGATCAATGCTATAAACCAAGTAGGTGCCTAGAGAGGTGTCAGCGGGGCTACGGCCCCAGAGAAAAGAGGTTCTTTAATTAAGGAACTTCGCGAAAGCGGTGGAAAACCTCCCTCGAAGTATCGACACTGGCCTGGCTGAACGGTTAAGCAAGTATTGTACGGTGAGAATAGTCCTGGCTAATTCTTCTTTTATGGTTTGAGAAAGGATTCGAGAAACAGTGGGAGCCATCCAGTTTAGATAAATTAAAAACCAATCTAGACTTGCAAGAGTATCATGCTAAAGTGTTTTCTTCTCTCTCTTAATTGCAGCGACCTTGTGACCACGACTAGGTTACATCTAAATAACAAATTGACTGAATCTGACTTATATGACTGGCAAAGGTCTGTCCAGATGTCCATTGCCTATGACAAGCTGGACCATCCTATTACTACTCAAGATCCCGCCATCCCAGGTCCAGTTTCCACTATCACGGATATGGATATACGTCAGACAAGGGAAAAGGATAAAGGGAAAGCCAAGTGCCTCGTGTTGGCTTCAGTTGATGGTGTATACCAGAAGCAGCACGAGAAGATGGACTTAGTTTCCATCTTTCTCCATAACAAAGATTTATATGGAGAGCAATCTTATATCACAAGATATGAGACCTCGAACGAATTAATTCAAGCGAGGTTGGCTGTCGGGTCACCTTTAGAGGACAACGTCCTTACAATGACTAGCTATATTGATGAGCTCACGGACCTGAAGACCACGTTGGAGAACGGGTCAGATACTGACTTGATTCTACAGTCTCTGCCTTCTACCCTGAAGGAAACCAGGGAAGTAGAAGGAAAGGGAAGGGCAAAAGTTTTGGGACTCGATGTAGTAAAAGAGGGATGTACCTATTGTTACGGGAATGAACATTGGCAGAAGGATTGCGGGGCTAGCAAAGCCAGTAGCCAGGATTCGAAGCATGTTGTGGCTTCGGCTTCGGATGTGTTTGTAGTAGAGAACTGTATGTCAGTTAACCCTACTTCCTGGGTATTGGATACCGGATCAGGATCTCACATCTGTAATTCATTACAGGCTCTGAGAAACCGTAGGGTTATCAGGATAGGTGATATGACTCTCAGGGTTGCTAACGGAATGAGCATGAACGCTGAATCCGTAGGGGAATATCATCTTGGACTAACAACTGGGCAAATATTGATTCTGCGTAACTGTTTTTATGTACCAGGTGTGACTTGTAATATCATATCTGTATCCTTACTTTCTAAGGAAGGATATGATTTTACTTTTGAAAGCGATGTGGTCCACATCCACCTAAATCAAGTTCTGATTGGGTCAGGTACATTAAAAAACGGGATATACGTATTGAATCTAGCTCAGATTTTCAGTGTCCAGGACACACTTAAAAGAAAGTCTCCGGAATTAAATCAGGCTTTCTTATGGCATTGTAGACTGGGTCACATCAATGAGAGAAGGTTGACTAAGTTACATACAGAAGGATATTTGGATCCGTTCGAATATCAATCATATGCAACTTGTCAATCCTGTCTCAAAGGAAAGATGACAAAGACTCCGTTCACTGGACACGGAGTAAGAGCGAGCGAGCTCTTGGGGCTCGTACACAGTGCTGTGTGCGGTCCAATGTCTACACATGCGCGAAGCGGTTCTTCTTACTTCATTACTTTTACGAATGATTTTTCAAGGTACGAATATGTCTTCTTAATGAAACATAAATCTGAAGCCTTCGAAAAATTCCAGGAATATAAGAATGAAGTAGAAAAATAAACAAGCAAAAGTATCAAGACACTGAGATCGGATCGAGGTGGTGAATACTTGAGTGTCGAGTTCCTGGATTACCTAAAAGAGAATGGAATTCTCTCTCAGCTTACTCCTCTATACACTCCACAACATAACAGTGTATCGAAGAGACGGAGCCGAACCCTATTAGATATGGTACGTTCCATGATGAGTAACGCTGAGTTGCCGCGATCATTCTGGGGATATGCACTAGAATCAGCTGCATACCTTTTGAACCAAGTTCCAAATAAGACTGTGCCTACCATACCATATCAGATATGGTGTGGGAAGAAACCCTATCTTAAGCACATTAAGACATGAGGATGTCCAGCTTTTATAAAGAAGCAGTGATCAGTCAAAAATATTGCATATTTTAGCCGGCAATTTCCTCATCATTTGCATTCATATAGAAGTGTTCGGTATCCGTATTTCACATATTAGCAAATCTATCACAGATTATCAGATTACATGTATTAGACCTTAAAACCGGCATTTCTAAGGAAATTGACTGCATTGCATGGCATCGCAATATTTCTATATGTCGCAACCCGTGTTTCGAAGTCTGTGCAGGAAAAGGAAAGCTTGCTCGAACATTACACCGCTCAAAAGATTCGTCAACCCACTAATTTCAGATCTGGTATCAATCCAAAGGAGCAATCACAAATCAACATATCAGAAGAAGCCCTAAAATACAGTACAAAGAATCACCAAAAGAATCAAGGCCCAAGCCTCCAACATGGCCGCGGATCCGCGGCAGGGGCTTGCTAATGCCGCGGATCCGCGGTTGAACAAGGGAATTACCTCCTCAATTTGGTGCAAAACTCCTGACTCAGGGCCCACTGCTCAGAAATATATCTCAGTTTCCAGAAGACTCCAGGGGTTTCTGCCAGATCAGCAAACAAAGGTTTCCAAGCTTAATTAATCCTAACTTAAACCCTAAGCTAGCTCCTAACAAACTATCTTCTAGAAGACTCAACAAACTTTTGGAGGGAACTACCATTTCAAACCTAAACCTAGGGTTTGGGAGCTCTATAAATAAGACCCTAGGCTCACTTGTAAAATAATCTTAGATCATCAAATCTTGGATCCCCAATCTAGTATCAAACTAGAGCCATTCTATCTCTTTCTTCATCTTCTTCCATAAGTCTAGTGACAAGGCTTGTGTGAAACCCTAACCCTAAATTCCAATCAAAAAGCCAAGATCCCGAGTACCCATCAAGCAAGAAGCCTTGCAACCTTTTATGAGCCGAGCCGATCTTCAACGGAGCAAGTGGTCAAAGTCGATCCGCGACTCACGGAGCCGAGCGACGCCAATTCAACAACTTAGATTCTTCCTCTTGTAGTTCTTGAGCGATTGTAATCAAAGTGTTGATATAAATAAAAGGTGATATTCTTTTATCTTGTTTTCTTTAAATTCTTGCATCATGAATCAATCTAAAATTCTAGTTATAATTCTTGTTGTGATGTTTGAGCAATACTCCGCTCGTCGAGGAGTCGAGACGATTAATAGAATGATGATGTAACATAGCTTTAATCGATTCTTGAGTCCTACGAGTTTTGTAAACCCTAACAAGTTCAAGAAACGACGACCCATTTCGTTTCGATGCTTTCTTGATTGACATCGATCAAAATTGGGGAGTTACGATCGTTTCTTGAATTTGGTAGAGGCTAGAAAAGGAATGATATCGACGAAAGAACAAAGGTTAAAAGATGAAACCCTAGTTTCATCAAGAAAGCCCTAACTCTCGTCGATCATCATCGATCTAGTATCAATCCTTCGAAGGACAAGAACACGTTATCTTTAGATTACATCACGTCTATAGATCCGATCGATTCCTACGAGCCTCTTTTAGATTCTTGACTGTTGATTGGAAATATCATCAATACACCGATTCTTGATTGTTTAACATTTTCTTGATTCTTGAATAAGAATAGTGACACTTGATATGAATCATTCTTGAATCATGTTTTCTTTTATCGTTACTTAACTTTTCAATTCAAACATATCAAAGATATAAATGAATCGTGCAATCCCTGTGGACGATCCGCACTCATTCATGAACTACAATTGACACCGTAGTTTGATTGCGGTCAAAATAATTTTTGGTTGTGATTTCTTTACAATTTTCTACAAACACAACGGAAAATCTACCAATCAAAATGGCGCCGTTGCCGGGGGATCGCGCGCTAATTCGTTTCATATTATAGTTTGAATTGAAAGAATTATTCCATTTTTGTTTTTGAGATCAAAATTCGTGCAAACCCTAAACGATTTGCTGTTGTTCATTGCAAGGAAATCTGGAGCTGTTTGGAAATTGAAGAAAATTTTTGGAATATACCAGAAAACAGAGGGAAGCAACAGGAGCTTCCTAGTGAATTTTGGTGCAGAGATCACACCAGAGGACCGCGTTTCCGCGGCCATTGCCTACCATTTGCGGCGGAACCGCCGCGCATTTGGGGGTTCTCTGCAAAAATTTTAGTGCAGGTAATTCCTTGCTCTCTCCTCTCTCCTCTTTTAGCTCCAACTAACACTTTTCTGCAGGATTCTTTGCAAATAATCGCAGCGCCGCAAATTGCAAATTAAAAATTGTGCGTGATTTTGATTTCTTGGTTGTTTGCATTCTAATACGGAAATTTAAGGGGCACGGCCAAATCCAAATTAGGTGGGGATTTCATTACCCTTCCTAGGCCCCGAAAATCGCAAAACTTGCATCCGCATTACCCTCATTAACTAAAAGAAATCTAGAGAAGACTCTAAGGACTGTCGCGCTCAATTAGGACAAGAGAAGGCCGTGGGTAATTCATTGCTTATCCGCGTTTTCTTGTGGTGCCTAAGGCGAGTGTGTCTAAGGCTAGTGGTTTTTAATTAGGCCCACTACTTACGTAGTGGAGTACCTTCCCACTTACCTGGCACTTATCCGGCCACAGGGGGACAAAGAGGCAGTGGAGGATTCTATCCTGCGACTTGTCTTTTGGCAGTTAGGAGCGGTCTAGAGCCGGACCTAGGTGACCACTAGATTCTAGGGTTGTGTGCTGCATTTGTTTTGTCGCATCATTTTTTTTCAAAATCCGACCCTTTTTCAAAAGCAAACAACGCATTCATTTACCCCTAATTATAAGCCAACGCTGCCAGTTGTACTAACCCTTTTTAGTACAAGATAGGCTGGACACGGGATTCTAGTGCCCGTTTAGTCCGCGTACCCCTTATCGACTCCGAAGTCGATATTTCTCCATTTACCTTTTCTTTACCCACTACCACATCCACACCGATGGACCCGAATCCATCAAACTTCTTTAACCCTAATCTGCCGCCGTCCGTTGGTGCGCAGAATCCACCCCGCATTTCTATCCAGGAGAGATGCTATCCACATAGAGGTCCTCTTTCGACCTGCTTATCCACACCACCAGCCAATGGGGATAACTTTGAAATTAAGCCCCAGTATATCAATCTTTTACCCAAATACCACGGACTCGAGACTGAGGACGCTTACGTTTTCATTACCAAATTTGAAAACGTATGCGCAATGATGGGTACGTCACAACTTTCAGTGGATGCGATGCGTCTACGACTTCTTCCATTTACATTGTGCGATATAGCCGAGAAGTGGCTATATAACACTACCGCACACTCTATTACAAATTGGGAAGAATTCGTCGCTGCATTCCTTAAGAAATTTTACCCACACCAAAAGACAGCTCGAATCCGTAGCGAACTGAACCAATTTGCCCAGCTCCCTGCTGAACCATTCTCTAAATACTTTGAACGTTTCAAGGATCTATTGGTTCAATGTCCTCATCACGGCATCCCGAGATGGGAGCTTTGCCGAATCATATATGAGGGCAGTAACCCTAACACTAAACAGAACCTTGAAAATATGTGTCAAGGTACTTTTATGACTAAGGATGATGGGGAAGCTTGGAGGTACTTAGAAGAGTTCGCTGAAAAATCACTACAGTGGGAGAGTGGAACCCAACCATTGAATAGGGGTGGCGTACACCAAATAGATGTGTCCATAGGTGTTCGAGCTGAAATGGCAGCAATGCAAAAGAAGCTCGACGCTATGGAACACAAATTTGCAGCAGCCTCCCTAAACCCAGTGTCACTCCCCAAAACTGTTTGTGGGTGCTGTTCTGATCCGTCTTATTTAACGGAAGAATGTCCATTAAACTCTGCGTTTCAAGGTCACGAGCATTCTAATGCCGCATTTCAACGACCTAGAAACGATCCATATTCTTCCACGTACAATCAGGGTTGGAGGAATCACCCGAATTTTGCTTGGAACCAAAACCAATCTCAAAACACGGTTCCAAACACGAATAATTTTCAAAGGGCTCTTCCTCCACCACAACAGCAACCCCTTCAACTCACTCAGCACCCCTACCAGTCACAAAATTTCCAAAACCAGGGAAACACTCCTGCACAGTCTAATCCTATGCAGTCCTTTTCTGACAAGTTCTCTCAATTCACTCAAACCATGAAATCACTTTTGTCAAATTTCATAGAGGTTTCGGCTGAGGTTAGATATTCCGTCGGTGAGATAAAGAAAAACTCAGCGTCCCAAGCTGAGAGTATCAGAACGATGGAAGCTGAAATCGCACGACTTAAAGCCGAAATGAGTGCGAGAGAAAAAGGGAAACTTCCCTCTCAACCCCTACAGAATCCTGGGCATTACAATGTAAATGCCGTCACAACGTTGAGATCGGGAAGAGTGCTGAACAATAATGTCGGGGAAGATATTGATAATACTGAAAATCATATCAACACCCCGGCTGAGACCTTTCCACATACTTCTCCTTCTGATCCTTCTTCTTCTACCAAACCACCTTCTAGCGAGCCTATTCTCCATTTCCCTTTAGGCTCGACACCTTCTCCCAACCCTTATAGTTCTCCACAGACGGTCTCCACACCTCTTTTGGGACCGCGTCTACCCCCTCTTCCTTCTCCTGTGATGGACCCTGCGCTTATTGCGAAAGCTCCTTACCCGAACCGGTTAAGGAGTAATAGAACGAGTCCTCATATGGAGAAAATTTTAGAAATGTTCAAACAGGTTAACATCAATATCCCTCTCCTAGATGCGATTCAACAAGTCCCCGCTTATGCGAAAATTCTTAAGGACTTGTGCACTAGGAAGAGGAAGACTCAAGTGCCGAAGAAGGTCTTCATGTCTAATAACATTAGCACTGCTTTTATTCCCCAGCTTCCAAAGAAAAGAAAGGACCCAGGATGTCCTACAATATCGATTTCGATTGGGGGTAAAAACATAAATCGTGCTCTTTTAGACCTTGGCGCAAGTGTTAACCTGCTCCCTTATTCTGTCTATGAGCAATTAGGGATTGGAGAGCTGAAACCTGCTCACTGCACTCTCCAGATGGCAGACCGATCTATCACCAAACCAAGGGGTGAATTAGAGGATGTGTTGATAAAGGTCGGGGAATTTGTTTTCCCTGTAGACTTCATTGTGCTCGACACACATCCTGTAGCAAACCCCCGGGGCCAAATTCCGGTGATTTTGGGTCGTCCTTTCCTTGCCACTTCCAACGCTGTTATAAACTGTAGAAATGGTTCAATGAATTTATCATTTGGAAATATGACCATTGAACTAAACATCTATAAAGTTGGAAGTCAGCCATCAGAACCCTCTGCTCATATTTTAGATGTGTGCTCTGTCCATGAGATCGCTCCCGATAGTTGTGGAGCTGAGGAACTTTGCTTTACTGATCTCGATGACATTACCACATCTCTGTTTGACTTTGCACAAGATCTTAGTGAGGACACTTTACCTACACTTGAGTCCTGCACTTCTGACTTTTCTCCACCCGAGTCTGTATCTTTCACAGGCTTTGAGCTTCTTTGTAGATCCAAAAATCACTCAATGATCCCTCCTTCTATCATTTCTCCACCTGAGTTAGATCTCAAAATTTTACCTTCTCACCTGAAATATGCATATCTAGGTGAGAATCAGTCTTTACCGGTTATCATATCTGCTTCTCTTGCATCAGAGCAAGAGAATGCACTTTTATCGGTATTGAGATCTAACAAAGAGGCGTTTGGTTGGAGTATGGCGGACATCAAAGGGATTAGTCCCTTGATAGTTGAACATCATATACATGTGATGGATGATGCCAGACCAACCCGAGAACCACAGAGACGGTTGAATCCCGTCATGAAGGAAGCGGTCATGAAAGAAATCGTCAAATGCTTAGATAATGGTATTATATACCCCATCTCCGATAGCCAGTGGGTGAGTCCTATACATGTCGTTCCTAAGAAATCCGGCATCACTGTGATAACAAATGAGGCGAATGAGTTGATTCAGACACGCGCCCAAACTGGGTGGCGTGTATGTATCGATTATAGAAAACTCAATGCTGCCACGAGGAAAGATCATTTTCCTCTACCATTTATTGATCAGATGCTGGAACGCTTAGCGGGACGAGAGTACTATTGTTTTATGGACGGATACTCAGGCTATAATCAGGTCCCCATAGCCAAAAAGGATCAAGATAAAACCACTTTTACTTGTCCTTTTGGTACCTTTGCTTATAGTCGCATGCCTTTCGGGTTATGCAATGCTCCCGCTACCTTTCAGCGGTGTATGATGGGGATATTCTCTGATATGGTAGAGAATTTTTTGGAGATCTTTATGGACGATTTCTCGATTTTTGGAGACTCTTTTTCCGATTGCCTAGCGAATCTTGACGCTGTTCTTACTCGTTGCAAAGAGAAGAACTTGACATTAAACTGGGAAAAATGCCATTTTATGGTCCAAGAAGGAATAGTCCTTGAACATGTCATTTCACAGAAAGGCATTGAGGTCGACAGAGCTAAAGTAGATGTCATTCAAAACCTCCCTCATCCCAAAAGCGTCAAAGATATTCGCTCTTTCCTTGGCCATGCGGGCTTTTATAGGAGATTCATTAAGGATTTTAGCAAAATTGCTAGACCTTTAACACTTCTCCTGGCCAAGGATACGACCTTCCATTTTGACTCGGATTGCGAGACAGCTTTCGACTCACTTAAACACTCACTCACTTCAGCCCCCGTTTTATCGTCACCAAATTAGGACTACCCCTTTGAGCTGATGTGTGACGCATCTGATTTTGCAGTAGGTGCAGTCTTAGGACAGCACATCGAAAAGATGCCACACGTGATATACTATGCAAGTAAGACCCTGAATAATGCGCAAATCAATTATACAACCACAGAGAAAGAACTTTTAGCGGTTGTATTTGCTTTAGAAAAATTCAGGCCTTACTTAATTGGCTCACCTATAGTTGTGTATACTGACCATTCCGCTTTAAAACATCTTCTGGCGAAGAAAGATGCAAAAGGTCGACTAATACGTTGGATCCTACTGTTACAAGAATTTGATCTTGTTATCAAAGATAAGAAAGGATGTGAAAACGTAGTAGCTGACCATCTTTCACGCATCATTTCTTCCCCTGTGACCCTGCCGATCAATGATTCATTCCCTGATGAACAACTCTTGAGCATATCCGCTGAACCATGGTTCAGGGATATTGTGAATTATCATGCCACGGGACTTATACCGAGCGATTGGTCAAAACAGGACAAATACCGTTTTCTATCCCAAGTAAAAAACTTTTACTGGGACGAGCCCTATTTGTTTAAATATTGTCCTGATCAGATCATTCGCCGGTGTGTCCCAAATGAAGAGTTCAAGAGTGTTCTTTCTTTTTGTCATGATCAGGCCTGTGGGGGTCACTTTGGTCCTAGAAAGACAGCGGAAAAGGTTTTGCAATGTGGATTTTATTGGCCGACCTTATTCAAGGACGCATTTGAGTATTGCAAAACCTGTACACAATGTCAGTATACGGGTAGAATATCCCAGAGGAATGAAATGCCTCAGCAACCCATCTTGGTTGTTGAAATATTTGATGTTTGGGGCATTGATTTTATGGGTCCTTTTCCCAACTCCTTTGGGAATTTGTACATATTGCTGGCGGTTGATTATGTCTCCAAGTGGGTAGAAGTCATTCCATGTCGCACTAATGACAAGAAAGTTGTCATTAAGTTCTTGAAAGAGAATATCTTTTCGCGATTTGGACACCTACGCGCTATCATTAGCGATAATAGGACACATTTCTGCAACAGATCTTTCGAGACTTTGATGCGAAAATACTCAATCAACCACCGACTTTCTACACCCTATCACCCCCAAACAAGCGGGCAGGCTGAAATCTCAAACAAACAAATCAAACTTATCCTGGAGAAAACTGTTGCTAAAAATAGAAAAGACTGGTCGACCAAATTGACGGATGCTCTTTGGGCATTCAGGACTGCATATAAGACCGACCTAGGAATGTCTCCATATAGGATAGTGTTTGGAAAAGCATGTCATTTACCTGTCGAGATAGAGCATAAAGCATTATGGGCTATAAAGGAAATAAATTTTGATCTGAACCTTGCTTGCAACTTTCGGAAGCTGCAACTTAACGAGCTAAGCGAACTCCGCGATGAAGCTTATGATAATGCCGTAATCACAAAGAATAGGACTAAGGTTTTTCACGATAAAAGCATTTTAAGGAAAACATTTTTACCTGGTCAACAAGTCCTTCTTTATGATTCACGATTACACCTTCACGCGGGTAAGCTCCGATCTCGATGGAAGGGACCTTTTGTTGTGCGGTCTGTATACCCGCATGGGGCGGTAGAAGTTAAAAATGTTTAAAACGGCACTGTTTTCAAAGTAAATGGACATAGATTAAAGCCGTATTTTTCCACTGACCCCACGGAGGAGCTCTTGTTCTTACAAGAGCCAGTTTATTTAGATTAAAATTCCTCCGTCTCACCTTCATATCCTGTATATCATTGCATATTTTTTTTTGAATGAAGGTGAGTGAAAGATAAGTTTGGGGGAAGTTCTTCACTTATATATTTTGCCCCCACTAATAATCCCCCCAGGCTTACAGTTTTGTAGGTATAGCGATTGGCAACAGTGAGGACACTGTTGAAAACAAGTTTGGGGGAGGTTTGTGCTTATTTTCGCATCATTTGCATATCATCTGCATAAGCACAAAACATTTTTTTAAAAATCTATAAAAATTGAAAAATTTTCAAAACCCATAAAAATTTTAAAAAATTTCAAATATAAAAATAATTTTAATATTTACACTTTTTTGTATATAAATAAGGTAATGAAAGTTTAGATAGTGAAAAATTACATCCATGAGATTAGAAAATTTTTAGAAAACTAAGAAAATTAGAAGTTTTCTTATACGAACTAGTAATAAGTAGTTATGAGCCGTTGTCCCAAAGGTTAGTAAGATGAAAGACGTCACTAATCTGAGGATAAAAATAAGTCTGAAAAATAGTTTCTATTCTGGAAGCCAAACATTTTGAACGTTGCTACCCTGCTATTCGCACTTACACACGTCTTGAAGCCTGGGATAGTAGAGGATACCTTGAAATGCTCTTGTCTTAAAGCCAATGTATGAAGGAAATAAAAAGAAAAAAGTGAATAAAAAAATATAAAGTGGTGAGAAAAATGGACACTGGTTTTGTTATCACCGAGGGCAATAAAAATGTATAGCGAGGGTGCTTCTTCACCTAGTGCCCTAAGGCCAACTGGTCTGGGAGTCACTGCTATGCCTGAGGTGGTGCAAGACGAGGAAAATACACCAAGTAAGCAAGCACAGGAGTAATCGGTCGGTTAGTACCTCAAGAAGTATTAACGGTCGCATGAAAGTGTGTGAGCAATCTCATCTAAATATTCATTAATTAAAAAGTACTGAGGCTGATGGGCAAGAGTATGATAGCTTGAATTGAATTCTCCGGGTGTAGGGATGTCCTTTACACACACGCAGGGTTATATGATCGATGTTTGGAAGAAAGATAGGAATGAAGAATAAGACGATGTTTTATTGAGGGAGGACGTGATTTCTAACATCTTTTCATGACCATTAAGATAGGGCTCATGACAACCGAAAAGCTAGCTTAGTTGGAAACCCTAATTTTCAAAGCTTTTCTTTTACGATTCTCTTCTTTAAATGTAATATTCATGATCTTGCTTTTATTATTGGATTTTGTGGGTGCAATCCGCTGAAAACCCTCAGGAGACAACACTCCTCCTACTAGGGACACCTAGAGGTTTAAAGGCTTGTTGCACGTGCTCAGTGCAATCATGTTGCCTACGAAAGTGTGCTAGTTAGTTTTTCTCTTTCTTTATTTTCTCCTTCTCTTTTTAATAAAACATTCGCTCGAGACGATCGAAATTAAGTTTGGGGATATTTGATCAGTCGAAAATATTGCATATTTTAGCCGGCAATTTCCTCATCATTTGCATTCATATAGAAGTGTTCGGTATCCGTATTTCACATATTAGCAAATCTATCACAGATTATCAGATTACATGTATTAGACCTTAAAACCGGCATTTCTAAGGAAATTGACTTCATTGCATGGCATCGCAATATTTCTATATGTCGCAACCCGTGTTTCGAAGTCTGTGCAGGAAAAGGAAAGCTTGCTCGAACATTACACCGCTCAAAAGATTCGTCAACCCACTAATTTCAGATCTGGTATCAATCCAAAGGAGCAATCACAAATCAACATATCAGAAGAAGCCCTAAAATACAGTACAAAGCATCACCAAAAGATTCAAGGCCCAAGCCTCCAACATGGCCGCGGATCCGTGGCAGGGGCTTGCTAATGCCGCGGATCCGCGGTTGAACAAGGGAATTACCTCCTCAATTTTGGTGCAAAACTCCTGACTCAGGGCCCACTGCTCAGAAATATATCTCAGTTTCCAGAAGACTCCAGGGGTTTCTGCCAGATCAGCAAACAAGGGTTTCCAAGCTTAATTAATCCTAGCTTAAACCCTAAGCTAGCTCCTAACAAACTATCTTCTAGAAGACTCAACAAACTTTTGGAGGGAACTACCATTTCAAACCTAAACCTAGGGTTTGGGAGCTCTATAAATAAGACCCTAGGCTCACTTGTAAAATAATCTTAGATCATCAAATCTTGGATCCCCAATCTAGTATCAAACTAGAGCCATTCTATCTCTTTCTTCATCTTCTTCCACAAGTCTAGTGACAAGGCTTGTGTGAAACCCTAACCCTAAATTCCAATCAAAAAGCCAAGATCCCGAGTACCCATCAAGCAAGAAGCCTTGCAACCTTTTATGAGCCGAGCCGATCTTCAACGGAGCAAGTGGTCAAAGTCGATCCGCGACTCACGGAGCCGAGCGACGCCAATTCAACAACTTAGATTCTTCCTCTTGTAGTTCTTGAGCGATTGTAATCAAAGTGTTGATATAAATAAAAGGTGATATTCTTTTATCTTGTTTTCTTTAAATTCTTGCATCATGAATCAATCTAAAATTCTAGTTATAATTCTTGTTGTGATGTTTGAGTAATACTCCGCTCGTCGAGGAGTCGAGACGATTAATAGAATGATGATGTAACATAGCTTTAATCGATTCTTGAGTCCTACGAGTTTTGTAAACCATAGCAAGTTCAAGAAACGACGACCCATTTCGTTTCGATGCTTTCTTGATTGACATCGATCGAAATTGGGGAGTTACGATCGTTTCTTGAATTTGGTAGAGGCTAGAAAAGGAATGATATCGACGAAAGAATAAGGGTTAAAAGATGAAACCCTAGTTTCATCAAGAAAGCCCTAACTCTCGTCGATCATCATCGATCTAGTATCAATCCTTCGAAGGACAAGAACACGTTATCTTTAGATTACATCACGTCTATAGATCCGATCGATTTCTACGAGCCTCTTTTAGATTCTTGACTGTTGATTGGAAATATCATCAATACACCGATTCTTGATTGTTTAACACTTTCTTGATTCTTGAATAAGAATAGTGACACTTGATATGAATCATTCTTGAATCATGTTTTCTTTTATCGTTACTTAACTTTTCAATTCAAACATATCAAAGATATAAATGAATCGTGCAATCCCTATGGACGATCCGCACTCATTCATGAACTACAATTGACACCGTAGTTTGATTGCGGTCAAAATAATTTTTGGTTGTGATTTCTTTACAATTTTCTACAAACACAACGGAAAATCTACCAATCAAGCAGCATACGGACAAGCTCGAGGCACGCTCAGTAAAGTGCAAGTTTGTAGGATATCCAAAGAACTCCAAGGGATATTATTTCTATTACGCAGAGGAACAAAAGGTTTTTGTTTCTCGTCATACCTGCTTCTTGGAAACTAAGTTTTTAGAAAATCAGATAAGTGGGAGCGCAATAGAACTGGAAGAAATTCCAGTACCGCAAGCAATTACTGAAACCTTGGTAGAACAAGAAGGTTCAGGCGAACCGGACATCCCAACGCCTATCCGCAGAAGTATTAGGCAGTCTCATCTGCCCGAGAGATACTACGGTTTTCTCCTAGACGAGGATCGAGAAGATTGCATCATTGACAATGATGACCCTACTAGCTTCCAGCAAGCCATTCAGAGCGGTGACTCGGCAAAATGGCTGGATGCAATGCGGACCGAAATGGAGTCCATGTACACTAACAAAGTATGGACTTTGGACATTGCTCCAGATGGGGTAAAACCCGTAGGATGCAAATGGATCTTCAGAAAGAAGATTGGGGTAGATGGACAGGTTGAAACCTATAAGGCTAAACTTGTTGCAAAGGGTTTCCATTAAAGACCTGGTTTGGACTATGACGAAACCTTTTCTCCAGTGGCTATACTCAAATCCATTCGGGCCCTTCTTGCTATTGCTGCCTTCTACGATTATGAGATCTGGCAGATGGACATAAATACGGCCTTTTTAAATGGTAATTTGGAAGAGTGCGTCTATATAGATCAGCCAGAGGGATTCATTCAGAGTGAGAGCAGCGGTAAAGTATGCAAGTTGCTTAAGTCCATTTATGGACTAAAGCAAGCATCGTGGAGTTAGAACATCTGTTTTGATGATGCTGTCAAAGAATTCGACTTTATCAAAAATCCAGATGAATCATGCATATACAGAAAGATTGTAGGGAGAGTTGTAGTTTTCCTCGTCTTGTACGTGGATGACATTCTCCTAATAGGAAATGATATTCCTATGTTACAGTCAGTCAAAAGATTCTTGTTAAAGAAATTCTCCATGAAGGACCTGAGTGATGCCACCTACATTCTGGGGATCCAGATCTATCGTGATAGATCAAAAAGGATGTTGGGACTTTCGCAGTCCAGGTACATAGACACCATATTGAAAAGATTCAGTATGAAAGATTCTAAGCGCGGTAACCTACCGGCTTGTCACGGAATCACCCTCTCCAAAGAGATGTCTCCCAAGACTGATTTGGAAAGGGATCGCATGTCGATTATACCCTACGCTTCTGCAGTAGGCTCTATAATGTATGCGATGTTATATACCAGACCAGATGTAGCATACGCATTGAGCGTTGTAAGCCGGTATCAGGCAAACCCAGGGGAGAAGCACTGGACAGCAGTAAAGAACATTCTCAAGTACCTGAAGAGGACTAAGGAGATGTTCTTGGTGTATGGCGGAAAAGACCTCCAGATCGAGGCCTTTACCGACTCCGGCTTCCAGAGTGACAAGGATGACTCCAAGTCCATGTCAGGTTATGTCTTTACCCTCAATGGAGGGACAGTCTGTAACGTTTTGAAAATCGTTTTGGTGAAATTTCGGAAAATCGGTAAAATAAGGGGGTTTTCTGTAAAAAGTCAAAATACAAATATCTTTATTATAAAATTAAATATTCATATTCTATCTATGTAATTGCTATTAGTCGGTGTTTATTGAGCCACTGGTGAAATTTCAAATTTTCTGAAAAAAATTCCGAAATTAATTATTTTAATATTATTTTAAGCCGTCACTAATACATTTAATTAGGAAAAATTACAAATTGGAATGAGTTGAAACAAATTTTGTGCATCATAATACATTAAAAAAAAATTTATCATGTGGTTTTTGAAATAAAATGGTTTACCAAAACTGTTTAGAAAATATCGAAGAAAAAGGCTTTTTTTCGGTGAAATTAGTGTTAATGGAAGTGGGGTACAACATTTATCATTTTTCCCTCACCCAAACTCACCCCTCACACACTCTCTCTCCTCACAAATTCTGGCCGACCAAGAAAAGGGGGGGCTACCTATTTTCCCCTCTTCCAAAGGTCAATGAAAAGAAAAGAAAAGAAATTGGTGTTAAACATTAAAGCATGGGTCTTTATACTTGATGTATGGTTCCTTACTTGGACTTTTCTCTCACCCACACCCAACACCACACTCTCTCTCACCTCCTCACTGCTGCAGAAATTCAGCAGTCCCCCTTCTCTCATTTCCCCATCTCATTTCTTCTCCAAAGTTCACAAAAATTCCATGAAAAATCAAATAAAACCTCACTAATTTCAAAATCCAACCCTTACCCATTTTTCCTTGGCTATACTTGTATGGATATTGGTGAAAAGAAGCAAGTTTGGGAGGCTAGATTCATGTTGGATCTCTTGAAATTGTGAGGTATAATCTTAACCCTTTAGTCAAAATGTTGTCTAATTACTTCAATCTAGCTAACTAGAAGTTTAAATATGGTTTAATTTTAAAGTTTGGTTTTCAAGTGAAAGGTTAATCTAAAGTTAGGGTTTAGAGTATTTGGATTATGGTTGTGTGGAGTAGTGAAGATCTTAAGACATGCAAAACCTAATCTAATTGCCAATATGTAAATTGTTAGATGTAAAATGTCCAAATTAAGCTTTTTTTTGTAAACTAGGTTTTTAGAAATTATTGAAAATGTGAAATTTAAAATCTAGTTAGGGTTTTTATAAATTTATTATGGTTTTAATGAGGAGATCAACATGTTAATGGAATGCTAAAACTAATCTAGTTGCTATTTTACAAATTGTTGCTTTTAAAATGTTAAAATTGGATAATTTGCAAACTAGAATTTTGGATTCAATGAAAATTGATGAGGATAAAATCTATTAATGGTTTATATGACTTAGTTATGATATTTAGTCGATATTATGGTCATTAGATTTGTTAAAACATCAAGTTTCGAATTAAAACGAAAATTTAGTGCTTTCTAGGTTTTCGGAAATAAATCAATTTGATTTATTTTAATGTTTTGATGATTTAAACCCTGTTTTATATTATAATTAGTGAGTTTTGGGAACTACGATTTGTACGTTTGAGTTTTTCTCGATCACTCGGCGTTTGTACGCCAATGTCGAGGGTTTTGGGTTGATTTGAGAGAGAGCAAACCATAGGTTTTGACCTATGTGGGATTCATGTGTCGTTTTGGTCATGAGTCGGGTTTTAATGCGATACGGTGCGTTATGATATGTAGGTACCCCATGTGGACTTCGAGACGACAAGCAAGCTCGTGGCGACGTCGGCACCGGCGAGCGAGGACCAGGTGAGTAGATTTATATCTACGGGGAAAAGTCGGGTGGATGGCGTATAGCACCCCCGCAGTTCGTGGTGATGTATACGAATACGTATACACATATTTATTGATTATACATTGTTTGAGTTTATTGATGATAAATATGGATGGTTTAGTATCGCGAAACCCTAGAGTAGTGGTCGCACCATACATGCACACACTCATCCATACTTGCATACATTCTTCTTCCATTTGTGTTTACGGGAATATATATATAGTTATGTGTTCACATGGGTATGGGACTATGTGTTCACATACGGATTTGAGGATGATACTTGGGATTGAGATGAGTCGATGAGATTTGTGTTGAGGTTGTGATATCGGTGTTATGGCAGGATTCGTACTTGAGGTACGTCCTGGTGTTATAGCGGATCTTGGGACGGCGATACAGGTGAATAGTGTTATAAATAAAATGGTCGACATGTGATCGTGATATGAGACATGATATGCTAGGATATTGATATTAGGCCGTATCGGACGATGTATACCCCTTGATGATGATATGTGCTGACAATATCGGTTTGTACGAGATTGTCGATCAGTAGTCAGTTCATGAGTATATTGAGCATATTAGTATTGTACTAGACATAGGTCAGTACCCTAGACTATGATCTTGGATAAAGAGGATGTTAGTTATATGTATGCCCTAGAGGCCATTACTGTACATTGGATGTATATTATAGTGGATGCTGGGACATATATATAGGGAGGACTTTCTTGCTCGACATGATAGTATGCTATCTGGTTGATCTTTACCTTAACGTGTACACAGATTGTCTCTCTATTACATGTTGGTAAAGCCCTTAGGATGTGTACTTGACTACCTAGACTGTGATGCGGATCATACTAGTGGGGACATGGTAGTCCATAAGTACATCCTTCAAAGTCCCTAGTCGTGGGTGTATCGAGACGGGGCATCGATATACCAGAGTAGACTAGCGTATACCTTCTCGACCCATACAGATGGCGATGGATGATCCCATATCCATTGGTGTTTGACATCAGAGATGATATACGGGTGCTCAGTAGAGACTGGGTACACTGGACGGACTCGCCAAGAACTCCCAGATGGTATTATACCTCACGTCAGATGGCAGTTCTCTGGTGACACTGGTACAGAGTAGTCTGTTGACCCGAGATCGTCATAGAGTCTTGTGTGGTTCCCACTGTGCTTTGATTTCCATCTTACCACGTCCAAGAGGGCGTGCAAAACGGTGGTTTTTGGGTACAGTCCCGAATCACATGGAGACAATGAGCGATAGGAGGGGATTCGTCTCTCCCGGTATAGGGAGTTGATGTTGCGCTGTGTTCGATTGGCTATAACAGGAAATCCCTGGCCAGGGTTGCAGAGATATACTGGTAAGTGTTACCAGTAGTTTCTCGAATTGTTATAGACCTCATATCGACACGACTTATCGAACTATTGGGGTCTGACGTTTACCACCCCTAGGCGAGATATGCGACATATCAGACGAACAGACCGGACTGTACGGTAGTGTTACTGGTTGGATTCACTGGAGTGTGAGCGGGCTTGCTCGTCGATCTTCAGATCGCTCAATACTCGGGTGGCCGTTACGTTTAGCAGACCGCTTGCGGCTTGTGGGTGCTTGATATGATCATCATCTGCTGCCGGCGTATTGACGAGTCTTTAGAGTCCTACACAGAGGTTTCCTGGCTCAAGCGAAACGAAATAGGAGCGCATATGAGATATGTGCGGGACCGAGAATAATGCATGTATGTGATACCGTATTCTATTCTCGCGATGAATGTGTCGAATGGTTGTATGCGATATAACCTAGTTATCGAATCGAAGATTGATTCGATAAATCGATACATTGGATATTAGTCGGTTATATGCGATATGACCGGATCGTTAAATCAAGTGTTGATTTAATGATTTAATGCATAATTATATATTTCATATATTACTTTGCATTAACTAGTATCGGTTCACTTTAAATGGATTTTCTCACTTGGTTTGTGCGCATTGTATATGTGATATACTTTTGTACACAAGATTGTATCATGTTTGATGATGCATGCTAGCTTGGATTTGTGTAAAGATTAAACCATGGTTGTGAGAGTGGTTAGGGTTTTGTTTATTCACTTATTATCTATTTATTTGTTTATATATTCATTTTGGAAATGTTTAAGGATGGTGGCTTATTTTGTTTTTATGTTGAAGCTTCTTGAAGCTTTGATCAAGTCAACCATTCTTATCTCATCCTTAACCCTAACCATTCCAACTAACCTTGGTTCAATCTCTACACTTGACCATGGTTTACATTATGATAAGTTTTCATTTTCTTTTCATTTTTAAATAACTTATCATAATATTATCTTCATCTTCTTCACTTGAAGAAGCTTGACTTCATCAATGGTGGATTGATGAAATGAGTGAGAAATCCAATTCTAAAGTCTACCCACTTCCTATTTCTTCATCCTCTACCTCTTGCCAAGTAGTAGAGTGTGTTTCCTTCACAAGTTTTCTTGACTTGGTGAAGTTGGAGCTTGATCTAGCGATGCTTCGACGTAGATCATCTTCGGCATGGACATCGACGACCTAGCTCGCCTATTCTCCGATGAAGCCGACGCTAGAGCTCGGAATTTGTTTTGGACAGCAAGAGGACTTCATTACGGAGCCGTGGAGGTGGAGGACCGGATCTACAAAGGTTGTATTTCCGTTCTTTTAGTTTAGATGTAAACTAGTTTCTTTTTCGCCTAGATTTCTAGCCAACGATCCGTATTAGGGTTTCTCGGTACCTAGATTTTTTGAAATTGGCATGTTTGATGCCTTGTGAGACCTCTAGAGAGTGCCTAGGAACCCTACAGAGGATACCAAAGGAATAGTGTGAGGAATATAATATTGACCCGTACCCAGATTTGGGGATGCCGTACGATGGATTTACGTACAAACTATATCTTGATGATTGATCCGCACTCTTGACTTGGGATGTCTGATTATAGATATGGTATCGGATATGATATTATTGAGGCGGGATCACCGACTAATATATATACAGGTATGTATATGTATCGACTCAGATGTTAGGCGGTACCTTACCTGTAGTCCAGCTTGTTAGCTTAGCCCTTTAGTTTAGTTTAGTTATTAGATTAGATTAGACTCCTACCTATTTCAAAACTAGCGGATCGTGGGTATTTTAAAAGACAGGTCAAGGGATCTACGGATATTTCAAAAGACGTATCCTTTCTTAAAACTGCCGTAGCCCTATTTTCAAAACCCTACGATTCGTGTTATTTCAAATGGCACCATTGTTTAATATTTAGCTCCCGCTCATTTTGGTTGCTCGCTCCGCATCGCATACTTACATTGTTATTTCATATTACATTGTTGACATTATGCTGTTAGGACACCAGCACCATTACCGATGATGCGTATGTACCACGTACACTTACTTGCCGGCTCACACACATCTTCATCGGTAATTGCCATGTCACGTACACCTTAGAAAATATTATTGCTTAACTTAGCTTGATAGCAAGTAGTTTGACATAATATTAGTGTACTTACCTTATATGCCAGCTTAGATATTGTAGTTATTACTTGTCACTTCATGCATACTGTTATTCATTGTTATGCCGTATTCATGGATTCTTATGCCTATATTCATGGGTTATATACTATTGATGATTTGGATTCGGATTTCTATGAGATTTTCTGGATTTGGAGGAAAACTGCAAAACTTGTATAAGCTTCTTCCCTCTCTTTTAAATAAAAAGTGCGGTTTTCCCATGATGTATGAGTCGTCCACCATGAGTTTGCTGATGGATTTCGAGACCCGATTCGAGGAGTGGAGGAACCGTTTCGGGTACATGGTGGGCCCGGTGCGGTACCCCGGAGCAAGAGGATCTTGTTGTTGACGTTGAGCCTGGCAGGGGAGCACTACCGACCGGTGATTTTACCCGACGCGTCGGATATCCGGAGGATACCGTCGTGGTCTTGAGATGGATGGTAGGGGCCGGTCTAGACTGACGGCGCCCTAGATATTGTGATTGAGATTTTGAGATATTGAGGTACAGAGATTGTGATACAGAGATATCGAGATATTTGGACACTTGTTTTGTGTCGATGCTGGGCACTGTTTTATGCTGATTTCATTTATGGTACCTCATTTTTAAAATACAGAAATCTCACTGATTTATGAAAGCAGTTTTCTTCAGTACATGCATTCTGTTTCATGCATTCATACATCATCCATATGATACATTGCTACCTGAGGCACTGACAGGGGCACATGGGATTACACTCGGGTTAGATATTTACCCTAGCCTTTGTTATAGGCTGCATGTTATATATATAATTGAGGATATATTATGATCATTGACCTAGGTTGCGTTATTTATGCGATTTCTTTCCGTAGATGTTTTTCTATTCACGAGTTGGCAACTCACCCCCGTTGTGCCCCAGTTTCTTGCAGGTTTTGCCGTACAAGTTTCATTACGGCTTTGCTGGCACTGCTTCCCATTTCCGGGTGACTTGCTAGTAGGTGGGTTTACTTGTATCGTACCCCCATTATATATCTTGTATATCATTATTCTGTTGTATCTAGAAGTTCCATCAACCAAACATGTATTTATTTTGAGATAGAGACCAGTGATGTTATTCCTTCGACCTTAGAGTCGTGCGTTATATTTCTGTAGTTTTCTTGTGGTTTTGAGTTTCCTTTTGAATTTTGATCCTCGTCGTTGGCATTGTATATTATATTGCTTGTGTGGTTGTGACCGTCGATTGACGAAGAGCTAGCTCCCGCTTGGGGATGCCTTTTTATTGATTTCGTATACTATTCATGTTGTATCCCATTTGGGGGCCAGTATTTACAAAGGAGACTCTGCCGAAATTTTCAGGAAATTTTTGATGTTTTTAAAAACCGCATATTTCGGCTTATGCTATTGAAACTACTTGCTTTAAGTTGGTTTTTCCTGCACTCTACATCTTTTCTTGGTTTGGATTTCTGGGTTTTCGGTTTACTTAGATTACGTACGCCTCGAGACGTTCGTAGTTTAAGTACCGGTCATGTTCCGTACTTTCGGGTCGTGACACAGTCTGTTGGAAGAGTACCAAGCAGGAGACCGTTGCTGACTTAACAATAGAAGCGGAGTACATAGCTGCTTGCGATGCCGCAAAAGAAGCTGTCTGGATGAAGAAGTTCCTCAAAGAACTTCAGGTGGTTCCTACCAGTGTTGGTCCAAACCTCTGTATTGCAACAACAACGGCGCTATAGCTTTAGCGAAGGAACCCAGGTCCCATCAGAAGTGCAGACACATCTTAAGGAGGTATCACCTGATCAGGGAGATCGTAGATCGCCGGGAGATCGAGATGAAAAGAGTAGAGACGAAGAATAACATTGCTGATCCATTCACAATGGCCATTCCTCAGACGCAGTTCGAGAGGCTATTCGAGATAATAGGTCTTCGATATGCCAGCTCATGGCCCTAGTGCAAGTGGGAGAAAGTTAGTGTATATGCCCTAGGGGCCATTATTGTATCATACTAGGTTGTATATTAAATAATGGAAGCTTGGGATATTCATAGTTATACAACAGTCTTGCTAAAAATGGTAGTATGCTACTTGGTTTGTGTCTACTTTAATGTGTGTATATGTTCCTTATAACGTATCACTTATACATATTAGTATAGCCCATAGGATCTTTGCTTGATTACCAGCGTTGTGATGGCAGTCACACTAGTGGGGGCTGGGTAATCTATAAGCAACATCCTATACTTGTCCCTAGTCGTAGGATTATCGAGACAGGGCATCGATACTCCGGAGTAGACTAGTATCTACGCTTCTCATCCCAGTTGGGGAGATGGTCTGTCCCACAGCCATCAGTACGTCATACTGGAGATAGTATACAGGTGCTCGTTGGGTTACGGGTACACCGGACAGGACTCGCAGGAGAACTGACTGGATGGTATTATACCTAACGTCAGATAGCAGTTCTCAGGTGACATGTGTGCAGATAGTATGTTGACTTAAGGTCGTCATTTGTCTCGTGTGAATTCCCACTGTGCTTTGATTACTACCCTACCACGGCTCAAAGGAGTCGTGCAAGCAGGTTTTAGTTGGGTACAGTCCCAAGCCACATGACGGCAGTGAGCGACTGTTAGGGATTCGTCTCTCCCGGTATAGGGAGTTGATATCGCACTGTGATCGGTTGGTCATTACCATAAGTCCCTGGCCAGGGCTGATTGAGAATTACTGGTGGACTGATCAGTAGATTCTCGGATGGTCTTGAGCCATACCGGCACGACTTGTACGGTTATTAGGGGTCTGACGCTTACCACCTCCCTAGACCATACATACGATACTCTTAGACGAACAGACCGGACTGCGCGGATATTGTCACGGACAGGCTCAGTAGGAGTTCGGATGGGTTTCCTCATCGGCCTTCTTATCAACATCTACCTGGGGACCGTTACGTACAGCTAGTGCCGCTTGCGGTCTGTGGTTAAACCCACTGCCAGCGTAGTGTCGAGTCTTTAGAGTCCCACACAGAGAGTTTCCCTGCTCCAGGCGAAACAATATAGAGGTCGTATGGTTTTACGACAAGGGTTCGGACGCATACGCGTTTAAACGCACGTACGACGTTCGGACAGTTTTTACTAGCCGGCTTTGGTTTAAGCCAGATTCTAGTATCGGGTTATTGGATTTATACAGTCTAAAGTTTTTCCGTGTTTTCACAGATAGGAGGGGCATTCTCGTAATTTGACGGGAAGCTTCTAGAAGAGTGATGACTTGACGGTTTAGGTGGCATAAGCAATTAATGATCTAGTGACTCATTTAGATGAATCATTCAAGTGAGTTAATGAAGCATTTATTGCTTAATGATTCACTTGATGATTCATTGCATATATTTAATAAAGCATGATGATAATGCATTTGATTTATTCATTTGATAATTTCTTATGCTTCATAATATATTAAAAGTGAGAAGCTTTTTCATTGATAACTAATGCTCACCTTCTCTCTCCTCAAGCTCTCTTTTGAAACCCTAATCCTCCCCTCTCATGTGTTGAGATCAAGAATTAGATAGACTAATTAATCCATAACCTCACTCTATATCACCTAGGTCACTTTGATTAGCAACTAAAGAAACCTAGTTATCTCAAGTAAGAGATCAAGCTTGGAGTAGGAGCTCTCGGGTGGATCGTCTTTGACTCGAGGAGGCCGTTGAGGTGCCGACGTTCCAAGGAGCCTACGAGAAGTGGAGGACAGCGATGAAGACCCGAAGGACAAGTAACGTGAGGTATAACTTCGAATCCGAGTAGTTAAACCTCTCGTAGTATGCTAGTAACGGTTTAGATACGATTCATGCGCTCAAGTCCGTGTTACGAAGCTTTGATAATTGTTTTTATATATTCCGCCTCCCCGCAAGTTCGTGGGGTGCGTGACATGGACTTACACTATCCGCTTTGGGATGGCCACTTCAGGTATCGCGGGCTTCTTCACAGGCCCACTTGAGTTTTGGCCCGGTCTGTTGAAAACTGAGGCACTGGACTTGGGCGACCCATTGAGAGGGGCCGCGGTAGTTGTAAACCGATCAAAGACCAACTTTTTTGGAGCTTCTTGCGATGGCAATAGGGTGTTGAGGCTCATTGGTGAGAGCATGGTCCCAAAGAATAACCCTTTGGTGGCTTGCATCACCTGGTCCACCGGCATCGTAAAAAGGGAGGCCGCTTGAGGCCCGTAGGTCACTCCTCCGGTGAGGACGAAGTTGTAGTTGTTGCAATTAGTGCAGTTTGAAGCCATTGATCTTCTGTTTTTATGCACGGAGCAAGATACCAAATCTTAGTACTTCACATCCAAAGGCAACCATGTCAAACCGCGACTTGTTCGCGAAAAACGACACACAAAGTGTGGAGTGGAAAGAGGAAAAAGTCCCACCGGGCGTGCCAGAATCTGTTCTCCGCCGAAAATCAGGAAGACAAACATCTTGCCTGAATTTGGGGGCAGATGCTATTTGGTTTTATCCGTCCACCTGTCCGAAGATGCCAAGTTGATTTATGGCACCGTATATCATAGGTTTGGACAGATGCGACCGTTGTAGCAGACTTCGTCAGATTCTCCCTCGTTTACGAGGGGTTTTTGATTGTGGGGACGCTCTTCCCTGAAGGCGCAAGCCCCTACACTTAATTACGCTACCACATCGCGGTAACCACTTTCTCCTTCTCTAGATGGTCACTTCATGTCGTATGTTTTGTTTTATTTTTGGTTTCCCGTGGATTGTATACGGAGACTAATTTATGTTGTCTCCCGTAGGGCGTGGATTTGTCCAAATCCGTATTTTCTTAGATTTGGGTTTGGGTTGGGTTTAAGGATCGTTAATCTCATTTGAGACTAAGATGAACGTAAATGTTTGTTAATGATACATTCATCTAATTTTAAACTAAGATCAACTTAATCATTTGTTAAGGATACGTTAGTCTAATTTTAGACTAAGATCTACTTAACAGGATCATTTAGATCCAACAAAAGAGCATTTGAGCTCTATTGTTTTAGTTTAGAGACTTTGCGGTCCATAAGTTTAAGTACATCATAGTCCGTGGAGTTTAGAGACATCATAGTCTATAAAGTTTAAAGACATCATAGTCTATGAGTTTAAGGACCTCACGGTCCATGGTAGTTTAGAGACATCATAGTCTGTAGTGTTTAAGGACATCATAGTCCATGAGTTTAAGAACCCCACAATCCGTGGAATGTCTGGTTGTCGGGACCCATCACCTCTCTGAAGACATTGAAGGATTACAACAACATATATCAGAGGTATGAAGAGATGTACCATTGAACCAATGTTGGTTGAAGGATCAGTAGTTGGATTGATTTAAGGATCGTTAATCTCGTTTGAGATTAAGATCAACTTAAATGGTTGTTAAGGATACGTTAGTCTAATTTTAGACTAAGATCTACTTAACAGGATTTTAGGATCATTTAGATCCAGCGAAAGAGCATTTGGGCTCTATCGTTTTAGTTTAAGGACGTTACAGTCCATAAGTTTAAGGACATCATAATCCGTGGAGTTTAAGGACATCATAGTCCATAGTTTAAAGATGTCATAGTCTGTAAAGTTTAAAGACATCATAGTCTATGAGTTTAAGAACCCCACAATCTGTGGTAGTTTAGAGACATCATAGTCTGTAAAGTTTAAGGACATCATAGTCCATGAGTTTAAGGACCCCACAGTCCGTGAAATGTCTGGTTATCGGGACCCGTCATCTCTCTGAAGACGTTGAAGGATTACAACGACAAATATCAGAGGAGTGAAGAGATGTACCCTTGAACCAATATTGGTTGGGAGATCCGTAGTCTAATTTGGAACTAAGATCAAAGATTTGTGAGCATATGGGCTCAATTAATCTGAATTAACGATCTGTGGCTAACTTGGGCTCGGCCCATTCAATTAAAATATTGGATATTTAATTAGGCTCAGTCCTTTTTCATTTAACAATGCTGAGCATTGGTTTGGGTTCTGACAATTGTTTTTGTCTTTTATTAAGTGCTGAGTACTCATTATAGCTCTGGGGCTTTTATTTAAAAAACACGTTGTGTTCCCTCAGCGCACACGTAAAGATCACGTGGCGCGCTTGGCGCTGACCACCAGTCAATGAGCGCAGAGCGCTTCTGTTAAGTAACGCACACGTGAGTAACACGTGGCGCGCTTGGCGCTGAGCGCCAGTCAATGAGCGCAGAGCGCCTCTTATGAAATAGCGCACACGTGAGGAGCACGTGGCGCGCTTGGCGCTGAGCGCCAGTCAATAAGCGCAGAGCGCTTCTTGTGAAATAGCACACACGTGAGGAGCATGTGGCGCGCTTGGCGCTGAGCGCCAGTCAATGAGCGCAGAGTGTTTCTTGTGAAATAGCGCACACGTGAGGAGCACGTGGCGCTCTTTGTAAGTGCACGGCGGCGCCCCGGCCGTCAATCCGACGCCGGAATGCGGAAGCGGTGAATAACTAAAATTTTGCGGACTTTGCAAACCGGCACCACCGCGCACTAAACTCCGGATCGAACCATTAACTAGTCTAAGCTACTAACAAGATGGGTTAGAGATATACCGACGATCCAAGTCCTCCGGTCTTCATCTCCACTCCGATCTCCTCGCGGGATCTCCGTCCGTCTCCTACTCGTCGCCGGAAGTGCACCACGTCGCCTACATCGTTTACGGGCTCCCACCTCAATGCCGAGGCAACTCGGGCACGAAGCCGGCTACTCGACGTGCCTAAGATATGCTGTAGAATGTGTAGTAGAAGAAGTCTCATTTTTGGGGTTGTGGAGTTGCCATTTGTGGAGGAGAAGAGAGCTTGGAGAGAGGTGGGGAAAAATGTGGCATACAAAAGGAATGAGAATAACCATTTTTCCCCCACCAAAAGAAAATGAATCCCATTCCCATAGGAATGGCCGGCCCCCCCCTTTCCATCATATGTGATTGGAGAGAGAGAGAACAAGGTCAAGGGGGTGGGTGGATGAACCATCATACAAGGGAGTGTGAAGTTATGATGTGAAGGAATGATAGCTAGGTAAGTCCAACACTCAAAACAACCACCTCTCATCATGAACAACCATCATCAAAACCATGATGATAAAGAAAGTCAAGCTATCATGAAGCTAGAAGTCAAGGTCAATGAGAGGCTATCATGATACAACAATAAGCAAAGAACCCCTCCACAAACACTTATTTGCAACAATGCAAATAAGCCCTCCTCCACCAATCTTCGGCCAATGAACGGAACAATGGAAAATTGGCCGAAACGGAAAACAAACTGGCAACTCCAAAAACTGTTCCCGTAATAAATTACAGGAAAACCCCGATACTGTGCATACACACCCGCATCTGTATTTCGACCGAAATACGAATGCAATGAGACAAAGTCTACACTGTACTATACTAGGATCCGGCTTATACCAAAGCCGGCTAGTAATATCTGTTCGATCCTGATCCGTGCAATACCGCACGTATCTGATCGAACCCTGCCATATAACCATACGGCCTATAGTACAAACTGTCCGATCCTGATCCGTGCAATACCGCACGTATCTGATCGGACCTTGCCATATCTCCATACGGCCTCTACAACCTTTCGCCCGAAAGCTTGAGTAACTGTAAATGTGGTGGACTCTAAAGACTCGTCAATACTATGGTTGTGGATTTAACCACTAGCACGTCAGAGGTATATGCCAATACGTGACGGGCCACCAGCTATTGACCAAAAGGGACGTCGATGAGGAAGCTCACCCCGACACCCAACTGAGCCTGTCAGTGACAATATCCGTGCAGTCCGGTCCGTTCGTCTATGAGTATCGCATGGCGGGCCTAGGGGGTTGGTAAAAGTCAGACCCCCAAAAGCGGTACAAGTCGTGTCGGAGTGTAGCCCAGAACACCCTGAGATACTACTGGAATACCTACCAGTAAATCTCCTTGCCTTGGCCAAGGACTTTGTGTAATGGCTCTCCTAGACACAGCACGACCTCACCCCCAATACCGGGAGAGACGAACCCCTGAAGATACGCTCACTGCCTCCATGTGGCTCGGGACTGTACCCAACTAAAACCTGTTTGCACGACTCCTTTGAGCCGTGGTAGGGTAGTAATCAAAGTACAGTGGGAACTCACACGAGACAAATGACGATCCCCAGGTCGATGAACTAACCTGCACACATGTCACCAGGGAACTGCCATCTGACGTCTGGTATATGACCAACTAGCATGTTCCCGGCGAGTCCTGTCCGGTGTACTCATAACCCAATGAGCACCTGTATACATCTTAGGTGATCCAACTGACACCAGTGGCTTGTGAGACCGGCCACCGCCCCTCGTCGGGGTCTCGACTGTATACACTAGTCTACTAATGGAGTATCGATGCCCAGTCTCGAAACTCCCACGACTAGGGACCTTTTAAGGATAAGCTTATAGACCTCCAGCTCCCACTTATATGATCGCCCTCATACTGCTGGTGGTCAAGCAAGAATCCTAGGGGCTCTATCAACGTGTAATAGCGACGTGTCATGTCACTTAAAACAGTACACGATGATAAAGGTAAACCAGATAGCGTACTATCATCTCGAGTAAGACTGTCCTACCGGGATAGGTCCTCCCTCAATCATTACAATCACGTACCTGTGACCTAATAATTGACTCTGAGGGCACTATCTCCAACAATCTCCCACTTGCACTCAAGGCTAATTATTGCGATGTCGCATACTCACAGCCCGTGTGATACCGAACATCCAACTCCTCTACTAGTCAGTCTCACAAAGCTCGTTTGCGGAACTATTGCGTTCGAGGAATAGCCTCAGTGAGTGGATCCGCTTAGTTGTTTCTTTCTATGTCTCTCTATATCTCAAGTTCGCGGAGAAACCTATCTCCCGAAATGAGCAATACATGTCTTAGAACGTGTCTGGATGTCTGATGGGACCTAGCTCATAAATGAACTCCAAATCCAAACTTCTTAGACTGTATCGACAACTGAACTTAATCAGTATCCTGCGCGCCATGCCTCCCTCAGTATTGGCTTGGACCACCTGTCCAAAATACTGCCCCTCATCAGAAGGAAAAACTATAACTCTGACAACCTCCTTGTCGTCCATGTCACCTTGGAAGCCTGGAATGACAACTGTCTCCTGAATGAGGCTGTCGTTATCATATCCCTAGAACATTTGCTTATGTTCTAAAACTGCTTCCGACTGTTTCTCCAGGATTGGATCAATGTCAACTTATTGCATCTAGTGCAAGAACAACATCTGGTGTGGTACTTGACATCTCACGATTGACTCAATTGCCTGAGCAAGTGATCTGCCAATCATGCCCGTCCCTCTCCCCTTTAGTCTGTAAGACACCTTTAGAGAGGGTGACTCCATTACCTGTAGGTACACTACCGTGCCAGGAGTCGTCCATCCTAAATACTCTTAGAATGCTGTCAAGTACCCTGATTGGGAAACCACCCAAATCTAGATCTAAAACCATAGATCTAGTAACCAGTATGTCTGATGTAAAATCCAAGTCCCTTGTGGAGAAACCACTGTGTGACGACCAAAGTATAACCGATTGTAGTATAGGAGTTTCCTTTCCTATTCTGTGTATGTCATCCAGATACCAGGACATCACACCCTACTACCTTCTCAACAGATCCATCCCCTATTCTGATGAAGTCAAACCCATGACTTTCATGTCAGAAATAGATGATCTATCTCCGCTACATCTGCTTTAGTCTATAAATAGACATAAGCTGCCTGTCCATCAATGCTTCCGCTGCTCCTACTGACTACGACAACCCTCTGGCAGAGTCATATAGACGTACACTTCTAAAACTAGTTTAGAACAACGCTATACTCATCCTCCCGCCGGGTCTCGCACCCTGGAACAACAGCAATGGTAATTGTGGGTAAACAAGAACTTCCCTGTCACCGTCCTTGAGGCTACCGTAGTACCTCTCGGGTGCCTGAAGTTATCCACCTTATCTGCGGAGTGGCCAATGGAATGTCAATCCAGATTGAATCTTTAGGTTCCTTATCAAATCTTCAGTAATCGTTTGTGGTTCTGGAATCACTTCCAGTTCTACCATACTCCCACTACTGTTTTCTGAAAAAATCCATTTTTAATAAAACTGTGGCGAGTCTAGAACAATATTGCTATTGATCTTCCAGATGGTAGAAAGTCAACCCGCGTCATAGCCTGGGTCAACCCACAAACAGCCATTACAGAAACGTGCCTTGAGTTGTCCAGTGTCTGGTTTTAATCATAAACCGGACAACTCCCCGTACCTTAACATCGTTAAGATATGAACTGTTCTATATCCAATATAGAAACAGAGGCACTGATTTAATTGAACCAGATTCAAATCATGCAGCTGTCCCCAGCGCATGTCAACTAAATGGAAGGAGGCCGATCAGCGTTACTCAATTTAGGAATACTTCCAATTATGAGTAACCTGAAAGAGAAGCAAGATCTCTTTATCATTACTATCAACTGAATACCATACACAAGTATCTACATCTTCGATCTCTTTGAAGAATCCCGATACTTGCTATACCTGGTTCTCTACTCTATTCAAATACCAATAACTTCTCCAAATTCGGACCCTGTGTTTCCACGAAACACTTGTCTAAAAACTAGAGAAGTCATAAGTAAACTGAATGTAGTATGAGGACCAACCCCTCTGTCCTGATGGACCCTGGACAACATACAATCCTTTGTATAAGTCCCTTGAGTCTGATAACTCATTCACTGTGTGTCGTAGGTTGAAAATTGTACTTATGGTTAAGAAGAATTACACCGCTGTTTAATGCTCCTTACCTAACCATCCACTGATATAGGTAAATATCGTAGACATAATTTCAGAAAGGTATATCTCACTCTATGAAAATAGACGTACAGATATATCAATTTGAAATTGGTGCATAACAGCGGATATTCAAAACCAAATATTTGCCGACGGGCAAACAGCCCAGGTGATTTCCTCAAATATCACCGATTACAACGAATCCCGATATAATGAGGATGATCACCCAATTCCCAATAACTTACTCCCACTCATCATCTGTAAAACCATACAGATGTGAGAATCGTACCTGGTAAATACATACCCTGGAGTAAGTATCTAATCGGGAAATCAGTTTTCCTTTAACATTACACAGTGAAACTGAAACATTGAAATGTTCCGATGGGGTATTCTGGTATTCCTAGTAATGCCTCTTCCAGATTCACGACTGTAACCGTATAGTTCTTTGCCACCTCTCCAAATCCCTTCATATGTCTTTAGTCTTTACCTTCTGCACACCCTTTTAGGCCAAATGGTTTTCTTCCTTCCCTACCGTTCGGCACCAGCCTATGGTTTGGAAGAAGACTATCCAATAAGCATAATGGGTGTACTGTCCGCATCCTAGGAACACTCGCAATGAGAGAGGGTGAAGATAAAAGACAACCGAATAAACCTTATTCCTATTTCTCCTGAACCAGAATCCATCCCCGAACTGGAACAAGTTCCATTCGAGTTCGTATATAACCATACGATGGAGTATCCAAATAAACTGTGGATCTTCGTAGTGATACGGAGTGTCCTGGAGAAATACAAAGGTGATTTAGGATTGACGAAGGAATACTTGGCTTGGTCGTGAATATCTGTTGCAATTTACTTTGCCCTCTTACTAATCCCTTGCTTTGTCTGAACTTAATACCTTCTGTATACCATCGTTAGGCTAATTGGTTTTCTTCATTCCCTACCGGTCGGCACCAGCCTAAGGTTTGGAAGAAGACAATCCAATTTGCGTAATAGGTGTACTACCCCTAAACCAAGGAGTACTCGTAACCTGAGAGAGGGTAAAAGGAAAAGACAACTGAATAATCCTATCCGTTTTCTCCAGAACCGGAAACCATCCTCGAATTCCTTCGAGTTCGTATCTAACCATACGATGGTTTTGTCCAATGGAAGTGGACGTTCGTAGTAATACGGGGTGTCCTGGAGAAAAGGGTAAAAGTAGGAGTGGCAATGAGGTCTGCAACTCTGACAATCCAAAAGCCGGTGTTTAAGAAGGTTCGGTCAACTTGGTCACTGAGTTAAAGTCTTAGGGTCGGGTCAATGGTCGCTGCCAAAGAGAGAGAGAAAAGAAACACTCAGCGTGCACTCTAACCTAGATCAGAATGGTTACCAATTTATCTAATCTGGAATCCTCCCACTGTACCTCAAATTCTCCTCCAAACCTAAAAGAAGAATTAGTCGGGGTTACCCGAGGAGTAAACTAACTCATCAGTGGGAATCGGGATCCAACTATCATCGCATGATAACGTGACGGAATCCGCTCACGTCATCACACTCCAGATGGTATGCGCATATCTGGCAAGTTTCAGTTCTTTTGAAACTCCCGATGTGATTTCTGCCCCATGCTCTTATGACCTTGGCGTGAGGTCAAAATATCATAAGTCACATGTCAAGTTCTGCCCATCATTATCCAGGTTAATTTGAATCCACCCGTACATACCCTTGACGTAGGCCAAAATAGTAGTACGACTGTCCCAAACCAACGCATCTATCTATGCAACAGATAAATACCCGGCAGCTACCAAACACTATGCCTTGGCGTGAGGTCAAAATACATAGCTTGAATACTACCGAATATTTAACTGAAATGATGGAGGGCTACGAATGGTTTCTGGCGAAAACCTTTAACGTAATGAACTTGATATCGTCGAAGGAACGGATAGCTTTTAAAAATATAGTGACGAAAACCGTTGCTAAAGAGGTCACTCCCTGTGAAGGGATCTCGGCTCTTTCCCCGTAGAATGGGGTGCAGGATATTCCAAATGAATACCGCGATGCAAAGCAAAAGTAATCGGCTATAGTGAAGTTAATGCCCTGACGCAAACTTTTGTCCAAGGGGTCACTCCCGGTGAAGGGATCTCGGCCCTTGCCTCGTCGACTGAGGAGCAGGATATTCTAAATGAATACCGCGATGCAAAACAAAAGTGAACGTCCTTACAATAACAGCTTTTTGAAAAGTGTTCCAACAACATCAGATTAGGTTTGTTTTTAACTTGCATTGATCCGAATCAATGCAGTCCCATCAATTGATCACACCAAAAAGAACGAAAATATACTGATGTACGTATATGCCATCCGCATTCGCCACTGGGTCCCGTCATTACCCGTTAGGTTAGCTAACTAACGACAGAGCGGGGACTGGACTAGCGCGGATGCAAAACATATACAACATCTACTAATATATATACCAATATATTATATTTCGCTCAAGGCGTGAATAAAATGCAACATCACAGATATGAACAGCATCACAGAAACAATACAGATATCTGGGATCCCCGGGTTTCACAGAGCCACTGCTGAAACCCGACGTTCCCCTGGTCGTGTGGATAGCCTGTGCAATGAAATCCTAGACCCCTACGGGCGCGGCAAGTCACCCGCCAAAACCTGAAGCGAGGCAGCCCCCTTCAGCGCCGTGAATGGACCACCCAGCACTTCACGGAATCCGGCAACTTGGGCACCCCTCCTGGGTCAAACCTGTACCCCCTACGAGTGCGGCGAATAGCCCGCCAATCCTAGAGTGAAGCCCCCTCCGTCCCAATGCCATGAGATGCGGGCTTGCTGCCCTCTAGAACCCGGCTATCCGTGCACCCCTCCGCGGGGTAATCCTAGTACAGAAAGTAAAATATACATACAACGGGTACATCGACCGCAACCAGGTCGTGCCCCAAAATAATAATACAAACAGGCAGTGACGGCAGTCCACATGTCGGACGCTCGCCCCGCAATAACAAATGTACATAATACAACAACAACTGTACTAGCATTGCATCCAGGCTATCCCCCACGACCGATCCGCAACATCACAGCAAATACATAGAACATCAACGTGAAAGTCACGTTCGCAAATCCGTCTAACCGGGCTATAGCAGTTAGATCGGATTTACCGATCGAGTGACATTCACGGTCGCAGATATAATGTAAATACTGTGAAAAATGTGTTTAAAATATCCGACCGATCAAATTATATCAAGTGGGCCCCAAAACAATACTGTAGCAGTTACAGAAAATATGGGCCCAATTTAAATATTCCAGAAACCCAAATTTAAGCCCAGAAGCCCACTGTAAAAAACCCAACCCACTGATCCCTGTAGACTGCGGCGGAAGCGCGGCCAAACATGGGTTTTGGCCGCCCTTCCGCGGTCACGTGAGAGGAACAGTACGTCGAATTTGAACAGTGTTCTTAGAATTTCTAGCACAGTACTTTTATGCAACCTGAAAAATTTTTGGAGACAGAAAAATTTCAACAGAAACTGTCGTGGGTGTATTGGGGTTTTCGGACATTTCGATCGATCGGAACAGAAAAACACATTACACAAAGCTAGACTAAGTTAATGGCGAGGCTCTGATACCACTGTAAGTGCACGGCGGCGCCCCGGCCGTCAATCCGACGCCGGAATGCGGAAGCGGTGAATAACTAAAATTTTGCGGACTTTGCAAACCGGCACCACCGCGCACTAAACTCCGGATCGAACCATTAACTAGTCTAAGCTACTAACAAGATGGGTTAGAGATATACCGACGATCCAAGTCCTCCGGTCTTCATCTCCACTCCGATCTCCTCGCGGGATCTCCGTCCGTCTCCTACTCGTCGCCGGAAGTGCACCACGTCGCCTACATCGTTTACGGGCTCCCACCTCAATGCCGAGGCAACTCGGGCACGAAGCCGGCTACTCGACGTGCCCAAGATATGCTGTAGAATGTGTAGTAGAAGAAGTCTCATTTTTGGGGTTGTGGAGTTGCCATTTGTGGAGGAGAAGAGAGCTTGGAGAGAGGTGGGGAAAAATGTGGCATACAAAAGGAATGAGAATAACCATTTTTCCCCCACCAAAAGAAAATGAATCCCATTCCCATAGGAATGGCCGGCCCCCCCTTTCCATCATATGTGATTGGAGAGAGAGAGAACAAGGTCAAGGGGGTGGGTGGATGAACCATCATACAAGGGAGTGTGAAGTTATGATGTGAAGGAATGATAGCTAGGTAAGTCCAACACTCAAAACAACCACCTCTCATCATGAACAACCATCATCAAAACCATGATGATAAAGAAAGTCAAGCTATCATGAAGCTAGAAGTCAAGGTCAATGAGAGGCTATCATGATACAACAATAAGCAAAGAACCCCTCCACAAACACTTATTTGCAACAATGCAAATAAGCCCTCCTCCACCAATCTTCGGCCAATGAACGGAACAATGGAAAATTGGCCGAAACGGAAAACAAACTGGCAACTCCAAAAACTGTTCCCGTAATAAATTACAGGAAAACCCCGATACTGTGCATACACACCCGCATCTGTATTTCGACCGAAATACGAATGCAATGAGACAAAGTCTACACTGTACTATACTAGGATCCGGCTTATACCAAAGCCGGCTAGTAATATCTGTTCGATCCTGATCCGTGCAATACCGCACGTATCTGATCGAACCCTGCCATATAACCATACGGCCTATAGTACAAACTGTCCGATCCTGATCCGTGCAATACCGCACGTATCTGATCGGACCTTGCCATATCTCCATACGGCCTCTACAACCTTTCGCCCGAAAGCTTGAGTAACTGTAAATGTTGTGGACTCTAAAGACTCGTCAATACTATGGTTGTGGATTTAACCACTAGCACGTCAGAGGTATATGCCAATACGTGACGGGCCACCAGCTATTGACCAAAAGGGACGTCGATGAGGAAGCTCACCCCGACACCCAACTGAGCCTGTCAGTGACAATATCCGTGCAGTCCGGTCCGTTCGTCTATGAGTATCGCATGGCGGGCCTAGGGGGTTGGTAAAAGTCAGACCCCCAAAAGCGGTACAAGTCGTGTCGGAGTGTAGCCCAGAACACCCTGAGATACTACTGGAATACCTACCAGTAAATCTCCTTGCCTTGGCCAAGGACTTTGTGTAATGGCTCTCCTAGACACAGCACGACCTCACCCCCAATACCGGGAGAGACGAACCCCTGAAGATACGCTCACTGCCTCCATGTGGCTCGGGACTGTACCCAACTAAAACCTGTTTACACGACTCCTTTGAGCCGTGGTAGGGTAGTAATCAAAGTACAGTGGGAACTCACACGAGACAAATGACGATCCCCAGGTCGATGAACTAACCTGCACACATGTCACCAGGGAACTGCCATCTGACGTCTGGTATATGACCAACTAGCATGTTCCCGGCGAGTCCTGTCCGGTGTACTCATAACCCAATGAGCACCTGTATACATCTTAGGTGATCCAACTGACACCAGTGGCTTGTGAGACCGGCCACCGCCCCTCGTCGGGGTCTCGACTGTATACACTAGTCTACTAATGGAGTATCGATGCCCAGTCTCGAAACTCCCACGACTAGGGACCTTTTAAGGATAAGCTTATAGACCTCCAGCTCCCACTTATATGATCGCCCTCATACTGCTGGTGGTCAAGCAAGAATCCTAGGGGCTCTATCAACGTGTAATAGCGACGTGTCATGTCACTTAAAACAGTACACGATGATAAAGGTAAACCAGATAGCGTACTATCATCTCGAGTAAGACTGTCCTACCGGGATAGGTCCTCCCTCAATCATTACAATCACGTACCTGTGACCTAATAATTGACTCTGAGGGCACTATCTCCAACACTCTTGGCGCTGTGCACCAGACTTGGAGCGCTGAGGTGCTTCTTTAAATTTGGAGCGCTAAGGTTCTACAGCGCTGTGCACTAGATTTGGAGCACTGAAACGCTTCGTTTAATTGGAGCGCTAAGGCTCTTTTTAGGCAACTCTGCTATCTGAGAATTAAATTCTCTCTTATAAGAGACTTTGTCTCATGGATCTAAAAACAAAGTTCTTATTTTATAGGAGATATCTCTTATGTTTTTGGTGAAAGTCTTTGCCTTTATGGATCTGTGATCCTAAGAGAATTGAATTATTCTCCCCCCCTTTTATAATGAGATGTTATGATCTCTTTGTGAAAGACATTTTCCTTATAGATCTATGATCTAGCATAAGAACTAAGTTCTTTTTCTGATGAGATGCTTTGATCTCTTTACTTTACCTTGAAGAAATTCTTCTTCTGCCGAGAGCTTGCTCTTCTCTTTGAACTTTCTCAAAGTTTATGGGGGGGAGGGGAGGGTTCTCTCTATGAGACTTGAAGTCTTCGGTCCTTTATATAGTAGAGGCTGATTTGTTGAATCAGTTGAAGAGATCTTTTCTCTAATTGATTTGGGGATGTTTCCTACCGTTGGATCATTGATCCTAGGACTTTTGTTTCATAGAAGGCAATCTTCTTGTTTTTAACAAGATTGGGAAATCTTTTTCCATACAGAATTTATTCTGTATTTTGGTGATTTTTAATCACCATTGGATCATTGATCCAACGGTGCTCTGATTTTCAGAGCATAATCTTTCCTGTTGGAAAGATTCTAAGGAATGTTTCCTTAACAGAATTTTATTCTGGTCAATTGATGATTTTTAATCATGTTTGTTGGATCTTTGATCTAAGGGCCGAGAACATTTTGTTCTATCGCTAGCACTCACGTGCTTTGCGCGTGGTGCGCTGCTTAGAGTGCAGCGCTCTTAGCGCTCACGTGCTTTGCACGTGGTGCGCTGCCTCAGAGTCTTTGACTCTCAGTGCTGGCGCTGCTAGAGCTAGCGCTCTCATGTTTTGCTTGTGAGCGCTGCATTAGAGTCTTTGACTCTTAGCGCTGGCGCTGCTATGAAGCGCTGCTTCATTTCAAATTTCAAAATTTGAACAGAGCTTTGCTCTGATTGGGGAAACACGGGTATGTATATACGGATGAGGGGTATTCTTGTAATTTCTTACAAGATTTCTTTTAGAATATTACACCTCATTATGTTTTAAACTTTTTTGGATTAAAAAGTTTATGAGGTGGAGGATAAGGTGTTTATTGCATTTTATTGTGGCATGGCTTAGTATTGACTTATGATTACTATTCTAAGCACGCTTAAGTTTTTTGTTTGTTGTGAGATTTTTGTTGACTGGAGATATTTTGGGTTAACTTAAGATATTTTGGAGACATGGGATATTTATTTGGATGGCTCCATTATTTCTTATACAAATCTCACAACACACAAAAACACTAAGTCATTATTCATTCTCTCTCCTACAACACTCTCATCCTCATGGCATCTTCTTCTTCCTCCATCCAAACCCTCTCATGTGTTGAGAAACCTTGGGTGTCTTGAGACGAATTAATCCTCCATCACTCTCTACTTCTTCTACGGTATCTATTGTAAAGATCTAGGTACCCTAATTACCTCGGATATAAGGTTGGAGCTCGATTCATAGACTCTCGGGTGGATCATCTTCGATGGAGGGAAATCGGAGATCAAGCTTGATGTCACTCCCCGCTTCCCAGTGTACGGCGAGGGGAATGCGACAAGGCCACTACGTATTTACTCTGAAGTAAATACACTAAGCGTATCTAAGCAATATAAATAAAAATGCACAAGAGACAAAGACATATAACTGAACAGCAACTTTATTTATTAACATTATTTTGTACAATGCATGGAAAAGTAAATACATCTGAATGAAAGCAATGCCTAAACAGTGGCATAACAGAAATGAGAAGTACTGAAATAAAAATGTGTACAATGAAGCTAGAGCTCTGGGTCATAGGCAAGCTGATCCAAGTCTTTGCTAGTAGGCTCGATCTCCTGGGTGTCCAGATCACCTGACAACATTCCAAAGAAGAAAGAGAAGGAATGTCATCAGCGAACAATCTCTCGGTAAGTCCCAAAGATAAGGGAGAAATGGAATAGACAGAGAGAGAAAGTAGCTTTTAAAGTTGTATTATATGATTAACGCTGTTGTTTGTAGGTTGGTACAGAAGGATGCCAGTTTATACTAGAGGAGTCTCAGTAGACCAGAGACTAAGGTGAATGGAATGTACAAGGAACCATTATGCCACGGTACAACAGCAACGGAATATAGGTTAGGTGTCTTTAATCTTGCAGTCTCGTGCCACTTCTAACACCTTCCGTACAAATCTACCCCTTAAACCCCGTGAAGTATTGTATTGTTTGTATTGTATTGCAACTTGTATTGTCTTGTAATATAGATTGTATAATTGGATGACTTGCCGAAACCATGATATCAGTAAATGGATGTAACTAGAGAATCATGTAAATGGAAGTATATCTATGGTTCGGTTCAGTCAATATAGATTGAATATATTGCATATATGGATTCATGGATTCATATTGGGTTGTAGATTGTAAATTGTACTTGAATCATATTCAAATCAGATTATTTATAATGAGACTCAGTTTGAGTCAGAACAATTAGAAAAGAAATTGAAGTCCTGATTGTTTTGATGTTATCGGTAACCGCTGCACATGGGCAGAAGAATTTGTGTCTTTTTCAAAGACGATTACCATGTTGATAGCACCGTTGTTAAGTTGTCTACCTTAAATAGGCAAGCACCCACTTCTCCAGCTCCCTGAGGCTCAATAGATTGGTCCCGCTTAAACCTATATTTACTAGGGTCCTTAGGGTAATTTATAGAACTTGAGGGGGTTTTATGTAAAAATACTTTTGTATAATTTTCAAAATACACCCCAAGTATTTAATTATCGTCTTTAGAGTTGTCATAGATGTAGATTTTATATTTGTGATATTTCTAGTGAAAATAACCTAATTTCATAATATAGGGTATTTAATTGAAATATTGAACTTATATGGAATTCATGGTATTTTAATGTAAAGTGATTCTTTTGATTTAGAAAAGTTGGAATATTTATATCATATCAAAAATAGGTATTTTGATAATACCTACCTACATACATACATACATACATACATACATATATATATATATAAAATAATTTTAATTTATTATTTTTTAGAAATCTCATTTTTTTAAGATATTCGTATTTTAAATCTCTCGAGACCGAATGCTCCTTATGGAGGTCTGCATCTCGCACTACTAAGCCCAGGAATGTGTGATAATCCGCACTATCCCAGTCGGGTTCCCCAAAATGGGTTGTAGTGGCGCTTTGCAAAGATTTATAAAAATACATAATCTTGTAGAAAACGGTTTTAATAGCTAGTGGTATTTATATGTAAAGTTTCGTTTTACCATATTCTATATTCCCAAAAGGTATTGTGTTATGTTGCATATGAGTGTTGTGAGGAGGTAGGTCATTATCTCGTGATCTAATTAAAGGTATAGCAAATTTAATGATGTTTTAAAGTAGAAAGTAAACAACATGGTATTTTAGTGAAAAAAAGCGGTAAAAGTTACAAAATAAAATATATTGCCATGAAACTTGCTCAACATGTTTGTTAATGATTAATAGTCAACATGTAAGAGTTTGGTATATTTGTATTTAAGAAAAGGTTGGATTTTTAGAAAGAACCGAATCGGAAATCCGATTAACTCCGATTCCGTCGGGTTTTAGAAATACGTGTTTTTAGAATAGCAAGGTGAAGGTGAAGAGGGAGAGGAAGACTTAGGATTCGCCGGTGCGTCGTTTCGTCGGCGGGAGCTCCTAGAGTTGTTGTCGGAAAATTGTTGGAGCTTCGCACTTCGCTAACTCCAATTGCACACTAGAATTCTATAGAGTTTTCTTGAGAGTTTGAACAGGATTGTGATTGAGGGGGGTGTTTAGGGGTGGTATTTATAGGGAAAGATTAGGGTTAGGATAGGTGAAAGGTTGAATTGAAAAATGTAATAAAAAATGTATTAAAAATAGGGTTTAATGAGGTTTTAATTGGATTTAAAAGACTCTGGAAATGTGCAGGAGATTTAAAGTATGCAGGAGTTATAAGAAGCTAAAAAAAACAAAGAGTCACAAAAGGGAGTCGGCCGATCCGACTCAACTCGGCCGGCGGCGGCGGGCCGAGTCGGCCGGTCCGCCGGCCGAGTCGGGCCCGGGTCAGTCATCGTGGGTCCGCCGTCGGTTGGTCTACTCCCTAGGACAGTTTGTTTTACATGTATAGTAGGGTTTTTACGAGTTATGCACGTGTAGACCCTTGGACTTCTAAAAATTCAAAACAAAACAATATTAAAAAATAATATGGGGGATTGGATTTGAACTCTGGCGCTTTGGTTCAGCAGTGCAAGGTATTACCATTGAGCTACAAGCTCATTCTTGCTATTAAGAAGCAAAACAATTACTTAAAGTACTCACAGTAAATGCAAATACCCCAAGTATACATTAACTTTTAAACAAATTTTTTTGTACACTAAAATTGGAGTTGTTACACTTGATCAAGGAGGCCTCTAAGAGCTTGGAAAGATGGTTGAAGGCCGAAGAACACGGATCAATTCGGTATAATCACTCTAACCCCTTAGTTTAGCTCCTAAGCATGTTTTTGTTATCTAGGGCTTATGGGTCGATCCGGGTTATCGGGTTGTTTGAGTGCCGGTTTTTGAAAATTTTTGTTCTTCAATGGCCAGGGTTTGATAGCCGGAGCGCTTGCATAACCTAACACTAAACCTCACATGAGTTGTGAACCCTAGGACTTTAGAGTTTTTCTTTGTGAGCTAAACACCCTACTTCATCATCCTAGTCTAGATTAGCACTTTAGACTAGGTTGTTTACTTCACTAACACTAGATTAGTGATGAGGTAGCTTGACCTAGAGGAACTTCGGGTGTATCATCTTCGATACGAAGGTCGCGAAGCAAGCTCGATCCTTCTACAAGTGGAGCTACGAAAAGTCGTAGGGACTACTACCCGGAGCTTTAGAAGAGAAGGGCTTGGTCTACAAATTTGTAGTCTCTTCCTCTTAGATTAGTTCTTGTTATGTCATGATACAAACCCTAATACTCTAGTTAGATCCTAAGTTAGTGCAGCTTAGAACCCCAAAATTTTAAAATTGCATGCTTGATGTCGGTATAAACCTTGTGGTGGTGCTAGGAAACACTTTCATTGATGACTATTGAAGCATGGTTGATTCATTTAATGAATTAATATATGCTTCATTATCTCTTCAACACTCTCTCTCTTCCAAGCTTCTCTTCTTCTTCCTCAACGCTAAAAGCTTTCATATGTTGAGAAACCTAGGGTTCTTGAGACAAATTAATCCATAATCACTCTCTACATTATCTAGGCTATTTAGCTTAGCATACTAGGTACCCCAGTTACCTCGGTTTAGAGGTTGGAGCTCAAAGTACATTCTCTCGGGTGGATCATCTTTGACGCGAGGAGACCGACGATCAAGCGCGATCCGTACACTTCGAGGAGCTCAAGAAGAGGAGGAGGAGGAGATCAAGAACCGAAGGACTTGAAACTAGGAGGTATAAAACTCTTACCGAGTAGCTAAACCTTAAAGTAGTTAGCTAGTTAAGGTTTTGTAAAGATCTTGGAGTTTAAGTCGGTGTTACGAGCTTTGCAAAAATCGTTTTTTGTGTATTCCGCCTCCCTGCGAACCCGCAGGGTGCGTGACATCGACTTACAAATCAATACTCCATTAAAGTCCTATTGTATGTGTCAACAAATCAAAAAATAGAACTAACACTGTTAGGACAACGATCCACCTCCATCGTCCCGAGGCCTAAAGAATGCACTCAACTCATTTCGTATGGCCTGCTGGACGGAATCGGCATGCAACTGCCTCATGTCTCGAATATCCGCCCTAAGCACCTGTAGCTCGTGCCACATCTCCTGAAGCTCCTGCCGCGTCTCCTGTTGCGTCTGATGTTTCTGCTCCACCTGCTCACGGAGCCGATGGATCTGTTCCCGCTATACAGCTGCCGCATTCGCCCACATCTGGGTTACATAGTATTCATGCGCGGTCAAACTTCTATCAAAAAATCTATGAGCCTCAGGACCAACCCCATGCTCATACCCACCGTGATGCCTACCGGATATCGAATCTAGGACAGGGACAATGACGGTGATCAAGTCATCGGGACCAAGTCCCAAGGCGTCCTCCTTCTCCTGGAACTAGGTCTGTAAAGAATATATGTATATATATAGATATATATATATATGTATGTATGTAAGTATGTATGTATACATAGGTGCTAACTTAAAATACGTAACCAACTTGATTATATGAAACTTACCATGTACGCGCCCGTGCCCTTATGTAACACGGCCCACCCCTTGGCTTCATTGTAGTTAGCAGGCTCTTTCTTACTCTGGGATGAAATTAGGATTTAGTTTAATAACGATATAGAAAACATATGGAATTAAGTGTCGAAATACTCACCAAGTGCCACCGAGCATTGGCCTGCGAGCGCTTCCCTTGGATCGGGATAACGCGTTCTAGCACGTCGTTGTTCCGGTTCTGGTTATTTTGAACTGACATCATCTTGCAAAAATAAATATTATAATATATTTTAGAATATGATTTCATGTTATGTTATTAAAATCTTAAAAATTAAATTGATACCTTCACATCATCGCACTAAAAATAGACGACAAGAAGCAGCTAATCCTCTCTCGGGATCTCCAACGCTATGACCCTCATCAAGTGCATCCGCTGATCCTCGGTTGCCGCAGCCCAAGGAAGATAAATTTCACTCTTCACTTCCCTTCAGCAATATCGCTTAATCACTTGACACTAGCCTAGAAAGTGAGCGAAGGCGCGATCTATATTGAATGGCCTGTACACGCCATTCTCGTTAGGCTCGCCAACGAATATGCAATTCTTCCTAGTCTGAAATTGAAATATATTAAACAAATAATTATATATATATGTATATAACGACGATTGAAATTTAAATGTGTGAAAGGTGTTAGTTATATGTATGCCCTAGAGGCCATTGCTATACATAGGATGTATATTGCAGTGGATGCTGGGACATATATAGGGAGGACTTTCTTGCTCGACATGATAGTATGCTATCTGGTTGCTCTTTACCTTAACGTGTACACTGATTGTCTCTCTGATACATGTTGGTAAAGCCCTTAGGATGTGTACTTGACTACCTGGACTATGATGCGGATCATACTAGTGGGGACATGGTAGTCCATAAGTACATCCTTCAAGGTCCCTAGTCGTGGGTGTTTCAAGACGGGGCATCGATATACCAGAGTAGACTAGCGTATACCTTCTCGATCCATACAGATGGGCGATGGATGATCCCATATCCATTGGTGTTCGACATCGGAGATGATATACGGGTGCTCAGTGAAGACTGGGTACACTGGACGGACTCGCCGAGAACTCCCAGATGGTATTATACCTTACGTCAGATGGCAGTTCTCTGGTGACACGGGTACAGAGTAGTCTGTTGACCCGAGATCGTCATAGAGTCTTGTGTGGTTCCCACTGTGCTTTGATTTCCACCTTACCACGTCCAAGAGGGCGTGCAAAACGGTGGTTTTTAGGTACAGTCCTGAATCACATGGAGCCAATGAGCGATAGGAGGGGATTCGTCTCTCCCGGTATAGGGAGTTGATGTTGCGCTGTGTTCAATTGGCTATAACCGGAAATCCTTGGCCAGGGTTGCTGAGATTTACTGGTAAGTGTTACCAGTAGTTTCTCGAACTGTTATAGACCTCATATCTACACGACTTATCGAGCTATTGGGGTCTGACGTTTACCACCCCTAGGCGAGATATGCGACATATCAGACGACGAGACCGGACTGTACGGTAAGTGTTACCGGTTGGATTCACAGGAGTGTGAGCGGGCTTGCTCGTCGATCTTCTGATCGCTCAATACCCGGGTGGCCGTTACGTTTAGCAGACCGCTTGCGGCTTGTGGGTGTTTGATATGATCATCACCTGCTGCCGGCGTATTGACAAGTCTTTAGAGTCCTACACAGAGGTTTCCTGGCTCAAGCAAAACGAAATAGGAGCGCATATGAGATATGTGTGGGACCGAGAATAATGCGTGTATGTGATACCGTATTCTATTCTCGCGATGAATGTATCGATTGGTTGTATGCGATATAACCTAGTTATCGAATCAATGATTGATTCGATAAGCCGATACATTGGATATTAGTCGGTTATATGCGATATGACCGGATCGTTAAATCAAGTGTTGATTTAATGATTTAATGTATAATTATATATTTGATATATTACTTTGCATTAACTAATATTTGTTCACTTTAAATGGATTTTCTCACTTGATGTGCACATTGTATATGTGATATATTTTTGTGCACTTGCTTGTACCATGTTTGATGATACATGCATGTTTGGGTGTATGTTTAGATTAAACCATGGTTATGTAATGGTTAGGGTTTTGTTTTTATTTATTTATTCATTTATTTATTTATTTCTATGGCATAAAAGAGAAAATGGTGGCTTTCTTTGTTTGATGTTGAAGCTTCATGAAGCTTTGACTAAGTCACCATTTTTGTCTTCATGCTTAACCCTAACCATTCACCTAACCCTAGTTTACTCTCTATACTTGACCATGGTTAGAGTATGATAAGTATTCCTTTTATTTTCTATTTTAGAAAATACTCATTATATTCTATCATCTTCTTCTTCTTCTTCTTCAAGAAGAAACCTTGCCTTCATCAATGGCAACTAGTGAAAAAGAGTGAGAAATCCAATTCTAAACTGAACCCACTTCCTATTTCTTCATCCTCTACCTCTTGCCAAGTAGTATAGGGTGTTTTCTTCATAAGTTTCATGACTTGGTGAAGTTGGAGCTTGATCTTGTGTTGCCTCGACGTAGATCATCTTCGGCATCGAAGCCGACGACCAAGCCCGCCCATTTCTCCGATGAAGCCGACGCCAGAGCCCGGGATTCGATTTGGAAAGCAAGGAGACTTCATCATGGAGCTATGGAGGTGGAGGACCGGATCTACAAAGGTTGTATTTCCATTTACCCTTTAGTTAAGTTGTTAACTAGCTTCTAGTTTCGCCTAAAATCTAGTTAACGATCCGCATTAGGCTTTCTCGGCACTTGTAAAATTTGAAATTGGCATGGTTGTGTAGGGTTCCTAGGCACCCTAATGAGGTCTCACAAGGCATCGAACATGCCATTATAAAATTTTATGGGTGCCGAGAGACCCGACTACGGATCGTTTGCTAGAAAACTAGGCGAAAAAGTAAACTAGTTAACACTTAACTAAGAGATACGGAAATACAACCTTTGTAGATCCGGTTCTCCACCTCCATAGCTCTGCAACGAGGTCCTCTCCGCTGTCCAAAAAGAATCCTGGCTCTAGCGTCGACTTCATCGGAGAATGGGCAAGCTAGGTCGTCGATGTCCATACCGAAGATGATCTACGTCGAGGCATCGCTAAATCAAGCTCCGACTTCACCAAGTCAAGAAACTTGTGAAGTAAACACACTCTACTACTTGGCAAGAGGTAGAGGATGAAGAAATAGGAAGTGGGTAGACTTTAGAATTGGATTTCTCACTCATTTCATCAAGTTGCCATTGATGGTCAAGCTTTTCTTCAAAGAAGAAAATGAAGAAGAAGAAGAGCAAGAAGAAGATAAGTATTATGATAAGAATTAATTTAATTAGAAAAGAAACTCATTCTTATCATAACATGACCATGGTTAGTTGTAGAGAGTGAACTAGGGTTAGTGGAGTGGTTAGGGTTAAGCATGAGACAAAATGGTTAACTAAGTCAAAGCTTCATGAAGATTCATGAACAAAACAAAATAGCAACCATTTTCCCTTTTTTGCTTTTAATTTTCTTTTCCAAATGAATAACTAATAAATAAATAAATGAAAAAGAAAACATAACCCTAACCATTCACAACCATAGTTTAATCTTTACACTTAACCAATTTAGCATGCATCATCAAACATGATACAATCATGTGCACAAAATCATATCGCATATATAATGCGCACACTCGAGTGAGAAAATCCATTTTAAAGTGAACCGATACTAGTTAATGCAAAGTAATATATCAAATATACAATTATGCATTAAATCATTAAATCAACGCTTGATTTAACGATCCGGTCATGACGCACATAACCGACTGGTACCATTAGTAACATCTTATCGAATCAACACTTGATCCGATAACCCGGCTATATCGCATATAACCGATCAATGTCACATCGCGAGAATCGAATACAGTATCACATACCGTATTATTCTCGGTCCCGCACATATCTCATATGCGCTCCTATTTCGTTTCGCTTGAGCCAGGAAACCTCTGTGTAGGACTCTAAAGACTCGTCAATACGCCGGCAGCAGATGATGATCATATCAAACACCCACAAGCCGCAAGCGGTTTGCTAAACGTAACGGCCACCCGGGTATTGAGCGATCTGAAGATCGACGAGCAAGCCCGCTCACACTCCAGTGAATCCGACCAGTAACACTACCGTACAGTCCGGTCTGATCGTCTGATATGTCGCATATCTTGCCTAGGGGTGGTAAACGTCAGACGCCAATAGCTCAATAAGTCGTGTCGATATGAGGTCTATAACAATTCGAGAAACTACTGGTAACACTTACCAGTAAATCTCAGCAACCCTGGCCAGGGATTTCCTGTTATAGCCAATCGAACACAGCGCAACATCAACCCCCTATACCGGGAGAGACGAATCCCCTCCTATCGCTCATTGCCTCCATGTGACTCGGGACTGTACCCAAAAACCACCGTTTTGCACGCCCTCTTGGACGTGGTAAGATGGAAATCAAAGCACAGTGGGAACCACATAAGACTCTATGACGATCTCGGGTCAACAGACTACTCTGTACCAGTGTTACCAGAGAACTGCCATCTGACGTGAGGTATAATACCATCTGGGAGTTCTCGGCGAGTCCGTCCAGTGTACCCAGTCTCTACTGAGCACCCGTATATCATCTCTGATGTCAAACACCAATGGATATGGGATCATCCATCGCCCATCTGTATGGGTCGAGAAGGTATACGCTAGTCTACTCTGGTATATCGATGCCCCGTCTCGATACACCCTCGACTAGGGACTTTGAAGGATGTACTTATGGACTACCATGTCCCCACTAGTATAATCCGCATCATAGTCCAGGTAGTCAAGTACAGATCCTAAGGGCTTTACCAACATGTAACAGAGAGACAATCAGTATACACGTTAAGGTAAAGTTCAACCAGATAGCATACTATCATGTCGAGCAAGAAAGTCCTTCCTATATACGTCCCAGCATCCACTACAATATACATCCTATGTACAGTAATGGCCTCTAGGGCATACATATAACTAACAATCTCCCACTTGCACTAGGGCCGTCTGATAGCAGTGGTTGTAGTATCTCATACTCAACCATCCCATAAAAGTCTCTCTCTGGGAACAGGCCTTTGTGAGTGGATCCGCTGTGTTGTCCTCTGAGTCTACTCTCCAAACCTCGATCACCCTAGAGATCAATCATCTCCATGATCAAGTGATACTGCCTTAGAATATGTCTGGATCACTGATGGGACAGGCGTTCCTTGGCATAAGCCACAACTCCATTGTCACACAATGGGAGGAACTAAGTTCATCTCATGAACCAATATACACCCAGACTGCCTCTTTGGTAGCATCTTAAGTAGCGATGTATCCTGCCTTTATCGTCTAGTATGTCACGGTATTTTGTTTGGAACTCTTCCAACATACCATCCCTTTACTGAGGGTAAAGACAATGCCTGTGACTGACACTCAGTCGTCTTTATCACCCTGGAACCATTCCAGTGATTCTCCCCAGGGTCGGTTGATACCGTCTCACTACAACTAGTGAGAATCCTAACATGCAATTAAGTCTATCTCATAGATCTAAAACTCAGGATTTAGGAGGTATCATTTTGATCCTATGTGGAGAATCCTTGTGATAACCGGAGATTGATCGAGCGTAGCATAGGAAACTCTTTCCCTATCAAGAGTATGTCATCCACGTACTCTACGAGGATCACCACCATACTCCTTACTACCTTTTTGTTTATACAAGGTTCATCTACCATCTTGATGATGTCAAACTCTTTGACTAATCCATCAAAACAGATGTTCCAACTCCGCGATGCCTGCTTTATCATATAAAACATCTTGCACACGTTTCCGCTGCTCCCACTGTCTACGAGGCCCTCTGGCTGTGTACTTATAGACGCTCTCTTCTAAATCATCATTTAGAAAAGCAGTCAAGACACCCAACCACCAGATATCGTAGTCATGGTATGTAGCCGTGGCAAGTAGGATCTGGATGGACTTAAGCATAGCTACTTAGAAAAGGTTTCATCATCATCCATACCTGGTCAATGATGTAGACCTTTAACAAGTCTAGTTTTGAAAGTCTCAACTCTTCCATGTACACCGAGTAATCTTCTCAAGATGTACTTGCTCCTGATGGGGATTTAACCCTTCAGATATAGCAACTAAAGTCCATACTTTGTTGGTGTATAAGGATTCCATCTCAGATCACTAAACATCCAGCCATTCTTACAGAGTCTTACTCTCGATGGCCAGCTCGAAGCTAGTTGGGTCATCATCTCATGATGCAATCCTCGCTCCCACTGTCATAGAGAAAACGAAGTATCTCTCAGGTGGGTGAGGAACCCTACTAGATCGGCGGAGAGGTTGAGGTTCGTTGGCATCTACTGAATCCTTTGGTTGTACCAAATCATCTGCTGTATTTTGTATAGCTGGAACCTTTCCAGTTCTACATTACAGACTTTGCCTCGAGCTTGTCCGGATTTTGCTTTTAGACATAGGCCGGACAACCCCAAATCTTAACTAACTTAAGACATGGGCTCTTCCCATTCCATATCACATATGAAGCGGTAGGCAACTGATTTGATTTGAACCCTATTCAATAGGTATGCATCTTCTCAAGTGCATAACTCCCAAAAAGAAATAGGTAACTCAGTAGTACTCATCATAGAGCACACCTTATCATATAGGGTGTGATTGCTCCGCCCCGATATACCATCGTGCTATGGTGTATTCGGAGGAGTAATGCTGAGAGAGAATCTCATTCTCCTTTAGAATAGTCCAGGATTTCTGTGCACAAGTATTCTCCTCCCTGATCTCATCATAGGACATAATACTTATACCCGTATATCTGGTTCTCTGCTTCTAACTTATATTCTGTGAATATCTCAAAAGGTTCGGACTTGTGTTTCAACAGGAACATAGGTCTGAAACTCGAAAGATTATCAGAGAACGTAATGAAGTATAAAGAACCAGTCCTGGCATGTGTAGACAGGGGACCTACATACATCAACATGTATTATCCCAAGAGTTCACTAACTCTTTCTCTGTTTCCAATAAACGGAGCTATGGTCATCTTATCTTTGTGACATGACTGGCAAGTTTCATAAGATGTAGATTCAAACTGTTTTAAATATGCATCTACATGTAACTTCAGCTAGTCGGGTCACATTGATCTGACCTAGTCTATAATACCTTAAGAAGGATCCGTTCATTTCTGAACTCTTCCTCTTATGTGTGTTCCATATACTCAGAACTGTGGTTTGATTTAGAACATTAATGCTTTTAGATAACGTGCCTGAACCGATCAACTTTTGATATAGGAAATGTTCAAAACATTATCCAACAATACAAAATTTTATCATTTCTTTACTAATAAAGAGACTGATATGATTTTGTATATCAGGTTCGGTATCTAATAACATTCGTTCAGAATCAATGTATCGGTAATACAGGGTGACAGTGACCGACAGACTTGGCTGCAACTCTTGCCCCGTTTTCTGCCTCATGAAACTTATCACCCGTTCTCAGTTCTCTACCTTTCTGTAGCCCTATGTAACAGATTACATATCTGGGATCCTGATCTGGTATCACATACCCAGGACGTAAAGGATACTGAGAAACAGTTCTGTATAATGAACACACCCGAAGATGATGCATCAGCATGCACTCTCTTCGTTTGGGCGGCACGGGAAATCTGGTATTCCCCAATTTCCTGCTCTGTCTTATAACAATTATAAGTTGGAGCGGGACCAACGTTCCCCAGCTCAGTATAACAAGCGGGTTCGGTCAATAATCCGTATTATTATCTTGATTAAGGCGTGATATGGTCGCTACCTGGAGAGAGAGAGAAGAAAACACTCAGCGTGCGCTCTGCCAAGAATAGATTGGTTATTATTTTATCTAATCAGGATGGCTCCCACTGCTTTTTATCAAATCTTCCTTCAAACCCTAAAAGGAAAGACTAGCCGGGATTAATTACACACTACAAGTTCGCCAATCTTTCAGCCAGGCCAGTGTCGGTACTTTGAGGGAGGTCCCCCGTGCTTTCGCACGAACCTAATTACTATAAACCTCGTTTTCCCAGAGGCGTAACCTCGTTAACACCTTTCTAGACACCTACTTGATCGGCTAATTGTAATGTATAAAACTCTCCCAGGAGTAACTCTTACTCGCAGCGGGTATCGGGATCCAACTATCTCATAGAAGGTATGCAATCTCATTGCAAATTTCAACACTTGAAATTCCCGATAATATTTTGCCCCTAGCGTCCTATGACCTTGACAGAGGTCAACAAACCATAGGCTGCTAGTCAAATTCAACCCGTCATTTCCTGATTGAAGTAAACCCACCCGCACGACCCTTGACAGAGGTCAACAAGGTCGCACGACTACCCTAAATCAATCACATCATATGCTTATGCAGATAAGCACTAATCAGCTACCGCACACTACGCCTTGACAGAGGTCAACAAACGCAGCACGAATACTAACCAGTACATATCTGAAATGACGGAGGGCTACGACAGGTTTTTCTGAAAACCTATTGCGTAATGAACTTGATATCGTTGTAGGATCGAATGAATTTTTGAAATGGAGTGTTTTTTAGGCTTTTCTAGTTTTGCTAAAGGAGTCACTCCCGGTGAAAGGATCGTCGGTCCTTTCCTCGTCGAATGAGGTGCGGGATATATCATATATATCACTGTGCAAAGCAAAAACACTTAAAAGCAATCAAAATACAAACCGAGTGTGTAGCATCTGCCAGTTATTGCTAAAGGAGTCACTCCCGGTGAAGGGATCTCGGTCCTTTCCTCATCGAATAAGGTGCAGGATATATCACATATACCGCTGTGCAAAGCAAGAACTGTAGCTACCTGTTTTATTTTGAAATTCGATTCTACAACATCTTAGGTTTCTTTTATTTCATTAATCACATTAATGAAGTCCCATCATTTAAGTACCTAAACATCACAGATAAATACGACGTACACTTATGCCATCCGTATTCGCCTCGATGTCCCCTCGTGCACCGTTAGGTTAGGTAACTAACGGCAGAGCGGGGCAGGGCTAGCACGGGTGTAAAACATAAGTAACGTCTATATAATATATCATATATACTATATACTGTATCTATCATAGAACATCACATGATCACATCACAGATATCGCAGCAGAAGAAACATATGAAATATTGGATATTCTAGGACGTCCGTGTTTTCAATACGAGCCAGTATAAAACACGGATTCCACGGTCGTGATGAATAGCCAAACCCACACCCCTAGACCCATACGAGAGCGGCAAGCAACCCTACTAATTCTGGAGTTAGGAGACCCGGACTCGACTCCTCGAGTTGGTCTCCCACTGGACTCCAGAACCCGGTTACTTGTGCCCTCCTCCTTGGGTCTATCCTAGTGCGGAAAAGTAAATAATATACAAAAGGTGACAACTTCCGCAACCTGGAAGCGCCCCAATAAAAGAATATTACATACAAGTTTTTACATGAATGAAAATGAAAAACACTCATCTCACATAAAAAACCCCGGCTATTCAAACACGACGATCCAATATAACATATCCAGCAACACATAACATCACATGTCATCAACGTAAGTAAATATGCGCATCCCAATTGTCGTTGACATATAGCAATGAAACTGGCGATATCACATATTACACTTACGGTCACAGAAAAGAAAGTGTAAAACTACAACAGTTGGAATCCGCAACCTCCTCAGACATCGCATGCCTAACCAAATGAATTACTTAGACATCGCATGCCTAACAATTATAAACCCCGCATTTTAGTCTCATTATCGAAAACACTTTTCAATACCAAGTCGGGCAATTCAACAGGATTCCCGACATCCTGATCGAATGCTCGTCGCAAACTTCAGTAGACGGCCGCACCCCCGATACCGTCGACGAAGTGCACCAAGGCGGAACACCGCTACCGCGAGCACCCGAACGGATGCTTTCGGCGACGGGGTTCTCCTACAGTCACTTGGTCGGGGCTATGGAGCGAGGCTGTCTATTAAGTTTACCCGGCGAGTATCCGCGTACGCTACGTGATTGCGACGGACTTTTGATCATATCAAAATTCCGTGGCAACCGATCTAGTGAGACTAAAGTGCTACGTTTATAATATTCATTCAGTTATCACATAACTTTTGTGAATTCCAATTATTGTATCCCATTCCGGATAAATAGAAAATGTCAAACTTTCCGATCGAACAATCGAACACCCAAGTTTTCCCGATACAGCTCAACACATGAAATAAGTCTAACAACATTCCGTTCGTGCCTCAGTACCAACGGTCCAGCCGTAGAAGGGTCAAGCCAACGCCTCACATGTGGCACGCCGTACTGCCCCAAACCCAAAGGTTCAAAAGGCAGTTCAAGACGGTCACATAATCGAGTTAAGGTTTGTGTCTTCTAGAGGGACCATCGCGTTACTTGCACTACTTAGAACGTCGTTAAACTACGGAAAAACCCAACACTTGGAAATTTCCCGACAGGGGAAAAATTGGGTATTTATATCCGGTCGAACTTTTTAACATATTCTAAAATTTATCCGGAAAGCCACACAGACAAAATTTGATACTCCGATCGAAACACCGAATCCCCAAAACAACTGCAGAAAATTCAACTCTTGAATAAATATTAAAAATTCCCAGAAAATCCAACTCCAGAAAATAGGAATTACTGTGCAAAGAAAAGTCAAAGAGTCTACAGTCTCGCCGCGGAACCGCCGCGCCACGTGGGCTTAGGCCGCGGTTCCGCGCCGTCATGATGGAGTTACAGCTCCGTTTTGCACAGTATTTCATAATAAACTCTGCTTGATTTTCTGGATATTTTTAATCTTGAAAAATCCACATTTTTAAAAATTGGACAGAGAGCATGTTTGTGATCGGGTTTCGGGTTCGTTCGGACTTCAAATTCCGTCTGGACTTCGCCTAAGGCTCTAGCTAGGCTCTGATACCACTGTAGCGTTCCTAGGCACCCTAATAAGGTCTCACAAAACATCGAACATGCCATTATAAAATTTTATGGGTGCCGAAAGACCCGACTACGGATCGTTTGCTAGAAAACTAGGCGAAAAAGTAAACTAGTTAACACTTAACTAAGAGATACGGAAATACAACCTTTGTAGATCCGGTTCTCCACCTCCATAGCTCCGCAACGAGGTCCTCTCCGCTGTCCAAAAAGAATCCGGGCTCTAGCGTCGACTTCATCGGAGAATGGGCAAGCTAGGTCGTCGATGTCCATGCCGAAGATGATCTACGTCGAGGCATCGCTAAATCAAGCTCCGACTTCACCAAGTCAAGAAACTTGTGAAGTAAACACACTCTACTACTTGGCAAGAGGTAGAGGATGAAGAAATAGGAAGTGGGTAGACTTTAGAATTGGATTTCTCACTCATTTCATCAAGTTGCCATTGATGGTCAAGCTTTTCTTCAAAGAAGAAAATGAAGAAGAAGAAGAGCAAGAAGAAGATAAGTATTATGATAAGAATTAATTTAATTAGAAAAGAAACTCATTCTTATCATAACATGACCATGGTTAGTTGTAGAGAGTGAACTAGGGTTAGTGGAGTGGTTAGGGTTAAGCATGAGACAAAATGGTTAACTAAGTCAAAGCTTCATGAAGATTCATGAACAAAACAAAATAGCAACCATTTTCCCTTTTTTGCTTTTAATTTTCTTTTCCAAATGAATAACTAATAAATAAATAAATGAAAAAGAAAACATAACCCTAACCATTCACAACCATAGTTTAATCTTTACACTTAACCAATTTAGCATGCATCATCAAACATGATACAATCATGTGCACAAAATCATATCGCATATATAATGCGCACACTCGAGTGAGAAAATCCATTTTAAAGTGAACCGATACTAGTTAATGCAAAGTAATATATCAAATATACAATTATGCATTAAATCATTAAATCAACGCTTGATTTAACGATCCGGTCATGACGCACATAACCGACTGGTACCATTAGTAACATCTTATCGAATCAACACTTGATCCGATAACCCGGCTATATCGCATATAACCGATCAATGTCACATCGCGAGAATCGAATACAGTATCACATACCGTATTATTCTCGGTCCCGCACATATCTCATATACGCTCCTATTTCATTTCGCTTGAGCCAGGAAACCTCTGTGTAGGACTCTAAAGACTCGTCAATATGCCGGCAGCAGATGATGATCATATCAAACACCCACAAGCCGCAAGCGGTCTGCTAAACGTAACGGCCACCCGGGTATTGAGCGATCTGAAGATCGACGAGCAAGCCCGCTCACACTCCAGTGAATCCGACCAGTAACACTACCGTACAGTCCGGTCTGATCGTCTGATATGTCGCATATCTTGCCTAGGGGTGGTAAACGTCAGACCCCAATAGCTCAATAAGTCGTGTCGATATGAGGTCTATAACAATTCGAGAAACTACTGGTAACACTTACCAGTAGATCTCAGCAACCCTGGCCAGGGATTTCCTGTTATAGCCAATCGAACACAGCGCAACATCAACCCCCTATACCGGGAGAGACGAATCCCCTCCTATCGCTCATTGCCTCCATGTGACTCGGGACTGTACCCAAAAACCACCGTTTTGCACGCCCTCTTGGACGTGGTAAGATGGAAATCAAAGCACAGTGGGAACCACACAAGACTCTATGACGATCTCGGGTCAACAGACTACTCTGTACCAGTGTTACCAGAGAACTGCCATCTGACGTGAGGTATAATACCATCTGGGAGTTCTCGGCGAGTCCGTCCAGTGTACCCAGTCTCTACTGAGCACCCGTATATCATCTCTGATGTCAAACACCAATGGATATGGGATCATCCATCGCCCATCTGTATGGGTCGAGAAGGTATACGCTAGTCTACTCTAGTATATCGATGCCCCGTCTCGATACACCCTCGACTAGGGACTTTGAAGGATGTACTTATGGACTACCATGTCCCCACTAGTATGATCCGCATCATAGTCCAGGTAGTCAAGTACAGATCCTAAGGGCTTTACCAACATGTAACAGAGAGACAATCAGTATACACGTTAAGGTAAAGTTCAACCAGATAGCATACTAGCATGTCGAGCAAGAAAGTCCTTCCTATATACGTCCCAGCATCCACTACAATATACATCCTATGTACAGTAATGGCCTCTTGGGCATACATATAACTAACAGGTTGATGCCTTGTGAGACCTCATTAGTGTGCCTAGGAACCCTACAGTGGTATCAGAGCCTAACTAGAGCCTTAAGCGATGCGTAGACGGAGTTAGAAGTCCGATCGAACCGAAACCCTATTCTCAAAATGCTCTCTGTACATTTTTTGAAATCTGGAGTTTTTCGATATTAAAAATATGCAGAAAAATCAGCAGGGAATTTGAAGAATTACTGTGGAGCCCGTACTCATGATTCCTCCAAAGCGCGGCGGAACCGCAGCATAAGCATGGCTTCTGCGGCGGTTCCGCGGCCAATAAGTCTCTTCAGTCAACTATTTTTGCACAGTAACTTCTTTATTTTAATGCTGAGTTTTCTGGGAATTTTTAATATTTACTCAAGAGTTGAGTTTTCTGGATTATATTGGGAATCGAAGATTCGATCAGATTATCAAACTTTGTCTATGTGTTTTTCCGGATAATTTTAGAATATGTTAAAAAGTTCGACCGGATGTAAATACCCAATCTTTCCCCTGCCGGGAAATTTCCAAGTGTTGGATTTTTCTGTGGTTTAAGGACGTTCTAAGTAGTGCAAGTAACGCGATGGTCCCTCTAGAAGACAACAAACCTTAACTCGATTATGTGACCGTCTTGAACTGCCCTTTGAACCTTCGGGTTTGGGGCAGTACGGCGTGCCACATGTGAGGCGTTGGCTTGACCCTTCTACGGCTGGACCGTTGGTACTGAGGCACGAAGTGAATGTTTTTAAACTTATTTCATGTGTTGAGCTGTTTCGGGAAAACTTGGGTGTTCGATTGTTCGATCGGAAAGTTTAACATTTTCTATTTATCCAGAATGTGATACAATAATTGGAATTCACAAGAAGTTATGAGATAACTGAATGAATGTTATAAACATAGCATTTTAGTCTCACTTGATCGGTTGCCACGGAATTTTGATGTGATCAAAAGTCCGTCGCAATCACGTAGCGTATGCGGATACTCGCCGGATAAACTTATTAGACAGCTACATCCCTTAACCCCGACCAAGTGACTGTAGGAGAACCCCGTCGCCGAAAGCATCCATTCGGGTGCTCGCGGCAGCGGTGTTCCGCCTTGGTGCACTTTGTCGACGGCGTCGGGGGTGCGGCCGTCCACTAAAGTTTGCGACGAGCATTCGATCAGGATGTCGGGAATCTTGTTGAATTGCCCGACTTGATATTGAAAAGAGTTTTCGATTTTGAGACTAAAATGCGGGGTTTATAATTGTTAGGCATGCGATGTCTAAGGAATTCATTTAATTAGGCATGCAATGTCTATGCAGGTTGCGGATTCCAACTGTTGTAGTTTTACACTTTCTTTTCTGTGACCGTAAGTGTAATTTGTGATATCGCCGGTTTCGTTGCTATATGTCAACGACAATTGGGATGCGCATATTTACTTACGTTGATGACATGTGATGTTATGTGTTGCTGGATATGTTATATTGGATCGTCGTGTTTGAATAGCCGGGGTTTTTTATGTGAGATGAGTGTTTTTCATTTTCATTCATGTAAAAACTTGTATGTAATATTCATTTATTGGGGAACTTCCAGGTTGCGGAAAATGTCACCCTCTGTATATTATTTACTTTTCCGCACTAGGATAGACCCAAGGAGGGGAGCACAAGTAACCGGGTTCTGGAGTCCAGTGGGAGACCAACTCGAGGAGTCGAGTCCGGGTCTCCTAACTCTAGAATTGGTAGGGTTTCTTGTCTCTCTCGTAGGGGTCTAGGGGTGTGGGTTTGGCTATTCATCACGACCGTGGAATCCGTGTTTTATACTGGCTCGTATTGAAAACACGGACGTCCTAGTATATCCAATATTTCATATGATTCTTCTGCTGCGATATCTGTGATGTGATCATGTGATATGTTCTGTGATGGATACTTTATATAGTATATATGATATATTATATAGACGTTACTTATGTTTTACACCCGCGCTAGCCCTGCCCCGCTCTACCGTTAGTTACCTAACCTAACGGTGCACGAGGCGACATCGAGGCGAATGCGGATGGCATAAGTGTACGTCGTATTTATCTGTGATGTTTAGGTACTTTAAATGATGGGACTTCATTAATGTGATTAATGAAATAAAAGAAACCTAAAGATGTTGTGGAATCGAATTTCAAAATAAAACAGGTAGCTACAGTTCTTGCTTTGCACAGCGGTATATATGATATATCCTGCACCTTATTCGATAAGGAAAGGATCGAGATCCCTTCACCGGGAGTGACTCCTTTAGCAATAACTGGCAGATGCTACACATTCGGTTTGTCTTTTGATTGCTTTTAAGAGTTTTTGCTTTGCACAGTGATATATATGATATATCCCGCACCTCATTCGACGAGGAAAGGACCGACGATCCCTTCACCGGGAGTGACTTCTTTAGCAAAACTAGAAAAGCCTCAAAAGCACTCCATTTTAAAATCATTTAATTCTGCAACGATATCAAGTTCATTACGCAATAGGTTTTCAGAAAAACCTGTCGTAGCCCTCCGTCATTTCAGATAAGTACTAGTTAGTATTCGTGCTACGTTTGTTGACTATGTTAAGGCGTAGTGTGCGGTAGCTAATTAGTGCTTATCTGTATAAGCATATGATGTGATTGGATTAGGGTAGTCGTGCGACTTTGTTGACTATGTTAAGGGTCGTGCGGGTGGGTTTAATTCAATCGGGAAATGACGGGTTGAACTTGACTAGCACTTATGATTTGTTGACTATGTTAAGGTCATATAGCTGCTAGGGGGAAAATATTATCGGGAATTTCAAGTGTTGAAATTTGCAATGAGATTGCATACCTTCTATGAGATAGTTGGATCCCGATACCCGCTGCGAGTAAGAGTTACTCCTGGGAGAGTTTTACACATTGCAACTAGCCGATCAAGTAGGTGTCTAGAAAGGTGTCAACGGGGTTACGCCTCTGGGAAAACGAGGTTTACATTAATTAGGTCCGTGCGAAAGCACGGGGGACCTCCCTCAAAGTACCGACACTGGCCTGGCTGAAAGATTGGCGAACTTGTAGCGTGTAATTAATCCCGGCTAGTCTTTCCTTTTAGGGTTTGAAGAAAGATTTGATAAAAACAGTGGGAGCCATCCTGATTAGATAAAATAATAACCAATCTATTCTTGCAAGAGCGCACGCTGAGTGTTTTCTTCTCTCTCTCTCCAGGTAGCGACCATATCACGCCTTAATCAAGATAATAATACAGATGTATTGACCTAATCCGCTTGTTATACTGAGCTGGGGAACGTTGGTCCCGCTCCAACTTATAATTGTTATAAGACAGAGCAGGAAATAGGGGATTACCATAATTCCCGTGCCACCCAAACGAAGAAAGTGCATGCTGATGCATCATCTTCGGGTGTGTTCTTTATACATAATTGTTTCTCTATTCTCTACGTCCTGGGTATTTGATACCGGATCAGGATTCCAGATATGTAATATGTTACATAGGGCTACAGAAAGGTAAAGAACTGAGAACGGGTGATAAGTTTCATGAGGCAGAAATCGGGGCAAGTGTTGCAGCCAAGTCTGTTGGTCACTGTCACCCTGTATTACCAATACATTGATTCTGAACGAATGTTATTAGATACCGAACCTGATATACAAAATCATATCTGTCTCTTTATTAGTAAAGAAACGATAAAATTTTGTATTATTGGATAATGTTTTGAACATTTCCTATATCAAAAGTTGATCGGTTCAGGTACGTTATCTAAAAGCATTGACGTTCTAAATCAAACTACAGTTTTTAAGTATACAGAACACACACAAGAGGAAGAGTTCAGAAATGAACGGATCCTTCTTGAGGTATTGTAGACTAGGTCATATCAATGCGACCCGACTAGCTAAGTTGCATATAGATGCATATTTAAAACTGTTTGAATTTACATCTTGTGAAACTTGCCAGTCATGTCACAAAGATACGATGACCATAGCTCTGTTTACTTGAAACAGAGAAAGAGTTAGTGAGCTCTTGGGACTGATACATGATGATGTATGTAAGGTCTCCTGTCTACACATGCCAGGACCGATTCTTTATACTTCATTACGTTCTCTGATGATCTCTCAAGATTCAGACATATGTTCCTGTTGAAACACAAGTCCGAACCTTTTGAGATATTCACAGAATATAAGTTAGAAGTAGAGAACCAAAGTACGGGTATAAGTATTATATCCTATGATGAAATCAGGGAGGAGAATACTTGTGCATAGAATTCCTGGACTATTCTAAAGGAGAATGAGATTCTCTCTCAGCATTACTCCTCCGTATACACCATAGCACGATGGTATATCGGGGCGGAGCAATCACACCCTATATGATAAGGTGTGCTCTATGATTAGTACTACTGAGTTATCTATTTCCTTTTTGGGAGTTGTGCACTTGAGAAGCTGTATACCTATTGAATAGGGTTCAAATCAAATCAGTTGCCTACCACTTCATATGTGATATGGAAAGGGAAGAGCCCATATCTTAAGATGGTTAAGATTTGGGGTTGTCCAGCCTATGTCTAAAAGCAAAATCCGGACAAGCTCGAGGCCGGGTCTGTTATATAGAACTGGAAAGGTTCCAGCTATACAAACTGCAGCTGATAATTTGAAAGAACCAAAGGATTCAATAGTTACCAACGAACCTCAGCCTCTCCGCCGATCTAGTAGGGTTCCTCACCCACCTGAGAGATACTTCGGTTTCTCGATGACAGTGGGAGCGAGGATTGCATCATGAGATGATGACCCAACTAGTTTCGACCTGGCCATCAGGAGTGAGACTCTGTAAGAATGGCTGGATGCTTAGTGATCTAAGATGGAATCCATGTACACCAACAAAGTATGGACTTTGGTTGCTATATCTGAAGGGTTAAAACCCCATCAGGAGCAAGTATATCTTGAGAAGATTACTTGGTGTAGATGGAAAAGTTGAGACTTTCAAAGCTAGACTTGTTAAAGGTTTTCGTCATCGACCAGGCGTGGATAATGATGAAACCTTTTCCAGTGGCTATGCTTAAGTCCATCCGGATCCTACTTGCCATGGCTACATACCATAACTACGATATCTGGCGGTTGGGTGTCATGACTGCTTTTCTAAATGATGTTTTAGAAGAGAGAGTCTATAAGTACACAGTCAGAGGGCTTCGTAAACAGTGAGAGCAGCGGAAACGTGTACAAGATGCTTTATAGAATAAACCAGGCATCGCGGAGTTGGAACATCTGTTTTGATGTAGTAGTCAAACAGTTTGACATCATCAAAATGGTATATGAACCTTGTATATACAAAAAGGTAGTAGGGAGTATGGTGGTGATCCTCGTAAAGGACATGGATGACATACTCTTGATAGGGAAGGAGTTTCCTATGCTACGCTCGATCAATCTCCGCTTATCACAATGATTCTCCACATAGGATCAAAATGATACCTCCTAAATCCTAGATTTTGGATCTATGAGATAGATCTAAATGGATGTTAGGATTCTCACTAGTTGTAGTGAGATGGTATCAATCGATCCTGGGGAGAATCACTGGAAGTGTTCCAGGGTGATAAAGACGACTGAATGTCAGTCACAGGCATTGTCTTTACCCTCAGTGGAGGGACGGTATGATGGAAGAGTTCCAAGCTAAATACCGTGGCTTACTAGACGATAAAGGCAGGATGCATCACTACTTAAGATGCTACCAAAGAGGCAGTCTGGATGTATATTTGTTCATGAGATGAACTTAGTTCCTCCCATTGTGTGACAATGGAGTTGTGGCTTATGCCAAGGAACGCCGGTCCCATCAGTAATCCAGACATATTCTAAGGCAGTGTCACCTGATCATGGAGATGGTTGATCTCCAAGGGATCAGGGTTAGGAGAGTAGACTCAGAGGACAACACGGCGGATCCACTCACAAAGGCTTTTTCCCAGAGAGAGATTTTTATGGGATGGTTGAGTATGAGATACTACAACCACTGCTATCATATGGCCCTAGTGCAAGTGGGAGATTGTTAGTTATATGTATGCCCTAGAGGCCATTGCTATACATAGGATGTATATTGCAGCGGATGCTGGGACATATATAGGGAGGACTTTCTTGCTCGACATGATAGTATGCTATCTGGTTGCTCTTTACCTTAACGTGTACACTGATTGTCTCTCTGATACATGTTGGTAAAGCCCTTAGGATGTGTACTTGACTACCTGGACTATGATGTGGATCATACTAGTAGGGACATGGTAGTCCATAAGTACATCCTTCAAGGTCCCTAGTCGAGGGTGTATCGAGACGGGGCATCGATATACCAGAGTAGACTAGCGTATACCTTCTCGACCCATACAGATGGGCGATGGATGATCCCATATCCATTGGTGTTCGACATCGGAGATGATATACGGGTGCTCAGTGAAGACTGGGTACACTGGACGGACTCGCCGAGAACTCCCAGATGGTATTATACCTTACGTCAGATGGCAGTTCTCTGGTGACACTGGTACAGAGTAGTCTGTTGACCCGAGATCGTCATAGAGTCTTGTGTGGTTCCCACTGTGCTTTGATTTCCACCTTACCACGTCCAAGAGGGCGTGCAAAATGGTGGTTTTTGGGTACAGTCCCGAATCACATGGAGGCAATGAGCGATAGGAGGGGATCCGTCTCTCCCGGTATAGGGAGTTGATGTTGCGTTGTGTTTGATTGGCTATAACCGAAAATCCCTGGCCAGGGTTGCTGAGATTTACTGGTAAGTGTTACCAGTAGTTTCTCGAACTGTTATAGACCTCATATCGACACGACTTATCGAGCTATTGGGGTCTGACGTTTACCACCCCTAGGCGAGATAAGCGACATATCAGACGACGAGACCGGACTGTACGGTAAGTGTTACTGGTTGGATTCACAGGAGTATAAGCGGGCTTGCTCGTCGATCTTCTGATCGCTCAATACCCGGGTGGCCGTTACATTTAGCAGACCGCTTGCGGCTTGTGGGTGTTTGATATGATCATCACCTGCTGCCGGCGTATTGACGAGTCTTTAGAGTCCTACACAGAAGTTTCCTGGCTCAAGCAAAACGAAATAGGAGCGCATATGAGATATGTGCGGGACCGAGAATAATGCGTGTATGTGATACCGTATTCTATTCTCGCGATGAATGTATCGATTGGTTGTATGCGATATAACCTAGTTATCGAATCAAGGATTGATTCGATAAGCCGATACATTGGATATTAGTCGGTTATATGCGATATGACCGGATCGTTAAATCAAGTGTTGATTTAATGATTTAATGTATAATTATATATTTGATATATTACTTTGCATTAACTAATATTTGTTCACTTTAAATGGATTTTCTCACTTGATGTGCACATTGTATATGTGATATATTTTTGTGCACTTGCTTGTACCATGTTTGATGATACATGCATGTTTGGGTGTATGTTTAGATTAAACCATGGTTATGTAATGGTTAGGGTTTTGTTTTTATTTATTTATTCATTTATTTATTTATTTCTATGGCATAATAGAGAAAATTGTGGCTTTCTTTGTTTGATGTTGAAGCTTCATGAAGGTTTGACTAAGTCACCATTTTTGTCTTCATGCTTAACCCTAACAATTCACCTAACCCTAGTTTACTCTCTACACTTGACCATGGTTAGAGTATGATAAGTATTACTTTTATTTTCTATTTTAGAAAATACTCATTATATTCTATCATCTTCTTCTTCTTCTTCAAGAAGAAACCTTGCCTTCATCAATGGCAACTAGTGAAAAAGAGTGAGAAATCCAATTCTAAAGTGAACCCACTTACTATTTCTTCATCCTCTACCTCTTGCCAAATAGTATAGGGTGTTTTCTTCACAAGTACCATGACTTGGTGAAGTTGGAGCTTGATCTTGTGTTGCCTCGACGTAGATCATCTTCGGCATCGAAGCCGACGACCAAGCCCGCCCATTTCTCCGATGAAACCGACGCTAGAGCCCGGGATTCGATTTGGAAAGCAAGGAGACTTCATCATGGAGCTATGGAGATGGAGGACCGAATCTACAAAGGTTGTATTTCCGTTTACCCTTTAGTTAAGTTGTTAACTAGCTTCTAGTTTCGCCTAAAATCTAGTTAACGATCCGCATTAGGGTTTCTCGCCACTTGTAAAATTTGAAATTGGCATGGTTGATTCCTTGTGAGACCTCATTAGTGTGCCTAGGAACCCTAGAAAAGGGTATGGCATACCTCTTCCGACCCAAAAAACCGCGTAGCACGCTCGGTCTGGGCCTTGTTCCACTGAATATAAAGCGGGTACTTGTAATAAGTACGGATCTCCTTCCCAACATAATCCTCCCACTGGATTGTGTTCTCTCCAACAGGCACATCTATCGCGTTAAAGATCAGATCCCATGACTCAGCATCCACCCACGGCCTGCAGCAGTCGGGCCCAGTAGGTCCCTTCGTCCTAACACAGCTCGAGCCTGCGAAAAAATAGATATACATACACAATATTATAATATTTAGAATATGAATATAGAATTTGAAAATTTTAAATTACAATCGTTATTTAAAACCTTTAAGAAATAACGATTATATTTTTCGTCCCCGGCGTGGTGCTAGAACATGCGCCAGACACCATCCCGGAAGCAGAATGCGGATCTATAAACAATAAACTGTTAGATGATTCAATATTCACATATATTGTAATGATGTATCAAATTTTAAATGAGTAAACTAAGCACCATGCATAGGAGTGATGGGGGTATGAGGACCCACTGACGCACTAATAGGGGAGGGGAGGCTGCAACGCTGCAGGTGATCTGGCTGTAGTATGGAGAGCGCTAGTAAGGATATGGGGGACAGTCGGGGATGATGCGATGTGAGTAGGGGCCATGGGGGTGATGTAGCGGTAATAGAAGGAGCGCTAGTAAGGATAAGGGGCAGTCGAGGATGATGCGGTGTGAGTAGGGAGGCCACGAGGGTGATGTGGCGGTAATAGGGGAGCGCTGCTAGAGATAGGCTGCTGCTGCGGCTCCCGTACCTGCTAAGGGTCCTGGGACAATCTCATCGGCGGGTATGGATTGACTCAGAATGTCTTGTAGACGCTGTTTCTTATGGAGTTTGGTGCCTTTGCCTGCACCCATGATCAAATCCTACATATAAATCTGAACGTTATTTCATTATTTATAATCATCATACAATTTAGAACATTCAATTTAACTTCATTACCTAAAACGTTTATGTGGTACATAATCTAAAGATTTTTTGGGTGGATTCTCAAAATCTTGATCCATGATAATCAATTGCCTGATGTCACTTCTTACAAACTTATGGATGGACGGTGTAAAATAGTTTGGATCCCCGGCACATTCAATAAATAAAATGAGACATGTTATCACGAGATCTTTATCGTCGCTCTCATCTTCAGAGCCATTCAACGTTGGCACGTTATAATAATCTCTCAGTTTCCAACGACAAACAACGTCCCAGTCAACTTTCTGCAAGTCCCAAGAATAATATATTTGTGTTGCCATTGTTGGAAAGATAAAGCTGTCGTATTTTGACAACATACGTTTGGTGTTTACCAAAGTCAAACCGTATTGATCGACCTTCATACCTCGACCAGTCTTGGTATCGTACCATCTGCATTGGAATATATGAAATGGGACAGTCGTATATTGGTATGAGACCGCTATAACTTCCTCAAGAACACCGTAGTAGTGATTTCCATCCTCGTCAACGGTTGCGATACCGCAATTTTATGTAGCCCTAATACGTTCTGTACTTTCTACCTCAAATTTATATCCAGATACCCCGTATCCGTTATAAAACCTAGCTTCAATCGTTGGACCATTTAAAAAGTCGTGGACCTCTCTATCAACGTACTCTCCACGATTCAATTATCCATTCACTTCTTTTATAAACCAAGCGGCGAAAGTGCTACTCTGTTCTTCTTCGGTCTTATCATTCGACCATGTCCTAGAATTCGATCTTGTGAGTATATCTTTGTGCACTCTGTTCATTAATATACAGTTATATTAATTAGATTAAATTTAATTTTGAATATTTAAAACGATGAAATAATAAACACTTACTCTACATATTTAGCAAAACAATCGTTGTTTATCAAGATGTACGCATGTACACTGGCCGCGAGATCGTAAGACATGTTCTTTAGCCTTCCTGCTCCAATTGGACCGTCAGGAACACTCTGCGGTTTGATCAGCTTCATCCTGATATCATCGTTTGGGAAACGAGTACAGAAAGACGTAACTTCCTCCAGGAGATAACCTTGAGCAATCAAACCTTCAGGACGATACTTGTTGCGGATATAGTTTTTTAAAGTTAACAGATATCTGTTGAAAATGAAATAAATTAATAATTCATGATAATTCTTTGTAATTTAAATGATGAAAAATAAACGTCAATAATACCTCTCGATTGGATACATCCAACGGTAATGGACCGGACGCCAATCCCGACCTCGGTTGCCTGATGGACGGACATGTGAACAATAATATCTAAAAAGAAAGGTTGAAAGATAGTTTCAAGCTTGCAGAGAATCAAAGGAATGTATTTTTCAAGCTCCGCTATCTCATTGACGTCCATGTTTTTGGAACACAGTTGGCAGAAATATGTGCAAAAGTCGTTAAGCACGAGACCAACTTCTGGTTTTACCAATACTCTGAGACATAAAGGAAGAAGATATTGCATCAATATGTGGTAATCATGGCTCTTGAGTCCTACGATTTTTTCTTTTTCTACTTACACCTGTTTGGAAATGTTTGATGAGAAACTATCGGGGACTTTCAATTTTTTCAACACACGCAAGAACCACCGCTTCTTCTCTTTGTTCATCTTGTAGATTGCCGGTGGGATCTTATGATAACCCTGTTTACCAGCCACAGGCCGAGTCTTTTCTAATGGACAAACCATCCAAATTAGTCAAATCACAACGGCCGTTGAAATTGTCCTTCGTTTTTCCATGTTTACACAGCAGAAAATTGATGATGTTCTTGGAGACACCCTTCTCGATATTCATGACATCTAAATTGTGGCGCGGAGGTAGATCGGACCCGTACGGAAGCTGAAATAAACCACTAAGCTTCTTCCAGCCAGATGGGCATGGAATTGCATCTTTGTTTTGTTTCTTTCCAAATGTGATATTCTGATAAGCTCTCCATTGTTGCAGTATATCATTACCGGACAATAATTTAGGCGGTATGTCGGTCTCCGTCTTGGCATTGAACATTTTTTTATTCCTTTTGAATCTATGAGTTATAAGAAAGAATCGTCGGTAACCCATAAACAACTCTTTCCCGCTAAACTTCAAGCGTACGCTGCTCTTATGAATATGACAAGCAGGGCTAGCAAGCTTACCTTGAGTTGTCCATCCCGACAACATGTCGTAGGTAGGAAAATCATTGATCGTTCACAACAAAGCAGCACGCATATAAAATAATTATTTACCATCTGCGTCATAGATTCTCACAGCAGGTTCCCAAAGCAACTTTAACTCATCAATCAAGGGTTGAAGGTATACGTCGATGTTTTTCCCAAGAGACGAGAAACTATCGATTAAAAGCACCAACATAAAATAAGACTACGTCATAGCCCTCCATGGTGACAGGTTGTATATAGTCACCACAACGAGTCAAGTACTGTGGTATGCCCACGGCGAACCATCCCAAATGGACTGAAACCATCGCTCGCAATCCCCAGCCTCACGTTATGAGGGTCTGCGCTGAACGAAAAATGTTTTTCATCTACAACATTTCACGATATCGAATTTCTAGGATGACTCATTTTTTCCTCTTCATGAGGCGCTTTATGGTGCCACTGCATTTCGGACGCCGTCTCTTCACACATAAATAACCATGCAGCCTCGGTATTAACGAAAAATGACAAGAGTCTTCACAGGCACATCACTCGAATGGGAGTTTTTCTTAGGCTTGAATCGGCTTTTCCCGCACACTGGGCTGCTTTTGAGTGCGGCGTATTCTTTTCGGAACAAAACGCAATCATTCTCGCATGCATGTATCTTCTTACACTTTAGGCCGTTGTTTGTGATTATCTTTTGCACCTTGTACCAGCTCGGTGGCACTTTATTTCCGTCGGGAAAAACTTCCTTCAGCAATGCTAGGAGATCGGTGAAAGATTGGTCACTCCATCTGTTCTTACACTTGATCTGAAAGAGACTATGAAAAAGGATAGTATCCAAAATCCTTTGCAATTTGGATATAGAAGGATTCTCAAGGAAGCCTTGTATTTCTCCAATAACGTGGGTCCAGTGCTTTCCATATCATAAGGAAGTCCAACGGAATTTATAAGCCCATCCATGTCATCGACCGGCGTGAATACAGTATCATCGTCTTCGACGACTTTCGTCTTCTTCAAACTTCCATTCCTCCTCTTCCTCTACTATCCCTTACCACTCTTCAGTTTCCGCTTCAATGAATTCGTTTTTCGTCTCTTGCACTGGCCCTTCATCGTCCTTTTCTCCGTGAATATCCTACTTAGTGTAATCTCTAACCAAACCATTTTTCATGATGTGTAACTTAACATCCGACTTCTTCTGCAATCGCTTGTTCATACACTTATAGCAAAGACAATAGATTTCGTGCTCTCTCGGTATTCTAATACGTGCGTAAGCAAAATCGGTAAAAAAGTGAACACCATGAAGGAAAAAAATTAGTGGCTCTTGAGGAAACATCGACGTACATCCAACTCTTGTCGTGGAGGTACGGGAATGCCATATTGGAAGAAAATGGAATGTAGCAAGGTTCCTATAGATAAGAGTCGTGGAATTAAGATTTCTTGACAAATATGAGATATACGGATAATAAGAAGTGTTGGTGTTAGGTTTAATTGACGACTTCGTTAAGTTTGGTTTCAATTGTTATTGGATTGGGCTCTTCTCAAACTTCTATTGAGAATTTTCTCCTTCTAATTTCAAAACTCGATAGTTGGATTCTTCTTCCAAGAAAGATAATGATAATATTAAATGTTCTTTATTAGATATTGAGGGTAATGGCTGTAAGGGTAAGGCACATATCCCATTAAGAATGTATAAAATATACACCCATTTACTTGTGCTTTCATCCATTTCGAGAAAATTTCGGCAGCACCTTCCCGCTGTTCTCTGAGTACACTATAATAGAACAGATAATCGTTTTAATGCTGTGAAACACCATTGAAACGAACATCTAATCTATCATTGTACACAGAGGACCAGCGGAAAGGTATCGATGAAATATCCTGAAATAAATGAAAAACACAAATGAATGCAGGTGTCTACTTTATACATTCCTAACTTTTCCACACTGGACAAATCTATCGGTTATCATATGATCGAATATTAATTCTCGTCACATAAACTATGCGACGGTTGTTAGAAACCGAATGATAGCGTCCGGTATTTAACAACTTTCGTGTAGTTTTATATCACGATGAACACCGAACGTATGTTAACCGATAGACGGGAACTAAGTTATGTTTTCATTTTCACATATGATTAATTATCGATAAGAATATGAAAATTTCATATTATCATCGAAAATCATACACTTAGTTTTGGATTTGATTTCAATTAGTTTTACGTTTACGTTTCAAATACAAGATTTTAAAGTTTTAAGTTTAGGCTAATTTTTTTAAAGATGAGAGTTTTCTTAATCGATTTTAAGATTTTGGATTTAGGGAAAAGGTTGGGATGGGAGTTGACAAGACTTCAATGTAGAAGAGAATGAAGATGAATTAGGATTTAGCCCTGTTCATATGTGTATGTATGTTTGTGTATGTGTGTGTGTCTGTTTATCTATATTTAAGTGTGTATATCTGGGATTAGGGTTAGGATAGGATTTGACAATAGTTCTATGTAGAGGAGAGCGATGATGAATTAAGATTCGGCCTTTTGTGTGTGTGCGCGCGCACGTTAGTGTGTGTGTGTTTGTACATGTGTGTGTGTGTATGCTTGTTGCGCGCGCGCATGTTGTTACATAATTCGTATTCTTAAATTAACTAAATTACTACAAATTTTACTAAAATACCCCTTAACTATTGTTGTTATTCACTAAAACATCTACAACTACTGTACCTTTTCACTAAAATACCCCATTTACCCAGCCCCTAATCCTAACACTTCATCCTATCCCTACCCCTAACCCTAACCTCTATCCCAAACCCAAACCCTAACCATATCCGCCCCTCCCCCCCGGCCCCGAAACCCAAACCATAACAACATCCGGCCCCTACAACAACAACATCAACACCAATAACAATGATAACAACGGCAACAACATGCAGCATCAACAACAATATAAGCAACAGTAGCAAGATTAACATATAAAATTTAATTTTTAGGAGCAAATTAAAATTTTAAAATTATATCCAAAATTTTAAAATCGAACTACTTTTATACTTACCTGTAGACGATCACGGAACAGAGACAGCTCGCGGCAGCAAGCTTCAACGAGCTCGATCTGGGGCTAGGGCGAGACGACGACGGTGTAGATCACAGAGCCGAGCGACGCGTCGAGGGCTTCGATGGGGGAAAGGATCGACTACGGAGGCTTCAAGGGGACTGACCTCAACAACGGAGGGCTTCGATGATGGCTAGGACGAGGAGGGAAGGAGCGCGGGAGAAAATTGGGTTGAGGGAAATTTTTGGGGACAGGGAAATTTTTTGAGGCTCGATCTAAGGGATTTGATGAGGGAATTGAGATTTATCGTGCCAGGGTCGTGAGGCCCGTCATATTTTTGGTTTCGTCACTGTCATAATCGTGACCAAATCTATAGAAACTGTTACACTAAATTGATCACGGTTGTAACTGTGACCAATTCCCCGTTACTACTGGCCATATCTGTAGCAGCACAACATTAGCATTGCTTGACCCCAATGAAATGAAAGGTTGCCCTTGCCACATTTGGAGCCTTAAATCACTCTTCTATAATTAGTAATGCATGAATGTAGGTACACAAATATTGTAAATATCTCATACTTTGCGTGTGTGTGTGAGAATAATGGAGAAAAGAGGCCATAGGAAGGAATTTCCTTGTATAGCTTCGAAAAAATACAACCCCTGCCATTTTTTCCGACGATCGGCATCTATCATAATCATCGTTATCATCTAAGATGTACATACACCAAATTTCATATGATTCCACAAGTTTTTCACCGTTGAATTAGCAATGTAAAAAGTTCTATTGTTTGTAAACGATTAATTTTGCACCAACTAAATCAACGGTGAAAAATGGTATAATCACATGAAAAAAATTTGGTGTATCCACATCTTAGATGATAAAAATGGAGCTGATGTATGCCGATGGTCGAAAAAAATCATGAAGGATGCATTTTTCCGACGCCATAGAAGAAAATTCCCTCCTATGGCATTTTTTCTCCATTATTCTCATATATATATTGGTATCAATACAAGAAAAATAGGAAGTTCTTCCTCCAAATTATTCTCCGTCTCATTTCTTACCGCGCGCATGCATGTCTTATCAAATGATTTAAGCACAAACATTCTTTTTGTTAACCAATTGAAACCATTTCAAATGGTCATACGGAGCAACTACACTTCATTTTTCAATTATTGAATTAACTGGGAAAAACATTAAAGTTTCATCTTGGCCTAGTTCCAAGCAACAACATATATCGCCATAAAAGTAGTTTCAACTTCACAACCACATCGATGTAGTATTGATCTTTAGGAATAAAGATCGAGGTTCGATAATCTTAGTGTGGGTATTGCAATTAGAGGATTAGCCTTCTTTAAAACAATTCCAAACTTCTCTGAAAGCTCAAGCTTCGTCCCTTCGGATATCTTCCAATCAAAACTATGTAATAACGAGGCTATAGTATACATAGTCATTCTCTCGGCCATTGAAATCCCGGCACATATTCTTCTTCCAGATCCAAATGGAAAGTAATTGAAATCATTGCCTGTAAAATCCCATTTTTTACTTGTGTCGAGAAACCTTTCAGGCTTGAACTCTGTTGGATCATCCCAAACCGCAGAGTCTCTATGAATCGCCCACACATTCACAAAAACACGACTTCCTTCAGGAATTTTGTAGCCGCCAATGATGCATGTTGAGCTTGGGCAATGAGGGACTAATAAAGGAAGTATTGGGTGCAACCGAAGAACCTCCTTTATGACTGCGGCCAAGTATCGAAGTTTTGGGATATGAGACTCCTCGACAATGTTCTCTTTTCCGACAATTACGTCTAGTTCATCTTGAACTTTTTTCATCGTCTCGGGCTTCTTCATCATTTCAGCCATAGCCCACTCCATTGCATTCGAACTCGTGTCTGTTCCTCCTACGATCATGTCCTGTCACCCACCATTTAATAGCATGGTTAAGAGAAATCCAAAATTGTATGCTTTTGCATATCACAATCATTTTTGGACATGTTTGATTGCTTGTGGTTGAAAAGGGAATGCTTTTGCAATCACACAAAGCTCCAATTACAACAGCTGCAACGCCATATTTTTATGTTTGATTAAACTTTAGTTCTAACTGTATGTGTTACAAATTAACGTGTGTTTGGTTAAATGTAATTGCAGCACGATTGCTACATCATGACTCTTTATATCATGTTAAAACTCTTTTATTGTCAGTGAGGAAATGCTCAAGTTGAAAATAGTTGTTACTATATATATATTTTTCTCATAAAAATTATTGTTTCGATTATATGTTTGAGCTACAACTTAAACGAATCACTTCATAGATTTCAGTGTATTTGGAAATCTATGAGGCGTTGAATACATCAAACCAAACATAACCGTAAGGCGATTTAACTAGAATGAAGCGGATCACTCGCGTAGATTGGCAGTGAAAAGAACAAAGTTATAGATAGGTTACCAATAGAAGAGCCTTGACATGCATCATGGTAAATGGAACGTTTCCGTCGACACCCTCGGCCTCTAACCGGAGCATAAACTCCAGCAAGTCCTTTGCCCCGGTCTCCCCTACCTTCTTTCTATGTTCGATCATGTTATCGAAAATCCGATCAAACCTCTCAATCAACCCCTTCATCTTCCTCTCTAAACCCTGCAAGTCGAACCATGCCAGCGCCGGGAAAAAATCAGATAGGTTAGGCTTTCCCAGCAAAATTGTGATCTCTCCCATCACCTTCCGAAACTCGACTCCCGCCACACTCCTACTCTCTTCGACTGTTGTGTCCATCGTGCTTCCCCATAGCATGCTTGTTACTACGTTCATCACCGTAAGAAAGACTTCAGCTCCAACATCGACGGGATTTCCAGCAGAGTGGAAAAGGCGGTTTACGGCTGACCTTACCTATGGAAAAGTAAAACCTAATTTTGATTTTACAATCTGAAATTTATTCAAAATTGAAAAGGATCAGTGCTCTGCAAGTTTACCTCTCGCCATCTAAGATGATACACAGCATCAAGGCTGACAGGGCTCAGCATCTGCTGAATACACACCTTACGTAGCATCCGCAAGGTCGGGCCGTTTGAGGAACTGACGATATCAGAAGAACCATAAGGGACGGCCCGCATGATGGCCAGAACTACCCGGTTGGCGAAAATGGCGTCATTGTCGCGGAGGACCTCACGGGCAAGGCCCGGTGACGTGATCACGAACCCGAGTTTGGAGCCGAGTTTGAGGGTGCAGATAGGCCCATGGGTTCTGGCGAGTCCCGCGAAGTATGTGTGGAGTTCGGGGTCGAGAAAGGGGAGGCTGCCGACGATGGGGAGGCCTGCAGGGCCTGGTGGCAGCGGAGGAGATGAAGTTGAACTGCGCCTAAAGTATATGAAAAAAGCACAACAAAAGAGGAAAGCTAAGAAAAGACCTTGGATGAATTCCATTGAGATTGATATTCAATAACCAACTCACAACGGATTTATGGTACTAAATTATATAGGAATTTTTTTTTATATTAAACCATATTAAAATAATATTGTTTTTAAAAAAACAAAAACACAACACAAAAACAAGCCACTTTATGTCTCGTAAACGCCATGTCAGCGCTGGCGCTGGCGTCAATAATTTTTTTTATTAAGGGACGCAGTTTCAACAGTTTGAAACTGCATCTCATACATGTAATGGGACACAGTTTCAAACTGCGCCCATATATTTTTAGTCCAAAATAATGAAGCGCACTTTGTTCATTCCCCTACTTAAATCAATACGATGTATTAACTTTTCTCAGTACTCGCTTTTCTCTCTCTCTCCCTTTCTCTCTCTCTCGGTCGCTCTCTATACCTTAGGTACTCTCTCTCTCTCTGTGTGCGATCTCTCTCTCTCTCTCGGTCGCTCTCTATACCTCAGGTACTCTCTCTCTCTATCTCTTTCCCCTCTGAGACCTCTATTCCCCCCGAGACCTCCTCTGTTCCCCCCCCCCCAACCGATCTCCTCCTCCCGACCTCCCCTCCGAGACCTCCTCTAGTCTCTCTCATCTCTCTCCCTCAATCTCTCTCTCATCTGTCTCTCTCTCTCAATCCCACAGTCTCTTGCATGTGCAAATTTAGGTTGAAATTCACGGACAAACAATCACCTTTATGCTCGCCATCGTCATCATCACTGTGAGCATCTCGAAGGTGAGCAAAACCCTAATTTATTTTAAAACAATTCATAAAAAAATTGGTTAAAATTTTGGATTGGGTAAGCAATTCGAACAAATTGGATATATTTTAGGGGTTTCTCCGATTTTACTTGTAGCAGATCAATAAGTAGGATAAGTTCTTACAACTTGTTGCATGCTATAAATATGGATTTTATTGTAATTTTATGTAATTAGATGAATATAATTGTGAATATAAATAAGTAGGTTGTTTGATGAGAACTAATTTTATGTAATTAGATGAATATAATTGTGAATATAAATAAGTAGGTTGTTTGATGAGAACTCTCAAAGTGCGTTAATATTTCTAGCAGGTGGAAAAATGAAGCATAATTATATCCATCTAGTTTGCTATTTCAATCGCCAATTAACGATTGGAAAAAATAATATTCCTGAATATGTCGGTGGAAAAACTAAGATGAGTAGAGTTAAGAAGTCTAGCATATACAGCGAGTGTTCTATACTTGCAAGCTGACCACAGATCGGCCAACGCCGCAATAATACAGGTAAAAATTTGTAATATTATTTTCCCTAATTACATATGTTATTTATACGTTACCGATATAAATCCTCTTTTTGTAATTGGCATAGTGATCAGGTGATTACATGTATTGACCACTCAGTCCAGAGCAGCAGGATCTCTGCTGGAGATGCCCGTGTGCAGGCTGAACTGCAACGAGCAAGAATTCATGTTCTATCCAGATTAGAGTATATAAGTCTGGATAGAAATTTGATTATGGATCTGGTAGATAGATGGAGACTAGAGACCTCCACATTTCATTTTAGTGTTGGTGAGATCATTATCATCCTTCAGAACGTCGATGTGCTGCTTGGCCTGCCTATAGACGGAGAGGTGATTGTTGTGAAGTACAGCCACGATTGGACAGATTTGTGTCTCAGCTTGTTGGATAGGATTCCGCCTATTGGACAGAGAAGAGGCGGTAGCATTAACTTGAGTTGGCGGCATGATGCGTTTAGTGCTGAGCCTGCCATAGATGCTAACCCTGTGGCGATCAAGCAGCACGCACGAGCCTACATTTTATATCACATAGGGGTTCGCTTATTCCAGGATAGGAGAAAGAGCAGAGTTAGTCTTGCCTAACTGCCTCTTTTAGCTAATCTCAACCAGTGTGGCACTTTATCGTGTGGGAGTGTAATTCTGGCATTCCTCTACAGCAAGCTGAGGATGGATGCATTGATGGAACAGAAGAGTTTCGGGGGCTGTTTGACGCTTCTTCAGATATAAAATACTTAAAACCGCATTCTACTAATTTTGCGTAATTAAATTGTTATTCAATGTAAAACGTAATTCTATCATATTGTATTTCAGATATGGTCATGAACATATCTCTTTATTGGCCGTCCGACTATTACGACACAGTTCGCCTTAGATGGCCAAAGACCATATGGTTGCCAGTAATTAATTGAAACTATGCGTATATTTCAAATTTTAAGTTTTTTTGTAATATTAACTTGTGTGTAATCTCTATACAGGTGGAATGTGCCCAAGTCATGTGATGTGACACAAGATCGCAGCCTCCGCTTCTACCGCAATGAGTTCGATGTTATGGAGGAGGCATCAGTTATGTGGACACCGTACACACATGACCGGATGGTCACTCTGTATCCATTATGCTTGGCAGGCGTCGGCTTCTGGCGTGCGCGGATGCTAATCGTCTGCAACAATGTTATTCAGATGCACATGCCATACCGTGTCCTTCATCAGTTCGACTTGAGGCAGCACATACTAGGCGCGGTGGAGCGGACACCGCATTAGGGAGGAGTGCTAGTTGGGGATCCTTAGCTCGTGGAGTATCAAATTTGAGTGGGTCGATAGTACAGTCGGGTACACCACATAGCCGATGAGATACAACCAGGTATACCGATAGACCAGTACTTTGTCTGGTATTAGATGATTAAACACAGTTTGTCATTACTGCCGTCCCTCCGCCCACCTCATATACGACTCGAGGACTGATAGAGAGAAATTTGGTTAGTTTATATCAGACCTTTTAAAACTATAATCTTATTTTTATGAAATTCATTTTCTTATTCACAATCAATATAGATCCAAACCATTTATGCGTTAGAGAATATAACTAATGATGGGATTAGTGACACTAGGGACTCAGCGAGCTGCTTTATGAACATCAAGTCCCTCATCAGGAGTGTGATGACGAGGCACAGATTCGCACGTCCACTGTCCGTGCCTGCACCACCTGTGCCGCCACCACCCATCCCTGCACCACCTGTGCTTCCACCAGCTATGTCTGCACCTGCAATTCCTATCACATATGCACGAACAAGACGTAGACGGGCACAGCTGGAGCCGTCTCAGCATTCCGATGAGTACGAGTATAGACCATCACAACCAGAGCAGTCTCAGTCACCTGCCGTCGACGAAGCCGGATCGTCACAACCTCGATGTCCTATAGCGAAGAAGACACCAGGAATGGTGCGACAACTTCGTTAGATTGCACGAAGTGTTTGTGTTATATTGTGTTGCGATGAATACGTTATTTATTTTATATTGTTTATTGTTTTCAGTTTATTGTTATTCACCATTTGGCGTCGTATATTTTGCGTAGATTGTGTCTCCGCCGTTTGGGTATTGAGTTAGCCCCGTCTATGGATGCTATTATTTTATTATGCTTGTACATGAATTTTATTCAAAATTTACGAACGAGGTGCTGTCCGATTTTCAAACATTATTTATTTACAAAACAACACTTTAATACATTTTAATTCAAATGTCGATTCTCTCTCACACAAACACATGTTCATACACGATATATTACACATATATGGTACACACATCCACAACATATATGAGAATTACGCAAACAAAATAGATAGAAAGAACAGTAACAACACCATAATTCATCACTAAAATTTCAGAAATAAATCATCTACGTTGCTGAGCTCCGCAGCAACATAATTAATCCGCTCTGTAATTGCATCAATGGCCTCATCACCTACCACGGAATCTCGAGTGAGTTTGAGATGGTTCAAAATCCGACGGTGCATAAAAATGCGGTAGAGAGAGGTTGCGAAGTAATCGATATTGCGACCTGAAAGAAGACCTATAGAATGAAAGAAGTGGAGACGAAGATTTGCTTCCATATGGTGGTCATGGGTTACTTTTTCAGGAGGAGACAGGAGTGTATCCAATACGGTTAAGTGCAAGAGCCGCAATATTTCACGACCGATCTTTATCGGCCAGTTCATACCCCCTTGTAATCGATAAAGAATGACTTCATAACCAGAGTGGTCTATAATCGTGTATACACATTTCACCACGGTATAAAGGATGCGCCTCTTAATTTCAACGATTGATAGAAATTCTGCAGATGAAAATCCTGACATTGAGAGTGAGACTGAGAACTGAGACAAAGTTTGAAAGTGCATCGCATACATTTGTAATAGGTGCAGTTTCAAACTGCGCCCTTTAATGAAAAAAATTTATTGATGCTAGCGCCAGTCCTGAGCTGGCGCTGACATGGCGCCTACGAGGCACAAAGTGGGTTGTTTTTATAATATATTTTGAAAGCGTTTTTTTTAAAATATTATTTTAATATTGTTTAATATAAAAAAAATTGTCCAATTATATAGCAGTCTTATATTTTAAATATTTTTACGTTAGATGATAGATAGATGATAGAGGGAGCAAAATGTTCCAATGGAGTCAACGGAAAGATATCTAGATGCTTATTTGGAGTATTGCAAAAGCTGTTGTTTTCTTCTGCAAACATCCTTGCGAGCATCCAAAGCTCTCCCTGTCCAAGTGGAAGGCGAGTTCAATTTATTAAGCTAAACTTATTATTATTATAATATAAAAATACATTACATCGGAATTTAATAATCCATTACTTCGAAAGTTTGGTGCAGAAATAAGAACATTAAAATGAGCTTTGCTTTGATGCCTGCTTTGAGATGTGTGAGATTAAACGTTAGAGGTGGGGAAAAAGAGATACATAAATATGAGATATAGATTAGAGTATGAAGCACGGACACGGGTACGGATGCGGACACGGCTAATTTGTAAAATGATGGTTACACTGCTATATTGTTTTTTAATACATTAAATTATATATATTAGACAAAATATAATACACTACGAGAGAAAACATATACCAATTTATCATTAAAAGCACAATAAAAATAAAATCAATGTAATAATTTTCATTCAAAACCATTACTTCTTTTAAGCATAAACAAATACATATATAAAACTAAAAGCAAAACACATAAATATATAATCCATAAGTGTCAAACATGTCCAATATAGATGGGCACAGCTCAAGTGTGTAGGGCACATGTCGGACGGAGTGTCTAAGTGTCCAAGTATCCGATACGGTCGGACACGGACAAGGGGAGCAAGTAAAAATGTCCATGCTTCATATAGATTAGGCAACCAACCAATAAGACTCAAGTCTATATGGATGAACCTTATCTATATTGAAAGCACATGTGCACTTATATATAAAGCCCAACATTTTTCAAATATTAAATATTAAAAATGGCATTGTATCAGAGCCCGCCAGTAAGGCCCTGTTTGGCAATTGAGTTAAGTTTTCTAATATGTGTTTTCATAAAGTTAGCAAAATTAACTTCAAAATGCTAATTTTATTCTGTTAGGGGCTCACTTTGGAATTTAGATAGCTATTGTTATCTTACTTTTGAAAATAAGAAAACTGCACTTATCTAAACTCTAATTTGATAAAATTTTAAATAACTCCATTTTTGGAGATTGAGACTTGCAAACCACAGTTTGCATCTCTTTATCGTTGAGATTAGTTTAAATTTAAATAGTTTGTTATTATAAATAGAATTAAGATAAATCTCTTATTTAAATATAAATTAAAATAAAAGAAAATATTTTATTAGATAAGTATAAAGTAGATTTGTGTTGATCATAATCTAATTAAGAGAAGACTTATTCTATGCAATAAATAAGGAGATACTTTCATCAAGAAGGATTAGCGCAACAACGGCACAACAAGGGCTAAGGCTAAGGCTAAGGCTAAGACAAGAGAGATGTAGTCTCTAGCTTTATAAGGATTGTAACTCGACTCTCTTGAGGTGAGATTAAGAGAGCGAAGATGAGATGATGTACGAGAAAGTTGAGATGTGTGAGATCTCATAAGTTTTCTCTTCATTGCGAAATTAGGGTTCTAATCTAGATTTGAAATATGCTAATGTATTTAGATGATCAAATCAAGGAGAAAATAAGATGTCGGGTGTACTCTTTCTTATATCAATGAACTCCTTATATTTGTCCCGTTGAATAGGCCGGTCGGTCTAACCACGTTAAAATTCTCTGTGTAGTTACTTCTTCTTATGGATTGATATTTTGCGTGTTCGAATGTTAAAAATGGGATCTTTCCTTTCGACGATAGGTATCGGAGGGGAAGATTCCTAACAAGTGGTATAAGAGCCCATGGTGTTCGATCAGAATTTTGAGTTCGCGAGATAGAGGTATATGTGGTGTCAAGGTGGAGCAGCGGAGGTATCATAAAGAAGAAGATTTGCTTCGACAGAGCATTGGATTGGTGGTTGTCAAAATTAGATCGATCAAGGAGATACTAGCGGAGACGTTTGGAGACCGGATCTTGTATTAGACAGTCGATGTGATGTCAAGTCGGAGTGGCGAAGGTATGATAAAGAAGAAGATTTGATATGACGGAGTATCGGATTGACGGTTGTCGAAATTAGATCGGTCAAGAAGATACCAGCGGAGACGTTTGAAGACCGGATCTTATATACAACAATCGATGTGATGTTAAGTCAGAGCGGCGGAGACATCATAAAGAAGAAATTTTGATCCGACAGAGCATCAGATTGGCGGTTGGCGAACTTAGATCAATCAAGGTGTGCCAGCGGAGACGTTTGGAGACCGGATCTTGTATTAGACGATTGATTGGTGTGAAAAACTGTGATTTTGTGTTTCCTAATTACCGCAATCAATAACGGTGTCGCAATAGCAAGACGATAGTGAGTACGGCTCGTCCATAGGGAATGGTAGGATTTTTATCGTTTTATACTAAAGAGATTTGTAAATTTTATAAGATAAGGGCTTGTAGGGTTTTTCGGATTGAGTAATTAAAGGATGGAATTTTAAAAATAATTTTTTTTATCTTTTAATTATTTAATACTAGAGAAACAGTGATGAATGTGGATTGGCGTTCTTAGAGGGAATAGGGTTTCACTCTACCGACCCTTGTCCTTCCATTAATCCCTATTTATCTCAAGCCCTCAACAAAGTAAGTATTAACGAATTTTAAATCGTGGTCGTAACTATCATAAATTGACAGCACGCTCGAATAAGAGAGTTAAGACTCGCTTTGCTAAATTTTATAAAAGTTAAAAAGATGTTAAGAGATTTTTTTCATTCGTTATACTAACATATCCTACAAATCCTAACAAACGAGAATTTACTCGCTCATTAGGAAAAATGATGAAAGGCAGAAGAATAAGGAACCCATAAGTTAAACAAAAAAGAAAAGTGCAGAAAGTAAATGCAGAAAATAAATGCGTAAAGTAATGAAACAAGATTAAAAAAACTACCTTATTGAAACTTTTGCTTTACAGAACTTGATTTCTGAAAAAACTAAAAGAAATAAAAAAAAAACCTAAATTACTCGATAAATTTAGATTGCTCGATCGGTAGATGATCGATAGATAATAACCCTAATTGCTCTCGGCCCTTTATATAAGTTCTGGAACTTGAAACCGTAGATTTTATCTTGAAATATGTGAATAGACAATCAAGCCCCTGAAATTTCACATCCAACGGTCATGAGATGACTGCGGTTCCACCGCCCTTTGCCTCATTTAACCATGGTTCCGCCGCCTGTTGGTGGAATCTTTTCACCAGATTTTTTGTTCTTTCTTCTCTCGATATTTAGAGATCTTTCTGATGAATATGTTTTGAAAATATATTTTTCTCTCTGTAGTTGCAAGATTCTTCAATTTACTTCTAAATTTCGGCAGATTTGGTTTGCTAACTCAATTTGATCTGATCTCTTACTTGTGTTTGTAGTCTTGAATTGATTTTTTATTTTAATATTTGCACAATATCTCAAATTAAATCATTAGTTGCATTTATTTTATTTAAGATAATATTCCAACCAATTTTTATTTAAATTACTTAATGGATATGATATGATATGATATCTTAATAATAATGGTTAAGAATATTTGATATGACATGACATGCATATTTTAATAATTAAGAATCTCATGAATATTTTATTTAAATATGATATGCATATATTACACCCAATTATATTAATTATAACTTAAGAAACATATGGCAAAACCTTTTTACAAATAAACCCATATATGTTCTTTGTAACAACCCTGAACTTTCTGTACAGAATTTTTTTAAAATACAGAAAGGAATACCTTAGCCTGAGCACAAGTTATAAATTTAAATAGCTTTTGAACGGCTAGAAAACACTTGTAGTTTATTGGTAAAGTCTTGCACTGTTGTGACGTAGCCTCTGTGTTCAAATCCCCTCAGCCACATATTATTTTTATTAATTTTTCTTTTAAACTTTTAGAAGCTCAAAAGTTTGCATGTGCACTGCACGTAAAACTGAAAAGTCACTAAAAACAAACATGTGGAAAATGTTATATGCACTGAACCTGACACGTGGCAGCAATCCAACCCCATACCCAAACAAAATGGCCAGCGAGATTTCGCCTAGGGCCGGCGCCGCCGGTTGAACCCGTCCCTATTGCCTCCATCTTTTAACCCTAGCACCTCTTGGTCTACCCCACTACTCTCATACTGTTTGATTTCCCTGCATTTATCCAGAAAGTGATAATTCAGCTCTTTAATCCATTTCAATGAATATTTTTAATTCTTTCTTCATTACCCCTATAAATACCCTCCTACACTTTGGCCCTCCTCATTCAGAAATCCATTGTCAAAACTCTTTAAAATTTATCAGTCCAAAAATTGTATAAGTGGAGTTAGCCAAGGTCAAAGTTCCGGCGACGATTCGGAAAAAATCCGGCGACGACGAGACTCCACGATACCTTCGAAATCTCCCTCTACCTCCCCCTATATAATCAATCAGTAAGTCCCCTCTCCCCTCCTCTCATTCTAATCTAAAACACTCTCTTTTCAAAATTCGTCGGAAGCGGAGTTATTCCGGCTTCCGATTCTCTTTTCTTTAAAAACACATTTTTTCTTAATAACAAATTTACCATCCTTTTATCTATTGTTTAACAAACATAAAACAACAATTTAACCAAGTTTCAATCAAAATTTAATGTTAAACAAATTCTATTTCACTTTTACGGTAAAATACCATCAAGTTTACATACGACATTACTTTATTTTTTTGCTCATATTACCTTTAGAAAGCTCACAAGATAATGACCTATCTCATCACAACACTCATCTCGACATAGCACGATGGCTTTTGTAATTATTTTTGTGGAACAAAACACAATTTACATTAAAATACACCTTAAACTATCAAAACCCGTATTTTTAAAATTGTTTTAATTAATTCCTTACAAATAAGTCTCTACAACCCATTTTGAGGAACTCGATCAGGATGGTGCGGGTTATCACACGTCCTCGGGACTAGTAGAGTGAGATGCAGACCTCCTCACGGAGCATTTGATCTCGATGGAATTCTTATTACAATTTTTAAGAAAATGTGATTTCTATTTAATAAATAAATTTTATTTTTATAATTATATATATATAAATATTATCAATATATCTATTTTAAATATATAATATATTTCATGTTTTCTAATCAAAAGAAAAGAATCACAAAAGTTTATGAAAATACCAACACAATCAATACAAGTCAAATTATATGAAAATACCACATACTATTCAAGTTAGGTTTATATCCACTAGAATATTTCATTTTATAAAAATTACAACTATGAAAACCCTAAAGACGATCAATAAATACTTGAGGTTTATTTTGAAAATATATCAAAACTATTTTTCATAAAACCCCCGCAAGTTATATTAAATTACAATAAGGATCCTAGTAAATATAGGTTTAAGCGGGACCAGTTCTCTTGAGCCTTAGGGAGCCGGAGAATTTGGGTGCTTGCATATCTAAGGTAGACAAACTAAAAACGGTGTTATCAATATGGTAATTGTTTTGGAAAAAGACACAAATTCTGCCGTCCATATGCAGCAGTTACCGATAATATCAAAACTAATTCAGGACTTCAATTCTGTTTAAGTGTCTGACTCAGGCAGAGTCTCCGTCTAATCTGAAATCAATCGATCTATTCTTGAATATGATTCAAGTATAACTGCAATACAACATGAATCTATTTATAGCAGAATTCAATCTATATCAACATGAACATGATTTGACCGAACCATGGATATACATTTGACTTGTTTACATAACTATCCATTTGTATCCATTCCGTTTACATTATATCACGGTTTCAACAAGTCTTACATCTATTAAACAAAATAATACACATCAATATATAATACATTGCGGGGTTTTAAAGGGATAGACTGGTACAGAATGTGTTAAAAGTGGCACGAGATGGGCATTAAAAGACATAACTATACATCCATTGCCGTTGTTCTGTGGTTTTATCGACGGAGCCTTGTACTACGGGTTACCATAGTCCACGGTGTAAGTTGTGTAGGGTTACTTAGCGCGGCAGCAAGGTTTCGGGAGGCATCGTCCATGCCGTTTTCAAAATTTTGCCGTTCTAAAGAATCCTAACCCTAGAATCTTAACTACAGTTTTAAACGAAACAATATGTAAACAACTTTACAACTAAGCCCTAGAATCTTAACTATAGTTTTAAACAAAACAATATGTAAACAACTTTACAACTAAGTGAATGCGGAATACAACCTTTATAGAGCGGTCCTTCAATTCAAATGCTCCGTGTAGGAGTCCTTTCACTACGAGTAATGATCTCCCGAACTCTTGAGAGGATCCATAAGGTGAAAGATGCAAACTAGCTCGAAGTCTTCGAGGCTGAAGATGATCTACGTCGAGGAGACTCAAGCTCATGCCATCTCTTCACTGAATTAGGGTTTAGTGAAGCAAACACCCTAAACTAAATGACTAATAGTAGAGGATGATGAAGTAGGAAATGGGCTCACTTTAAATTTATTTTTCTCACAATATTTTCTCACCATTTTCAAAAGCCAGAAAGCTTTTTATGAGGAAGAAGAAGCTCAAGTGAAGTAGAATGAGAGAATGAATTCATGAGATGAGAATATGAACCATGGGTGAGTTAGTGTCATACACTAACTCATGTAGAGAGTTTATCATGGTTAGTATAATGGTTGGGTTAATAAATATCTACAAGTGAGACAAAAAGAGTGGACTTGGTCAATGAATCCACAAGCTTCTACAAGCTTGTAGCCATGCCAAATATCCATCCAATTTTTTGAATTACTTAGATAATATAAACCCTACATATATCAAGTATGGTGTAAATCTCATACACGCATGTATCATGTATCATCAAGTATGACACAATAAAATATACATTAATATATATCACATATATACAATATGCACACAAGTGAGAAAAAGAATACTTAGTGAGCAAATATTAGTTAATGTAAATTAATATATCAAATATATAATTATACATTAAATTATCAAATCAACACTTGATTTAATAATCCGGCTATATCATATATAACCGACTAATATCATATGAATCAACTTATCGAATCAACACTTGATCCGATAACCCAGCTATAACACATATAATCGGCCGATATCACATATCACGAGAATAGAATGCGGTATCACATACGCGCATTAATCTCAGTCCCGCACATATCATATATGTGCTCCTACTCCGTTTCGCATGAACCAGGAAACCTCTGTGTAGGACTCTAAAGACTCGTCAATACGCCGGCAGTAGGTGATGATTATATCAAACACCCACAAGCCGCAAGCGGTCTGCTAAACGTAATGGCCACCCAGGTATTGAGCGATCAGAAGATCAATAAGCAAGCCTGCTTATACTCCTGCGAATCCAATCAGTAACACTACCGTACAGTCCGGTCTCTTCGTCAGATATGTCGCATATCATAGCCTGAGGGTGGTATAACGTCAGACCCCCAATAGCCTGATAAGTCATGCCAATGCAAGGTCCATAACGGTTCGAGAAACTACTGGTAACATTTACCAGTAAATCTCAGCAACCCTGGCCACGGATTTCATGTTATGGCCAATCGAGCATAGCGCAACATCAACTCCCAATACCGGGAGAGACGAATCCCCTCCTATCGCTCATTGCCTCCATATGACTTGAGACTGTACCCAAAAACTACATTTTTGCACGATCTATTGACCGTGGTATGGTGGAAATCAAAGCACAGTGGGAATCACATAAGACTCTATGACGATCTCAGGTCGACAGACTAACCTGTACCAGTGTCACCAGAGTACTGCTATCTGACGATAGGTATAATACCATCTAGGAGTTCTCGGCGAGTCCGTCCAGTGTACCCAGTCTCCATTGAGCACCCGTATACCTTCTCTGATGTCAAACACCAATGGATATGAGATCATCCATCGCCTATCATATGGGTCGAGAAGCGTATATACTAGTCTACTCTGGAGTATTGATGCCCTGTCTCGATACTCCCATGATTAGGAACAATCTAAGGATGTACTTACCGACTTCCTCTGCCCCACTAGTATGATCTGCATCATAATCATGGTAGTCAAGTACTCATCCTAAGGGCTTTATCAACATGTAATAGAGAGACAATAAGTATATAAGTTAAGATAAAGAGTAACCAGATAGCATATTATGACGTCGAGCAAGAAAGTCCTCTCTATATATGTCCAAGCATCCACTACAATATACAACGCATGTACAATAATGGCCTCTAGGGTATACATATAACTAACAATCTCCCACTTGCACTAAGGCCATCTGTTGTAGTATACAATACCCAACAATTTAGCAGTGGTTGTAGTATCCCATACTCAACCATCCCATAGATGTCTCTCTAGGGGTAAGGCCTTTGTGAGTGGATCCGCTGTGTTATCCTTCAGGTCTACTCTCCTGACCTCGATTCCTTGGAGATCAATCATCTCTTTGATCAGGTGATACTAGCCTCAGAATATATCTGGAACGCTGATGGGACCAGCGTTTCTAGGCCAAAGCCACAACTCTATTGTTGTCACAATAACAGTTATTGGACGCTCAATGGTAGGAACCTTGTTCATCTCATAAACAAGAAATGCCCAGACAACCATTTTGGCAGCATCAATGGTAGCAATGTATTCAGCCTTTATCGTCTAGTATGTCACGGTATCTAGCTTGGAACTCTTCCAACATATCGTCCTTCTACTGAGGGTAAAGACAATGCCTGCGACTGACTCTCAGTCGACCTTATCACTCTGGAAGCTCGAACCAAGAACATTCATGTAGTGCTTCTCAAGTACTTAAGAATTTCCTCCACAGTTGTCCAATGATTCTCCCAAGATCCGATTGATTCCTAATCACTACACCTAGTGAGTCATCTACATCTGGTCTGGCACCTAATATCGCATACATGATAGAGCCTACTGCCGAAGCATACGGTATCCCTTGCATGCGAGCTCTCTCCAAATCAGTCCTGGAAAACATCCTTTTGGAGAGAGTGATTCCTGAGTAAGTGAACGAACCAGCACGCTTAGAATCCTCCATACTAAACTCTTTAGTATGGTGTTAATGTACCTGGATTTGGAACACTCCCAATATCCACTTAGATCTATCAACATAGATCATAATCCACAAGATGTAGTAGGTATCATCCAGATCTTCCATGGAGAATCTATGTGATAAGAGGAGCTTGACCGAGTGTAGCATAGGAAACCATTTCCTATCAAGAGTATATCATCTACGTACAATACGTGGAAGACAACCTTACTCTCTACAACTTTCTTGTATATACAAGGTTCATCTACCTTTTTGATGAAGTCAAACTCTTTGACTACCACATCAAAACAGATGTTCCAACTCCGCGATACTTGTATTGATCCTGATGGACTTAAGCATAGCTTTGAAAGTCTCAACTTTTCCATTTACACCAATAAACTTCTCAAGATCCATTTGCTCCTAATGGGGTTTTCCCCTTCAGGTGCAACATGCAAAGTCATACTTTGTTGGTATACATGAATTCGATCTTTGATCGCATAGCATCCAGCCATTTCACAGAGTCCCTACTCGTTATGGCCTGCCTAAACCTGATTGGGCCATCATCTCATGATGCAATCCTCGCTCCTACTGTCACCGAGAAGACCGTAGTATCTCTCAAGTGGATGAGGAACCCTACCAGATTCGCGGAGAGGCTGAGATTCGTTGGAGACTATTGAATCCTTTGATTTCACCAAATCATCAGCTGTTAGTTTATCTAGCTGGAACTCCTTCTAGTTCTACCTCATGTCCACTAATTTCTTCACAAGAAATTGCTTTTCTAAAACGGTGGCATGCTGAGAAACAAAACACCTTTTGCTCCTCAGTTAGGTAGTAGATATACCTTCGCAAATGTTTGGGATATCCAACAAACTTACATAGAACTAACTTTGCCTCGAGCTTGTCTGGATTTTTCTTTTCAATATAGGCAGGACAACCCCATATCTTAACTCGTTTAAGACACGGTCTCTTCCCATTCCATATCTCATATGGAGTGGTAGGCACCGATTTGGATGGAACTCCATGTTCTCCGCCGAAGGACACGACCGGGACGTTGGGACGTCCGGGCCTGAATTTCGAGGGCAGATGCTATTTGGTGCTATCCGTCCACCTCTCCGAAGATGCCAAATTGATCTATGACACCATATATCGAAGGTTTAGACGGATGCGGCCATTGTAACAGATTTCATCAGATTCCCCCTCGTTGAGGGGTTTTTGATTGTGGGGCGCTCTTCCTGCAGGCGCAAGCCCCTGCAGTTAATTACGCTACCGCATCGCGGTAAGTACTTTCTCCTTCTCTAGATGGTCACTTCGTGTCGTGTGTGTTTGTTTTGTTTTTGGTTGCCCTTGGATTGTATACGGAGACTAATTTATGTTGTCGTCCATAGGGCGTGGATTAGTCCAAATCCGTATCTTCTTAGATTTGGGTTTGGGGTTGGGTTTAAGGATACGTTAGTCTTATTTGAAACTAAGATCAACTTAAATGTTTGTTAAGAACACGTTAGTCTAATTTTAGACTAAAATCAATTTAACGGGATCATTTAGATCCGACAAGAGAGCATTTGGGCTCTATTGTTTAGTTTAGGGACATTGCGGTCCATTGTTAGTTTAAGGACATTACGGTCCAATGTTAAGGACATAATAGTCCATGGGCTTAGGACCCTACAGTCCGAGGTTAAGGACATCATAGTCCATGGGCTTAAGGACCCCACAGTCCGAGGTTAAGGACATCATAGTCCATGGGATTAAGGACCCCACAGTCCGTAAAGTGTTTAGTTGTCGGGACCCGTCACCTCTATGAAGACGTTGAAGGATTACAACGACAAATATCAGAGGAGTGAAGAGATGTACCCTTGAACCAATTTTGGTTGGGAGATCTGTAATTAGATTGATTTAAGGATCGTTAATCTCATTTGAGATTAGGATCAACTTAAATATTTGTTAAGGATACGTTAGTCTAATTTTAGACTAAGATCTACTTAGCAGGATTATTTAGATCCAACAAAAGAGCATTTGGGCTCTATTGTTTAGTTTAAGGACATTACGGTCCATAGTTAGTTTAAGGACATTACGGTCCAAGTTCAGATGCAAACATGGGTTTGGAAATGCACGAGATAGTTATCGGTCATCGGGACCCACCACCTCTCTGAATACATTGAAGAATAACAACGACATGTATCAGAGGTGTGAAGAGATGTACCCTCGAACCAAAGTTGATTGAAAGGGCTCTGGGAATTATTTTGAATGTCAAGAGTATGGTTGGAGTTCAGTTTCAGGAGATCTTGCCTCTGGAAAACTTGGCTAGTTCAAGCTTAGATTGGCTTGGATATAGTGTTAAACACTAGAGTACATTCAGCTATCACGTGCTCCCACGTGATGCGCTTAAAATAGTGTTAAACACTAAGGATGCAGCGCATAAAATAGTGTTAAACACTAAAAAAGAAGCGCTTACGTGGGGTCACGTGAGGCGCTTGAGTGTTGGGCCCAAACTTCCTTTATTTTATTCTCAGAATATGCAAGTAAGTGTTAAACACTTGGCCTTTATGGCCATCACATGTGGGCACGTGATGGGTATCCATGATTTGGATATTAAAGTGTTTGTTAGGGGTCATATGGGGGCGCGTGAGGGCACCCAAAGTCTGTTCTGCCTTTATTTTGAGAAGTTTGTTCAAGGGTCACGTGGGAGCATGTGACCCGATCTTATTCATTCTTTTTTTACCATTGGGGGGGGGGGTCACGTGTTGCCACGTGATCACGTTGGGTACTTGATCTTTTTACGTGCATGAAAAGTCTAAGTCTCTTGTTTAAGAATTAAATTCTTTTATAGGGTTAAACCCTGATTTTATTTAGAGGAATTAAATTCCTATATATTTGGAAGAATTAAATTCTTTAAACCCAATTCTCTCTCTAAATTTTAGGTCTGCATGGCAGAATCTCCCCAATGAGAATTAAATTCTCAACTTATGGGAAGATCTGCTTCTGCAGATCTTCAACCGTAGGAAGAACTAAGTTCTTATATTAACGGTTAAACCCTATCTTTGTTGGAGGAATTAAATTCCTATGTGCTTTGTGGAAGAATAAAATTCTCTGAACTTAAGTCCTCTCTTAGGCTTTACATCTGCATGGCAGAATCCCCCCGATGAGAATTAAATTCTCAACTTATGGGAAGATATGCTTCTGCAGATCTTCAACCAAAGAAAGAACTAAGTTCTTATTCAGAAGAGTTAAACTCTTAGTTTGAGAATTAAATTCTTTTTTTGTTTTATGGGAGCTTATAGAATAATCTCTTTCCCTCTCTTACCTAGGGTTTATTTCTTTTCTGAAGAGATCTTCTTTTCTCTCTGGAGAATTAAATTCTCTTTTTTCTGTATTCTCTCTGTTGTTGTTTATCTCTCTCTCTCTCTTTTCCTTTTCTTTTTTTTTCTTCTATCTTTGGCTCCTATTTATAGGAGAAAGAAAAGGATCGGTTTGTTTAGTCAATTTTTCATTGAAAGATTTTGATTGATTTTGTAACCAACATGATATTTTAGATCAATCGGTGAATTTTATTCACCATTGGATTTTTAATCCAAAAGATATTTTATCTATTGTTCTTGGCAAATTTTAGGAAATAACTCCTTGTATAGAATCTTTCAATAAATTGGTGATTTTTTAATCACCATTGGATTTTTAATCCAACGGTGCTCCACTTTACAGAGCGCAATCTTTTTGTTTGGAAAGATTTAGGGAAATATTAGGGTTTTTGATTTCCCTTAATTTGAATTTAATTCTATTAGTTCAGAAGGTTGAAGAGCCTATCACGTGTTGGCACATGACCCTACCGATTGACCATTTAATTAGAATTTAATTTTATCAGTTCAGAGATCTTAGGAACCCATCACGTGTTGGCACGTGACCCCCGTCACTTGTGGGCACGTGATGCCCCATTTAAGGTTTTCTTTCCACTAATTCAGAGAGTTTTAAGACCCTATCACGTGGTGGCACGTGACCCATTGATTAAGAATTTAACCAGAATTTAATTCTATTATTTTAAAGAACTTGGGAACTCAACACGCGTGGCATGTGACCCCTGGTCACGTGTGGGCACATGATGCCCCATTAGGGTTTTTTCTTGCTGTTTTATTATACCTTTTAATTCCTTTCAGTAGGTTTAAAGGCCCATCATGTATGGGCACGTGACCCCTTTTGATCAGAATTTAATTCTTATTATTTCAGAGTCCTTAGGAAACCATCACGTGTCGGCACGTGACCCCCGATCACGTCTGGGCACGTGATGCTCCATTTCTTGTATTTTATGAGAGAACAAATGTCCCCACAGCGTTGTTCTCACGTGTTTGCACGTGAGTGCAAAGCTGTAACTTTTGTGGCCGTTGAATCTGCCTAGGGAACAGGGAAGATGAACCGTTTCCCATCATGTCCTATAAATGCAGGGGTCACTTCAGTAGTGCCTCCACTCCTTCATCTTCTTCCGTCCTTGTTCTTTCCTTGAGAATTTAATTCTCCTCCTAAGAGCTTAGTTCTCTGTTCAAAAAATTCCAGAGTTTAACTCTGTCCACAAAAGATTTCCTTTTTCAGGTAAGGATCTTGAACGGCCGAGGAGCTTTTGTAGAAATTTTCTTTGGATTTTAAATCCACACCAAGGATTTTTTCCTTCATTCACGCATATTTTTAGTTTTGTTAGGTGTCTTATCAAAGGTCGCTTTTCCAGGAGTTGTTTGAATTTCAATGTCTGTTTGGTCTGTCTGCTAAACTCTCACTGGTTTTCATTTTCAGGTGCCATGGCCACTCATCTGTACTGCCTTAAAGAAATCATTTCTTATGAGGATACTCGCGTACAGGGTCGTCGTCAAAACCAGGAGTTCACAAACACCCAATGTGCTGAAATTATGATTCGTTCCAGCGCATACATCGGTCAACTACTCCCTCGTCACTCCGCTCTTTTGAAGATTATAGTGGGAGAAATTTAGGAAGCGCTTCCTGGATTTCATGAAGCCATGCCGCTTATTGCACTGGATAACGCCGAGGATAAGGTGCACTCAGTGTATCTGACGGGCCTGATTTCGAAGAAACGGCGAGATAATCTCATTGATATTCTGCATCAAGTTTTCCAGCAGACGACGGTAATAACTGCTTATCAGAGGGTGGAGGATATCAGTGAAAATCCTGATACTTGTGATCGTGAGAAGATGCATACAAGAATGGTCAGAAAGGCCAGAAACACTTTAGATGGCCTGACTTTTGAGTTTCTCAATCCATGTCCTGGATTTAATGTTTTTCCACTGTAAATGCTTTTTTTTTGTTTCTGTATGCATCTTCGAAGTATGAGTGACAAAACTTTCTTTTCCCCTTTTTGTGTTTACATGTCTTCTTTATGAAGTTTTGTCATACTGTTGTCGATGTTCACGCGTTTTGCTCATGAGGCACTGCTAAGGATTTCATTCTTGTATTGACACTCGCTCACGTGTCATGCATGTGTGGGGCCTTTTAAATTTCCCATAAAGATAAAGGCTGATGCTCACGTGCCACGCATGTGGGGCTCTGTTGATGGGGTCGCTTCGTTCCCCTACACTGATTCCAACGAATCATTTCTTTGATTTCCCATGCCCTCCCCTTTTTCTGGGCCTTGGGAATATTTCCATCACGCACAAAATCTTCTGTGCATAGCATTGAATGCTCTCCTTTATAACCTGAAGCTGTGCCTTTCTTTCTCTCTTCAAAGAAAAACCCATTTAGACCTTAAGGTGATCATCTTTGAGAAACCGATCAAGTGTTATGGCTTGCAACCGCCCCCACGCTTGTCGGCAACCATGGGAGGTGCCCATCGAGGAGATGATTTCTCGTTTTGCTGCGCGGCTAGTGGATCCCCTTCTCACCGATGCCGAATGCAACGCGGTGATGTACAAACTCCTAATTCGTAGGGGTTCTCCCCTTCCTATGGGTTCCATTTAGTTGCGGATGATCTTTTCGTCCGTACTTGCCGATATTCCTCCTCATCCGGCAGAGATGACCCTGGAAACTCTCGATACGGTGGAGGACAAGATCGAGTGTTTCTATGAGGCACGCTTAATTACTCGGGCTCGGAAGGATTGCTCGATCTATCTACTGGGTCAGATAAGAGCTCGGGGGGCTGTCATGTCCGCTTTTGCTGATGAGCATGGTGTTAATCGGTGGGGAGCAACCCCTCGTGAAAACTGTCGCTTCGATGTGTTGGAGAAGGCAGAGAGGGAGCTGGAGAATTTTGTTTTTTGTTTTGTTAACCATGGTATCACTGATCACATGTTTGGCAATCTTTTCCCTATAAAGTAGTATGCTTTAACTCGATGCATTCCTCTTATATTGTTTGTTGCATGATTTTTATGGAATCCTTTCCGTTTATCATATATTCGTACATGCATCTCTCCTATATACATGAGTTTATATTTTATCCCTAGGAATTTCCTTTAAATATGAGCGTTACTGTTGCGTTGTCAGCATGTTTTAGATATCGTCTCTATTTAAGCGGGCGTATGGTTGCAAATGCACGCTTGATGGGGCACATATAAAGGATCCTTCATATTGCCTTACATAGCACACGGTTTGTGCATGTTTTGGTTCGGATACTGTTGTCGAGTGGGGGCTTGTTCTCATGGTCTCGAGTGCACACGCCTTCCCTCAGAGGTCGTGGTTGCAAAGGCAAGCTTGCGGGGGCTGGTTGAACGGTGCGCCGCAAATCTGCAGTCATGTGAGATGAGGTTCAACCGAAAGTTTTCGGAGAGGAAGCTGGCTTCAAATGCACTGGGGGAACTTCAAGATGAACTTACGGCCAAGACCACTCGTGCGTATGAACTCTGGCGGGTGCTTCAAGAAGCTATCGGGGAGGTGGTAGCAATTGATAAAGCCGTCATTTTTTACCCACGAGATGGTTGAAGCCCACAAGGTCACTGAACAGGAGCTTGAAAGTCGGCATGCCTCGTACCAGGCCCAACAGTCTCAAGCGGAGGTCCGCCTCATAGCGATAACAAATTATGAAGCCGAGGCCCAGCGGAAAAAGGATGAACTGGCAAATCTATTAAATCGTCCGCCGGCTTGAAAAAATTGTATATGTTTCTTTCTATTCTTCTTTTGTACATACTCCTGAATGAGAGTATTTTTTGATTCTTTCATAAATTGTACTTTGTATTCATTTTGATTCATGAATAAAAGACATATTTTGCTTCATGGTGGTGTGTCCCTTTTAGTAAATGCATTTTGTGGATAATCTATTTTGATCTCCTTGTAATACAGCGATGGCTTAAGAGTCGGGTTCAAATCTGCCTCCTAAGGCTTTCCAACTTTATGAGCCGTGAGGATCTCATAAAGACTTTTCTCCCTACGAATCGAGAGGATCTCGTAGGCGTATTTTCTCCTTATGAATCGTGAGGATTCCTAAGTGTGTTTTCTCTTGAGAGTCGTAAGGATCTCACAAGAGAATTTTCTTCCTTACAAGTCGAGAGGGATCATAAGTGGTTGTTTCCTTCCTTACCGATGTTTGACTTAGGAGAGTGTTGCCTGTAGAAAATCTATCTTGACCTCTCTGCGAGGCAATGATGGCTTGGGAGACAGGTTTAGGATCTGCCACCTAAGACTTTTCAAATTTATGAGCCGTGAGGGTCTCATAAAGACTTTTCTCCTACGAGTCGAGAGGATCTCACAGGTGTGGTTTCTCCTTAGGAATCGTGAGGATTTCTAAGTGCGTTTTCTCTTGAGAGTCGTAAGGATCTCACAAGAGGATTTTTCTTGCTTACGAGTCGAGAGGACTTGTAAGTGATTGATGAGTTGACCTACTCCTGAGTCAAAGCATTGTTTTGACGGGGAGTTCGAGGGTTTACTCTGGCTGTTTCCTATGGAGTCAAGATTGACTTTGGCAGTGTTCTACGGGGCCAGGAGGGGTTGACTTTATCCGCATTTCACGGTGTCAGTGGTTGACTTTATCCGCATTTCACGGTGTCAGGGGTTGACTTTATCCGCATTTCACGGTGTCAGGGGTTGCTCTGGCCGTTTCCCACGGGGTCAGGATTGACTTTAGCCGTTTCTACGGGACCAGGATTTGCTCTGGCCGTTTCCCACGGGGTCAGGATTGACTTTAGCCGTGTTCTACGGGACCAGGATTTGCTCTGGCCGTTTCCCACGCGGTCTAGATTGACTTTAGTCGTGTTCTACGGGACCAGGAGGTGCTCTGGCTATTTTCCACGGGGCCAGGATTGACTTTAGCCGTGTTCTACGGAGCCAGTATTTGCTCTGGCTGTTTTCCACGGGGTCAGGATTGACTTTAGCCATGTTCTACGGGACCAGGATTTGCTCTGGCCGTTTCCCACGGGGTCAGGATTGACTTTAGCTGTGTTCTACGGGACCAAGATTTGCTCTGGCTGGTTTCCACGGGGTCAGGATTGACTTTAGCCGTGTTCTATGGGACCAGGATTTGCTCTGGCCGTTTCCCAAGTCGATTTTTCTGAGGTCATCTGCAGTAGTATGTATCCCATCTTCCAGCTCTTTTGGCGCCGGTGGAAATTCTGAGATCAACTCATCTTCATCGTTTTCGAAGCACCAAGAAAGGTCATCCATATTCCCGGGTTCTTCTTCTGACAGCGTTATCGCGTGACAGGTACGGGATCGTTTCCAAGACCGATGTTGATCTGGTTCTACTCTCGCTATACACGTCGCTTTCGGTTCATGCTTCTGTGGCGGGGTTATCCTCCAACTTCTAGATAGGGCGAACCTGCCTTTTTGATATTGGTCTTTGACCCAGTTCTTGAAAGTGAAGTAGATTTCGAGAGGATGTCCTATTGCTCGGTGATAGGAGCAATAGTCTGGGTGAGAGACCTCGTCTGCTTGCTCGGGGTGCTTGGACTCCGGGAGCGTAATCATCCAATGTTTCACGACGAGGTCGAATATCTTCCTTGTCTTATATTGGGAAAAAGAATATGCTCGACCCATTTTCTTTATAAGAGACGGATCCCGGCTGCTCGATTCTCGATCGCGTGGCTTCTTAGACCCGCTTTGCCGATGTCGAACGTTTTTTCCGTTCTCTAGCTTGTTTTTACCTCTGTGCCGGGTCTTTTGTATGACGGGCTGGCGACGAAGAGTATTGTCATTCTCCGCGGCCTACTGAAGGAGGCGCTGCGTCCTGGCTTTCTCGTAAACGGCCATTTCGCGGCTATGGTTATTCCGGACCTTCTGACCCGCTTCCCTTATTAGCTTGTCTATCTGTTCTTTAAATGACGGACTTGGTATTTTCATGGCGGGACCTCGTCTTGGTTCAGGGTTAGCGTCTCTTAAAAGAGCATCCTCTTCTTCATCGAAATCATGTATAATATAGCAGCCATGGAATCGCTCCCGTTTCTTGGATTGAACATATCCAAGCCCACTCGTTTCCATTCTCCCATTAGGCAATTTTCGACGAGTTCCAGGGACGCTCCAGATCCTGTTGTAGAACTGGGCTTGTCGAGCAGTACGTTTGAAGGGTACGCTTTGGCGCCTCAATAGCCTTTTTAATCCTTCCGTGTAGTATCTGGGCAGACGGATGGGATGGAGCTTGTCAAGAGTAGAATCGGCGCCATGCTAAATTTCTTTCTCCACTTTGGTTTCCGTAGATCGATAAAAGAGGATTGCCTTTTCTTCTCTTCGCCTGGGAGGGACATAAAATGTCTACAGTTCCTGCACACTATAGGTATCGAGTACGTCGAGCTCTTTGTAATGCTCTTGCAGAACCATGGCGATTTGCAAACTCTGATCATCGCCAGCGAAGGCTTGTATTGATGGCCGAACAGAAAGTACGGTATTGACCTCATCTTCCGAGTCGCTGTCGAAGACAAGAATAGGGGTGGACGGTCCCGGCTTGTTGCATTGGGGCGGCCCTGAATAAACTATTTCTTCTTTCTCCTCGGTATCACTCCCGAAGACCGGAATAGTAGTGATGCTCTGTTCTTCGGTTTGTGGCATCTTTTCGTGTCTTCGAAATCTGGTAAGAAGTATTTTGCATCTTCGTACTTTCGGATTTCATTCACGAAGAATGGGTTCAACTCCCCTGTCACGGTATACTCGAGACCATCCTTGAAATACTTCATACACTGATGTTGTGCAGAAGGGATGATGTTGTACTCGTGTAACCAAGGCCTGCCGAGCAAAGCATTGTAACATGTCTTGGTGTCAATGACGTGAAATTTGATGTCTGTGACGAGCAGCCCAAAGCGTAACGTCAATATCACAGACCCGAGCATCTGTGATGACTGGGATTCAAACCCGGAGATGGTGATTTTATCACAAGCGAGGTGCCGAACGCTCATGCAGATTTCCTTCAACACTCTTACATTGAGGAGATTGACGGAGGACCCATTGTTAACCAGGATCTTGCCTATCTTAATATCATGACAGTATCCGGAGACATAAAGGGGACGGTTATGCTCACACGTCCCGAGGAGGAGATCTTCATTGCCGAAGGTGATATCGGCTGTGTGCACTTCTTCCAGCTCGTTCTTCATCTTTTCTTCGGCGAGGAAAGCCTGGAACTGTTCGGGCTCTTGTAGTGCCTTGATCTGGAAATCTCTCACCTCTTTAGATAGCAGAAGGGCGTCGAGAATGCTTAGCTGTGAGGGTATCTTCCTCAGGTGTGCCAGAACGTTGTAATCCATCTTACTTTTCTTTGGCGGGTCCTTGGCTGTCAACTCTTTGACGGCTTGGTCATCGAGGGCGATATCTTCAGGGACTTTTCTTTCCCTTTATCTTTTCTATTCGATCCATCGTTCGCAGGTCCAAGGTTCTTTTCGGGCAGCGTACGATTGCCCAGCTGAATGTTCTCACAGGTCTTCATTTCTTCCTCCTTTCCTAAGGTGGATTCTTTGAAGAGAGGGCCGAGAGTCATTTCTTCTTCCGAATCTCTCCCGAAGGTGAGAACTTGCGATCTCTTGCTATCAACCATGTGACAATTGCCGGCAGCTCTTCCACGTTTTTCTGTCGCATTTTTTCGCTGTCGACGAGCTTCACGCTTCATCCTCTTGAAGTGCTGCCTGTGAGCGACATACCCTTGCCACCAATTTTTAAAGGCATTGCATTCTTCAGTAGGGTGCACAGTCCTTCGATGATATAAACAGTAATTAGGATGCACATCCTCTTCATTAAAGCGTATCTCATCAGAAGTGTTTCCTTCGGAGGGTGGCAGCTTCATTCCCATCAATATGGCTTTGGCGAACCTTTTCCTTGTCTTGAACCTGCTTTTATTTGCGGCGGATGTGCTTTGATCTGATGGGAGTGTTTTAACCCTTTGGTCCAGTCGCCGGCATTTGGCTTTTTCAAATATGGCCATTTCGTGCTCTCGATCAGCTTTGCTTTTCAGAAGAGCTTCATTCAGGAATGCGTCAATCATTTTATCTGACGGTCCTAGAAGTTCCGGCTCGGGATCTGCCCCCAGTTTGTCTGCGTCAGGAGCTTCTTCACCGTCTATCGACGGGTGAGAGATCACATGGCATCTTGCCACATAATCCTCAAGTTCATCTGACGGGTCTTCTCCATTGTCATCATCTTCGTCCTCAAGGACGTGGCTGAGAAATTCTTGAAGTGTGACCGGAGTTCGCGCCTTCTGGTTATATTCTTCCAGCGCGTCGATATGTTTTTGCAGGTCCGTGCGCTTGTCATCAGGCTTCACGGGATTTCTGGTCTTTTTCTTCTTCTTCGAAGACTTTGACGGCGGGTATAGGCGCTTTGACTATCACCACCAATTTTTGGATTTAGGCGCGGCTTCAGCATTCCCTTGATGACTTCGGGTTCCAGCGGACTTTTCCATTTGATCGCTGGGCATGTTTGGAGATCCTTCAGCATTCTTTTCATTTTGGCTGAAAGGACGACCTCCCATGGAGCTTCTTTTATAAAAGAGCATGATGCCCCCGGTGTGTCCGCCTTTTTGAGAGCGTGCGGCTGGGGCGGGTTTACTTTCCAATTCTCGAACAGTGTGAATTTGCCCTGTTGGTATTGGTTCTCAATCCATCCTTTGAAGACGAAGCAATCTTCGATTGGATGGCCTATCGCTTAGTGATAGGGGCAATAATTGGGATTATTAGCCTCATCGGGTTGCAATGGGTGTTTTGGATCCGACAAGTTAATGGGCCTGTTGCGCACCGCCAGCTCGAGCAATCTCCTCGTTTTGTCCCGGGGAAACAAATAAGGGCGCTTCATTTTATCATTAAAGAATCGCTGTTTCTCGTCTTGGCGATCAGTTAGTTTTGGACCACTAGGCTGCTGTTGAGCATTGGCGACGAAGGTTGCTTTTCCTTTCCCCTTTTCGTTTCGAGGCTCTAACTTCAAAGAAGATGGTCTATGACCCATCTGATCCATTTGGGCTAGCTTGTCAATTAAGGCCTGGAAAGTAGTTGGCTTGAAGAACATCATGAATTGGGAAATGGTCGCCCGAGGGTCGAGTGTACCCATGAACATGCCTACCGCAGGCGCTTATTCGATGCGCTGCTCGCACTTCGACCATAGATTCCGCCACCGTATCGCGTACTGGACCCAAGTTTCTCCGAGCTTCACTCTGGCGTTAATTAATGCGGTGATCGGGGTGTGCTCGCTAGCGCTTGCGAACCTCTGTGTAAAGAGTAACTCCATTTCTGCAAAAGTTTTGACGGAGTCGTTCGGGAGCTCAGAGTACCACTCGAATGCTGTCTCCGACAAACTGCCAACAAACTGGCGAAGCAATAGTTTGTCATCCCCTCCAGTGTTGCCGCACAGAGCCCTAAATTGAGCAACGTGCTGGTGTGGATTTTCCGTCCCCTTATATACGTGGAATTTGGGGATCGTGTATCCCGGCGGGTACTTTATCTAGTCGTACCAACCCGGATAGGGTCGTCCAGTCTTAACAATTTGCCCAGCCGCTTCATTCGCCTGATGAACTCGTATCTGCTGAGCGATGTAATCATCCAGGGTGGCTTTTGAGATGGTCCCCTTTTTGGCTGCTGAACAAGCTGGAAGAGGGTTTGACGTCTCCGCTCGTCGTCTTCGAGGATAATCGGAGGATCTTCAGCTGGAGGATCCGGCTGTAACATCATCCCGACCATGTCTTAGAATAAGAACGCCATTCGTTTTATGTTGGCAGCTTGTTCCGCTGCCTTTTTGTCCTTCTTTTCGAAGCTTCTGCGGAGGAACTCGGCATCAGTTTCTTGTTCTTGACGTTGCTCCGATGATGTTTTCGGGCTTTCTTTTGGCCCTGTGAGTACGTCCATTTGCGTCAACATTTCCTGGAGCTTCTGTTGTTGCTCCTGGGCCTTTGTTACGGATCTGGTGAGCGGTCGGTGACCCGTAGAGATACGGCTATCCTCTTTCCCGGATGCCATATAGACAGTATGTACCACCATAACCCCAGACTTGGGGCGTTTAGATTCAGTGTTCTTGCGATTTGTCGCAGACACCGGGATTTTCTCCATCCTTCTCCTCTTGTGAGCGGTCGGAGTTGAGGGGCCATTGCAGTGGGCACCCAAGTAGCTGTCACATTCTGTGACTTGACAGGGTAGTCCTCTTCTTGCCGAACCTTCATCTTTTTCTGTCGGCGGGGATAGTCTTGGACTACCACGGAGTCCTGGACCTGTTGCCAAACTTTATAAATTTTAGAGGACAGCCGCTGAGGGGGCTGCTCCAGCTTCGCCTTTGTAGCGTTCTCCATTGGTGAAGGAGAACTTTTCAGCACAGCAGTTGGAAAGTTTTTGCGTACCCTCCTAAGTAGTTCAAAGCTGTTTCCAGTTGGAACAGCAGCATCAATTTCCACCGTTGGGGCTGGTGGGGTCAATCCAGAAGGGGAATTGCCCCCAGCCTTCCTTACTCGGCGCCAGTGGCGACGTCGAGCGTGTTAAGCCGACGGTACTGGCTCAGCTATAGGGGTAGCTTGATCGTACCTCCTGTTCTGGTCAGGTGCTGTTATTGGCGCCCGCCTATTGAAAACGGACGTCCGCTGAGCGGGGATAGCCAACCTGTCGAAGGCAGACTTTCGAACAGGAGGAGCAGTCTTGGTGACTTCGTTTGGAGCGAGAGCCGAAACAGTCAGTCTTGCAAAGACCGACTCCTTAGCAGGGGAAGCCGCGTTGGCAACTTCAGGAGTAGGAATGGCTATCCTCTTCGGGATAACTCCTTCCGGTATCGCGGGCTTCTCCACAGGCCCATTGGAGCTTCAGCCCAATCTTGTCAAAGACCGAGGCGCTTGGTTTGGGGGACCCGTTAAGAGGGGCCGCAGTAGTTGTGAGCCGATCAAAGACCGACTTCTTCTTAGCTTCTTGTGATGGAAGTGGTGTGTTGAAACTTATGGGTGGGAGCATGGTCCCAAAGAATAGCCCTGTGGTGGCTTGCGTCACCTGGTCCACCGACATTGTAAAAACGGAGGCCGCCTGAGGCCCGTAGGTCACTCCTTCAGCAGGGACGGAGTGAGAGTTATTGCCGTTGTTGCAGCTTGTGCAGTTAAAAGCCATTGCTCTTCTGTTTTTTCTACACGGAGCAAGACACCAAATCTTAGTACCTCGAATCCAAGGGCAACCATAGCAAACCGCGACTTGTTCGCGAAACACGACACACGAAGTGTGGAGTGGAAAGAAGAAAAGGTCCCACAGGGCATGCCAGAATCTGTTCTCCGCCGAAGGACGCGACCGTGACGTTGGGACGATCGGGCCTGAATTTAGAGGGCAGATGCTATTTGGTGCTATCCTTCCACCTTTCCGAAGATACCAAATTGATTTATGACACCATATATTGAAGGTTTAGACGAATGCGGCCGTTGTAGCAGACTTCGTCAAATTCTACCTCGTTGAGGGGTTTTTGATTGTGGCGACGCTCTTCCCTGCAGGCGTAAGCCCCTGCAGTTAATTACGCTACCACATCGCGGTAACCACTTTCTCCTTCTCTAGATGGTCATTTCGTGTCGTGTGTGTTTGTTTTGTTTTTGGTTGCCCGTGGATTGTATACAGAGACTAATTTATGTTGTCGCCCGTAGGGCATGGATTAATCCAAATCCGTATCTTCTTAGATATGGGTTTGGGGTTGGGTTTAAGGATACGTTAGTCTCATTTGAAACTAAGATCAACTTAAACGTTTGTTAAGAACACGTTAGTCTAATTTTATACTAAGATCAACTTAACGGGGTTATTTAGATCCGACAAGAGAGCATTTAGGCTCTATTTTTTAGTTTAGGGACATTGCGGTTCATTGTTAGCTTAAGGACATTACGATCCAATGTTAAGGACATCATAGTCCATGGGCTTAAAAGACCCCACAGTCCGAGGTTAAGGACATCATAGTCCATGGGCTTAAGGACCCCACAGTCCGAGATTAAGGACATCATAGTCCATGAGTTTAAGGACCCCACAGCCCGTAAAGTGTTTAGTTGTCGGGACCCGTCACCTTTCTGAAGACGTTGAAGGATTACAACGACAAATATCAGAGGAGTGAAGAGATGTACCCTTGAACCAATTTTGGTTGGGAGATCAGTAATTGGATTGATTTAAGGATCGTTAATCTCTTTTGAGATTAGGATCAACTTAAATGTTTGTTAAGGATAAGTTTGTAACACTTTGAAAAGTCGTTTTGGTGTTTTCCCGAAAATCGGTGAAAAATCGGTATTTTTCCGTAAATCGTCTTTTTTGTTATTTTGCAGTTTAGGCCTAATTATACCTATTTTGGATAGGTAATTGCTAGTTTTTAGTAGCTAATGAGTTACTCATAAAATTCTGGTCGTTTAAAATTTTTCCCTAATTTTTCAATTTTTAATATTATTTTAAGCCGGTAAAAAAATACATTAAATTATCGATAAATACAAATTTAAATGGGCTAATTTTAATCTTTAAAATCATGTAAATTAAAATATAGTTTGTAATATAATTTTTTAGTATTTTATTTCAAGTTTTAATTGGTTTTTATTATGGGAAACAAAAATATAATTATTTTGAGCTAAAACTTGCAAATTTGGTATTGTGGGGGGTCTTTTTGCATAGAATTTTTTTTGTAAAGTCTCACACTTACCCTCACTCCCCTTGGCCGGCTCCACACTGTTGTAGTAGCCCAAGAGTTTTCTTTCCCTTTTTTTGACCTTAAATCATGTGAGGAATGGGTTAAAAATGGTTATATATATATTTATAAGGTAGGGGTATTATGGTAATATGAGAGGGTTGACTTGGACTTTTTTTCCCCACTTTCCCACACTTCTCCCCACTCCCTCACTGCTGAATTCCTGCAGAAAAAACAGCCACAAATCTCTCCTCTTCTTCCATCAAAGTTCATCCAAAATTTGCTCCAAAAATCCACAATTTATTCAAAATTCAAACCAAATCCTTCATCCATTCTTCTTAACCTTTCTTGCATGGATCTTGGATGCTAGGAGACCATCTTTGGAGTCAAAATTTCTTGCTAGATCTCTAGATCTAGAGGTATAATCCATACCCATTTAAATTCTTATGTTTAGATTTCTTTAATTGAGTTGTTTTAGTGTTAATATTGGTGCTATTTTCATCTAGGATTTTCAAGAGGATGGTTTGAGTTAAACTAGGGTTTTTAGCACACCATTATTAAGTTAATTATTCTATTTTGCTATCTAGTGTTTTATACAAACCAAATCTAAGAGTTTAACTTGCTTTTTGGGCTTTAAATTAGTACTAATTTAGTGTTTCATGTATAGTTTGGGTTGGATTTTGTTAGTTATAAAAATCAAGAAAGGTTTTGTTTATGAAAAAAAAGGGGATTTGAAGCATTGCATGTGGGTTATGTGAGGGTTGTAGATTTATTGTAGTGTGGTTGGTTGTTCAGGATTGATAGTAGTCTTTTGTCGCAAAGCGACGGTGTTTGCACCGATTTTGAAATGCAAATGCTTACTAGAATTTTTTATAAAATTATGTGATGAATTATTTGTGATATCTTGATGTTTGTATTGGCATCTCCTACGACTTTTAGGGTGTGTGAATGCGGATTTTTGGTTTTATCGGGTTTTAGCTTTGCCGAGCGCCCAAAACGACGATTATAGTTAGTTTTTGTGATTTTTTTTGTGTGTACCGCGCACCCTGTGCACGTTGTGCCTAGCTTGTGAACGTTGATATTTTCGTTTGGGATTTGCGTCGTTTCATGATATGTAACCTTATGTTTGGTATTGGTGCAAATTCCAGGTTCGGTCACGGAGACTTCGGATGCGGCACGAAAAGGGAAAGCGGTGATTGGACATAGCTAGCTGGGGATTCCGGTGAGTAGATGTAACATCTACGGGGGACTATCGTTTGGATGGCGCAAGTCACCCGATAGTTTAAGTAGTTAAAGATTTCTAGTAATATTAGTAACTACATCCATGCTTTATTTGACATACATATGCGAACCCATTCTATAGGACACCTGCACCATTGCCAGGGTTTTTATATGCAGCACGAGCACTATTCACGCGTACACACACGCCCTGGTAATTGCCATGCCACCACACTAGATAACCTATAATTTGAAACCTTTTACTATAATTGATGCTTAAACCTGTGCTATTGCCTTTAAATCCTTAAAATAAAATCGTAGGATTGCTATTCATGTGCATGTACCTCATCATATCATTTGTTCATGCCTAATCTATTAATCATACATCGCAACTTGATTACTGATACCATATGCATTCATTATCATTGAAATATGCACTTATGAGGATTTCTTGAGATTTTATGATATTTCTGGATTTCGGGGGAAAGCCGCAAAATTTCTAAATTTATTACCTTTTTAAAATATGTAAATTGCGGTTTCCACCATGAGTTTGCTGTGGTTTTCGAGACCCGTTTTGAGGAGTTGGATGAATCGTCTCGGATACATGGTGGGCCCGATAAGGTACCCCGGGGCAAGAAGGTCGTGTTGCTGACGTTGAGCCTGGCAGGGAATAGACTACCTACCGGTGACTTTTTGGCACGGCGGATATCCAGAGGATACCGACCGTGGCCACGAGATGTTGAGATATGGATATTTGAGATGGGTCAGTCGGACGGCTGAGGCCAGAGATACTGTGACATGGATACATGAGATTGAGACGGTTTTGAGGTGTCGATGCTGGACACAGATTCTGATTGATTCTATTGGTATTGTGCAGATATTTCAAAAGAGATTCCTAAAGGAAAAAGATGATTTCTTATACTTACACATGCAGATCACGAGTTGATTCATATTGCATACATATCTGCTAGTATATTCATGTTGCATACATACCTGCTAGTATATCCTGCCATACCTGTATTATAGATGCTAGGATGCTTGTGTGCATGCTTGCGATAGCCTCTATAGATGTTATTTATTACTCACGAGTTGGAAACTCACCCCCGTTGTGCCACAGCCTTTTGCAGGTCCGCTCCGTCAGTACAGTAGCGGCGGGCGCACTTGCTTCTTATGCCTGGACTCGAGACTTTTGCTCTTAGGTGGGTTGTATTATTATTTTGTACCACCTTGTATATTCTTTGTATCTAGAGTACTCCATCTACTGTATTTACCAGTATTATTGTATATTGACCTAGAGACGAGACTGTGAGATTTGTGGGCTTTTTATGCTGTATTTTGGGGTCGAGCTCACTTGAGTCGACATGCTGTTTTACTTGTGCTCCTTATGTTTATTTATGCTCATTGCTGATTTACATTGCGTGGGATTTGTGACCGCCTTGTGGCGAAGAGCTAGCTCCCGCTTGGGGATGCCTTATTTTGGGGGCCAGTATTTACAAAGGAGACTCTACCGAAATTTTTGGAAAAATTGATATTGCTTTTAAAAAGGCTTGATATGACTTATGTGATAAACTCGCTTTCAATTGATTGGTTTTCCTTCACTCTTTTGCTTTTTGGTTTTGATTTCTGGGCTTTGGCTTACTTATTTTACGGATGTCTTGAGACGTTTCGTAACTTAAGTGCCAGTCACGTTCCGTACCCTGCGGGTCGTGACAAAGTTGGTATCAGAGCGATAGGTTTTACCTTTCTGAGTGTAGGATGACCTTGGTAGATGGAGTAAGTGACTTAAGCAGGGTAACGTAGCGTGCATATGTCCGCGGCATACTTACGATACGGTACTCCGCCTAGGTGACTTTAGGATATACTTGCTTGAAATTCCTTCTTCATTTCCGTGTAGCCTATGATTCTATTGCACTGTTCTTATCATCTTGTTCTTGTAACAGCCACTATGCCGCCGAAGGCTACAAGAGCGCAGAGGGCTGCCGCCCGAGATGAGATCCGAGCAGGCTCATCCGAGACGAGGACCGAGCAGGGTTGCGTACCTACGCCTCAGGGACAGACTGATCCGCTTTCCCCAGGCCGCATGGACAGGCTAGAGTCTGGTATGGAGGAGCTACGACAGATGATGGGAGGTATGCAGGAGTTACGACAGATGGTGGGATCCCTAGTAGCGACCAGTCGTGCACCGAGATCGAAGGACGTACCTACCACATCACAGACTACCATGGTGCCTGCTACCCAGACAGTTGCTCCTACTACTACTACCGTGGCTATCCCAGTATCGCTATAGGATTTCATGAGGCTGAGACCTCCAGTCTTCACGGGCACCGATGCAGCAGAGGATCCGCAGACATTTCTTGACAGTTTAGCCAGGATCTGCCGTTCGCTCAGATGTTCGGACGATCGATGGGTGGAGCTTGCGAGTTTCCGTCTAGAGGGCCTTGCGCAGACATGGTGGGAGTCAGTCTTGAGAGGTCGAGCTGCAGGTTTACCGCCTATGACTTAGACCGAGTTTACAGCAGTCTTTCTAGCTCGTTTCCTCCCAGAGAGCGTTCGTGACGCCAGAGCTCGTAGTTTTGAGGCCTTGATCAAGACTCCAGGGATGACGGTGTCTGAGTACGATGTCCAGTTCACGCAGTTGTCCAGATATGCTCCGTATTTGGTGGATACTGAAGAAAAGAGAGTGAAGAGGTTCGTACAGGGACTTGACACCCAGCTATTTCTTGCTATTGGCGCCCAGCACTTCGACATTTATTCAGCTGTTATGGACACGGCATTACGGATGGAAGCACGCATTTCACAGACTTCGGCCGTTTCTGGGCCGAAGAGGAATCGCACCGATGTGCCGTCACAGAGGCAGCGCGCCAGATTCTTTCCAAGAGATGGGCCTGGCAGAGGATTTGGATGGGGTCAGTTATATGGTTCATATCCACAGGGACAGCAGCCGTCGCCAGGATGTTTTGGGTGCGGGAGTCCGCACCACCATATCAAAGACTGTCCGGTGAGACGACAGGGAGCGGCGACAGTTCCACATGTGACCTTACCGCCATCACCAGCTCCTCCTCAGAGAGCCCTACTTCCTACCACAGGCGATGCTCCACGTCAGTTTGATGTACCCAGAGGCCGTGGACGCGGCGGTCCGATACAGAGAGGACGAGGAGGCAGAGGCCGAGGCCGAGGTCAGCCAGCTATTGGTGGAGGATAGGCCCGAGTGTTTGCTTTGACACCGCAGGATGCACAGGCATCCAATGCCGTTGTGACAGGTACCTTACCAGTATGTTCTTTCGACGCACGTGTATTATTCGACCCAGGTTCCACACATTCATATGTATCTACCCAATTTGCACCGATGTTGGGCCGTGAGTCATCGTCGTTAGATCAGCCGCTTGTTGTTATTACCCCGGTAGGCAGGTCGTTTGTCGCTCGTTTTGTGTTTCGTTTGTGTTCCGTTCGTATCGGGGAGAGGGATTCATTGGTAGATTTGATTCTCCTTGATATGTTGGACTTTGATGTGCTTTTGGGCATGAATTGGCTAGCCACTTGTTATGCTTCGGTGGACTGCCGTGAGAAGGCAGTCATATTTAGCTTTCCGGGAGAGCCAGTCCTTGTTATTCAGAGAGACCGCAGCGTCACCCTTCCCAGCTTGATTTCGTCTATTCGCGCTGGTCAGCTCTTGCGGAAGGGATGTCAGGGATTCTTAGCGTATATTTGTGATACTCGAGCTGCAGAGGTTCCGTTGGACCGGGTCCCGATTGTTTGTGAGTTCCCTGATGTTTTCCCTGATGAGCTGCCTGGGCTACCGCCTGAGCGCGACGTTGAGTTCTGCATTGACTTGATTCCCGACTCGGGGCCTATTTCCATACCGCCTTATCGGATGGCCCCGGCGGAGCTTAGAGAGCAGAAGGATCAGTTGCAGGATTTGTTAGATAAGGGGCTTATTCGACCTAGCGTTTCTCCGTAGGGTGCTTCGGTCCTGTTTGTCAAGAAGAAGGACGGCAGTTTGCGTTTGTGTATCGACTACCGCCAGCTGAACAAGGTTACCGTACGGAACCGGTATCCCTTACCACGTATCGACGATTTGTTCGACCATCTTCAGGGGGCAGGATATTTCTCGAGGATCGATTTGCGATCAGGATACCATCAGCTACGAGTTCGACAGGAGGATATACCGAGGACAGCTTTCCGCACGCGCTATGGCCACTATGAATTTTTGGTGATGTCGTTCGGACTCACCAACGCCCCAGCAGCATTCATGGATCTGATGAACCGTATATTCCGGCCGTATCTCGACTTGTTCATCATTGTGTTCATTGATGATATTTTGGTGTATTCCCGGAGCCGAGAGGAGCACGACCAGCACTTGCGGATTACGTTGCAGACTTTGAGGGAGCACCAGCTTTTCGCAAAATTTTCCAAGTGTGCATTCTGGCTGGACAGCGTTGGTTTCTTAGGTCACATGATTACGAGAGATGGCATATGTGTGGACCCGAAGAAGATCGAGGCTGTTCAGCAGTAGCCCAGACCGACATCAGTTACGGAGATCCGCAGTTTCCTAGGCCTGGCTGGCTACTACAGGCGATTCGTTCAGGATTTCTCCCGTATTGCTGCACCTTTGACCGAATTGACCCGGAAGGGAGTTCCTTTCGATTGGACGGAGGAATGCGAGCACAGTTTCCAGCAGCTACGGACTTGTTTGACTACGACGCCGGTGTTATCTTTGCCTTCAGGATCAGGCGGATTCGTGGTTTATTGTGACGCTTCACGAGTGGGGCTAGGGTGCGTATTGATGCAGCATGACAGGGTGATCGCGTATGCTTCACGGCAGTTGAAGAAACATGAACAGAGCTACCCCACTCATGATTTGGAGATGGCTGCAGTGGTCTTTGCACTTAAGATCTGGTGACATTACCTATACGGCGAGTCGTGTCAGATATTCACTGATCACAAGAGCTTTAAGTATATATTTCAGCAGCGAGACCTGAATCTCAGACAGCGCCGTTGGATGGAACTAGTAAAGGACTACGATTGCGAGATTTTGTATCACCCGGGCAAAGCTAATGTAGTGGCGGATGCTTTGAGCAGGAGGCCCGGGGGTAATCTATCTTGTTTGCGCAGTACAGAGGCAGTCGTCGGCAGATTGGCAAATTTTATGCAACAGCCGGGTTGAGTTCGAGTTCACTCTGATAGGGGGACAGCTTGCGCATGTTCGTGCACGTCCGCAGTTACTTGACCGTATTCGAGAGGCACAGCCCAGCGATGGCCGTCTTTCAGAGATCATAGAGCAGGTGCGGCAGGGCAGAGTTTCTGAGTTCGTGATCGATGATCAGGGAGTACTGCGATTTGGGACTCGACTGTGCGTACCAGATTTTGAGGGGCTGCGGCGTGAGATTCTTGAGGAGGCGCATAGATCGACATACAGTGTTCATCCGGGTTCCACCAAGATGTACCGCGATTTGAGAGATGTCTTTTAGTGGGACGGGATGAAGAGGGACGTCACAGACTTCGTATCGAGATGCCTGACTTGTCAGCAAGTCAAGACTGAGCACCAGAGGCCAGCAGGAGAGTTGCAGCCTTTGCCCATTCCGGAGTGAAAATGGGAGCAGATTTCTATGGACTTCATTGTGGGTCTACCCAGGACCAGTCGAGGGTATGATTCCATTTGGGTGATCGTGGATCGTTTGACGAAAGCGGCTCACTTCCTTCCAGTGAAGACGACTTTCAGTTTTGCTCAGTATGCCCAGATTTACATCGACGAGATCGCACGACTGCATGGAGTCCCTACGTGTATCGTGTCCGACCGAGGCACCCAGTTTACCAGCTGACTATGGCAGCGACTTCAGGAGGCATTGGGCACCCGTTTGAGTTTCACACAGCATTTCATCCGCAGACCGGCGGCCAGTCAGAGCGGACTATTCAGACTCTTGAGGACACGCTCCGAGCATGCGTCTTGGACTTTGGTGGTAGCTGGGATCATCATTTACCTTAGTGGAATTCTCCTACAACAACAGCTTCCAGGATACTATTCAGATGGCACCTTTCGAGGCATTGTATGGGAGGAGATGCAGATCGCCCGTCTGTTGGACCGAGCTTAGCGAGAGCAGTATATTGGGGCCGCAGCTTGTTGAGGAGACGACCGCGAAGATACAGTTGATTCGAGACCGGATGAGAGCGGCTCAGAGCAGGCAGAAATCATATGCAGACAGGCGCCGTCACAGACTAGAGTTCGCAGTTGGCGATCATGTTTTTCTGAGGGTCTCTCCGATGAAGGGTGTGATGCGATTTGGGCGAAAAGGAAAGCTTAGTCCCAGATTTGTGGGTCCCTTCGAGATCTTCGAGCGTGTCGGCGCAGTTGCGTATCGTTTGGCTCTTCCACCCAGCTTTCCCGATGTTCACCCCGTCTTCCATGTTTCGATGCTCCGCAAGTACCTTCACGACCCTTCGCATGCGATTCAGCACCCGACAGTCCAGCTAGAGCGCGACCTTTCTTTTGCAGATCAGCCGGTGGTCATCCTGGATCGGCAGGTGAAGAAATTGAGATCGAAAGTTATACCGACCGTCAAGGTCCTTTGGCGTGGCCCGAGCAGCGAGGAGGTCACCTGGGAGACCGAGGACGAGATGAGGAAGAAATATCCCCATCTCTTTGAAGGTATGCGTAGCGATATTTTTAAATTCGGGGACCGAATTTCTTTAAAGGGGGAAGATTGTAACACCTTGAAAAGTCGTTTTGGTGTTTTCCCGAAAATCGGTGAAAATTCGGTATTTTTCCGTAAATCGTCTTTTTTGTTATTTTGCAGTTTAGGCCTAATTATACCTATTTTGGATAGGTAATTGCTAGTTTTTAGTAGCTAATGAGTTATAAAATTCTGGTCGTTTAAAATTTTTCCCTAATTTTTCAATTTTTAATATTATTTTAAGCCGGTAAAAAAATACATTAAATTATCGATAAATACAAATTTAAATGGGCTAATTTTAATCTTTAAAATCATGTTAATTAAAATATAGTTTGTAATATAATTTTTTAGTATTTTATTTCAAGTTTTAATTGGTTTTTATTATGGGAAACACAAATATAATTATTTTGAGCTAAAACTTGCAAATATGGTATTGTGGGGGGTCTTTTTGCATAGAATTTTTTTTGTAAAGTCTCACACTTACCCTCACTCCCCTTGGCCGGCCCCACACTGTTGTAGCAGCCCAAGAATTTTCTTTCCCTCTTTTTGACCTTAAATCATGTGAGGAATGGGTTAAAAATGGTTATATATATATATTTATAAGGTAAGGGTATTATGGTAATATGAGAGGGTTGATTTAGACTTTTTTCCCCCACTTTCCCACACTTCTCCCCACTCCCTCACTGCTGAATTCCTGCAGAAAAAACAGCCACAAATCTCTCCTCTTCTTCCATCAAAGTTCATCCAAAATTTGCTCCAAAAATCCACAATTTATTCAAAATTCAAACCAAATCCTTCATCCATTCTTCTTAACCTTTCTTGCATGGATCTTGGATGCTAGGAGACCATCTTTGGAGTCAAAATTTCTTGCTAGATCTCTAGATCTAGAGGTATAATCCTTACCCATTTAAATTCTTATGGTTAGATTTCTTTAATTAAGTTGTTTTAGTGTTAATATTGGTGCTATTTTCATCTAGGATTTTCAAGAGAATAGTTTGAGTTAAACTAGGGTTTTTAGCACACCATTATTAAGTTAATTATTCTATTTTGCTATCTAGTGTTTTATACAAACCAAATCTAAGAGTTTAACTTGCTTTTTGGGCTTTAAATTAGTGCTAATTTAGTGTTTCATGTATAGTTTGGGTTGGATTTTGTTAGTTATAAAAATCAAGAAAGGTTTTGTTTATGAAAAAAAGGGATTTGAAGCATTGCATGTGGGTTATGTGAGGGTTGTAGATTTATTGTAGTGTGGTTGGTTGTTCAGGATTGATAGTAGTCTTTTGTCGCAAAGCGACGGTGTTTGCACCGATTTTGAAATGCAAATGCTTACTAGAATTTTTTATAAAATTATGTGATGAATTATTTGTGATATCTTGATGTTTGTATTGGAATCTCCTACGACTTTTAGGGTGTGTGAATGCGGATTTTTGGTTTTATCGGGTTTTAGCTTTGCCGAGCGCCCAAAACGACGATTATAGTTAGTTTTTGTGATTTTTTTTGTGTGTACCGCGCACCCTGTGCACGTTGTGCCTAGCTTGTGAACGTTGATATTTTCGTTTGGGATTTGCGTCGTTTCATGATATGTAACCTTATGTTTGGTATTGGTGCAAATTCCAGGTTCGGTCTCGGAGACTTTGGATACAGCACAAAAAGAGAAAGCGGTGATTGGACATAGCTAGGTGGGGATTCCGGTTACTAGATGTAACATCTACGGGGGACTATCGTTTGGATGGCGCAAGTCGCCCGATAATTTAAGTAGTTAAAGATTTCTAGTAATATTAGTAACTACATCCAATCTTTATTTGACATACATATGCGAACCCATTTTATAGGACACCTGCACCATTACCAGGGTTTTTATATGCAGCACGAGCACTATTCACGCGTACACACACGCCCTGGTAATTTCCATGCCACCACACTAGATAACCTATAATTTGAAACCTTTTTCTATAATTGATGCTTAAACCTGTGTTATTGCCTTTAAATCCTTAAAATGAAATCGTAGGATTGTTATTCATGTGCATGTACCTCATCATATCATTTGTTCATGCCTAATCTATTAATCATACATCGCAACTTGATTACTGATGCCATATGCATTCATTATCATTGACATATGCACTTATGAGGATTTCTTGAGATTTTATGTTATTTCTGGATTTCGAGGGAAATCCGCAAAATTTCTAAACTTATTACCTTTTTAAAATATGTAAATTGCGGTTTTCTAGTGATGTAAGTGTCGTCCACCATGAGTTTGCTGTGGTTTTCGAGACCCGTTTCGAGGAGTTGGATGAACCGTCTCGGGTACATGGTGGGCCCGGTAAGGTACCCCGGGACAAGAAGGTCGTGTTGCTGACGTTGAGCCTAGCAGGGGATAGACTACCTACCGGTGACTTTTCGGCACGGCGGATATCCAGAGGATACCGACCGTGGCTACGAGATGTTGAGATATGGATATTTGAGATGGGTCAGTCGGACGGCTGAGGACAGAGATACTGTGACATGGATACATGAGATTGAAACAGTTTTGAGGTGTCGATGCTGGACACAGATTCCGGTTGATTCTATTGGTATTGTGCAGATATTTCAAAAGAGATTCCTAAAGGAAAAAGATGATTTCTTATACTTACACATGCAGATCACGAGTTGATTCATATTGCATACATACCTGCTAGTATATTCATGTTGCATACATACCTGCTAGTATATTCATGTTGCATACATACCTGCTAGTATATCCTGCCATACGTGTATTATAGATGCTAGGATGCTTGTGTGCATACTTGCGATAGCCTCTATAGATATTATTTATTACTCACGAGTTGGCAACTCACCCCCGTTGTGCCACAGCCTTTTGCAGGTCCGCTCCGTCAGTACAGTAGCGGCGGGCGCACTTGCTTCTTTTGCCTGGACTCGAGGCTTTTGCTCATAGGTGGGTTGTATTATTATTTTGTACCACCTTGTATCGTCTTTGTATCTAGAGTACTCCATCTACTGTATTTACCAGTATTGTTGTATATTGACCTAGAGACGAGACTGTGAGATTTGTGGGCTTTTTATGCTGTATTTTGGGGTCGAGCTCACTTGAGTCGACATGCTGTTTTACTTGTGCTCCTTATGTTTATTTATGCTCATTGCTGATTTACATTGCGTGGGATTTGTGACCGCCTTGTGGCGAAGAGCTAGCTCCCGCTTGGGGATGCCTTATTTGTTGTATTCATATATATTCTTGTTGTACCCATTTTGGGGGCCAGTATTTACAAAGGAGACTCTGCCGAAATTTTCGGAAAAATTGATATTGCTTTTAAAAAGGCTTGATATGACTTATGTGATAAACTCGCTTTCAATTGATTGGTTTTCCTTCACTCTTCTGCTTTTTGGTTTTGATTTCTGGGCTTTGGCTTATTTATTTTACGGACGTCTTGAAACGTTTCGTAACTTAAGTGCCAGTCACGTTCTGTACCCTGCGGGTCATGACAACGTTAGTCTAATTTTAGACTAAGATCTATTTAACAGGATCATTTAGATCCAACAAAAGAGCATTTGAGCTCTATTGTCTAGTTTAAGGACATTACGATCCATAGTTAGTTTAAGGACATTACGGTCCAAGTTCAGATGCAAACATGGGTTTGGAAATGCACCAGATAGTTATTGGCCATCGGGACCCACCACCTCTCTGAATACGTTGAAGAATTACAACGACATGTATCTGAGGTGTGAAAAGATGTACCCTCGAACCAAAGTTGATTGAAAGGGCTCTGGGAATTATTTTGAATGTCAAGAGTATGGTTGGAGTTCAGTTTCAGGAGATCTTGCCTCTGGAAAACTTGGCTAGTTCAAGCTAAGATTGGCTTGGATATGGTTTTAAACACTAGAATACATTCTGCTATCTTGTGCTCCCACGTGATGCACTTAAAATAGTGTTAAACACTAAGGATGCAGCGCACAAAATAGTGTTAAACACTATAAAAGAAGCGCTCACGTGGGGTTACGTGAGGCGCTTGAGTGTTGGGCCCAAACTTCCTTTATTTTATTCTCAGAATATGCAAGTAAGTGTTAAACACCTGGCCTTTATGGCCATTACGTGTGGGCACGTGATGGGTATCCATGATTTGGATATTAAAGTGTTTGTTAGGGGTCACGTGGGGGCACGTGGGGGCACCCAAAGTCTGTTCTGCTTTTATTTTGAGAAGTTTGTTCAAGGGTCACGTGAGAGCACGTGACCCGATCTCATTCATTCTTTTTTGACCATTGAGGGAGGTCATGTGTTGCCACGTGATCACGTTGGGTACTTGATCTTTTTACGTGCATGAAAAGTCTAAGTCTCTTGTTTAAGAATTAAATTCTTTTATAGGGTTAAACCTTGATTTTATTTAGAGGAATTAAATTCCTATGTATTTGGAAGAATTAAATTCTTTAAACCCAATTCTCCCTCTAAGTTTTGGGTCTGCATGGCAGAATCTCCCCAATGAGAATTAAATTCTCAACTTATAGGGAGATCTGCTTCTGCAGATTTTCAACCATAGGAAGAATTATGTTCTTATATTAAGGGTTAAACCCTATTTTTGTTGGAGGAATTAAATTCCTATGTGCTTTGTGGGAGAATAAAATTCTCTGAACTTAAGTCCTCCCTTAGGCTTTAGATCTGCATGGCAGAATCCCCCCGATGAGAATTAAATTATCAACTTATGGGGAGATCTGCTTCTGCAGATCTTCAACCAAAGGAAGAAATAAGTTCTTATTCAGAGTTAAACTCTTAGTTTGAGAATTAAATTCTCTTTTTGTTTTGTGGAAGCTTATAGAATGATCTCTTTCCCTCTCTTACCTAGGGTTTATTTTTTTCTGAAAAGATCTTCTTTTCTCTCTAGAGAATTAAATTCTCTTTTTTTTGTATTCTCTCTGTTGTTGTATATCTCTCTCTGTTTTTCTTTTCTTTCTTTTTTCTTCTATCCTTGGCTCCTATTTATAGAAGAAAGAAAAGGATCGGTTTGTTTAGTCAATCTTTCATTGAAAGATTTTGATTGATTTTGTAACCAATATGATCTTTTAGATCACTCGGTGAATTTTATTCACCATTAGATTTTTAATCCAAAAGATATTTTATCTGTTGTTCCTGGCAAATTTTTGGGAAATATCTCCTTGTATAGAATCTTTCTATAAATTGGTGATTTTTTAATCACCATTGGATTTTTAATCCAACAGTGCTCCACTTTACAGAGTGCAATCTTTTTGTTTGGAAAGATCTAGGGCAATATTAGGGTTTTTGATTTCCCTTAATTAGAATTTAATTCTATTAGTTCAGAAGATTTAAGAGCCTATCACGTGTTGGCACGTGACCCCACTGATTGACCATTTAATTAGAATTTAATTTTATCAGTTCAGAGATCTTAAGAACTCATCACGTGTTGGCACATGACCCCGTGTCACGTGTGGGCACATGATGCCCCTTTTAGGGTTTTCTTTCCACTAATTCAGATAGTTTTAAGACCCTATCACGTGGTGGCACGTGACCAACTGATTAAGCATTTAACCAGAATTTAATTCTATTATTTTAAAGAACTCGGGAACTCATCACGTGTCGGCACGTGACCCCTGGTCACGTGTCTGCACGTGACCCCTGGTCACGTGATGCCCTATTGGGGTTTTTTCTTTCTGTTTTATTATACCTTTTAATTCCTTTCAGTGGGTTTAAAGACCCATCACGTGTGGGCACGTGACCCCTTTTGATCAGAATTTAATTCTTATTATTTCAGAGTCCTCAGGAAACCATCACGTGTCGGTACGTGACCCCCGATCACGTGTGGGCACGTGATGCCCCATTTCTTGTATTTTATGAGGGAACACCCCATTCAATAGGTATGCAGCTTCTCAAGTGCATAACTCCAAAAGGAAACAGGTAACTCAGTAATACTCATCATAGAGCGCACCATATCTTATAGGGTGTGATACCTCCGTCCCGATACACCGTTGTGCTGTGGTGTATTCGAAGGAGTAAGCTGAGAGAGAATCATATTCTCCTTTAAGAAACTCCAGGAATTCCATGCGCAAGTATTCGCTTCCTCGATCACATCGTAGGATTGTAATACTTCTACCTGTCTGGTTCTCAACTTCAAGCTTATATTCCTTGAATTTCTCAAAAGTTTCAGACTTGTATTTCAACAGGAACATATGTTTGAATCTTAAGAGATGATCAGTGAATATAATGAAGTATGAAGAACCAAGCCTGGCATTTGTAGACATAGGACCATATACATCATCATGTATCTGTCCCAAGAGTTCAGTAACTCTTTCTCTGTTTCGAGTAAACGGAGTATTGGTCATTTTACATTTGAGACAAGACTGGCAATTATCATAAGATTAAAATTCGAAAAGATTATTATATTCATCTTTATGTAACTTAGCTGGTCATGTCGCATTGATATGACCTAGTCTACAATGCCACAAAAAGGATTCGTTCATTTCTGAACTATTCCTCTTGTTTGTGTTCTATATACTTTGAACTGTGGTTTGATTTAGAAGGTATATGCTATTATATAACGTGCCTGATCCAATCAACTCTTGATTCAGGAAAATGTTCACAACATTATCCTCCAATACAGAATTATATCCTTCTTTAACTCATTAAAGAAACCGATGTAATGTCGTATATCAGGTTCGATATATAATAACATTCGTTCAGAATCAATGTATTAATACAAGGTGATATTTGCCAACTGATTTGGCTGCAACAATTGCACTTTTCTCTACACTTAGAGACATATCACCCATTTCCAGTTCTCCACCTATCTGTAGCCCATGTAGCATATTACATATGCGAGATCCTGATCCGGTATCACATACCCAGAACGTAGAGGATACTGAAAACAGTTCTCGGTAAAGAACACACCCGAAGAAGATGCATCAACATGCACTTTCTTCGATTGGGTGGCATGGGAATCCAGATATTCCCATATTTCCTATCAGATTTATAACAATTATAAGTTGGAGCAGAACCAACGTTCCCTAGCATAGTATAATAAGCAGGTTCGGTCAAAGCATCTATATTATTATCTTGATTAAGGCGTGACATGGTCGCTACCAGGAGAGAGAGAGAAGAAAACACTCTGCGTGCGCTCTAGCAAAATCAGATTGGTTAATATTTTATTTAATCAGGATGGCTCCCACTGTTTTTATCAAATCTTCCTTCAAACCCTAAAAGGTAAGACTAACCGGGATTAATTACACCCTACAAGTTCGCCAATCTTTTGGCCAGGCCAGTGTCGGTACTTTGAGGGAGGTTCCCCGTGCTTTCACACGGACCTAATTAAAATAAATCTCATTTTCCCAGGGGCGTAACCCCGTTAACACCTTTCTAGACACCTACTTGATCGGTTAATTGTAATGTGTAAAACTTTCCCAGGAGTAACTCTTACTCGCAGTGGGTATCAAGATCCAACTATCTCATAGAAGGTATGCAATCTCATCGCAAATTTCAACACTTGAAATTCCCGATAATATTTTACCCCTAGCGTCCTATGACCTTGACGGAGGCCAAACTACCCATAGTCCGCTAGTCAAGTTCAACCCATCATTTCCTGATTGAATTAGACCCACCTGCACGACCCTTGACAAAGGCTAAACAGCGCCGTACGAATACCCTAATCCAATCGCATCATATGCTAGCAGATAAGCACTAATCAGCTACCGTACACTACGCCTTGACGGAGGCCAAACTATCGTAGCATGAATACTAAATACTACTTATCTGAAATGACGGAGGGCTACGACAGGTTTTTATGAAAACCTTTTGCGTAATGAACTTGATATCGTTGTAGAATCGGGTGATTTTGAAAAGGAGTGTTTTTTAGGCTTTTACTAGTTCCGCTAAAGAGGTCACTCCCGGTGAAGGGATCTCGGCTCTTTCCTTATCGAATAAGGTGCAGGATATTTCCCAAATACCACTATGCAAAGCAAAAAACATCGAAGCAATCAAAAGACAAACCGGGTGGGTTGTAGCATCTACTAGTTTCGCTAAAGAGGTCACTCCCAGTGGAGATCTCGGCTCTTTCCTTGTCGAAAAATGTGCTGGATATTCTACAAGGAATACCACTATGCAAAGCAAGAACTAGAGCTACCAGTTTTTAAACAAATTTCTACAACATCTTTAGGTTTCTTTTTCTTTCATTAATCTCATTAATGAAATCCCATCAGTTATGCTTCCTAAGCATCACATAAGAAACGAAAGCATCATATAGTTATTATATATAATATAGGCATTCGTCTCAGAACATATTAAAGCAGAAGAACACATATGAAATATTGGATATACTAGGAATTCCGTGTTTTAAATTAAGCCTGTATAAGATACGGATTCCACGGTCGCGATGAATAGCCAAACCCGCATCCCTAGATCTCTACGAGAGCGGTAAGCAACCCTACCAATTCTAGAGTTAGGAGACCCAGTCTCGACTCCTCGAGATGGTCTTCCACTGGACCCTAGAACCCGGTTACTTGTGCTCTCCTCCTTGGGTCTATCCTAATGTGGAAAAGTAAATAATATACATCAATGGTGACATCATCTTTAACCCGGAAGTGCCCCAATAAAAGAATATTACATACAAGCTTTTACATGAATGAAAATGAAAAACTCTCATCTCACATAAAAAACCCCGGCTATTCAAAACACGACGATCCAATATAACATATCACAGCAACACATAACATCGCATGTCATCAACGTAAGTAAATATGCGTATCCCAATTGTTGTTAATATATAGCACCGAAATCGGCGATACACTACATATTACACTTACGGTCACAGAAAAGAAAGTGAAAAACTACAACAATTGGAATACACAACTATATTAGACATCATAAACCCAATGTATCACATACTTTGGATTTCATGCCTTACCAAATGAATTCCTTAGACATCACATGCCTAACAATTATAAACCCCGCATTTTAGTCTCGATATTGAAAACATTTTCCAATAACTGGTCAGGCAATTCAACAAGATTCCCGATAACCTGATCGAATGCTTGTCGGAAACTTTAGTAGACGGCCGCACCCCCGATGCCGTCGATGAAGTGCACTAAGGTGGAACACAGCGGCTGTGAGCACCCGAACGGATGCTTTTGGCGACGGGGTTATCCTACAGTCACTTGGTCGGGGCTATGGGGCATGTTTATCTAGTAAGGTTACCCGGCGAGTATCCGCGTATAATACGTAATTGCGACGTACTTTTGATCCACATCAAAATTCCGTGGCAACCGATCAAATGAGACTAAACTGCTAGATTTATAAAATTCAAACTAGTTATCTCATAACTAATTATGTGGATTCCAAATATTGTATCACAATCACAGATAGCTAGACGATGTTAAACTTTTTGATCGAATATACAAACACCCAAAATTTCCCAACAAGCTCAGCACTTGAGCGGAGTTCAAAAAGTACCAAGAACATGCCACAGCTCCTATGAACCATCCGTAGAAGGGCCGACCCATGCCTCACTCAAGTCGCCACGGAACTGCAGCAAACCCTAGGGTGTGACAGCGGATCCGCGATCCAAAAAGTCGAGTTTGGGTATCGTTCTTCTAGAGGGTCCACAGAATCACTTGCATGATTTTCTGAAAATTTTAAATTCGGAAAAATCCAAATCTTGGAAAATTTCAGTGAGGGGAAAATTGGGTTATTGATATCCGTTCGAACATTTTAACATCGTCTAAATAACCCGAATACATGTTAGAATTACAATTATGAAACACTCCGAGTTGCCTTTGCAGAAAGTTAATATCACATGCAAATTTAGCAAAAACAAACAACAGCTGAAACACCAAAACCCAGAGACTAGAACACCCTAAAAATTTGAAGCCCAAACTACCCAAAAGACCCGGTGAGCTCGGTTTTATGCCCTATGTGGCCAGCCACTTTTGCACAAAAATGCTTTAAATTTTCATAGTGTTCATGTTATATCACATACAATATTCTGCAGTTGTTTAAAAAAAAATTTGACACCTCTAAAAATTCGACAGAAACTAGATTTTGTATCGGGTGTTTCGGAGTAGTTTCGGTTTCGTAATCTAACAAACATCGTTTAAATCTCTAACTTGGCTCTGATACTACTATAGGGTTACTTAACGCAGCAGTAAGGTTTCGGGAGGTATTGTCCATGCCGTTTTCAAAATTTTGCCGTTCTAAAGAACCCTAACCCTAGAATCTTAACTAGAGTTTTAAACGAAACAATATGTAAACAACTTTACAACTAAGTGAATGCGGAATACAACCTTTGTAGACCGGTCCTTCACTTTAAATGCTCCGTGTAGAAGTCCCTTCACTGCGAATAATGATCTCCCGAACTCTTGAGAGGATTCACAAGGTGAAAGATGCAAACTTGCTTGAAGTCTTCAAGGCCAAAGACGATCTACGTCGAGAAGACTCAAGCTCATGCTACCTCTTCACTAAATTGGGGTTTAGTCAAGAAAACACCCTAAACTAAATGGCTAATAGTAGAAGATGATGAAGTAGGAAATGGACTCACTTTAGATTTATTTTTCTCACAATATTTTCTCACCATTTTCAAAAGCTAGAAAGCTTTTTATGAGGAAGAAGAAGCTCAAGTGAAGTAGAATGAGAGAATGAACTCATGAGGTGAGAATATGATCTATGGGTGAGTTAGTGTCATACACTAACTCATGTAGAGAGTTTAACATGGTTAGTATAATGGTTGGGTTAATAAATATCTACAGGTGAAACAAAAAGAGTGGACTTGGTCAATGAATCCACAAGCTTCTACAAGCTTGTAGCCATGCCAAATATCCATTCAATTTTTTGAATTACTTAGATAAATATAAACCCTACATTATATCAAGCATGGTGTAAGTCTAATACACGCATGTATCATGTATCATCAAGCATGACACAATAAAATGTACATTAATATATATCACATATATACAATATGCACACAAGTGAGAAAAAGAATACTTAGTGAGCAAATATTAGTTAATGTAAATTAATATATCAAATATATAATTATACAATAAATTATCAAATCAACACTTGATTTAATAATCCGGCTATATCACATACAACCGACTAATATCATATGAATCAACTTACCGAATCAACACTTGATCCGATAACCCGGCTATATCACATATAACCGACCGATATCACATATCGCGAGAATAGAATGCGGTATCGCATACGCGCATTAATCTCGGTCCCGCACATATCACATATGTGCTCCTACTCCGTTTCGCAAGAACCAGGAAACCTCTGTGTAGGACTCTAAAGACTCGTCAATACACCGGCAGTAGGTGATGATCATATCAAACACCCACAAGCCACAAGCGGTCTGCTAAATGTAACGGCCACCTAGGTATTGAGCGATCAGAAGGTTTATAAGCAAGCCTGCTCATACTCCTGCGAATCTAATCAGTAATACTACCGTACAGTCCGGTCTCTTCGTCAGATATGTCGCATATCATAGCCTGGGAGTGGTATAACGTCAGACCCCAATAGCCTGATAAGTCATGCCGATGCAAGGTCCATAACAGTTCGAGAAACTACTGGTAACATTTACCAGTAAATCTCAGCAACCCTGGCCAGGGATTTCATGTTATGGCCAATCGAGCATAGCGCAACATCAACTTCCAATACCGGGAGAGACGAATCCCCTCCTATCACTCATTGCCTCCACGTGACTCGGGACTGTACCCAAAAACTACCTTTTTGCACAATCTCTTGACCATGGTATGGTGGAAATCAAAGCACAGTGGGAATCACATAAGACTCTATGAAGATCTCGGGTCGACAGACTAACCTGTACCGGTGTCACCAGAAAACTGCTATCTGACGATGGTATAATACCATCTAGGAGTTCTCAGCGGGTCTGTCCAGTGTACCCAGTCTCCACTGAGCACCCGTATACCTTCTCTGATGTCAAACACCAATGGATATGGGATCATCCATCGCCCATCATATGGGTTGAGAAGCGTATACGCTAGTCTACTGTGGAGTATCGATGCCCTGTCTCGATACTCGTACGACTAGGAAAAATCTAAGGATGTACTTACCGACTACCTCTGCCCCACTAGTATGATCTGCATCATAATCCTGGTAGTCAAGTACTCATCCTAAGGGCCTTATCAACATGTAATAGAGAGACAATAAGTGTACATGTTAAGATAAAGAGCAACCAGATAGCATAGTATCATATCGAGCAAGAAAGTCCTCCCTATATATGTCCAAGCATCCACTACAATATACATCGCATGTACAGTAATGGCCTCTAGGGCATACATATAACTAAAAAATTGGACTCCTCTCGTATACACTGGCATATTCTGTACCAAGCTACAAACAATTGCGTTAGCATAACAATCAAACTTTATACCTGTTACATCCTCTTATCTGTCTATTCTATTTATATCTCTCTTTGGGACTTACCGAGCGATTGTTCGCTGACGACATTCCTATTTCTCTTCTTTCTTTGGAATGTTGTCAGGAGGACCCGACTCTGAGGAATTCAAGACCAGTCAGGAGCACTTGGAGCAGACCACTGAGCAGCACGACTATTAGGCTTCACTTGTACTCACTTTTACTTTCAGTACATGCCATTGTTTAGGCATTTCTTTCCATTCTTGTATTTACATTTTCAGTTGTATTGTAAAGAAATATTTAATCAATAAAAGTTGCTATTCAATTACATCTCTTGTCATTTTTCTTGTGTACTTTATGATATTGCTTATTTACGCTTAGCGTGTTTACTTCTGAGTAAATACGTCGTGTGACCCACCACGTCCCCTTGCCTGTACACTGGGAAGCAGGGCGTGATAGGTTTCGTTAGCGGCCCATGCAGGTCAATGCTGCATGGAACCCTACCATGCAGGTCAGTACTGCATGGAAACCTAAGCAATATAACATAAGAATCAGCAACTAAAAGCATTATTTACAATTCATATTTCTTGAATCTTACAATTTCATAATGTTTGAATCTATCCCAACCCTATTTTTTCTTTCAAGGTTATGGATTCTCCAAACAATACCAGCACAAACTTCAACAACACACCACCACCTCCTCCACTTATGCCTACCGTTGTAGCTCCGATCAATGAGCAAAAGGTATTGCATGAGGCAATCCAAAGCCTCCTGGAAGGACAGCAGCAGCAGACTGCTATCTTATTGAACCGTCCAGAAGCGGAAGCACCCGGAGTGAAGCAATTCCGGGCACTGCACCCTAAGAATTTTTTTGGGTAAGAGAGCCCCTTGGAAGCTGAAGAATGGGCTCAGAGTATCGAAGACGATTTGGCAGTAGCACAAGTGCCAGAGATTGCCTGGGTTAGAGTTGCGAAGCTGCAACTCATAGATAACGCCAGAGTTTGGTGGAAGGAGGAAGAAAGTCGTCTTGACCAGCTGATCGAATGGAAAACTTTTCGCGACATGTTCGACGCGAAGTATTTTCCCGAGACTACCCGATTCGACATGGAGCAGCAATTCATCCACTTAAAACAAGGCTCTATATAGAGCAAATCGGTGGATGAGTATGATGCTGAGTTTACTATGTTGAGCAGGTTTGCGGTCCATCTCATACCGACTACTGAGATCAGGGCTAGAAGATTTCAGCAAAGGTTAGATCTAAAGATCCAAGTTGTCTTATCTACAGGGGATTTCCCAAACCACAAACTGGCTTTGAAAGCTTCCCGAAAATATGAGGCAGTGGTGAAGAAGAAGGGCAGACCCTAATCTTCCAGAGTGAAGCGCCCTGCCACTCAGATGGCAGGAGGAACCTCTTCAATACCACCTTTTGAACCCAGGAGAACGGAAGTACCATATAACCGGCCAAGTCCAGATTTTTGCTTCTACTGCAAGAGGAATGGACACCTGTGGAAGGACTGTAGGCGTGCAAAAGTCCTGTACTTAGTTTGTGGCGCATCCACTCATGGAATTGGAACATGTTTTATAGACGCAACCCAGTTCTAACTCACATCACTTATCTGCAGCGGCCAGCTATTCAGTCTGCTGCACCTCATCTTGCACTACCAGCTCCACCTCCACGTGGACCTTCTGCACAGCCTCCTCGCCAATTCCATCAGGCAATGAGAAACAAACCCCAAGGATAGAGGAATGTGCCTCTAGTTAGGAGGAATGTACCCCGGCGACAGGCTTTCACTTTAGCGGCCGTAGAAGCCGAGGCTATCGACCAAGGTAACACTGGTAATTCCCTTCAATCTTTTCGAACCCTTGCATCATCTTGTTACTTTTCATGAACTACCAGTATTCTTTCACCACCACTATCATCAAACTTTTTTTGAATCTGTTACACTTTCCTTTTATAAATTTCGAGGACAAAATTTTTATAAGGAGGGTAGAATGTAACAACCCTGAACTTTCTGTACAGAATTTTTTCAAAATGCAAAAAGGAATACCTTAGCCCGAGCACAAGTTTTAAATTTAAATTGCTTTTGAACAGCAAGAATGTTGGCTATAGTGCCCTCAAGTCAATTATTGAATCACAGGCACGCGATTGTGATGATTGAGGGAGGTCCTATACTGGTAGAACAGTCTTACTCGAGATGATAGTATGTTATCTGGTTTATCTTTATCATCATGTACAGCATTAGGTGGCATTACAGATCACTATTACATGTTGATAGAGCCCATAGGATTCTTGCTTGACTACCAGTATTATGATGGCGATCATTTACGTGGGAGCTGGATGGTCTATAAGTATATCCTTAAATGTCCCTAGTCGTAGGAGTATCGAGACTGGGCATCGATACTCCGAAGTAGACTAGTGTATACTTATCCAGACCCTGAAGAGGGGCGGTGGCCGGTCTCACAAGCCATTGGTGTCAGTTAGTCACCTAAGATAGTATACAGGTGCTCATTGGGTTATGAGTACACTGGACAGACTCGCCGGGAACCTGCTAGATGATATTATACCTATTGTCAGATTGCAGTTCCCAGGTGACATGAGTACAGCTTAGTCTGTCAACCTGAGATCGTCATTTGTCTCGTGTGAGTTCCCACTGTACTTTGATTACTACCCTACCATGGCTCAAAGGAGTCGTGCAAATAGGTTTTAGTTGGGTACAGTCTCGAGCCATATGGAGGCAGTGAGTGGATCGTTGGGGATTCGTCTCTTTCGATATTGGGGGTTGATGTCGCGCAGTGTACGGGTGGCCATCACCAGAAATCCTTGGATAAGATAGTCGAGAATTACTGATTTAGGATCAGTGGTTTCTCATGAGGTGATGGGTTACATACCGATACGAATTATCGCGTTATTAGGGGTCTGACTTTATCCATCCCCCTAGACTCGATATGCGATACTCTTAGACGAACAGACCGGACTGTACGTAGATTGTCACTGTCAGGCTCAGTAGGGGTATGGATGAGTTTGCTCATCGGCCTTCCTTTCACTCAATACCTGGGTAGCCGTTACGTACAGCTAGTGCCACTGACGAGCTTGTGGTTAAACCCACTGCCAGCATATTGACGAGTCTTTAGAGTCCAACGCAGAGGGTTTTCACGGTTCAGGCGATATGGTGTAGATGACGTATGTTGGTACATACAGGTGTCTGATTAAATATATGTATAGGCTGCATAGAGTTTAATCGGACGGTTGATAATACTATCGGCTTAGGACTGAGCCGGATTATTAAATCAGGTTTTAATTTAATAATTTATATATATGTATTCTAGTATTATTGTTCACTATTCATTTTCTCTCTTGGCTATTCGTATTTTTGTATGAATACGAGTATATGTATTTCAATACGTATACCAGGTTGTATTCCGTATTTATATGGAATAGTTTCTAGAAGATTTGACACCTCATTATTTGATTTTCTTTTTAGAAACTCATTTTGGGAAATGAGGTGGAAGGGGTGAGGTGGCATGAACATTGTAAAGCATGTAGAGAGGTATGGCATGGCTTTATTTTATTGTAAAATGAGATGAGACTTTTATAGGATGATTGAAAAAATGGGGGGGCTGCCATCATTCTCAAGATGCCTTGCTCATTTTCGTTTTCTTGACTTGCTTCATTACTCATTCTCATTCTCACTTAGAGAAAACACTCAGCCATTTTTCTAGTTGCTCATGCCACATGTTTACTCACCTCCTCATTCATCTTCTTGAGTTGCTCCTTGAGCATTTATGATGAGAGAAAATCATAGTGAGATAATCCTACACTTCCACTCTCCATTGCTAGCAACCTTGGAGCGTCGGTTGCCTTGCTAGGCAAGGCTGGAGCTTGCGTCGTTTCCTTCGGATGGATCATCGTAGATAGAGGAAGACCGGCAACCAAATTTGATTCGCGACCACTAGGAGCTTGGGATGATGGTTGAAGACCCGAAGAACTTGGTTCATTCAGTATAACCATTCCTAACTCTTTATATTGCTTGCTAGTATAGGGTTAAGGGTAGATCCGGGAATCGGGTTATGGTAGCGCCAGTTTAGAAAAAATTTGTTCCGCATTTGGCCACGGTTTGATGGCCGGAGCACTGCCGTAACCCAACATAGTATCAGTGCCAACCCTTAAACCCTTAGCTAGTTTGTTTAGACGATGTTAAAGTGTCAAAACTAAAACAACTCTGAAACAATACCATGCAGATTCCAATCTCTGTCGATTTTTCAGAGTCTTCAAAAATTTTTTTAAACAACTGCAGAAGGATATTTTGGTGATAACCAGAATACCCTAAAAATATGAGCCCAAACCGCCGAATTTGACCCGGTGAAACATGCAAAAAAACGGGTGTCGCCAGTTTTATTTTGGTGTTTGGACTTGAATTCTGTAGGGTTGTCTAGTCTCTGGAATATTGGTTCAATGGTATTTTTTGTTTTTCCCATTTTGGATATAGTGTTATCTTTTGTTCACGGGAAATTCGGGGTGCTTCGAAGTCGATATTTTAACACCGTTTAAAAGTTTACAGTGCATACATTACTATCTGCGACCGTTAATTTCATTAGAGCGATACAACTTGTCTAATTGTTATATGTTCTTTTAGACGGGTTTGCGAACGTAATATTCACGTTGATGTTCTATGTTGTGCTATGATTGTGGTTGGATCATCGTGGTGGATAGCTTGGGTGCAATGTTAGTACATTTTAGTTTCATTTGTACATTTGATATTGCGGGGCGAGCGTCCAACATGTGGACTGCCGTCACTGCCAATTTTGTATATTATTTATTTGGGGCACGACCGGGTTGAGGTTGATGTCACCCTTGTATATATTATTTTCTGTTCTGTACTAGGATTACCCCGTGGTGGAATGCACGAATAGCCGGGTTCTAGAGGGCAATGGGCTTGCATCTCATGGCGTTGAGACAGAGGGGGCCTCACTCTAGAATTGGCAGGCTATTCGCCGCACTCGTAGGGGGTACAGGTTAACCCATAGAGGGGTGCTCAAGTTATCGGATTCCTTAAAGTGTTGGGTGGCCCATTCACTTTGATGAAGGGGGTTGCCTTACTTCTGGTTTTGGCGGGTGACTTGCCGCGCTCGTAGGGGTCTAGGTTTTCATTGCACAGGCTATCCACACGACTATGGGAACGTCGGGTTTCACTTACGGCTCAAAGGAAACCCGGGGCTCCCAGATTATCTGTTTGTTCTATGATGCTTATCGCTATTCTGTGATGTTGCTTATATCATGCCTGGGACGAATGTTATATATATATATATATATATATATATTTATGTATACTAGTAGATATTTTATATGTTTTGCACCCGTGCTAGTCCAGCCCCCGCTCTGTTGTTAGTTAAGTAACCTAACGGGTGATGACGGGGCCCAGTGGCGAATGCAGATGGCATATACGTACATTTTATTTTCGTTCTTTTCTGGTGTGATTAATTGATGGGACTATGTTGATTCTGATCAATGCAAGAAAAATTAACCTATTCGATGTTGTTGGAACCAATTTTAAAAATGATATTACAGACTTTTTCTTTTGCTTTGCACAGCGGTATTCGGTTATGAATATCCAGCACCTCATTCGACGAGGCAAGAGCCGAGATCCCTTCATAGGGAGTGACCTCTTGAGCAAAAGTTTGCGTCAGCGTAATAACTTCACTATAGTCGTTTCTTTTGCTTTGTATCATGGTATTCGGTTAGGAATATTCTGCACCTCATTCGACGAGGAAAGAGCCGAGATCCCTTCACAGGGAGTGACCTCTTTAGCAAAAGTTTGCGCCACTATATATTTGAAAAGCTATCAGGTTCCTTCTGTAAGTCTACGGTAGCGCCCCGGCCGTCTATCCGAGGCCAAAATGCAGAAACGAAAACTTTTCTTAAACTAGAAACCGTCGCTATCGTATGCTTAAAATCCGGATCGAACCATTAACCTACAACTAGCTATCTAGAGAAGGGATAGAGAGGCTATACTGATCGATCCGTGTCCTTCGGTCTTTGGCCACCATCCTAAGCTCCTCGCGGCATCTCCGGTCTTGATCTCCTCGTCGGAAAGGGCACCACATCTACGAGTCTTTTTATGGGCTCCCGCTTCATCCGAAGCAACTCGGGCACGAAGTGTGCTAGCCAACGTGTCCAAGGTGTTGTAGAGAATGTTTGTGATCACTTTGTCTCTTCCATCCATTGCTTGGATGGAGGTTGAAGGTGTTGCCATTAATGGAGGTTATGAGCTAGAGGAAGAAGAAGGAGGAGAAGCTTTCTCTTCTTTTCTCTTCTTGTGTTGGAATGATATGATAAAAAGAGAGAGTATGAGATAAAAAAAAACTAATACAAGAGCAAAACTACAACCATATGGTTGCCTTTCTCTCTCTCCTTATCATGTGAACACAAAACCATCACATTATGTGACACATGCACAAAGAAAGAGACCATGAGTCACCACTTGTGCATGTGTCACAATAAATGCTCCTTATCATGACATATAGCTCATAATTTCCATTTACAAACATTAATCCAAATGTTTGCAACAATAAAAAGATACGGCAACATCTAAAGTAAACTCGTGACGGATCACAAGGATACCCCTCACCTGTATATACATACCTGCACCCGCATTCCGACCGAATGCGAATGCGATGAGACTAAAGTAATCCAACAAATCTAATACTAGGATCCGGCTTAAACCAAAGCCCACTAGTATGATCCGTCTGATCATGATGCGTGCACTACTGCGCGTATATGATCGGACCCTGCCATATATCATACGGCCTCTACAACGTTTCGCCCGAAACTTGAAAACTGTCTGTGGGGGACTCTAAAGACTCGTCAATACTTTGGCTGTGGATTTAACCACTAGCACGTCAGAGGTACTAGCTGTACGTAACAGGCTACCAGGTATTGACCAAAAGGGAGGTCGATGGGCAAACTCATCCTGACACCCTACTGAGCCTGTAAGGGACAATATTCGTACAATCCGGTCCGTTCGTCTATGAGCATCGCATGGCGGGCCTAGGGGATTGGTAAAAGTCAGACCCCCAAAAGCGGTACAAGTCATGTCGGAGTGTAGCCCAGAACACCCTGAGATACTACTGGAATACCTACCAGTAAATCTCCTGCCTTGGCCAAGGACTTCGTGTAATGGCTCTCCTAGACACAGCGCGATCTCACCCCCAATACTGGGAGTGACGAAACCCCTGCTGATCCGCTCACTGCCTCCATGTGGCTCGGGACTGTACCCAACTAAAACCTGTTTGCACGACTCCTTTGAGCCGTGGTAGGGTAGTAATCAAAGCACAGTAGGAACTCACACGAGACAAATGACGATCTCAGGTCGATGAACTAACCTGTACACATGTCACCAGGGAACTGCTATCTGACGTCAAGTATAATACCAACTAGCATGTTCCCGGCGAGTCCTGTCTGGTGTACTCATAACCCAATGAGCACCTGTATACATCTTAGGTGATCCAACTAACACCAATGGCTTGTGAGACCGGCCACCGCCCTTCGTCGGGGTCTCGACTGTATACACTAGTCTACTAATGGAGTATCGATGCCCAGTCTCGAAACTCCCACGACTAGGGACCACTTTAAGGATGTGCTTATAGACCCCAGCTCCCACGTATATGATCGCCATCATACTGCTGGCCTTCAAGCAAGAATCCTACGGGCTCTATCAACGTGCAATAGTGACCTATAAGGTCACCTGAAGCAGTATACGATGATAAAGATAAATCAGATAGCATACTATCATCTTGTGTAAGACTGTCCTACCGGTATAGGTCCTCCCTCAATCATTGCAATCACGTGCCTGTGATCCAATAATTGACTCTGAGGGCACTATATCCAACACCTTCAATGATATCAAGTTCATTACGTTAAAGGTTTTTCGCCAAAAACCAGTCATATCCTTCCGTCATTTCAGATAGGTATCTACTAGTATTCATGCTATGTGTTTTGACCTTCGCCAAGGCATAGTGTTTGGTAGCTAGTGGGTGCTTATCTGTAGCATAGATAGATGCATTAGTCTAGGACAGGCGTACAACTGTTTTGGCCTTCGTCAAGGGCTTGTACGAATGGGTCTAGATTAATCTGAATAATGACGGGTTAAACTTAACTTGCAACTTATGATGTTTTGGCCTGCGTCAAGGTCATAAGCCGCTTGGGGCAAAACTACATCGGGAGTTTCAAACATACAGGAAACTTGCCAGGCATGCTTATACCTTCTGGAGTGTGGTGACTTGAGTGACTTCCATCAAGTTATCATACGATAATAGTTGGATCTTGATTCCCACTGATGAGTAGCTGCTACTCCTCGGGTGATTTTAGATGATCCCGACTAATTCTCCTTTTGGGTTCAGAGGAGCATTTGAGGAAACAGTGGAAGCCATACTAATTGGATAAAGTGATTAACCATTCTGATCTAGGTTAGAATGCATGCTGAGTGTTTCTTTTCTTTCTCTCTTTGGCCGCGACCATGACCTGACCCTAAACTAAAACTCATGAACCAAGATAACCGAACCTTTTTAAAACACTTTGGCTTTTGGATTGTCGTTTAGTCGCATAAATCATTGTCGCTCCTTCTTTCCCTTTGCATTTCTCCAGAACACTCCGTATCACTATGAAGATCCATATTTTTTGGATATTCCATTGTATAGTTACATACGAACTCGAAGGAACTTGTTCCAGTTCGAGGATGGATTTTGATGCTGGAGAAATTGAATAGGAATATTCGGTTGTCTTTTCTCTTTATCTTCTCTCAGGTTACGAGAGCTCCTAGTGTTAGGAGAGTACACCTATTACGCTTATTGGATAGTCTTATTCTATACCATAAGTAGGTGCCGAAAGGTGGGGAGGGAAGAAAACCAATTAGCCTGAGTGTAGTATACAGATGGTAATAAGTGAAGACATATAAAGGGATTAGATTGAGGGCAAAAGACATTGCGACTACTATCATTCACGACGAAACCGCGTATACCCCTGCCACTCCTAGTTCACCTTTGCTTTTCTCCGAAATAATCCGTATCACTACGAAGATCCACATTTATTGGATATGCCATCGTATAGTTACATACGAACTCGAAGGAACTTGTTCCAGTTCGAGGATGGATTCTGGTTCTGGAGGAATAGAATAAGGATTATTCAGTTGTCTTTTCTCTTTACCTTCTCTCAGGTTGCGAGGGATCCTGGTTAGGAGTGTACACCTATTATGCTTATTGGATAGTCTTCTTCTAAACCTTAGGCTGGTGCCGAAGGGTAAGGAAGGAAGAAAACTAATTAGCCTAAAGGTGGTGAACAGAAGGTAATAAGTAAAGACATATAAAGGGATTAGAGTGAGAGGTAAGGAAGTATACGGTTACTGTTATGAATCTGAATAGTGGAAGAGGCATTACTTGGGATACCAGGCTACCCCTTCGAAATATTTTCATGTTTCAGTTTTACTGTGCAGTGTTAATTGAAAACTGTTTTCCCAATTAGATTCTGAATCCAGGGTATGTATTTACCAGATTTGATTCTCACATCTGTATGGCGTTACGGATGCTGAGTGGGAGTAAGATATTAGAAATTGGGTGATTATATTCTCATTATATCGGAATTCTTTGTAATTGGTGATATTTGAGGAAATCACTTGGTTTTTCCTGACGGCAAATATTTGGTTTTGAATATCCAATTGTTATGCACCAATTTCAAACTGATATATCTGTACGTTTATTTTATAAAGTGAGATATAACTTTTTAAAATTATGTCTATGACATTTACCTATATCAGTTGATGGTTAGGTAAGGAGCATTCAACAACGGTGTAATTCTTCTTAACCATGGTACACTTTTTCAACCTACGACGCACAGGGTTTGAGTTATTAAACTCAGAGAACTTATACAAAGTATTGTATGTTGTCCAATATCCATTAGGACAGAAGGGTTGGTACTCGTACTATATTTTGTTTTCTCATGACTTCTCTAGTTTTAGACAAATATTTCGTTGAAATACAAGGTCCGGATTTTAAGAAGTTATAGGTATAAGAATAAAGTAGAGAACCATGTGTTGCAAGTATCAGGATTCTTCAAGGTGATCGAAGATGTAGATACTTGTGTAAGGTATTCCGTTGTAAGTAATAGTTTTGAGAACTTGATTCTCTTTCAGGCTACTCATACGTGGATGTATTCCATGATGTGTAATGATGCTTGGCCTCCTTCCATTTGGTTGATATGCACTGGAGACAGCTACATGGTTTTGAATCTGGTTCCAATTAAATTAGTGCCTTTTTTTCTATATGTATATAGAATGGTTTCATATCTTAACGATGTTAAGGTATATGGTGTTAGTTATATGTATGCCCTAGAGGCCATTATTGTACATGTGATGTATATTATAGTGGATGCTTGGACATATATATATAGTGGACTTTCTTGCTCGACATGATAGTATGCTATCTGGTTACATTTTATCTTAACATGTTGACTGGTTTCTTTACTGGCTTACTCTCACATGTTGATAAAGCCCTTAGGATATGTACTTGACTACCAGGATTATGATGAGATCATATTAGTGGGGCCAGGGTGGTCCACAAGTACATCCTTTAATCAGTTCCTAGTCATGGGAATATCGAGACCAGGGCATCGATATTCCAGAGTAGACTAGTGTGTACGTTTCTTGTCCTTTAGAGGGCGATAGTTGATCCCACAACCATTGGTGTGTGACATCAAAGATTGTACATAGGTGCTCATTGGAGAATGGGTACACCGAACAAGACTCACCGAGGACTCCTATGTGGTAGTATACCTATCGTCAGATAGCAGTCCTCTGGTGACACTGGTACAGGTTAGTCTGTGTTAGTTGTATGTATGCCCTAGAGGCCAGTATTGTACAGATGATGTATATTATGTTGGATGCTTGGACATATATAGAGATGACTTTCTTGCTCGATATGATAGTATGCTATCTGGTTGCTCTTTATCTTAACATGTATACTAGTCTCTTTATACTGTCTTATAATTACATTTTGGTAAAGCCCTTAGGATGTATACTTGACTACCTGGACTATGATGCAGATCATACTAGTGGGGACATGGTAGTCCATAAGTACATCCTTCAAGGTCCCTAGTCGTAGGTGTATCGAGACGGGGCATCGATATACCAGTGTAGACTAGCGTATACGCTTCTCGACCCATGAGATGGGCGATGGATGATCCTATATCCATTGGTGTTTGACATCAGAGATGGTATACGGGCGCTCAGTGGAGACTGGGTACACTGGACGGACTCGCCGAGAACTCCCAGATGGTATTATACCTCACGTCAGATGGCAGTTCTCAGGTGACACTTGTACAGGTTAGTCTGTAGACCCGAGATCGTCATAGAGTCTTGTGTGATTCCCACTGTGCTTTGATCTCCACCTTACCACGTCCATGAGGGCGTGCAAAACGGTGGTTTTTGGGTACAGTCCCGAGTCACATGGAGGCAATGAGCGATAGGAGGGGTTTCGTCTCTCCCGGTATTGGGGGTTGATGTTGCGCTGTGCTCGATTGGCCGTAACAGGGAAGTCCCTGGCCAGGGCTGATCAGAGATTTGCTGGTAAGTGTTACCAGTAGTTTCTCGACCCGTTATGAGCCTCACATCGGCACGACTTATCGGTTATTGGGGTCTGACGTTTACCACCCCTAGACTTGATATGCGATATATCAGACGAGGAGACCGGACTGCACAGGAAGTGTTGCCGATTGGCTCGACGGGAGTTGTAGCAGGTTCTCTTGTTCTCTTCTGATCGCTCAATACCCGGGTGGCCGTTACGTTTAGCTGACCGCTTGCGGCTTGGGGGTGCTTGATATGATCATCACTCACTGCCGGCGTATTGACGAGTCTCAGAGTCCCACAATGGAGTTTCCTAGTCCAGGCGAAACGTTGTGGTGCGCGTATGCGATATGCGCATGGACCCGATTAAAATACGCGTATAGGATACCGTATATTGATCGGGCGGCTTGCTTTTGGTTAGGGTCATATGTGATATGGCCGGATTGATAAATCAAGTGTTGATTTATCATTTAACCATTAGATTCTCACTAGAAATCCTTTCTTGTTTTCTATGAATGTATGGATGCATGTATGCATTTCTTATTGTTTCATGCACATATGATGTGCATGCACACATGCATACATACATCATTCTATCATGGTTGATTATACAAGGAAATGGTGGCAATATAAGACTCACACCATGGTTTTAAATATGGATTTTATTGTATTTGTTTTAAAACAAAAAAAAGGGAAAAAGGGAATGGTTATGATTCATTTGCTTCTACACTCTTCTTTTGACCTAACCATCCTCACCCACCTTTTAACCTAAGGTAATCTTTCCTTTTGTGTTTTAACTCAAGTTCAATTATATATTCATTGTTTAAACCATGGTTTGAGATGAGAACATGAAAATATATAAACATATATTTTCATTTTTCTAACACAAGAGTTATCTTTTTCACTCTTGAAAAAGATATTGCCATCATCTTCTTCTTCCTCTCTCATTTTGCTCTCTAGTTCATTGTAGTGAGCAACATACTCATCAAGATTGGATTTTGAAGTGAGAAAGAGAACCACAACACCATTCTACACAAGTCTAGCCCACTTGTTTAGAGTGTTAGCTTGATTTCGTTCTCTTGATCGGATAAAGTTGCAAGCTTGGACAAAGCGGACTCCTGGTGGATCATCGGTGACCTCGAGGAGTTCAAGCGGAGCTTTTTCAAACCCCAAGCAGTCGAAGAGTCTAGCGTAGGGAGCTACAAAGGTTGTACTCTCTAAACCCTAGCTTTTCTTTCATATGATGATGTGAATAAACTTGAAACCCTAATTGATTCTAGGAACGATTCTTTGTTCGTTAACTTAGCACCCTAAAGAATCCACTTTTGGTTCATGTGATGCTTCCAAACCCTTCATGTGGTGCTAGGCTAACCTTTCAGTCTGTAGACGCGAGATCATCATAGAGTCTTGTGTGGCTCCCACTGTGCTTTGATTTCCTCCCTACCACGGCTTAAAGGATTCATGCAAACAGGTGGATTTTGGGTACAGTCCAGAGTCACATGGAGGCAATGAGTGATAGGAGGGGTTTCGTCTCTCCCGGTATTGGGGGTTGATATTGCGCTGTGCTCGTTTGGCTATAACTGGAAGTCTCTGGCTAGGGCTGCTGCTGAGATTTACTGATAAGAGTTATCAGTGGTTTCTCAAACCGTTATAGGCCAGACATCTGCATGACTTATCGCATTACTGGGGGCTGACGTTTAACACCCCTAGACATGATATGCGACATATCAGACGAAGAGACCGAACTGTACGGTAGTGTTACTGATATGCTTCATGGAGAGTATGGACGAGCTTGCTTGTTGATCTTCATATCGCTCAATACCCGGGTAGCCATTACGTCCAGCTAGTACCGCTGACGGCTTGTAGGTGACTGATGTGATCATCACCTACTGCTGGCATATTGACGAGTCTTTAGAGTCCCACACAGAAGTTTCCCGGTTCAAGCGAAACGAAGTAGGACACATATGTAATATGTGTGTGGGCCTGATTAAATACGAGTATGTGATACCATATTGTAATCTGGCAGTTATCTGTTATCGGTCAGGTTATATATGATATAATCGAATTATCGAATCAAGTGTTGGTTTGATAATGTGATATTCAGATTAATGAAATTAGTCGGTTATATGTGATATAACCGGGTTATTAGATTAAGTGTTGATTTAATAATGTGATATATATTATATGTGATATAATTATATCTTAACTAATATCATTAGCTCACTAATTGCTTTATATATATATATATATTAATGTATATTTGATATATATAAATATATATATATATATATATTATATGAAGCATGTCATGTTTTTCTATTTTTAGAAAATAGAAAAATGAGGTGTAAATTGTAGAGATATTTGTGGAATGGGCAAGGCATGTGTTTTATTATTTGTATATTAGTCCTGACTCACTATTCAAGCATGGTTGCAATTTAGTATTGCAATTTTATTCCATGCTTGAATAATCGAGGAAAGAGATAGCCATTTTAGTTAACTCTCATATTTCATTCTTCATGCCTTAGCCATTTTTGAGCTCTTGCTTCCTCTAACTCTCTACAATTTTCTTCACATCACTTCCAAGTTCAAACCCTCATATGTGATGTGAATCATTGAACTTGAGAAAACCCTAGTGAGCAAATTAAACCCCTACTTCACCATCACACATTAGATTAGCAATTTGATGTGGAGTGTTGCCTTCACTAATGAGATTAGTGAAGGGTTAGCTTGAGCTTATGGACTTCGGGTGGATCGTCTTTGGCGCGAAGATCTACGAGGAGGTTCGTTCAACTCGAAGTGGAGTCTAGAGGAATCAAGAGGACTACTACAAGAAGCTTAAGAAGAGAAGGACTTGATCCTATAGGGTATAACTTCTTTTCTTTTCTCTCTAGTTGTTCACATCACTAATCTAAACTCTAATAATCTAGTAGTGATCTTGTTAGTCTAACTTAGCATATAATAAAAATTAAAATTTGGCATGCTTGATACCTCTAGAATCCCTTGGTGGTGCTAAAGTTGACTTTCATGGTATCAGAGCCAAGATAGAACATTAGGGTAGCTTGTTGCGACGTTATAAATCCGCCGTTTTTATCGCGCAAAAACTGCCAATAAAATAGTTTTCAAAATTGATGTTTTAAATTGTTTGCACACTCTGTGGGCTCACGGTTTGAACCGAGAAGCTTCGGGGTGGAGCGTGCACACCCCAGGGACACCCCGGGGGGACCAGAGGGCGGGCCCACACCCCAAGACCACCACTTGGTGGCCTTGGGGGTGGGTGACTCGAGAGCACCCCAAATGGGTGCTCTCGGGTCTGCCAACTTCTGGGGGCCACCTTTAGGTGGCCCCCAGGGGTGGGTACCCCCCGAGCCCCCCCATTCGATACTTATTTGTGGGTCTTCGCCCCCGTGAAGATTCGGGCAGGTTTCGAGTTCGTTTCGACTTTCGAATTGGGTTAAAACGATCGGTTTTGAAACTTTAGCTCACTGAATTTTTCAAGTGTTGGAAAATTTGGCTTAGTTTACTAATTGCGTGCAGAATTCTAATGTCGCGATTACTATACAAGCTTTGTGATGTGTGATACGATTATTAGAATCCGGATTAATTAGTTTTGTGAAAAATAAGTTAATATATTGTAAAGCTAGCCGTTTAGTCTCAATTGATCGATTGCCACGAAGTTTTGATTCGGATCAAAACTCCGTCGTAATTGCGTATTGTACGCGATCACTAAGCCGAGAATCTTGTTTAATTATCCGACAACCAATTGAAAAGATTTTTGAATTTGAGACTAAAATGCAAGTTTACATGTTAGGCATGAAATCCGGAATATGAGATATTCCGGGTTTATGATGTCTAAGGATATTGCGGATTCTAATCATTGTAGTTTTCTGTTTCTTTTCTGCGACCGTAAGTGTAATATGTGGGGTATCCCAATCTCGTTGCTATATGTCAAAGAGTTTTCGGGATACGCATATTTACTTACGTTGATGACATGAGATATTATGTGTTGCTGTTGATATGATTCATTGGATCGTCGTGATTGAATAGCCGGGGGGTTTTATGTGAGATGAGAGTTTTTATATTTTCATTCATGTAAAATTCAATATAATATTATTTTATTGGGGCACTTCCGGGTTGAGGATGATGTCACCACTGTTGTATATTATTTACTTTTCCGCATTAGAATAGATCCAAGGTGGGGAGCACAAGTAACCGGGTTCTAGAGTCCAGTGGGAGACCATCTCAAGGAGTTGAGACCGGGTCTCCTAACTCTAGAATTGGTAGGGTTACTTGTCGCTCTCATAGGGGTCTAAAAATGTTGGTTTGGCTATTCATCACGACTGTGGAATCCATATTTTACAATATTGGCTAAATTTAAAATACGGACATCTTAGTATATCCAATATTTCATATGTTGCTTCTGCTGCTTGATTCTGTGATGTTGATCATATTACTGCGTGAGACGAATGTAATATTATATATATGATATATAATAAACGTTGCTTATGTTTTGCACCCGCGCTAGTCCAGCCCCCGCTCTGCCGGTAGTTAAGTAACCTAACGGTGCATGACGGGGCCCCGTGGCGAATGCGGATGGCATAAGCGTACGTTCTATTTTCGTTTCATTTTTCTGTGATATTTAGGAAACATTAATCGATGGGACTTCATTAATGAGATTAATGAAAAGAAAGAAACCAAAAGATGTTGTGGAATCAAATTTTCAAAACGGGTAGCTCTAGTTTTTGTTTTGCATAGTGGTATTCCTTGATGAATATACAGCACCTCATTCGATGAGAAAAGAGTCGAGATCCCTTCACCGGGAGTTAGCTCTTTAGAAAAACTAGCAAATGCTACAATACACTCGGTTTTGTTTTTGATTGCTTCTATAGTTCTTGCTTTGCATAGTGGTATTCCTGAATATCCTGCACCTCATTCGATGAGGAAAGAGCCGAGATCTCTTCACCGAGAATGACCTCTTTAGCAAAACTAACAAAAGCCTTAAAAACACTCATTTTCAAAAACATTAGATTCTACAACGATATCAAGTTCATTACGCTCATGGTTTTCTTAAAAATCTACATAGCCCTCCGTCATTTCAGATAAGTACTATTTAATATTCGTGCTGCGTTTGTTGACCTTGTCAAGGCGTAGTGTGCGGTAGCTGATTAGTGCTTATCTGCCAGCATGAGATGTGATTGGGTTAGGGTAGTCATGCGGCCTTGTTGACCTTGTCAAGGGTCGTGCTGGTGGGTTTAATTCATTCAAGAAATGACGGGTAGAACTTGACTATCGCTTATGGTTTGTTGACCTTGTCAAGGTCATAAGTGGCTAGGGGTAAAAACATTATCGGGAATTTCAAGTGTTGAAATTTGCAATGAAATTGCATACCTTCTATATGATAGTTGGATCCCACTAGCCACTGCGAGTAAGAGTTACTCCTGGGAGAATTTTACACTTTACAATTAGCTAATCCAGTAGGTGTCTAGAAACCTGTCAACGGGGTTATGCCTTTAGGGAAACGGGGTTTATTTTAATTAGGTCCGTGCGAAAGCACGAGGAACCTCCCTCGGAGTACCGATACCTGCCTGGCCGAACGATTGGCGAACCTGTAGGGTGTAATTAATCCCGGCTAATCTTACCTTTTAGGCTTTGAAAGAAGATTTGATAAAAACAGTGGGAGCCATCCTGATTAAATAAGATAATAACCAAATCTAATCTTGCAAAGAGTGCACGCTAACACGTTTCCTTCTCTCTCTCTCCAGGCAGCAACCAATGTCACGCCTTAATCAAGATAATAATATAGATGTATTTACCGAACCCTCCTTTTATACAGGGCTAGGGAACGTTGGTCCCGCTCCACCTTATAAGTGTCATAAGTCTGAGTAAGGGATAGGGGAATATCAGGATTCCTGCGCCACCCGTATAAAGAAACGGCATGTTGATGCATCTTCTTCGGGTGTGTTCGTTACCGAGAATTGTTTCTCAGTTTGTTCTACGTCCTGAGTATTGGATACCGGATCAGGATCTCATGTATGTAATTTGTTACATGGGCTAAACAAAGGTAGAGAACTAGGAAAGGGTGATAAATCCCTAACAGTAGAGAATGGTGCAATTGTTGCAGCCAAGGCAGTTGGCGATTATCACCTTGTATTACCAACTGGTAATACATTGATTCTGAACAACTGTTACTACGTACCAAAGATGATGTGCAACATTATATCAGTTTCTTTGCTAATTAAATAAGGATATAATCTCACATTAGAGGATAATGTTATGAACATTTTCCAGAATCAAGTGTTGATTAGATCTGGTACGTTATGTAACGGTATATACGTTCTTAATCAAAGTACAGTTCTTAACGTACATAACACAAACAAGAGGAAAAAGGTCAGAAATGAACGAAGCCTTCTTGTAGCACTGTAGACTAAGTCATATCAATGCGACAAGACTGGCTAAGTTGCATAAAGATGGATATTTGAATCCGTTCAAATTTTCATCTTATGAAACTTGCCAGTCATGTCTCAATGGCAAGATGACCAAAACTCCGTTTACTGGACACGGAGAAAGAGCTAGTGAACTCTTGGGACTGATACATAGTGATGTATGAGGTCCTATGTCTACACATGCCAGGAATGGTTTTCCGTACTTTATTACATTCACCGATGATCTCTCAAGGTTCGGACATGTGTTCTTGTTGAAACACAAGTCTGAAACTTTTGAGAAATACAAGGAATATAAGTGCGAAATTGAAAATCAGACGGGCAAAAGTAATAAAATCCTACGATTTGATCGGGGAGGAGAATACTTGAGCGGGGAATTCCTTGATTATCTAAAAGAGAATGGGATTCTCTTGGCTTACTCCTCCGTATACGCCACAACACAATGGTGTATCGGAGCGGAGGAATCGCACCCTATTAGATATGGTGCGCTCTATGAGGAGTACTGCTAAGTTGCCTATTTCTTTTTGGGGTTATGCGCTTGAGACAGCTGCATATCTATTGAATCAAGTTCCATCAAAATCTGTGCCTAAAACACCATATGAGATATGGAGTGGAAAGAGGCCGTATCTTAAATGAGTTAAGATATGGGGTTGTCCGGCCTATGATAAAAAGCAAAATCCAGACAAGCTCAAGGCAAGGTCGGTTCTAGGTAAGTTTATGGGATATCCAAAGAATTCACATGGATATATTTTCTACCAAAGTGAGAAACAAAAGGTGTTTGTTGCTCAACATGCCACCTTTTTGGAAAAGGAATTTATTGTAAAAGAAATTAGTGGCAATGAGGTAGAACTGGAGGAAGTTCCAGCAGCACAAACTACAACTGACGATTTGGTGGAATCGGAGGATCCAATAGTACCCAACGAACCCCAGCCACTCCGTAGATCTAGTAGGGTTTCTCATCCACCTGAGAGATAATACGGTTTTCTCGTACACGGTGGAAGTGAGGATTGCATCATAGAAGATGCCTCCCACTTGCACTAGGGCCATCTGTTGTGGTATCGCATACCCAACAATCAGCTGTGGTTGAAGTATCTCATACTCAACCATCCCATAAAAGTCTCTACTGGGAAATAGGACTTTGTGAGTGGATCCACGCTGTTGTCCTCTGAGTCTACTCTCCTAATCTCGATCTACCTGGAGATCAAACATCTCCATGATCAGGTGATACTGCCTAAGAATATGTCTGGATCACAGATGGGACGGGGGTTCCTAGGCCTAAACCACAACTCCATTGTCACACAATGGTAGGAATGAGATTCATCTCATGAACACATATATATCCAGACTGCCTCTTTGGTAGCATCCTTGGTAACAATGTATCTTGCCTTTAATCGTCTAGTAAGTCACGGTATCTAGCTTGGAACTCTTCCAACATACCGTCCCTCCACTGATGGTAAAGACAATGCCTGCGACTCACATTCAGTCGTCCTTATCACCCTGGAACCTTTCCAGTGATTCTCCCTAGGATCGATTGATACCATCTCACTACAACTAGTGAGAATCCTAACATCCAATTAGATCTATCTCATAGATCCATAACCCAGGATTTAGGAGGTATCACCTTGATCCTATATAGAGAATCTTTATGATAAGAGGAGATTGACCGAGCGTAGCATAGGAAACTCCTTCCCTATCAAGAGTATGTCATCCACGTACTATACGAAGATCACCACCATACTCTCTACTACCTTTTTGTATATACAAGGTTCATCTACCATTTTGATGAAGTCAAACTCTTTGACTACTATATCAAAACAGACGTTCCAACTCTGCGATACCTGATTTATCCCATAAAACATCATGCTCACGTTTTCGCTGCTCCCACTGTCTATGAAGTTCTCTGGCTGTGTACTTATAGACGCTCTCTTCCAAATCATCATTTAGAAAAGCAGTCATGACACCCAACCGCCAGATATCGTAGTCATGGTATGTAGCCGTGGCAAGTAGGATCTGGATGGACTTAAGCATAGCTTTGAAAGTCTCAACTTTTCCATGTACACCAAATAATCTTCTCAAGATATACTTGCTCCTGATAGGGATTTAACCCTTCAGATAAAGCAATCAAAGTCCATACTTTGTTGGTGTATAATGATTCCATCTCATATCGCTAAGCATCCAGCCATTCTCATAGAGTCCCCACTCCTGATGGCCTGCGCGAAACTAGTTGGGTCATCATCTCATGATGCAATCCTTGCTCCCACTGTCATAGAGAAACTGAAGTATCTTTCAGGTGGATGAGGAACCCTACCAGATCGGCGGAGAGGCTGAGGTTCGTTGGAAACTATTGAATCCTCCGGTTCTACCAAATTATCAGCTGCAGTTTGTTTAGCTGGAACTCCTTCCAGTTCTACCTCATGACCACTAATTTCTTCACAAGAAATTCCCTTTTTCTCAAAAAGTGGTATGCCGAGAAATAAAACATCTTTTGTTCCTCGGTGTGATAGAAGATCTTCCTTTGCGAATGCTTGGGATATCCAACAAACTTCCACAGAACTGACCTTGCCTCGAGCTTGTCCGGATTTTGCTTTTGACATAGGCCGGACAACCCCAAATCTTAACATCTTTAAGAGATGGGCTCTTCCCATACCATATCACATATGGAGTGGTAGGCATTTGATTTGGTTGGAATCCTATTCAATAGGTATGCAACTTCTCAAGTGCATAACCCCAAAAGAAAATAGGCAACTCAGTAGTACTCATCATAGAGCACACCATATCACATAGGGGTGCGATTGCTCCGCCCCGATACACCGACGTGTTGTGGTGTATTCGGAGGAGTAATGCTGAGAGAGAATCTCATTCTCCTTTAGAATAGTCCAAGAATTCCGTGTTTAAGTATTCTCCTCCTTGATCACATCAAAGGACATAATACTTATACCCGTTTTTGGTTCTCTACTTCTAACTTATATTCTGTGATTATCTCAAAAGTTTCGGACTTGTGTTTCAACTGTAGGGTTCCTAGGCACACTATAGAGGTCTCACAAGGCATCGATCATGCCAATTTAAAATTTTATGGGTGCCGAGAAACCCTAATACGGATCGTCGGCTAGATTTCTAGGCGAAACTTTAAACTAGTTAACACTTTAACTGAAAGTTAGATGCTACAACCTTTGTAGATCCGGTTCTCCACTTCCTTAGCTCCACGTGGGTGTCCTCGCACTGTCCATCATGAATCCCGAACTCATTCGTCGGCTTCATCGGAGAAACGAGCGAGCTTGGTTGTCGGCTTCGTGTCAAAGACGATCTACGTCGAGGCATCACAAGTTCAAGCTCCGACTTCATAAAGTTGTGAAACTTATGAAGAAAACACCCAAAACAACTTGGCAAGAGGTAGAGGGTGAAGAAATAGGAGGTGGGTTCACTTTAGAATTGGATTTCACTCACTTTTGCTCAAGTTGCCATTGATGGCATCTAGTTTTCTCTCTTGAAGAAGAAGGAGAAGATGAAGCTAGTTTATGATAAGTTATTTAAAAATGAAAAGAAAAATTCATACTTATCATAATCTAACTAGGGTTAAGTGTAGAGAATAAACCATGGTCATTTGAGAGGGTTAGGGTTAAGCATGATGACAAGAATGGTTGCATAAGTCAAAGCTTCATGAAGCTTCAACTAGAAACAAAAGAAGCCACCATTCTTATCTAAATCATTTCCAAATAAATAAACAAATAAATAAATGAAAAAGCAAAACCCTAATCATCTCATAACCATGGTTTAATCCTTTACACTTAACCACATGATCAAGTATCATCAAACATGATACAAAAATGTGCACAAAAGCATATCACATATACAATGTGCATCAAGTGAGAAAAATCCGTATAAAGTGAACCAATACTAGTTAATGCAAAGTAATATATCAAATATATAATTATACATTAAATCATTAAATCAACATTTGATTCAATGATCCGGTCATGTCGCACATAACCGACTAGTATTCAATGTATCGATTTATCGAATCAATGATTCGATAACTAGGTCATATCGAATATAACCAATCGAAACATTTATCGCGAAAATGAAATGCGGTATCACATACACGCATTATTCTCGCTCCCGCACATATCTCATATGCGCTCCTATTTCGTTTCGCTTGAGCCAGGAAACCTCTGTGTAGGACTCTAAAGACTCGTTAATACGCCGGTAGCAGATGATGATCATATCAAGCACCCACAAGCCGCAAGCGGTCTGCTAAACGTAACGGTCATCCGGGTATTAAGCGATCAGAAGATCGACGAGCTAGCCCGCTCACACTCCTGTGAATCCAACCAGTAACACTTACCGTACAGTCTGGTCTGTTCGTCTGATATGTCGCATATCAAGTCTAGGGGTGGTAAACGTCAGACCCCAATAACCGATAAGTCGTGCCGATGTGAGGCTCATAACGGGTCGAGAAACTACTGGTAACACTTACCAGCAAATCTCTGATCATCCATGGCCAGGGACTTCCCTGTTACGGCCAATCGAGCACAGCGCAACATCAACCCCCAATACCGGGAGAGACGAAACCCTCCTATCGCTCATTGCCTCCATGTGACTCGGGACTGTACCCAAAGACCACCGTTTTGCACGCCCTCATGGACGTGGTAAGGTGGAGATCAAAGCACAGTGGGAATCACACAAGACTCTTTGACGATCTCGGGTCTACAGACTAACCTGTACAAGTGTCACCTGAGAACTGCCATCTGACGTGAGGTATAATACCATCTGGGAGTTCTCGGCGAGTCCGTCCAGTGTACCCAGTCTCCACTGAGCACCCGTATACCATCTCTGATGTCAAACACCAATGGATATGGGATCATCCATCACCCATCACATGGGTCGAGAAGCGTATACGCTAGTCTACACTGGTATATCGATGCCCCGTCTCGATACACCCACGACTAGGGACCTTGAAGGATGTACTTATGGACTACCATGTCCCCACTAGTATGATCTGCATCATAGTCCAGGTAGTCAAGTACACATCCTAAGGGCTTTACCAACATGTAACTATAAGACAGTATAAAGAGACTAGTGTACATGTTAAGATAAAGAGCAACCAGATAGCATACTATCATGTCGAGCAAGAAAGTCATCTCTATATATGTCCAAGCATCCAATATAATATACATCATCTGTACAATACTGGCCTCTAGGGCATACATATAACTAACAATCTCCCACTTGCACTAGGGCCAGCTGCTGTAGTATCGCATACCGAGCATCCCGAAGAGTCTCTCAAACTGTATCTGGGGAATGGCCTTCGTGAGTGGATCCGCCGTGTTGTTCTTCGTGTCAACCCTCCTGACCTCGATCTCCCGGCGATCAACTATCTCCCGGATCAGGTGATACCGCCTCAGAATATACCTGGATCGCTGATGGGACCTGGGTTCCTTGGCCAAAGCCACTGCTCCATTGTTATCGCAATACAAAGGTATTGGATGCTCAATGGATGGAACCACACCAAGTTCAGTAATGAACTTCTTGATCCAAACAGCTTCTTTAGCAGCATCGTTGGCAGCGATGTATTCAGCCTCCATCGTCGAGTCTGCCACGGTTTCCTGCTTGGAACTCTTCCAGCTAACCGCCCCTCCGTAAAGGGTAAAGACAAAACCCGACTGCGACTTAGAGTCGTCCTTATCACTCTGGAAGCTGGAAGCTGGAATCGGTAAAGGACTCCACTTGGAGTTCTCCACTACCATACACCAAGAGCATCTCCTTAGTCCTTCACAAGTACCTGAGAATGCTCTTCACAGCTGTCCAGTGACTCTCTCCAGGATCAGCATGATACCTGCTCACTACACTTAGTGAGTATGCAACATCGGGTCTGGTACATAGCATCGCATACATGATAGAGCCTACAGCCGAAGCATAGGGTATCCCTTGCATGCGAGCTCTCTCCAAATCAGTCTTGGGAGACATCTCTTTGGAGAGAGTGACTCCAGAGATCGTGGGCAAGTTCCCACGCTTGGATTCTTCCATACTAAACCTCTTTAGTATGGTGTCAATGTACCTGGATTAGGACAATCCCAAAATCCGTTTGGATCTATCTCTATAGATTCTGATTCCCAATATGCAGGAGGCATCACCAAGATCTTTCATTGAGAATCTTTGTGATAAGAAGAGCTTGACCGCTTGCAGCATAGGAATATCATTTCCTATCAAGAGTATGTCGTCCACGTACAATACGAGGAAGACAACCTTACTCTCTGCTACCTTCTTGTAGATACAAGGTTCATCTGGGTTTTTGACGAAATCAAACTCTTTGATAACGACGTCAAAGCAGATGTTCCAACTCCGCGATGCTTGCTTTAATCCATAAATGGATTTAAGCAGCTTGCACACCTTCCCGCTGCTCCCACTGTCTACGAAGCCCTCTGGCTGAGTCATGTACACACATCTTCTAAATCACCATTTAGAAAGGCGGTCTTAACATCCATTTGCCAGATTTCGTAGTCATGATATGCAGCGATGGCAAGCATGATTCGGATGGATTTAAGCATAGCTACTGGAGAAAAGGTCTCGTCATAGTCCACACCTGGTCTTTGACGAAAACCCTTTGCTACAAGTCTAGCTTTGAAAGTCTCCACTTTCCCATCTACACCAAGTTTCTTCTTGAAGATCCACTTGCTCCCGATGGGTTTTACCCCTTCAGGAGCAACTTCCAAAGTCCATACTTTGTTGGTGTACATGGATTCCATCTCGGACCGCATAGCATCCAGCCATTTCACTGAGTCCCTACTCGTGATGGCCTGTTCGAAGCTAGTTGGGTCATCATCCTCCATGATGCAATCCTCGCTTCCACCGTCAATGAGAAAACCGTAGTATCTCTCAGGTGGACGAGAAACCCTACTAGATCGGCGGAGAGGCTGGGGTTCGTCGAGTTCTACTGAATCCTCTGGTTCTACCAAGTCTTCTGTTACATATTGTGTTGCTGGAACCTCTTCCAGTTCTACCTGAATGCTACTTGTCTGTTTCATAAGAAAACTCTTTTCTAAGAAAGTGGCATGTCGAGAAACAAACACTTTTTGTTCCTCGGAGTGGTAGAAGATATACCCTCGCGAATGTTTGGGATATCCAACAAACTTACATAGAACAGACCTTGCCTCGAGTTTGTCCGGTTTTTGTGTTTTAACATAGGCCGGACAACCCCATATCTGAATAAAATTAAGACATGGTCTCTTACCATTCCATATCTCATATGGAGTGGTAGGCACAGATTTGGTTGGAACTCTATTCAATAGATATGCAGCAGTCTCCAGTGCATATCCCCAGAAGGAAATAGGTAACTCAGCTGTACTCATCATAGAGCGCACCATATCTAATAGGGTGCGATTTCTCCGCTCCGATACACCGTTGTGCTGTGGTGTATAAGGAGGAGTAAGCTGAGAGAGAATCCCATTCTCTTTTAGATAATCTCTGAATTCGTTACTTAAGTATTCTCCTCCTCGATCAGATCGAAGGATCTTAATACTTTTGCCCGTTTGGTTCTCTACTTCTTGTTTATATTCTCTAAATTTCTCAAAAGCTTCTGATTTGTGTTTCATCAGGAACACATATCCGAATCTAGAGAGATCGTCAGTGAATGTAATGAAGTACGCAGAACCATCCCTGGCATGTGTAGACATGGGACCGCATACATCACTATGTATCAGTCCCAAGAGTTCGGTAACTCTTTCTCCGTGTCCCGTAAACGGAGTTTTGGTCATCTTGCCTTTGAGACATGACTGGCAAGTATCATAAGATGAAAATTCAAACGGATTTAAATATCCATCCTTATGCAACTTCGCTAGTCGTGTCGCGTTGATGTGGCCCAGTCTACAATGCCACAAGAAGGATTCGTTCAGTTCAGAACTCTTCCTCTTGTGTGTGTTTTGTAAATTGAGGACTGTATTTTGATATAGAATGAATATGCCATTATGTAGCGAGCCTGATGCAATCAACTTTTGATCTAGGAATATGTTCATAACATTATCCTTTACTACAAAATTATATCCTTCTTTACTCAATAAAGAAACTGATATAATGTTGCACATCATGTTTGGTATATAATAGCACTCATTCAGAATTATAGTATCACCACTTGGTAATACTAGGTGATATTCGCCAACTGCTTTGGCTGCAACATTTGCACCGTTCCCTACTTGAACGGAATGATCACCTTTTCCCAGTTCTCTACCTTTTCGCAGCCCATGTAACATCTTACATATGTGGGATCCTGATCCGGTATCTAATACCCAGGACGTAGGGTGAACTGATAAACAGTTCTCAATGACAAACACACCCGAAGATGATGCATCAACATGCATGTTCTCCTTTTAGGTGGTGTGAGAATCCAGATATTCTCCTGTTTCCTGTTCATTCTTATAACACTTATAAGATAGAACGGGTTCAACGTTCCCCTGCACAGTATAACATGCGGGTTCGGTCAATACATCCATATTATTATCTTCATTAGGGCATGAAATGGTCGCTACCTGGAGAGAGAGAGAAGAAAACACTTTAGCGTATGCTCGTGCAAGATCAGATTGGTTATTATCTTATCTAATCAGGATGGCTCCCACTGCTTTTTATCAAATCTTCCTTCAAACCCTAAAAGGAAAGATTAGCCGGGATTAATTACACACTACAAGTTCGCCAATCTTTCAGCCAGGCCAGTGTCGGTACTTTGAGGGAGGTCCCCCGTGCTTTCGCACGAACCTAATTAAGGTAAACCTCGTTTTCCCAGAGGCGTAACCCCGTTGACACCTTTCTAGACACCTACTTGATCAGCTAATTGCAATGTGTAAAACTCTCCCAGGAGTAACTCTTACTCGCAGTGGGTATCGGGATCCAACTATCTCATAAAAGGTATGCAATCTCATTGCAAATTTCAACACTTGAAATTCCCGATAATATTTTGCCCCTAGCGTCCTATGACCTTGACGGAGGCCAAACAACCCATAGTCCGCTAGTCAAGTTCAACCCGTCATTTCCTGATTGAATTAAACCCACCCGCACGACCCTTGACGGAGGCCAAACAACGCCGTGCGAATACCCTAATCCAATCGCATCATATGCTGGCAGATAAGCACTAGTTAGCTACCGTACACTACGCCTTGACGGAGGCCAAACTACCGTAGCACGAATACTAATTAGTACTTATCTGAAATGACGGAGGGCTACGCAGGTTTTTCTGAAAACCATGAGCGTAATGAACTTGATATCGTCGTAGAATCAAATGAAGTTTTTAAAATGGAGTGATTTTGAGGTTTTTCTAGTTTTGCTAAAGGGGTCACTCCCGGTGAAGGGATCGTCGGCCCTTTCCTCGTCGAATGAGGTGCGGGATATATCACATATATCTCTATGCAAAGCAAAACTCTTAAAAGCAATCAATAACCAAACCGAGTTTGTAGCATCTGCCAGTTATTGCTAAAGGAGTCACTCCCGGTGAAGGGATCTCGGTCCTTTCCTCATCGAATAAGGTGCGAGGTATATCATATATACCGCTATGCAAAGCAAGAACTGTAGCTACCTGTTTTGTTTAAAATCTGATTCTACAACATCTTAGGTTTCTTTTCTTTCATTAATCACATTAATGAAGTCCCATCATTTAAATACCTAAACATCACAGATAAATACGACGTACACTTATGCCATCCGCATTCGCCTCGATGTCCCTTCGTGCACCGTTAGGTTAGGTAACTAACGACATAGCAGGGCAGGGCTAGCGCGGGTGTAAAACATAAGTAACGTCTATATAATATATCATATATACTATATACAGTATCCATCAGAGAACATCACATGATCACATCACAGATATCGCAGCAGAAGAAACATATGAAATATTGGATATACTAGGACGTCCGTGTTTTCAATACGAGCCAGTATAAAACACGGATTCCACGGTCGTGATGAATAGCCAATCCCACACCCCTAGACCCCTACGAGAGCGGCAAGCAACCCTGCCAATTCTAGGGTTAGGAGACCCGGACTCGACTCCTCGAGTTGGTCTCCCACTGGACCCCAGAACCCGGTTACTTGTGCTCCCCTCCTTGGGTCTATCCCGGTGCAGAAAAGTAAATAATATACAAAAGGTGACAACTTCCGCTACCTGGAAGTGCCCCAAATAAAAGAATATTACATACAAGTTTTTACATGAATGAAAATGAAAAACACTCATCTCACATAAAAAAACCCGGCTATTCAAACACGACAATCCAATATAACATATCCAGTAACACATAACATCACATGTCATCAACGTAAGTAAATATGCGCATCCCAATTGTCGTTGACATATAGCAACGAAACCGGCGATATCACATATTACACTTACGGTCACAGAAAAGAAAGTGTAAAACTACAACAGTTGGAATCTGCAACCTCGTTAGACATCACATGCCTAATCAAATGAAATACTTAGACATCACATGCCTAACAGATATAAATCCCGCATTTTAGTCTCATCATCGAAAACTCTTTTCAATATCATGTGGGACTAAATTGCTAGATTTATAACAATCATTCAGTTATCTCATAACTGTTTGTGGATTCCAATTATTGTATCACATTCCAGATAAGCAGAAAATGTTAAACTTTCCGATCGAACAGTTGAATACCCAAGTTTTCCCGATACAACTCAACACATGAAATAAGTCTAACAACATTCAGTTCGTGCCTCAGTACCAACGGTCCAGCCGTAGAAGGGTCAAGCCAACGCCTCACATGTGGCACGCCGTACTGCCCTAAACCCGAAGGTTCAAAGGGCAGTTCAAGACGGTCACATAATCGAGTTAAGGTTTGTTGTCTTCTAGAGGGTCCATCGCGTTACTTGCACTACTTAGAACGTCGTTAAACTACGGAAAAAATCCAACACTTGGAAATTTCCCGACAGGGGAAAAGTTGGGTATTTATATCCGGTCAAACTTTTTAACATATTCTATAGTTATCCGGAAAAACACTAAGACGGAATTTGATACCCCGATCGAAACACCGAATCCCCAAAGCAACCCCAGAAAATTCAACTCTTGAATAATTATTAAAAATACCCAGGAAAATCACCACTGGAAATTAAGAATTACTGTGTAAAATTCTTTATATATTGAGGCCGTACGGCCGCGGAACCGCCGCATGAGCTAGGCTCATGCCGCGGATCCGCGGCGACTTAGAGGAATTAGGCTGTCGAATTTCACACAAACTCTTATATTTTCCTGATGGTTTTTCTGCATATTTTTAATCTGGAAAAATCCCAGAATTTAGAAAAAGTCCAGAGAGCATCTTAAAGTTAGGTTTTCGGGTTCGTTCGGACTTCAAACTCCGTCTAGACTTCGCCTAAGGCTCTAGCTAGGCTCTGATACCACTGTAGGGTTCCTAGGCACACTATAGAGGTCTCACAAGGCATCGATCATGCCAATTTAAAATTTTATGGGTGCCGAGAAACCCTAATACGGATCGTCGGCTAGATTTCTAGGCGAAACTTTAAACTAGTTAACACTTTAACTAAAAGTTAGATGCTACAACCTTTGTAGATCCGGTTCTCCACTTCCTTAGCTCCACGTGGGTGTCCTCTCGCTGTCCATCATGAATCCCGAACTCATTCGTCGGCTTCATCGGAGAAACGAGCGAGCTTGGTTGTCGGCTTCGTGTCAAAGACGATCTACGTCGAGGCATCACAAGTTCAAGCTCCGACTTCACAAAGTTGTGAAACTTGTGAATAAAACACCCAAAACAACTTGGCAAGAGGTAGAGGGTGAAGAAATAGGAGGTGGGTTCACTTTAGAATTGGATTTCACTCACTTTTGCTCAAGTTGCCATTGATGGCATCTAGTTTTCTCTCTTGAAGAAGAAGGAGAAGATGAAGCTAGTTTATGATAAGTTATTTAAAAATGAAAAGAAAAATTCATACTTATCATAATCTAACTAGGGTTAAGTGTAGAGAATAAACCATGGTCATTTGAGAGGGTTAGGGTTAAGCATGATGACAAGAATGGTTGCATAAGTCAAAGCTTCATGAAGCTTCAACTAGAAACAAAAGAAGCCACCATTCTTATCTAAATCATTTCCAAATAAATAAACAAATAAATAAATGAAAAAGCAAAACCCTAATCATCTCATAACCATGGTTTAATCCTTTACACTTAACCACATGATCAAGTATCATCAAACATGATACAAAAATGTGCACAAAAGCATATCACATATACAATGTGCATCAAGTGAGAAAAATCCGTATAAAGTGAACCAATACTAGTTAATGCAAAGTAATATATCAAATATATAATTATACATTAAATCATTAAATCAACATTTGATTCAATGATCCGGTCATGTCGCACATAACCGACTAGTATTCAATGTATCGATTTATCGAATCAATGATTCGATAACTAGGTCATATCGAATATAACCAATCGAAACATTTATCGCGAGAATGAAATGCGGTATCACATACACGCATTATTCTCGCTCCCGCACATATCTCATATACGCTCCTATTTCGTTTCGCTTGAGCCAGGAAACCTCTGTGTAGGACTCTAAAGACTCATCAATACGCCGGTAGCAGATGATGATCATATCAAGCACCCACAAGCCGCAAGCGGTCTGCTAAACGTAACGGCCATCCGGGTATTGAGCGATCAGAAGATCGACGAGCTAGCCCGCTCACACTCCTGTGAATCCAACCAGTAACACTTACCGTACAGTCCGGTCTGTTCGTCTGATATGTCGCATATCAAGTCTAGGGGTGGTAAACGTCAGACCCCAATAACCGATAAGTCGTGCCGATGTGAGGCTCATAACGGGTCGAGAAACTACTGGTAACACTTACCAGCAAATCTCTGATCAGCCCTGGCCAGGGACTTCCCTGTTACGGCCAATCGAGCACAGCGCAACATCAACCCCCAATACCGGGAGAGACAAAACCCCTGCTATCGCTCATTGCCTCCATGTGACTCGGGACTGTACCCAAAGACCACCATTTTGCACGCCCTCATGGACGTGGTAAGGTGGAGATCAAAGCACAGTGGGAATCACACAAGACTCTATGACGATCTCGGGTCTACAGACTAACCTGTACAAGTGTCACCTGAGAACTGCCATCTGACGTGAGGTATAATACCATCTGGGAGTTCTCGACGAGTCCGTCCAGTGTACCCAGTCTCCACTGAGCACCCGTATACCATCTCTGATGTCAAACACCAATGGATATGGGATCATCCATCACCCATCACATGGGTCGAGAAGCGTATACGCTAGTCTACACTGGTATATCGATGCCCCGTCTCGATACACCCACGACTAGGGACCTTGAAGGATGTACTTATGGACTACCATGTCCCCACTAGTATGATCTGCATCATAGTCCAGGTAGTCAAGTACACATCCTAAGGGCTTTACCAACATGTAACTATAAGACAGTATAAAGATACTAGTGTACATGTTAAGATAAAGAGCAACCAGATAGCATACTATCATGTCGAGCAAGAAAGTCATCTCTATATATGTCCAAGCATCCAATATAATATACATCATCTGTACAATACTGGCCTCTAGGGCATACATACAACTAACATCAACAAGAACATATGTCTGAATCTTGAGAGATCATCAGTGAATGTAATGAAGTACAAAGAACCTGTCCTGGCATATGTAGACATGGGACTATCATACATCATTATGTATCAATCCCAAGAGTTCACTAACTCTTTCTCTGTTTCCAATAAACGAAGTTGTGGTCATCTTATCTTTGTGACATGACTGGCAAGTTTTACAAGATGTAAATCCAAACTAATTTAAATTTGCATCTTTATGTAACTTTAGCTAGTCGGGTCGCATCGATATGACCTAGTCTACAATGCCTCAAGAAAGATTCGTTCATTTCTGAACTCTTCCTCTTGTGTGTGTTCTGTACATTAAGAACTGTGGTTTGATTTAGAACGTCTATGCTTTTAGATAACGTGCCTGAACCGATCAACTCTTGATATAGGAAATGTTCAAAACATTATCCAACAATATAAAATTATATCCTTCTTTACTAATAAAGAGACTGATATGATGTTGTATATCAGGTTCGGTATCTAATAACATTCGTTCAGAATCAATGTATTCTGGTAATACAGGGTGATAACTGCCAACAGACTTGGCTGCAACACTTGCATCATTTCCAACTCTTGAAACTTATCACCCATTCTCAGTTCTCTACCTCTCTGTAGCCCATGTAACAAATTACATTTGCGGGATCCTGATCCGGTATCTCATACCCAGGACGTAAAGGATACTGAGAAACAGTTCTCGGTAATGAACATACCCGAAGATGATGCATCAGCATGCACTTTCTTCGTTTGGGCGGCATGGGAATTCTGGTAATCCTCTATTTCCTGCTCTGTCTTATAACAATTATAAGTTGGAGCGGGACCAACGTTCCCTAGCGCAGTATAACAAGCGGGTTCGGTCAATACATCCGTATTTTTATCTTGATTAAGGCATGACATGGTCGCTACCTGGAGAGAGATAGAAGAAAACACTCAGCGTATGCTCTTTCAAGATTAGATTGGTTATTAATATATCTAATCAGGATGTCTCCCACTGTTTTAGTCAAATCTTCCTTCAAACCCTAAAAGGAAATATTAGCCGGGATTAATTACACCCTACAAGTTCGTCAATCTTTCAGCCAGGCCAGTGCCGGTACTTTGAGGGAGATTCCCTGTGCTTTCGCACGGACCTAATTAAAGTAAACCTCGTTTTCCCAGAGGCATAACCCCGTTGACACTTTTCTAGACACCTACTTGATCGGCTAATTGTAATGTGTAAAACTCTCCCAGGAGTAACTCTTACTCGCAGCGGGTATCAGGATCCAACTATCACATAGAAGGTATGCAATCTCATTGCAAATTTCAACTCTTGAAATTCCCAATATTATTTTGCCCCAAGCGATCTATGACCTTGACTAAGTCAACAAACCATAGACCATAAGTAAAGTTCAACCCGTCATTTCCCGATTGAATTAAACCCACCCGTACGACCCTTGACTAAGTCAACAAGGCCGCACGACTACCCTAATCCAATCGCATCATATGCTTTGCAGATAAGCACTAATCAGCTACCGCACACTATGCCTTGACTAAGTCAACAAACGCAGAACGAATACTAAATATTACTTATCTGAAATAACGAAGGGCTACGACAGGTTTTTAAGAAAACCCTTTGCGTAATGAACTTGATATCGTTGTAAAATCGAGTGATTTTAAATGGAATGTTTTTTAGGCTTTTACTAGTTTCGCTAAAGAGGTCACTCCCGGTGAAGGGATCTCGGCTCTTTCCTTATCGAATAAGGTGCAGGACATTTCACAAATATCACTATGCAAAGCAAAATTATAAAAACAATCAAAAGACAAACCGAGTTTGTAGCATCTGCTAGTTTCGCTAAAGAGGTCACTCCCGGTGAAGGGATCTCGGCTCTTTCCTTATCGAATAAGGTGCTGGATACTCTACAAGGAATACCGCTATGCAAAGTAAGAACTAGAGCTACCAGTTTTTTTTAAACAAGTTTCTACATCATCTTTAGGTTTCTTTTAGTTTCATTAATCTCATTAATGAAGTCCCATTTTATTATGCTTCACAAGCATCACATTTGAAACGAAATCAACAATATATAATATATATCACATATATATAATATAAACATTCGTCTTAGGCAGTAATATGATCTCATCACAGAATATTGCAGTAGAAGAACATATATGAAATATTGGATATACTAGGATGTCCGTGTTTTAATACGAGCCTGTATAAAACACGGATTCCACGGTCGCGATGAATAGCCAAACCCATATCCCTAGACCCCTACGAGAGCGGCAAGCAACACTGCCAATTCTAGGGTTAAGAGACCCGGTCTCGACTCCTCGAGATGGCCTCCCACTGGACCCTAGAACCCGGTTACTTGTGCTCCCCACCTTGGGTCTATCCTAATGCGGAAAAGTAAATAATATACAATGGTGACATCATCCTCAACCCGGAAGTGCCCCAATAAAAGAATATTACATACAATGAATTTTATATGAATGAAAATAAAAACCCTCATCTCACATAAAACCCCTGGCTATTCAAAACACGACGATCCAATATAACATATCACAGCAACACATAACATCACATGTCATCAACGTAAGTAAATATGCGTATCCCAATTGTCGTTGATGTATAGCATCGAAACCGGTGATACACCATATATTATACTTACGGTCGCAGAAAGAAAGTGTAAAACTACAACAGTTGGAATCCGCAACCTCCTTAGACATCACATGCCTAACCAAATGAATTCCTTAGACATCGCATGCCTAACAATTATAAACCCGCATTTTAGTCTCTATCTCGAAAACACTTTTCAATATCTAGTCGGGCAATTCAACAAGATTCCCGACATTCAGATCGAATGCTCGTCGGAAACTTTAGTAAACGGTCGCACCCTCGGATGCCGTCGACGGAGTGCACTAAGGCGGAACACCGCTGCCGCGAGCATCCGAACGGATACTTTTGGCGACGGGGTTCTCCTACAGTCACTTGGTATGGGCTATGGGCCATGGCTATCTATTAAGTTTACTCAGCGAGTATCCGCGTACGCTACGTGATTGCGACGGACTTTTGATCACATCAAAATCCCGTGGCAACCGAGATGCTTTCCATCGATTAGCCGGGACAAACCCCACGTGTAATCAAATGAGACTAAAAATTGCTAGATTTATAACATTCAAATTAGTTATCTCATAACTACTTGTGGATTCCAAATATTACATCGCATTCCAGATAAATAGACAATGTTAAACTTTCCAATCGAATAAACAAACACCTAAAATTTCCCTTTTTGCTCAACCCTTGAACTTAGTTTAAAAGCATCCATCACATGCCACAGTACCAATGGTCCAGCCATAGAAGGGTCAAACCAACGCCTCACATGTGGCAACGCCGTACTGCCCCAAACCCTAAGGTTTAGAGGCGGTTCAGACAGTCACATAATCGAGTTAAGGTTTGTGTTCTTCTAGAGGGTCCACCGCGTTACTTTCACGACTTTGAACGTTCTTTAACTGAGGAAAAATCCAACACTTGGAAATTTTCCGGCAGGGGAAAAAGTGAGTTATTGATATCCGTTCGAACTTTTTAACACGTTCTAAATTACCCGGAAAACTTAAACGAAGTTAAATTATCCGATCGAATCAACGAGTTCCCAATATATCCCAGAAGGCTCAACACTTGAGTAGAACTAAAAATTCCCAGAAGCATGAAAAATACCCAAGAATATAACCATGAAGTATTAGCCCCTAATTCTTCAGGTTGGCCGTGGAACCGCCGCCAAACGCATGGTTTGGCCGCGGTTCCGCGGTCACGTGATGGTGTTATGGTTTCGTACTTCACAATAATTCTTAGAATTCCCTGCAAGATTTTCTGAATATTTTTAATATGAAAAATTTCAACTTTTAAAAAAATTTCCAGAGAAGGGGGATATATCGGGTTTTCGGAGTTCGATCGGACTTCAAACTTCGCCTACACGACGTCTAAAACTCTAGCTTGGCTCTGATACCACTGTAGGGTTAGCTTAGCACCTTAGCAAGGTTTTGGAAAGTATCAATCATGCCACTTTAAAATTTTTGGGGTGCTAAACAAACCCTAACCAAGATCTTAACTAGAGTATTAAGATAAACAAAGCATGTAAACAACTTTACATCTAAGAGTTAGGGATTACAACCTTTGTAGTCCATTCCTTCACTTCTAAAGCTCCGTGTTGAGGTCCCTTCGCTGCGATCATCGAGTACCCGGACTCAAGAGAGGCCCATGAAGAAAAAGATGCAAGCTTGCTTCCAATCTTCAACAACAAAGATGATCTAACTTGAAGAAACTCAAGCCTAAGCTCTTGCTTTACTAATCAAGTATTAGCAAAGCAAACACCCTAATCTAAGTGGCTAGAATAGATGAGGATGATGAAGTAGGAATTTAGCTCTCATTTGTTTTTCAATTTCTCACTCAAAATCATCACATAAGAAAAAGCTAGAAAGATTTTCTCAAAGGAAGAAGAAGAAGAAATCACTTTTTGATGAATAATGAAATCATTGTTTTGGTTACAAATCAACCATGGTTTAAGAATGAAGACTTAACCCATGTAGAGAGTTTACTAGAGTAAAGGGTTTGGGTTGGGTTAGAAAATATCAACATAAAATATCTTAGCTAAAAACAAAAGGAAGCTTCTTGAAGCTTCATGCAAAAGCTAACCCAAATGCTAACCCAAATCAAACCCTACCTTGTTTAATCTCCACAAATCATGTTGCATTTGTAACCCTAACTTGTTACAACATTATATATCACATATATAATATATTTTTGTAACAAAATAAAATAATACAATTAACATATATCACATATATAACAATGTATTATCCAAGTGAGAAAAAGAATCTTTTAGTGAGCTTATATTAGTTAATGTAACTTAATATATCACATATATAATTATACATTAAATTATCGAATGAACACTTGATCCGATAATCCGGCTATATCGCATATAACCGACTAATATAATCTGTATCAGTTCATCGAATCAACACTTGATCCGATGACCCGGCTATATCACATATACCCGGCCGATATCTAATATCGTGAGAATCTAATACGGTATCGCATACACGTATTATTCCCGGTCCCGCACATATCACATATGTGCTCCTACTCCGTTTTGCCTAAGCCAGGAAATCTCTGTGTAGGACTCTAAATAATCGTCAATACGCCGGCAGTAGGTGATGATCATATCAAACATCCACAAGCTGCAAGCGGTCAGCTAAACGTAACAGCCATACAGGTATTGAGCGATCAGAAGATCAACAAGCAAGCCTGTACATTCTCCCGCGAATCCAATCAGTAACACTCCCGTACAGTCCGGTCTCTTCGTCTGATATATCGCATATCTCGCCTAAGGGTGGTAGACGTCAGACCCCAGTAGCTTGATAAGTCATTTCGATATGAGGTCCATAACAGTTCGAGAAACTACTGATAACACTTACCAGTAAATCTCAGCAACCCTGGCCAGGGATTTCCAGTTATAGCCAATCGAACACAGCGCAACATCAACTCCCTATACCGGGAGAGACGAATCCCCTCCTATCGCTCATTGCCTCCATGTGATTCGGGACTGTACCCAAAAGCCACCTTTTTGCACGCCCTCTTGGACGTGGTATGATGGAAATTAAAGCACAGTGGGAATCATACAAGACTCTATGACGATCTCGGGTCAACAGACTACTCTGTACCAGTGTCACCGGAGAACTGCCATCTGACGTGAGGTATAATACCATCTGAGAGTTCTCGGCGAGTCCGTCCGGAGTACCCAGTCTCTACTGAGCACCCATACACCATCCTTGATGTCAAACACCGATGGATATGGGATCATCCATCGCCCATCATATGGGTCAAGATGCGTATACGCTATGCCCTGTCTCGATACACCCTCGACTAGGAACAGTTATAGGATGTACTCGTCGACTACCGTGGCCCCACTAGTATGATCTCATCATAGTCCCAGTAGTCGAGTACATATCCTAAGGGCTTTATCAACATGTAACATAAAAACAAGCAGAGTACATGTTAAGATAAAGTACAACCAGATAGCATACTATCATGTCGAGCAAGAAAGTCCTCCCTATATATGTCCAAGCATCCATTACAATATACATCATATGTACAGTAATAGCCTCTAGGGCATACATATAACTAACAATCTCCCACTTGCACTAGGGCCATCTGTTGTGGTATCGCATACCCAACAATTAGCTGTGGTTGCACGTAAAACTGAAAACTTTTTAACAGTTTCTAAAATTACCCGGAAAAACTTAAACGAAATTAAATTATCCGATCGAATCAACGAGTCTCCAATACATCCCAGAAAACTGAACACTTGAGTATAATTAAAAATACCCAGAAATATGAGGAAACACCTACGGATCAAACTGTAGCAAAATAAAACCCCAATTCACAGAGACGGCTGCGGAACCGCCGCGCAAGCAGGGGTCTTGCCGCGGTTCCGCGGCGCTTTAATTGAATTAGAGGGTCGTATTTTACAATTATCCTTAGAATTCCCTGCTGATTTTTTTGAGTATTTTTAATGCAGAAAAAATCACATTTTTACAAAATTTCCATAGAAGGGTATTAACCGGGGTTTCGGGATTCGATCGGACTTTAAACTTCGCCTAGACTTCGCCTAAAGCTCTAGCTTGGCTCTGATACCACTGTAGGGTTACTAGGCACTCTAACAAGGGTCTACGAGGTATCAACCATGCCCGATTTAAAATTTAGCCGTGCCGAACAACCCTAAACAAGATCTTTAAACTAGAGATTAGGCGAAAACAAGCATGTTAAACACTTTAACACTAAGTGAGAGGGATTACAAGCTTTGTAGATCCTGTCCTTCATTTCTTAAGCTCCGTGTTGAGGTCCCTTCACTGCGATCATCGATATCCCGGACTCTAGAGAGGTTCCACGAAGAGCATGATGCAAGCTTGCTTCCGATCTTCGATAACAAAGATGATCTACCTTGAAGTTTCATTAACACAAGCTCTCACTCACTAAATGAAGTGAACACCCTCATCTAAATGGCAAGGATAGATGAGGATGATGAAGTAGGATTTTTTCTCTCATTTGTTTTCTATTTCTCACTCATTTTCATCACCTTTGAAAAAGCTAGAAAGCTTTTCCATGAAGAACTCAAGGAAGAAGATGAAGAATAATCCATTAAAAAACCTTTTGTGATGAATAATGAAATAATATATGATTAATAATGTAACCATGGTCAACTAAACCTTTGTAGAGATTTAACTAGGGCTAGGGTTTGGATTGGGTTACGAATGAGTCATTACAAAATATCAAGCATACTATCTTAACTCAAAACAAAAAGAAACCTTCTAGAATGTTCATGAAAGAACTAACCCAATTCAAACCCTAACCTTGTTTAATCTCCACAAAACATGTTGCATTAGTAATCATATCATGTTACAATATTATATATCACATATATAATATTTATTGTAACAAAATAAAATAATACAATTAACATATATCGATGTATTACCCGAGTGAGAAAAAGAATCTTTTAGTGAGCACATATTAGTTAATGTAATTTAATATATCAAATATATAATTATACATTAAATTATCGAATCAACACTTGATCCAATAATCCGGCTATATCGCATATAACCGACTAATATATCATTTACCGATTCATCGAATCAACACTTGATCCGATGACCCGGCCGATATCTAATATCGCGAGAATCTAATACGGTATCGCATACACGTATTATTCCCGGTCCCGCACATATCACATATGTGCTCCTACTCCGTTTTTCCTAAGCCAGGAAATCTCTGTGTAGGACTCTAAAGAATCGTCAATACGCCGGCAGTAGGTGATGATCATATCAAACACCCACAAGCTGCAAGCGGTCAGCTAAACGTAACAGCCACCCAGGTATTGAGCGATCAGAAGATCAACAAGCAAGCCTGTACATTCTCCTGTGAATCCAATCAGTAACACTCCCGTACAGTCCGGTCTCGTCGTCTGATATGTCGCATATCTCGCCTAGGGGTGGTAAAACGTCAGACCCCAGTAGCTTGATAAGTCATTTCGATAAGAGGTCCATAACAGTTCGAGAAACTACTGATAACACTTACCAGTAAATCTCAGCAACCCTGGCCAGGGATTTCCAGTTATAGCCAATCGAACACAGCGCAACATCAACTCCCTATACCGGGAGAGATGAAACTCCTCCTATCGCTCATTGCCTCCATGTGATTCGGGACTGTACCCAAAAGCCACCGTTTTGCACGCCCTCTTGGACGTGGTATGATGAAAATCAAAATACAGTGGGAATCATACAAGACTCTATGACGATCTTGGGTTTACAGACTAACCTGTACCAGTGTCACCAGAGAACTGCCATCTGACGTGAGGTATAATACCATCTGAGAGTTCTCGGCGAGTCCGTCCAGTGTACCCAGTCTCCACTGAGCACCCGTATACCTTCTCTGATGTCAAACACCAATGGATATGGGATCATCCATCGCCCATCATATGGTCAAGAAGCGCATACGCTAGTCTACTCTGGAGTATCGATGCCCTGTCTCGGTACTCCCACGACTAGGAACATTTGAAGTATGTACTTGGCGACTACACTGTCCCCACTAGTAAGATCTGCATCATAGTCCTGGAAGTCATGTACTCATCCTAAGGGCTTTATCAACATGTAACATAGAGACAATCAGAGTACATGTTAAGATAAAGTGTAACCAGATAGCATACTATCATGTCGAGCAAGAAAGTCCTCCCTATATATGTCCAAGCATCCACTACAATATACATCGTATGTACAGTAATGGCCTCTAGGGCATACATATCACTAACAAGATGATGACCCTACTAGTTTCGAGCAGGCCATCACGAGTGGGGACTCTGTGAAATGGCTGGGTGCTATGAGATCCGAGATGGAATCCATGTACACCAACCAAGTATGGAATTTGGAAGTTTCTCCTGAAGGGGTAAAACCCATTGGGAGCAAGTGGATCTTCAAAAAGAAGATAGGTGTAGATGGAAAAGTTGAGACTTTCAAAGCTAGACTTATAGCAAAAGGTTTTCATCGACGACCTAGCATCGACTATGATGAAACCTTTTCTCATGTCGCCATGCTTAAGTCCATCAGGATCTTACTTGCCATTGCTGCATACCATGACTACGAAATCTGGTAGATGGATGTCAGGACCGCTTTTCTAAATGGTGATTTAGAATAGAGCGTGTACATGACACAGCCAGAGGGCTTCATAGACAGTGGGAGCAGCGGAAAGGTGTGCAAGCTGCTTAAATCCATCTACGGATTAAAGCAGGCGTCGCGAAGTTGGAACATCTGTTTTGATGAAGCTATCAAAGAGTTTGACTTCATCAAAAATATAGATGAACCTTGTATATATAAGAAGGCTACAGAGAGTAAGGTGGTCTTCCTCGTATTGTACGTGGATGACTTACTCTTGATAGGAAACGATATTCCTATGCTACACTCGGTTAAGCTATTATTATCACTCAAGTTCTCCATGAAAGATCTTGGTGATGCCTCCTACATTCTGGGGATAAAGATCTATAGAAATAGATCTAAACAGATGTTGGGATTGTCCCAATCCAGGTACATAGACACCATATTAAAGAGGTTTAGTATGGAAGATTCCAAGCGAGGTAATGTACCGGCTTGTTCAGGAATCACTCTCTCCAAAGAGATGTTTCCCAAGACTGATTTGGAGAGGGCTCGCATGCAAGAGATACCCTATGCTTCGGCAGTAGGCTCTACCATGTATGCGATGTTATGTACCAGACTGGATGTAGCTTACTCACTGGGTGTAGTGAGCAGGTATCAATCAAATCTTGGGGAGAAACACGGGACAGTTGTGAAGAACATTCTTAAGTACTTGAGAAGGACTAAAGAAATGTATTGGTGTATGGTAACGGAGAACTCCAGGTGGAGTCCTTTACCGATTCGAGCTTCCAGAGTGATAAGGACGACAGTAAGTTGGTCTCGGGTTTTGTCTTTACCCTCAACGGAGGGGCGGTGTGTTGGAAGAGTTCCAAGCAAGACATCGTAGCAGACTCGACGATGGAAGATGAATACATCGCTGTCAACGATGCTGCCAAAGAAGCTGTCTTGATGAAGAAGTTCATTGCTGAGCTTGGTGTGGTTCCTTCTATTGAGCATCCAATACCTGTGTATTGTGATAACAATGGAGCGGTGGCTTTGGCCAAGGAACCCGGGTCCCATCAGAGATCCAGACATATTCTGAGGCAGTATCACCTGATCAGGGAGATAGTAGATCGCCGGGAGATCGAGATTAGGAGAGTTGACACGAAGGACAACGTAGCGGATCCACTCACAAAGGCCCTCCCCCAGATACAATTTGAGGGACTTTTTGGGATGTTGGGTATGAGATACTACAACACATGACCGTAGTACAGGTGGGAGATTGTTAATTATATGTATGCCCTAAAGACCATTATTGTACATGTGATATATATTACAGTGGATGCTTGGACATATATATATAGTGGACTTTCTTGCTCGACATGATAGTATGCTATCCGGTTACTCTTTATCTTAATTTGTTGACTGGTATTCTTTACTGTCTTACTCTCACGTGTTGATAAAGCCCTTAGAATATGTACTTGACTACCAAGATTATGATGAGATCATACTAGTGGGGACAGGGTGGTCCACAAGTACATCCTTTAATCAGTTCCTAGTCATGGGAATTTCGAGACCAGGGCATCGATATTCCAAAGTAGATTAGTGTGTACGTTTCTTGTCCCTTAGAGGGCGATGGTTGATCCCACAATCATTGGTGTGTGACATCAAATATTGTACACAGGTGCTCATTGGAGAATGGGTACACCGAACAGGACTCGCCGAGGACTCCAATATGGTAGTACACCTATCGTCAGACACCAAGATCGTCATAGAGTCTTTTGGTGACACTGGTACAGGTTAGTCTGTAGACCCAAGATCGTTATAGAGTCTTGTGTGGCTCCCATTGTGCTTTGATTTCCTCCCTACCACGGCTCAAAGGAGTCGTGCAAACAGGTGGATTTTAGATACAGTCCCGAGTCACATGAAGGCAATGAGCGATAGGAAGGGTTTCGTCTCTCCCAGTATTGGGGGTTAATGTTGCGCTGTGCTCAATTGGCTATAACTGGAAGTCTCTAACCAGGGCTGCTGCTGAGATTTACTGATAAAAGTTATCAGTAGTTTCTCAAACCGTTATAGGCCAGACATCAGCATGACTTATTACGTTACTGGAGGCTGACGTTTACCACCCCTAGATATGATATGCGACATATCAGACGAAAAGACCGGACTGTACGGTAGTGTTACTGATAGGATTCATGGAGAGTATGGACGAGCTTGCTTGTTGATCTTCATATCGCTCAATACCCGGGTAGCCGTTACGTCCAGCTAGTACCGCTGACGGCTTGTAGGTGACTGAAGTAATCATCACCTACTGCTGGCGTATTGACGAGTCTTTAGAGTCCCACACAGAAGTTTCACGGTTTAGGCGAAACGAAGTAGGACACGTATGCGATATGTGTGTGAACCTGATTAAATAAGAGTATGTGATACTGTATTGTAATCTGGCTGTTATATGTTATCGGTCAGGTTTTATGTGATATAACCGAATTATTGAATCAAGTGTTGGTTTGATAATGTGATATTCAGATTAATGACATTAGTCGGTTATATGTGATATAACCGGATTATTAGATCAAGTGTTGATTTAATAATGTGATATATATTATATGTGATATAATTATATCTTAACTAATATCATTAGCTCACTAATTGCTTTATATATATATATATTAATGTATATTTGATATATATAAATATATATATATATATATATATATATATATATTATATGAAGCATGGCATGTTTTTCTATTTTTAGAAAATAGAAAAATGAGGTGTAAATTGTGAAGATATTTGTGGAATGGGCAAGGCATGGGTTTTATTATTTGTATATTAGTCTTGACTCACTATTCAAGCATGGTTGCAATTTAGAATTACAATTTTATTCCATGCTTGATTAAGTGAGGAAAGAGAAAGACATTTTAGTTAACTCTCATATTTCATTCTTCATGCCTTAGCCATTTTTGAGCTCTTGCTTCCTCTTGCTCTCTATAATTTTCTTCACCTCACTTCCAAGTTCAAACCCTCACATGTGATGTGAATCATTGAACTTGAGAAAACCCTAGTGAGCAAATTAAACTCATACTTCACCATCACACATTAGATTAACAATTTGATGTGGAGTGTTGCCTTCACTAATGAGATTAGTGAAGGGTTAGCTTGAGCTTGTGGACTTCAGGTGGATCGTCTTTGGCGCGAAGATCTACGAGGACGTTCATTCAACTTGAAGTGGAGTCTAGAGGAGTCAAGAGGACTGCTACAAGGAGCTTAAGAAGAGAAGGACTTGATCCTATAGGGTATAACTTCTTTTCTTTTCTCTCTAGTTGTTCACATCACTAATCTAAACCCTAATAATCTAGTAGTGATCTTGTTAGTCTAACTTAGCACCTAATAAAAGTTAAAATTTGGCATGCTTGATATCTCTAGAACCCCTTGGTGGTGCTAAGGTCGACTTTCATATGGAGTTGTCCGGCTGATGCTTAAAACCAGAATCGGGACAAACTCTAGGCATATTTCAGTAATGGTAGTTTGTGGGTTATCCCGGGCATTGACGAGGGTTAACTTTGTACCTTCAGGAAGATCAATAGTTATATTGTTCTTGACTCGCCACCAGTTTTAGTAAAAATGGATTCTTTTCAGAAAATATTAGTAGGAGTATGGTAGAACTAGAAGTTATTCCAGAACCACAAACGATTACTGAAAATTTAGTAGAACCTAAAGATTCAATTGGACTCGACATTCCATTAGCCACTCCACAGATTTGGTGGGAAACCTCAGGCACCCGAGAGGTACTTCGGTCTCCTCAAAGATGGCGACAGGGAGGTTCTTGATTACCCAAACTTGACACTACTGCTGTTCTAGACTATGAGATCTAGCAGGAGGATGAGTATAACGTCATTCTAAACTAGCTTTAGAAGTGCACGTGTATATGACTCTGCTAGAAGGTTGTTATAGTCAGCGGGAGCAGCGGAAGAGTAGTAGGCAAGTAGCTTATGTCTATTTATAGACTAAAGCAGGTATAGCGGATATAGATCATCTAGTTTTGATGTGACAGTCATACAGTTTGACTTCATCAGAACAATAGATGGATCTAGATTTAAGAAGGTAGTAGGCAGAGATGTCCTGGTATTTGGATGATATGCTCTTGATAGGAAGTAATATTCCTATACTACGATCGGTTATACTGTGGTTGTCACAAAGTGTTTCTCCACATAGGATCTGGATAAAATATAAGGAATTCTGGTTACTAGATCTATGGTTTTAGATCTAGATTTGGGAAGTGTCCCAATTTGGGTACTTTGACACTATTTTAAAGTGTTTTAGAATGGACGACTCCTGGCGAGATGGTGTACCTGCAGGTGATGGATTCACCCTCTCTACAGTGATGAGGAGAGGGATATGCATGATTGACATATCACTTGCTTAGGCAATTGAGTCAATCATGATATGTCAAGTACAACACCAAATATTGTTTTTGCACTGGCTGCAATAAACATATATTAATCCAATCCTGGAGAAACATTGGGAAGCAGTTATAAACATAAGTGGATGTTCTCCATATATGGTAACGGCAGCCCCCTTCAGGAGGCGGTTATCATTTTGTGCTTCCAAAGTGACCTGGATGACAGAGTAACTGTTAGAGTTATAGTTTTCCCTCTTTTGGGGAGGGACGGTGTCACGACCCGCAGGGTACGGAACGAGACTGGCATTTAAGTTTACGAAACGTCTCAAGTCGTCCGTAAAATAAGTAAGCCAAAGCCCAGAAAACCAAACCAAATAAGCAAAAGAGTGAAGAAAAACCAATCAATTGAAAGCGAGTTTATCAAATAAGTCATATAAAACCCTTTTTAAAAACAATGCCAATTTTTCCGAAAATTTCGGCAGAGTCTCCTTTGTAAATACTGGCCCCCCAAAATGGGTACAACAAGAATATATATGAATCCAACAAATAAGGCATCCCCAAGCGGGAGCTAGCTCTTCGCCACAAGGCGGTCACAAATCCCACGCAATATAAAACAACATGCAAAATAATCATAAAGAAGCATGAGAAAAACAACATGTCGACTCAAGTGAGCTCGACCCCAAAATACAGCAAAAAGTCCACAAATCTCACAGTCTCATCTCTAGGTCAATATACAACAATACTGGTAGAAACAGTAGATGGAGTACACTAGATACAAAGAATATACAAGGGGTGCAAAAATAATAATATAACCCACCTAAGAGCAAAACCTCGAGTCCAGGAAAAAGAAGCAAGTGCGCCCGCCGCTACTGTACTGACGGAGCGGACCTGAAAAAGGCTGTGGCACAACGGGGGTGAGTTGCCAACTCGTGAGTAATAAATAACATCTACACAGGCTATCGAATGCATGCACACAAGCATCCTAGCATCTCAAATACAGGTAAGGCAGGATATAATAGCAGGTATGTATGCAATAAGAATATACTAGCAGGTATGAATGCAATGCGAATCAACTCATGATCTGAATGTGTAAGTATAAGAATCATGTTTTTCCTTTAGGAATCTCTTTTGAAATACCAGCACAATACCCATAGAATCCACAAGAATCTGTGTCCAGCATCGACACCTCAAAACTGTCTCAAATCTCATATCAATGTATCTCTGGCCTCAGCCGTCCGGCTGACCCATCTCAAATATCAATATCTCATCATCTCGCAGCCACGGTTGGTATCCTCTGGATATCCGCCGTCCCAAACAGTCACCGGTAGGTAATCCGTCCCCTGCCAGGCTCAACGTCAACACCACATTCCTCTTGCCCCGGGGTACCTTACCGGGCCCACCATGTACCCGTGACGGTTCCTCCACTCCTCGACACGGATCTCGAAAACCACAGCAAACTCATGGTGGACGACACTTACATCACTAGAAAACCGCAATTTACATATTTTAAAAATATAATAAGTTTAGAAATTTTGCGGCTTTCCCCCGAAATCCAGAAATATCATAAAATCTCAAGAAATCCTCATAAGTGCATATGTCAATGATAATGAATGCATATGGTATCAATAATCAAGTTGCGATGTGTGATTAATAGATTAGGCATGAACAAATAATATGATGAAGTACATGCACATGAATAGCAATCCTACGATTTCATTTTAAGGAATTAAAGCAATAGCGCGAGTTTAAGTATCAATTATAGTAAAAGGTTTCAATTTAAAGGTTATCTAGTGTGGTGGCATGGCAATTACCAGGGTGTGTGTGTAAGCATGAATAGTGCTCGTGCTGCATATAAAAACCCTGGCAATGGTGCAGGTGTCCTATAAAATGGTTTCGCATATGTATGTCAATATAAGGCATGAATGTAGCAAATAATCATACAAGTATTACACCCCTAATTACTAACATTACTAAGAATCTTTTAAGCTACTAAAACTATCGGGCGACTTGCGCCATCCAACGATAGTCCCCCGTAGATGTTACATCTACTCACCGGAATCCCTAGCTAGTCACGTCCAATCACCGCTTTTCCCTTTCGTGCCGCGTCTGACGTCTCCGCGATCGAACCTGGAATTTACATCAATACCAAGCATAAGGTTACATATCAAGAATGACGCAAAACCCAAACGAAGATACTAACGTTCACAAGCTAGGTACAACGTGCACAGGTGCGCGGAACGCACGCAAAAATCGCAAAAACTAACTAAAACGTCGATTTGGTCGCCCGGCAAAACTAAAACCCGATCACTCAAAAATCCGCACTCGCACATCCTAAATGTCATAGGATAAGCCAAAACAATCATCAAGATATCAAAATAATTCATCACAATATTTTTATGGCAAAACTAGTAAGCTAGAAATTTGCAATTCGGTGCAAACATCGACGATTAGCGACAAAGTTAACACAATCCAACACAACAATCCAAACTAACTCACTAGATACCCACTACACTAATTTTAAACCATTAACTATGCTTCAAAACATATTTTCCACAACCAACCCTTCTCTTGATTTTTGGCAATTAGCAAAACAAGGAAAATATCACACAAGATTAACTTGGATTAGCAAAATTTGAAGCCACTTAAGCAAAGTAACCTCAAGGATTGGTTTAGTAAACAACTAGATAGCTAATTAGCTTTAATTAACTAATTAATGGTTTCTAAAAACCCTAATTTAACTCTAACCATAAACCTTTAAAAACTAGATTAGAAACTAACACTAAATTAACACTGGATTTTAGCCCAATTAGCAAGTTAACCACTTAGATTAAGCTAACAAAATAACTAGATAACAAAATAGCTTAATTAATCTCTTAATGGTGTTCTAAATCCTAAATTAATTTCAAACCACAACTTTTAAAAAAACTAGTATGCAAATAGCACTAAAATTAACACTAAAACAATTTTCAACGTTCTAATTAGCACACTTTAAACTACAATTTAACCAAGGATTGAAATTATACCTCACAAGCCCAAACCCTATGTTGCTAAAGCCTCCAAAGATGCCATCTTTCTCCAAAATTTGAACCAATTTGGGTTTGAGAAGAGGGGAAATAAGGTTTTGTGTTGAAATAGTGAAGGATTTGTTGATTTTTATTGAATTTTGATGCAAATTTTTGAAGAAAATGAGAGAAAAGAGAAGGAAAATAATGGAAATGGGGGGGGGGAGCTGGTCTCGGCCAGAAGGGGGAGAGGGGAGTGGTGTGGGTGTATGGAAAAAAGTCATGGTCAACCCCCCTCAAAGTCAATACACCATACCTTCAACATACAATATTTTAAACATACACATTCAACTCCATTCATCCCTAACAAAAGAATTTTAAAACAAAAGAGAGAGGGGGAATTTTCTGCAGTTTGGGACAGCCAAGGAGATGTGAGGATGTGTGTGTGAGAGTGCACAAAAATTTTTTGCAAAAAGACCCCCTACAAGTCCAAAATTGCAAGTTTAAGCTTAAATTCAATAATTTTCGTTTTCCATAATAAAAATTAGTTAAAACTTAAAATAAATTACTAAAAAATTATGTTACAACTATATTTTAATTAACATGATTTTAAAGCTTAAATTTAGCCCATTTAAATTTGTATTTATCGCTAATTTAATGTATTTTCTTACCGGCTTAAAATAATATTAAAAATTGAAAAAATTAGGGAAATTTTTTAAACGATCAGAATTTCATAAGTAACTCCTTAGCTACTAAAAACAAGCAATTACCTATCCATTTTAGGTATAATTAGTCCTAAACTGCAAAATAACAAAAAAGACGATTTTCGGAAAAATACCGAATTTTCACCGATTTTCAGGAAAACACCAAAACGACTTTTCAAGGCGTTACAATCTTCCCCCCTTAAAGAAATTCGGTCCCCGAATTTAAAAAATATAACTACGCGTACCTTCAAAGAGATGGGGATATTTCTTCCTCATCTCGCCCTCGGTCTCCCAGGTAACCTCCTCGCTGCTCGGGCTACGCCAAAAGACCTTGACGGTTGGTAAAATCTTCGATCTCAACTTCTTCACCTGCCGATCCAGGATAGCCATCGGCTGCTCTGCAAACGAAAGGTCGCGCTCCAGCTGGACTGTCGGGTGCTGAATCGCATGCGAAGGGTCGTGAAGCTACTTGCGGAGCATCGAAACATGGAAGACGGGGTGAACATCGGGAAAGCTGGGTGGAAGAGCCAAACGATATGCAACAGCGCCGACACGCTCGAGGATCTCGAAGGGACCTACGAATCTAGGGCTAAGCTTCCCCTTTCGCCCAAAATGCATCACGCCCTTCATCGGAGAGACTCTCAGAAAAACATGGTCGCCAACTGCGAACTCTAATCTGCGACGGCGCCTGTCCGCATACGATTTCTGCCTGCTCTGAGCCGCTCTTATCCGGTCTCGGATCAACTGTATCTTCGCTGTCATCTCCTCAACAAGCTGCGGCCCCAAAATACTGCTCTTGCTGAGCTCTGTCCAACAGACGGGCGATCTGCATCTCCTCCCATACAATGTCTCGAAAGGTGCCATCTGAATAGTATCCTGGAAGCTGTTGTTGTAGGAGAACTCCACTAACGGTAAATGACGATCCCAGCTACCGCCGAAGTCTAAAACGCACGCTCTGAGCATGTCCTCGAGAGTCTGAATGGTCCGCTCTGACTGTCCGTCGGTCTGCGGATGAAAAGCTGTGCTGAAGCTCAAACGAGTGCCCAAAGCCTCCTAAAGTCTCTGCCAAAGTCGGCTGGTGAACTGGGTGCCTCGATCTGACACGATACAAGTCGGTACGTCATGCAACCGCACGATCTCGTCGATGTAAAGCTGGGCATACTGAGCGAAGCTGAAAGTCGTCTTCACTGGCAGGAAGTGAGCCGCTTTCGTCAATCGATCTACGATCACCCAGATGGAGTCATACCCTCGACTGGTCCTGGGTAAACCCACAACGAAATCCATCGAAATCTGCTCCCATTTCCACTCCGGAATGGGTAACGGCTGTAGCTCTCCTGCGGGCCTCTGGTGCTCGGTCTTGACTTGCTGACAAGTCAGGCATCTCGATACAAACTCCGCAATGTCCCTCTTCATCCCGTCCCACCAGTAGGTCTCTCTCAAATCATGGTACATCTTGGTGGAACCGGGGTGGACACTATACACTGATCGGTGTGCCTCCTCAAGAATGTCGCGCCGCAATCCATCAGCATCTGGTACGTACAGTCTGGATCCATAGCGCAAAATCCCCTGATCGTCAATCACGAACTCGGAAAATCTGCCCTGTCCCATCTGTGCAATGATCTCTGAGCAACGGTCGTCACTGCGCTGTGCCTCATATATACGGTCAAGCAACTGTGGGCGTGCACGAACATGCGCGAGTTGTCCCCCTGTCTGAGTGAACTCGAACTCAACTCGGCTGTCGACGTCCCGAAAGTACGGAACATGACCGGCACTTAAACTACAAAACGTCTCGAGGCGTACGTAATCTAAGTAAACCGAAAACCCAGAAATCCAAACCAAGAAAAGAAGTAGAGTGAAGGAAAACCAATTTAAAACAAGTAGTTTTAATAGCATAAGCCGAATTATGCGGTTTTTAAGAACATCAAAATTTACTGAAAATTTCGGCAGAGTCTCCTTTGTAAATACTGGCTGCCAAACAGGATACAACATGAATAGTATACGAAATCAATAAAAAGGCATCCCCAAGCGGGAGCTAGCTCTTCGTCAATCGACGGTCACAACCACACAAGCAATATAATATACAACGCCAACGGCGAGGATCAAAACTCAAAAGGAAACTCAAAACCACCAGAAATATAACGAGCGACTCTAAGGTCGAAAGAATAACCAACACTGGTCTCCATCTCAATAAATACATGTTTGGTTGATGGAATTTACTAGATACAACGGAATAATATTATACAAGGTAATATGATGGGTACGATACAAGAAAAACCCACCTACTAGCAAGTCACCCGAATGAAACTGAGCCCGCAAAGCCGTAATGAAACCTGTACGGCAAACCTGCAAGAAACTGGGGCACAACGGGGTGAGTTGCCAACTCGTGAATAGAAAAATATCTACGCACAGAAATCGCATAAATAACGCAACCTAGGTCAATGATCATAATATGTCCTCAAATATATGAATAACACGTAGCCTATAACAAGGCTAGGGTAAATATCTAACCCGAGTGTAATCTCATGTGCCCGTGTCAGTGCCTCAGGTAGCAATATATCATATGAATGAGGTATGAATGCATGAAAACAGAATACATGTAAATGAAGAACTGTTCTCATAAATTAGTGAGATTTCCTTTGTATTTTTAAAATGAGGTATCATAATGAAATCAGCATAAAACAGTGCCTAGCATCGGCACAAAATGTAATCCCAATATCTCGATATCTCTGTATCACAGTCTCTGTACCTCAATATCTAGGGCGCCGTCAGTCCAGACCGGCCCCTACCATCCATCTCAAGACCACGACGGTATCCTCCGGATATTCGACGCGTTGGGTAATATCACCGGTAGGTAGTGCTCCCCTGCCAGGCTCACATCGTCATCATCACGCGCTTCTTGCCCCGGGGTACCTTACCGGGTCCACCATGTACCCGAAACGGTTCATCCGCCTCCTCGAATCGGGTCTCGAAATCCATCAGCAAACTCATGGTGGACGACTCATACAGCATGGGAAAACCACACTTTTTATTTTAAAGAGAGAAAGAAGCTTATATAAGTTTTGCGGTTTTCCCCCAAAACCAGAAAATCTCATAGAAATCCGAATCCAATCCTCAACAGCATGTAAACAGTGCATATCGGCATAAAAATCCATGAATGCGGCATAACAATGAATATTAACATGCATGAAGTAACAAGTAATATCTACAATGTCTAATCTAGCATATAAGGCGAGTACACTATATCATGTTTAATTTATTAGCTAACAACCTATGTCAATGCAATAGTATTTCTAAAGTGTACGTGGCATGACAATTACCGATGAAGATGTGTGTGAGCCGGCAAGTAAGTGTACGTGGTACATACGCATCATCGGTAATGGTGCTGGTGTCCTAACAGCATGATATCAATAATGTAGTACGAAACATAATATAAGCATGCGATGCGAAGCGAACCACAATAATGAGCGGAAGCTGAAAACTAGACGCAACTATAACTAATCTGCATTAATCTAATATAAGTCCTACAAATGGTGCCTTTTGAAATAACACGAATCATGGGTTTTGAAAATAGGGGCTACGGTGTTTTTATGAAAAGATACGTCTTTTGAAATATCCGTAGGATCCCTTGGGCTGTCTTTAAGAATGCCCACGATTCGTTGGTTTTTGAAATAGGTAAGAAGTCTAATCTAATCTAACAACTACACTAAACTATACGGCTGAACTAACAAGCTGAACTACAGGTAAGGGAACCGCCTATCATCTGAGTCGATACATATACATACCTGTATATGTATAGTCGGTGATCCCGCCTCAATAATATCATATCCGATACCATATCTATAATCAGGCATCCCAAGTCAAGAGTGCGGATCAATCATCAATATAGCTCGTACGTAAATCCGTCGTACGGCATCCCAATCTGGGTACGGGTCAATATCACATTCATCATACTATTCACCTGGTATCCTCTTTATCAATTATCATGATCGGGGTACTGATCTACGTCTAGTACCATATTGATGCCATCTATGTATGCATGCGGGTGTAAGAATTACTACGTCAGAAGACCCGCTAAAACATCGTGTCGTATCTCAATACGAACCAAAACACATCACCGATCTCCTGGCCTCAAGCCCAATCTCATCGACTCATCTCAAATTCCAAATACTATTCTCAAATCCAGTATATGAACACATAGTCTCATACCCATGTGAACACATAAATATATATTCCCATACACGCACATATGAAATAAGGAATGTATGCAAGTATGTATATGTGTGTATGTGTAAGTGTAGTGCACCCACTACCTAAGGTTTCGTAACCATGCACCAATCCAACACCAATATCCATCTAAAATCATCAATAATAAATCCTAACAACATATCATAAATTGTTGGTGTGTATACGCATCCGTATACATCACCACGGACTGCGGGGGTGCTATACGCCATCCACCCGACTTCTCCCCGTAGATATAAATCTACTCATCTGGTCCTCGCTAGCCGGTGCCGATGTCGCCACGCGCTTGCTTGTCGTCTCGAAGTCCACATGGGGGTACCTACATATCATAACGCACCATATCGCATTAAAACTAAATTCGAAATCGAAACGGCATACGAAAATCAAATCGGCACGCGTATCACGCATAGGTCCAAACCCATCGCCTACGCATGCAAGAATAGTCAAACCAACCCTCGATGTCGATGTACAAACGTCAAACCACCGAGAAAAATCCAATCACACTCATTTGCACATTCACGAACACTAATTTTAATATAAACTAGGTTAAAACTCACAAAAACCCCAATTTTACTTAAAAAGTCATTTTTCCGAAAATCTAGCAAGCACAATTCGCCGTTTTTGTACAAAACAGGATGTTTAAATGAATGTAGCGGCCAATATATTTATTAAATATCTTAAATAAGTCATAGAAACAATTTCCGGAATTTGATCTCATTAAATTCCAAAAACCCTAATATTCTAGTTTACAAAATACCCTTTTTTAAACAATTTCATAGCAAAAAAATGCGCAAACTACAATTTAGGTTGGATTTCCATGAACTAAAGTGTTAAACTACACTTAATAAAGTTAATAATATGATAAAAACCCTAACCATATTTTTAATCTCACATATAAATGCATTTCATAAAACCCTAGTTTGCACAAAAAAGCTTAATTTGGACATTTTTCAAGTAACAGCTTGTAATATGCAACTAGATAAATTTTAACAATTTTTTTCAAGATGTTAGCTCACATCACAAACCATGCACAAGTGATCACACCCCAATTTCAAAACAAAACCCTAACTAAAATTCCATAATCATACAATTGAACCCACATAAAACCAAATTAACACTTAATTAAGCTAACTACAAGCAATTAACAACAATTTAAGCAAAAGGGTTAGAATTTACCCAAACAAATTGAAGATCCCACAAGCACACATAGCCCTCCAAAATGCTCCCTTGTCACCAAAATCCATGCTATACGGGCTAAGCTAAAATGGGTAGGAGTCGGATTTTGATTTGGATTTTTGCTTGATTTTTAGTGGATTTTTCTTTGGATTTTCTTTGATGGAACAAAGAGAGGAGAAGAGGAAAAAGGGGGCTGTTGGGGGTTGCTGGTTTCGGCCAGATTGTGGGGGGTTTGGGTGAGGGAGGAGAGAGAGTGAGGTGTAGAAAGTTAGTTCAAGTCAAAGTCAACTCAAATTATATCATTTTCTACTCTTTTCTTTTCTTTTCTTTCATTTCATTTCCTTTGAAATCCAAGTGGGGACAAAAGAGGGGGCTGCTGAATTCTTCAAGGGGATAAGTGAATGGGGGTGTGGGGGTGTGGGTACGGGTGTGGGGTGATGAAAAATGATAAATACAATACCCCAAACATCCATTTACGCTAAAAAAAAGCCTTTTTTCTTCAATAATTTCTAAACCGTTTTGGCAAATGATTTCGTTCCAAAAACCACATGATAAAATTTTATTTAATGTTTTATGATGCACAAAATTTGTTTCAACTCATTCCAATTTGTAATTTTCCCTAATTAAATGTATTAGTGACGGCTTAAAATAATAATAAAATAATATTTTTTTCAGAAAATTTGAAATTTCACCAGCGGCTCAATAAATACCAAATAATAGCAATTACATAGCTAGAATATGTATATTTAATTTTTATAATAAGATATTTGTATTTTGACTTTTTACAGAAAACCCCCTTATTTTACCGATTTTTCGAAATTTCACCGAAACGATTTTCAAAACGTTACACTGTCGCATAACATCTGCCAATCTGCTGACGACTGCCTCTGCACTGCGCGCAAAAAGGATAGACTACCCCCGGGCCTCCTACTCAACGCATCTGCCACCACATTCGCCTTGCCTGGGTGATATAAGATCTCGCAGTCGTAGTCTTTCACCAACTCCATCCAACGACGCTGTCTGAGGTTCAGGTCCCGCTGCTGAAATATGTATTTTAAGCTCTTGTGGTCTGTGAATACTTGGCACGACTCGCCATATAGGTAATGTCGCCAAATCTTCAATGCAAAGACCACTGCAGCCATCTCCAAATCATGAGTGGGGTAGTTCTGTTCATGCTTCTTCAACTGCCGCGAAGCATACGCGATCACCCTGTCATGCTGCATCAATACGCATCCTAACCCCACTCGCAAAGCAACACAGTAGACCACAAATCCGCCTGATCCCGAAGGCAAAGATAATACCGGCGCCGTAGTCAAGCAAGTCCGTAGCTGCTGAAAACTGCGCTCACACTCCTCTGTCCAAACGAAAGGAACTCCCTTCCGGGTCAAACCGGTCAAAGGTGCAGCTATACGGGAGAAGTCCTGAACAAAACACCTGTAGTAGCCTGCCAGGCCTAGAAAACTATGGATCTCAGTAACCGATGTAGGTCGGGACCACTGCTGAACTGCCTCAATCTTCTTCGGGTCCACACATATGCCGTCTCTCGTAACCACGTGACCCAAGAATCCGACGCTGTCCAGCCAGAATGCATACTTGGAGAACTTTGCAAATAGCTGGTTCTCCCTCAGAGTCTGTAGCGTAATCCACAAGTGCTGCTCGTGCTCCTCTCTGCTCCGGGAGTACACCAAGATATCGTCGATAAACACGATGATGAACAAGTCAAGATACGGCCTGAATGTACGGTTCATCAAATTCATGAATGCTGCTGGGGCGTTGGTGAGTCCGAACGACATCACCAAAAACTCATAGTGGCCATAGCGTGTGCGGAAAGCTGTCCTCGGTATATCCTCCTGTCGAACTCGCAGCTGATGGTATCCTGATCGCAAGTCGATCCTCGAAAAATACCCCGCACCCTGAAGCTGGTTGAACAAATCATCAATGCGTGGCAACGGATATCTGTTCCGCACGATAACCTTGTTCAGCTGGCGGTAGTCGATAAATAAGCGCAAACTTCCGTCCTTCTTCTTGACAAACATGACCGGAGCACCCCACGGAGAAACACTAGGTCGAATAAGCCCCTTCTCTAACAAATCCTGCAACTGATCCTTCAGCTCTCGAAGCTCTGCCGGGGCCATCCGATAAGGCGGTATAGAAATAGGCCCCGAGCCGGGAATCAAATCAATGCAGAACTCAACGTCGCGCTCAGGTGGTAGCCCAGGTAGCTCATCAGGGAAAACATCAGGGAACTCACAAACAACCGGGACCCGGTCCAACGGAACCTCTGCAGCTCGAGTATCACAAATATATGCTAAGAATCCCTGACATCCCTTCCGCAAGAGCTGACCAGCGCGAAGAGACGAAATCAAGCTGGGAAGGGTGACGCTGCGGTCTCCCTGAATAACAAGGACTGGCTCTCCCGGAAAGCTAAATATGACTGCCTTCTCACGGCAGTCCACCGAAGCATAACAAGTGGCTAACCAATCCATGCCCAGAAGCACATCAAAGTCCAACATATCGAGGAGAATCAAATCAACCGATGAATCCCTCTCCCCGATACGAACGGAACACAATCGAAATACAAAACGAGCGACAAACGACTCGCCTACCGGAGTACTAACAACAAGCGGGTGATCTAACGACGACGACTCACGGCCCAACATCGGTGCAAAGTGTGTAGAGACGTACAAATGTGTGGAACCTGGGTCGAATAATACCCGTGCGTCGAAAGAACAAACTGGCAAGGTACCTGTCACAACGGCATCGGATGCCTGCGCATCCTGCGGTGTCAAAGAAAAAACTCGGGCATGTCCTCCACCGATAGCGGGCTGACCTCGACCTCGGCCTTTGCCTCCTCGTCCTCTCTGAACAGGACCGCCGTGTCCACGGCCTCTGGGTGCACCTAACTGGCGTGGAGCATTGCCGGTAGTAGGAAGTAGGGCTCTCTGAGGAGGGGGTGGTGATGGTGGTAGAGTCACATGCGGAACTGTCGCTGCTCCCTGTCGTCTCGCCGGACAGTCTCTGACAAGATGGTGCGGACTCCTGCACCCAAAACACCCTGGCGACGGCTGCTGTCCCTGGGGATAAGAACCATATAACTGTCCCCGTCCGAATCCTCTGCCAGGCCTATCTCTCGGAAAGAATCTGGCGTGCTGCCTCTGAGACGGTACATCGGTGTGAATCCTCTTCGGCCCAGAAACGGCCGAAGTCTGTGATATGCGTGCCTCCATCCGCAATGCCGTATCCATAGCAGCTGAATAAGTGTCGTAGTGCTGGGCGCCAATGGCAAGATATAGCTGGGAATCAAGTCCCTGTACGAACCTCTTCACCATCTTCTCTTCGGTATCCACCAAATACGGAGCATATCGGGATAACTGTGTAAACTGGATGTCATACTCAGACACCGTCATCCCAGGTGTCTTGACTAAGGCCTCGAAGCTACGAGCTCTGGCATCACGAACGCTCTCTGCGAGGAAACGAGCTAGAAAGACCGCTGTAAACTCGGCCCAAGTCATAGGCGGTAGACCTGCAGCTCGACCTCTCAAGACTGACTCCCACCATGTCTGCGCGAGACCCTCTAGTCGGAAACTCGCAAGCTCTACCCATCGATCATCCGAACATCTCAGCGAACGGCAGATCCTGGCTAAACTGTCAAGGAACGTCTGTGGGTCCTCCGCTGCCTCGGTGCCGGTGAATACTGGAGGTCTCAGCCTCATGAAATCCTGTAGCGAAACAGGAATGGCCACGGTGGTAGCAGTAGGAGCAGGTATCATGGCCGTCTGTGATGTAGTAGGTACGTCATCAGGCCTCGGTGTACGACTGGCTGCAACTAGGGATCCTACCATCTGACGTAGCTCCTGCATGCCCCCCATCATCTGTCGCAACTCCTCCATACCAGTCTCGAGCCTATCCATACGGCCTGGGGAAGGTGGATCGGTCTGTCCCTGCGGCGTAGGCATACCCCCTGCTCAGTCCTAGTCTCGGACGAGCCAGCTCGAATCTCGTCTCTGGCGGCAGCCCTCTGTGCCCTCGTAGCCTTCGGCGGCATAGTGGCTGTTACAGGAAAACGGATAATAAGAACAGTGCAATAGGATCATAGGATACACGGAATTGAAGAAGGAATTTTCAAGCAAGTATATCCTAAAGTCACTTAGGCGGAGTACCGTATCGCAAGTATGCCGCGGACATACGCACGCTACGTTACCCTGCTTAAGTCACTTACTCCATCTACCAAGGGTCATCCTACACTCAAAAAGGTAAAACCTATCGCTCTGATACCAACTTTGTCACGACCCGCAGGGTACGGAACGTGACTGGCACTTAAGTTTACGAAACGTCTCAAGACGTCCGTAAAATAAGTAAGCCAAAGCCCAGAAAACCAAACCAAATAAGCAAAAGAGTGAAGAAAAACCAATCAATTGAAAGCGAGTTTATCAAATAAGTCATATAAAACCCTTTATAAAAACAATACCAATTTTTCCGAAAATTTCGGCAGAGTCTCCTTTGTAAATACTGGCCCCCCAAAATGGGTACAACAAGAATATATATGAATCCAACAAATAAGGCATCCCCAAGCGGGAGCTAGCTCTTCGCCACAAGGCGGTCACAAATCCCACGCAATATAAAACAACATGCAAAATAATCATAAAGAAGCATGAGAAAAACAGCATGTCGACTCAAGTGAGCTCGACCCCAAAATACAGCAAAAAGTCCACAAATCTCACAGTCTCATCTCTAGGTCAATATACAACAATATTGGTAGAAACAGTAGATGGAGTACACTAGATACAAAGAATATACAAGGGGTGCAAAAATAATAATATAACCCACCTAAGAGCAAAACCTCGAGTCCAGGCAAAAGAAGCAAGTGCGCCCGCCGCTACTGTACTGACGGAGCGGACCTGAAAAAGGCTGTGGCACAACGGGGGTGAGTTGCCAACTCGTGAGTAATAAATAACATCTACACAGGCTATCGAATGCATGCACACAAGCATCCTAGCATCTCAAATACAGGTAAGGCAGGACATAATAGCAGGTATGTATGCAATATGAATATACTAGCAGGTATGAATGCAATGCGAATCAACTCATGATCTGAATGTGTAAGTATAAGAATCATGTTTTTCCTTTAGGAATCTCTTTTGAAATACCAGCACAATACCCATAGAATCCACAAGAATCTGTGTCCAGCATCGACACCTCAAAACTGTCTCAAATCTCATATCAATATATCTCTGGCCTCAGCCGTCCGGCTGGCCCATCTCAAATATCAATATCTCATCATCTCGCGGCCACGGTTGGTATCCTCTGGATATTCGCCGTCCCAAACAGTCACCGGTAGGTAATCCGTCCCCTGCCAGGCTCAACGTCAACACCACATTCCTCTTGCCCCGGGGTACCTTACCGGGCCCACCATGTACCCGTGACGGTTCCTCCACTCCTCGACACGGATCTCGAAAACCACAGCAAACTCATGGTGGACGACACTTACATCACTAGAAAACCGCAATTTACATATTTTAAAAATATAATAAGTTTAGAAATTTTGCGGCTTTCCCCCGAAATCCAGAAATATCATAAAATCTCAAGAAATCCTCATAAGTGCATATGTCAATGATAATGAATGCATATGGTATCAATAATCAAGTTGCGATGTGTGATTAATAGATTAGGCATGAACAAATAATATGATGAAGTACATGCACATGAATAGCAATCCTACGATTTCATTTTAAGGAATTAAAGCAATAGCGCGAGTTTAAGTATCAATTATAGTAAAAGGTTTCAATTTAAAGGTTATCTAGTGTGGTGGCATGGCAATTACCAGGGTGTGTGTGTAAGCATGAATAGTGCTCGTGCTGCATATAAAAACCCTGGCAATGGTGCAGGTGTCCTATAAAATGGTTTCGCATATGTATGTCAATATAAGGCATGAATGTAGCAAATAATCATACAAGTATTACACCCCTAATTACTAACATTACTAAGAATCTTTTAAGCTACTAAAACTATCGGGCGACTTGCGCCATCCAACGATAGTCCCCCGTAGATGTTACATCTACTCACCGGAATCCCTAGCTAGTCACGTCCAATCACCGCTTTTCCCTTTCATGCCGCGTCTGACGTCTCCGCGACCGAACCTGGAATTTACATCAATACCAAGCATAAGGTTACATATCAAGAACGACGCAAAACCCAAACGAAGATACTAACGTTCACAAGCTAGGTACAACGTGCACAGGTGCGCGGAACGCACGCGAAAATCGCAAAAACTAACTAAAACGTCGATTTGGTCGCCCGGCAAAACTAAAACCCGATCACTCAAAAATCCGCACTCGCACATCCTAAATGTCATAGGATAAGCCAAAACTGTAAGTCCATGCTACCTCTCCCGGTACTTTGGGCATGCGGAATTTGATAAAAAACGATTTTCTTAGAGGTGGTAACATGGACACAAAACCGGATCTTTGTTAAACATCTAACTAACAACCTAACTATGAGTTGCTAACTACTCGGTTAGGGGGTTATACCTTTCTTTTTCTCGAACTCCTTCGTCTTCAAGCTTCGATGGTCGTCCGAATCGGCTTCTCCCCGTCGTCTCCTTGCGCCGAAGATAGATCCACCTGAAAGCTTCAACCTTTGGCTCCTTCTTCGAACTTTGAAGAAACTAGTTCACTCGGTTTGCTAAACCTTGTGAACTAGAGTGAGTAGAGAAGAGTTTGTATGGGATTTTATCTATGGTTCTTGGTTCTCAACTCATGAGACAAGTGAACCATAGAATCAAGAGAGGGAGAGCAAGAGGAGGAAGATGAGAGCTCAAGAACAAGAGAGAGAGTGAGCATGAAAGAATGAGAGAAGATTTTTCTCATTTGGCTCTCATAATCCAAAACCATCATCACAAAAATAATAATCAAATATTGTGTAAAATGGTTCAAGTCAAAATGGCTAAATCATTTCATGCACTCATTTCTCACAAAAGAAACAAGCAAGTAAAAAGTCTTTGCCATGAAATGATAGCCATAGTCATCATGATGGTCAACTAGTCCAACCTAGTCAACCGGTCAACAAAGTCAACAAGTCAAAAAAGTCAACCCCTCAACAACCATGTCACCATAATACTTAATTAATATAATTGTTAATCACATATCATATTCTCATTAGGGTTGACCAAAAAGTCAATAGTCAACAGTCAACGATCAACAACCCTAATGAGAATCCTCTGCCTCTGTCTCTCCGTCAACTGTGCATACACACCCGCATCCGCGTTCCGAGGAACACGAATACTAACTGGATAAATCCAATCCCAAAACGTACACTAGGATCTGGCTTAAACCAAAGCCCGCTAGTGATAACTGTCCGGACACTGTACGTGCATAAGTGCACGGATGTGACCGAACCCTGTCGCAAAACCATGCGACCTGCCGCAAAACCATGCGACCTCTACTCTTTTGCCTAAAGGCGAATAGCTTTCTGTGTGGGACTCTAAAGACTCGACACTATGCTGGCAGTGGGTTTAACCACAGACCGCAAGCGGCACTAGCTGTGCGTAACGGTCCCCAGGTAGATGCCGACAAGAAGACTGACGAGGCGAAACCCATCTGAACTCCTACTGAGCCTGAATGTGACATTCTCCGTACAGTCCGGTCTGTTTGTCTGATACATTGCATGGCGGGCCTAGGGGGCGGTAAACGTCAGTCCCCCAATAGCGGTACAAGTCGTGTCGGAGTGAAGCCCAAAACACCCTGAGATAACACTGGAAGCCTACCAGTATATCTCGTTTGCCCTGGCCAGGGACTACTCGTGTAATGGCTCTCCTAGACACAGCACGATGTCAACCCCCAATACCGGGAGAGACGAATCCTGTCTAACCGTCACTGCCTCCAAGTGCTTCGGGACTGCACCCAACTACCACCTGTTTGCACGACTCCTTTGAGCCGTGGTAGGGTAGTAATCAAAGTACAGTGGGAACACACTCGAAGCGAAGTGACAGTGTCAAGTCAGCGGACTAAGCTGTACTCATGTCACCTGGGAACTGATAACTGACGATAAGCATAATACCAACTAGTCAATTCCCGACGAGTCCTGTCCAGTGTACTCGTAACCCAACGAGCACCCGCATACTATCTCAAGTACGACGTACCGACGGCTGTGGGACAGACCGTCTCCCACACTGGGATGAGAAGCGCATGCGCTAGTCTACTCCAGAGTATCGATGCCCTGTTTCGATAGTCCTGCGACCACGGACCAGCATAAGGATGTGCTTATAGATTACCCAGCCCCACTAGTGTGACTGCCATCACAACGCTGGTAATCAAGCAAAGATCCTAAGGGCTCCACTAATGTGTATAGGCGATATACTTAAAATAAACACATGTACACATTGAAGTAGAAACAAACCAAGTAGCATACTACTATTTTGAGCAAGATTGTATATACAAGGTGAATATCCCAAGCTTCCATTAAGTAATATACAAACTAGTATGATACAGTAATGGCCTCTAGGGCATATACACTAACAAAAACAATCATCAAGATATCAAAATAATTCATCACAATATTTTTATAGCAAAACTAGTAAGCTAGAAATTTGCAATTTGGTGCAAATATCGACGATTAGCGACAAAGTTAACACAATCCAACACAACAATCCAAACTAACTCACTAGATAGCCACTACACTAATTTTAAACCATTAACTATGCTTCAAAACATATTTTCCACAACCAACCCTTCTCTTGATTTTTGGCAATTAGCAAAACAAGGAAAATATCACACAAGATTAACTTGGATTAGCAAAATTTGAAGCCACTTAAGCAAAGTAACCTCAAGGATTGGTTTAGTAAACAACTAGATAGCTAATTAGCTTTAATTAACTAATTAATGGTTTCTAAAAACCCTAATTTAACTCTAACCATAAACCTTTAAAAACTAGATTAGAAACTAACACTAAATTAACACTGGATTTTAGCCCAATTAGCAAGTTAACCACTTAGATTAAGCTAACAAAATAACTAGATAACAAAATAGCTTAATTAATCTCTTAATGGTGTTCTAAATCCTAAATTAATTTCAAACCACAACTTTTAAAAAAACTAGTATGCAAATAGCACTAAAATTAACACTAAAACAATTTTCAACGTTCTAATTAGCACACTTTAAACTACAATTTAACCAAGGATTGAAATTATACCTCACAAGCCCAAATCCTATGTTGCTAAAGCCTCCCAAGATGCCATCTTTCTCTAAGATTTGAACCAATTTGGGTTTGAGAAGAGGGGAAATAAGGTTTTGTGTTGAAATAGTGAAGGATTTGTTGATTTTTATTGAATTTTGATGCAAATTTTTGAAGAAAATGAGAGAAAAGAGAAGGAAAATAATGGAAATGGGAGGGGAGCTGGTCTCGGCCAGAAGGGGGAGAGGGGAGTGGTGTGGGTGTATGGAAAAAAGTCATGGTCAACCCCCCTCAAAGTCAATACGCCATACCTTAAACATACAATATTTTAAACATACACATTCAACTCCATTCATCCCTAACAAAAGAATTTTAAAACAAAAGAGAGAAGGGGAATTTTCTGCAGTTTGGGACAGCCAAGGAGATGTGAGGATGTGTGTGTGAGAGTGCACAAATTTTTTTTTGCAAAAAGACCCCCTACAAGTCCAAAATTGCAAGTTTAAGCTTAAATTCAATAATTTTCATTTTCCATAATAAAAATTAGTTAAAACTTAAAATAAATTACTAAAAAATTATGTTACAACTATATTTTAATTAACATGATTTTAAAGCTTAAATTTAGCCCATTTAAATTTGTATTTATCGCTAATTTAATGTATTTTCTTACCGGCTTAAAATAATATTAAAAATTGAAAAAATTAGGGAAATTTTTTAAACGACCAGAATTTCATAAGTAACTCCTTAGCTACTAAAAACAAGCAATTACCTATACATTTTAGGTATAATTAGTCCTAAACTGCAAAATAACAAAAAAGACGATTTTCGGAAAAATACCGAATTTTCACCGATTTTCAGGAAAACACCAAAACGACTTTTCAAGGCGTTACAGACGGTATGTTGGAAAGATGGTCCAAGCGGATACTGAGAAAAGGTATGGTGCAGGATACTGATTAAATTCAGTGGATGATACAGTTTAAGAAGTTTGTTGGATTTGGAGTTCATTTATGAACTGGGTCCTATCAGATATCCAAACAAATTCTAAGACAAGGTATTGCTCTTTTCGGGAGATAGTCTTTCTCCGCTAAATTGAGATATAGATAGATAAAGATAGAAACACCGGAGCGGATCCACTCACTGAGGCTATTTCTCGAATGCAATAGTTTCGCAAACGGGCTTTGCGAGACTGATTAGTAGAGAAGTTGGGTGTTCGGTATCATACGGGCTGCGAGTATGTTACACCGCAATAATTAGCCTTAAGTGCAAGTGGGAGATTGTTGGCTATAGTGCCCTCAAGTCAATTATTGAATCACAGGCACACGATTGTGATGATTGAGGGAGGACCTATACTGGTAGAACAGTCTTACTCGAGATGATAGTATGCTATTTGGTTTATCATTATCATCATATACAACATTGGGTGGCATTACAGATCACTATTATATATTGATAGAGCCCATAAAATTCTTGCTTGACTACCATTATTATGATGGCGATCATATACGTGGGAGTTGGATGGTCTATAAGTACATTCTTAAATGTCCTTACTCGTAGGAGTATCGAGATTGGGCATCGATACTCCGGAGTAGACTAGTGTATACTTATCCAGATCCTGACGAGGGGCGGTGGCCGGTCTCACAAGCCATTAGTGTCAGTTAGTCACCTAAGATAGTATACAGATGCTCATTGGGTTATGAGTACACTGGACAGACTCGCCGGGAACCTGCTAGATGGTATTATACCTATTGTCAGATTGCAGTTCCCATGTGACATGAGTACAGCTTAGTCTGTCGACCTGAGATCGTCATTTGTCTCGTGTGAGTTCCCACTGTACTTTGATTACTACCCTACCACGGCTCAAAGGAGTCATGCAAACAGGTTTTAGTTGGGTACAGTCCCGAGCCACATGGAGGCAGTGAGTGGATCGTCGGGGATTCATCTCTCCCGGTATAAGGAGTTGATGTCGCGCAGTACACAGGTGGCCATCACCAGAAATCCTTGGCTAAGGTAGTCGAGAATTACTGATCTAGGATCAGTAGTTTCTCATGTGGTGATGCGTTACATACCGATATGAATTATCGCGTTATTAGGGGTCTGACTTTATCCACCCCTCTAGACTCGATATGCGATACTCTTAGACGAACAAACCGGACTGTACGTAGATTGTCACTATCAGGCTCAGTAGGGGTATGGATGAGTTTGCTCTTCGGCCTTCCTTTTGCTTAATACCTGGATAGTCGTTACATACAGATAGTGCCGCTGACGTGCTTGTGGTTAAACCCACTGCCAGCGTATTGACGAGTCTTTAGAGTCCCACACAAAGGGTTTTCACGGTTCAGGCGATATGGTGTAGATGACGTATGTTGGTACATACAGGTGTCCGATTAAATATGTGTATAGGCTGTACAAACTTTAATCGGACGGTTGATAATACTATCGGCTTAGGACTGAGCCGGATTATTAAATCAGGTTTTGATTTAATAATTTATATATATGTATTTATATATATGTATTCTAGTATTATTGTTCACTATTCATTTTCTCTCTTGGCTATTCATATTTTTATTTGAATACGCGTATATGTATTTCGATACGTATACCAGGTTGTATTCCGTATTTATACGGAATAGTTTCTAGAATATTTGACACCTCATTATTTGATTTTCATTTTAGAAACTCATTTTGGGAAATGAGGTGGAAGGGTTGAAGTGGCATGAACATTGTAAAGCATGTAGAGAGGTATGGCATGGCTTTATTTTATTGTAAAATGAGATGAGATTTTTGTGGGATGATTGAAAAAATGGGGGGGCTGCCATCATTCTCAAGATGCCTTGCTCATTTTCTTTTTCTTGACTTGCTTCATTACTCATTCTCATTCTCACATGGAGAAAATACTTAGCCATTTTTCTTTAGTTGCTCATGCCACATGTTTCCTCACCTCCTCATTCATCTTCTTGAGTTGCTCCTTGAGCATTTGTGATGAGAGAAAATCATAGTGAGATAATCCTACACCTCCACTCTCCATTGCTAGCAACCTTAGAGCATCGGTTGCCTTGCTAAGCAAGGCTGGAGCTTGCGTCATTTCCCTCGGGTGAATCATCGTTGATGGAGGAAGACCGGCAACCAAATTCAATCCGCGACTACTAGGAGCTTGGGATGATGGTTGAAGACCTGAAAGACTTGGTTCATTGGGTATAACCATTCTTAACTCTTTATATTGCTTGCTAGTATAGGGTTAAAGGTAGATCCGGGTATCGGGTTATGGTAGCGCCAGTTTAGAAAAATTTTGTTCCGCATTTGGCAACGGTTTGATGGCCGGGGCGCGGCCGTAACCCAACAAAGAAAACACTTGTAGCTCATTGGTAAAGGTTTGCACTGCTGTGACATAGCCCCTGTATTCAAATCCCCTCAGCCACATATTATTTTTATTGATTTTTCTTTCAAACTTTTAGAAGCTCAAAAGTTTGCACGTGCATTGCATGTAAAACTGAAAAGTCACTAAAAACAAACATGTGGAAATGTTATATACACTGAACTTGACACGTGGCAGCAATCAAACCCCATGCCCACATAAAATGGCCGGCGAGATTTCGCCTAGGGCCGGCACCGCCGGTTGAACTCGTCCCTATTGCCTCCATCTTTTAACCCTAGCACCCTTGGTCTACCCTACTACCTTCATCCTGTTTGATTTCTCTGCATTTATCCAGAGAGTGATAATTCACCTCTTTAATCCATTTTAATGCATATTTTTAATTCCTTCTTCATTACCCTAAACCCTAATTCTATCCTATAAATACCCCCCCCCCACACCCACACACACACTTTGGCCTTTCTCAATCAGAAATCCATTGTCAAAACTCTCTAAAAATTTTAAGTCCAAAAGTTGTACAAGTGGAGTTAGCCAAGGTCAAAGTTCCGACAACAATTCGGGACAAATCCGGCGACAACGCGACTCCATGACGCCTTCGAAATCTCCCTCTACCTCATCCCTCTATAATCAATCAGTAATTCCCCTCTCCCCTCCTCTCATTCTAATCTAAAACACTCTCTTTTCAAAACTCGTCAGAAGCGGAGTTATTCCGACTTCCGATTCTTTTTTCTTAAAAAACACAATTTTCTTAATAAAAAATTTACCATCTTTTCATATATTGTTTAGCAAATATAAAATAACAGTTTGACCAAGTTTCAATTCAAAATTTAATGTTAAACAAATTCTATTTCACTTTTACGGTAAAATACCATCAAGTTTACATACGACATTACTTTATCTTTTTGCTCATATTACCCTTAGAAAGCTTACGAGGTAATGACCTACCTCATCACAACACTCATCTTGACATAGCACGATGGCTTTTGTAATTATTTTTGTAGGAAAAAATACAATTTACATTAAAATACCTTAAACTATCAAAACCCGTATTCTTTAATTTTTTTTAATTAATTCCTTGCAAATAAGCCTCTACAACCCATTTTGGGGAACCTGATCAAGATGGTGTGGGTTATCGCACGTCCTCGAGACTAGTAGAGCTCGATGGAATTCTTATTACAACTTTTAAGAAAACGTGATTTCTATTTATTAAATAAATTCTATTTTTATAATTATATATATATATATTACAAAAATATCTATTTTAAATATATAATATATTCCATGTTTTCTAATCAAAAGAAAAAAATCACAAAAGTTCATGAAAATACCATCACAATCAATACGAGGAAAATTACATGAAAATACCATATACTATTCAAATTAGGTTTATATCCACTAGAATATTTCATTTTATAAAAATTACAACTATGAAAACCCTAAAGACGATCAATAAATACTTGAGATTTATTTTGAAAATATATCAAAACTATTTTTCATAAAACCCCCTCAAGTTATATTAAATTACAATAAGGACCCTAGTAAATATAGGTTTAAGCGGGACCAATTCTCTTGAACCTGAGAGAGCCGAAAAATTTAGGTGCTTGCCTATCTAAGGTAGACAAATTAAAAACGGTGTTATCAATACTGTAATTGTCTTGGAAAAAGACACAAATCCTGCCGTCCATGTGCAGCAGTTACCGATAACATCAAAACTAATTTAGGACTTCAATTCTGTTTAAGTGTCTGACTCAGGCAGAGTCTCCATCTAATCTGAAATCAATCGATCTATCCTTGAATATGATTCAAGTATAACTGCAATACAACATGAATCTATTTATAGCAGAATTCAATCTATATCAACATGAACATGATTTGACCGAACCATGGATATACATTTGACTTGTTTACATGACTATCCATTTATATCCATTCCGTTTACATGATATCATGGTTTCGGCAAGTCTTACATCTATTAAACAAAACAATACACATCAATACATAATATATTACGGGGTTTTAAAGGGGTAGACTGACACGGAATATGTTAAAAGTGGCACGAGATGGTCATTAAAAGACGTAACTATACATCCATTGCCGTTGTTCCGTGGTTTTATCGATGGAGCCTTGTACTATGGGTTACCATAGTCTACGGTGTAAGTTGAACTCCTCTCGTATACACTGGCATATTCTGTACCAAATTACAAACAACTACGTTAGCATAGCAATCAAACTTTATACCTGTTATATCCTTTTACCTGTCCATTCTATTTATATCTCTCTTTAGGACTTACCGACCGATTGTTCGTTGACGATAATCCTATTTCTCTTCTTTCTTTAGAATGTTGTCTCTCCCGACTCTGAGGAGTTCAAGACCAGCCAGGAGTACTTAGAGCAGACCACTGAGCAGCACGACCATTAGGTTTCTCGTGTACTCACTTTTACTTTCAGTACATGCTATTGTTTAGGCATTGCTTTCTATTCTTGTATTTACATTTTCAGTTGTATTGTAAAGAAATGTTTAATCAATAAAAGTTGACGTTCAATTACATCTCTTGTCATTTTTCTTGTGTACTTTATGATATTGTTTATTTATGCTTAGCGTGTTTACTTCTGAGTAAATACGTCGCGTAACCCGCCACGTCCCCTTGCCCATACACTGGGAAGCGGGGCGTAACATTCTTAAATTACAAATAACACCATTTAGTAATTAATAATAATAGGAAAAATGACCATACAATTGTGCAATAAATATGACTGATCAAATACCCCCAAACTTATATTTTGATCGTCCCGAGCAAACTGTTTTATTTTAAAAAGAAAAAGAAAAACCTAGCACACTTTCGTAGGCAACACGATTGTACTTAGCTCATGCAGCAGGCTGTTATATCTCTAGATGTCCCTAGTAGGAGGAGTGTTGTCTTCTGAGAGTTTTCAGCGGATTACACCCACAAATCCCAAAATTTAGAAAATAAAGGAAAGAAAAAGAAAATTACATGCAAAGATAAGGAAATATAAAAGAAAAACTTAAAAATAAGAGTTTCAAATTACACTAGTTTTTTAGTTGTCATGAGCCCTATCTTAATGGTCTTGAAAAGATGTCGGAAATCACATCTTCCCTCAATAAAATATCGTCTTTAGTCTTCCTCCCTATCTCTCCTCCAAACATCGATCATATACCCCTATGTGTGTGTAAAATTCACCCCTACACTTGGAGAATTCAAATCAAGCTATCATATCCTTTATCCATATTACTTAGTACTTTTTAGTCGGTGATGTTTTATATGGATTTGCTCACACATTTTTCATGTGACCGTTAATACTTCTTGAGACACTAACCAACCGATTACCGAATGTGCTCACTTATTATGGCGTACTTAGCAATATCCTAAGCTTGCAACACCTAAGTCTTAGCAGTGACCCCCAAACCAGTTGGTCTAATGTACTAAGTGATAAGGCACCCTCGTTATATTTTTTTTATGCTGCCTTAAGTAATTACAAAACCAGTGTTTATTTTTCTTTTAAATTTTATTTTATGTGTCATTTATATTTTGTTGATTTTTTTTCATATTAAGATTTTCAGGCAAGAGTATTTTAAGGTATTCTCTATTATCTCAAGTTTCAAGATGTGTGTAAGTGCATATAGTAGGGTATCAACATTCAGAAATTTGGACTCAAGAATAAGGACTATTTTTCAGACTTATTTCTATCCGCAGACTAGTAATTTCTCCATCTTACCAACCCTTGGGACAACAGCTCATGACCATGTATTATTAGTTTCGTTCTAAAATATCTAATTTTCTTGCATATCTTAAGTATCTTCCTTTCTTTCATATGTATTTTTCACTTTCTAACTTTTAAAAAAAATTATGCAATGCAAAATTTACATATAATACGTGGATACATACAAATCATCCATACAAACCTCCTCCCAAAATTATTTGCAGCTGTATCCTCACTGATGTTGTCCTGTAACCTCAAAACCTAAAGACTAGGAGGAACAGTTCAAGAAGAAGGTATAAATAAGGGGTCAAGAGTGAATGACAGTAAAATTCTCCCCCAACTTGTTCTTAGCTCACAATCGTGCACAAATTTCCTTTCTTTCAAGAGCCATTTTAAAAATATTTTTCTTCTTTCCCCCAAACTTAAGTAAAACAGTGTTTTAATTACTAAACATTGAAATTCAATTGTAGGGTTACTAGGCACTCTAACAAGGGTCTACGAGGTATCAACCATGCCCGATTTAAAATTTAGCCGTGCCGAACAACCCTAAACAAGATCTTTAAACTAGAGATTAGGCGAAAACAAGCATGTTAAACACTTTAACACTAAGTGAGAGAGATTACAACCTTTGTAGATCCTGTCCTTCACTTCTTAAGCTCCGTGTTGAGGTCCCTTCGCTGCGATCATCGATATCCCGGACTCTAGAAAGGTTCCACGAAGAGAATGATGCAAGCTTGCTTCCGATCTTCGATAACAAAGATGATCTACCTTGAAGTTTCATTAACACAAGCTCTCACTCACTAAATGAAGTGAACACCCTCATCTAAATGGCAAGGATAGAAGAGGATGATGAAGTAGGATTTTTTTTCTCATTTGTTTTCTATTTCTCACTCATTTTCATCACCTTTGAAAAAGCTAGAAAACTTTTCCATGAAGAACTCAAGGAAGAAGATGAAGAATAATCCATTAAAAAACCTTTTGTGATGAATAATGAAATAATATATGATTAATAATGTAACCAAGGTCAACTAAACCTTTGTAGAGATTTAACTAGGGCTAGGGTTTGGGTTGGGTTAAGAATGAGTCATTACAAAATATCAAGCATAATATCTTAACTCAAAACAAAAAGAAACCTTCTAGAATGTTCATGAAAGAACTAACCCAATTCAAACCCTAACCTTGTTTAATCTCCACAAAACATGTTGCATTAGTAATCATATCATATTACAATATTATATATCACATATATAATATTTATTGTAACAAAATAAAATAATACAATTAACATATATCGCATATATATCAATGTATTACCCGAGTGAGAAAAAGAATCTTTTAGTGAGCTCATATTAGTTAATGTAATTTAATATATCAAATATATAATTATACATTAAATTATCGAATCAACACTTGATCCGATAATCCGGCTATATCGTATATAACCGACTAATATATCATTTACCGATTCATCGAATCAACACTTGATCCGATGACCCGGCAGATATCAAATATCGCGAGAATATAATACGGTATCTCATATCGCATTATCCTCGGTCCTGCACATATCATATATGTGCCCCTACTCCGTTTTGCCTGAGTCAAGAAACCTCTGTGTAGGACTCTAAAGAATCGTCAATACGCCGGCAGTAGCTGATGATCATATCAAACACCCACAAGCTATAAGCGGTCAGCTAAACGTAACAGCCACCCAGATATTGAGCGATCAGAAGATCAATAAGCAAGCCTGTACATTCTCCTGCAAATCCAATCAGTAACACTCCCGTACAGTCCGGTCTCATCGTCTGATATGTCGCATATCTCGCCTAGGGGTGGTAAAACGTCAGACCCCAGTAGCTTGATAAGTCGTGTCGATATGAGGTCTATAACATTTTGAGAAACTACTGATAACACTTACCAGTAAATCTCAGCAACTCTGGCCAGGGATTTCCAGTTATAGCCAATCGAACACAGCGCAACATCAACTCTCTATACCGGGAGAGACGAATCCCCTCCAATCGCTCATTGCCTCCATGTGATTCGGGACTGTACCCAAAAGCCACCTTTTTGCACGCCCTCTTGGACGTGGTATGATGGAAATCAAAGCACAGTGGGAATCACGCAATACTCTATGACGATCTCGGGTCAACAGACTACTCTGTACCAGTGTCACCGGAGAACTGCCATCTGACATGAGGTATAATGCCATCTGACGTGAGGTATAATACCATCAGGGAGTTCTCGGCGAGTCCGTCCAGTTTACCCAGTCTCTACTGAGCACCCGTACACCATCCTTGATGTCAAACACCAATGGATATGTGATCATCCATCGCCCATCATATGGGTCAAGATGCGTATACGCTAGTCTACTCTGGTGTATCGATGCCCTGTCTCGATACACCCTCGACTAGGAACAGTTATAGGATGTACTCGTCGACTACCGTGGCCCCACTAGTATGATCTCATCATAGTCCCAGTAGTCGAGTACATATCCTAAGGGCTTTATCAACATGTAACATAGAAACAAGCAGAGTACATGTTAAGATAAAGTATAACCAGATAGCATACTATCATGTCGAGAAAGAAAGTCCTCCTTATATATGTCCAAGCATCCATTACAATATACATCATATGTACAGTAATGGTCTCTAGGGCATACATATAACTAACAATCTCCTACTTGCACTAGGGCCATCTGTTGTGGTATCGCATACCCAATAATTAGCTGTGGTTGAAGTATCTCATACTCAACCATCCCATAAAAGTCTCTACTGGGAAAAAGGCCTTTGTGAGTGGATCCGCGCTGTTGTCCTCTGTGTCTACTCTCCTAACCTCGATCTCCCTGGAGATCAACCATCTCCATGATCAGGTGATACTGCCTAAGAATTAAATCTGGATTTCTGATGGGACGGTAGTCCCTTGGCTAAAGCAACAACTCCATTGTCACACAATGGTAGGAACGAAGTTCATCTCATGAACTTATATATATCCAAACTGCCTCTTTGGTAGCATCCTTGGTAACGATGTATCTTGCCTTTAATCGTCTAGTAAATCACGGTATCTAGCTTGGAACTCTTCCAACATACTTTACCTCCACTGAAGGTAAAGACAATGCCTGCGACTGACATTCAGTCGTCCTTATCACCCTGGAACTTTTCCAGTGATTCTCTCCAGGATCGATTGATACCATCTCACTACAACTAGTGAGAATCCTAACATCCAATTAGCTCTATCTCATAGATCCAAAACCCAGGATTTAGGAGGTATCATTTTGATCCTATATAGAGAATCCTTGTGATAAGCAGAGATTGACCGAGCGTAGCATAGGAAACTCCTTCCCTATCAACAGTATGTCATCCACGTACTCTACGAGGATCATAACCATACTCCCTACTACCTTTTTGTATATACAAGGTTCATCTACCATTTTGATGAAGTCAAACTCTTTGACTATTACATCAAAACATATGTTCTAACTCCGCGATGCCTGCTTTATCAACATAAAATATCTTGCACACGTTTCCGCTGCTCCCACTAGCTACGAAGCTCTCTGGCTGTATACTTATACACGCTCTCTTCAAAATCATCATTTAGAAAAGCAGTCATGACATCCAACCACCAGATATCGTAGTCATGGTATGTAGCAGTGGCAATTAGGATCTGGATGGACTTAAGCATAGCTTTGAAAGTCTCAACTTTTCCATGTACACCAAGTAATCTTCTCAAGATATACTTGCTCCTGATGGGGATTTAACCCTTCAGATAAAGCAACCGAAGTCCATACTTTGTTGGTGTATAAGGATTCCATCTCAGATCACTAAGCATCCAGCCATTCTTACAGAGTCCCACTCCTGATGGCCTGCTCGAAACTAGTTGGGTCATCATCTCATGATGTAATCCTTGCTCCCACTGTCATAGAGAAACCGAAGTATCTCTCAGGTGGGTGAGGAACCCTACTAGATCGGCGGAGAGGCTGAGGTTCGTTGGTTACTATTGAATCCTTTGGTTCTACCAAATCATCAGCTGCAGTTTTGTATAGCTGGAACTCCTTCCAGTTCTACCTCATGACCACTAATTTTTCCACAAGAAATTCCCTTTCACAAAGGTGGCATGTTGAGAAACAAAACATATTTTGTTCCTCGATTAGGTAGAAGATATTCCCTTGCGTATGCTTGGGATATCCAACAAACTTCCGCAGATCTGACTTTGCCTCGAGCTTGTCCGGATTTTGCTTTTTAGACATAGGTCGGACAACCCCAAATCTTAACTTACTTAAGATATGGGCTCTTCCCTTTCCATATCACATATGAAGTGGTAGGCAACTGATTTGATTTGAACCCTATTCAATAGGTATGCAGCTTCTCAAGTGCATAACTCCCAAAAGGAAATAGGAAACTCAGTAGTACTCATCATAGAGCACACCATATCACATAGGATGCTATTGCTCCGCCCTGATATACCATCATACTGTGGTGTATAGGAGGAGTAATGCTGAGAGAGAATCTCATTCTCCTTTAGAATAGTCCAGGAATCCTGTGCTCAAGTATTCTCCTCCTTGATCTCATCAAAGGACATAATACTTATACCCGTTTTTGGTTCTCTACTTCTAACTTATATTCTGTGATTATCTCAAAAGTTTTGGACTTGTGTTTCAACAGGAACATATGTTTGAATCTTGAGAGATCATCAGTGAATGTAATGAAGTACAAAGAACCGGTCCTGGCATTTGTAGACAAGGGACCTTCATACATCAGCATGTATCAATCCCAAGAGTTCACTAACTCTTTCTCTGTTTCCAATAAACGGAGCTGTGGTCATCTTATCTCTGTGACATGACCGGCAAGTTTCACAAGATATAAATTCAAACTAATTTAAATATGCATTTATATGTAACTTCAGCTAGTCGGGTCGCATTGATATGACCTAGTCTACAATACCTCAAGAAGGATTCGTTCATTTCTGAACTCTTCCTCTTGTGTGTGTTCTGTACATTAAGAACCATGATTTGATTTAGAACGTCAACGCTTTTAGATAACGTGCCTGAACCGATCAACTCTTGATATAGGAGATGTTCAAAACATTATCCAACAATACAAAATTATATCCTTTCTTTACTAATAAAGAGACTGATATGATGTTGTATTTCAGGCTCGGTATCTAATAACATTCGTTCAGAATCAATGTATTCTTGCAATACAGGGTGATAACTACCAACAGATTTGGCTACAACACTTGCACCGTTTCTATCTCATGAAATTTATTACCCGTTCTCAGTTCTCTACCTATCTGTAGCCCATGTAACAAATTACATTCACGGGATCCTGATCCGGTATCTCATACCCAGGACGTAAAGGATACTGAGAAACAGTTCTGTGTAATGAACACACCCGAAGAAGATGTATCAACATGTACTTTCTTCGATTGGGCGGCACTGGAATTCTGGTAATCCCCTATTTCCTGCTCTGTCTTATAACAATTATAAGTTGGAGCGGGACCAACGTTCCTTAGCGCAGTATAACAAGCGGGTTCGGTCAATACATCTGTATTATTATCTTGATTAAGGCGTGACATAGTCGCTACCTGGAGAGAGAGAGAAGAAAACACTCAGCGTGCGCTTTTACAAGATTAGATTGGTTATCAATTTATCTAATCAGGATGTCTCCCACTATTTTAGTCAAATCTTCCTTCAAACCCTAAAAGGAAAGACTAGCCGGGATTAATTACACCCTACAAGTTTGCCAATCTTTCAGCCAGGCCAGTGCCGGTACTTTGAGAGAGGTTCCCCGTGCTTTCGCACGGACCTAATTAAAATAAACCTCGTTTTCCTACGGGCGTAACTCCATTGACACCTTTCTAGACACCTACTTGATTGGCTAATTGTAATGTGTAAAACTCTCCCAGGAGTAACTCTTACTCGCAGCGGGTATCGGGATCCAACTATCTCATAGAAGGTATGCAATCTCATTGCAAATTTCAACACTTGAAATTCCCAATAATATTTTACCCCTAGCATCCTATGACCTTGACGCAGGCCAACAAACCATAGTCCACTAGTCAAGTTCAACCCGTCATTTCCCGATTGAATTAAACCCACCCGCATGACCCTTGACGCAGGCCAACAAAGTCGCATGACTACCCTAACTCAATCGCATCATATGCTTTTACAGATAAGCATAAATAGCTACCGAACACTACGTCTTGACGCAGGCCAACAAACGTAGCACGAATACTATGAAATACTTATCTGAAATGACGGAGGGTTACGACAGGTTTTTAAGAAAACCCTTTGCATAATGAACTTGATATCGTTGTAGAATCGAGTGATTTTAAATGCAGTGTTTTTTAGGCCTTTTCTAGTTTTGCTAAAGAGGTCACTCCCGGTGAAGGGATTGTCGGCTCTTTCCTCATCAAATAAGGTGCAGTATATTTCACAAATATCATTATGCAAAGCAAAAACTATAGAAACAATCAAAAGACAAACCGAGTATGTAGCATCTGCTAGTTTCGCTAAAGAGGTCACTCCCGGTGAAGGGATCTCGGCTTTTTCCTTATCGAATAAGGTGCTGGATGTTCTACAAGGAACACCGCTATGCAAAGCAAGAACTAGAGCTACCAGTTTTTGAGACAAGTTTCTACAACATCTTTAGGTTTCTTTTATTTTCATTAATCTCATTAATGAAGTCCCATTTTATTATGCTTCACAAGCATCACATTTGAAATGAAATCTGCAATATAACATATATCTCATATATATAATATTAAACATTCATCTCAGGCAGTAATATGATCTCATCACAGAACATTGCAGCAGAAGAACATATATGAAATATTGGATATACTAGGACGTCCGTGTTTTGATACGAGCCTATATAAAACACGGATTTCACGGTCGCAATGAATAGCCAAACCCACATCCCTAGACCCCTACGAGAGCGGCAAGCAACACTGCCAATTCTAGGATTAGGAGACCCGGTCTCGACTCCTCGAGACGGTCTCCCACTGGACCCCAGAACCCGGTTACTTGTGCTCCCCACCTTGGGTCTACCTAATGCGGAAAAGTAAATAATATACAATGGTGACATCATCCTCAGCCCGGAAGTGCCCCAATAAAAGAATATTACATACAAATGAATTTTACATGAATGCAAATAAAAACCCTCATCTCACATAAAACCCCCGGCTATTCAAAACAGACGATCCAATATAACATATCACAGCAACACATATCTCATATCATCAACGTAAGCAAATATGCGTATCCCGATTGTCGTTGATGTATAGCAACGAAGCTGGCGATACACCACATACTACGCTTACGGTCGCAAAAAAAAGGGTAAAACTACAACAATTGGAATCCGCAACCTGCTTAGACATCGCATGCCTAACCAAATGAATTCCTTAGACATCGCATGCCTAACAATTATAAACTCCGCATTTTAGTCTCATTATCGAAAACTCTTTTCAATATCAAGTCGGGCAATTCAACAAGATTCCCGACATCATGATCGAATGCTCGTCGCAAACTTTAGTAGACGGCCGCACTCCCGGATGCCGTCGTCGAAGTGCACTAAGGCGGAACACCGCTGCCGCGAGCACCCGAACGGATGCTTTTGGCGACGGGGTTCTCCTACAGTCACTTGGTCGGGGCTATGGGGCGTGGCTGTCTATTAAGTTTACCCGGCGAGTATCCGCGTACGCTACGTGATTGCAACGGACTTTTGATCGCATCAAAATCCCGTGGCAACCGATCATCTGAGACTAAATTACTAGATTTATAACATTCAAATTAGTTATCTCATAACTACTTGTGGATTCTAAATATTGTATCACATTCCAGATAAAAAGACAGTGTTAAACTTTCCGATCGAATAATCAAATACCCAAGATTTCCCAAATAGCTCAACACTTGAGCGGAGTTCCAAAAAATATCCATCACATGCCACAGTACCGATGGTCCAGCCGTAGAAGAGTCAAGCCAACGCCTCACATGTGGCACGCCGTACTGCCCCAAACCCTAAGGTTTAGAGGCAGTTCAAGACGGTCACATAATCGATTTAAGGTTTGTGTTCTTCTAAAGGGTCCACCGCGTTACTTGCATGATTTTCCGGAAGTTTCAAACTCGAGAAAAAATCCAACTTTTGAAAATTTTCCGACAGGGGAAAAAGTGAGTTATTGATATCCGTTCGAACTTTTTAACAGTTTCTAAAATTACCCGGAAAAACTTAAACGAAATTAAATTATCCGATCGAATCAACGAGTCTCCAATACATCCCAGAAAACTCAACACTTGAGTATAATTAAAAATACCCAGAAATATGAGGAAACACCTACGGATCAAACTGTAACAAAATAAAACCCCAATTCACAGAGACGGCCGCAAAACCGCCGCGCAAGCAGGGGTCTTGCCGCAGTTCCACGGCGCTTTAATTGAATTAGAGGGTCATATTTTACAATTATCCTTAGAATTCCCTGCTGATTTTTTTGAGCATTTTTAATGCAGAAAAAATCACATTTTTACAAAATTTCCAGTGAAGGGTATTAACCGGGGTTTCGGGGTTCGATCGGACTTTAAACTTCGCCTAGACTTCGCCTAAAGCTCTAGCTTGGCTCTGATACCGCTATAGGGTTACTAGGCACTCTAACAAGGGTCTACGAAGCATCAACTATGCCCGATTTAAAATTTAGCCGTGCCGAACAACCCTAAACAAGATCTTTAAACTAGAGATTAGGCGAAAACAAGCATGTTAAACACTTTAACACTAAGTGAGAGGGATTACAACCTTTGTAGATCCTGTCCTTCACTTCTTAAGCTCCATGTTGAGGTCCCTTCGCTGCGATCATCGATATCCCAGACTCTAGAAAGGTTCCACGAAGAGAATGATGCAAGCTTGCTTCCGATCTTCGATAACAAAGATGATCTACCTTGAAGTTTCATTAACACAAGCTCTCACTCACTAAATGAAGTGAACACCCTCATCTAAATGGCAAGGATAGATGAGGATGATGAAGTAGGATTTTTTCTCTCATTTGTTTTCTATTTCTCACTCATTTTCATCACCTTTGAAAAAGCTAGAATGCTTTTCCATGAAGAACTCAAGGAAGAAGATGAAGAATAATCCATTAAAAAACCTTTTGTGATGAATAATGAAATAATATATGATTAATAATGTAACCATGGTCAACTAAACCTTTGTAGAGATTTAACTAGGGTTAGGGTTTGGGTTAGGTTACGAATGAGTCATTACAAAATATCAAGCATACTATCTTAACTCAAAACAAAAAGAAACCTTCTAGAATGTTCATGAAAGAACTAACCCAATTCAAACCCTAACCTTGTTTAATCTCCACAAAATATGTTGCATTAGTAATCATATCATGTTACAATATTATATATCACATATATAATATTTATTGTAACAAAATAAAATAATACAATTAACATATATCGCATATATATCAATGTATTACCCGAGTGAGAAAAAGAATCTTTTAGTGAGCTCATATTAGTTAATGTAATTTAATATATCAAATATATAATTATACATTAAATTATCGAATCAACACTTGATCCGATAATCCGGCTATATCGCATATAACCGACTAATATATCATTTACCGATTCATCGAATCAACACTTGATCCGATGACCCGGCTAATATCAAATATCACGAGAATAAAATACGGTATCTCATATCGCATTATCCTCGGTCCTGCACATATCACATATGTGCCTCTACTCCGTTTTGCCTGAGTCAAGAAATCTCTGTGTAGGACTCTAAAGAATCGTCAATACGCCGGCAGCAGGTGATGATCATATCAAACACTCACAAGCTGCAAGCGGTCAGCTAAACGTAACAGCCACCCACGTATTGAGCGATCAGAAGATCAACAAGCAAGCCTGTATATTCTCCTGCGAATCCAATCAGTAACACTCCCGTACAGTCCGGTCTCGTCATCTGATATGTCGCATATCTCGCCTACGGTGGTAAAATGTCAGACCCCAGTAGCTTGATAAGTCGTGTCGATATGAGGTCTATAACAGTTCGAGAAACTACTGATAACACTTACCAGTAAATCTCAGCAACCCTGGCCAGGGATTTCCAGTTATAGCCAATCGAACACAGCGCAACATCAACTCCCTATACCGGGAGAGACGAATCCCCTCCTATCACTCATTGCCTCCATGTGATTCGGGACTGTACCCAAAAGCCACCTTTTTGCACGCTCTCTTGGACATGGTATGATGGAAATCAAAGCACAGTGGGAATCACACAAGACTCTATGACGATCTCGGGTCAACAGACTACTCTGTACCAGTGTCACCGGAGAACTCCCATCTGACGTGAGGTATAATACCATCTGGGAGTTCTCGGCGAGTCCATCTAGTATACCCAGTCTCAACTGAGCACCCGTACACCATCCTTTATGTCAAACACCGATAGATATGGGATCATCCATCGCCCATCATATGGGTCGAGATGCGTATACGCTAGTCTACTCTGGTGTATCGATGCTATGTCTCAATACACCCTCGACTAGGAACAGTTATAGGATGTACTCGTCGACTACCGTGGCCCCACTAGTATGATCTCATCATAGTCCCAGTAGTCGAGTACATATCCTAAGGGCTTTATCAACATGTAACATAGAGACAACCAGAGTACATGTTAAGATAAAGTACAACCAGATAGCATACTATCATGTCGAGCAAGAAAGTCCTCCCTATATTTGTCCAAGCATCCATTACAATATACATCATATGTACAGTAATGGCCTCTAGGGCATACATATAACTAACATCAATATAAGAGGGGGGTAAATATTATCGGTCTACACAAAGCTTTACAAAGACCAAAAGTTAAAACCAACCATTCTAATATTTTATCAAGGTAACACCATGGTTGGTAAAAGATAGTGTAACGGATAGAAGTGAAGAAGATTCGAGACTATATAAGAATGGAGCTTGTATCATATCTCGAGTAGAAAAAACAGAAATGAGAGTAATGATAAGAGAAGATGTGAGGGGAAGATAAGAGGTGTAATCGAAAGGTTTTACGTCTCGGTTGATGGAGACGAAAAAGTGAGTGTGAATGAATATAAGAATGTGAAAGATAAGGAATGGATGGAATAGTCGCATTCTCGTATTTGATTAGAAGAAGGGATGGCGGTTCAACTTCTTCGGCCTCAAACAGAGGCGTACGAATTTCCGGTGGAGGTTGATTTATCACAGCATCCAAGTTTTCAAGGAACACGAGTTCTTCGGCGAAAATGTCTTCAAAACTTTCATCGATATTTTAAATGATGATCTCATTGAAAAGAAAGGAATCGATATCTATATCAGTGGAATAGGCAGATTCACTAGGAAGGTTGAAAGTTTCAAGGTCAATCTGTTGCGCACCATAATTCAAAACACTCGATTTGTCAGAAATTATGGAAACAAGAGACTCGAAAAGCCCATCTACCTTATTCTCAAAAGAGTCTAACTCGAGTGCTCTTTCAAGAATCATAGAGCTCGAAATATTGGAGTGTGGTACATCAAAATTTAGTGGAATTTAAAGAAGATGAGAAGAACCAAAGAAAGTGTGTAATGAAATGGGTAAACGAACATGGCTGTCGAGCATTGTTAATCCAGATGCGGAAGATGAAGGCTGAATATCGTTTTTCATATCAGATAAGTTGGTGGTATGAATAGGATCGGTTAAATGTACATGAAAATGTTCACATTCAATGGAAAGGACATGATGGGTCAGGGAATCCAACTCATCCAACATAGCGAGTTCATTTTCAAAGATATTTTCAACACTGATCTCACTGGCACTGTCAGTCAAATCAAACGAATAGTTATTTAAAATTTCATCAATTATATTACCCTCAATTGATGGATCACTAAGATCACTTGATGGAATTGGAAGGTTTGAAATGTCAAGTTTAGTCGGATAAGGATCGGTTTGGTTTGGAATGGTGTAAGGCTCTCTTTCACACTCATGATTGGAAAAGTCAAACATATTATTCTCGGACACCTCATCAATTAGATTATTAAGCGGTTGATCATCAAATACATTCGATTGGAGTTCAGGATGGAAGGTGTTGAGATCAAAAGAATTGGTTCTGGTTTAACTTGGAGGGATCCCTGATTCTTTCTCACTATTCAATTCCAACTCTACTTTAAGACTAGACATGATTTATGAAGAATTTTCAATGAAAGAGTCTCTTTGAACCGTGGAACTTCCTAATTGATGTTCAGAAGCACTGTCTAGATAAGATGCAAAAGTTGAATATGTTTGGAATATGTTTAATTGTTGGCTACGAGCGAGTTCAATGTGTTTCGCAATAGAAATGGGTTTACGAATTGCCACATTAGCCTCAAGAGAAGTATCAACATAAGAGGGTGTGAAAGTTTGGTACTGTTGATAAGAGTTAGATGGTTGTATCCAATTTTCATAAATAAGATTAGGATCAACATTTTGGTATGAAGAAAATTGAGATTGGTTGAATTGTTGGTGACTGGCTTTTGCAATTTTCTCAGCAATGGTCATGGGTTGAAAAGTTGCCATATTTGCCTCAAAAGGAATATCAACATGTTCATATGAAAATAATTGTAATTGTTGTCCTAAGGGTTTTGGAGTAGTGAAAGGTATGAAGTTTTGGTTACGGGCCTTTGCAATATGCTCAGGAATAGACATGGGTTTAAAAGTTTCCTCACTAGCCTTAAAAGGATTATCAACATAAGAAAGTGTTGAATTTTGACACTATTGATAGGAATTTGAGTGAGGTGTCCAACTGTTATTTCTAGAGCATTCTATCCTATCCCTTAAAGAAATGGTGGGGTAAGAAGTTCTACCAAAGCAATAACGATATAAAGAAATAACTGGTCGTATGTAGCAAAGCTCGCCAAGAATTGGTCGGTTCGAGTTACCCATCTTAAGAGAATGAAAGAAATGGTAAATTTTTTAAGTCCTTTTGTTTGGATTTTTGAAATTGTTTTGCTTGGAAAGAGGGACTCGACTCAACCAATCACAAACGTGCAAAAACAATCCTTATAGTTAGGGTCACCTAGGTCAAATCACTAGACCGCTCATAGACTTCCAAAGGACAAGTGTAACAACCCTAAACTTTCTGTACAAAATTTTTCCAAAATACAAAAAGGAATTCCTAAGCCTGAGCACAAATTATAAATTTAATTTGCTTTTGAACAGCAAGAAAGCACTTGTAGCTCATTGGTAAAGCCTTGCACTACTATGACGTAGCCCCTGTAATCGAAACCCCCCAGCAACATATTATTTTTATTGTATTATTTTTAAACTTTTAGAAGCCCAAGGGTTTACACATGCACTACACGTAAAATGAAGAGACAGAATAAACAAACACGTGCACTAGGGTATATGAGGCGACAGAGAAACGTGGCGAGAATCCCAGTCTCAACCACACCAACTTGACCGGCAAGATTACTCTCTAGCCTGGCGATGCCGGCCCCTCCGTAGGGGTTGGTCTCCAAACTTCAACTCCACACCCCTTGGCCTCCCCCTTTAACCCCTGTACTGTTTGTTTTTATTAAAAATAAACAGTGAATTAAAGAAAGGGCATTAAACCAAAATTTTAATGCATTTTTAATTCATTCTTCATTACCCCAAAACCCTAATTTGCCCTATAAATACCACACCACATTTCACCCATCCTCACTCAGAATTTCCTCACAAAAACTCTATAAAATTTCCAAGTCTCAAGTTGTGCAGGTGGAGTTAGCAAAGAGCGAAGTTCCGACGAACTTTCGAGAAGATTTCGGTGATGAAACGAACTCCCCGACGATTCCATAGCCTTACCCTACCTCCCTTCTATCTTTGTAACCAGTAAGTCCCCTCTCCCCTCCTCTTCTACTATTCTAAAACTTTCATTTTTCAAAACCTGACGGAAGCGGAGTTATTCCGACTTCCGATTCGTTTTTCTTTAAAAATTCTATTTTTCTTAAACTATAAATCACCATACTCTCATATAAGATTTAACAAACATAAATAAACATATTAGAACAAGTTTCATCTCAAAATAATTCATGTTGCAATTTGTATTTCATTTTTACAGTAAAATACCACCATATTTACAAACGATATTATTATCCATTTTTTACCATATTACTATTAGAAAACTCACGAGGTAATGGCCTACCTCATCACAACACACATATTGGATATAGAATGATGAATTTTGAAATTCTAGATTATGGTAAAATACGATTTTGTAGGGTTCCTAGGCACACTAATGAGGTTTTACAAGGCATCAACCATGCCAAATTATAATTTTTCCGGTGCCGAGAAACCCTAATGCGATCGTTAACTAGAGTTTAGGCGAAACTACAAGCTACTAAACTACTTTAGTGCTAAGTGAACGGAAATACAACCTTTGTAGATCCGGTCCTCCATTTCCTAGGCTCCGTGATGACATCCCTCCGCTGTACCTATCGGAATCCGGACTCTGGCGATGGTTTCGTCGTAGAAATGATCGGGCTAGGTCGTCGACTTCGATGCCGAAGATGATCTACGTCGAGGCAACTCAAGATCAAGCTCCAACTTCACCAAGTCATGAAACTTGTGAAGAAAACACCCTATACTACTTGGCAAGTGGTAGATGATGAAGAAATAGGAAGTGGGTTCACTTTAGAATTGGATTTCTCACTCTTTTTCTTATGTAGCCATTAATGGTAGCAAGCTTTCTTCTTGTTGAAGAAGAAGAAGAAGAAGAAGAAAAAATGATAAGAATATTTAAAAAAGAAAATAAAGTCATTCTTATCATATTAGCAACCATGGTTAAGTGTAGAGAATAAACTACGGTTAAGTAAATGGTTAGGGTTAAGGAAAGAAACAAAATGGTCAAAGTCTTTCAAAGCTTCAAGAAGCTTCAAAGAAAATCCAAAATTTGCCACCATTTTATTTCTTCCTCAAATGAATAAATAAATAAATGAATAAGTAAATGAAGCAAATGAAACCCTAACCATTGACCAACCATGGTTTAAACCAAACATACACCCAAGTTTGCATGTATCATCAAATATGATACAAATTTATGCACAAAAATATATCACATATACAATGTGCACAAACAAGTGAGAAAAACATCTTAAGTGAACCAATATTAGTTAATGTAAAGTAATATATCAAATATATAATTATACATTAAATCATTAAATCAATACTTGATTTAACGATCCGGCCATATCGCATATAACCGACTAATATCAATAGTAACAACTTATCGAATCAACACTTGATCCGATAACCCGGCTATATCGTATATAACCGATCAATGTCACAAATCGCGAGAATCGAATACAGTATCACATACTGGTATTATTCTTGGTCCCGCACATATCTCATATGCGCTCCTATTTCATTTCGCTTGAGCCAGGAAACCTCTGTATAGGACTCTAAAGACTCGTCAATACGCCGGCAGCAGGTGATGATCATATCAAACACCCACAAGCCGCAAGCGGTCTGCTAAACGTAACGGCCATCCGGGTATTGAGCGATCAGAAGATCGACGAGCAAGCCCGCTCATACTCCTGTGAATCCAACCAGTAACACTTACCGTACAGTCCGGTCTGATCGTCTGATATGTCGCATATCTTGCCTAGGGGTGGTAAACGTCAGACCCCAATAGCTCGATAAGTCGTGTCGATATGAGGTCTATAACAGTTCGAGAAACTACTGGTAACACTTACCAGTAAATCTCAGCAACCCTGGCCAGGGATTTCCGGTTATAGCCAATCGAACACAGCGCGACATCAACTCCCTATACCGGGAGAGACGAATCCCCTCCTATCGCTCATTGCCTCCATGTGACTCGGGACTGTACCCAAAAACCACCGTTTTGCACGCCCTCTTGGACGTGGTAAGGTGGAAATCAAAGCACAGTGGGAATCACACAAGACTCTATGACGATCTCGGGTCTACAGACTAACCTGTACCAGTGTCACCAGAGAACTGCCATCTGACGTAAGATATAATACCATCTGGGAGTTCTCGGCGAGTCCGTCCAGTATACCCAGTCTCCACTGAGCACCCGTATATCATCTCTGATGTCAAACACCAATGGATATGGGATCATCCATCGCCCATCTGTATGGGTCGAGAAGGTATACGCTAGTCTACTCTGGTATATCGATGCCCCGTCTCGATACACCCACGACTAGGGACCTTGAAGGATGTACTTATGGACTACCATGTCCCCACTAGTATGATCCGCATCATAGTCCAGGTAGTCAAGTACACATCCTAAGGACTTTACCAACATGTAACAGAGAGACAATCAGTATACACCTTAAGGTAAAGAGCAACCAGATAGCATATTATCATGTCGAGCAAGAAAGTCCTCCCTATATATGTCCAAGCATCCACTACAATATACATCCTATGTATAGTAATGGCCTCTAGGGCATACATATAACTAACAATCTCCCACTTGCACTAGGGCCATCTGATAGCATTGGTTGTAGTATCTCATACTCAACCATCCCATAAAAGTCTCTCTCTGGGAAAAGGCCTTTATGAGTGGATCCGCCGTGTTGTCCTCTGAGTCTACTCTCCTAACTTCGATCACCCTGGAGATCAACCATCTCCATGATCAGGTGATACTGCCTTAGAATATGTCTGGATCACTGATGGGACTGGCGTTCCTTGGCATAAGCCACAACTCCATTGTCACACAATGGGAGGAACTAAGTTCATCTCATGAACCAATATACACCCAGACTGCCTCTTTGGTAGCATCTTAAGTAGCGATGTATCTTGCCTTTAATCGTTTAGTATGCCTCGGTGTCTAGCTTGGAACTCTTCCAACATACTGTCCCTTTACTAAGGGTAAAGACAATGCCTGTGACTGACATTCAGTCGTCCTTATCACTCTGGAACTTTTCCAGTGATTCTCCCCTGGATCAATTGATACCATCTCACTTCAACTAGTGAGAATCCTAACATCCATTTAGATCTATCTCTGTTCAGTCGATAAAACTGCACATTTGTAGTACATTTTTCCTACCATTTTTATATTAAAAAAGGACTATATTATAATATATTATACATATGAGGGTTTATGTGTAAAAACATTATTTTCCATGTGTTAATATATTTTAATTATCATTTTGGTAGGAAAATGTATGCAAATAATATTATTGATCTAATTCTAGTAGAACAAAGTCTACTAAAATCTTATTTGAGTTGTTGTGCAGATTATTTCCAAGTTGTTATGAAGGATTTAACAAACAAATCAATTTGTTGAAGAAAACTTGCCAAATTAAGAAGCAAACTTGGAGACCAAGTCTGGAAGCAACCGAGAGAATATTTTAAAGATATAAAGGTGCCTAGGATTGCTAAATGTCACCATCAGAGAGCCCAAGAAAAACGACAGAGAGATCTCGACCCTTGAGCGCGGATCCGCGGCCAAACCCACCCTGGGGCCGCGGATCCGCCGCAATCTTATGGAATTGGAGCGTAAGATTTTGGGGCATTATTCTCTGCTGAATTTTACCAACTTCTCAACAAAAAGATTCTGGGTTTTCACTATATAAAGGCACCGAGGGCCTCTTGGAAAAATCTATCAAGCCGAAGAGATCACGAAGCTCCCGACGCTCACGCATCCAGGCTGATCATCGACTGTTCGACTACCTCCCTAGGAAAGATCGAGAAGCAAATCAAGTTTTGTAATCATTTTCTATGGATTAAAAGTGTAGTTGAAGGAGTTGATTAATAAAGGTAGTTTTTTTTTAATTGTTTGTTTTCTTTTACATTATGTTTTCCATCTCTTTCTTTTCATCTTCTTCTCCCAACATGCGCGAGTAATTCTCCGCTTGTTAGGGTTCGTAGGATTAGGGTAGGCTAATGGACGATGAAAATAATTAAACCCTTTTTAAGTCCTATAAAGTTTAGGAACTTTATCAAAATAATCATTAACATCCTAATCGGGCGCGCTAGCAATTCCTTGCTAGTTCCGACCGCGATTAGAGATTAGATTAATGATTGTTTTGGTAAAGGCTAGATATGAACGGAGTTCCGTGTCGAGATAAGGGTTACGAGTGGGATTCCTTTTCCCTCCAGAAACCCTAATCTACACGCATCACCGTCGTTCTAGTTCTAAATCTATTAATGGATAAAAAGGGTAACTTTTAATTAATCTTCCATAACTACTAAATCCTAACGAACCCTACAAGCCCTATTATTATATTATTTAAATCTCTAAAATAATCTAAATCTATATTCTACATTAAAGTAGATCTAGAAACCATTCTACAACATTCTTATTCCTCCTCTCTTTCTCAACACATCTAAAGTAAAAATAAAAGGTTCCACGTTTCCCAGAGGACGACCCGTACTCATCTCGGTCTAGCTACACGCGACACCGTTCTGATTGCGGTTAAACTAAACAAACACACTTTCACGCATCAATCAAATGGCGCCGTTGCCGGGGATACGTGCGTAATTTTTTATTTTTACTATTTGTGTTGAATTCTTAGACGAGTCATATCATTATTAACACAAAACTGCAAATTGCATATTTAATGATTTGTGCGTGAATTTTGCAAGGAGATCTGGAGTTACAGAATTGAGGAAAACAGAAGACAGAGGCATTCATCGAGATCCATAGGAGCACAGAGGGCTTGAGAAAAATTTTCAGCAATTGTTCTTTCCACCTTGCGGCGGAACCGCGGCACAAAGGTGCTTCCTGCGGCGGAAACGCGGCTTCTTGGAGGAATTAGGGCTACGGAATTCTCTGGTAAGATTCTCAACTCCTTCTCTCTCTCCTCAAATCCAATAAAATCTATCTTCTGCAGGATTCTTTGCAAAATTGCGCCGCTCAAAAATCTTTTTGCAAAAGTTTTGTGATTGGTTTTGTTTTGCATATTTAATACGGATTTTAAGGGGCAAAGACCAAATCAAGATTAGGTGGGGATTTCATCACCCTTCCTAAGCCCCACAAATCACAAACCGAGCATATAGATCAACCCTTCATTAATTTAAAAAATATCTAGACCAGACTCTAAGGACTGTCGCGCTCAATAAGGACAGAGGAAGGTCGTGGGTAATCTATCGTTTATCCGCATTACTTTTGTAGTGCCTAGGCAAGTGTGACAAAGGCTAGTGGTTTTTAATTAGGCCCACTGTAGTGGTGGTTCCTTCCCACTTACCTGGCACTTACCTCGCTACAAGGGTAGTACGGAGGCGGTAGAGGATTTATCCTGCGGCTTGTCCTTTGGAAGTCTAGGAGCGGTCTAGAGACTGGACCTAGGTAACCTTAGTTCTAGGGTTGCTTGTGCATTTAGGGAGATTTGTCTTGAGTCCCACTTTTTCAAAACAAGCCAATTTTAAATCACACACATGCTGCCACTTGCACTAAACCCGCTTAGTGCATGCTCGGCTGGACACGGGATCCTAGTGCCCGTCTTGTCCGCGTTCCTTCTATCGACACCGAAGTCGGTACTTCTTCATCTTCTTTTCCCCCACCACACACCACATCAACCGAGATGGACGGCACTCCATCAGAATATAACACCACGCTGCCACCGCCCGCAGGTGCGCAGAATCCACCGCGTATCTCTCTCCAAGAGAGATGCTATCCTATTCGTGGTCCCCTTCCTACTTGTCTATCTCTTCCACCACCTAACGGGGATAATTTCGAAATTAAACCCCACTACATCAATCTGCTGCCCAAATTTCACGGGCTTGAGTCGGAAGACGCGTACGTTTTCATCACCAAATTCGAAAACGTATGCGCAATGATGGGTACTTCACAATTGACTTTAGATGCTATGCGCTTACGTCTTCTCCCATTCACACTGTGCGACTTGGCAGAAAAATGGCTTTATAATACTGCCGCACACTCTATCGCTAATTGGGATGAATTCGTCGTAGCATTTCTTAAGAAGTTTTACCCAAATCATAAGACTGCACATGTTAGGAGCGAGATCAATCAGTTCACCCAGCTTCCCAATGAACCATTTTGGAAGTGCTTTGAACGTTTCAAAGATCTGCTTGTCCAATGCCCCCATCACGGAATACAAAGATGGGATTTATGTCGGATCATATATGAGGGTATTAATCCAGCGACAAAGCAGATGCTTGAAACAATGTGTCAATGCAATTTCATGTCTAAAGATGACGGTGAAGCATAGAAATATCTGGAAGACCTTGCTGAAAGCACTTTGCAGTGGGAAAGCGTAAGACCACCTTCAACTAAGGGAGGTATACACCAGCTCGATGTTTCCATCGCAGTAAAAGCCGAAATGGCAGCGATGCAGAAGAAACTCGATGCTATTGAGAGCAGATTCTCATCAGTCTCCCTAAATCAGGTTACGCTTCCTAAGACTGTCTGTGGTTGCTGTTCGGATCCTTCACACTTAACGGAAGAATGTCCTATGAATGCATCGTTTCAAGCTAATGCTGCTTTTCAGCAGCGACCTAGAAATGATCCTTATTCTTCCACATATAATCAAGGATGGAGGAATCATCCTAACTTTGCTTGGAATCAAAACCAACAAAGTAATTATCAAAGACCTCCTCCACAGCAACCACAACCACAGAATCAGCCCCCCTTTCAGTCACAAAATTTTCAAAATCCGGCCAACATTTCTACACCACAAATGGCCGGTACTGACAACTCGCTTGCACAAACTTTGGATATGTTCATGAAACAATCCATGCAAAATTCGGCTGAGATAAGGTCTTCTATTGATACCCTAACGAAAAACTCCTCCTCCCATGGTGAGAGTATTAAATCAATAGAAAACCAAATCGCACAGTTAAACGCCGCATTGAGTGCGAGAGAGAAAGGGAAACTCCCATCTCAACCCCTACCGAATCCTGGCCATTCACAAAGTCATAATGTGAATGCCATTACTACGTTGAGATCGGGGAGAGTGCTGAATAACCAAGTGGGTGAGCAAATTGATGATAGTGACACATTTGATACCCCTTCTTCTTCTTCTTCCCCTAACTCGTTTAGTCTCCCACCTTCATCCGAGCCTATTCTCCGTTTTCCCCAAGGCTCAAACATTTCGCCAAATCTATCTAAGTCGATGCCCACTCCAATTTTGGGATCGAATCCGTCGCCACAGTCTTCTCCACAAACGTTGGACCCAAAACTTATTGATCGAGCTCCATTTCCAAACCGATTAAGGGCCAACCGACCTAACCCGCAAATGGAGAAGATTGTGCAAATGTTTAAGCAAGTTAGCGTGAATATTCCTCTTCTAGATGCTATTCAACAAGTCCCATCTTATGCAAGAATCCTTAAAGACTTGTGCACTAGGAAGAGAAAAACTCAAGTGCCTAAAAAGGTTTTCATGACGAGTAATGTTAGCACAGCTTTTACCCAACAAATACCAAAGAAACGTAAGGACCCCGGATGTCCTACAATCTCTATTTCTATTGGGGGTAAAAATATAAATCGTGCTTTACTCGATCTAGGCGCTAGCGTCAACTTGCTTCCTTATTCAGTATACGAGCAGTTAGGAATTCGAGAGTTAAAACCCGCCCATTGTACTCTCCAAATGGCTGATCGATCTATCACCAAACCTCGGGGCGAACTAGAGGATGTGTTAATTAAAGTCGGGGAATTCATATTTCCCGTGGACTTTATTGTTTTAGATACACAACCTGTGGCAAACCCACGCAATCAAATCCCGGTGATACTTGGTCGACCCTTCCTAGCAACTTCTAACGCTGTGATTAATTGTCGTAACGGTTCTATGAACTTATCCTTCGGGAAAATGACAATTGAGCTTAATAGTTACAAGCTAGGAAGTCAGCCATCAGAACCTTCTGCTCATTTGCTGGATGTTTGTTCCATCCACGAGATAGCTCCCGAAAGCTGCATGGATGAGGAACTTTGCTTTGATGTTCTCGACAACACTAATGAGACATCGTTTGATCTTGCACCACTTCACAGTGAGGATATGTTCAATGAGTCCGACCTTGAGATTGAACCCGTTGACTCGTTGCAAAAGTCAGCAGCACTTTCCGAGTCAATATCTTATGCAAGTTTTGAACCTCTTAAGGAGTCCGAATATCATTCCGTTACCCCTCCTTCTATTGTCTCTCCGCCAATTCTTGATCTCAAACCGCTACCTTCTCATCTTAAATATGCATATTTAGGAGAGAATGAGACTTTGCCAGTGATTATTTCCGCTTCTCTAGCCTTAGAGCAAGAGAATGCACTTTTGGCAGTGTTGAGATCGAATCGGGAAGCATTTGGTTGGACAATGGCCGACATCAAAGGGATTAGTCCCTTAATTGTTGAACATCACATACATCTGATGGATGAAGCCAAACCAACCCGAGACCCACAAAGACGGTTAAATCCCGTTATGAAGGAGGCGGTAAAGAAAGAAATCGTCAAGTGTCTTGATAGTGGAATAATTTACCCCATATCTGATAGTCAATGGGTAAGTCCAATTCATGTGGTCCCTAAAAAGTCTGGCATCACGGTCATCACTAACGAGGCTAATGAGTTAATCCAAACACGCACCCAAACTGGGTGGCGCGTATGTATCGATTACAGGAAACTCAATGCCGCGACGAGGAAAGATCACTTCCCTCTACCTTACATTGACCAGATGTTAGAACGATTAGCGGGACACGAATACTACTGTTTCTTGGACGGATACTCTGGTTACAACCAGGTCCCCATCACCGAAAAGGATCAAGATAAAACCACTTTTACTTGTCCTTTCGGAACTTTTGCTTATAGACGCATGCCCTTTGGGTTATGCAACGCTCCCGCTACATTTCAGCGGTACATGATGGGGATATTTTCAGATATGGTGGAAAATTTTCTAGAAATTTTTATGGACGATTTCTCCATTTTTGGGGACTCCTTTGAGGACTGCCTTCATAATCTTGACGCTGTTCTTACCCGCTGTAAGGATAAGAACTTGACTTTGAATTGGGAAAAATGCCATTTTATGGTTCAAGAAGGTATTGTACTTGGACATATAATTTCACATAAAGGCATTGAGGTCGACAGAGCTAAAATAGATGTCATTCATAACCTCCTTCGTCCCAACTGCGTCAAAGATATACGATCCTTTCTTGGCCATGCAGGATTTTATAGGAGATTTATTAAGGACTTTAGCAAAATTGCTAGACCCTTAACCCTTCTATTGGCCAAGGACACTACATTTCACTTCGATTCGGATTGTGAGGCTGCTTTTGAATCACTTAAAGAATCACTCACTACAGCCCCCGTTCTATCATCTCCGGATTGGAACCACCCGTTCGAGCTTATGTGTGACGCATCAAATTTTGCTATTGGTGCTGTCTTGGGACAGCATATTGATAAGATGCCACATGTAATTTACTATGCAAGTAGGACCTTGAATGATGCACAAATAAATTACACAACTACCGAGAAAGAATTCTTGGCAGTTGTATTTGCATTAGAGAAGTTCAGGCCCTACTTGATTGGCTCGCCTATTGTGGTTTACACAGATCACTCCGCCCTACGGCATCTTTTATCGAAGAAGGATGCGAAGGCCAGGCTAATACGTTGGATCCTATTGTTACAAGAATTTGATCTTGTCATGAAAGACAAGAGTGGATGTGAAAACGTTGTAGCCGACCATCTTTCACGCATCACTTCTTCGCCAACTGTGACCGTGCCGATAAATGACTCATTTCCCGACGAACAGCTCTTGAATGTATCCTACGAACCTTGGTTTGTAGATATCGTGAACTATCTTGCGACGGGACTTATACCTAGCGATTGGTCGAAACAAGATAAACTTCGGTTTTTATCCCAAGTAAAATATTTTTACTGGGATGAACCATATCTATTCAAGTATTGTTCCGATCAAATCATTCGCAGGTGTGTCCCTAACGATGAATTCAAGAGCGTGTTATCATTTTGTCATGATCAGGCATGCGGCGGTCACTTTGGACCTCGAAAAACGGCGGAGAAAGTTTTGCAATGTGGCTTTTATTGGCCAACATTATTTAAAGATGCATTTGAACATTGCAAAACTTGTCCGCGATGTCAGCATTTGGGTCGGATTTCACGAAGGAACGAGATGCCGCTCCAACCTATATTGGTTGTGGAAATATTTGATATTTGGGGTATTGATTTTATGGGCCCTTTTCCCAACTCCTTTGGGAATTTATATATCTTGTTAGCGGTTGATTATGTCTCGAAGTGGGTGGAAGCTGTACCGTGTCGCACTAATGACAACAAAGTTGTCATTAAGTTCCTTAAAGAAAACATCTTCTCGCGATTCGGACACCCTCGCGCTATCATTAGCGACAACGGGACACATTTCTGCAATAGGTCTTTCGAGGCCTTGATGCGGAAATATTCAATCACTCACAAACTTTCTACGCCCTATCATCCCCAAATAAGCGGGCAGGCTGAGATCTCAAATAGGCAGATCAAACAGATTTTGGAGAAGACGGTTTCTAAGAACCGTAAAGATTGGTCAACCAAATTGACGGATGCTCTTTGGGCATTCCGCACCGCTTATAAGACCGATCTTGGTATGTCTCCATACCGCCTTGTGTTTGGGAAGGCATGTCACCTCCCTGTCGAGATTGAACATAAGGCAATATGGGCTATTAAAGAGCTTAATTTTGATCTTGATCATGCTGGCGGCTTTCGGAAGCTGCAATTGAATGAGCTAAGTGAACTCCGCGATGAAGCTTACGATAATGCGGTGATAGTAAAGAATAGGACTAAAGTGTTTCACGATAAAAATCTTTCTAGAAAAACCTTCACATCGGGGCAACAAGTCCTTCTTTATGATTCACGTCTCCATCTTCATCCGGGTAAACTTAAATCTCGTTGGAAAGGACCTTTTGTGGTGCGGTATGTACACCCGCACGGGGCGGTTGAAGTCGAAAATTTGAAAAACGGTTCGATTTTTAAAGTAAATGGGCATAGACTAAAACCGTATTTTTCTGCTGACCCTGCGGAGGAGCTCCTGTTTTTACAGGAGCCGCTTTATCAAAACTAAATTTCCTCCGCCTCACCTCCATATTTTTTTTAAAAAAACATTTTCTCATTTTAAAAATGGAGGTGAGTAAAAATGGATTTGATTGAAAATCTGTGCGTGTCAAAGAATAAGTTTGGGGGGAATTTTTCATTTAACTATTATTTTACCCCTTGTATCTCTCCCTTAGTATACAGGTCCATGTTCTCAAAAGGCTACATCAGTGAGGACACTGCTGAAAACAGGTTTAGGGGGGAGGTTTGTATTCACTGAATTATCTTTGACACCGGGCATTTAAAAAAAAGAAAAAAAAAAGAAAAAAGAAAAAAAAATTTATAATAAAAGAATAGAAAGTGAAACATTACATCCAAAAGATAGGAATAGTTTAAGAAAACCAAGAAAATTAGAAGTTTTCTTATACGAACTAGTAATAAGTAGTTATGAGCTGTTGTCCCAAGGGTTAGTAAGATGAAGGAAGTCACTAATCTGAGGATAAAAATAAGTCTGAAAAATAGTTTCTATTCTGGAAGCCAAACATTTGAATGTTGATACCCTACTATATGCACATACACACATCTTGAAACTCGGGATAGTAGAGGATACCTTGAAATACTCTTTTCTAAAAGCCAAAGTATGAAGGAAATGATGAAGAAAATATTAAAAAAAAAAAAAATGAACACTGGTTTTGTATCGCCAAGATAGCAATAAAAAAAATATAGCGAGGGTGCCTCTTCACCTAGTGCCCTAAGGCCAACTGGTCTGGGAGTCACTGCTAAGCCTTAGGTGGTGCAAGACAAGGAAAATATTATCACCAAATCTGCAAGCACATGAATAATCGGTCGGTTAGTACCTCAAGAAGTATTAACGGTCGCATGAAAATGTGTAAGAAATTCTAAGTATTCATCAAAGTAAAAAGTACTAAGGTGGATGGACAAGAGTATGATAGCTTGAATTGAATTCTCTGAGTGTAGGGATGTTCTTTACACACACGTGGGGTTATATGATCAATGTTTGGACAAAAGGTAGGAATGAAGAATAAAGACGATGTTTTATTGAGGGATGATGTGATTTCTAACATTTTTTCATGACTATTAAGATAGGGCTCATGACAACTGAAAAGCTAGTATAGTTGGAAACTCTTCTTTTCAAAGTATTTCTTTTATGGTTCTTATCTTTATATGTAAATTTCACCATCTTTCTTTTGTTATAGGATTTTGTGGGTGTAATCCGCTGAAAACCCTCAGGAGACAACACTCCTCCTACTAGGGACACCTAGAGATTTAACGGCTTGTTGCACGTGCTCAGTGCAATCGTGTCTGCCTACGAAAGTGTGCTTAGTTTTCTCCTTTCTTTTTCTCCTCTTAAAAATAAACTAGTTTGCTCGGGACGATCAAAGATAAGTCTGGGGGTATTTGTTCAGTCGATAAAACTGCACATTTGTAGTACATTTTTCCTACCATTTTTATATTAAAAAAGGACTATATTATAATATATTATACATATGAGGGTTTATGTGTAAAAACATTATTTTCCATGTGTTAATATATTTTAATTATCATTTTGGTAGGAAAATGTATGCAAATAATATTATTGATCTAATTCTAGTAGAACAAAGTCTACTAAAATCTTATTTGAGTTGTTGTGCAGATTATTTCCAAGTTGTTATGAAGGATTTAACAAACAAATCAATTTGTTGAAGAAAACTTGCCAAATTAAGAAGCAAACTTGGAGACCAAGTCTGGAAGCAACCGAGAGAATATTTTAAAGATATAAAGGTGCCTAGGATTGCCAAATGTCACCATCAGAGAGCCCAAGAAAAACGACAGAGAGATCTCGACCCTTGAGCGCGGATCCGCGGCCAAACCCACCCTGGGGCCGCGGATCCGCCGCAATCTTATGGAATTGGAGCGTAAGATTTTGGGGCATTATTCTCTGCTGAATTTTACCAACTTCTCAACAAAAAGATTCTGGGTTTTCACTATATAAAGGCACCGAGGGCCTCTTGGAAAAATCTATCAAGCCGAAGAGATCACGAAGCTCCCGACGCTCACGCATCCAGGCTGATCATCGACTGTTCGACTACCTCCCTAGGAAAGATCGAGAAGCAAATCAAGTTTTGTAATCATTTTCTATGGATTAAAAGTGTAGTTGAAGGAGTTGATTAATAAAGGTAGTTTTTTTTTAATTGTTTGTTTTCTTTTACATTATGTTTTCCATCACTTTCTTTTCATCTTCTTCTCCCAACATGCGCGAGTAATTCTCCGCTTGTTAGGGTTCGTAGGATTAGGGTAGGCTAATGGACGATGAAAATAATTAAACCATTTTTAAGTCCTATAAAGTTTAGGAACTTTATCAAAATAATCATTAACATCCTAATCGGGCGCGCTAGCAATTCCTTGCTAGTTCCGACCGCGATTAGAGATTAGATTAATGATTGTTTTGGTAAAGGCTAGATATGAACGGAGTTCCGTGTCGAGATAAGGGTTACGAGTGGGATTCCTTTTCCCTCCAGAAACCCTAATCTTCACGCATCACCGTCGTTCTAGTTCTAAATCTATTAATGGATAAAAAAGGTAACTTTTAATTAATCTTCCATAACTACTAAATCCTAACGAACCCTACAAGCCCTATTATTATATTATTTAAATCTCTAAAATAATCTAGATCTATATTCTACATTAAAGTAGATCTAGAAACTATTCTACAACATTCTTATTCCTCCTCTCTTTCTCAACACATCTAAAGTAAAAATAAAAGGTTCCACGTTTCCCAGAGGACGACCCGTACTCATCTCGGTCTAGCTACACGCGACACCGTTCTGATTGCGGTTAAACTAAACAAACACACTTTCACGCATCAATCAATCTCATAGATCCAAAACCCAGGATTTAGTAGGTATCACTTTGATCCTATATGGAGAATCATTATGATAAGCGGAGATTGACCGAGCGCAGCATAGGAAACTTCTTTCTTATCAAGAGTATGTCATCCACGTACTCTACGAGGATCGCCACCATACTCCCTACTACCTTTTTGTATATACAAGGTTCATCTACCATTTTGATGAAGTCAAACTATTTGACTACTACATCAAAACAGATGTTCCAACTCCGCGATGCCTGCTTTATCCTATAAAGCATTTTGTACATGTTTCCGCTGCTCCCACTGTTTACGAAGCCCTCTGGTTGTGTACTTATAGACGCCCTCTTCTAAAACATCATTTAGAAAAGCTGTCATGACACCCAACCACCAGATATCGTAGTCATGGTATGTAGCCGTGGCAAGTAGGATCTGGATGGACTTAAGCATAGTCCCCAGAAAAGGTTTCATCATTATCCACGCCTGGTTAATGACGAAAACCTTTAACAAGTCTAGCTTTGAAAGTCTCAACTTTTCCATCTATACCAAGTAATCTTCTCAAGATATACTTGCTCCTGATGGGGATTTAACCCTTCAGATATAGCAACCAAAGTCCATACTTTGTTGGTGTACATGGATTCCATCTCAGATCGCTAAGCATCCAGCCATTCTTACATAGTCACTACTCTCGATGGCCTGCTCGAAACTAGTTGGGTCTTCATCTCATGATGCAATCCTCGCTCCCACTGTCATAGAGAAACAGAAGTATCTCTCACGTGGGTGAGAAACCTACTAGATCGGCGGAGAGGCTGAGGTTCGTTGGTATCTACTGAATCCTTTAGTTCTACCAAATCATCTGCTGTAATTTGTATAGCTGGAACCTTTCCAGTTCTACATGACTGACCTTGCCTCGAGCTTGTCCGAATTTTGCTTTTAGACATAGGCCGGACAACCCCAAATCTTAACTAGCTTAAGACATGGGCTCTTCCTATACCATATCTCATATGGAGTGGTAGGTTGTGATCTGATTCGAACCTAATTCAATAGGTATGCAGCTTCTCAAGTGCATAACCCCAAAAAGGAAACAGGTAACTTAGTAGTACTCATCATAGAGCACACCATATCTAATATGGTGCGATTGCTCCGTCTCGATACAACGTTGTGCCGTGGTGTATTCGGAGGAGTAATGCTGAGAGAGAATCTCATTCTCCTTTAGAATAGTCCAGAATTTCATGCACAAGTATTCTCCTCCCTGATCTCATCATAGGACATAATACTTATACCCGTATTTTGGTTCTCTACTTCTAACTTATATTCTGTGAATATCTCAAAAGGTTCGGACTTGTGTTTCAACAGGAACATAGGTCTGAATCTCGAAAGATCATCAGAGAATGTAATGAAGTATAAAGAATCAGTCCTGGCATGTGTAGACAGGGGACCTTACATACATCATCATGTATCAGTCCCAAGAGTTCACTAACACTTTCTCTGTTTCCAGTAAACAGAGCTATGGTCATCTTATCTCTGTGACATGACTGGCAAGTTTCACAAGATGTAAATTCAAACAGATTTAAATATGCATCTATGTGCAACTTAGCTAGTCGGGTCGCATTGATATGACCTAGTCTACAATACCTCAAGAAGGATCCGTTCATTTTTGAACTCTTCCTCTTGTGTATGTTCCGTATACTAAGAACTGTAGTTTGATTTAGAACAACAATGCTTTTAGATAACGTGCCTGAACCGATCAACTTTTGATATAGGAAATGTTCAAAACATTATCCAACAATACAAAATTTTATCGTTTCTTTACTAATAAAGAGACAGATATGATTTTGTATATCAGGTTCGGTATCTAATAGCATTCGTTCAGAATCAATGTATTAGTAATACAGGATGACAGTTACCAACAGACTTGGCTGCAACACTTGCCCCATTTTCTGTCTCATGAAACTTATCACCCGTTCTCAGTTCTCTATCTTTCTGTAGCCCTATGTAACAGATTACATATCTGGGATCCTGATCCGGTATCAAATACCCAGGACGTGGAGGATATAGAGAAACAGTTTTTTGTAATGAACACACCCGAAGGAGATGCATCATATGCACTTTCTTCGTCTGGGCGGCACAGGAAATCTGGTATTCCCCAATTTCCTGCTCTGTCTTATAACAAATATAAGTTGGAGCGGTACCAACGTTCCCTAGCTCAGTACAACAAGCGGGTTCGGTCAATACATCCGTATTATTATCTTGATTAAGGCGTGATATGGTCGCTGCCTGGAGAGAGAGAGAAGAAAACACTCTGCGTGCGCTCTTGCAAGATTGGATTGGTTATTATTTTATCTAATCAGGATGGCTCCCACTGTTTTTATCAAATCTTCCTTCAAACCCTAAAAGGAAAGACTAGCCGGGATTAATTACACACTACAAGTTCGCCAATCTTTCAGCCAGGCCAGTGTCGGTATTTTGAGGGAGGTCCCCCATGCTTTCGCACGAACCTAATTAATGTAAACCTCGTTTTCCCAGAGGCGTAACCCCGTTGACACCTTTCTAGACACCTACTTGATCGGCTAATTGTAATATGTAAAACACTCCCAGGAGTAACTCTTACTCGCAACGGGTATCGAGATCCAACTATCTCATAGAAGGTATGCAATCTCATTGCAAATTTCAACACTTGAAATTCCCGATAATATTTTTCCCCTAACGTGCTATGACCTTGACGAAAGCCAACAAACCATAGCCCGCTAGTCAAGTTCAACCCGTACATTTCTTGATTGAATTAAACCCACCCGCACGACCCTTGACAAAAGCCAACAAAGCCGCACGACTACCCTAATCCAATCGCATCGTATGCAGCAGATAAGCAGCATATAGCTACCGCACACTACACCTTGACGAAAGCCAACAAATGTAGCACGAATACTATATACAACTTATCTGAAATGACGGAGGGCTACGACAGATTTTTCTGAAAACCTATTGCGTAATGAACTTGATATCATTGTAGGATCGAATGAATTTTGAAATGGAGTGTTTTTTAGGCTTTTCTAGTTTTGCTAAAGGGGTCACTCCCGGTGAAGGGATCGTCGGCTCTTTCCTCGTCGAATGAGGTGCGGGATATATCATATATATCACTGTGCAAAGCAGAAACTATAGAAGCAATCAAAAGACAAACCGAGGGTTGTAGCATCTGCCAGTTATTGCTAAAGGGGTCACTCCCGGTGAAGGGATCGTCGGCCCTTTCCTCATCGAATAAGGTGCAGGATATATCATATATACCGCTGTGCAAAGTAAGAACTGTAGCTACCTGTTTTATTTTTGAAATTCGATTCCACAACATCTTAGGTTTCTTTTTCTTTCATTAATCATATTATTGAAGTCCCATCATTTAAGTACCTAAACATCACAGATAAATACGACGTACACTTATGCTATCCGCATTCACCTCGATGTCCCCTCGTGCACCGTTAGGTTAGGTAACTAACGGCAGAGTGGGGCAGGGCTAGCGCGGGTGTAAAACATAAGTAACGTCTATATAATATATCATATATACTATATACAGTATCTATCACAGAACATCACATGATCACATCACAGATATCGCAGCAGAAGAAACATATGAAACATTGGATATACTAGGACGTCCGTGTTTTCAATACGAGCCAGTATAAAACACGGATTCCACGGTCGCGATGAATAGCCAAACCCACACCCCTAGACCCCTACGAGAGCGGCAAGCAACCCTACCAATTCTAGAGTTAGGAGACCCGGACTCGACTCCTCGAGTTGGTCTCCCACTGGACTCCAGAACCCGGTTACTTGTGCTCCCCTCCTTGGGTCTATCCTAGTACGGAAAAGTAAATAATATACAAAAGGTGACATCTTCCGCAACCTGGAAGTGCCCCAATAAAAGAATATTACATACAAGTTCTTACATGAATGAAAATGAAAAACACCCATCTCACATAAAACCCCCGGCTATTCAAACATGACAATCCAATATAACATATCCAGCAACACATAACATCACATGTCATCAACGTAAGTAAATATGCCCATCCCAATTGTCGTTGACATATAGTAACGAAACCGGCGATATCACATATTACACTTACGGTCACAGAAAAGAAAGTGTAAAACTACAACAGTTGGAATCCGCAACCTCCATAGACATCGCATGCCTAATCAAATGAATTCTTTAGACATCGCATGCCTAACAATTATAAACCCCGCATTTCAGTCTTATTATCGAAAACACTTTTCAATATCATGTCGGACAATTCAACAAGATTCCCGACATTTTGATCGAATGCTCGTCGCAAACTTTATTAGGCAGCCGCACCCCCGATGCCGTCGACGAAGTGCACCAAGGCAGAACACCGCTGCCGCGAGCACCCGAACGGATGCTTTCGGCGACGGGGTTCTCCTACAGTCACTTGGTCGGGGATATGGGGTGTAGCTGTCTATTAAGTTTACCCGGCGAGTATCCGCGTACGCTACGTGATTGCGATGGACTTTTGATCATATCAAAATTCCGTGGTAACCGATCAATTGAGACTAAAGTGCTATATTTATAACATTCATATTAGTTATCTCATAACTACTTGTGGATTCCAAGTATTGTATTACATTCTAGATAAATAGAAAATGTTAAACTTTCCGATCGAACATTCAAACACCCAAGTTTTCCCTAAACAGCTCAACACATGAAACAAGTTTAAAAACATCCAGTTCATGCCTCAGTACCAACGGTCCAGCCGTAGAAGGGTCAAGCCAACGCCTCACATGTGGCATGCCGTACTGCCCCAAACCCGAAGATTCAAAGGGCAGTTCAAGACGGTCACATAATCGAGTTAAGGTTTGTTGTCTTCTAGAGGGTCCATTGCGTTACTTGCACTACTTAGAACGTTATTAAACCACGGAAAGATCCAACACTTGGAAATTTCGCGACAGGGGAAAAAGTGGGTATTTATATCCGGTCGAACTTTTTAACATATTCTAAAATTACCCGGAAAAACACATAGACAAAGTTTGATAATCCGATCGAATCTACGAACTCCCAATACAACCCAGAAAACTCAACTCTTGAGTAAAATTTAAAAAACACCAGAAAATACGACACCAAAAGATAGAAATTACTGTGCAAAATTTAATGGAAGAAGCGACAAAACGGCCGCGGAACCGCCGCGCGAGCAGGCTGCTGCCGCGGTTCCGCGGCGGTTTAGATGAGTTAGGTTCTCGTTTTGCACAGTTTTTCTTAGAAAAGCCTGCTGATTTTTCTGCATATTTTTAATTTGGGAAAAACCCAGTTTTGAAAAATTGTACAGAGAAGGGTTTCGGATTAGGGTTTCGGGTTCGATCGGACTTCTAACATCCTCTACGCATCGCCTAAGACTCTAGCTAGGCTCTGATACCACTGTAGGGTTCCTAGGCACACTAATGAGGTTTTACAAGGCATCAACCATGCCAAATTATAATTTTTCCGGTGCCGAGAAACCCTAATGCGATCGTTAACTAGAGTTTAGGCGAAACTACAAGCTACTAAACTACTTTAGTGCTAAGTGAATGGAAATACAACCTTTGTAGATCCGGTCCTCCACTTCCTAGGCTCCGTGATGACGTCCCTCCGCTGTACCTATCGGAATCCGGACTCTGGCGATGGTTTCGTCGTAGAAATGATCGGGCTAGGTCGTCGACTTCGATGCTGAAGATGATCTACGTCGAGACAACTCAAGATCAAGCTCCAACTTCACCAAGTCATGAAACTTGTGAAGAAAACACCCTATACTACTTGGCAAGTGGTAGAGGATGAAGAAATAGGAAGTGGGTTCACTTTAGAATTGGATTTCTCACTCTTTTTCTCATGTAGCCATTAATGGTAGCAAGCTTTCTTCTTGTTGAAGAAGAAGAAGAAGAAGAAAAAGAATATGATAAGAATATTTAAAAAAGAAAATAAAGTCATTCTTATCATATTAGCAACCATGGTTAAGTGTAGAGAATAAACTAAGGTTAAGTAAATGGTTAGGGTTAAGGAAAGAAACAAAATGGTCAAAGTCTTTCAAAGCTTCAAGAAGCTTCAAAGAAAATCCAAAGTTTGCCACCATTTTATTTCTTTCCAAATGAATAAATAAATAAATGAATAAGTAAATGAAGCAAATGAAACCCTAACCATTGACCAACCATGGTTTAAACCAAACATACACCCAAGTTTGCATGTATCATCAAACATGATACAAACTTGTGCACAAAAATATATCACATATACAATGTGCACAAACAAGTGAGAAAAACATCTTAAGTGAACCAATATTAGTTAATGTAAAGTAATATATCAAATATATAATTATACATTAAATCATTAAATCAATACTTGATTTAACGATCCGGTCATATCGCATATAACCGACTAATATCAATAGTAACAACTTATCGAATCAACACTTGATCCGATAACCCGGCTATATCGTATATAACCGATCAATGTCACAAATCGCGAGAATCGAATACAGTATCACATACTGGTATTATTCTCGGTCCCGCACATATCTCATATGCGCTCCTATTTCATTTCGCTTGAGCCAGGAAACCTCTGTGTGGGACTCTAAAGACTCGTCAATACGCCGGCAGCAGGTGATGATCATATCAAACACCCACAAGCCGCAAGCGGTCTGCTAAATGTAACGGCCACCCGGATATTGAGCGATCAAAAGATCGACGAGCAAGCCCGCTCATACTCCTGTGAATCCAACCAGTAACACTTACCGTACAGTCCGGTCTGATCGTCTGATATGTCGCATATCTTGCCTAGGGGTGGTAAACGTCAGACCCCAATAGCTCGATAAGTCGTGTCGATATGAGGTCTATAACAGTTCGAGAAACTACTGGTAACACTTACCAGTAAATCTCAGCAACTCTGGCCAGGAATTTCCGGTTATAGCCAATCGAACACAGCACAACATCAACTCCCTATACCGGGAGAGACGAATCCCCTCCTATCGCTCATTGCCTCCATGCTGTAGGGTTCTTAGGCACTCTAATGGAGTCTCACAAGGCATCAAACATGGCTAATTCAAATTTTACAAGTGCCTACAAACCCTAATACGGATCGTTAACTAGATATATAGGCGATGCAAGCAAGTAAACGGAAATATAGCTAAAGGGAAGGGGCTACAACCTTTGTAGATCCGGTCCTCCACCTCCATGGCTCCGCGATGAAGTCCTCTCCGCTGTCCAAATCGAACCATGACTCTCACGGTGGTTTCATCGGGGAAATAGGCGGGTTAGGTCGTCGACAACGTGCCGAAGATGATCTACGTCGAGGCATCACTAGATCAAGCTCCACCTTCACCAAGCCATGAAAACTTGTGAAGGAAACACCCTATACTACTTGGCAAGAGGTAGAGGATGAAGAAATAGAAAGTGGGTAGACTTTAGATTTGGATTTCTCACACTTTTTCATCAATCACCATTGATGTAGCAAGCTTCTTTTCATGGAAGAAGAAGATGAAGAAGAAGAAGAAGATATGATAAGTTCTCTTAAAAATATAAAGTAAAATGATACTTATCATATCTTTAACCTTAGTTAGGTGTAGAGAATTGACTAAGGTTAGTTTGAAGGGTTAGGGTTAAGCATGAAGACAAAATGGTCACTTAGTCAAAGTTTCAAGAAACTTCAACTACAAACAAATCAAGCCACCATTTCATTTTCTTTATCATTTCCTTTTTCCAAAATAAACAAAAAGAATAAATAAATGAATAAGTAAATAAAATGAAACCCTAACCATTCATATAACCATGGTCAATTCTTTACACAAACCCAAGCTTGCATGTATCATCAAACATGATACAATCTTGTGCACAAAAAAATATATCACATATACAATATGCACATCAAGTGAGAAAATCCATTTAAAGTGAACCAATACCAGTTAATGCAAAGTAATATATCAAATATATAATTATACATTAAATCATTAAATCAACACTTGATTCAGTGATCCGGTCATGTCGCATATAACCGGCTAGTATCCAATGTATCGGCTTATCGAATCAATCCTTGATTCGACAACTAGGTTATATCGCATATAACCAATCTATACATTCGTCGCGAGAATGGAATACGGTATCACATACACGAATTATTCTCGGTCCAGCACATATCTCATATGCGCTCCTATTTCGTTTCGCTTGAGCCAGGAAACCTCTGTGTAGGACTCTAAAGACTCGTCAATACGCCGGCAGCGGATGATGATCATATCAAACATCCACAAGCCGCAAGAGGTCTGCTAAACGTAACGGCCACCCGGGTATTGAGCGATCAGAAGATCGACGAGCAAGCCTGCTCACACTCCTGTGAATCCAACCAGTAACACTTACCGTACAGTCCGGTCTGTTCGTCTGATATGTCGCATATCTCGCCTAGGGGTGGTAAACGTCAGACCCCAGTAGCTCGATAAGTCATGCCGACGTGAAGTACATGACATGTGTGAAACTACTGATAACACTTACCAGTAGGTCACTGCAACCTTGGCCAGGGATTTCCTGTTATGGCCAGTCGAGCATAGCGCAACATCAACCCCCAATACCGGGAGAGACGAATCCCCTCCTATCGCTCATTGCCTCCATGTGAATCGGGACTGTACCCAAAAACCACCTGTTTGCACGACTCAGTAGAGCCGTGGTAGGGTGGAAATCAAAGCACAGTGGGAGACACACAAGTCTCTATGACGATCTCGGGTCAACAGACTAAGCTGTACCAGTGTCACCAGAGAACTGCCATCTGACGTGAGGTATAATACCATCTGGAAGTTCTCGGCGAGTCCGTTCAGTATACCCAGTCTCCACTGAGCATCCGTATACCATCTCCGATGTCAAACACCAATGGATATGGGATCATCCATCGCCCATCACATGGGTCGAGAAGATATATGCTATTCTACTCTGGAATATCGATGCCCCGTCTCGATATTCCCACGACTAGGAATATTGAAGGATGTACTCATGGACTACCCAGGCTCCACTAGTATGATCTGCATCATAGTCCTGGAAGTCGAGTACACATCCTAAGGGCTTTATCAACATGTAACAGAGAGACAGAAAGTATACATGTTAAGATAAAGAGCAACCAGATAGCGTACTATCATGTCGAGCAAGAAAGTCCTACCTATATATGTTCCAGCATCCACTACAATATACATCCAATGTACAGTAATGGCCTCTAGGGCATACATATAACTAACACATGTGACTCGGGACTGTACCCAAAAACCACCGTTTTGCACGCCCTCTTGGACGTAGTAAGGTGGAAATCAAAGCACAGTGGGAATCACACAAGACTCTATGACGATCTCGGGTCTACAGACTAACCTGTACCAGTGTCACCAGAGAACTGCCCTCTGACGTAAGGTATAATACCATCTGGGAGTTCTCGGCGAGTCCGTCCAGTGTACCCAGTCTCCACTGAGCACCCGTATATCATCTCTGATATCAAACACCAATGGATATGGGATCATCCATCGCCCATCTGTATGGGTCGAGAAGGTATACGCTAGTCTACTCTGGTATATCGATGTCCCGTCTCGATACACCCACGACTAGGGACCTTGAAGGATGTACTTATGGACTACCATGTGTAGGGTTCCTAGGCACTCAAGTGAGGTCTCCCAAGCCATCAACCATGGCAATTTCAAATTCTATGGTGCCTACAAACCCTAAACTACGGATCGATAACTAGATGTCTAGGCGAACAAGAACTAGTTAACACTTAACTAATGAGAAAACGGAAATACAACCTTTGTAGATCCGGTGCTCCACCTCCATAGCTCCGCAACGAGGTCCTCTCCGCTGTCCAAAAAGAATCCGGGCTCTAGGATCGGCTTCGTCGGAGAATGGGCAAGCTAGGTCGTCGATGTCCATGCCGAAGATGATCTACGTCGAAGCATCGCAAGATCAAGCTCTCACTTCACCAAGTCATGAAACTTGTGAAGTAAACACACTCTACTACTTGGCAAGAGGTAGAGGATGAAGAAATAGGAATTGGGTTAACTTTAGAATTGGATTTCTCACTCTAATTCATCAATCACCATTGATGAGGTAAGCTTTCTTCTTGAAGTTCAAGGAAGAAGAAGAAGAAAGATGATAAGATAAGTTAATTAGAAAAAGAAAAGAATATGAATACTTATCATATTAGAACCATGGTCAAGTGTAGAGAATTAACTAAGGTTAGTTTAATGGTTAGGGTTTAAGATGAAGACAAGAATGGTTACAAAGTCAAAGCTTCATGAAGTTTCAACTAAACTCCAAAATTAGCAACCATTCTTTTCTTATCTAATCAAAATAAATAAATAAATAAATAAGTAATAAAAAGAAAACCCTAATCATTAGATTAACCATGGCTTAATTCATTACTCTTAACTATAGTTAAACATGTATCATCAAACATGATACAATCAAGTGTACAAAAGTATATCACATATACAATGTGCACAAACCAAGTGAGAAAATCCGTTTAAAGTGAACCGATACTAATTAATGCAAAGTAATATATCAAATATATAATTATACATTAAATCAACACTTGATTCAATGATCCGGTCATGCGCACACAACCGACTGGTATCATTAGTAACATCTTATCGAATCAACACTTGATCCGATAACCCGGCTATATCGCATATAACCGATCAATGTCACATCGCGAGAATCGAATACAGTATCACATACTCGTATTATTCTCGGTCCCGCACATATCTCATATGCGCTCCTATTTCGTTTCGCTTGAGCCAGGAAACCTCTGTGTAGGACTCTAAAGACTCGTCAATACGCCGGTAGTGGATGATGATCATATCAAACATCCACAAGCCGCAAGCGGTCTGCTAAACGTAACGGCCACCCGGGTATTGAGCGATCTGAAGATCGACGAGCAAGCCCGCTCACACTCCAGTGAATCCGACCAGTAACACTACCGTACAGTCCGGTCTGATCGTCTGATATGTCGCATATCTTGCCTAGGGGTGGTAAACGTCAGACCCCAATAGCTCAATAAGTCGTGTCGATATGAGGTCTATAACTGTTCGAGAAACTACTGGTAACACTTACCAGTAAATCTCAGCAACCCTGGCCAGGGATTTCCTGTTATAGCCAATCAAACACAGCGCAACATCAACTCCCTATACCGGGAGAGACGAATCCCCTCCTATCGCTCATTGCCTCCATGTGACTCGGGACTGTACCCAAAAACCACCGTTTTGCACACCCTCTTGGACGTGGTAAGATGGAAATCAAAGCACAGTGGGAACCACACAAGACTCTATGACGATCTCGGGTCAACAGACTACTCTGTACCAGTGTCACCAGAGAACTGCCATCTGACGTGAGGTATAATACCATCTGGGAGTTCTCGGCGAGTTCGTCCAGTGTACCCAGTCTCTACTGAGCACCCGTATATCTCCTCTGATGTCAAACACCGATGGATATGGGATCATCCATCGCCCATCTGTATGGGTCGAGAAGGTACACGCTAGTCTACTCTGGTATATCGATGCCCCGTCTCGATACACCCACGACTAGGGACTTTGAAGGATGTACTTATGGACTACCATGTCCCCACTAGTATGATCCGCATCATAGTCCAGGTAGTCAAGTACAGATCCTAAGGGCTTTACCAACATGTAACAGAGAGACAATCAGCATACACGTTAAGGTAAAGTTCAACCAGATAGCATACTATCATGTCGAGCAAGAAAGTCCTCCCTATATATGTCCCAGCATCCACTACAATATACATCCTATGTATAGTAATGGCCTCTAGGGCATACATATAACTAACAATCTCCCACTTGCACTAGGGCCATCTGTAGCAGTGGTTTGAAGTATCTCATACTCAACCATCCCATAAAAGTCTCTCTCTGGGAACAGGCCTTTATGAGTGGATCCGCTGTGTTGTCCTCTGAATTCTACTCTCCTAACCTCGATCTCCCTGGAGATCAACCATCTCCATGATCAAGTGATACTGCCTTAGAATATGTCTGGATCACTGATGGGACGGACGTTCCTTGGCATAAGCCACAACTCCATTGTCACACAATGGGAGGAACATAGTTCATCTCATGAACCATTATACATCTAAACAGCCTCTTTGGTAGCATCTCAAGTAGCGATGTATCCTGCCTTTATCGTCTAGTATGTCACGGTATCCAGCTTGGAACTCTTCCAACATACCGTCCCTTTACTGAGGGTAAAGACAATGCCTGCGACTGACATTCAGTCGTCTTTATCACCCTGGAACCTTTCCAGTGATTCTCCTCAGGATCGATTGACACCATCTCACTACATCTAGTGAGTATCCTAACATCCATTTAGATCTATCTCATAGATCCAAAATCCAGGATTTAGTAGGTATCACTTTAATCCTATATGGAGAATCATTGTGATAAGCGGAGATTGATCGATCGTAGCATAGGAAACTCCTTCCCTATCAAGAGTATGTCATCCACGTACTCTACGAGGATCGTCACCATACTCCCTACTACCTTTTTGTATATACGAGGTTCATCTACCATTTTGATGATGTCAAACTTCTTTGACTAATTCATCAAAACAGATGTTCCAACTCCGCGATGCCTGCTTTATCATATAAAACATCTTGCACACGTTTCCGCTGCTCCCACTGTCTACGAGGCCCTCTGGCTGTGTACTTATAGACGCACTCTTCTAAATCATCATTTAGAAAAGCAATCAAGACACCCAACCACCAGATATCGTAGTCATGGTATGTAGCCGTGGTAAGTAGGATCTGGATGGACTTAAGCATAGATCCTTGAAAAGGTTTCATCATGATCCACGCCTGGTCAATGAAGAAAACCTTTAACAAGTCTAGCTTTGAAAGTCTCAACTTTTCCATCTACACCAAATAATCTTCTCAAGATACACTTGCTCCTGATGGGGATTTAACCCTTCAGATATAGCAACCAAAGTCCATACTTTGTTGGTGTATAAGGATTCCATCTCAGATCGCTAAGCATCCAGCCATTCTTACAGAGTCCCACTCTCGATGGCCAGCTCGAAACTAGTTGGGTCATCATCTCATGATGCAATCCTCGCTCCCACTGTCATAGAGAAACCGAAGTATCTCTCAGGTGGGTGAGGAACCCTACTAGATCGGCGGAGAGGCTGAGGTTCGTTGGTATCTACTGAATACTTTGGTTCTATCAAATCATCAGCTGTAGTTTGTATAGCTGGAACTATTCCAGTTCTACATAACAGACCTTGCCTCGAGCTTGTCCGGATTATGCTTTTAGACATAGGCCGGACAACCCCAAATCTTAACTAGCTTAAGATATGGGCTCTTCCCTTTCCATATCACATATGAAATGGTAGGCAACTGATTTGATTCAAACCCTATTCAATAGGTATGCAGCTTCTCAAGTGCATAACTCCCAAAAGGAAATAGGTAACTCAGTAGTACTCATCATAGAGCACACCTTATCATATAGGGTGTATCTGCTCCGCCCCAATATACCATCGTGCTATGGTGTATACAGAGGAGTAATGCTGAGAGAGAATCTCATTCTCCTTTAGAATAATCCAGGATTTTCGTGCTCAAGTATTCTCCTCCTTGATCACATCAAAGGACATAATACTTATACCCGTGTTTTGGTTCTCTACTTCTAACTTATATTCTATGAATATCTCAAAAGGTTCGGACTTGTGTTTCAACAGGAACATATGTCTGAATCTTGAGAGATTATCAGAGAATGTAATGAAGTACAAAGAACCTGTCTTGGCATGTGTAGACTGGGGACCTACATACATCAACATCTATCATCCCAAGAGTTCACTAACTCTTTCTCTGTTTCCAATAAACAGAGCTATGGTCATCTTATCTTTGTGACATGACTGGCGAGTTTCATAAGATGTAAATTCAAACTGATTTAAATATACATCTTTATGTAACTCTAGCCAGTCGGGTCGCATTGATCTGACCTAGTCTACAATACCTCAAGAAGGATTCGTTCATTTCTGAACTCTTCCTCTTGTGTGTGTTCCGTATATTAAGAACTGTAGTTTGATTTAGAACATTAATGCTTTTAGATAACGTGCCTGAACCGATCAACTTTTGATATAGGAAATGTTCAAAACATTATCCAACAATACAAAATTTTATCGTTTCTTTACTGATAAAGAGACTGATATGATTTTGTATATCAGGTTCGGTATCTAATAACATTCGTTCAGAATCAATGTATTGGTAATACAGGGTGACAGTGACCAACAGACTTGGCTGCAACACTTGCCCCGTTTTCTGCCTCATGAAACTTATCACCCGTTCTCAGTTCTCTACCTTTCTGTAGCCCTATGTAACTGATTACATATCTGGGATCCTGATCTGGTATCACATACCCAGGACGTAAAGGATACTGAGAAACAGTTCTGTATAATGATCACACCCGAAGATGATGCATCAGCATGCACTCTCTTCGTTTGGGCGGCACGGGAAATCTGGTATTCCCCAATTTCCTGCTCGGTCTTATAACAATTATAAGTTGGAGCGGGACCAACGTTCCCCAGCTCAGTATAACAAGCGAGTTCGGTCAATAATCCGTATTATTATCTTGATTAAGGCGTGATATGGTCGCTACCAGGAGAGAGAGAGAAGAAAACACTCAGCGTGCGCTCTGTCAAGAATAGATTGGTTATTATTTTATCTAATCAGGATGGCTCCCACTGCTTTTTATCAAATCTTCCTTCAAACCCTAAAAGGAAAGACTAGCCGGGATTAATTACACACTACAAGTTCGCCAATCTTTCAGCCAGGCCAGTGTCGGTACTTTGAGGGAGGTCCCCCGTGCTTTCGCACGAACCTAATTAATGTAAACCTCGTTTTCCCAGAGGCGTAACCTCGTTAACACCTTTCTAGACACCTACTTGATCGGCTAATTGTAATGTATAAAACTCTCCCAGGAGTAACTCTTACTCGCAGCGGGTATCGGGATCCAACTATCTCATAGAAGGTATGCAATCTCATTGCAAATTTCAACACTTGAAACTCCCGATAATATTTTGCCCCTAGCTCGCTATGACCTTGACGGAGGCCAAACAATCCATAGTCCGCTAGTCAAGTTCAACCCGTCATTTCCTGATTGAATTAAACCCACCCGCACGACCCTTGACGGAGGCCAAACAACGCCGTACGAATACCCTAATCCAATCGCATCATATGCTAGCAGATAAGCACTAGTTAGCTACCGTACACTACGCCTTGACGGAGGCCAAACAACCGCAGCACGAATACTAACTAGTACGTATCTGAAATGACGGAGGGCTACGACAGGTTTTTCTGAAAACCTATTGCGTAATGAACTTGATATCGTTGTAGGATCGAATGAATTTTGAAATGGAGTGTTTTTGAGGCTTTTCTAGTTTTGCTAAAGGAGTCATTCCCGGTGAAGGGATCGTCGGTCCTTTCCTCGTCGAATGAGGTGCGGGATATATCGTATATATCACTGTGCAAAGCAAAAACACTTAAAAGCAATCAAAAGACAAACCGAGTGTGTAGTATCTGCCAGTTATTGCTAAAGGAGTCACTCCCGGTGAAGGGATCTCGGTCCTTTCCTCATCGAATAAGGTGCGGGATATATCACATATACCGCTGTGCAAAGCAAGAACTGTAGCTACCTGTTTTATTTTGAAATTCGATTCTACAACATCTTAGGTTTCTTTTATTTCATTAATCACATTAATGAAGTCCCATCATTTAAATACCTAAACATCACAGATAAATACGACGTACACTTATGCCATCCGCATTCGCCTCGATGTCCCCTCGTGCACCGTTAGGTTAGGTAACTAACGGCAGAGCGGGGCAGGGCTAGCGCGGGTGTAAAACATAAGTAACGTCTATATAATATATCATATATACTATATACTGTATCTATCAAAGAACATCACATGATCACATCACAGATATCGCAGCAGAAGAATCATATGAAATATTGGATATACTAGGACGTCCGTGTTTTGAATACGAGCCAGTATAAAACACGGATTCCACGGTCGTGATGAATAGCCAAACCCACACCCCTAGACCCCTACGAGAGCGGCAACCAACCCTACCAATTCTAGAGTTAGGAGACCCGGACTCGACTCCTCGAGTTGGTCTCCCACTGGACTCCAGAACCCGGTTACTTGTGCCCTCCTCCTTGGGTCTATCCTAGTGCGGAAAAGTAAATAATATACAAGAGGTGACAACTCCCGCAACCTGGAAGCGCCCCAATAAAAGAATATTACATACAAGTTTTTACATGAATGAAAATGAAAAACACTCATCTCACATAAAAAACCCCGGCTATTCAAACACGACGATCCAATATAACATATCCAGCAACACATAACATCACATGTCATCAACGTAAGTAAACATGCGTATCCCAATTGTCGTTGACATATAGCAACGAAACCGGCGATATCACATATTACACTTACGGTCACAGAAAAGAAAGTGTAAAACTACAACAGTTGGAATCCGCAACCACCTCAGACATCGCATGCCTGACCAAATGAATTTCTTAGACATCGCATGCCTAACAATTATAAACCCCGCATTTTAGTCTCAAAATCGAAAACACTTTTCAATATCAAGTCGAGCAATTCATCAAGATTCCCGACATCCTGATCGAATGATCGTCGCAAACTTCAGTAGACGGCCGCACCCCTGATACCGTCGACGAAGTGCACCAAGGCGGAACACCGCTGCCGGGAGCACCCGAACGGATGCTTTCGGTGACGGGGTTCTCCTACAGTCACTTGGTCGGGGCTATGGAGTGAAGCTGTCTATTAAGTTTACCCGGCGAGTATCCGCGTACGCTACGTGATTGCGACAGACTTTTGATCACATCAAAATTCCATGGCAACCGATCAAGTGAGACTAAACTGCTATGTTTATAACATTCATTTAGTTATCTCATAACTTATTTGTGAATTCCAATTATTGTATCCCATTCCAGATAAACAGAAAATGTTAAACTTTCCGATCGAACAATCGAACACCCAAGTTTTCCCGATACAGATCAACACATGAAACAAGTCTAACAACATTCCGTTCGTGCCTCAGTACCAACGGTCCAGCCGTAGAAGGGTCAAGCCAACGCCTCACATGTGGCACGCCGTACTGCCCCAAACCCGAAGGTTCAAAGGGCAGTTCAAGACGGTCACATAATCGAGTTAAGGTTTGTGTCTTCTAGAGGGACCATCGCGTTACTTGCACTACTTAGAACGTCGTTAAACTACGGAAAAATCCAACACTTGGAAATTTCCCGACAGGGGAAAAATTGGGTATTTATATCCGGTCGAACTTTTTAACATATTCTAAAATTTATCCGGAAAGCCACACAGACAAAATTTGATACCCCGATCGAAACAACGAATTCCCAAATCAACTCAGAAAAATTCAACTCTGGAAAAATATTTAAAATACCCAGGAAAACCAGCACAGCACAATATGAATTACTGTAGAAATTTGGATGCCAGAAACGACAAAATGGCCGCGCTTGCGCCGCACGAGCCAAGTTCGTGCCGCGGAAGCGCGGCGCACTGTTGGAATTAGGCAGCCGAATTTTACAGTATTTCTTAGAATTGCCTGCTTATTTTTCTGAATATTTTTAATGTTGAAAAATCCCAGATTTTAAAAATTGTACAGAGAGCATGTTTTGGGTTTCGGTTTTGTGTCGTTCGGACTTCAAATTCCGTCTACGCTTCGCCTAAGGCTCTAGCTAGGCTCTGATACCAGTGTAGGGTTCCTAGGCACTCAAGTGAGGTCTCCCAAGCCATCAACCATGGCAATTTCAAATTCTATGGTGCCTACAAACCCTAAACTACGGATCGATAACTAGATGTCTAGGCGAACAAGAACTAGTTAACACTTAACTAATGAGAAAACGGAAATACAACCTTTGTAGATCCGGTGCTCCACCTCCATAGCTCTGCAACGAGGTCCTCTCCGCTGTCCAAAAAGAATCCGGGCTCTAGGATCGGCTTCGTCGGAGAATGGGCAAGCTAGGTCGTCGATGTCCATGCCGAAGATGATCTACGTCGAAGCATCGCAAGATCAAGCTCTCACTTCACCAAGTCATGAAACTTGTGAAGTAAACACACTCTACTACTTGGCAAGAGGTAGAGGATGAAGAAATAGGAATTGGGTTAACTTTAGAATTGGATTTCTCACTCTAATTCATCAATCACCATTGATGAGGTAAGCTTTCTTCTTGAAGTTCAAGGAAGAAGAAGAAGAAAGATGATAAGATAAGTTAATTAGAAAAAGAAAAGAATATGAATACTTATCATATTAGAACCATGGTCAAGTGTAGAGAATTAACTAAGGTTAGTTTAATGGTTAGGGTTTAAGATGAAGACAAGAATGGTTACAAAGTCAAAGCTTCATGAAGTTTCAACTAAACTCCAAAATTAGCAACCATTCTTTTCTTATCTAATCAAAATAAATAAATAAATAAATAAGTAATAAAAAGAAAACCCTAATCATTAGATTAACCATGGCTTAATTCATTACACTTAACTATAGTTAAACATGTATCATCAAACATGATACAATCAAGTGTACAAAAGTATATCACATATACAATGTGCACAAACCAAGTGAGAAAATCCGTTTAAAGTGAACCGATACTAGTTAATGCAAAGTAATATATCAAATATATAATTATACAATAAATCATTAAATCAACACTTGATTCAATGATCCGGTCATGCGCACACAACCGACTGGTATCATTAGTAACATCTTATCGAATCAACACTTGATCCGATAACCCGGCTATATCGCATATAACCGATCAATGTCACATCGCGAGAATCGAATACAGTATCACATACTCGTATTATTCTCGGTCCCGCACATATCTCATATGCGCTCCTATTTCGTTTCGCTTGAGCCAGGAAACCTCTGTGTAGGACTCTAAAGACTCGTCAATACGCCGGTAGTGGATGATGATCATATCAAACATCCACAAGCCGCAAGCGGTCTGCTAAACGTAACGGCCACCCGGGTATTGAGCGATCTGAAGATCGACGAGCAAGCCCGCTCACACTCCAGTGAATCCGACCAGTAACACTACCGTACAGTCCGGTCTGATCGTCTGATATGTCGCATATCTTGCCTAGGGGTGGTAAACGTCAGACCCCAATAGCTCAATAATTCGTGTCGATATGAGGTCTATAACTGTTCGAGAAACTACTGGTAACACTTACCAGTAAATCTCAGCAACCCTGGCCAGGGATTTCCTGTTATAGCCAATCAAACACAGCGCAACATCAACTCCCTATACCGGGAGAGACGAATCCCCTCCTATCGCTCATTGCCTCCATGTGACTCGGGACTGTACCCAAAAACCACCGTTTTGCACGCCCTCTTGGACGTGGTAAGATGGAAATCAAAGCACAGTGGGAACCACACAAGACTCTATGACGATCTCGGGTCAACAGACTATTCTGTACCAGTGTCACCAGAGAACTGCCATCTGACGTGAGGTATAATACCATCTGGGAGTTCTCGGCGAGTCCGTCCAGTGTACCCAGTCTCTACTGAGCACCCGTATATCTCCTCTGATGTCAAACACCGATGGATATGGGATCATCCATCGCCCATCTGTATGGGTCGAGAAGGTACACGCTAGTCTACTCTGGTATATCGATGCCCCGTCTCGATACACCCACGACTAGGGACTTTGAAGGATGTACTTATGGACTACCATGTCCCCACTAGTATGATCCGCATCATAGTCCAGGTAGTCAGGTACAGATCCTAAGGGCTTTACCAACATGTAACAGAGAGACAATCAGCATACACGTTAAGGTAAAGTTCAACCAGATAGCATACTATCATGTCGAGCAAGAAAGTCCTCCCTATATATGTCCCAGCATCCACTACAATATACATCCTATGTACAGTAATGGCCTCTAGGGCATACATATAACTAACACCATGTCCCCATTAGTATAATCCGCATCATAGTCTAGGTAGTCAAGTACACATCCTAAGGGCTTTACCAACATGTAACAGAGAGACAATCAGTATACACGTTAAGGTAAAGAGCAACCAGATAGCATACTATCATGTCGAGCAAGAAAGTCCTCCCTATATATGTCCAAGCATCCACTACAATATACATCCTATGTATAGTAATGGCCTCTAGGGCATACATATAACTAACAGCTTTTACGAATATATACCTTAAACTTACAAAACCGTTTTCTTTAAAAAGAATGTTAATTAAATTCCTTGCAAATACGCCTCTACAACCCATTTTGGGGAACCCCGATCGGGATGGTGCGGGTTATCGCACGTCCTCGGGCCTAGTACAGCGAGATGCAGACCCCCGCAAGGAGTATTCGATCTCGATGGAATTTTTAATGCTATTTTTAAGAAAATGAGATTTCTACAAAATAAATAAAATTATTTTTATTAAATATATATATGAATATTATCAAAAGATATATTTTAAATATCAGAGATGGGCGATGTTTTCTAAATCAAAAGAATCACAATTATATGAAAGTACCATTTCAATACAATACAATTCCAATATTTCATTAAAATATCATATACAATGAAAACTAGGTTCTACTTACTAGAAAATTTAACTTTTATAAAATATACATCTATGAAAACCCTAAAAAAGATAATTAAATACTTGAGCTGTATTTTGAAAATGTATCAAAACTATCTTTACATAAAACCCTCTCAAGTTATACTAAATTACAATAAGGACCCTAATAAATATAGGTTTAAGCGGGACCAGTTCTCTTGAGCCTTGGGGAGCCATAGAATGTGGGTGCTTGCATATCTAAACTAGACAATCTAACAACGGTGTTATCATACGGTAATTGTCTTCGAAGAAGACACAAATCTTGTCGTCCATGTGCAGCGGTTACCGATAACTCCAAAACAATCAGGACTTCAATTCTGTTTAAAAGTCTAACTCAGTTTGAGTCGTGATCAAATCTGAATATAATCTATATTGAATCTAATTCAAGTATAACTGCAATACAACATGAATTTATGAATACCAGAATACAATACATATCAACATGACCGAACCGAACCATGGATATACCCTGATTACATGACTATCCATTTACATCTATTCCATTTACTGATATCATGGTTTCGGCAAGCCTTCCATTTACTACAAGATAATACAATACCATCAGTACAATCAATATAATAAGACATTACGGGGTTTATAAAAGGGTAGATTGGTACAGAACATGTTAAAAGTGGCACGAGGTGGTCACTAAAGACGTAATTACATCTATGTCGTTGTTCTATGATATTTTCGACGGAGCCTTGTACTACGGGTTACCAAAGTCCACTGTGTAAGTTGGACTCCTCTCGTATACACTGGCATATTCTGTACCAAGCTACAAACAACTGTGTTAACATTATAATCAAATATTACTAGTTATACTCTCTTTCTGTTTATTCTACTTCTCCATTTCTTTGGGACTTACCGAGCGATTGTTCGCTGACGACATTCATTTTCTTCTTTCTTTGGAATTTTGTCTGGAGGACTCGACTTTGAGGAGCTCGAGACCAGCCAAAAGCACTTGGAGTAGTCGACAGAAGATCCTGAGCATTGACTTTACTTGTACATATTTTCATTTTAGTTATGCTATTGTTTAGGTATTGCATTCCAGACATGTATTTATATTCTAGTTGTATTTGTAAAGAAATGTTAATAAATAAAAGTTGTTGTTCATTGCATTCATATCTCTTGTGTACATTTTACTTTATATTGCTTTAATACACTTAGCATGTTTACTTCGGAGTAAATATATAGAGGGCCTTACCGCGTCCACTCCCGTACACCGTGAAGCGGGGCGTGACAGGTTTTGTTGGCGGCCCATGCAGGTCAGTGCTGCATAAAACTCTACCATGCAGGTCAGTTCTGTATGGACATGCGGGTCAATTCTGCATGAAGTCCTAAGCAATATAACACAAGAATCAGCAACTAAAAAAATTCTTTACAATTCATATTCTTTGAATATTACAATTTCATATGCTTTGAATCTGTCCTAATCTTATTTTTTCTTTCAAGGTTATGGATTCTCCAAACAACACTAGCACCAATTTCAACAACACACCACCACCTCTACCGCTTACGCCTACCGTTGCTGCTCTAATCAATGAGCAGACGGTATTGCTTGAGGCAATTCGCATCCTTCTGGAAGGACAGAAGCAGCAGACTGCTATTCTGATGAATCGTCCAGAAGCGGAAGCGCCCGGAGTAAAGCAATTCTGAGCATTGCACCCAAAACAATTTTCGGGAAAAGAGAGCCCCCTGAAAGCTGAAGAACGGGCTCAAAATATTGAGGATGATCTGGCAGCAGCACAAGTGCTAGAGATCGCTTGGATACGACTTGCGAAGCTGCAACTCACCGACAATGCCCGAATTTGGTGGAAGGCAGAAGAAAGCCGTCTTGAACAGCCAATCGAATGGAAAACCTTTCGTGACATGTTCGACGTGAAGTATTTCCAAGAGACTGCCCGATTTGACATGGAGCATGTTCAGTTAATAAAACTGCATATTTAATATGACATTTTTCCTACTATTTCTATATAATAAAAGGTGTTTATTATAATATATGATACATATGAGGGTTTATCTGTAAAAAATCTATTTTCATATGTTTTTATATTATAATTAAAGTTTGGTAGGAAAAAGTAAGTATATAATATCCATGTGACATTGGCCCATTTAATATGCTTACCTTATTAATACCTTTGACCAATACTTAATGGTTAAGTTAAATATCTCAATAAAACAAACTCTACTAAATATTATTTGTTGAGTTATTGTGCAGAATTTGCAGGGCTAAAATCAAGGAAATCAAAGTTGTTAAAACAAACCTGCCTAATTAAGAAAGTAAATTAAAGAAATCAATTCTGACAGTGATGTAGAAAAGATTTTCAGTTTCCAGATATTCAAAAGATCACCATATATCACCAGAAGAGCCTACAAGAAGTTTGAGCCCAAGATGTCACTATTTGGCCGCGGATCCGCGGCTAAACCCACCTTTTGGCCGCAGATCCGCCGTGATTTTGACGAGTTAGGATTTGGGATTTTTCAGTTTGAATCTTAACCTCTGGCTTCCAAATTAGGAGACTAGGGTTCTGGCTTTGGGACTATAAATAAGGACCGAGAGCCTCTTGGAAAAATCATCAAGCTGAAGAGATCACGAAGTCCACGACAGGCTCACGCATCCAAGCTGATCATCAACGGTTCATCTACCTCCTTAGAAGAGATCGAAAAGCAAACTAGCATTTTGTAATCATTTTCTAAGGGAACAAAGTGTAAATGATTTTTGTTGATTAATAAAGGTAGTTGTTTTCTTATTCTATTTCTTTGTAGTTTTAATATGATTTCTCTCTCTATCTCTTCTTCTCCCAACATACGCGAGTAATTCTCCGCTTGTTAGGATTCATGGGATTAGGGTAGGTTAATGGATGATGAAGATCCTTAAACTCTTTTTACGTCCTATAAAGTTTATAAACTTTACCAAAAGAATCATTAACATCCTAATCGGGCGCGCTACCAATTTATTGCTAGTCTTGACCGCGATTAGAGATTAGATCAATGATTGTTTTGGTAAGGGCTAGATATGAACGGAGTTCCATGTTGAGATAGGGGTTAAGAGTGAGAACCCTTTTCCCTCCAGAAACCCTAATCTACATGCATCTCTGTCATTCTAGTTTTAAATCTATTAAAGGATAAAAAGAGTAATGTTTAATTAATCATCCATAACTACTAAATCCTAACGAACCCTACAAGCCCCCTTTTAATATTAAACCTACATCCATAATTAATCTAGATCTATATTTTGCATCAGTGTTTAACATAGATCTAGAACCTACAACCATTCTTTATTCTTCCTCCTTCCTTTCACAACACGCCTAAAGTAAGAATAAAATATTCAAAGTTTCCCAGAGGACGACCCGTACTCATCTCGGTCTAGCTACATGCGACACCGTTATTGATTGCGGTTACACTACATACACATAAAAAAAGATCAATCGAATGGCGCCGTTGCCGGGGATACGTGCGTAATATTTTTTTCTTACTATTCGTGTTGAATTCTTATTCGATCTATATTATAAAAATAAACAAAACTGCAAATTGTATATTTAACGATTATTATGTGAATTTTGCGAGGGAATCTGGAGTCACAAATTTGAGGAAACAGAGATTCAGAGACATTCATCAAGATCTAGAGGAGGAAAGGAGGCCACATAGCAAAAATCTTCATCAAATCTTCCTAGTCGGCGGCGGAACCGCAGCACAAAGAGCCTATTGGTGGCGGAACCACGGCTTATTGGAGGATTTAGGGTTGCAAACTTCTCTGGTATTTTTTTTATATCTTTCTCTCTCCTCTGAAATCTAATAAAATATCTTTTCCACAGGATTCTTTGCAAAATTTTGCCGCTCAAAAATCTTTTTGCGGAGTTTTGTTATTGGTTTGTTATTTCATATTTTAATACGGATTTTAAGGGGCAAGACCAAAATCCAGATTAGGTGGGGATTTTATCACCCTTCCTAAGCCCCACAAATCACAAACCGAGCATCTGCATCAACCCTACATTAATTTAAAAAATATCTAGACAAGACTCTAAGAACTGTCGCGCTCAATAAAGACAGAGGAAGGTCGTGGGTAATCTATCGCTTATCCGCATTACTTTTGTGGTGTCTAGGCAAGTGTGTCTAAGGCAAGTGGTTACTTAATTAGGCCCACTACTTACATAGTGGATACCTCCCACTTACCTGGCACTTACCTGGCCACAAGAGTAGTAAAGAGGTGGTAGAGAATTGATCCTGCGGCTTGTCCTTTAGAAGTCTAGGAGCGGTCTAAAGACTTGACCTAGGTAACCTTAGTTCTAGGGTTGTTTGTGCATTTTTGTGTGATTTGTCTAAGTCCGACACACTTTTCAAAACAGGCAAATTTTAAATCACACACACGCTGCCACTTGCGCTCAACCCGCTTAGTGCATGCTTGGCTGGACACGGGATTCTAGTGCCCGTCTTGTCCGCGTTCCTGCTATTGACTCCGAAGTCGGTACTTCTTCATCTTCTTTTTCCCCACCATACACCACATCAACCGAGATGGACGGTGCTCCATCACATTTTAACACCATGCTGCCACCGCCCGTAGGTGAGCAGAACCCACCGCGCATCTCTCTCCAAGAGAGATGCTATCTTATCCGTGGTCCCCTTCCTATTTGTCTATCCATTCCACCAGCCAACAGGGATAATTTTGAAATTAAACCCCACTACATCAATCTGTTGCCCAAATTTCACGGGCTTGAGTCTGAAGACGCATACGTTTTCATCACTAAATTCGAAAACGTATGCGCAATGATGGGTACTTCACAACTGACTGTGGATGTTATGCGCTTGCGTCTTCTCCCATTCACTCTGTGCGACTTGGCAGAAAAATGGCTTTATAATACTGTCGCACACTCTATCACTAACTGAGATGAATTCGTAATTGCATTTCTTAAGAAGTTTTACCCAAACCATAAGACCGCCCATATTAGGAGCGAGATCAACCAGTTCACCCAGCATCCCAATGAACCATTTTGGAAGTGCTTTGAACGTTTCAAGGATCTGCTTGTCCAATGTCCTCATCATGGAATACAAAGATAGGATTTGTGCCAAATTATATATGAGGACATTAATCCAGCAACAAAGCAGATGCTTGAAACAATGTGTCAATGCAATTTCATATCCAAAGACGATGGTGGAGTTTGGAAATATCTGGAAGATCTCGCTGAAAACATTTTGCAGTGGGAAAGCGTAAGACTGCCTTCATCTAGGGGAGGTATCCATCAGCTCGATATTTCCATCGCAGTAAAAGCCGAAATGGCAGCGATGCAGAAGAAACTCGATGCTATTGAAAACAAATTCTCATCAGTCTCCCTAAATCAGGTAACGCTTCCCAAGACCGTGTGTGGTTGCTGTTCAGATCCTTCACACTTGACGGAAGAATGTCCTATGAATGCATCGTTTCAAGGTCACGAGCAAACTAATGCTGCTTTTCAGCAGCGACCTAGAAATGATCCTTATTCTTCCACGTACAATCAGGGATGGAGGAATCATCCTAATTTTGCTTGGAACCAAAACCAACCCCAAATCAAAACCAGTTCCAAAGCAATTATCAAAGACCTCCTCCACAGCAACCACAACCACAAAGTCAGCACCCCTTTTAGTCACAAAATTTTCAAAATCCGGCCAACATTTCTGCACCGCAACTGGCCAGTACTGATAACTCTTCACTCGCACAAACTTTGGATTTGTTTATGAAACATTCCATTCAAATGTCGGCTGATATGAAGTCTTCTATTGATACCATAAAGAAAGACTCCGCCTCCCACGGTGAGAGTATTAAATCAATAGAAAACCAAATTGCACAATTGAACGCCGCAATGAGTGCGAGAGGGAAAGGGAAACTCCCATCTCAACCCCTGCCGAATCCTGGCCACTCACAAAATCATAATGTGAATGCCGTTACTACGTTGAAATCGGGAAGAGTGCTGGATAACCGAGTGGGTGAACAAGTTGATGATGTTAGTGATACCAGTGATACCCCGGCTTCTACTTCTTCTCCTAATTCGTCTAATCGCCCACCTACTTCCGAGCCTATTCTCTGTTTTCAACAAGACTCGAACCCTCAGCCCACTTCCACAACTCTATCTAAAAAGATCCCCACTCCAATTCTGGGATCGACTCCATCCCCACAAACTTCTCTAATGTTGGACCAAACCCTTATTGGTAAAGCACCTTATCCAAACAGGTTAAGGGGCAATAGACCAAGTCCACAAATGGAGAAGATTGTAGAAATTTTTAAGCAAGTTAACATCAATATCCCTCTCCTAGATACTATACAACAAGTCCCGGCTTATGCGAAAATTCTCAAGTACTTGTGCACTAGGAAGAGGAAGACTCAAGTGCCAAAAAAGGTGTTCGTGTTAAAGACTGTAGACACAGCTTTTCCCCAACAATTACCTAGGAAACGTAAGGACCCTGACTGTCCTACAATTTCTATTTCTATTGGGGGTAAACACATTAACCGTGCTCTACTTGACCTTTGCGCAAGTGTTAACCTGCTTCCTTACTCGGTTTATGAGCAGTTAGGGATTGGAGAGTTGAAACCAGCTCACTGCACTCTCCACATGGCTGACCGATCGATCACCAAACTTAGGGGTGAACTGGAGGATGTGTTAATAAAAATCGGGGAATTTGTGTTCCCTGTAGACTTTATTGTACTCGATACACAGCCTGTAGCGAACCCACGGAATCAAATTCCGGTGATCCTTGGTCGACCCTTTTTGGCCACTTCCAACGCAGTAATCAATTGTAGAAACGGCTCTATGACCCTATCCTTTAGAAAGAAGTCAATTGAGCTTAACATTTACAAGTTGGGAAGTGAACCCTCCGAACCCTGTGCTCATGTGTGTTCTGTCAAATTAATGGATGTTGACAGCAGCGAATTTGATCAACCTCATGATACTGACTCTTTTCATATGTTGTTGTTTGACCCAACCATGTATTATACATACATGGACTCTTCCACCGAGTTGTCCGGGTCAACATCTAACGCTGATGAGGAACTTTTTATAGAGTCTGACGATCACCCCATTTTTTCTGATAACATTATTCTTCGGGGTATCGATGAAAGCTTTGAGGAAATTTTCACTGATAAACTCGCATTTTTAGCAGACACGGGTGTTGAGATGAATCATCTACAAAACAAAGAAATTGAACCTCCACCCCTTCTTTTGGACTATAAAGAAAATGCGAGTAATCCATCATAATCATTGAGTCGTCTCTTCAAACTGAGACGCAAATCCATTCCATCCCACCACTTATCTTTTCCCCATTTTTTCTTGGCTCTTTTCAACTTGTTCTTCCACCAACCGGTGCACTACACTGATAAAATCTTCGAATGGTTGGTGTTGACTTTCGGTCTTTGCAAAGCTTGGCATTGACCAATAACTTTGACCCCCTCTTGTGATTTTCAAAGCTTAACATCGTTTAACTTAAGTTTGGGGGGGTATATTTTTGGCTCTTGAAAGAAAATGATTTTTACAAAATTGTGAGCCAAAAATAAGTTTGGGGGAGGATTTCACTTTCATTATTTCTTGTCCCTTTTTTTTCTTCCCAAGTCTACAGGTTTTTGAGCTTAACGGATGACATCAGTGAGGACACTGCTGTAAACAGGTTTGGGAGAGGTTTGTGCTTATTTACGCGTTACTTTGCATTACACTTTGCATAAGCACAAATTTTTTTTGATAATAAAAGAGTAGAAAGTGAAAAATTACATATGAAAGATATGAATAGTTTAAGAAAAGCAAGAAAATTAGAAGTTTTCTTAAACGAAACTAGTACTAAGTAGTTATGAGCCGTTGTCCTAAGGGTTAGTATGATGAAGGAAACTACTAATCTGAGGATAAATATAAGCCTGAAAAATAGTTCCTATTCTGGAAGACAAACATTTGAACGTTGATACCCTACTATACGCACTTACACACATCTTGAAACTCGGGATAGTAGAGGATACCTTGAAATGCTCCTGTCTAAATGCCAAAGTATGAAGAAAATAATAAATGAAAAATAAAAGATAAATGGTGAAAAGAAAAATGAACACTGGTTTTGTTATCACCGAGACAGCAATAAAAAAATATAGCGAGGGTGCTTTATCAGCTAGTGCCTTAAACCAACTGGTTTGGGAGTCACTGCTAAGCCTTAGGTGTTGCAAGACGAGAAAAATACTAATACGCCTAATAAGCAAGCACATGAGTAATCGGTCGGTTAGTACCTCAAGAAGTATTAACGGTCGCATGAAAAATGTGTGAATAAATTCCATCTAAATATCTATTAAAAAGTACTAAGGTAGATGGACAAGAGTATGATTACTTGAATTGAATTCTCTGAGTGTAGGCATGTCCAGATCACACACGTAGGGGTATATGATTAATGTTTGGAAGAAAGGTAGGAATGAAGAATAAAGGCGATATTTTATTGAAGGATGACGTAATTTCTAACAACTTTTCATGACTATTAAGATAGGGCTCATGACAACTGAAAAGCTAGTATTAGTTGGAAACTCTAATTTTCAAAGTCTTTCTTTTATAATTCTTATCTTTATATGTAACTTTCACAGTTTTCCTTTTATTATGAGATTTTGTGGGTGCAATCCGCTGAAAACCCTCAAAAGACAACACTCCTCCAACTAGGGACACCTAGAGGTTTAACGACTTGTTGCACGTGCTCAGTGCAATCGTGTTGCCTACGAAAGTGTGCTTAGCTTTCTCCTTTTTTATCTCCTTCTCTTGAATAAACTAGTTTGCTCGGGACGATCAAAGATAAGTTTGGGGGTATTTGTTCAGTTGATAAAACTGCACATTTAATATGACATTTTTCCTACTATTTCTATATAATAAAAGGTGTTTATTATAATATATGATACATATGAGGGTTTAATTGTAAAAATACTATTTTCATATGTTTTTATATTATAATTAACGTTTGGTAGGAAAAAGTAAGCATATAATATCCATATGACATTTGGCCCATTTAATATGCTTACCTTATTAATACCTTTGACCAATACTTAATGGTTAAGTTAAATATCTCAATAAAACAAACTCTACTAAATATTATTTGTTGAGTTATTGTGCAGAATTTGCAAGGCTGAAATCAAGGAAATCAAAGTTGTTAAAACAAACCTGCCTAATTAAGAAAGTAAATTAAAGAAATCAATTCGGGCAGTGATGTAGAAAAGATTTTCAGTTTCTAGATATTCAAAAGATCACCATATATCACCAGAAGAGCCCACAAGAAGATTGAGCCCAAGATGTCACTATTTGGCCGCGGATCCGCGGCTAAACCCACCTTTTGGCCGTGGATCCGCCACGGTTTTGACGAGTTAGGATTTAGGATTTTTCAGTTTGGATCTTAACCTCTGGCTTCCAAATTAGGAGACTAGGGTTCTGGTTTTGGGACTATAAATAAGGACCGAGAGTCTCTTGGAAAAATCATCAAGCTGAAGAGATCACGAAATCCACAACAGGCTCACGCATCCAGGCTGATCATCAACGGTTCATCTACCTCCTTAGAAGAGATCGAGAAGCAAACTAGCATTTTGTAATCATTTTCTAAGGGAACAAAGTGTAAATGATTTTTGTTGATTAATAAAGATAGTTGTTTTCTTATTCTATTTCTTTGTAGTTTTAATATGATTTCTCTCTCCATCTCTTCTTCTCCCAACATGCGCGAGTAATTCTCCGCTTGTTAGGGTTCATGGGATTAGGGTAGGTTAATGGATGATGAAAATCCTTAAACTCTTTTTACGTCCTATAAAGTTTATAAATTTTACCAAAAGAATCATTAACATCCTAATCGGGCGCGCTGCCAATTTATTGCTAGTCTTGACCGCGATTAGAGATTAGATCAATGATTGTTTTGGTAAGGGCTAGATATGAACGGAGTTCCATATTGAGATAGGGGTTAAGAGTGGGAACCCTTTTCCCTCCAGAAACCCTAATCTGCATGCATCTTTGTCGTTCTAGTTTTAAATCTATTAAAAGATAAAAAGAGTAATCTTTAATTAATCAGCCATAACTACTAAATCCTAACGAACCCTACAAGCCCCCTTTTAATATTAAACCTACATCCATAATTAATCTAGATCTATATTTTGTATCAGTGTTTAACATAGATCTAGAACCTACAACCATTCTTTATTCTTCCTCCTTCCTTTCTCAACACGCCTAAAGTAAGAATAAAATATTCAACGTTTCCCAGAGGACGACCCGTACTCATCTCGGTCTAGCTACATGCGACACCGTTATTGATTACGGTTACACTACATACACATAAAAAAAGATCAATCAGAGCAGCAATTTATCCATCTACAACATGGTTTGATGTGGACCAAATCAGTGGATGAGTATAATGCTGAGTTTACTATGCTCAGTAGGTTCGCGGCACACTTAATACCAACTGCTGAGATCAGGTCCCGACGATTTCAGTAAGGGTTAGATCCGGAGATCTAAGTTACTTTAGCTACATGGGATTTCCCAACCCACGACCTGGCTTTGAAAGCTGCCCGTCGATATGAGGCAGTAGTGAAGATGAAGGGCAGAGCTCAATCTGCCGGAGTGAAGCGCCCTGCCACTCAGATGACAGGAGGAGCCTTTTCAAGGCCAACTATTGAACCCAGGAGACCGGAAGAAACAAATAACCGGCCAAGTCCGGATTTTTGCTTCTACTGCAAGAGGGATGGACACCTGTGGAAGAACTGTAGGCGCGCAAAAGGCCTGTGCTTAGTTTGTGGCACATCCAATCATACAATTGGAACATGTCCTTATAGACGCAACCCAGTTCCAACTCACAATACTTATCCGCAGCGGCCAGCTATCCAGGCTCCTGCACCTCGTCTTGCTTTTCCAGCTCCACCTCTACATGGACTTTCTGCACAGCCTAATCGCCAATTCCATTAGGCACTGAGGAACATGCCTCAAGGGCAGAGGAACATACCCCAAGGATAAAGGAATGTACCTCCAGTTAGGAGGAATATACCCCGACGACAGGCTTTCACATTCGCGGCCGTAGAAGCCGAGACTGTAGACCAAGATAACACTGGTAATTCCTTTCAATCTTTTCAAACTCTTGTATCATCTTGTTACTTTTCATGCAATACCAGTATTTCTTTCACAATCACGATCACCAAATTTTCTTGAATCTGTTACACTTTCCTTCTACAAATTTCGAGGACGAAATTTGTAGAAGAAGGGTAGAATGTAACAACCCTAAACTTTATGTATAAAATTTTTCCAAAATACAGAAAGAAATATCTAAGACTGAGCACAAGTTATAAATTTAATTTGCTTTTGAACAGTAGAAAAGCACTTGTAGCTCATTGGTAAAACCTTGCACTGCTGTGATGTAGCCCCTATGATCGAAACCCCCCCCCACCCACATATTATTTTTATTGTATTTTCTTTTAAACTTTTAGAAACCCAAGGGTTTACATGTTCACTACACGTAAAATGAAGAGACACAGAATAAACAAACACGTGCACTGGGCTATATGAGGCGACAGAGACACGTGGCGAGAATCCCAGCCCCGACCCCACCAACTCGACCGGCGAGATACTCTCTGGCCAGGCGACGCCGGCCCCTCCGTAGGGGTTGGTCCCCAAACTTCAACTCCACACCCCTTGGCCTCCCCCCTTAACCCCTGTACTGTTTGTTTTTATTAAAAATAAACAGCGAATTAAAAAAGGGCATTAAACCAAAATTTTAATGCATTTTTAATTCATTCTTCATTACCCCAAAACCCTAATTTTTCCTATAAATACCACACCACATTTCACCTCTCCTCACTCAGAATTTCCTCACAAAAACTCTATAAAATTTCCAAGTCTCAAGTTGTGCAAGTGGAGTTAGCAAAGGGCGAAGTTCCGGTGAAATTTCGAGGAGATTCCGGCGACGAAACGATGCCCCGACTGTTCCATAGTCTTACCCTACCTACCCTCTATCTTTGTAGCCAGTAAGTCCCTTCTCCCCTCCTCTTCTACTATTCTGAAACTTTCATTTTTCAAAACCCGACGGAAGCAGAGTTATTCCGACTTCCGATTCGTTTTTTTTTAAAAATTCTATTTTTCTTAAACTATAAATCACCATACTCTCATATAATGTTTAACAAACATAAATAAACATATTAGAATAAGTTTTATCTAAAAATAATTCATGTTGCAATTTCTATTTCATTCTTACAGTAAAATACCACCATATTTACAAACGATATTGTTATCCATTTTTTACCGTATTACCTTTAGAAAACTCAAGAGGTAATGACCTATCTCATCACAACACACATATTGGACATAGCACGATGAACTTTGAAATTCTAGATTATGGGAAAATACGCTTTTACGAATAAATACCTTAAACATACAAAACCGTTTTCGTTGAAAAGAGTGTTAATTAAATTCCTTGCAAATACGCCTCTACAACCCATTTTGGGGAACCGCGATCGAGATGGTGCGGGTTATCGCACGTTCTCGGGCCTAGTAGAGCGAGATGCAGACCTCCGTAAGGAGCATTCGATATCGATGGAATTTTTAATGCTATTTTTAAGAAAATGAGATTTCTACAAAATAAATAAAATTATTTTTATTAAATATATATATGAATATTATCAAAAGATCTATTTTAAATATATTATACAAATATTCCATGTTTTCTAAATTAAAGGAATCACAATTACATGAAAGTACCATTTCAATACAATACAATTCCAATATTTCATTAAAATACCATATACAATGAAAACTAGGTTCTACTCACTAGAAAATTTTACTTTTATAAAATATACATTTATGAAAACTCTAAAGACGATAATTAAAAATTTGAGGTGTATTTTAAATATTTGAAGTGTATTTTGAAAATGTATCAAAACTATCTTTACATAAAAACCCTTAAGTTATACTAAATTACAATAAGGACCCTAGTAAATATAGGTTTAAGCGGGACCAGTTCTCTTGAGTATCGGGGAGCCGAAAAATGTGGGTGCTTTTAACCATGTTATTAAAGTCTCGAGTCAATGATGCTACCTTAGTATGTTTCCTATGAATCAAGTTTGATTCGGTTCTATGGGACATGTCTAAAAAAGCGGTTAACTTAAGGTAGAGATATGTCGGTTTGAGAGGAAGACCAAATTCGTTACACTCAGAACATTTACTCATTGGCCAGCCAGTTATGTTGAGATATAACTATGAGCACTTGTCGAGAATATAAAATTAAACATGGCCTGCGAGGGATAAGGATGTTTAGACTAGTGCAATGAAAATTATGTCGAGGGCACAGCGACACAGTTATGTAAGATTGTGTTTTATAAAACCGCTGTGTATTCCTAACAGTTTCATAGTTGGGTTTCCATAATGCAAATCCTCGTGCTCGCAAATCACACGTTCTATTTGTCCATATGAAAGTTGTATGTTTTGAGCAAGAGAATGATGCCCACCTTATGAAAGTGGGAGATTGTTGATTTTTTAGGATTAATGTCCAAGTGGGCTTTTAGCCCAATACAGACTTCGATATAGCTATCTATGGGCATGTTTGGATGAGCTTATTTTTAAGTGATTATTTGTCATAATCACTTATAAGTTATTATTTCTGGAAAAGGTGAAAAAATCGCTTATAAGTGTTCATGACAAATAAGCAGTTCAGTGTTTGGATGATTTTGTATTGAAAGTGATTATAGGTGGATAGTGTGTTTGGATGAAAAAATAGATAAGTGATTATTGAGTGTAAAATGACCAAAAGAACGTATCATTAATACCATCTTAAGATTTGGATGAAATGATAAGGGGTATCATGCTATATTACTTTGTCAACTCTACTATTCCATAATCACTTATAGAATAAACTAGGAATTCCTAGCTTATTTTTAAGTGGGGAAAAATGTTATTTTTAAGCTAGTCATGGTAAGACCCATGATAAAATAATCACTTATTGAATAGTAAAAAAGAGATCCAAACACCCTATCTATTTGGGACCTACCTTGATGTGATTTTTAATCACTTGTTGACAAAAAATAATCCAATCCAAACGTGCCCTAAATTTAACTCCATAATCCTAAACCATGTCTTGTTTGGATTTAATTCGGAGCTCACAAAAGTCTAATTATTTAAACTCCAAAAGTGAGATAACAACAACATTTTCGAGTTCGGATAACTCCAAAACCAAACAACCAAGCAAAAGATGAGGCCCGGTTCAAGAATAGAGAGTTCCATAAAGCCGACAAAGCTGAACTCCAAAAATGCCAGCTTTATCAATTTGACATCCATTTTGAAGTTGAGATAACTGTGTCATCTAAACTCCAATCTTATCTAGATTTTCTAAACTCTATTTTCCGAAACAAATCTTTGATAACATAATCAAAGTTTATTCTTAAATAAAGTTTTGGGTTTACAAACAGCATCACCTCGTTTCCAACACACATACACACACAAAAATATACATCTCTGGCATTTTCCTTTTGCCTATATATGTTGTTAGTATTCATTTATATATTTTTTCCTCCCCTTCCTTCAAGAAACACAAAAATTTTATATGCTTGCCAATCAAATCTAACAGCTGCCCTATCAACCAAAATAAAAATAAAAAATCGCATTGATGGCAAAGATGTTTCATTTCATATATATGAACTTCAAATCGAGAAAAGAAAAGGAAAGTAAAAACCTGAGTGAATTTGAGGCGAGGAGAGCAGCGCAGATGACAATGAAATCCCCGCGGCGATTAATTAGATCAGGGCATATATGTATGTCAGCTATCGTGGCCGCATTACAGCCGTCAGGCTCAACTGAATGTTAAAGAATGGACCATGAGCCGCTTAACCCGTGGGTCGACAGGTAAAACATGGGTCTTGGTTAAAGATTTATTATATGTTTAAAAGTTACTCGTACCCGGTCTGCATATTTAAGGCCCTTTTTGGATATAAAGTTATGATAACCATGGTTTGTTTTAAAATGGAGATAGGAGACAACCAAACTATGGTTTGCAAGCCCTAAACTTCAGAAATGGAGTTTAGTGAATTTTTTATCAGATTGGAGTTGAAATAACTACAGTTTAAAGCTGAAAAATTGCAGTTATCTCAACTCCAAAATGGTTGCCAAACATACCAAAGTCAGCATTTTGGAGTTAATTTTTGCTATGTTTACAAAACTTTATGAAACCATGGTTTACAAAACTTTAACTCCATTCCCACAAAGGCCCTTAAGAGTTTGGGTAAATTGTCAAAAAAAAAAAACGGCCCGCTTTAAACTTGTGTAAAAACTTCTTGGTGGTTTTCTCTTGCTAAAAAACACTGGGCCCAATTAAACTCCCTTTATACCGGTTGTCTGTAATATGCTTAATTTCACAAAACTGCCCTCTAGTTTTAAATACTGTAGCTCCTCTCCAATATACTTCTAAATAGGCAGAAAACTGCCCTTTTTGACAGTGTTGCAGTAACTCCGTTAAAATATCCTAAAATGTCCTTCTCTTTCTCCTTCTCTTTCTTCTTTTCACCAAATTGTGTGTTACTGTAGCTCCTGCCAACAGCAACCTCGCCATCGGCACAACCTATAGCCATCACCCCCACCGGCGACGAACCCCGCCACCACTCTAACCACCATCATCTTCTTCTTCTTCCTTATCTTTCAAACCATCACGTCTTCTTCCTCTTTCAAATCCTCATCACCACCACCATATTCCTTCTTTCTAAACCATCATTGTATTTCTTCAACTGCCCACCACTATCACCGTCGTCGTATAATTCCTCCTCTTCCTCCTTCCAAACCACCATCATCACCTTTTTCCTCTAAATCCCCATCACCGCACTACTCTCTTCCTCCTCCAAATCACATCTTCTTTCTCCTTCAAACCACCACCACCATTTTCCTCCAAAATCACCACCACCACCACCACCACCACCACCACCATCTTCTTTCTCCAAATCCGCATCATCATCACCACCATCATCTTCCTTCTCCAAATCCCACCACCACCGTCATTTCTTCCTCCAAGTCCCCACCACCAACCACCGACGTCACCATCTTCTTCATACTACCAATTTCCACCATTATCACTACCAATAAATCAAATAAGTTAGAGTTAGGATAAAGAGAGAAGCCATTTTTTTGTGAAAAAAGGAGAGAGGAGAAGGGCATTTTGGAGATTTTTTTAACGGGTTACTGTAACACTGTGAAATGGGATAGTTTTCTGCCTATTTAGAAGTACAGGAGAGTATTTTGAGATTCAACGAAACTAGAGGGTGGTTTTGTGAAATTAAGCCTCTATAATATCTAAGCAGTTGTCTTTAATATCTTTATAGTTGGATGGAATAAAGGCTTAATTGAAATGTGGTCCGGGGTATTTTCACAAAGATTTTGAACAGTAAGCCTTTAAGAGTGTCATCGAATCGACCCAGCTGGTGGGTTCTTGGGTTTTATTTGTCCCGTACAAAAGAATATGTTAATAGCTTTTTCATTTTATTTTTCACATTAATTATAAGATAAATATATCAAATCCCAAAATCTATGCACATAATTATTTTTTGAATTGCAAAATCATCATATACAAAGACCATAACTTTATTTAAGTCTTATTAATTTCCATATGCAATTATAATGTACTTTCTTAATTTTCGAATGCAATTATAATGTACTTTCTTAATTTTCGAATGCAATCATAAGGCAATTATCCATTAACCATTTCATGGATCATTCATCAATACATGACTATCCACACACCTGCTCTGATATGTGGGTCATCAATCGGGTTATCTACGCGTGATTTGATATGTGGTTAGATATGTTCACTTTTGACCGACCTACCATGGTTCACGGCGACATGTCTTTATTTGTCCAACCCATTTGTTTGACACCTCTACATCCATTGTCTTTCGTTTTGTTTTCCTTGATGTCGATCTAGATCATGATGACTAAGAGAAGACCTAACTTTGCTCCGTTGACAAGAAACCCTAGTTTTTACATCAAGGGTGTTCCTTGAAGCCTAATGATAGTATAAAGAAGCAATTATGCCACAAATGTAAAGAGAAGAAAAGGGAAGATGAGGAGGAGAGGGAGGAGAGGGTTATTAAATAGGCATCTAAATGTATTTCGTCTCAAAGATCATTTGGAAAGTCACATACTTATTAATGGAAAGACAACGGATGGTAATTTTCTGAAGTTAATGATGGTCTTGCATCATTTTAAAAGTTGAATGTTGTAACGGTGGAAAGTGCCAAAATTTCTTAATATCAAGTTAAAATTTAGCCATTCTTTTGTTTCTTTTTCTATTTAATTTGCTGATGAACAAGTTTGTATTTTTTTTCATAAAAAAGATGACGCACAAGTTTTAAAATTAGAATAAATCAATATTTACGATCATTATGAATAAACTGCAATAAAGTCCCTAAAATTATCATCTTCTCAACACGATAAACCATCCAACCCTCAAATATATTCATAACCAAAAGTAGTCCCTGAAATAAATCAATATTTATAGCTGTGGAAGTGATATGCAAGTGGTTCATCTAATTCATTGAGTTGATAATCCATCAGTTTTGCCCATCAGGTTGTTCAGTAAACACAAAAATATTAACCAAGTAACCATTTATGGATGAAAATGTAAGATATCTTAAAATCATATGAAACTTGTTATATAATTGTATGAAGAGACAATAAAGATTAAAATGAATGACGCAGATAGTCAATGATGTAGAAATCCCCTTCTTAGACACCTCGTCTCTATTACTCTCATATTTAAAATCGTCATTACAATGTAAGCCTCCTCAATGGCTCAATCTTAGGGTTGCATTCCAATCAAATATGAGCTTCACCGTATCCATACTTGCTCTATGGTTTCGGATACGGATACAAATACATATATAGTTCAGTAAAAAAATCCATATCCATATTTGACAAAATCGAATACGGATACGGATAGGATATGAAAAATACGGATACAAATCGAATATTGATAAATAAATATTTAAAATGTAAAATAAATGAATGTGAAGTGAAAATATATATGTAACCGATATGAACTACAAATAAAATTAAGTACAATTAAATATGAGAGTATTTGAAACTTATCAATATGCATGTAACTTAATATATTAAAAAAATAAGTAAATATATTTATTACCCTATTATGTATATTTTAAATATGTATTTTTTAAAGTAAAAATAATAAAATAATATTTTAGATACATAATTTATAATTTCTAATAATGTAAAATAAACAAACTACTATATTATTTAATTTTAATTTTAGTGTTAAAGTAGTAATTAATTAAACATAAAATATTAGATATTTAATTTAATATGCTACATTTAACTTAATATATATGTGGATATCCGAATTCATATCCGCATTCATATATCCGGATATCCGAATCCGTATCCGAAAAAATTGAAAAGATGCTTATCAGAATCCGACTAGATCCGACAACATATATCCACGTGAACGGATCCGAAATTGAATATCCATATCAAAAATATCAGGGTCCGGATATAGATCCGGATCCGAATGTAACCCCGACTCATCTGCACTTACCCCTTGATGCAGATCAAATTGACACTGCCTTGTGTTGGCTTGGCTATGCAATTGAATTAATTCCAATGGCAAGCAGATAACCATAACCATACCATGTGGTATATTATTAAGCAAATAGATAGCATCAAACTAGACATAACTAAATCTCATACCAAGCACATCAGAAAAAACAAGTCTTAACGACCTAGAGCAACATTTATATACAAAAGTCTGTGATGAGAAACCACTTCAGAAAATAATCAAAACTCCAAAATGTGGGGACGCACAAGGCACAACATAGTCAAAATCGTGTGTACTACACACTCATCATAGTAAGCAAACAGCTCTTGATAGCTTCATCGAAATCGCGCCTTGTGGATAATACTACCTACATAAAAAATCAGAAAACTTCGGCCTAACACCTATTTTTAAGTGGCTCTCCCTCATTGGTGGTAAGAATCTGAGTCGAGGAACGGTATAACCCTGTATCAAAATTATCAGCCTAGAGTTCATCTTTGGCTGTTGACTCATTTTCAGTAACTTCGTTTGCCTTGGAAGTCGATTCTTTCTCTTCTACTTCGGGTTCCTCTGTATCATCATCCTCTTCTACCGCTGCACTTGGACTAATGTCGAGGCTTGCCTTCACAGAATCGTAGATACTGGTGGCAAATTCCTTTGGATCATTGAGATTAAAACCACTCTCCATGAGTGCTGTTTGGTAAATGAGCCGTGCAGTTTGCTTCACGCTCTCATCCTATATGCATGCAAAGCTTGAATTAGCGGCGACTGTGTACAAGAACTTGGTATTACCTCAATGTTTATTAGATAAAAGGGTAGTGATGCAGGACAGGTAGATTATACTAAAGTACCATGAATTTTCACCGGTTTTGAGATAAATACCACAAATTTTATAAATTACATCCCGCTACAATGGATCTTTCTGCAATTCTCATGCCCACTGGGACATTTGTTGCGAGAATTTCCCTTTTCTCTTTCTCTCCCCCTCCCTTTTTCTTCTGTTCTTTCTGCAAATTACGCTCTCTTGTATGTTGTGGCCTTCGTTTGGGCTGTGTCTTTTTAGTTTTATTTTTTAGCTGTAATTTTATTTTATTTTTGTAATAGTTGTCATAGGTTGTAATTGTTTTTTCTGTTATCAATAAAGTTTATGGGACGGGTTCCAATTTTTGGATCCCTGCTCTTCTTTCAAAAAAAACCTACAATGTATCTTTGTCCCATTAAAATTACAATCTGACAGGTTATCTTTCCAAAAAAAAATTACTATAGTAGCAAGGTGTTCATCAAGTGACCGATTTCTTATTTTATCTTAGTGGTTTCTTGAAGAACTTGTTTACTTCTCTCTTCTAATTATACTCATTAGGTCCGTGTATCTACAGCTTGAAGCAATCAATTCATATTTCGAAAGAGAAGAAATAGATGAGAGTGGAAATGAGTGTTTTCTTTTCTTTCTTTTAAAACAAATATGGCAATGGAAGGGTAAAATGAGGATACATTGGTCATGTGTCCATCGCTTGACTTTTAAAGGTTTTGTGAAGATCACTAATGGATGGTATTTTAGTGCAACAAACTGCTTTAAAGGTTTTGTGAAGATCACTAATGGATGGTATTTTAGTGCAACAAACTAAGCAGTTGACGGTACTTTAAAGAAATTAACAAAGTTCTTGGTATTTATCTCAAAAATGGTGCAAAGTTCATGGTATGTATGTGGTGTATAATTAACCCAAGATAAATTATACCTTAGGATCTGTAGCAACTCTCTCACGGAGTTCCTTAATAATAGGGTGCCTTGGATTGATCTCAAGGACTCTCTTGCCGCGCATATAAGCTTGTTTGCTGGTATCGGAAAGAGTTTGGGCTTGCATGATCTTTTCCATATTCGCGCTCCAACCAAATTTTGATGTCACCACCACACAAGGAGTATCGGCCAAACGGTTGCTGATCTTTACCGAGTCAACATTCTCACCGGAGAGAGCATTTTTCCACCAATCAGTCAGGTCCTTGAAAGATTCCTTGATTTCTTTGATCTTCGAGTCTTTCCCTAGTTTAAGTCCCTCCTTGGACACATTCTGGAACTTTTTGTCTTCGTAATCCATAAGATATTGCATCAAGTATTCATCAACTGGGTCAGTGAAGAAAATAACCTGCAATAATATAGGTGTGAATTAGGTAGTCAAGTCCGATGGAAGATAGAGATACGAAATAGACATCATAATCATCATCTAGGTCATTTTCTTCTAAATGGTGTAGAAATGGTGTAGGCCATGGACGGCAACTGCATGCTAATAAAGCTTCATGAAAAGATTTGAAATTGAGCAGCTGTGTAGGAAATGGTGATGAAAATAATTTTTCTACAGGGAAGATTTTATAAATAAATTGAAGAATTCACACAGTTTCAGCTTCCAGAGAAGTCAAATTCAAAGTCTATTTGTCACCTCTAATGCAGATTGAACAGAATCGATTAATACTTCAAAATATATATCTTAACCCGTTTCAAATATATTAAGTTTTCTTTCTGGAGCCTAGTTTAGTTAAAACAAAGGTTTAAACAAGTATACAACAACAGCAAGAAGAGTTAATAGTATGCAAAGGTCTAAACAAACATAGAACTTCATATTTGCTAGACTATATTATGCGAAATTTCATTAAAAGAACATGCAATTTGGGATAATTAGTTCCCACATTTGGGAATATTTCACGTCAAAGCAACCCCCCCCCCCCTCCAAAAAAAAAAGAAAAAACGGGCCAAAAAAAAAGAATAAGAAAGAGAGCATCAATACATGAATGTAAATATTTGGTGGGTCCATGTAGGGTAAAATGTGTAAGTTTCTGATGAAAAAGAGTTAGCATGCGACTGCCACCATAGCATAGTGGTAAAACCTCTTGCAATGAGCAATAGATTTGGGGATCAAACCCCACATGCTTCAGGTTACGGCCTATTATTCACAGCAAATAGAAAAAAGTAGTTACAAATAGTGATTATTATTCTAGAAAATCTCTGCTGGTGACATCCACAGTAGTACAGCGAGTGAACTCCCCACTTGGGGGATATTCACCGCAGAAAACATGCTCTTTTGGTGGTATAACCGAATCAGATAAACAAAAAACAAGAAAAGAAGAAGAAATTACGAGGCAGAGTGTAAACATCCTAGTCACTGTCCTTGGTTCTGCACTTCTGCTTCTCTTAATTTACATTTTATCCAATCAAGCCATGAGTTTGCAATTCTTAAATTTGTAGATATGTATTCCCTTAAAAGTAGTACGCATACTGGCATTGAGCCAGCTCTAAGTGCAAGTCTAGGCTAGTTATGATACAATAAAATATTGATAGATGTTGACCCAATGAACCCATGAATTAGAAGACAAATATATATATATATATATATATATATATATATATATATATACAGAGAGAGAGAGAGAGAGAGAGTAATGGAGGAAAGAGGCCATAGGAGGGGATTTCCTCCTATGGCGTCGAAAAAATACAACCTCTACCATTTTTTCCGACGATCGGCACCCATCATCATCATCGTTATCATCGAAGATGTGCATACACCAAATTTCATGTGATTCCACCACCTTTTCACCGTTGAATTAGCAATGTAAAAAGTTCTATTGTCGGTAAACCATTAATTTTGCACCAACTAAATCAACGGTGAAAAAATGGTATAATCACATAAAATTTGGTATATCCACATCTTAGATGATAAAGATGGAGATAATGTATGCCGATCGTCGAAAAAAATCATGGAAGGTGCATTTTTTCGACGCCATAGGAGGAAATTCCCTTCTATGGCACCTTTTCCTCCATTAACCTCATATATATATATATATATATATATATATATATATATTTATCTTCGGGTGTTATAGCACATTAACAGATTTACCAGTCGCCCTATTTCTTAATCGCATAATCATAAGAAAATAAATAAAGTGAATGGCTAGTATGAAATTTACCTCATAGTTCTTCTTTGTGAGCCGCTCAAGGAATGGAGACTTCTCCAGTTGTTCTTTGCTGGTCCCTGTAATGTAAAATATGTCCTTTTGTCCTGGTTTCATTCGCGAAATGTATTGGTCCAAAGATGCGAGTTTACCCTCTGACTTGGTGCTGGAAAGAGTATATAAACAGCATAAGTTTGTCATAGCTTAAACTTACTGCTCAAATATTGATATTAAGACAACTTGTCAGAACCAATAAAGTGGTATAAGTATTAAAACAAAGTATCACCTTTCAAAACGAAGAAGCTTTGCAAGACGATTTCTGTTTGGTGCATCCTCAATGATACCAAGCTTAATGGATTTACCAAACTCATTCCAGAACTTAGCATACTGGCCCTTCGTCTCATCATTCTCACTATCTTTCTCCATACCTATTTTCATCACATTAATGATAGATAGTCAATAATAACTACAAGAACCAATAGGAAACCATATTGAATCAAGAATGACAACTTGGAATCAAGTAAAAGGTGTCAACAATCTCACCAGTAGCATCTTTGTTGCTCTGCTCATCAGGATCCTCATCTGCAATCCGCCGAATCATGTCAAGAGCCTTGCGGATCAATTTCTTCTTGATTGTCTTCAGACTGCTATGTTGTTGAAGCATCTCTCGTGATACATTAAGGGGTAACGTGTCGGAGTCGACAAGCCCCTGAAAATTGAAGCTTCTCTTAGGCAAACAAGCTTTATTCACAAGCAAAACCTACCACCCCATTGAACTCTAGTGAGGATAATAATTTAAAATGCAGAATATTACCCGTAAAAAGCTGAGATACTTTGGAAGAAGTTCATCAAATTCATCTGAGATGAACACCCTTCTAACATACAACTTCAAGTTCGCCTTGTTGTTGTAATAGCTGTCATAAAGATCATGAGGAACCTTGGGCGGCACGTAAAGCACAGCCTTGAACTCCACATCGCCTTCAGCAGTGAAATGACTCCAAGCCATAGGCTTTTCATCACCGAAGTCCTGCCATAAAAGGACAGTCACATCATTAAGCAAATGAGAAACAAAGAAGTACCTATTATGTTTGTTCAAGAAACAATGCATGGATTCCCAACTTCCATTATATTTTTATGAGCAAGAATGATTACCTTTGCAATAGAATGATAGAATTTTGCATGTTCTTCATCAGTAACCTCCTTAGGACTGCGGAGCCAAATAGCCTTCACCTCATTTAGAACCTCCCAATCATAAATTGTTTCTTTTGCAGTCTTCATTTTGGACTTCTTCTCAGCATCTTCCTCTTCCGTTTCTTCATCTTCTGTTGTGCTGGTTTCAGCTGTATCAAGCAATAAATACATAAACAAAGAAAAATGTGAGTAAGGGAGAGTACAAGTCAACAAACTTCGTCTATGTTTAACAAAGAAACAGATTGACATAATTCTAAGGCATACATGTTTCTTCTTCATCAGTAGACTCGTCTTCGTCAGATGGAACTTCGACGTCCACCTCTTTACTAGCCCAGAGATATATTGGGAAGTTGATAAACTCAGAATACTTCTTTACTAATTCCTGCATAAGTGATTGTTTTTACTATTAATTATGTGCATATCGAAACAGAATTATAAATTGGCTTTCTGACTTATTTATGGCTTAAAGATGGCTGTAATTGATTATACTATTAATGACGTGTATGAACAAAAGTTATCATCTTTAACGTTGTATACACTCTTCTGATACACAGGAGAATTGAAGGATTGCACCATAGGTGCACGAGCTTAAAGTTAACGACCATAAAGGTAAATCAACCCATCTGTAAACTAGAGTAAAGATCTTGAGGAAAGGATCGACATGTGCTTATAGTTAGTTGCCTTGACCAACAATTTGCACCAATTCACAGACGGTCTATATCATGAATGATGATCTCTTGGCAAAGTAATCCTGAAAGATCTCTCTCAACAAGTCATGGTCACTAGGTGACTGTTATAATGACCTACCAAACCAGCTCAAACGGATAAATAACTGCATTAATTATTTAAAAAGCGGTCGTCCACAGCAACGTTCCAAGGTTGCAATTTAGCATTAGGTCCTTGCTGTCGGCCTACAACAACACAGCATGGGCCTCGTGGCTATTTATCACCGGTAATGATATTTGTCGGGATGCATATAAAAGTAGAATAGGAGTAAGATATAAGCAGCTCGAATAATCAGCGCAAGTTTAGGCTAAAGAAAGCAAGAACGACCAGTAGACTTAGATTGAAAGTAAAGGGGGAGATTAAAATACACTCTAGGATGACACTATTGCAAGAGAAGGGCTACTCTACAAGTAGCAGTCAAGTGACAGGGGACATATACAATAAAAGGAAGTCTTGATAAAAGATAAAAAGGATTCGACATACAATTACAGCTTTTTTTATATAATCTTGTTCCTCAATAGATGCTTGTACAACTCTTGTGGTTATGCCGATAATGAAAGAAACAAGTTAATGGTTCATATACAAAAGGAAATGTCATGTACAATTAATCAAAAAATTGAAGATTGATATTGGTCATCAGTAGAGAGTTTGAATATGATTTACAAGTGGGATAGGGATATTCTATAATCTATAGCAAGGTGCAAGTGCAGAGTAAAAATATTATATTTCTTTCATAAGCAAAGATATATTTGACATTTTCATGACAGGGTATAGAAGGCCCCAACGTTACAATAGTTCAACCTTTCATTGGATATTCTAAAAATGTATAATTAAATGGAAACAGAAAGGCCCGTTTAAGAGCTATAACTACTGCATTGTAAGAGGTGTAAGAGTTTGGAAGAGGGTTGAAACAAGTTTATGTAAACAATCAAATAACACCGACCTTAAGCTTGTCTTCTTCCAAATACTCCTTGGCTTCATCTCTAAGATGCAGCCTGATTTCTGTTCCGCGTCCCAAGGGTTCATTCCATGTGTCCTCAGAAATCGCAAACGACCCATCGGCCTTAGACTCCCATACATACCTATATAACCACAAAGACGAAATAAAAAATTGGAGTAAATGTTATTCGATTTAACCAATAAGTAACTATCAATAAAACAAATAACAAAGAAATGGACAGCAGAATGACCCTTACTGCTTATCGTCATTATGCTTGCTGACAACTTCCACATAGTCCGCAACCAAATACACCGAGTAGAACCCGACACCAAACTGCCCAATGAGATTCAGATCACCACCTGTCTGCATTTTCTCCACGAACGCTGCACAAAAGTAGCAACATTTTGCCAAGCACATTCACTAAGCACAACAAAAGAAACATACATATCTTCTATATATTTTCTATATATAATGCAAATACTCTTTGGTTAGAGGTACACCCCTCTCCTTTTTTCTAGAAAAAAAGAAGAAAAATCCTCCCCTCTCAAGGCCTCTCTCTCCTCTCAAAAAATAATTAATTGTTTATCTATAACCCTCCACGTCATCTCTCCCCCAAAAAATATATAGAAGATTTCTAGAACCCTCCACATACATCATCTCTCCCCCAAAATATATATATATATATATATATATCTATATATATATATATATATAGAGAGAGAGAGGGGGGGGAGGGCGTGATCTATTGCAAACCGGTCCGCGTTTTTTCAAAACGGGAACTCTCGATCCACGACATATTTGAACGATCCGAACCATTCAAGTTGATCACCCTACCCTCAAATATATGTGTATGAAAAATCAAAGGATTTAAAGACCTCTAACTCATGCATCGAATGAGTGCAAAATGAACGCCTTTCAATGTAGCAACATAAACTCCATCTAATACATTGGTTAGAGATCTTCAAATCTTATGATTTTTCATACACACAGACTTAGAAGGTAGGGTGATCAATTTAAATGGTTCGAATCGTTCAAATGTATCGTGTATCGCGGGTTCCCGTTTTTAAAAAACGCAGACCGGTTTGCAATAGAGCACTCCCCTATATATATAGAGGTTAATGGAAGAAAGGTGCCATAGGAGGGAATTTCCTCCTATGGCGTCGGAAAAATGCACCCTCCATGATTTTTTCAACGATCGGCATACATCACCTCCATCTTTATCATCTAAGATGTGGATACACCAAATTTCATGTGATTATACCATTTTTTCACTGTTGATTTAGTTGGTACAAAATTAATGGTTTACCGACAATAGAACTTTTTACATTGCTAATTCAACGGTGAAAAAGTGGTGGAATCACATGAAATTTGGTGTATGCACATCTTAGATGATAACGATGATGATAATGGATGCCGATCGTCGGAAAAATGGCGGAAATTGTATTTTTTCGACGCCATAGGAGGAAATCCCCTCCTATGGCCTCTTTCCTCCATTATTCTCATATATATATATATATATATATCATCTCTCTCTTCTCCCAAAAAATAATTAATTGTTTAATTAACGCGTGCAACGCACGTGCACAAATTCTAGTACTGATAGTGTCAAAACTTTAGCAAAAAACAAAACATACCAGAAGTTCCAGATTTGGCAATGGTCCCCAAATTCTTTACCAAATCTTCCTTGGTCATCCCAATACCTCTGTCCCGAATCGAGAGGACCTTATTCTCCTTATCTAGCTTAATCTGCAACGCAGTATAAATCACAATTGCTCACATTCTCAACAAAATAAATTCTCCGACACATCTATTCTCTAAAACTAAAACTAACCATGATCTCAAGCTTCGTGTTGTTGCCTTCCCCTAAGATCTCCTTATCGGTGAGCGCAAGGAACCGAATCTTATCCAATGCCTTCATTCTCAACCATATACATCCAATTAACATTTTATAAAAATCCACAAAAACAACGAATCAGATCAATTGCATACATACATCAGAAGCGTTCGAGATGAGCTCTCTCAAGAAAATGTCCTTGTTACTGTACAAAGAGTTGATGATGATGTCCATCAACCGCGAGACCTCGGCTTGGAAAGCGAATTTCTCCGCATTCTCGCGGAGGCTCTTCCTCGATATCGATTCGGCCTCCCTAAACACAACAAAAATCCCAATAAACTCATTCATCCATCCATCGACGGAACAGAAAAATTAATATGAAAACAAATTAAATCAACCTCTTGGCGACGTCGGAGTCGGTGGACAATCCACCGGGGACGGCGCCGAGCTTGTCCTCGACCTTTGGCGGATCGACGAGCCCGTCATCGCCGTCGTTTTCAGCAGTTGCATGAATCTTGCGTCCTATAAAGAACAAAATGCACAGGATAGAATCAAAATAGATGTAAAAAAATGATTTAAAAAAACCCTAGATCTGGATCGAGATGTTGCCTTGATCAGGGAGAGAGGAGAGGAAGAGGAGGAGGAGGAGAAGCGTGGAAGGGATCGCCCACTTCCTCATTGCTGCTGCTTTGGGATCTCAATATTTTTGTGCGTTGTTTTGGTTTTGGTTTTGGTTTTGATCGACTGATGAATCTGAAGGTTATTAGCGAGGCCGGAGGGTGAAGAGTGAGGGTTTAGTCAGAGGGGAGGGAGATCCAGCGAGGGAGACGTGTTTGATGATTACGTGGAGAGTGTTTATTGGATGGGGCAGGGGATAGTGACGTGGGGGATAAATTATGGGAGTTTGTGATGGGTTGTATGACCCTTCTGCTTGTGAACCACAGATGAGGCCCTGTTTGGGAACGGAGTTAAGTTTACGTAAGGTTAACGAAAATTTACCCCCGAGTCCTAATTTTGCTTCTTAGAGAACCATTTTAAAGTTGAGACAGTTATCACAATCCAAAATACTTATCTCAACTCCAACGTAACCAAAGTTCTCTAAACTCTATTTTTAGAGTTTAGGGCTTGTAAACCATAGTTTGTATCCTTTCTATCTCAACTTCAAAATAAACCGTAGTTATTCTAACTCCAAAGGTCTTACAAGTTAATAACAACCTATTGTGAGAGTTAACATGGGTTGACATTAAATAGTTTATGATGGGTTGACTTGCTATAAAGGGGCTGCAGAAAAAATAGCTGCAGGAACACCACACCATTTAACCTGGTGTTAAATTTAGAAGTCATCTTTGCTAAAACTATGTTATCTCTTTTCTCTCTGTACTATTATAATGCACGTTAAATATGGTATATAATCGCTATGCTTGGTTGATTATATGTAATTGTATATTTACCGATTTTCTTTCTTCTTAGGAGTTTTCTATTTGGACATCTCTCAACTTGTATAATTAGGACATGTATACTCTTTTATCATTAAGGAAAAATATTTTTTTCCATCAATTACATGTTCTGACATGGTATCAGAGCGATCAAAAAAAATTTCCAAAACAAATATTTTTTCTCTTCCCCGATCGACCCCCGTCATCGCTGCCTCCCGTCGCTGATCACCACACCGACGTCACCCCATCGCTGATCGCACCCCCTCCCCTCCGCTGCCGTGCCCTTATCCCGTCGGCACTCCTTCGTTATACCCTCGACTTCCGTGCCACCCCCTCCCCTGCGCTGATCACTTCAGGCTGGCGACGCTCCCGATCGGATCAGCCCCGATCACTCCAGCCCCGGCGATCGCTCTAGCCCTGGCGACGCTTCCGTGCCCCCTCCCAGCACCGATCAGCCCAATCGGATCCCGGTCCCTGCACTGATTCTCCCGAAGAACCTCCCTCCTTCGAATCGGCTCTAGGCCACTCCCTCCAGGCCGATCGCCTTCCCCTTTTCAAAGCGACTCCGATCAGTGCTCATTCCAATCCGCAGCCGCCCGCGGTTGTAAGTTCTTTGATTGCACTCTCTGGGATCGATTCCATTATTAGATCATGAACAGGGCTATACACCTTTCCCTCTCTGGATGTCCAACTCACCGGTCCTACAAATTGTACCGCATGGGGCTCTCATCTTGTAGTATAATCTTTGGGTTTTTGCACTTTGGGGGTTATTGATGGCTCCACAAAGTGCCCCATTGCCACGGTTCATGCTCCGGGATCCTCCTCGTCCTCCCTTTCCGATGGTGAGTCTCATCTGACTTGTAACACCTTAAAATGCGATTAGAGTTAATTAAGCGATATAATATGGGTTTTTGATAAACTTAACTAATAATTATTTTTAACATATTTTATTTAATTAATTAATATTTTATTAAATTATTTATGTACTTGCGGTATTTTTAGGCACACACATGTGCATGCTAATCTAGCATTAAGTATATGCTAATCATGTTCGGCTAGCCATGGCACATTAACAATATCTTTATGTTATATATATATATATATATATATATATATATATATATATATATATATATATATATATATATATTTTATGTAAACAAAATGTTTTATTTTTATTTGGAAAAGAAAAGAAAAGACATAAAGGCAAGGCATGGAGGGACAAGAAAATGAGGGGGCATTTAATGAACAGAGAGAGAGCATGGCTCTCAAGAGTCAACCCTCAACCCTCATCTCTCTCTCAACCCTCAACTCTCTCTCATTTCTCTCTTCTTCTTCTTTCTTCAAGTTCTCCTCTTGCAAATTTTCCCACCTTAACCTTGAGCCTAAATCACCATAAAAACTTCACTAAAACCCTTCATTAAGCATGTTTAGCCTCTTTTGGAGTCTTGGAGCTTGCATGGCTAGGGTTTCTTCCAAGTTTTGGTGAGGTAATGGTCTAAAACTCCTAATTAGGCTCTAAGGGAAGTCTTCTTGTTATCTAGTTTCACTAATATACCTTAATGTTTTGGTTTAGTGATTAATATCTTATTTTTTTAAGCTCAGGGTTTCAGTTCGAATCTTCTATCAACCCAGATATCTTTTTGAGAAGTTGCCATCACTGAGAGCTAGTCTAGAGGCCACAAACTTAACCCCAAAACCTGAGCCCATCCATCCAACTTCAGCCCGTAGATTTAATCGATCTGGCCGCAAATTGTGGCCAGTCTGGGGAGTTTGGGTGTGAGTTTTGGTCGTAGGTTCTCTGGGACTATATGTAGGCCTATGGCATGTGCAACTTTCCCTAATTTCTTGTATAGGAAAATCTGTGACTGTTTTACCTTATTTCTAGTGTTTCGATAAAGTGCGATACGGATTTATCCGACTCTCGTTTAGGTGTTTCATGTGGTTAGCAGCCTTAAGAGTGGTCCAGGATGTCGTTGCACACGTTTAGCCCGCTAAGCTAACACATAGTAGCTTGCGGGAATTGGTTCGTTAGTTTTGCGTATGTGTCTGTGTTTTATCAGAAAGTTTATTAATCTCACACATTATGGTTTTGTGCGATACTAGGATCGTTTGCGGGGACTTCGGACGTGCCAAGCAAACGAAAGGAAGTGGTCGGGTTCGATTAGCTTAAGACCGTTCCGGTGAGTAGATTTAACATCTATGGGGCAATCGCTTGTATGGCGTTAAGCGCCGATGGCGAGATTCTAGTTACAACTTTATACTGCATGCTTATACATTTATGATTGTGGATGAGTATCATAGTGTCACGACCCGAAAGTACGGAACGCGACTGGCACTTAAATTACGAAACGTCTCAAGGCGTACGAAATCTAAGTAAGTCATAGCCCAGAAATCAAAACCATGTAAAGAAATAGAGTGAAGGTAACTTATTTAAAGAAAGCGATTTTAACCAAATAAGTCGCATTAAACATTTTAAATAAAAACATCAAAATTTCCCGAAAATTTCGGCAGAGTCTCCTTCATAAATACTGGCCCCCAAACGGGTACAACATATGAAAATATATATAAATAATGAATAAGGCATCCCCAAGCGGGAGCTAGCTCTTCACCAAAAGCGGAATCACACCCACATGCAATATGTATATCAAAAGTGCACAATAAGTATCTGAAGCAAGAAATAAGAAAATACCACGTCGGCTCAACTGAGCATTGACACCAAACACCACAAATACAAGTCTCACGAGTCTCACCGTCTAGTCCAATATACAAGGGTAGATGGAGTATATTAAATACAAAATAATACACATGATGGAATAAAATATCCTCGCAACCCACTTACGAGTAAGTTGCAAATCAAGCAAATGAAGCCAAAAAGAGGAAGAACGCCCGCCGCTACTGCGCTGACGGATCAACCCTGCAAAATACTGTGGCACAACGGGGGTGAGTTGCCAACTCGTGAATAGTAAGTAACATCTAATGAAGCTATCGTAAGTATGCACACAAATGCGTCACAGCCTGCATATACCAAAATGATACGATGCACAAGTATGAATGCAATATGAATGTATAATCAATACGAAATCATGATATATCTGATATAAGAAGATCTGTATCTTTAACTTAGTAAAACCTCTGTGCAATAAACAGAAGTATCATCACTGAAATCAATAGAAAATCAGTGTCAAGCATCGACACAATATATTTATATCCCAATATCTCAATGTCTTTATATCTCAATATCTCAATATCTCAATACCTCAATGTCGCAATGTCTCAATATCTCAATATCTCAATGTCTCAATATCTCGGGCTCCGTCAGTCCGGATCGGCCCATATCATCAAATCTCATGACCACGTCGGTATCATCCGGATATCCGTCGCGCCAACAATCACCGGTAGGTAGTCTGCCCCTACCAGACTCATCGTCTACAACTCGAGCTTCTTGCCCCGGGGTACCTTACCGGGCCTACCATGTACCCGAAACGATTTATCCAACTTCTCGAATCGGGTCTCGAAAGCCAACATAAATTAGGAAAACTCATGATGGACGACACATACATCATATCACGAGAAAACCGCAACTTGCATTTTTAAAGCGATAACAGGTTTATAAAATTCTTGCACACCATATACCCGAAACGATTTATCCAACTCCTCGAATCGGGTCTCGAAAGCCAGCATAAATCAGGAAAACTCATGGTGGACGACACATACATCATATCACAAGAAAACCGTAACTTGCATTTTTAAAGCGATAACAGGTTTATAAAATTCTTGCGGTTTTCCCAAAAATCCAGAAATCTCATCAATACTGAAATTCTCGAGAAGAGTCACAATATATAAACATGCCGGTGATGATGGAAATCTATGATAAGACAGTATATACCATGCGAAGTACGGCCAGAAGCTATGCGTGAATCATGATGCAATGAGCTATGTATATATATAACTAACAATCCTACGTATCCATTTAATGAAATGAATATACAAGTATAAGTCTACGGATCATATATGATGAAAATGCACAGTTACCGATTTTAAGCAAGTTCTATAGTGTTCGTGACATAGCAATTACCAAAGGTATGTGTGTTCGCATGAATAGTGCACGTGCGGCATGAACCAATGGTAATGATGCAAGTGTCCTATGAGATGATATCACACATATATACATATAAGATGGTGCGATGCAATGAGATGAATAACTGGGAAACTACGCATATAAAATGCAAGTACAACAAGTAATTCTAAACCATCGGGCGCCTCGCGCCATGCAGACGATCCCCCATAGATGTGTACATCTACTCACTGGGACATCTCGGCTAATCTGATCCGATCTCAGGCTTGTCTTTCCGCGCCACATCTGACGCCTTTGCATCCGATCCTAGAATCGCACATAAGTGAATAAGATGATAGATATATAAATAGTCGCGGACGCAACGAAACAAAACAATCACGCGCTCTAACTAGACGCGCACACACTTGGTGCACAAAATGCGCTCGCGACAACGCCACAAACCACAACTAGGATGACTATGCGTGACAACTACCAAGTCTAGAACCCAATCGTACCAATCGCGCGCATTCACAACACACTAAATATTATATGAAATAGGTAGTAAACCATCAAAACCTCAAACTTAATTCAAATCAATTTATTCCAAAAACCTAGTAAGCAACTATTAACCGTTTTAGTACAAATATAGATGTTTTAACAAAACTAGTCGCCACAATGTTCACTTAATAACTTAATTAAGCCACACAAATCTTTACTAAAATTTTAATATCACCCCTTTACACACTAATTATAAACTTAGTTTGCAAAATTATACCATTAATACAATTTAAAAGTAGCAATTAGCAAATTAGCAACTAACTTAGATTTTTTTTCAAGTCTTAACATGTTAAACTACACATTGTAACCATATTCAAATGATAAGAACCCTAACTTGATCCTTAGACCTTCTCTTGTAAATCTTAAACTTGCAATTTGAACCAAATTAACACATAAATAAGCTAGATTAAAGCAATTAACCAACAATTAAACCATAAGGTTAAAATTTATACCTCACAAATTTTGAGATCTAGCATGCAAACTTAGCCACCCAAATTGCTCTCTTGGTTCAAGATTCTGGCTAGTTTGGCCAAAGAAAAATGGGTAAAGGTTTAATTAGGAATTAGTGAGGTTTTTGTGTGGATTTTTGATGGAATTTTGGAGATTTTTGAAGTGAAAAGAGATGGAGAAATAGGGAGAGTGCTGCAGCAGGAGGCTCGGCCAGCATGAGAGGGAGAGGGGTGAGGTGTTGTGTGTAAGTGTGAAGTCAAGAAAAAAGCCCATACCTCATTTATCTAAACACCATACCTCTTTGTTTATTATTTTCTTTTCTATTTAAACTCTTTCTCTTTAAATTTCTAGAACCTTCTTGACAATTCCATTTCATTTTAAAAACAACATGTTGCATCTTGGTTTAATGTGTCATGGTTCACTAAAGTATAATTAACTTATTCCAATTTGTAATTATCACTAATTAAATGTATAAGTGAAACTTTAAAATAATATTAAAAATAATTAATTAGGGAAAATATTTAAGTAAACTAACAATTTTAAGTGACTAAATAAATACCAAATACTAGCAATTACATAGCTAGAATAGATATATTTAAGTTTATGTTCAAAATAATTATATCTTGGTTTTTACGGAAAACACATGTTATATTATTGATTATTGGAAAATTCCTCTAAACGATTTTCAAAATGTTACAGTCTTTCCCCTTAAAGAAATTCAGTCCCCGAATTTAAAAATCTAACTACACTTATCCTCGAAGAGATGTGAATAGTTTTCCCTCATCTCGTCCTCGGTTCCCACGTTACCTCTTCGCCGCTCGGGCCACTCCAAAGAACCATTACAGTCGGTATGTCCTTAGACCTCGGTTTTTTTTCACCTGCCGATCTAGAATGATTATCGGCTGCTCTGTAAAAGAAAGATTGCGCTCCAGCTGAATTGTCTGGTATCGAATCGCGTGAGATGGGTCAAGAAGGTACTTGCGGAGTATTGATACATGAAACTCGGGGTGAATATCTGTAAAGCTGGACGGAAGAGCCAAACGATAAGTAACTGATACGCTCGAGAATCTCAAAGGGAACCACATATCTGGGACTAAACTTTCCTTTCTTTCCGAATCTCAACACACCCATCATCGGAGAATCCTCTAAGAAAATATGATCGCCAACGGTGAACTCAAGTCTGCGACGGCGTCTATCAGCAATAGATTTTTACCTACTCTAGGCCGCTCTCATCCTATCCTGAATTAACTTAATCCTTTCGGTCTGTTGGGTTATACTCACGCCCGAGCCTCCAAACGAGGCGGTTTGCGGAACAAAAATTTTTCTAGGGTTTTTAAAAGGGGCGCAAAGATAACTCAAAACCCGGATCTTTACTATAAAACCAACTAGCAAATAAAGAGATACTATCTACTATGATAGAAACCTTACCAAACGAACCAAGTCCTTCGGTCTTCTTTCTTCATCCTTAGCTCCTAGCAAACTCCTTGAACATGCTTGAACTCCAAATCCGGCTCCATCGGTCTATCGGGATCGAGCTTGTTCTCCGGCCTCATTTTGTCGTAGATGATCCACCCGGGGAGTATGATCCATGGCTCTAGCTCCTAACTGTGTAATAAAAGGAGCAACTAGAAAACTTGGTTTGCTAAACCAAGCAGTCTAGGATGTAGTTTGGATTTCTAAGTGTAAAGCTATATCTTTCTTACCTCTTCACTTGATTCTCAACACATGAGAAGGTAGTGAAGAGAAGAAGATGAAGGTGGAGGAAGCTAGTGAGGAAGGAGAGGAATGAGAGCTCAAGAGAAAATGAATGAAGCATGAAAGAGAAAATCACACACCTTGGTTTTGTGTATGAATTCTTTCAATAAACAAATGACAACCATGCTTCAATAGTAACCACAAATGAATTGAAAATTCATTTGTTGATTATTAAAGCATGGTCATGCCCATTCCTCCCATTCCTTACACTTTACACCTCATTTCCATTTATTAAATAAATGGAAAATGCATAATGAGGTGGCCACCTTCTAGAAGAAAATCTGTAATAAATACGGATTTCATTCTACTGTACATATATACCGGCAATCAGATAAAAATCCGAACGCCCAAAGAGATAGAATAACACGAAGAACGTAATACTAGAATATATATATCGAAATACATATACGTAAATTATTAAATCAATACCTGATTTAATAATCCGGCTCAAACCCGAGCCGGCTAGTATTACCAACTGTCCGATCGAAAATCCAAGTACAAAGTACATCAATCGATCGAACCCTGTACGTATCCAATACGGCTACTATATCATTTCGCCTGAATCAGGGAAACCCTCCGTGTGGGACTCTAAAGACTCGACAGTACTCTGGCAGTGGGTTTAACCACAAGCACGTCAGCGGCACTAGCTATACGTAACGGCTACCCAGGTACCTGTCGAAAAGAAGGCCAATGAGCAAACTCATTCGGATCTCCTACTGAGCCTATCCGTGACAATATCCGTACAGTCCGGTCTCTTCGTCAAAGAGTATCGCATACCGGGTCTAGGGGATGGTGAACGTCAGACTCTAATAACCTGATAAGTCATGCCGATGTGGCTCAGGACCAATCCGGGAAAATACTGATCAACCTATCAGTAAATCCCAAGTGCCTTGGCCAAGGTCTTATGGTCCTGACCAATCGAATCACAGTGCGATATCGACTCCCTATACCGGGAGATACGAATCCCCGACAATCACTCACTGCCTCCATGTGGCTCGGGACTGAACCCAACCAAAACCTGTTTGCATGACTCAGTAGAGCCGTGGTAGGGTAGCGATCAAAGTTCAGTGGGAACTTACACGAGACAAATGCCGATCTCGGGTCCAAGGACTAACCTGTACACATGTCACCTAAGAACTTCCATCTGACGATAGGTATAGTACCACATGGAAGTTCTCGGCGAGTCCGTACAGTGTACTCACCCCAGTGAGCACCTGTATACGATCTTGGGTACATCAGACCAATGGCTGCGGGACCAACCATCCCCCGACAGGGGTAGAAACGTATACACTAGTCTACTCTGGAGTATCAATGCCCAGTCTCGATACTCACGCGACTAGGGACCATTTAAGGATGTGCTTGTGGACTACCCTGCTCCCACAAGTATGATCACCATCACAACGCAGGTAGTCAAGCAAGATCCTATGGGGCTTTATCAACATGTAACCACAATATGTAATAACGAGTATGATATATGCCATGTTAGATAAAGACAAACCATAATAATATACCACCACATCGAGTCTTCATCAATATGTGCAAGCTAGATATAACAACAACAGAAATAAATACACATATCCTGATAAAGACAAGTCGAATAATATACTATAAAACTGAGCAAGATTGTTCTGTACATACATATCCCTAGTATCCATATGTATACATATACAATACTGGCCTCTAGGATATATACATCCAACACGGTCGTCTCCTGTACAATCTGTGGCCCCAAAATACCGCTCTCACTGAGCTCTGTCCAACATACGGGTGATCGACATTTCCTCTTATATAATACCTCGAAGGGTGCCATCTGAATCTCCTTCTGAAAGCTGTTATTATAGAAAAACTCTATCAGAGGCAAGTGGCGATCCCAACTGCCACGAAATCTAGAACGTAAGCTAAGAGCACGTCCTCAAGAATCTGAATGGTCCGCTCTAATTGACCGTCGGTCCACGGATAGAAAACTGCACTGAAACTCAATCTGGTGCCCAAAGCCTCCTGAAGTTTCTGCCATAGTCGGATGGTGAACTGGGTGCCTCTGTCGGAAATAAAACAAGTCGGAACTCCATGCAGTCACACAATCTCATCAACATATGTCTGAGCATACTGAACGATCCGAAAGGGGTCTTCACTGGCAGAAAGTGAGATGCTTTCGTCAATCGGTCTACGATCACTCAACTAGAGCCATACTCTCGACTAGTCCTAGGTAGACCCACAATACATTCCATAGAAATCCGTTCCAATTTCCACTCTGGAATGGGCAAAGGTTGTAATTCTTCTGCTGGCCTCTGATGCTCAGCCTTGACTTCGCTGACAAGTCAGCATTCCGAAACAAAATCTGTGACATCTCTCTTCATCCCTCCACACCAGTAGACTTCTCTCAAATCCTAATACATCTTGGTAGAACCCGGATGAACACTATATGCTGACTGGTATGCCTCCTCTAAAATCTCGTGTCTCAGTTCCTCGGAATCTGGCACACATAGTCGAGTCCCAAATAGTAGTACTCCCTGATCATCAATCACGAACTCTGAATCTTTGCCCTGTCGAACCTGCTCCATTATCTCTGACAACGAACATCATTGAACTATGCCTCACGGATATAATCAAATAACTGTGGATATGCACAGACAAGGACAAGTTGTGCTTCGGTTGACGTAAACTCGAACTGTACTCGGCTGTCATAAAGAATCTGCTAATCTGCCGTCGACTGTCTCTGAACTGTGCTCAGACAAGAAAAGCTATCTCTGGGCCTCCGACTCAAAGCATCTGCCACAACATTCGCCTTGCCTAGATGATAAAGAATCTCGCAGTCATAGTCTCTCACTAGCTCCATCCATCAGTGCTGTCTCAAATTTAGATCTCGCTGCTGAAAGATATACTTTAAGCTTTTTGTGGTCCATAAATATCTAGCACGACTCGTCGTATAAGTGGTGGTCTCCATATCTTAAGTGTAAAAATCACCGCAGCTTCTATAAATCATGAGTGGGATAGTTCTGCTCATACTTCTTCAACTGCTGAGAAGCATCGCAATAAAGAACAAAACTGCCTGGTCCTAGAGGCAAAGATAATACTGGCGCCGTAATCAAATGAGTGCTCAACTGCTGAAAGCTCTATTCGCATACCTTAGTCCAACGGAAAGAAACTCCCTTCCGGGTCAACCCGGTCAACGTTGCAGCTATATGCAAAAAATCCTGTATGAAATATCAATAGTATCCGTCCAAACCTAAAATGCCGCGAACCTTCGTCACTGATACAGGTCTGGGCCAGTGCTGAACGACCTCGATCTTCTTCGGTTCCATACTTATCATCTCTCGTAACTACGTGTCCCAAGAAGCCCACACCATCCAACCAGAAAACACACGTGGATAATTTAGCGAATAGTTGGTGCTCCCTCAAGGTCTGCAACGAAATCCTCAATTACTTCCCAGGCCCCACTCGGCTCCAAAAGTGTATTAAAATGTCATCAACGAACACGATAATAACTGATTTAAAAAACGACCTGAATATACGGTTCATCCAACCCATAAACGCTGCTGGGGCATTGATGAGCTTGAACGACATCACCAAAACTCATAACGCCCGTCACGTGTGAAAAGCAGTTTTCGAAATATCATCATCTCGAACCCGTAATTAATGGTAACCTGATCGCAAGTCAATCTCCGAGAAATGTCCCGCACCCTGGAGCTAATCAAATAAATCGTCGATACGAGGTACGGGATATCTGTTCCGCACAGTAACCCGATTCAATTGACAAAAATCGATGCACAAACACAACTGTCGTCTTTCTTCCTGACGAACAGAACAGGAGCTCCTTAAAATGACGCACTCGGACAAACAAGCCCCTTATCCAACAAATCTTGCAACTGATCCTTCAGTTCTTTAAGCTCCACCGGACCCATCCGATATGGCGGTATAGAAAAAGGCTCCGTGCCGGAATTCAAGTCAAAGCAGAACTCAATATCGCGCTCTGGAGACAAACCAAGCAACTCGTCAGGAAAGCATCTGTAAACTCTCTCCCAATCGGGACCTGGTCCAATGGGACTTCTACGTATTTAACATCACAAACATATGCTAAGAATTCCTGACATCCTTTTCTTAAAAGCTGACTAGCGGAAAGAGAAGAAATCAAACTGGGAAAGGCGAAGCTACGGTCTCCCCGAAAAACAAGAACTGGTGTTGGGGTAAAAATTTACACCCCGGTTGACCAAGTCAAAATCAAAGTCAACCCCAAGCCAGGTGGGCCCAAGCCCAGGTCAAGCGGGCCCATGCCCAAGTCGAGCCCGCGGCCAGCCTCCCCGCGCCAACAACAAAATCATGTAATAAATAATTTTTATGTAATTGTTTATGCATGAATGTAAACAAAATGGGCATAAAGCCAATATTTTGTAAGGTCGTGTTTTATGTGCAAAAATGAAATGGCACATGAGCCATGGGATGGCTAAAATGCCATTTTTGTAAAGCCCAAGAGGCTATATATAAATATGTAAGCCTATAAAAGGCAACATGATGATGAATAAAGAACACTTTTCATTTCCCCCAAAACGAGGGTTCTTTGTGCCTCCTGCTCCTTCTCCAAGGTTCTAAACCTTCTCATTTCTTTTGAATTAAATCAAGAGTTTTACTCTTTCTTTTCCAAAACTAAGTAGTTTTCCACCACAAAACCCATAAAGGGGAACTCAGATCTCCCATCAGATCTCAAAAAGGAGAGATTTTGAGATCTCACATCTCTTGATCTTCAAGATCCGGCCAAACAACAGGAGGAAGAAGAAGAACCCCCTTCATCAGCTTCAAAACATCCTAGGAGTTTAACTCCATACATATATACATAATAAATATTTCCTTTCTGAAGCATAGCTTCTGTTTCTTAGGCTAAAAGCCTCCTTTTCTCACCGGCGCTCAAGCGCAGAGCGCCTGCGTGTCGACACGTGGCGCGCTTGCGCTCGAGCGCAAAGCGCCCACGTGCCGACACGTGGCGTGCTTGCGCTCCAGCGCAAGCGCTCGAGCGCAAGTCGCCCCGGTGTCGACACGTGGCGCGCTTGCGCTCAAGCGCAAGCGCGCCACGCACAAGTTGCCCCCGTGCCGACACGTGGAGCACTCGAGCGCAAGTCGCCCCCGTGCCGACATGTGGAGCGCTTGCGCTTAAGCGCAAGCGCTCGAGCGCAAGTCGCCCCGGTGCCGACACGTGGCGCGCTTGCGCTCCAGCGCAAGCGCTCGAGCGCAAGTCGCCCCATGCCGACACGTGGCGCGGTTACGCTTAAGCGCAAGCGCTCGAGCGCAAGTCGCCTCGTGCCGACACGTGGCACGCTTGCGCTCCGGCGCCAGCGCTCGAGCGCAAGTCGCCCCCGTGTCGACACGTGGCGCGCTTGCGCTCAAGCGCCCAGCGCTCAAGCGCAGAGCGCCCACGTGCCGACACGTGGCACTCTAGCGCCTGAGCGCACAGCACCTAGGCGCTGCCCCACGCATCCCTTGGATGCCTTTTCCCCCTATTTTTTTATGTACATACATATACATACACATATGTATACATATTTGCACACACACATACTCCGCGACACTGTCCCTGTTAGAAAAAATTTCTAACGGGGCGCTGCCCCGCACCCCGCAAGGGGGATGCTAGCCCCCTTGACCCCCAGCCCGCTATCCGGGTAGCGGGACCCCCGTAAAAACTCTGCGTGGCTCCCGACATATCCAAACCCCCCTTTCAAAACACAACACATGTACACTGCGCATTGAGTTTGCATGACCAGTTTAACCCGTTAATCGGAGGTTCCCTCGCCCCAAAGGCGAGGGGTAATTAACGGCAGCTTAGTCCGCGGCTGCCGGAGATTCGGATCCCCGCAATCATTAAACTCTGGCCTACCCTAGGCAGGGGGAATCTGTAGTACGCCTGACAAGTGCGCGCGTATTCCCATCTCAATGGGATGACGAAAAACACCCTACAGATTCTGGCACGCCCGGTGGGACCATCTCTCCTCCCATATTTCGGGTTAAGCGTTCATGCGAACTCAATCATTATACATACCTGTATTTATATTAAAATAATGCTCTTTCATGCAGGATCTTCAAGCAATCACCTTTCGACAATGTCTCCAATGATGAACTCAGCTCTCAGCACGACTCCCGTCTCCTACACGATGAAGATAGACTCCAGGACGGTTCTTCCGGCCAGTCTCGGGCGATAATGGGAGGAGCCGCTGCTACCATTCGGCTCTATTGTATTCATACCAGTTGGCGCCATTCCAGCTCCTCGAGCCCCGGTGGCAGACAAACCGGCCTCGAAAGGCAAGAGGCCAAATGTGGTGGTCTCGAGGGCGCCCCAACCCAAACGCAAGTCGGTGTCTGAACGAATTTCCTTGGCCCCAGCTGGGGGCAAGGCCATCAACACCAATAAAGCTACAACGTGTCCCGAGCAAGCTCCAGCGGTGCCCTTGACCACTGCTCGATCGGGTGTCTTCTCTAAGCTCCCCTCTGATCAACTCACAATGGCTTCCCGGGTAGCAGATGCCCGCCAAGCCTTCAAAATCGAGAAGCTGAGGGAGAAAAGGCTCAGATATAGAGCCAACAAAAGGGCTAGGGCTACTGCCAGGCTAAACCTCATGAGATTCGAAGAACAGGGTTACCCCGCCAAAGATGAGGGGATGGCTGAATGTGTTATCTACACTGTCTACGTGGTGGGCACGCGCAGCAAGAGCAAGGACGGGGCCACCACATCTCAAATCCAATCTGGCTTGAATATGGTTGCCACTTCCCATGAATAGCCGCCTTCGCTGGATGATGAAAACCCTCTCGATGAGGCTGATAGGCAGAGAGAGCCCTCAATTCATGAGGAGTCAGGCTCGGAAAGCGAAGATGAGCCAACTTTCCGTCCTAAGACCGCAGAGCAGCAACTTCTCCAAGAGCTCCGAAAACAGCTCAGAAGCAAAGATAAGGAGATGGCCAAGCTCTACTCAAAGATCGACGACTTGACAAATGTTGTCTTACGGCTTACGGCCCAACTTGCCTCTCAGCCGCCCAATCAAGCACAGGGCTCAGCTCATGAACCGGGAAATGGTGTCCTGAGACAGCCGACGCCCGTTCCCTCAAATCCAAAAGTGGGCGGACCGCATGAAAATCAGTCGCATCCTATCTCGGCAAATCTCTTGGCTACCGATGACAGTAGCCCGCTAAGTCAAGATCAAATCATGGATTTGGTTGCCAACAAAGTCAAAACCTTGGTAGCCGAAGTCGAAGCGCAAAAAGATATCAGCAGTAGTGGGAGACCATATCCTGCTTAGTATGATCTGGTAGAATTTCCTAGCGGCTATGTCATCCCCAAATTCGAAAGATTCGATGGGACGGGAAATGCGAATCAGCACATCGCCCATTTCAAAGCCTCATGCGGGAATGCTGGGGGCAATGATGCGCTTCTCCTCCGCCAGTTCATTAATAGCTTGACCGATGTTGCTTTCGACTGGTACGCGAGCCTACCGGATGGCTCCGTTACTACTTTCGTCCAAATAGAGTCTTTGTTTCGACAAAGATTCATGAGCGTCAGCGATAAGATCACCATTGCCGAGCTCGTAAGGACCAAGCCCAAGAACAACGAAAGCAGCACGGATTTTATAACCCGATGGCGCAATCTCTCCGTCAAATGCGAACCGCCGATAGAGCAGGACCAATCTGTCAGTCTCCTCATCGGAAATCTCAACAATTGGATGGCCCCGTTTCTATGCACCGCGGGTCTCAAAACATTCCAAGAGCTGACCAGGAAAGTTCAGATGCTGGAGCGCTCAAAACAGGAGTCCTCCTCGGATTCCCAAAATAACAATAGGTCCGGGAGAAACCGAAATGATGATAATCGCAAAGGCGGAAACTCCGACGATTCTGAATCTTCCAACACTTCGGCTAACCGAAATAAGCAAGGGATGAGCGGGCCTAGCGCTAACCAGCCTCGAAAGCCAGTGTTCGGAGAGGGAGGAGAATCTCCACTGAAAGAGAAGCTGGATAAGGTCTATTCCTTCAGAAGGGACAAAATCCGTAAAATATTCAAAGACGCCCTGAAGAACGGTCTACAACTGCCAGAGTCAAAAAGACCGCAGGAAGCGAATAGGACCGACGACCCCAAATACTGCCCCTATCACAGAGTGATAGTCCATGCCATTGAGGACTGCTTCGTCTTCAAAGATTGGGTCGAAAAGCAATACAAGGCAGGAGAGATAGAACTGTCCAAAGGCGTGTTAACAAACAGTCAAGCTGCAACCGCCAATTTCATAGAAACGGAGACCAAAGTTCTTCGTGAAACCGATTCTCTCAGACATCTGCCTTTCTCTAAAAACAATCGACCACCACGTCATTAAACTGGGAACAGTCGACCTCTAAGTCGTTAAACTGGGAATGTAAAAAAAAATGTAAATAAAAAAATGTGTAAATAAAAGAAAAATAAAGAAAAGCCGAAATGATGGGGCAACTCACAATAAAAATCAGCGAGTAAAATAAAGATGAAAATAAAGCCGAAATGATTGGGCAACCGCGAATAAAAGCCGAAATGATAGGGCAATCGCGACTTTCGCGATAAGAAAAGCTGAAATGATAGAGCAATCGCGGTAAAATAAAAAAAACCAAAAAAAAAACCAAAGGCGGATGATGAGTTGCTCCTGGCATTATTCCAGTGCAGCGATGCAGACGCCAAACAAAAATCCAATTTCCCAAAATTCTTTCGGTCCTACGGCTAGTCCCCAAATTGACTACCGTATACAATCCACGGGCTCAAATAATTCTCATCATACCCATGCCCCACCGTAATCACCAGTTACGCGGCTGGTCTCCGCCTTTGGAATTATGCTCCATTAAGAAGACCCACTCATGTGTCCTCACGATACATGAGGAGAACAAACCTTCGTGAGATCCTTACGACTCACCAAGGAAAAACACACTTAGGAGTCCTCACGACTCTTAAGAAGAAAATACACCTGCGGGATCCTCACGACCCGCAGGGAGAAAATACTTTATGGGACCCTTACGGCCCATAAAATTGAAAAGCCTTAGGCGATAGGGATCCAAACCTGTCTCCTAAGCCATCGCTCCCCAATGCCCCAATGGCGAATGATGAGTCGCTCCTGGTACCATATTCCAGTGCAGCGATGCAGACGCCAACCAAATTCCAAACTCAAATTCCCAAGCGGCGAATGATGAGTCGCTCCTGGTACCATATTCCAGTGCAGCGATACAGACGCCAACCAAATTCCAACTCCCATACCCCAACGGCGAATGATGAGTCGCTCCTGGTACCATATTCCAGTGCAGCGATGCAGACGCCAACAAAGTCCTGAAATGTTTTTGGCCCTACGGTCTGAATCATACATCCTGCAAAACTGTATACAATCCACGGGCGTAAAACGATCCCAATCTCTCCCAAGTCCTACCGGCGAGACCACATTCAAAGTCCCACCGGCAGGGAAGATTCAAAAAAAAAAGAAAGAAAAAAAAAGAGAAGAAGAAAAAAAAGAAGGTATGTCCACAAGCAAAATGGGCACGGATGAAAACCCGAAAGGGCTCCGTGAGTAAAAACAGCAGGACTGCCGGCGAGTTTATGAAAACCCGAAAGGGCGCAAACTCGTAAAAAAGAGATGAAATGCACTCGCAAAGTCCTCTCGACTTTGTGAGGAGAAAATTCCCGCGTGAGATCCTTACGACTCACAAAGGAGCAACACACTTGGGAGTCCCCACGACTCCTAAGGAGAAAATACACTTACGGGATCCTTACGACCCGTAGGGAGAAAATGCTTTGTGAGACCCTTACGGCTCACAAAATTGAAAAGTCTTAGGTGATAGGGACCTAAAACCTGTCTCCTAAGCCATCGTTTCCTAATAAGCAAACGCAAATGATGATTCGCTCCTGGCATTATTCCAGTGCAGCAATGCAGATGCCAAACAAAAACCCCAATTCCCAAATCCTCTCGGGGTAAATGATGAGTTGCTCCTGGCATTATTCCAGTACACCAATGCAGATGCCAAACAAACCAAATCCAAATCCTCCCGGGGCAAATAATGAGTTGCTCCTGGCATTATTCCAGTGCAGCAATGCAGATGCCGACAAAAATACTAATCCCAAAATCCTCTCATGGCAGACGATGATTCACTCCTGGTACCATATTCCAGTATAGCGATGCTGATGTCAACTCAAGTCAAACAAATCAAACCAACCAATTCCAACATCGACCTCTGCGTCAAACATCGACACTCCGCCTCGGGGAAACGTCGACCAGCGACACTCCGTGCCGGGGGCACGTCTACCAAATCACTCTGGATCAGAGCGTCGACCGTCTATGTCGCAAAAAGGGCAGTGCAGGCTCCCGCAAATTGGGAACCCAAATCGCTCTGGATCAGAGCGTCGACCGTCTATGTCGCATAAAGGGCAGTGCAGGCTCCCGCAAATTGGGAACCCAAATCGCTCCGTAACAGAGCGTCGACCGTCTATGTCGTAAAAAGGGCAGTGCAAGCTCCCGCAAATTGGGAACCCAAATCGCTTTGTAACAGAGCGTCGACCGTCTATGTCGGAAAAAGGGCAGTGCAGGCTCCCGCAAATTGGGAACCCAAATCGCTCCGTAACAGAGCATCGACCGTCTATGTCGCAAAAAGGGCAGTGCAGGCTCCCGCAAATTGGGAACCCAAATCGCTCCGTAACAGAGCGTCGACCGTCTATGTCGCAAAAAGGGCAGTGCAGGCTCCCGCAAATTGGGAACCCAAATCGCTCCGGATCAGAGTGTCGACCGTCTATGTCGCAAAAAGGGCAGTGCAGGCTCCCGCAAATTGGGAACCCAAATCGCTCCGGATCAGAGCGTCGACCGTCTATGTCGCAAAAAGGGCAGTGCAGGCTCCCGCAAATTGGGAATCCAAATCGCTCCGTAACAGAGCGTCGACCGTCTATGTTGCAAAAAAGGCAGTGCAGGCTCCCGCAAATTGGGAACCCAAATCGCTCCGGATCAGAGCGTCGACCGTCTATGTCGCAAAAAGGGCAGTGCAGGCTCCCGCAAATTGGGAACCCAAATCGCTCCAGATCAGAGCGTCGACCGTCTATGTCGCAAAAAGGGCAGTGCAGGCTCCCGCAAATTGGGAACCCAAATCGCTCCGTAACAGAGCGTCGACCGTCTATGTTGCAAAAAGGGCAGTGCAGGCTCCCGCAAATTGGGAACCCAAATCGCTCCGGATCAGAGCGTCGACCGTCTATGTCGCAAAAAGGGCAGTGCAGGCTCCCGCAAATTGGGACCCAAATCGCTCCGGATCAGAGCGTCGACCGTCTATGTCGCAAAAAGGGCAGTGCAGGCTTCCGCAAATTGGGAACCCAAATCGCTCCGGATCAGAGTGTCGACCGTCTATGTCGCAAAAAGGGCAGTGCAGGCTCCTGCAAATTGGGAACCCAAATCGCTCCGGATCAGAGTGTTGACCGTCTATGTCGCAAAAAGGGCAGTGCAGGCTCCCGCAAATTGGGAACCCAAATCGCTACGGATCAGAGCGTCGACCGTCTATGTCGCAAAAACGGCAGTGCAGGCTCCCGCAAATTGGGAACCCAAATCGCTCCGTAACAGAGCGTCGACCGTCTATGTCGCAAAAAGGGCAGTGCAAGCTCCCGCAAATTGGGAACCCAAATCGCTTCGTAACAGAGCGTCGACCGTCTATGTCGGAAAAAGGGCAGTGCAGGCTCCCGCAAATTGGGAACCCAAATCGCTCTGTAACAGAGCATCGACCGTCTATGTCGCAAAAAGGGCAGTGCAGGCTCCCGTAAATTGGGAACCTAAATCGCTCCGTAACAGAGCGTCGACCGTCTATGTCGTAAAAAGGGCAGTGCAGGCTCCCGCAAATTGGGAACCCAAATCGCTCCGGATCAGAGTGTCGACCGTCTATGTCGCAAGAAGGGCAGTGCAGGCTCCCGCAAATTGGGAACCCAAATCGCTCCGGATCAGAGTGTCGACCGTCTATGTCGCAAAAAGGGCAGTGCAGGCTCCCGCAAATTGGGAACCCAAATCGCTCCGGATCAGAGCGTCGACCGTCTATGTCGCAAAGGCAGTGCAGGCTCCCGCAAATTGGGAACCCAAATCGTTCCGGATCAGAGCGTCGACCGTCTATGTCGCAAAAAGGGCAGTGCAGGCTCCCGCAAATTGGTAACCCAAATCGCTTCGTAACAGAGCGTCGACCGTCCATGTCGCAAAAAGGGCAGTGCAGGCTTCCTACAAAGCAGGAACCAGACCGATCCGGGCCAGGGAAACGTCTACCACGGACACTCCGTCTCGGAGACGCGTTAAGTGCCGACCGTCCATGTCGTAAAAAGGGTAGTGCATCCCAAAAAGTGGGAACCAAAGCAAGTCGCTTCCACGCAAAAGAAGATCCATCAATTTCATGCACACGACCCACATATGCTGTGTGCATTTATTGATGAGGGGCAATTTGTTGGGGTAAAAATTTACACCCCGGTTGACCAAGTCAAAATCAAAGTCAACCCCAAGCCAGGTGGGCCCAAGCCCAGGTCAAGCGGGCCCATGCCCAAGTCGAGCCCGCGGCCAGCCTCCTCGCGCCAACAACAAAATCATGTAATAAATAATTTTTATGTAATTGTTTATGCATGAATGTAAACAAAATGGGCATAAAGCCAATATTTTGTAAGCTCATGTCTTATGTGCAAAAATGAAATGGCACATGAGCCATGGGATGGCTAAAATGCCATTTTTGTAAAGCCCAAGAGGCTATATATAAATATGTAAGCCTATAAAAGGCAACATAATGATGAATAAAGAACACTTTTCATTTCCCCCAAAACGAGGGTTCTTTGTGTCTCCTGCTCCTTCTCCAAGGTTCTAAACCTTCTCATTTCTTTTGAATTAAATCAAGAGTTTTACTCTTTCTTTTCCAAAACTAAGTAGTTTTCCACCACAAAACCCATAAAGGGGAACTCAGATCTCCCATCAGATCTCAAAAAGGAGAGATTTTGAGATCTCACATCTCTTGATCTTCAAGATCCGGCCAAACAACAGGAGGAAGAAGAAGAACCCCCTTCATCAGCTTCAAAACATCCTAGGAGTTTAACTCCATACATATATACATAATAAATATTTCCTTTCTGAAGCATAGCTTCTGTTTCTTAGGCTAAAAGCCTCCTTTTCTCGCCGGCGCTCAAGCGCAGAGCGCCTGCGTGCCGACACGTGGCGCGCTTGCGCTCGAGCGCAAAGTGCCCGCGTGCCGACACGTGGCGTGCTTGCGCTCGAGCGCAAGTCGCCCCGGTGTCGACACGTGGCGCGCTTGCGCTCAAGCGCAAGCGCTCGAGCGCAAGTCGCCCCCGCGCCGACACGTGGAGCGCTCGAGCGCAAGTCGCCCCCGTGCTGACATGTGGAGCGCTTACGCTCAAGCGCAAGCGCTCGAGCGCAAGTCGCCTCGGTGCCGACACGTGGCGCGCTTGTGCTCCAGCGCAAGCGCTCGAGCGCAAGTCGCCTCGTGGCGCGGTTACGCTTAAGCGCAAGCGCTCGAGCGCAAGTCGCCTCGTGCCGACACGTGGCGCGCTTGCGCTCCGGCGCCAGTGCTCGAGCGCAAGTCGCCCCCGTGTCGACACGTGGCGCGCTTGCGCTCAAGCGCACACGTGCCGACACGTGGCACTCTAGCGCCTGAGCGCACAGCACCTAGGCGCTGCCCCACGCATCCCTTGGATGCCTTTTCCCCCTATTTTTTTATGTACATACATATACATACACATATGTATACATATTTGCACACACACATACTCCGCGACACTGTCCCTGTTAGAAAAAATTTCTAACGGGGCGCTGCCCCGCACCCCGCAAGGGGACTGCTAGCCCCCTTGACCCCAGCCCGCTATCCGGGTAGCGGGACCCCCGTAAAAACTCTGCGTGGCTCCCGACATATCCAAACCCCCCTTTCAAAACACAACACATGTACACTGCGCATTGAGTTCGCATGACCAGTTTAACCCGTTAATCGGAGGTTCCCTCGCCCCAAAGGCGAGGGGTAATTAACGGCAGCTTAGTCCGCGGCTGCCGGAGATTCGGATCCCCACAATCATTAAACTCCGGCCTATCCTAGGCAGGGGGAATCTGTAGTACGCCTGACAAGTGCGCGCGTATTCCCATCTCAATGGGGTGACGAAAAACACCCTACAACTGGCTCACCCCGAAAATTAAATCTAACTGCCCTAAGAAGGCAGTCCACGAATGCATAACAAGTGGCTAACAAATCCATGCCCAGAAGAATTTCGAAGCCAAACATATCGAGGAAAATCAATCGACAGAAGAATCCCTATCTCCGATACAAACAAAACAAACATGAAATAGAAACACATAGAGCTACAAAGGACTAGCCTATGGAAGAAATCACAAGAAGCAGCTGATTTAGCAAGGACTACTATCGGCTAGACTTCGATACAAAATATGTGGATACCATTTCAAACAACACCAGAAAGAAATACGCATCGGAAGAAAACGCCGAAAGAATACTTGTTACAACTGCGCCATCTAATCGCCCCTGAGCTGGCATACCGGTACGAATCCGCTTCGATCCAAAAACGACTGAAGTCTCAGAAATGAGGTTGCGTTCATAGCAGCGGCGTATGTCACGCCCCGCTTCCCAAAGTACGGAATACGAGGGGTTGACAAGGCCAGCCATGCTCCTACGGTCGAGGAAATATCCTTCCGTAGTCACACTTCGGTTTCTAGCTTTACGTGGTAATCGGTAATCAATGCACAGGTAATGAGAAATGCAGTAACTAAATCAAAACAAATACTAAGGAACTAACCAGATGGAGATTAAGAGAGTATACCTCTGAGTAGCTGATCGATATGTCCGCGATGTCTTCGAGGTACGTCTGGTCTTGATCCAAGCTAGATCCACTTCTCACTCTGAGCATGAATACTCAGGTCGTCAGAGTGACGCGATAGCAATATATATACATAGGTGCAAGTGGTAACTCGTACAGTAATAATGAATATATAACAGTAAATCAAGATAGTAATGATATGAACATGAAGTAGCTAATACGGGTGTCTAAAAGGACAGGTGAACAGTAAAGCAGTAAAGTAGCATGTCAGGTGTGTCGATTCAGTAAGCAATGAATATCAATATCACTATCCCAATCAGTCTCTAAGTCTCACTGTACATATCACTAAGCTTATCGTCAGTCCAAGTGTGAGAGTCAACCACTCATGAGTATCCCCTACCCAAGGGTAGGACCCAAGGACAAGGGACCACGGGCCCAAAATATAACGCACGGTAATAATCAGTGATAACCCTGTATATCTCCATATATCTCCATAAGAGCCGGCATGGGACTCCCGAGAATCTGTTGAACTTACACTCAAACTACCCTACACCCCGTGGTCTACATCAAACGCCAACCATAAACTCAAATACCAGCCGGTCCATGACGAGTCTACGCGAGAACTGGAGACAAGATCTCCATCAAGCATGTCCCGACCGATACCTAAGCTAAATGGACAGTATTTGGTGCCTTTCCTATGACACCCATACAAGTGCTTCCATAAGTGTTCCATACCACTTATAGTCACACTTATACGCGTCCCACAGACGTCGACAATGCAATGAATCAATAGGGTCCACTGATTGTGTACAAGTACGTGTCACTTTCACTTATCCATTCATGATCAACCACTAACGTACTTGCCACAATCAAATGCTAAAACCTAACACTGGGTAATGCACATGATCACTAGGTTACCAATGCAATAACACATATGTAGTGTGATGTGAATACGATAGTTCAGGCATGATTAGGATATCATAAGTCGATGTCCTACCACTAGCATAATTCTTCATAAATCATACGTGCATAATTTAGCGAAACAATGAACAGGGGATGAGTAGTATGTTCGATTATCTGTCCAGAAAATTTGGTTTCACGTCAATCGGGTTTCAGGATCACTAGATATGGCCATTTCATTTTAAGCGTTCACTGCTGGAAATCCGGTTTCATAATCGGAAGTCCGTTTCGTAACCCATTTTAATCCCAGTTGGGATCAGAATTTAGCAACGCTACAGTTGAATGAAATTTAGGGTTTTCAAGGTTTCTAACACACCATACGGATTCTCAATTGCGTCTCTACGTCAGAAGTTACGCACTGTTCAACACTAGCGTATCAGTTCTGGTTCTGTTTGGGACTGCTATACGTCCCGATCTTTTAAATTGCATTTTAAATAGTAAACGATGATGAAACAGGGTGAAATCACTTGCGTTATTTTTCTAACAGATTCATCTTCAATACGGTGTATGGTTCCGTAACGTACGAGTTCAGAAAGCAAGGTAGTAAAGATTACGGGACAGAAAACAATAACCAGAGTCGCCCTGGACTGCAGTCCAGAGCCGCTCTCCGAACCAATTCTCGTCATAATATCAGTACGGAAACAGTTAAGAACTTGCATAGGGTTACATGTCGTCGAGTCGGATTCGATTTTAGCCCTCGAACGCCTCATTTCAATATGTACACAATTAATTGTGATTTTAACAATTTTCAGGTGCGGAAAATTCCCAGTTTTTTACGGGTGTATTTGGGGGTGTTTGTTTAAGCCATTAACTAATGTATTTTCCAGTAAAATTTCTACACAGTGTTCGTTGCCACACGGGCCAGAATATGCAATTAATTTCCGTCAAATTAAATGAAGGTTTTCATTTAGATCTTGCATCGAACACCTATGTTATATAAGGTTTCACGAAACGTAAACGCGGAATTTATAGTATTATGAATTGTAACGGATATAATATAGCATGCAGCAAGTAAGGTACTTTCCTGGAGACGTTTTGGTGATGCACGACAGTGGCAACGGCACAAACGCGCGACGAACGGCGCGGCTAGGGTTCGCGGCCTCGGCTCGCGTTCGGGTTCGACGTCGGAGTTGTCCGGGGATGACTCGCGTTCGCTGGAAGCGGAGTGGGTTGCTCTGCGGATCTCCCGGGGTGTGCTGGGGTCGACGACGGTCGGCGGTGTCGCTCCGGCGATGGCGTGGCGGGGGTCGAGGCTTGGTGTTTTAGGGTTTGAAGGGGAGAGAGAGAGGGGTAGTGGGGCTCGGGTTTGTAGTGACGGTGATGATGCTGATGACGAGGAGGGTGCAGGGGAGTCGACGAGGTGCAGTGGAGGCTCGCCGGCGAGAGGGCGCAGGGGCTCGAGCTCGGGTGCAGTGAGCTCGGCGTGGGTTGGGTGGCGACTGAAGTGCAGGGGGCTCGGTGAGGGTGCGTGCTGGAGAGAAGAAAGCGAGGAAGGAAGGATGAGGGGTGTAGTCATCGTAGTCGTCGTCGGCGGCAAGGGGCTCGGAGCAGTGGGTTTCTGTATGGAGAAAGAGAGAGTTTGAGAGAGAGTGTGTTTTCTGTAGAGAGAGAGAGAAAGGAGGAGGAGTTGAGATTGAGAGGTAGATAGGAGTTGAGACGAGGGTGAGGGCTAAGAGCGCGCAGTCGTGGGAATGTGGGTCGGCGAGGGGGACGTGGCCGTGATTAGTATAGGATTTTACGATCAAAAATATAATTACCGCAATCAAGAACGGCGTCGCTTGGTAGCTAGCCGGTGAGTACGGGTCGGTCCACAAGGATTTTTTGTTTTCCTAATCGCGCTAACGAGTTAATTCCGATGGGTGTCGGATTGATTGTTTCTAAAAAGCTAAATTAATTTATACTAAGATTATCCAGATCTAAGTCTTGCTGGGGTTAGGTTTAGGGGAAGTTGAGAGATTAAAGATTTCCTCACCGCTTTCAATACCCTATTATAGATCTATTAGGTGTTATGGTAATTATCAATAAAGTGGATTAGAATCATTTGGGAAGATATTTCTTCCTCTAGGTTCTTGTCCTTCCTTTATCGATCCTTACCCTAACCTCCATGGAAAACACGCGCATCCGGTCCTTTATACTACGGTATCACCATTACCTCGAAGGGTAAGGTGCCGCAGGAAGCGGTGTGTGCGTGTATGCATGGAGTTCTAATTATTATGTGTGAAGGGGCAAGAAAGGGGTGAGAGATCTCATCTCTCAAACCTTTCCCTAAAGCTAACCCTAACAAGCGAGGAGACTACTCGCTCATTAGGGAATTTAAAGACATTCTAAATTAAAGTAAACTAAAGCAAAGAAAATAAGGGAACTTACTAATTTTTATTGATGGCTCTCTCCAAATATCAACACAGTACATATCTGAATTTATGAAATGAAAAGAGCCATACCTAAAAAAGGTTTTTAGGGTTCTATTTATAGATTCATAGAAACCCTAGGTTACAATTGATTCGCACATCTGTTTTTACAAAAATGCCCTTTAAGAAAAGACCTAGTCAAAGATCCGCGCCGCCTCTGGAATTTTGGTAAAAAATATTTTATCTCCGGGCTCTATATGGCCGCGGAACCGCGGCCACAGTAAGGGTTGGGCCGCGGTTCCGCGGTCCAATGATGGCACCGGGGGCTTGTTTTTTTCTGGGCTTTTTCTTGGACTCTTGGGCTTCTTATTTCTTTGGTTCTTTTATTAAAATAGCTTCTAGGTTTCTTCCAGATCTCCAGTGAACAATTGCAGTGGACTTTTAACTGTTCGCTTTGTAATCTTGGACCTTGCGTTGCCTTGTACTGATTTTTGTGTAGGCTTTATCAAAATCCTTCTGTTTGCTGGTCGTAGTTCCACTTTTGCATCTTCTTTTCTCTTTTTCACTGTTTTAGATCTAAGAACCTGTAACCTATAATATGTAGCAGACATGCGTCAAAAACACCTGTTTATTTATAAAACGAATAAGAATGGGGAATATAATAATTCAATATTATGGTGTGAACAAATACGCCCAAACTTATCTTTTGCTCGTCCTCGAGCAAACTTATTTTTTTATTCTCTACAAAAACCTAACCGCATTTTCACAGGGAAACGCGATTGCACTGAGCACGTGCAACAAGCCGTTAAACCTCTAGGTATCCCTAGTAGGAGGAGTGTTGTCTCCTGAGGGTTTTCAGCGGATACTACCCATAAAATCCTATCAATTTGGCTTTTCGAGTTTTGTTCTCCAATTAGGTTTTCTAACAAGGAATTCTATTGTCGTCGACTTGCAAATTATCCACCCATATTCTTTACTCTTCCCTATCATCTAACTTAAAATTATATATGTTCTATAGACTTACTTAGCTTTCGGCATTTCCTAAGTTTTCCTTCTAGGGTTCCATCTCTACTTAGGAATTTTTATCAACTCTATTAAAGGTACAAGTTCTATTCTTCACTCCTATCTCTTATCTAAATTCCAATCATATATCCCCACGTGTGTGTATATATCACCCCTACACTTGGAAATTCAAATCAAGCAATCGTACACTTGTCCGTTGTCCAAAGTACTTATTAATTGGTGAATTTTTAATTGAATTTTGCTTACACATCTTTCATGCGACCGTTAATACTTCTTGAGGTACCAACGACCGATTACAAAATGCATTTGCACTTTAAAGCGTAATTTCTAGTCTTGCAACACCCAAGGCCTTTTAGCAGTGACTCCCAAGCCAGTTGGTCTAAGGCACTAGGTGATGAAGCACCCTCGCTAAATATTTTTCTATTTTACAGCCTTAAGTAATCACAAAAACCAGTGTTCATTTTTTTTTCTTTATTCACACTTATATTATTTTTTTTTATTTTCTTCGTACTAAGGACTTTAGACAAAAGCATTTCAAGGTCTCTTCTACTATTCCAAGTTTCAAGGTGCATGATTGTGAAAATTGTAGGGTATACATTTTCAGAATCTAGATTTAAGCTAGGAACTATTTTTCGAACTTATACTCTAATAAGAACATCAATACTTTTCCTTTGTTTCAACTTAGCCCAAGAACTGAACTCAAAATTTGCCTATTTCTAAATAAACTACAAAGACATATACTTTCTACGGTTAAACTTTAAGGAAGGTTATTTTTAGGGTTTTTAATTTACTAAGTCTAAGATCTAGTTGTTCCTAGCTAGTTAACCTTTTTGTCAAACTCAAGTCAACTAGGCCAAAATTGAATACATTAATTTTTATAATTTTTAAAATTTTCAAATTTTTATGGGTTTTCAAATAAGTATGCAAATGCAAAAATATACATATGAATGCGAAGGAAAGAAGGCTTACAGAGCATACCCCCAAACTTAACTTTGACAGTGTCCTCACTGTCATGCTATACCAAGAGGGTCAAAATGTCGGCACTCCCCTGTTTATTTATTTACAAATTTTTTTTTCTTCTTTTTTATTTTTTATATTGTGAAAAGAAAAACAAAAATATATACAGAAAGGCCCCCCCAAACTTAAGTAAAACATTGTTAAACGTCATTGCCAAACTTTGCAAAGACCAAACGTCAACACCAACCATTCGAAAAATTTATCTGTAAAGAGTATCGGTTGGTGGAAGAACATGTTGTACCGATCCAAAAATAATTGGGGAAGATAGAAGTGGTGGTATGGAAGTGAATAGATAGGAGGTGGTGATGAATCAAAACGAGAATGTGAATGATCAGCAATCAGTGGAATATTGGCATTCTCGTAGCTTATTAAAAGAAATGGGGTGGTTCAACTTCTAAAGGAGGAGGTTGACTAACCACACTATCCCCAAGATATTTCTGTGGATCCTTTATTGACTTGGCATCATCCATCATAAGCATATGATATTCAATTATGAGGGAACTAATCTCCTCGATGTCCGCCATAGTCCAGCCGAAAACTTGCCGCCTATCTTGTAAGACCATTAAAAGGGCGTTCTCTTGCTCGAGGGCAAGAGAGGCCGATATGATAATGGGGAAGATCTCATTTTCACCTATGTAAGCATATTTAAGGTGAGACGGCAAGGGCGTGAGTTCGAGTTTCGGAGGCGAAAGAATCATAGGCAAAATTGGGAAATCTACCTCGACTCAAAGGATTCCAACACAGGTTCGAAATCATTGCAAACAACCGATTCGGATGGTTCAACTAACTCATCCAAAAATTCAAAAGACTCATATTCGGGCTGTGAGTCGTTAAAATCATCCGAAAAAGTGAAACTTTCATAATCAATATCGGTTGTGTCAACTGTGGTGGATTCAAGGAGGGACGCACTAGTGGCGTCAAAACTGTTTTCATCAAATAAAAATCTTTCAAGCTCGCAGTCCTCCTGTGTGATTTCGTGAATAGAGCAAACTTCTCGTGTACTAGTTTTAGGCACGGGGGGCAGACTTCCTAACTTGTAAATATTGAACTCACTAGACGTCTTCCCAAAGGATAGAGTCATGGAGCCATTGCGACAATTTATTACGGCATTTGAAGTGGCCAAAAATGGTCGACCGAAGATTATCGGAATTTGGTTCCGTGGGTTAGCAACAGGTTGTGTGTCCATAACAATAAAATCAACGGGGAATATGAAGTCCCCAACTTTGATCAACACATCCTCTAGCTCACCCCTAGGATGGGTGATTGATCGATCAGCCATTTGGAGAGTACAACGAGTGGGTTTCAACTCTCCAACCCCTAATTGCTCGTACACGGAGTAGGTGTAACACCCGAGCCCAATAATACTATTTCTGTTACTGGTTGAGTGTTTGACATTGCTCATTTCATTTATTTTGCCAGTTTGGGTCTCATTGTAAAATTTTAACCGGCTAAGTCATTTTTGCATATAACAAATTTTAGCACCTAAAATGAAATTAAAAATATCTAGATTGGCCTACTCATCACCCCTAGCCGCGTGGTAGCGTCCGTGCGTCGAGTTTTCATCCCGTTCGGTGAAACGGGCGAGTTTAGACAGCTACGCGCGCGTGCAAGTGTCCGACTTGGGGGCATGCTTTTTAATCATAAAACATCTCATTTTAAAATTTGGAACCCGCTTAAAATCCTATTATTTAAATTTCAAATTTTTGGGCGCAACCCGGGCGCGATTTGGAAATGTTTCATTTAGCGCCAAAATCCCAATTTAATAAAATATTCTAAACTATAATATATATTCAAACCTTCATCTGTTACATTTTAACCATTTAAATCTTTAAGGAAATCTTTTTAAATTTTTCATTTTCAAACGCCCAGCCAATCACGAGGGGTTTAAACCCCCGTGGGCCCCGCCTCCCTCTCTCTATCTCTCTCTATCTCTATCTCTCTACTTTCCTTTCTCTCTCTCTCTCTAACCCTCTCTCTCTAACCCCTATATATACGTCCTCTTCCCCGAGAATCTTTTCCCAGAACCCACGAGCCCTCGCGAGAACCCTAGCCGCCTTGTTCCCCGTCGCCGCCGCAACCTCGTCGCCGGCGCCACCGCCACCCTCGCCCGCGCCTCCTCGTCTCGACCACGACCCTCGCCATTCTTCCCCGTGCACCTGTAACCCACCAGAGCCTCGTCGTCGTCGCTGCCCTAGCTTCGTCCCTTCACCTCCGGCGAGCCCCACCTCTCCGGTGACTAGCCGTCGTCATCCTCCTCACCTCCCTCTCCACTTCCCGACATAACAAGCCTCTACCTCCACCCTCTGCAAACCCCCGACCTCAACAGCACTCGGGCAACCCACTGCCCTTCGCCGAAAAACCACCACGCCGACTAACCCCGCCGCCGTCGCCCCTCGGCTGACTTCCCTGGAATCCCAGAACGCTTAAACCACTGTAAGATATTCTTCTTTCTCCCTTACGACGCTTCTAGTGGCATTTCATTATGTGGTTTTCACTGTTGCTTTGGGCTGCCGGAATCCGACCGTGCCGGCGATGTTTCCCGACGACCCAGCAGGGACCCCTGACCCATATGTTTCCATCGTGCGTTATTTGGACTCTTTCCGTGTGCCGTGCGCGCGTCGCGACGTTTTCCGCCGACGTGAGTCGTTCCGTACTCCCGGTCTTGATCCGTCGAGGCAAGTATTACTTGCTACATGCTATGCTATACAAATTAAATGTGTTTAACTCATTAAACTTGCAAAATTAACTAGGTGTAGCTACTTTTCTCATTTGGACGAAATATGACTTATATCATGATACAGTTAACCTAAAACCGCATTTTTGCCACTTTAACCCTAATAACGAAGTTATCCGTTAATCACATTTACCGTTTAAAGGACGGTAACCTTACACTTGTAGCTCTATTACATTCTGATATTGATATAACAGTATTGCACAGTCATGTGATTTATTGCACCGCAAGGGTGCTCAAACCTGTTAATATGATAATACGACTGCACTATATTAATGCACCAATATGATTAAATAAATTGCTTATTGTTGTTAAATTCATTGTTTATTTCCTACTGCTATTCCTTGTTCGATTTTATGCCTGTTGTGAGCACATCCTCGATTGTGTTACATATTGACCTGACCTTGCTACACATGACATATATATATACCGATGCACCGGACATGGTACCCTTTACTATCGACTTAACCTGATGTACCATGACCTGACCTGTTACCTGATCTCATGCCTAATGCCAACAAACCTGACTTGGGGTCCTCATGGACCATTCCTGTTGTCTATCCAGACAAACCTGACCTGCTACCTGATCCTGTGTTGGCATTAGTTCTTGACTACTGAATACCTGACCTGACACATATAACCTGGGGGTATGGGGAAATCAAACGGGTAATCTAAAGTGTAACTTAAAAGGGTATTACTTGATCCGTGGTCCCGGGGGGTAACGGGACAGAGCCATTCGTGACTCTTACATTCCTGATCCGTGGTCCCGGGGGGCAACGGGACATAACCATTATTGGTTCCTATCTTCCTGATCCGTGGTCCCGGGGGGTAACGGGACATATCCTTTGAGTTACATGGAGGATTACTCGAATTGATTTCAAAGACCTTAGAATAGGAAACCCGATAGAACAGTTTAGTTACCCACTGCACACTACCCTGCACTGCTTGTTTCATACTATTGCTTTATTCATGTTTATTCCTGCATTGCTTATTACCATGTTCATATTATATTATTGGTTGACATGACGCGCTGACGTCTGGGTTTTGCATGGCCCAGATTCTTTACCACTGTCGCTGACCGAGCAGGAGTACTTCAGCCAGCAGGCTGATTTGTGAGTTCTGTAGTGATTAGTTTTATTTCCTGCATTCTTATTTCCAGATGTGAGCCCGCATTATGGGACATACTTTTCTATTATTGTATTGGATCATTTGCTTCCGCATTTATTTATCATTGACTCTTGTTATTTTGGATTTGGACATGTGTTAGATAGTTTTTATCTTGTTCTTGATATCTCTACAGCCGTAATGTGACTGTGGATGGATACTTCCTACCCACAGGCAGCATGGTTGGCTATGTCACGTGCCCAATCTTGCGTACTCTGGGAAGCGGTGCGTGACATGGTTCTTTTGGTATCAGAGCCATAGGTTAGTTGGGTTGATTCTTTTATAGTTGGGTATTGTACCCAATACACGAATCAGAATACCCATGTTTAGAAAACATGTCCTGCCACCTTGACCGTTTTACCATTCTTGAATCACATTCTTCCTGATTATATCTTTTACGACGTGCAAACTTACTTTGCATGTCGACTCAAAAACCTGATTTCTTGTTATCTCTAGGACTTAGGCGACTTGGGTGGAGTTAAGTAATTGTGGCTATGATACCGCGGCATAGTTACAATGCGGTACTCTATTTAAGTATCTTGGAGTTCCAGCCTTGATCCATATTCAGAATCTATCATCATGCTAATGTTGGGTGTTTTGAGTTCAGGATTATGGCAGGTAAGAAGTTGAAGGCGTACCAGAGGCGTGTGAATGAAGCCACCATGCTTGGAGTGATAAGAGGAATGCTGGAAAATCAGAAGAGGTATACTGATCTGATCCAGCAGCAAGCAGATTCATTTCAGGAGGGTTTGCAGGCCATTCGGCAGTCTGTAAACAACGCTGGAGCGAAACCAGTTGACCGGGTAGGGGCCGTGGCAGATTTCAGACGTTTGGGTCCTACTACTTTCACTGGTCTGGAGGAGCCGCTGCCAGCCGAGCAGTGGCTAGTGGACACGGAGAATTTGCTGATTGCGGCACCGATTCCAGATGACAAAAGAGTTGATGTGGTGCGCACTCAGCTAGTGGATTATGCCCGAGAGTAGGGACTTGTGGAAGAGGCCCGCTTGCCCAAGCCGATCAGTTAGGCGGTTTTTCTTAGGAGTTTCCTGGAAAGTTCTTCCCACGGACCGTATGGGAGGAAATGGAAGAGAAGTTAATCGGACTAAGGCAGAATGGAGCACCCGTGGACATGCATGCGGCAGAATGGACGAGACTCAGTGGTTTCACTGGACCTGTCGCGGTCAACGATGTAGACAGCAGTTGCGGTGTGGAAGCAGTTCTGTCGGGCCAGTCGAGTTTGGGGCTAGGCTGACAAACGGTGTTCTTGCAGCTATGGAAGTTGATAGTAATGAAGAGCCGGCAGTTGTTCGCGACTTTATGGACGTATTTGAAGATATATCGGGCTTACCACCGAAGCGAGACGTGGAGTTCGCGATTGACCTTATTCCTGGTGCAGCGCCAGTATCTAAAGCTTATTATCCAATGGCACCAATAGAATTGGAAGAAGTTAAGAAACAAGTTACTGAATTGCTTGAGAAGGGTTGGATTCGAAGCAGCAACTCGCCTTGGGGAGCTCCAGTTCTTCTAGTAAAGAAGAAGGATGGCACGAGAAGGATGTGCATCGACTATCGAGAATTAAACCGGGTGACTATCAAGAACAAGTACCCGATCCCTCGCATTGGAGAACTTTTTGAGCAGCTTAGTGGCGCGAGAGTATTCTCGAAACTGGATTTGCGATCCGGATATCATCAGGTCCGAGTGAAAGCAGAAGACATTTACAAGACGGCGTTTCGAACTCGTTATGGGCATTTCGAATATCTAGTGATGCCCTTCGGAGTAACGAATGCGCCGGCAATATTCATGGATTTGATGAACATAATCTTTTCACCATTCTTGGACCAGTTTATTGTGATATCCATTGACGACATTCTGGTTTACTTGAAGAGTTCGGAAGAGCATGCTGAGCATTTGAAGATCGCACTGCAGACACTGAGACAGGAGAAATTGTATGCGAAGATGAGTAAGTGCGAATTTTGGCTGGAAGAAGTGAAGTTGCTGGGACATGTTGTGTCGGGCGATGGAATCGCCGTCGATCCCGAAAAGATTGCAGCAGTTCGAGATTGGCCTATTCCAAGAAATGTGGCTGAGATAAGAAGTTTCCTTGGTTTAGCCGGATACTACAGGAGATTTGTGGAGAACTTCGCTCGTTTAGCAGAACCGTTGACCAAGCTTACGCGCAAGGAAGTACCTTTTATTTGGACGGATAGATGTGCATTGGCCTTCGAGACGTTGGAGCAGAAGTTGATAACCGCCCCTATCCTGACCGTACCAGACAATTCCGGAGGACTGGTGATTCACAGCGACGCATCTGGAAAAGGATTGGGTGTGTTTTGATGCAGAATGGGAAGGTCATAGCTTACGCATCAAGACAACTGAAGACCCATGAGAAGAATTATCCGACTCATGACTTGGAGCTTGCGGCTGTGATCTTCGCCTTGAAGATTTGGAGACACTACCTTTTGGGCGAGAGAGTCGAAGTTTTACAGATCACAAGAGTTTGAAGTATGTGTTCACTCAGAAGGAGTTGAACATGAGGCAACGCAGATGGTTGGAGCTGATGGCCGACTACGACCTTGATCTTAAGTACCATCCGGGAAAAGTTAACGTCGTGCCGGATGCGCTTAGTCGGTTACCAGCGATTCAGGTATTGACTACACAGAGGGAGATCATTGCGGATTTTCGAAGATTTGACTTGGAAGTTGTGCTACCACGTTCTACGGGACAGTTGATGCAGTTGCAAGTACAGTCGTCCTTGGTTGAGAAGATTAAAGCGGCACAATCGCAGGATCCTAGACTACAAAGGTTTCGAGAGCAGGTTGAAGCTGGACTACGAACCGATTTACTGGTCCACGAAGATGGTTCGTTGAGGTATGGTAGCCGTGTGTGTGTGCCAAAGGGGGATGTACGTGAAGAGCTTATGAAGGGGGCACACAGTTCAGCTTACTCTGTACATCCAGGAGGTACAAAGATGTACCGAGATATTCGACAGCATTTCTGGTGGGAAGGTATGAAACGGGAGATTGCTCGCTTCGTGGCTAAGTGCTTGGTTTGTCAGCAAGTCAAGGCTGAACACCAAAGGGTTGCTGGTTTGTTGCAACCACTTCCGATTCCTCAGTGGAAGTGGGAACATATAACCATGGATTTCGTGACAGCTTTACCGCGGAGTCCAAAGGGCAACAATGCAGTATGGGTGATTGTCGATCGGTTGGCCAAGGCAGCTCACTTTATTCCTTTTCGGGTTGGTCAATCAACGGAGACTTTGGCAGAGCGGTACATGCAGGAGATTGTAAGATTGCATGGAGTACCGGTGAGCATCGTGTCCGATCGGGACATTCGGTTCTTGTCACACTTCTGGAGAAGTTTACAGGAAAGTTTGGGGACTCGATTGAAGTTTAGCACAGCTTATCATCCTCAAACTGATGGTCAGTCGGAGAGGACGATCCAAACTCTTGAAGATATGTTGAGAGCATGCATGTTGGACTTCAAGGGTTCTTGGGAGGATCATCTACACTTGGTGGAGTTTTCTTACAACAATAGTTTCCAAGCGACCATTCAGATGGCTCCGTTTAAAGCTTTATATGGTCGTAAGTGCCGTTCACCTGTTTGTTGGGATGATGTCGGTGAACGAAGATTACTAGGACCAGATTTGGTAGTACAGACCGTTGAAAAGGTTAACGCCATCAGAAAGCATATGAAGGCAGCTCAAGACAGACAGAAAAGTTGGGCTGACACATCAAGAAGGCCTCTAGAGTTCGCCGTGGGCGATTTGGTATTCTTGAAGATATCACCGACTAGAGGAGTGATTCGTTTTGGGAGTCGGGGAAAGCTTAGTCCTCGATTCGTTGGACCCTTTGAGATATTGGAGCGCGTTGGAGAGGTAGCGTACCGTTTGGCGTTACCACAGTCCTTGGCAGGTGTGCACGATGTGTTTCATGTATCTCAACTACGAAGGTATGTTCGAGATGAAACCCACGTCTTGGATCATTCGGAGTTAACTGTATGAGAGGACCTAACTTTTGAGGAGCGACCGGTTGAAATCAAGGATCGGAGGGAAAAGGTTCTTAAGAACAAGGTTATCCCCCTTGTGCTAGTCTCTTGGGGTAATCGATCGCATGGAGAATCCACTTGGGAGCGAGAAGACGAGATCCGACAGAAGTTTCCTCACCTTTTCCTGTAGTTATCTATCTTGTATTCTTGGAATTTCGAGGACGAAATTCTTTTTGTAGTTGGGTATGATGTACCACCCGAGCCCAATAATACTATTTCTGTTACTGGTTGAGTGTTTGACATTGCTCATTTCATTTATTTTGCCTGTTTGGGTCTCACTGTAAAATTTTAACCGGCTAAGTCATTTTTGCATATAACAAATTTTAGCACCTAAAATAAAATTAAAAATATCTAGATTGGCCTACTCGTCACCCCTAGCCGCGTGGTAGTGTCCGTGTGTCGAGTTTTCATCCCGTTCAGTGAAACGGGCGAGTTTGGACAGCTACGCGCGCGTGCAAGTGTCCGACTTGGGGGCATACTTTTTAATCATAAAACATCTCATTTTAAAATTTGGAACCCGCTTAAAATCCTATTATTGAAATTTCAAATTTTTGGGCGCAACCCGGGCGCGATTTGGAAATGTTTCATTTAGCGCCAAAATCCCAATTTAATAAAATATTCTAAACTATAATATATATTCAAACCTTCATCTGTTACATTTTAACCATTTAAATCTTTAAGGAAATCTTTTTAAATTTTTCATTTTCAAACGCCCAGCCAATCACGAGGGGTTTAAACCCCCGTGGGCCCCGCCTCCCTCTCTCTATCTCTCTCTATCTCTATCTCTCTACTTTCCTTTCTCTCTCTCTCTCTAACCCTCTCTCTCTCTAACCCCTATATATACGTCCTCTTCCCCGAGAATCTTTTCCCAGAACCCACGAGCCCTCGCGAGAACCCTAGCCGCCTTGTTCCCCGTCGCCGCCGCAACCTCGTCGCCGGCGCCACCGCCACCCTCGCCCGCGCCTCCTCGTCTCGACCACGACCCTCGCCATTCTTCCCCGTGCACCTGCAACCCTCCAGAGCCTCGTCGTCGTCGCTGCCCTAGCTTCGTCCCTTCACCTCCGGCGAGCCCCACCTCTCCGGTGACTAGCCGTCGTCATCCTCCTCACCTCCCTCTCCACTTCCCGACATAACAAGCCTCTACCTCCACCCTCTGCAAACCCCCGACCTCAACAGCACTCGGGCAACCCACTGCCCTTCGCCGGAAAACCACCACGCCGACCAACCCCGCCGCCGTCGCCCCTCGGCTGACTTCCCTGGAATCCCAGAACGCTTAAACCACTGTAAGATATTCTTCTTTCTCCCTTACGACGCTTCTAGTGGCATTTCATTATGTGGTTTTCACTGTTGCTTTGGGCTGCCGGAATCCGACCGTGCCGGTGATGTTTCCCGACGACCCAGCAGGGACCCCTGACCCATATGTTTCCATCGTGCGTTGTTTGGACTCTTTCCGTGTGCCGTGCGCGCGTCGCGACATTTTCCGCCGATGTGAGTCGTTCCGTACTCCCGGTCTTGATCCGTCGAGGCAAGTATTACTTGCTACATGCTATGCTATACAAATTAAATGTGTTTGACTCATTAAACTTGCAAAATTAACTAGGTGTAGCTACTTTTCTCATTTGGACGAAATATGACTTATATCATGATACAGTTAACCTAAAACCGCATTTTTGCCACTTTAACCCTAATAACGAAGTTACCCGTTAATCACATTTACCGTTTAAAGGACGGTAACCTTACACTTGTAGCTCTATTACATTCTGATATTGATATAACAGTATTGCACAGTCATGTGATTTATTGCACCGCAAGGGTGCTCAAACCTGTTAATATGATAATACGACTGCACTATATTAATGCACCAATGTGATTAAATAAATTGCTTATTGTTGTTAAATTCATTGTTTATTTCCTACTGCTATTCCTTGTTCGATTTTATGCCTGTTGTGAGCACACCCTCGATTGTGTTACATATTGACCTGTCCTTGCTACACATGACATATATATATACCGATGCACCGGACATGGTACCCTTTACTATCGACTTAACCTGATGTACCATGACCTGACCTGTTACCTGATCTCATGCCTAATGCCAACAAACCTGACTTGGGGTCCTCATGGACCATTCCTGTTGTCTATCCAGACAAACCTGACCTGCTACCTGATCCTGTGTTGGCATTAGTTCTTGACTACTGAATACCTGACCTGACACATATAACCTGGGGGTATGGGGAAATCAAACGGGTAATCTAAAGTGTAACTTAAAAGGGTATTACTTGATCCGTGGTCCCGGGGGGTAACGGGACAGAGCCATTCGTGACTCTTACATTCCTGATCCGTGGTCCCCGGGGGCAACGGGACAGAACCATTATTGGTTCCCATCTTCCTGATCCGTGGTCCCGGGGGGTAACGGGACATATCCTTTGAGTTACATGGAGGATTACTCGAATTGATTTCAAAGACCTTAGAATAGGAAACCCGATAGAACAGTTTAGTTACCCACTGCACACTACCCTGCACTGCTTGTTCCATACTATTGCTTTATTCATGTTTATTCCTGCATTGCTTATTACCATGTTCATATTATATTATTGGTTGACATGACGCGCTGACGTCTGGGTTTTGCATGGCCCAGATTCTTTACCACTGTCGCTGACCGAGCAGGAGTACTTCAGCCAGCAGGCTGATTTGTGAGTTCTGTAGTGATTAGTTTTATTTCCTGCATTCTTATTTCCAGATGTGAGCCCGCATTATGGGACATACTTTTCTATTATTGTATTGGATCATTTGCTTCCGCATTTATTTATCATTGACTCTTGTTATTCTGGATTTGGACATGTGTTAGATAGTTTTTATCTTGTTCTTGATATCTCTACAGCCGTAATGTGACTGTGGATGGATACTTCCTACCCACAGGTAGCATGGTTGGCTATGTCACGTGCCCAATCTTGCGTACTCTGGGAAGCGGGGCGTGACAGTAGGAAAGCAGGTTAACACTAGACCCAAGATCTAAAAGTGCTCGATTAATTTTCTTATCCCCAATTATTATTGAAATCGTAGGACTGCCGGGGTCCTTTCGCTTTTGGGGTAAGGGTTGAGGTTGGTTAATAGCATTGCTCACTGCACTAGCCACTAGCACTTTCTTGGGTATTTGAGACTAATTTCTCTTTGAGGTGCATAAGCCCTTTAAGATTTTCGCGTATGAAGGGACTTGTTGGATTGTATCCAAGAGAGGTATATTTATGCTAACCTGTTTAAATAACTCCACAATCTTCTCCATTTGTGGAGTTGGTTTATTGGGACTCAACCTGTTTGGAAATGGAGCATTTTGAAAATCTGTTGAGTCCAATATCTGTGGAGTAGAATGTGGAGTTGGAACGGATCCCAGTGTGGGTGTGTTCGTGAAGTGAGAAGTGGGTCCGTTTGGATTAGAAGAAGAAGAGCCTTTCGAAGAATAAAGAATAGGCTCTAGCGGAGAAGATCAAGGTGAAGAAGAGGATGGAGAAGAAGAAGAAGAAGAAGGAGAAGAACCACCGGCGGGGGTGTCATCACTAGTACCCACATTATTTTGCAACACTTTTCCAGATCTCAACGTGGTCACCGCATTTACATTGTGATATTCATGTGCGTTTTTTGTGTGACCGGGATTTGGCAATGGTTGAGATGGAAGCTTTTCCTTTTCTCTCTCGCTCAACGCAGCAGTTAGTTTTGCAATTTGTGCCTCAATAGATTTGATACTTTGATCGTGTGAAGCATTGTTGTGCACCAAAGACTGGATGCAATTTTCTAATCTTGCTGCGGATTCTGTAGATTGCTTGAGAAACGCATCTAGACTTTTTTCTAGCGAGATAACCTTATCATCATTTGGTTGAACAAAGTTGTTCGTTTGATTTGGATAAGGTTGTGGGTGGAAAGGTTGCTGGTATTGAGTTTGTTGGGGTGCTTGTTGTTGTGGAGGAGGAGGCCTTTGAAATTTGTTGTTTCCTTAGAGTTGTTGATTTTGATTCCAAGCAAAATTTGGGTGACTCCTCTAACCCGGATTGTAAGTCGAAGAGTAAGGATCATTTCGTTGTCGTTGCTGAAAGGCAGCATTGACTTGATCTTGTCCTTGAACAGGTGGATTGTAAGGACACTCTTCGGTAAGGTGTGATGGATCTGAACAACAAGCACAAACAGTTCATGGGGGTAAAGTAGTGGCAGGAGAAGACGATGAGATTTTGGTCTCAATGGCTTCTAGCTTTTTCATAAGTGCGGCCATCTCGGCCTTCATAGCAATCGACATATCTAATTGATGTATGCCTGCCCTAGATTGACCAATAGAAGAAGATGAGGTGGTCTTTGTGCTCTCCCACTGAATTGTTTGTTCACTAAGATTCTCGAGAAACTGCTATGCTTCCTCACTAGATTTGGTTAGAAAGTGACCTTGACAAATGGTTTCTAGCAACTGCTTCGTTGCCGGGTTCAATCCCTCGTATAATGTTTGGCAAAGTTGCCAATTTTTGATCCCATGATGAGGGCATTGAACAAGTAGGTCTTTGAATCTTTCAAAACACTTTCAAAATGGTTCGGAAGGAAGCTGAGAAAATTGTATTATCTCATTGCGAATTCTCGCGGTCTTGTGATGAGGATAAAACTTTTTAAGAAAAGTTTTAACAAACTCGTCCCAATTTCTAATTGAATGTGATGCTGTGCTGTATAGCCACTTCTCGGCTAAGTCACATAAGGTGAAAGGAATGACCCTTAGCCTTATAGCGTCATCACTTAATTGGTTTGTTTTCATCATGGCGCAAACGTTTTGGAATTTATTGATAAAGATATAGGCATCTTCGGATTCCAATCCATGAAATTTTGGCAGCATATTGATGAAGTGGGGTTTTATCTCAAAATTGTCCCCATTTGCCGGTGGGGTGAAAGACAGGTAGGTAAAGAAGTGCGGATAGGATAGAAGAGATCCTGGAGCGCGATTCGTTGGGGCGCTACAACAGGCAGGAGATTCGGGTTATTCGCACCTAACGGAGGTGGAATCAGTCCCGTGGGTAAGGTGTTGTTGGGATTATATCCCGACATACCTTCGGAAGAAGAATTTGAAGGTGGAGGTAAGGAGGTGGACGGAATTTCGACTTCGGTGTCGAAAAGTTCGTCGGTCGGTACCAACGAAACACGGACTAATCGGGTGCTAGTGTCCCTAATCCAAAGTGACTTACACTAAAGGGGTAGTGTAGTCAGAAAAATGAAAGACAGAATGTGGAGGTAAGATAACGTAGAAGAAAGTGAGTGGTGGTGGGGTGCAAGGATTTTACGCGACAAGTTGCAAGTTTTTATAAAAGATTTTTTCCTTTTTCCTTTTTTTTTTGGAACTGTTTGCAAAAAAGATTTTTTGATAAAGGGCTAAGACACACTTTCGATCAACCAAAAATGCACAATCAGGCCTAGATCTAGGTCACCTAGGTCAGCTAGACAGCTCCTAACTATTCCAAAGGGCTAGAGATAGGACCTCAAACCGCCTCTTCACCACCAATTGCGGCCAGGTAAGTACCAGGTAAGTGGGAAGGAACCACGGTAGTGGGCCTAATTAAAAACCACCAGCCTTTGACACACTTGCCTAGACACCGCAAAGTCAGGTTAGGATAAACGGTCGATGCCTATAACTAGTTCTCTGTCCTATTGAGCTCGAAGTCCTTAGGGCTGAGTCTAGTATTTTTTAATTAAGATATGGTCAATGCAAATGCCTTATGTGATTTCTGGGGTCCTGCGAAGGGTGATGAAATCCCCACCCAATCTGAATTGGTCAAAAGCCCTTTAAAGTCCGATTAAAGATATGCAAAACAGATAATCACTTGCAATCAAATCTTTTTATTTTATGCGCGGTGCAAAGAATCCTGCACAAGATTTGTTATTGAGAAAGGGAAAGAGTTTTTAGCGCAAAGAATCCTGCAGGAGATTTTTCAGAAAATATATTAGAGATTTGCAGAGGAGGAGATCAGAAGACTTACAGAGTTTTTTTTGTACCGCGCTTCCTCCCTTTTTTGGGGAACCGATCCGTCACTTATACCGCGGAACCGCCGCGAATAGCCCCCTCGGACCGCGGATCCGCCGTCGGTTGGTCGCTTCGGCCCGTTTTTTTTTGTCACCAGATCTCCACGGTTCTTATTGTTGACTCGGTCTTCCAAATTTCTTCTGTTATCTGTTATGATATTCCTCTGTTTGTTCGGATTTGATATTTGTTGTTTTGATCTCTGAAGATTTCCAGATCCGAACTTGATTGTAGATCCTGCAAAATTCAAACAAAGATACGCTTCACAAAATAACAAAATGATAAATTTTTAAATCTTTTTTTGATTTTTCAGTTTTTATGATTTTTTTAATTTTAAATTAACCTGAAATTGCAAAAAGGAAATACTACGCCATCCCCAGCAACGACGCCATTTGATTAGTGTATGATTTTACGATCAAAAATATAATTAACGCAATCCAGAACGGCGTCGCTTGGTAGCTAGCCGGTGAGTACGGGTCGGTCCACAGGGATTTTGTATTTTCCTAATCGCGCTAACGAGTTAATTCCGACGGGTGTCAGATTGATTATTTCTAAAAAGCTAAATTAATTTATACTAAGATTATCCATATCTAAGTCTTGCTGGGGTTAGGTTTAGGGGAAGTTGAGAGATTAAAGGTTTCCTCACCGCTTTCAATACCCTATTATAGATCTATTAGGTGTTATGGTAATTATCAATAAAGTAGATTAGAATCATTTGGGAAGATATTTCTTCCTCTAGGTTCTTGTCCTTCCTTTATCGATCCTTACCCTAACCTCCATGGAAAACACGCGCATCCGGTCCTTTATACTACGGTATCACCATTACCTCGAAGGGTAAGGTGCCGCAGGGAGCGGTGTGTGCGTGTATGCATGGAGTTCTAATTATTATGTGTGAAGGGGCAAGAAAGGGATGAGAGATCTCATCTCTCAAACCTTTCCCTAAAGCTAACCCTAACAAGCGAGGAGACTACTCGCTCATTAGGGAATTTAAAGACATTCTAAATTAAAGTAAACTAAAGCAAAGAAAATAAGGGAACTTACTAATTTTTATTGATGGCTCTCTCCAAACATCAACACAGTACAGATCTGAATTTATGAAATGAAAAGAGGCATACCTAGAAAAGGTTTTTAGGGTTCTATTTATAGATTCATAGAAACCCTAAGTTACAATTGATTCGCACATCTGTTTTTACAAAAATGCCCTCTAAGAAAAAACCTAGTCAAAGATCCGCGCCGCCTCTGGAATTTTGGTAAAAAATATTTTATCTCCGAGCTCTATATGGCCGCGGAACCGCGGCCACAGCAAGGGTTGGGCCGCGGTTCTGCGGCCCAATGATGGCACTGGAGGCTTGTTTTTTTCTGGGCTTTTTCTTGGACTCTTGGGCTTCTTATTTCTTTGGTTCTTTTATTAAAATAGCTTCTAGGTTTCTTCCAGATCTCCAGTGAACAATTGCAGTGGACTTTTAACCGTTCGCTTTGTAATCTTGGACCTTGCGTTGCCTTGTACTGATCTTTGTGTAGGCTTTATCAAAATCCTTCTGTTTGCTGGTCGTAGTTCCACTTTTGCATCGTCTTTTCTCTTTTCACTGTTTTAAATCCAAGAACCTGTAACCTATAATATGTAGCAGAAGCCGCTGGGGCCTCGAAGTTTGTGCAAGACTCTCAGAATTCGAAAAGTGACATGCGTCAAAAGCACCTGTTTATTTATAAAACGAACAAGAATGTGGAATATAATAATACAATATTATGGTGTGAACAGGCCGCGACGAACGTTAGGTTGAGGAAGGGAGGGAGAGGGATTTGGAAGAGGTCGTCATCGCGGGCTCAGAGGGGCGTGGGACGTGGGCGCGCGCGAGTAACGGCCGTGAGGGTGCAGTCGCGAGCGGGGCAGGGACGTGGGGACGACGTGGAGAAGAGAAGGAAAAAGAGCGGGAAAAGAATAGAAGGAGGGGAGAGGACGGTTTTAAATGGGTCGGGTCGGTGAAGGCTTGAGCGTGGGCTTAGGGGGAAACGAGCTGGGCTGGGGTAATTAAATGAATGGGAAATTAAAGTGGGCCGAGGAGGGGATTTTAATGTTGGGCCAGGGGAATTAAATGGATGGGAAATTGAAGTGGGCTGAGGAGGGGATTTTAATGTTAATAAAATTAATTTGGATTGGGCTGTGGGATTTGGGTTAAGGGAGAGGGAAAATATATATATGGAAAATAAAAAGGATTGGGAATTTAAAATACTACAAATAATTTGTAAATATAAATAAATAGATTTGTAAGTAACCCATTTTATAAAATATGGATATTGGTGTATATAAAGGAACCGGGTATTATATCATACCACCCTTACAAAAATTTTGTCCTCGAAATTTAAAATAAATGATAAGCTATAAAATCATAAGCGAAAAGCTACTACATCGAACACTAATACCTAGTGGTTTACAAAAAGATCAGATAGAAAATTTTTGAAAGTCTGTATATGTATAAATAACTAATGTAACTGAAGGGCAGGTCTAAGCAAGTACAAGGCAGACTCAATCATAAGAGCAAATTACATGTATAAGAGAATAAAAGTAGCAATAACGAACAATAATATTCGAGGCGTGCTCGATAAAATCGAAACCCTAAATGTATACATATATATATCGAACCAACACAGCTAAGATAATAGCATCAGATATAACCATCTATAATAGCAACCTATAAGTATAATACCCGAGAAAACTAAAGTAACAATATTAAAATGGTGAAGGACTTGTCGATAGGTTAAAACACCCTAGTATAATGTATCGATCAAAAAGAAAAATAAATCTTAGAAAATCCACATGGTGAAAATAAGAAACATAGCATAGAATAATATGTGCAATATATGGTTGCTACCGAAAAATGGGAAGAATAGTAGTGTACTTAAAATGCATAAAACGGAGTAGTCAATAACGCGCACTTTTCGATAAGCACAAAATACTGAAAACTAAATTTTTGAATAACAATGTCCCTAAATATAGTTAGGGTAATAGAAAATAGTATAAAAATGTATAGGGCTAGCTAGGGTAGGGATTTCAATGGAGTACGGCTCACTCAAAAAGGTCGAAGAGTGACGGTTTTAGACTGAAGGTCGAAGAGATTGGGGTCGGGTCAGCACAGGAAGTAAGGGTGAGCAGCAAAGGACCACAGGGGCAAAAGGGATGTATGGGAAGGAAAACGGTCGATACATCATGTGAATAAAAAATCCGAAGGGTTGGCTAACTCGGAAATTTCACTATCACTTTCCCTTCCAGAAGGATCTCAAACGAGGCACATACGAAGGATGAAGGGTGGCTCATTCAAAAGATCGGGGTGTGGTACTTTTTAATCTAAGCGAGGGTCAATGCAGCATAAGGTGCAGGGGTGGACAGTCCGGAAACTCAGGAGGAAAATAAATGTATAGGGGAAACAGTCAAGCATCATGTGAACCAAAAATCAAAGGATTAGCGAACTCAGCAATTTGTTTCATTTCAGAAAAGTCTGAACAAGGCATCCACGACGAATAAAAGATAGCCCTAAACTATACATAGATTTTATTTGGCCAGGGGAGGCGAAAGCTCAATCACGTCAGTCACGGTTGTGGAGGTGCAGCAGATTACGGTAGGCTCGCGCGCTCAGATAGGGGCGTCCATTCCCATATCGCCTCGCAGGGATCGCCACTGGAAGTTCTTCTGCCATGGGGTCTTCTTCTTCTGGCCCTTCTTCCTCGGCTGGAGTTTCTTCATCGAGGTCTGATTCTACGTGATCTTCTTCTGCTGGATCCTTTCCCATAGGATTTTCTTCCACTGGATTCTCCCCAAGGTTTTTCTCTCCAGGATTTTCTTCTATCGGGTCCTCCTCGGAATCTCCCCCTATTGGGTCTTCTTCGGGGTCCTCTTCTTCGTCATCAGAGTCGCTGACTATGTCGACTTCTGGGGCTGCGAATCTCTCACCCTCGGAATCGCTGTTTCCGAAAATAACCTGTGGACCGTTAATATTGTCATCTGATCTTACCAGCATGTAGTCTGAGAAAACGCATGACCGTGTGTCCTCATCTAGAGGCGGCGCTTCTCCAAAGTGGGCCATGACCTGAAAAGAGGGAGTCATGATTAGACAGTGGGGCACATTAAGAAGATATCCAAGGATACGGTGACACAGGGAGGATATGCTGGAGGCAAGGACGGAAAATTTTAAAATGTAAAAATGCTGATGCAATGAATAGTATAAGGAAATTGAGAAGCAAGAGAACGATACATACATCACAACTCAGAGTTTTATTGCATTCAGCTAAAAGTTCGACGGATACAAGATTTCAACGAAAAGAAATATTTACAAAAGAGTGACAACATCTTTATTGAAAGTAGGAAACATGGTAATTCTTCTTTGATTTCTGGACTGCTGCATTCCTGTCTCGCGAGTTGAATCCTGCGCGGGGTCCGCACTATCCTCGAAGCTCGAACTATGAAATAAGCATCACTTAGCAGGGGTGGGGAGTGTGGACGAACCGCCTCCTTGTAGCTCCTTCCTTTTTGGGCAACCATTAATAAAGTGCTCGCTGGATCCGCAAATCAGGCATTCCCTTTGGCACGGCGACAATCCTTCTGAAGGTGTCCTGGCTTCTTGCAGTACCCACAACATTGGGTCTTTTGCTGCTTCTGTCGCGGGGGAACTAGTGGGCGCTTCATCTTCACCTCTTTTCCTCGTCTAACAGGGGCCCCTTTACGATTGGAGACTCCCCCTGGTGCCTGAGTCATCTGCCTTTTTAGTCCTTCAGCTAACAGGTAGTTTGTTCGCTCCTGGGCTTCCTTCAGACTTTGTAGTGCATTCAGAATCTCTACGGTATGATTCTGGGGAGTGGAGATAGAGTAAGGGTCGTTGGAAGACATAACCCTGAAACAACAGTTTTAGGACGGCATAAGATACAGGGAAAAATCAGAACAAGGTATAAAATTGATAATGAAACAAGAATATCGGGTGAGGTGAAACTCATTCAAACGGAAAAACAAATGTAGAACTCCAAGTTACCCAATAGAGTACAGTATTGTAGCTATGCTGCAGTTCATAATTACAACCACGTAACTCTACTAAGTCACCTAAAACTCTAACGTATGGAGTCAAAATATGGCATAACGAATAATAAAGATTCAAGTCAAAGATAACAGTTCACAATTTGGACCGAAAGAGCGACTTAAATCGTCAAGCTCTACTCGGAAACTGCAATCCCAATAATAGAAAAACCTGGCTCTGATACCAACAAAACCATGTCACGCCCCGCTTCCCAAAGTATGGAATACGAGGGGTTGACAAGGCTAGCCATGCTCCTACGGTCGAGGAAATATCCTTTTGTAGTCACACTTCGGCTTCTAGCTTTACGTGGTAATCGGTAATCAATGCACAGGTAATGAGAAATGCAGTAACTAAATCAAAACAAATACTAAGGAACTAACCAGATGGAGATCAAGAGGGTATAGCTCTGAGTAGCTGATCGATATGTCCGTGATGTCTTCGAGGTACGTCTGGTCCTGATCCAAGCTAGATCCACTTCTCACTCTGAGCATCATACTTAGGTCGTTAGAGCGACGCGATAGCAATATATATACATAGGTGCAAGTGGTAACTCGTACAGTAATAATGAATATATAACAGTAAATCAAGATAGTAATGATATGAACATGAAGTAGCCAATACGGGTGTCTAAAAAGACAGGTGAACAGTAAAGCAGTAAAGTAGCATGTCAGGTGTGTCGATTCAGTAAGCAATGCATGTCAATGTCACTATCCTTATCAGTCTCTAAGTCTCACTGTACAGGTCACTAAGCCTATCGTTAGTCCAAGTGTGAGAGTCAACCACTCGTGAGTATCCCCCACCCAAGGGTAGGACCCAAGGACAAGGGACCACGGGCCCAAAATATAACGCACGGTAATAATCAGTGATAACCCTGTATATCTCCATATATCTCCATAAGAGCCGGCATGGGACTCCCGAGAATCTGTTGAACTCATACTCAAACTATCCCACACCCCGTGGTCTATATCAAACGCCAACCATAAACTCAAATACCAGCCGGTCCATGACGAGTCTACGCGAGAACTGGAGACAGGATCTCCATCAAGCATGTCCTGACTGATACCTAAGCTAAATGGACAGTATTTGGTGCCTTACCTGTGACACCCATACAAGTGCTTCCATAAGTGTCCCATACCACTTATAGTCACACTTATACGCGTCCCACAGGCGTCGACAATGCAATGAATCAATAGGGTCCACTGATTGTGTATAAGTACGTGTCACTTTCACTTATCCATTCATGCTCAACCACTAACGTACTTGCTACAATCAAACGCTAAAACCTAACATTGGGCAATGCACATGATCACTAGGTTACCAATGCAATAACACATATGTAATGTGATGCGAATACGATAGTTCAGGCATGATTAGGATATCATAAGTCGATGTCCTACCACTAGCATAATTCTTCATAAATCATACGTGTATAATTTAGCAAAACAATGAACAGGGGATGAGTAGTATGTTCGATTATCTGTCCAGAAAATTTGGTTTCACGTCAATCGGGTTTCAGGATCACTAGATATGGCCATTTCATTTTAAGCGTTCACTGCTGGAAATCCGGTTCCAGAATCAAAAGTCCGTTTCGTAACGCATTTTAATCCCAGTTGGGATCAGAATTTAGCGACGCTACAGTTGAATGAAATTTAGGGTTTTCAATAAGGTTTCTAATGCACCAGACGGATTCTCAATCTCATCTCTACGTCAGAATTTACGCACTGTTCAACACTAGCGTATCAGTTCTGGTTCTGTTTGGGACTGCTATACATCCCGATCTTTTAAATTGCATTTTAAATAGTAAATGACGATGCAACAGGGTGAAATCACTTGAGTTATTTATCTAACAGATTCATATTCAATAAGGTGTAGGGTTCCGTAACGTACGAGTTCAGACAGCAAGGTAGTAAAGATTACGGGACAGAAAACAATAACCAGAGTCGCCCTGGACTGCAGTCCAGAGCCGCTCTCCGAACCAATTCTCGTCATAATATCAGTACGGAAACAGTTAAAAACTTGCATAGGGTTACATGTCGTCGAGTCGGCTTCGATTTGAGCCCTCGAACGCCTCATTTAAATATGTACACAATTAATTGTGATTTTAACAATTTTCAGGTGCGGGAAATTCCCAGTTTTTTACGGGTGTATTTGGGGGTGTTTGTTTAAGCCATTAACTAATGTATTTTCCAGTAAAATTTCTACACAGTGTTCGTTACCATACGGGCCAGAATATGCAATTAATTTCCGTTAAATTAAATGAAGGTTTTCATTTAGATCTTGCATCGAACACCTACGTTATATAAGGTTTCACGAAACGTAAACGCGGAATTTATAGTATTATGAATTGTAACAGATATAATATAGCATGCAGCAAGTAAGGTACTTTCCTGAAGACGTTTTGGCGATGCACGGCAGCGGCAACGGTACGAACACGCGACGAACGGCGCGGCTAGGGTTCGCAGCCTCGGCTCGCGTTCTGGTTCGACGTCGGAGTTGTCCGGGGATGACTCGCGTTCGCTGGAAGCGGAGTGGGATGCTCTGCGGATCTCCCGGGGTGTGCTGGGGTCGACGACGGTCAGCGGTGTCGCTCCGGCGATGGCGCGGCGGGGGTCGAGGCTTGGTGTTTTAGGGTTTGTAGGAGAGAGAGAGAGAGGTAGTGGGGCTCGGGTTTGTAGTGACGGTGATGATGCTGATGACGAGAAGGGTGCAGGGGAGTCGACGAGGTGCAGTGGGGGCTCGCCGGTGAGAGGGCGCAGGGGCTCGAGCTCTGCGAGCTCGGCGTGGGTTGGGTGGCGACTGGAAGTGCAGGGGGCTCAGTGAGGGTGCGTGATGGAGAGAAGAGAGCGAGGAAGGAAGGATGAGGGGTGTAGTCGTCGTAGTTGTCGGCGGCGGCGAGGGGCTCGGAGCAGTGGGTTTCTGTATGGAGAAAGAGAGAGTTTGAAAGAGTGTGTGTTTTCCGTAGAGAGAGAGAGAAAGGAGGAGGAGTTGAGATTGAGAGGTAGAGAGGAGTTGTGACGTGGGTGAGGGGTAAGAGAGCGCGGTCGTGGGAACGTGGGTTGGCGAAGGGGACGTGGCCGCGACGAACGTTAGGTTGAGGAAGGGAGGGAGAGGGATTTAGAAGAGGTCGTCATCGCGGGCTCAGAGGGGCGTGGGACGTGGGCGCGCGCGAGTAACGGCCGCGAGGGTGCAGTCGCGAGCGGGGAGGGGACGTGGGGGCGACGTGGAGAAGAGAAGGAAAAAGAGCGGGAAAAGAATAGAAGGAGGGGAGAAGACGGGTTTAAACGGGTCGGGTCGGTGAAGGCTTGAGCGTGGGCTTGGGGGGAAACGGGCTGGGCTGGGGTAATTAAATGAATGGGAAATTGAAGTGGGCTGAGGAGGGGATTTTAATGTTGGACCGGGGGAATTAAATGAATGGGAAATTGAAGTGGGCTGAGGAGGAGATTTTAATGTTAATAAAATTAATTTGGATTGGGCTGTGGGATTTGGGTTAAGGGAGAGGGAAAATATATATATGGAAAATAAAAAGGATTGGAAATTTAAAATACTACAAATAATTTGTAAATATAAATAAATAGATTTGTATGTAACCCATTTTATAAAATACGGATATTGGTGTATATAAAAGAACCGGGTATTACAGCGTAAGTGTTTAAATGCTAGGCACCAATAGTAAGAAATAACTGCATGTCCAATCTCCACACGAGCCTCTTTATCCATTTCATTTCAGTGTCCACCAGGTAAGGAGCATATCGGACCGCTGAGTAAACTAAATGTTGTACTCGGACACCGTCATCCTTGAAATCTTACGCAAAGGCTCGAAACTACGAGCTCGGGTGTAATAACCGAGTTCAATTATACCAATTTCTGTTGCCGTATGTGTTGTTTGTGGTGTTTATTTCATTTACCGTGTTTAGATGCGAATGGTAGTTTACTTTACGTTCGACCCGCTTGCTTGAGCTTGTTGTTTAATAGTTATAGAATACTTTAGCATCACGTTTTTTGCATATAACAATTTAAGTCACGTAAAATAATTTAAAAAGTACATAACATAGCCTGCATGATACCCCTAACTCTGTGGTTGCGTCCGTGCATCTCGTTTTCATCCCGTTTAGTGAAACGGACGTGTTTGGATGGCTACGCGCACGTACGTGCGTCCGTTCTTGGGGGTAGGCTTTTTCGTTACATAATCTTTCATTTTAAATTTTGGAACTTGCATAAAATTTTCGTATTTCAAATCCAAAATTTTGGACCCGACCCGGGCGCATTTCTGAAATGTTTTGTATCCCGCCAAATTCTAATTATTTTTAAATTTCTTTAAATTCGTTTAATATAATTAACAGCTTAAAGATTTTCATACAGCTAACAAAAATATTCTTTAAACCATTAAAATCTTTTATGAATTTTTTTTAACCCATTTCTCATCCCACGAGCCAATCAGAACTCTCCTTCTTCGCACCGGGCCCCACACAAATCCCTCTCTCTTCTTTCCTTTTCTCTTTCTCTCTCTTCTCCGCAGCTCTCTCTCTCTCTTCTCTTTCTCTCTCCTCTCGCGCCCTCTCTCTCCCCTCTCGCGAACACTGTTCGCTTCTCGATTCCCGTCACCGCTCTCTGGATCCCGTCACCTCCCTCCTTATTTTCTCCCTCTCTTCTCTTTTAAACGCGAGCCCATAAGCACGAGGAACCCATTCTATCTCCGCCGCCTCCATCAACCCTAACTTTTCCCTCTGCCCTTAACCCTCGTCGACACCCTCCTCATCTCCTCGTCACCCTCATATCCATCATCTCCTTCTTCTTCTTTCTCCCTCGAGTAAACCCATTGCACCCAAAGAAACCCCGAGAACCCTTCTCCACCACCACCACCTTATCACGTCGCCGATCATCTCCCATCGCCATCGCCATCTCCTCCCTCTCCTCTGCTCTCCCTCCAGTGCCAGAACCCTGCACCTAAACGCCAACCTACATCAAAACCAAACCCCAGTGTAACCCTAACCGAACCCCTAGTAGCCAAACCCCATCGCCGGAGTTCCTCCGATCATCACCATCGACGCCATCATTCCTCTGAATACCCAGTGAGCAAATTTTTCCTGCCTCATTCTTCTTCCTCCTTTCCATTCTTTACTTCTTCTTTTTTTATAATGTTTCTTTTTTTTTATGTTAATGTTCACTGTTGTTTCTTGGTTTGCCGGAATCCGACCGTACCGGCGACAATCCCGACGACCTAGCGAGGATATCTGACCCGTGTGATCCCATCGTGCGTTATTTGGACTCATTCCGTGTACCGTGCGCGCGTCGCGACTTTTCTCGCCGACATGTGACGTTCCGTATACCGTATCGCGATCCGTCGAGGCAAGTAAAACTTGCTACATGCTATTATATTATTTTATACATATTTATTTCATAATTAGACCTGTAAATTAAATCTAAGGCTATTAGTTTCCATTTTGCATTTCGATGTCCGGTTATATCATTTTAGATTCGGATCTTGAATTATACCTTGTTGCATGTTATAGTACAATATCGTGTACCCACATCCGTGTTTAAATCACTTAACAATTATTTACATAGCCCAAAGTATCCTTTTAAATAGTTTATAATGTTTCAAACACCCGTTTGCATCCATCTCGTCTAGTATACATACTATTGCATCAATAGATCACTTGAATGTATAACATTGAAATATTCACAATCCATATTTGATAAAGCGTAGATTAATTAGTATTGGAACTTAAACTTTAACCTTAATCATGACTGTGCATCTATATACCTTAATCTATACCTGATTGCATTTCACATTACAATGTTCCAGTTTATGGTTCTATTAGTACCCATGCTTGTTTTGTATACCCATGCTTATGTTAGTTTGATTATGAGCACCCACATGACATCTTGTGCACCCTGACACGACTTGTTACACCTACTACTTGACATGACATGGTACCATGTAACTCTTGACATGACACCTATATACATTACTTGACCTGACCTGATGTACCATGGCTTAACCTGTTACCTGATCTGGTTACTAATGCCAACAAACTTTACCTGTTGTCCCTACAGACATTTCCTGTTGTCTATCTAGAAAAACCTGTACCTGCCTGATCCTGTGTTGGCATTAGCTCCAGATTATTTAATATCTGACTTGAACACATATAACTTGGGGGTATGGGGAAATCAATGATAAAACTTGACTTGTAACTCGACAGTTCGATACCTTTACTGATCAGTTTAGAGGCTAGGCCAGCCTTGGGATGATGTTGCTGATATCATCCATCGTTACCCACTACCTTCTAGAGGCTAGGTTAGCCTTGGGATGATGCTGTTGACATCATTCATCGTTACCCTTTTCTTTTTAGTGCCTAGCGGCATGTCTCGGTTTCAGCCCGAGAATCTTCACCGTGATCCCGGGCACGCACGGGATACTATTGAGTTACATCGATGATTCATCAAATTGATTTCAGAGACTTGAGAATAGCTGACCCAATAGACCAGTTTAGATTACTCACTGCACACTACCTTTCACTACCCTGATTTTATATTGCTGTTATGCCTGCTTTGCCATTTATGATCATACTTGCATGTATTGTCACCATGTTTATATATTATTGCTTGATGTTATGACGCGCTGACGTCTGGGTTTTGCATGGCCCAGATTCCTCACCTTTGCTGCAGTCCGAGCAGGAGTACTTCAATCAGCAGGCTGAGCAGTGAGGACTCGTTAGTAGTTAGTTCTTATATTTTCAGTATTTTCTTTCCTGATGTGAGCCCGCATTATGGGACATACATTCTAGTTATTCTTGTATTGGATCTTTTGCTTTCGCATTATTTTTATTCTTGATTCATTCTATTTTGGCTTATGGACATGTGTTAGATAGTTTATTATTGTTCTTGATATCTCTACAGCCGTAATGTGACTGTGGAAGGATAATTCCTATCCACAGGTAGCATGCTTGGCTATGTCACGTGCCTACCTTAGCATACTCTGGGAAGCGGGGCGTGACATGGTTCTTTTGGTATCAGAGCCATAGGTTATAGGTTAATCGGGTTTGATTCTTTTGTAGTTGGGTATTGGACCCAATACACGAATCAGAATACTCGTGATTAGGAAACATGTCCTGCCACCTTACCGTCTTACCATTTTTTTGAATCTTAACTTCCTCCTGATTCTAATTTTACAATATGCAAACCTCCTTTGCATATCGACTCGAAACCTGGTTTCCTTTTGGTTATCTCTACAACTTAAACGACTTGGGTGGAGTTATGTGATTGTAGCTATGATACCGCGGCATGGTTACAATGCGGTACTCTATTTAAGTAACTTGGAGTTCTAGCCTTGAATCATATCCTTACCCACATTTTGAATCTGTTATCATGCTAATCCTTTTGGTGCTTTGATTTCAGGAATATGGCTGACAAGAATCTGAAAATGTATCAAAGGCGTGTTGACGAAGCCGCTATACTTGGAGTAATACGTGGGATGTTGGAGAACCAAAGGCGGCAGACCGAGCTGAACCAGCAGCAAGCTGACTCTTTAGAGGAAGGTTTGCGGACCGTTCAGCTGTCCGTGAACAATGTTGTGGCCAGACCAGTGGATCGTGTGGGAACCGTAGCGGATTTCAGAAGACTGGGTTCGTCTGTCTTTACTGGCTTGGAGGAGCCGTTGTCAGCGGAGCAATGGTTGGTTGACACGGAGAATTTACTCATTGCGGCACAGATCCCAGAAGATAAGAGAGTGGATGTGGTACGCATCCAGTTAGTGGATTATGCCCATGAATGGTGGCTTGTGGAGGAGACCCGCTTGCCCAAGCTGATCAGTTGGGGGAATTTTTCAAAGAGTTTCTTGGAGAAGTTCTTCCCGCGGACTGCACGGGAGGAAATGGAAGAAAAGTTCATCAGTCTAAAGCAGAACGGCGCACCTGTAGATGTACATGCAGCTGAGTGGACGCGGCTCAGTAGATTCGCTGGGCCTTTGGTTGCCAACGATGCTGATAGGGTAAGGAGGTTCATGCGCAGTTTGGATGTGAACGTCCAGAGGCAGATTGTCTCCCTGGGTTTGACCACTTTCTCACAGGTACTTACGGCGGCCCGAGAACAGCAGAGCCTATCTATGAAGACTGGGAGTACACAGCAGACAGCAATTACAGTACGGAAGCCGGCATTTGCACCGAACCGAACACATGGACACAGAGGTATTCCAGTGAACCATCGTGGCGTAACACCTATGAAGAAGCCTGCTGTCGTTGATCAAAGAAGGAGAGTGATTTGTAACTGCTGCCATTTACCCGGACATGTGCAAAGAGACTGTCAAAGGAGGCAAGGACTTTGTTTGGTTTGTGGATCGGCGGATCATACTATTAACGCTTATCCGTCGAAGCTTCGCACGAAGGATGATGTTCAGAAGCCGCCGCAGAAACCGTTTCCGGGACAGAAGCAGTTGACTCAGGGACCCAATCAAGCTCGAGCATTTACCCTGACGGCTGAGGAAGCCAAGGCTTCAGGAGAAGTTGTTTCAGGTATTCTACTTGTTCATGGTTTTCCCGCATTAGCGTTATTTGATTCTGGTGCATCCCATTGTTTTATGTCGTCCAAGTTTATTGCTACACACTCGATTACTTGCACGACCCTGTCTAGTTTCTGGGACATACACACTGGGAATGAGAAAATCATATCTAGTAGAGAGTGTAAGGATTATGCAGTTGTTGTTTGCGGACGGGAGCTTTTTGCAGATTTTTTGGTGATTGATACGGGCAGCTATGAAGCCGTCTTGGGAATGGATTTTCTCGGCACTTTCCATGCTCACATTGATTGTAGGGCAAAGAAAGTAATTTTCCAGATTCCCGGACATCCCGAGTTTATCTTCACTGGAGGAAGCAGTTCTGTTGGGCCAGTCGAATTTAGGGCTAGGCCGACAGCTAATGTTCTTTCATCGATGGAGGTTGCTCAAGATGAAACGCCAGCTGTTGTTCGAGATTTCATGGACGTGTTTGAAGACATATCAGGTTTACCGCCGAAGCGAGACATGGAGTTCGTGATTGATCTTGTTCCTGGTGCAGCGCCAGTTTCTAAAGCGTACTATCCAATGGCACCAGTGGAGTTGGAAGAAGTTAAGAAGCAGGTTACTGAATTACTTGAGAAGGGTTGGATTCGAAGCAGTAACTCGACTTGGGGAGCTCCAGTTCTTCTAGTCAAGAAGAAAGATGGCACAAGGAGAATGTGCATCGATTATCAAAAATTAAACCGGGTGACTATTAAGAACAAGTACCCGATCCCTCGCATCGGCGAATTATTTGAGCAGCTTAGTGGCGCGAGGGTATTCTCGAAACTGGATTTGAGATTCGGATATCATCAGGTCCGAGTGAAAACAGAAGATATTTGCAAGACGGTGTTCCGAACTCGGTATGGACATTACGAGTACTTAGTGATGCCCTTCGGGGTAACGAATGCACCGGCGATATTCATGGACTTGATGAACCGAATCTTTTCACCATTCTTGGACCAGTTTATTGTGGTGTTCATTGATGATATTCTGGTCTACTCGAAGAGTATTGAAGAGCATGCAGAACATTTGAAGATCGCACTGCAGACGCTGAAGCAAGAAAAATTATATGCACAGATGAGCAAGTGCGAGTTTTGGCTGGAGGAAGTAAAGTTTTTGGGGCATGTCGTGTCTGGCGATGGAATCGCCGTTGATCCCGAAAAGATTGCGGCAGTTCAAGATTGGCCGATTCCGAAGAATGTTGCGGAGATAAGAAGCTTTCTTGGACTCGCCGGGTATTACAGACGGTTCGTGGAGAACTTTGCTAGTCTGGCGGAGCCGTTGACCAAGCTTACACGCAAGGAGGTACCATTTGTGTGGACGGATAAGTGTGCGTCAGCTTTTGAGGTGTTGAAGCAGAGATTGATAATCGCTCCTATTCTGACCATGCCAGACAGTTCCGGAGGATTGGTAATCTACAGCGACGCATCTGGGAAAGGATTAGGATGTGTTTTGATGCAGCATGGGAATGTTATAGCGTACGCATCGAGACAGTTGAAGACCTATGAGAAGAATTACCCAACTCATGACTTGGAGCTTGCGGCTATGATCTTCGCTTTGAAGATTTGGAGACACTACCTTTTGGGCGAAAAGGTCGAGGTTTTCACCGATCATAAAAGCTTGAAGTATGTGTTCATGCAGAAGGAGCTTAATATGAGGCAATGTAGATGTTGGAGCTGATGGCTGACTACGATCTTGATCTTAAGTCCGTCCGGGGAAAGTTAATGTTGTGCCAAATACGCTCAGTCGGTTACTAGTAATTCAGATGTTGACTACACAGAAGGAACTCATTGAAGACTTTCGAAGATTTGATTTGGAGATTGTGCTATCGCATTCTTCGGGACATTTGATGCAGCTGCAGGTACATTCGTCGTTGATCGAGAATATTAAAGCAGCGTAGTCGCAAGACCCTAGATTGCAAAAGTTTCGAGAACAAGTTGAAGCTGGACTTCGAACTGACTTACTGATCCATGAAGATGGTTCGTTGAGATATGGTGGCCGTTTGTGTGTGCCAAAGGGAGATACTCGCGAAGAGCTTATGAAGGAGGCGCACAGTTCAGCATATTCCGTAAATTCAGGAGGCACGAAGATGTACCGAGATATACGACAACATTTCTGGTGGGAAGGCATGAAACGGGAGATTGCCCGCTTTGTGGCAAAATGCTTGGTGTGTCAGCAAGTTAAGGCTGAATATCAAAGGGTTGCTGGTTTATTGCAACCACTTCCGATTTCTCAGTGGAAGTGGGAACATATAACCATGGATTTCGTGACAGCTCTACCGCGGAGTCCAAAAGGCAACAATGCAGTTTGGGTGATTGTTGATCGTTTGACCAAGGAAGCTCATTTCATTCCTTTTCGGGTTGGTCAATCAACAGAAACTTTGGCAGAATAGTACATGCAGGAGATTGTAAGATTGCATAGAGTACCAGTGAGTATCGTGTCCGACCGTGACACTCGTTTCTTATCACACTTTTGGAGGAGCTTACAGGAAAGTTTGGGGACTCGATTGAAGTTTAGCACAGCTTATCATCCTCAGATAGATAGCCAGTCGGAGAGAACGATCCAAACTCTTGAAGACATGTTGAGAGCTTGCATGTTGGACTTCAAGGGTTCATGGGAGGATCATCTACATTTAGTGGAGTTTTCTTACAACAACAGTTTCCATGCGACTATACAGATGGCTCCATTCGAAGCTTTATATGGTCGCAAGTGTCGTTCACCTGTTTGTTGGGACGATGTCGGTGAACGAAGATTGTTGGGACCAGATTTGGTTGTGCAGACAGTTGAGAAAGTTAACGCTATCCGGACTCATATGAAAGCAGCACAAGACCGACAGAAGAGTTGGGCAGATACGTCGAGAAGACCTCTAGAGTTCGCCGTGGGTGATTTGGTATTCTTGAAGATATCACCGACTAGAGGGGTGATTCGTTTCGGAAGTCGAGGAAAGCCCAGTCCTCGATTCGTCGGACCTTTTAAGATTTTGGAGCGTGTTGGTGAGGTAGCGTATCGATTGGCGTTACCGCAATCCTTGGCGAATGTTCATGATGTGTTTCACGTATCTCAACTCCGTAAATATGTTCGAGATGAAACATATGTGTTGGATCATTCGGAGCTGACCGTCCGAGAAGACTTGACTTTTGAGGAGCGACCGATTGCGACTGTGGATCGAAGGGAAAAGGTTCTTAAGAACAAGGTTATCCCTCTTGTACTTGTTTCTTGGGGTAATCGCTCACATGGAGAGTCAACTTGGAAATGAGAATATGAAATCCGGCAGAAGTTTCCCCATCTTTTCTTGTAGTTTGTGGGTCGTTTATCCTTTTTGTGTTCTTGGAATTTCGATGACGAAATTCTTTTTGTAGTTGGGTATAATGTAACAACAGAGTTCAATTATACCAATTTCTGTTGCCGTATGTATTGTTTGTGGTATTTATTTCATTTACCGTGTTTGGATGCGAATGGTAGTTTACTTTACGTTGGACCCGCTTGCTTGAGCTTGTTGTTTCATAGTTATAGAATACCCTAGCATCACGTATTTTGCATATAACAATTTAAGTCACGTAAAATAATTTAAAAGTACATAACATAACCTGCATGATACCCCTAACCCTGTGGTAGCGTCCGTGCATCTCGTTTTCGTCCCGTTTAGTGAAACGGACGTGTTTGGATGGCTACGCGCACGTACGTGCGTCCGTTCTTGGGGGTACGCTTTTTCGTTACATAATCTTTCATTTTAAATTTTAGAACTTGAATAAAATTTTCGTATTTCAAATCCAAAATTTTGGACCCGACCCGGGCGCATTTCTGAAATGTTTTGTATCCCGCCAAATTCTAATTATTTTTAAATTTCTTTAAATTCGTTTAATATAATTAACAGCTTAAAGATTTTCATACAGCTAACAAAAATATTCTTTAAACCATTAAAATCTTTTATGAATTTTTTTTAACCCATTTCTCATCCCACGAGCCAATCAGAACTCTCCTTCTTTGCACCGGGCCCCACACAAATCCCTCTCTCTTCTTTCCCTTTCTCTCTCTTCTCCACAGCTCTCTCTCTCTCCTCTCGCGCCCTCTCTCTCCCCTCTCATGAACACTGTTCGCTTCTCGATTCCCGTCACCGCTCTCTGGATCCCGTCACCTCCCTCCTTATTTTCTCCCTCTCTTCTCTTTTAAACGCGAGCCCATAAGCACGAGGAACCCATTCTATCTCCGCCGCCTCCATCAACCCTAACTTTTCCCTCTGCCCTCAACCCTCGTCGACACCCTCCTCATCTCCTCGTCACCCTCATCTTCATCATCTCCTTCTTCTTCTTTCTCCCTCAAGTAAACCCATTGCACCCAAAGAAACCCCGAGAACCCTTCTCCACCACCACCACCTTATCACGTCGCCGACCATCTCCTATCGCCATTGCCATCTCCTCCCTCTCCTCTGCTCTCCCTCCAGCGCCAGAACCCTGCACCTAAACGCCAACCTACATCAAAACCAAACCCTAGTGTAACCCTAACTGAACCCCTAGTAGCCAAACCCCATCGCCGGAGTTCCTCCGATCATCACCATCGACTCCATCATTCCTCTGAATACCCAGTGAGCAAATTTTTCCTGCCTCATTCTTCTTCCTCCTTTGCATTCTTTACTTCTTCTTTTTTTTATAATGTTTCTTTTTTTTATGTTAATGTTCACTGTTGTTTCTTGGTTTGCCGGAATCCGACCGTACCGGCGACGATCCCGACGACCCAGCGAGGATATCTGACCCGTGTGATCCCATCGTGCGTTGTTTGGACTCATTCCGTGTACCGTGCGCGCGTCGCGACTTTTCTCACCGACGTGTGACGTTCCGTATACCGTATCGCGATCCGTCGAGGCAAGTAAAACTTGCTACATGCTATTATATTATTTTATACATATTTATTTCATAATTAAACCTGTAAATTAAATCTAAGGCTATTAGTTTCCATTTTGCATTTCGATGTCCGGTTATATCATTTTAGATTCGGATCTTGAATTATACCTTGTTGCATGTTATAGTACAATATCGTGTACCCACATCCGTGTTTAAATCACTTAACAATTATTTACATAGCCTATAGTATCCTTTTAAATAGTTTATAATGTTTCAAACACCCGTTTGCATCCATCTCGTCTAGTATACATACTATTGCATCAATAGATCACTTGAATGTATAACATTGAAATATTCACAATCCATATTTGATAAAGTGTAGATTAATTAGTATTGGAACTTAAACTTTAACCTTAATCATGACTGTGCATCTATATACCTTAATCTGTACCTGATTGCATTTCACATTACAATGTTCCAGTTTATGGTTCTATTAGTACCCATGTTTATGTTAGTTTGATTATGAGCACCCACATGACATCTTGTGCACCCTGACACGACTTGTTACACCTGCTACTTGACACGACATGGTACCATGTAACTCTTGACATGACACTTATATACATTACTTGACCTGACCTGATGTACCATGGCTTAACCTGTTACCTGATCTGGTTACTAATGCCAACAAACTTTACCTGTTGTCCCTACAGACATTTTCTGTTGTCTATCCAGACAAACCTGTACCTGTCTGATCCTGTATTGGCATTAGCTCCAGATTATTTAATACCTGACTTGAACACATATAACTTGGGGGTATGGGGAAATCAATGATGAAACCTGACTTGTAACTCGACAGTTCGATACATTTACTGATCAGTTTTAGAGGCTAGGCCAGCCTTGGGATGATGTTGCTAACATCATCCATCGTTACCCACTACCTTCTAGAAGCTAGGCCAGCCTTAGGATGATACTGTTGATATCATTCATCGTTACCCTTTTCCTTTTAGTGCCTAGCGGCATGTCTCGGTTTCAGCCCGAGAATCTTCACCGTGATCCCGGGCACGCACGGGATACTATTGAGTTACATCGATGATTCATCAAATTGATTTCAGAGACTTGAGAGTAGCTGACCCAATAGACCAGTTTAGATTACTCACTGTACACTACCTTTCACTACCCTGATTTTATATTACTGTTACACCTGCTTTGCCATTTATGATCATACTTTCATGTATTGCCACCATGTTTATATATTATTGCTTGATGTTATGACGCGCTGACGTCTGGGTTTTGCATGGCCCAGATTCCTCACCTTTGCTGCAGTCCGAGCAGGAGTACTTCAGTCAGCAGGCTGAGCAGTGAGGACTCGTTAGTAGTTAGTTCTTATATTTTCAGTATTTTCTTTCCTGATGTGAGCCCGCATTATGGGACATACATTCCAGTTATTCTTGTATTGGATCTTTTGCTTTCGCATTATTTTTATTCTTGATTCATTCTATTTTGGCTTATGGACATGTGTTAGATAGTTTATTACTGTTCTTGATATCTCTACAGCCGTAATGTGACTGTGGAAGGATAATTCCTATCCACAGGTAGCATGGTTGGCTATGTCACGTGCCTACCTTAGCGTACTCTGGGATGCGGGGCGTGACATCGGGCATCTCGAACGCTCTCCGGAAGGAAACGAGCAAGAAATATATTTATGAACTCATCCCAAGTCATAGGAAGTAGATCTGCGGCCTGTCCTCTCTCTATTGACTCACACCACGTCTGAGCAAGGCCTCTCTAGACAAAAACTCGTAAGCTCAATCCATATCACGTCAGAACATCTCTGTGAATGGCAATTCCTAGCCATCCTGTCAAGAATTGTCTACGGATCCTTCACTGCATCTGTGCCTGTAAAAACTAGAGGCTTCATCCTAAAAAACTTCTATAAGGATACGGAAATAATCTTGGTAACCATAGAAACAGCTGCCTGAGCAGCAAGTACAATCACAGTCCCCGCAGTAGGAAGGACATCATCGGCTCTCGGAGCTCAGCTAATCTCAACTAACAATCCAACCATCTGTCGCAAGTCCTGAATACTCGACTCCAGCCTAGCTATCCTTCCTGGAGAAGATGGATCACTCTATCCCTGAGGGGTCGGTGTACCACCCTGATCGGTCCTCATCTCAAACGAGACTGCTCTAATCTCATCCCTGGCGGCAGACCTTTGGCCCTCGTAGTCTCCGACGGCATAGTGGCTGGAATAAGAAACAGGGTTGATAGGAACATTGCAATCAAATCAAAGGATTTCCGGAATCAAGGAAGGAAATACAAGTAAATATATATCCTAAGGTTACTTAGGCGGAGTACCGTGTCGTAAGTATGCCGCGGAACATACACACGCTACGTCACTTTGCTCAGGTCACCTACTCTATCTACCAAGGGTCATCCTACACTCAGAAAGGTAAAACCTAACGCTCTGATACACACTTTGTCATGACCCGAAGGTACGGAACGTGACTGGCACTTAAATTACGAAACGTCCTAAGGCGTACGAAATCTAAGTAAACCAAAGCCCAGAAATCAAAACCATGTAAAGAAATAGAGTGAAGGAAAACTTATTTAAAGAAATCGATTTTAACTAAATAAGTCACATTAAACATTTTAAATAAAAACATCAAAATTTCCCGAAAATTTCGGCAGAGTCTCCTTTGTAAATACTGGCCCCCAAACTGGTACAACACATGAAAATATATATAAATAATGAATAAGGCATCCCTAAGCGGGAGCTAGCTCTTCGCTAAAGGCGGAATCACAACCATATGCAATATGTATATCAAAAGTGCACAATAAGCATCTGAAAACAAGAAATAAGAAAATATCACGCCGGCTCAAGTGAACATCGACACCAAACACCACAAATACAAGTCTCACGAGTCTCACCGTCTAGTCTAATATACAAGGGTAGATGGAGTATACTAGATACAAAATAATATACACGATGGAATAAAATATCCTCGCAACCCACCTACGAGCAAGCTGCAAATCAAGCAAATGAAGCCAAAAAGAGGAAGAACGCCCGCCGCTGCTGCGCTGACAGGTCAACCCTGCAAGATACTGTGATACAACGGGAGTGAGTTGCCAACTCGTGAGTAGTAAGTAACATCTAATGAGGCTATCATAAGCATGCACGCAAATGTGTCACAGCCTACATATACCAAAATGATATGAATGCAATATGAATGTATAATCAACACGAAATCATGATATATCTGATATAAGAAGATCTGTATCTTTAACTTATTAAAACCTCTATGCAATAAACTGAAGTATCATCACTGAAATCAATAGAAAATCCGCGTCAAGCATCGACACAATATATTTATATCCTAATATCTCAATGTCTCGATATCTTAATATCTCAATACCTCAATGTCTCAATGTCTCAATATCTCAATGTCTCAATATCTCGGGCTCCGTCAGTCCAGATCGGCCCATATCATCAAATCTCACGACCATGTCGGTATCCTCCAGATATCCGCCGTGCCAACAATCATCTGTAGGTAGTCTGCCCCTGCAGGGTTCATCGTCTACAACTCGAGCTTCTTGTCCCGGGGTACCTTATCGGGCCCACCATGTACCCGAAATGGTTCATCCAACTCCTCGAATCGGGTCTCAAAAACCAACATAAATAAGGAAAACTCATTGTGGATGACACATACATCATATCACGAGAAAACCTCAACTTGTATTTTTAAAGTGATAACAGGTTTATAAAATTCTTGCGGTTTTCCCAAAAATCCAGAAATCTCATCAATACTGAAATCTTCGAGATGAATCACAATATTTAAACATGTCGGTGATAATGGAAATCTATGATACGATAGTATATACCATGCGAAATACGGCCAGAAGCTATGCATGAATCATGATGCAATGAGGTATGTATATATATAACTAACAATCCTACGTATCCATTTAATAAATGATTATACAAGTATAAGTCTACAGATCATATATGATGAAAATGCACAGTTACCGATTTAAAGCAAGTTTTATACTGTTCGTGACATAGCAATTACCAAAGGCATATGTGTTCGCATGAATAGTGCACGTGCGGCATGAACCAATGGTAATGATGCAAGTGTCTTATGAGATGATATCACATATATATACATATAAGATGGTGCGATGCAATGAGATGAATAACTGGGAAACTACGCATATTAAATGCAAGTACTACAAGTAATCCTAAACCATGGGGCGCCTCACGCCATCCAGACGATCCCCCCATAGATGTGTACATCTACTCACCGGGACGCCTCGGCTAATCTGATCCGATCTCAGCCTTGTTTTTCTGTGCCACGTCCGACGCCTCTGCACCCGATCCTAGAATCGCACATAAGTGAATAAGATGATAGATATATAAATAGTCGCGGACACAACGGAACGAAACAATCACGCGCCCTAACTAGACGCGGACACACTTGGTGCACAAAATGCGCTCGCGACAACACCACAAACCACAACTAGGGTGGCTATACGTGACAACTACCAAGCCTAGAACCCAATCGTACCAATCGCGGGCATTCACAACATACTAAATATTATATAAAATAGGTAGTAAACCATCAAAACCTCAAACTTAATTCAAATCAATTTATTCCAAAAACCTAGTAAGCAACTGATTTGATGAGAGATTTTATGATCAAAGAATTGTTAACCGCAATCAAGAACGGCGTCGCTTGGTAGCTAGCCGGTGAGTACGGGCGGTCCACAAGGATTTTGTGTATTCTCAATTTGTTCTAACGAGTTAATTCCAAACGGTGTTGGATTGATTATCACTAAAAACTAAGTTGATCTAGACTAGGATTAAAATCTTGCTAGGGTTAGGTTTAGGTTAAGTTTGGAAAGTCAATATTCCTCATCGCTTTCTATGCTCTAATTAAGATCTATGAGGTGTTATGGTAATAATTAATAAAGTGGATTAGTACCATCAGGAAGAAACTAGGGTTCTTCCTCTAGGTTCTTTTCCTTCCTTTCTTAATTCTTACCCTAACCTCCATGGAAAACATGCACAACCGGTCTTTTAAACTACGGTATCACCGCTACCTCGTGGGATATGGTGCCGTAGGGAGCGGTGTGTGTATGTATGCATGGAGTCCTATAAAAATATGTGATGGGCAAGAAAGGGGAAAGAGATTTTCATCTCTCAAACCTCTCCTATTCCTAACCCTAACAAACGAGGATCTACTCACTCATTAGGGAATTGATAAACATGTTCTAAACTAATTAACCAGGGCAGATAATAAAAGTTATGCTAGGGCAGATAATAAAAGTTATACTAGGGCAGAAAGAAAATTAACTAGGGCAATAAAAAGAAAACTTACTTTAATTTTTATTTGATGCTCTTTTCAAACATTACAGGAATTGAATTCTGAATTTTGATAAATAAAATGAGGCACAAGAAGAGGCATACCTCAAAAAGAGGTTTAGGGTTTCTATTTATAGATCATAGAAACCTCAGGGTTACATTCGATTCACATCTGCATTTACAATTTTACCCTAAAGAAGACTAGTCAACGCACCGTCACACCGCCACGAATTTTCACCGACACGGGCTTATTATGGCCGCGGAACCGCGGCCAAAACCCATGTTTGGTCGTGGATCCGCGGCCATATAGAGGGCTTATGGGCTCTGCTTCTCTGGTAATTCTTATGTTGCTTTTTCCTTGGCTTTTCTTCACTTGGTTTCTCAGATTGTCTTCTAGTTTTCTTCCAGATTTCCACAGTGCATAATGTCGTGGACTTTACCGTTCGCTTCGTGTCGAAGTCTTGAAACTTGCGCTGCCTTTGTACTTTGTGAACTTGTTCATTGATCTTCGTTTATTCTCCAAACTGTAGGCTTGATCAAGATTCTTCCATTTGTTGGTCGTAGTCTCACTTTTATATCGTCTTTTCATCATTTTCACTATTTTTCTTCCGAGAAACTGTAACCTGCAACTATGTAGCAGACATGGATCAAACACACCTGTTTATTTGTAAAATGAATAAGAATGGGGAATATAATAATGCAAGATTATGATCTGAACAAATACCCCCAAACTTATCTTTTGCTCGTCCTCGAGCAAACCTAGTTTTATTCTTGAAAAAGACCCAGCCTCACTTTTGCAGGAAAACGCGATTGCACTGAGCTCGTGCAACAAGCCGTTAGACCTCTAGGTGTCCCTAGTAGGAGGAGTGCTGTCTCCTGAGGGTTTTCAGCTGATACTACCCACAAAATCCTATCAATTCGGCCTATTGACTTTTATTCTCCAATTTGGTTTTCTAACAAGAAACTCTATTATCTTTGACTCAGAAATTATCAACCCGTATTTTTCACGCTTCCTTATCATTTAACTTAAGATTGCATATGTTCTGTAGATTTATTTAGCTTTTAGCATCTTTTAAGTTTTTCTTCTAAGGTTCCATCTCAACTTAGGAATTTCTATCATCTCTACTAAAGATATAAGCCCTATCTTTTATTCCTATCTTTTATCTAAACCCCAAACATATACCCCTACGTGTGTGTATGTATCACCCCTACACTTGGAAATTCAATTCAAGCTCTTATACCCTTATCCATTGTCCAAAGTACTTTTAGTTGGTGAATTGCTCACACATCCTTCATGCGACCATTAATACTTCTTGAGGTACTAACGACCGATTACAAAATGTGTTTGCACATTAAGGCGTAATTCCTAGTCTTGCAACACCTAAGGCTTTAGCAGCGACTCCCAAACCAGTTGGTTTAAAGCACTAGGTGATAAAGCACCCTCGCTAAATATTTTTTTTATTTATGCAGCCTTAAGTAATTACAAAAACCCGTGTTAATTTTTTTTTAACACTTGTATTTTTATATATATTTTTCTTTCGTACTAAGGACTTTAGATAAGAGCATTTCAAGGTCTCTTCTACTATTCCAAGTTTCAAGGTTTGTGTTTTGTGCAATTTGTAGGGTATATATTTTCAGAATTTAGACTTAAAATTAGGAATTATTTTTCAAACTTATACTTTAATAAAAATATCAATACTTTTCCCTTGTTTTAACTTAGCCCAAGAAATCAACTAGAAATTTGCCTATTTCTAAATAAACTACAAAGACATATACTTTCTAACGTTAAATTTTAAGAAAGGTTATTTTTAGGGTTTTTAATTTACTAAGTTTAAGGTCTAGTTGTTCCTAGCTAGTTAACCTATTTGTCAAACTCAAGTCAATTAAGGCAAAAAATGAATGTTTTAATTTTTTATAATTTTTTCAAATTTTTCAGTTTTTATGGGTTTTAAAATAAGTATGCAATTGTAAAAATATACACATGAATGCGAAGGAAGAAAGCTTACCGAGCACACCCCCAAACTTAAACTTGACAGTGTCTTCACTTGTCAGGCTACACCAAGAGGGTCAAAATTGTCGGCACTCCCCTGTTTATTTTTTTTTATTGTAAAAAAAAACAAAATATATATACAAAAAGCCCCCCCAAACTTAAGTGAGACAGTGTTTCCACTGTTTTAAGCGTTAAAGTTTAGAGTTAGGGAGGAGAAAAATCAAACTATACAAGGCCTTACACAGGCCAAAGGTTAGCACCAACCATTCAAAAATTTTATTGTTATAATGGTAGGGTTGGTGGAAGAATGGAGTGTAGAGAAAGGAGTTGAGAAGTACACGAGACCGTGTGGAAAGAAAGGTGGAATATAGTCTCGGTCTATTAGGAAAAGAATGGCGGAAGAGAGAAAGAAGTGCAGTACGAACTTGAGGGCATAAATCGAGTGAATAAATTAGCGCAAATTATGATGACCGATGTGTTAAAAGCGATTGTGCTAATCTATCAACCCGTCGAGAAATGGGGTCAAATCCCTCAAGATTCGCGAGAAAACATGGGTACGTTGAACTTGGTAAACCATCTATTGGAAGCATGACGGATTCTTGCGCGGTCAAAACGATCAAAAGGACGAAGGGGAGTGATTTAAGAAGGGTCTCGTTCTCACCTAAGTAAGCATATGTAAGGTGAGATGACAACAGTTTGAGTTCGAGTTTCAAAGGTGAAACAATTGAAGGTGAAATTGGTGAAACTGTCTCGAACTCGAAGGATTCCATCAATGGTTTGAAATCACTGTAAGCAACCAATTCGGATGGCTCAACTGACTCATTCGAAAATTCAAAGGACTCAAACTCGGGTAACGAGTTTTCAAAATCGTTCGAAAAAGTGAAACACTCGTAATCATTATCGGTTGTGCAAACTGTGTCAGATTCAAGGAGGAACGCACTAGTGGTGTCAAAACTGCTGTGATCGAACAGAAATTTTTCAATCTCACAGTCCTCCTGCGTGATTTCTTGCGTGGTCGGAACGATGGAACGGATGAAGGGGGGTGATTTATGAAGTATAACAGTTAAAGGTTCAGGAGGATGAATTGGAAAATCCGACTCATCAAACAAAACTGGTTCATCCTCAATACTCTCCTCAATACTATGCTCATAATTCTCCTCAAAAGTTATCCCATCCATGCAATTATCATCAAAATCAAGACGCATATGAAGTTCGGGAGAAACATTTAATGACTCGGGATGATGAATTGGAGAGAAAAATTCAGTCAAATCTGCAGGCTCATCATCCAAAATATTCCCTGCGTCAATATCCTCAATCAAGTGAAAATCAATTTTTTTAGACACCTCATCAAAAGCATGGATATTTATCAATTCAGGTTCTAGATTGGAGGTGTAGAGGTCGAAAGAATTAGGTTTTGGTTCACTCGAAAAGGGTTCTTCACAATCAGGTAAATCAAACACTATAAAGTCGCACAACTCATTACACGTTTTATTTTTAACTGGTGAATCATTTGGGACACTTGTTTGAAAACCGGAGTTGTGGGATTCAATTGAGGAAGGGTAGGTTTGATTTGGAAGTGTGTAGAACTCACTTTCACCACTCAAATTCTCACTCTGTCCAACCGCCTCATCATACATTGGAATTTTTGGAGCTAGTTGGAAACTAGCTATCGGGTCACTAGGTTGCATAAGGGCGGCAATGAACGCATCCAAATTCCTCATCTGTTGGTTTGTCGCTACAATATAAGCTTCCAATGACTGTTCCAGACTAGACATGGGTTGTGAAGGGGTTTCAGTAAAAGATTCAAAGTTATTTGGATACGTGAAACTCCCAATTGGCTGTGTAGAAGCAATGTCTAGGGAATGTGTGAAAGTCGGGTAAGACTGGTAGGAATTGAATGGTTGGACAGGAGTAGGATCAACATTTGGATAAAAAGGTGAATGGAATTGTTGATCCCAATAACTGGAAGTCTTGAAAGGAGTGAAAGATCGGTTACGAGATTATTCAATATGTTCAGCAATAGACATGGGTTTCGGAGTTACAACAGGACTCGAAAAAGGAGTATCAACGTAAGAAGGTGGTGAAGATTGAAATGGTTGATACAAAGTGGATTGCGGAGTCGAACTGTTTCTCCTAGATGCTTCTATTTGATCTTTCAAAGAAATTTTGGGCATGGAGGGGTCGTCCGTAATTCGACCAAAACAATTCACGTATGAAGCAATGTTTGGATGAGGGTACCAAAGTTCGGCAAGAGTTTTGTGAGGTGGGGTACCCATGATGTAAGAAAGGTGAAGAAAAAGAATGTGGGTGCAAGTGGGGTGCAATGGATTTCTTAGCGACAAGTGGCAAGTTTTTATAAAAAATTTCCGTTTTGTGTTTTTTTTATATAAGGAGCTTTTTGCAAAAAGATTTTCAATAAGAAGCTTAGACACACGTTCAATCAATCACAAAGTGCACAATCAAGCCTAGATCTAGGGTCACCTAGGTCAACTAGACTGCTCCTAACTGTTCCAAAGGGCAAGATGTGAGGACCTCAAACCGCCTCTTCACCGCCAATTGTGGCCAGGTAAGCACAAATAGAGAAAGGAGGGATCCGCTCACGAATCACCGTGAGACGGGCCTTTTAAAGTTACCTTTCCTTACCTGTCTAGCCTAGGCACTACAAAGTCAGGTTTAGATCAACGGTCGATACCTACAACTATTCTTTTGTCCTATTGAGCGCGAAGTCCTTAGGGCCGAGTCTAATCTTTTTTTAATTAACTTGATGGTCAATGCTGTTGCGCCACGGCAGCGCCCCGGCCGTCTTACTCGAGGCCAAATTGCGGAATAAAATTTTTTTCCTTACTCGGAAACCGGCGCTACCGCGGACAAAGAAAACCCGGATCGTTTACCATTAACCTATACTAGCTAACAAGAGATGGGAAGAAAAGTATACCGAGTGATCCGAGTCCTCCGGTCTTCTCGTCATCGTCCCGATCTCCCGCGGAAAGTGTTGCCTCCACATCGTCGCCTCCTCGCCGGAAAGGGCACCACATCGCCTTCTTCTTTTACGGGCTCCCGCCTCAATACCGAGGCAACTCGGGCATGAAGCCGGCAACTCGACATGCCCAAGATGTGCTGTAGAATGTAGTGTAGAAGATGCTTGTCTCTCTTTAGGGTTTGTAGTTGCCATGATGGAGGAATGGGATTAGGAAAAATGGTGCTTTCATTTTTCCAAAACAAGAAGAAGAAGGAGAAGAAGAATTACTCCCAAAACTAAGATGAACTCTCTCATTCTTTTCTTTCTCTCTTTTCTTTTTCTTCTTCTCTCTTTTCTTTTTCTCTCATGAAGAACTTATCATCCATTTCATCAAGTGAGAAAGAGAATGGTGGAGGAAAGAAACATAATGCAAAGGGAGGTGAGTGTAGGAGAAGAGAATGGGTGACCACAACAAAACATCATCATAACAATCTCACATCAACATGAAATCAATCCTAATCCTATCTCATCAACAAAAAGCAAATGATAAAGATGTATAAGAAAGGTATCAAAAGATGCTTTCATAATAAAACATCTTACAAATAAAACCTCCACCAAAAGTTATTTGCAAAACTGCAAACAACCCCCTCCACCGGAAAAGTCCGGCCGGGAAAGAACAAAGGAAAACCGGCCGGGACGGAATGCAAACTGGCAACTCCAGAAAACTGGTCCCGTAATAAATTACAGGAAAACCCCAATACTGTGCATACACACCCGCATCTGTATTCCGACCGGATACAAATGCAATGAGACAAAATCTACACTGTACTAGACTAGGACCGGCTTAAGCCAAAGCCGGCTAGTAAAATCCGTTCGATCCTGATCCGTGCAATACCGCACGTATCAGATCGAACCCTGCCATATTCCTATACGGCTACTAGTACAAAACTGTCCGATCCTGATCCGTGCAATACCGCACGTATCTGATCGGACCTTGCCATATCTCCATACGGCCTCTACAGCGTTTCGCCCGAAAGCTTGAGTAACTGTAAGTGTGGTGGACTCTAAAGACTCGTCAATACTATGGCTGTGGATTTAACCACTAGCACGTCAGAGGTATCAGCCAATACGTGACGGGCCACCAGCTATTGACTAAAAGGGACGTCGATGAGCGAACTCATCCTGACACCCTACTGAGCCTGTCAGTGACAATATCCGTACAGTCCGGTCCGTTCGTCTATGAGTATCGCATGGCGGGCCTAGGGGGTTGGTAAAAGTCAGACCCCCAAAAGCGGTACAAGTCGTGTCGGAGCGTAGCCCAGAACGCCCTGAGATACTACTGGAATACCTACCAGTAAATCTCCTGCCTCGGCCGAGGGCTTTGCGTAATGGCTCTCCTAGACACAGCGCGACCTCACCCCCAATACCGGGAGAGACGAACCCCTGCAGATCCGCTCACTGCCTCCATGTGGCTCGGGACTGTACCCAACTAAAACCTGTTTGCACGACTCCTTTGAGCCGTGGTAGGGTAGTAATCAAAGCACAGTGGGAACTCACACGAGACAAATGACGATCTCAGGTCGATGAACTAACCTGTACATATGTCACCAGGGAACTGCTATCTGACATCTGGTATAAGACCAACTAGCAGGTTCCCGGCGAGTCCTGTCCGGTGTACTCATAACCCAATGAGCACCTGTATACATCTTAGGTGAACCAACTGACACCAGTGGCTTGTGAGACCGGCCACCGCCCCTCGTCGGGGTCTCGACTGTATACACTAGTCTACTAACGGAGTATCGATGCCCTGTCTCGAAACTCCTACGACTAGGGACCTTTTAAGGATGTGCTTATAGACCACCAGCTCCCACGTATATGATCGCCATCATACTGCTGGTAGTCAAGCAAGAATCCTAGGGGCTCTATCAACGTGTAATAGCGACATGTCAGGTCACCTAAAGCAGTACACGATGATAAAGATAAACCAGATAGCATACTATCATCTCGAGTAAGACTGTCCTACCGGGATAGGTCCTCCCTCAATCATTGCAATCACGTGCCTGTGATCCAATAATTGACTCTGAGGGCACTAACTCCAACAATCTCCCACTTGCACTCAAGGCTAATTATTGCGATGTCGCATACTCACAGCCCGTGTGATACCGAACACCCAACTCCTCTACTAGTCAGTCTCACAAAACCTGTTTGCGAAACTATTGCGTTCGAGGAATAGCCTCAGTGAGTGGATCCGCAGTGATGTTTCTTTATGTGTCTCTCTATATCTCATGTTCGCGGAGAAAACCATCTCCCGAAATGAGCAATACCTGTCTTAGAATATCTGGATGTCTGATGGGACCTAGCTCATAAATGAACTCCAAATCCAAACTTCTTAGACTGTATCAACAACTGAACTTAATCAGTATCCTGCGCCATGCCTCCCTCAGTATTGCCTTGGACCACCTGTCCAAAATACTGCCCCTCGTCAGAAGGAAAATCTATAACTCTGACAACCTGCTTGTCGTCCATGTCACCTTGGAAGCCCGGAGTGATAACCGTCTCCTAAAGGAGGCAGCCGTTATCATATCCCTAGAACATTCACTTATGTTCTAAAACTGCTTCCGACTGGTTTTCCAGGATTGGATTAATATCAACTTATTGCATCTAGTGCAAGAACAACATCTGGTGTGGTATTTGACATCTCATGATTGACTCAAATGCCTAAGCAAGTGATCTGCCAATCATGCACATCCTCTCCCCTTTAGTCTGTAAGACACCTTTAGAGAGGGTGACTCCATTATCTGCAGGTATACTACCATGCCAGGAGTCGTCCATTCTAAATACTCATAGAATGCTGTCAAAATACCCTGATTGGGAAACCACCCAAATCTAGATCTAAAACCATAGATCTAGTAACCAGTATGTCTGATATAATGTCCAAGTCCCATGTGGAGAAAACACTGTGTGACGACCAAAGTATAACCGATCGTAGTATAGGAATATCACTTCCTACTACCTTCTCAACAGATCCATCCCCTATTCTGATGACGTCAAACCCATGACTGTCACATCAGAAACAGATGATCTATCTCCGCTACATCTGCTTTAGTCTATAAATAGACATAAGCCTGATGTCCACCAATGCTTCCGCTGCTCCCACTGACTACGACAACCCTCTGGTGGAGTCATATAGACGCGCACTTCTAAAGCTAGTTTAGAACGACGCTATACTCATCCTCTCACCGGGTCTCGCAGCCTGGAACAACAGCAATGGCAAGTGTGGGTAAACAAGAACTTCCCTGTCACCGTCCTTGAGGCTACCGGAGTACCTCTCGGGTGCCTGAAGTTACCCACCGTATCTGCGGAGTGGCCAATGGAATGTCAGTCCAGATTGAATCTTTAGGTTCCTTATCAAATCTTCAGTAATCGTTTGTGGTTCTGGAATCACTTCCAGTTCTACCATACTCCCACTACTTTTTCTGAAAAATCCAATTTTTATTAAAACTGTGGCGAGTCTAGAACAATATTTCTATTGATCTGTCAGATGGTAGAAAATCAACCCTCGTCATAGCCTGGGTCAACCCACAAACAGCCATTACAGAAACGTGCCTTGAGTTATCCGGAGTCTGGTTTTAAGCATAAGCCGGACAACTCCCCGTACCTTAACATCGTTAAGATATGAACTGTTCTATATCCAATATAGAAACAGAGGCACTGATTCAATTGAACCAGATTCAAATCATGCAGCTGTCTCCAGTGCATGTCAACTAAATGGAAGGAGGCCGATCAGCGTTACTCAACTTAGGAATGCTTCCAATTATGAGTAACCTGAAAAAGAAGCAATTTCTCTTTATCATTACTATCAACTGAATACCATACGCAAGTATCTACATCTTCGATCACTTTGAAGAATCCCGATACTTGGTATACCTGGTTCTCTACTTTATTCAAATACCTATAACTCCTCAAAACTTAGACCCTGTGTTTCCATGAAACACATGTCTAAGAACTAGAGAAGTTAAAAGTAAACAGAATATAGTATGAGAACCAACCCCTCTGTCCTAATGGACACTGGACAGCATACAATACTCTGTATAAGTCCGCTGAGTCTAACAACTCTTTCACTGTGTGTCGTAGGTTGAAAACTGTACTTGTGGTTAAGAAGAATTACACCGCTGTTTAATGCTCCTTACCTAACCATCCACTGATATAGGTAAATGTCATAGACATAATATCAAAAGGTATATCTCACTCTATGAAAATAGACGTACAGATATATCAATTTGAAATTGGTGCACAACATCGGATATTCAAAACCAAATATCTGCCGACCGGCAATCAACCCAGGTGACTTCCTCAAATATCACCGATTACAACGAATCCCGATATAATGAGGATGATCACCCAATTCACAATAACTTACTCCCACTCATCATCTGTAAAACCATACAGATGTGATAATCCAACCTGGTAAATACATACCCTGGAGTAAGTGTCTAATCGGGAAATCAGTTTTCTATTAACAGTACACAGTGAAACTGAAACATTGAAATGTTTCGTTGGGGTATCCTGGTATTCCTAGTAATGCCTCTTCCATTATCCAGATTCACAACTGTAACCGTATAATTCTTTGCCACCTCTCCAAATCCCTTTATATGTCTTTAGTCATTACCGTCTGCACACCCCTTTAGGCCAAATGGTTTTCTTCCTTCCCCACCGTTCGGCACCAGCCTATGGTTTGGAAGAAGACTATCCAAAAGGCATAAAGGGTGTACTGTCCCAATCCTAGGAACACTCGCAATGCGAGAGAAGGTGAAGATGAAAGACACCTGAATGTACTTAATTCCTATTTCTCCTGAACCAGAATCCATCCCCGAACTGGAACAAGTTCCTTTCGAGTTCGTATATAACCATACGATGGATTATCCAATAAAATGGGATCTTCGTAGTGATACGGAGTGTTCTGAAGAAATACAAAGGTGATTTAGGATTGGCGAAGAAATACTTGGTTTGGTCGTGAATATCAGTCGCAATTTACTTTGCCCTCCTACTAATCCCTTGCTTTGTCTTAACTTAATACCTTCTGCACACCATCGTTATGCTAATTGGTTTTCTTCATTCCCTACCGGTCGGCACCAGCCTAAGGTTTGGAAGAAGACTATCCAATTTGCGTAATAGGTGTACTATCTCCTAAACCAAGGAGTACTCGCAACCTGAGAGAAGGTGAAAAGAAAAGACAACTGAATAGTCCTATCCGTTTTCTCCAGAACCAGAAACCATCCTCGAAATCCTTCGAGTTCGTATATAACCATACGATGGTTTTGTCCAATGGAAGTGGACGTTCGTAGTAATACGGGGTGTCCTGGAGAAAAGGGTAAAAGTAGGAGTGGCAATGAGGTCTGCAACTCTGACAATCCAAAAGCCATAGTTAAGAAGGTTCGGTCAACTTGGTCACTGAGTCAAAGTCCAGGGTCGGGTCAATGGTCGCTGCCAGAGAGAGAGAAAAGAAACACTCAGCGTGTACTCTAACCTAGATCAGAATGGTTACCACTTTGTCTAATCTGGAAACCTTCCACTGTACCTCAAATTCTCCTCCAAACCTGAAAGAAGAATTAGTCGGGGTCACCCGAGGAGTAAAATAACTCATCAGTGGGAATCGGGATCCAACTATCATCGCATGATAACTTGACGGAATCCACTCAAGTCACCACACTCCAGAAGGTATGCGCATGCCTGGCAAGTTTCAGTTCTTTTGAAACTCCCGATGTGATTTTTACCCCAAGCGGTTTATGACCTTGACTAGGTCAACAAACCATAAACCGCCAGTCAAGTTCAACCCGTCATTGTTCTGGATCGCATTAAACCCACCCGTACGTGCCCTTGACTAGGTCAACAAGGCCGCACGACTGTCCTAACCAATCCCACTTATGCAACAAACAAGTACCACTTAGCTACCGAACACTACGTCTTGACTAGGTCAACAAACGCAGCACGAATACCAAATAATACCTGTAGGAAATGATGGAGGGCTACGAATGGTTTTTGGCGAAAAACCTTTAACGTAATGAACTTGATATCGTTGAAGGAACTGCATAGCCTTTTATAAAATATAGTGACGAAAAACTTTACTAAAGAGGTCACTCCCGGTGAAGGGATCTCGGCTCTTTCCCCGTAGAATGAGGTGCAGGATATTCCAACTGAATACCACGATGCAAAGCAAAAGTAATCGGCTATAGTGAAGTTAATGCCCTGACGCAAACTTCTGTCCAAGGGGTCACTCCCGGTGAAGGGATCTCGGCCCTTGCCTCGTCGACTGAGGAGCAGGATATTCCAAATGAATACCACTATGCAAAACAAAAGAGAACGTCCTTGCAATAACAGCTTTTTGAAAAAATGTTCCAACAACATCAGATTAGGTTTGTTTAAACTTGCATTGATCCGAATCAATGCAGTCCCATCAATTGATCACACCACAAAGAACGAAAATATACTGACGTACGTATATGCCATCCGCATTCGCCACTGGGTCCCGTCATCACCCGTTAGGATAGCTAACTAACGGCAGAGCGGGGACTGGACTAGCGCGGATGTAAAACATATACAACATCTACTAATATATATATACCAATATATAGTATTTCGCTCAAGGCGTGAATAAAAAAGCAACATCACAGAAATGTACAGCATCACAGAACAATACAGATATCTGGAAACCCCGGGTTTCACAGAGCCGCTGCTGAAACCCGACGTTCCCCTGGTCGTGTGGATAGCCTGTGCAATGAAATCCTAGACCCCTACGGGCGCGGCAAGTCACCTGCCAAAACATGAAGCGAGGCAGCCCCCTTCAGTACCGTGAATGGACCACCCAGCACTTCACGGAATCCGGTAACTTGGGCACCCCTCCTGGGTCAACCTGTACCCCCTACGAGTGCGGCGAATAGCCCGCCAATCCTGGACTGAAGCCCCCTCCGTCTCAATGCCCTGAGATGCGGGCCCGTTGCCCTCCAGAACCCGGCTATCCGTGCACCCCACCGCGGGGCAAACCTAGTACAGAATGTAAAATATACATACACCGGGTACATCGACCGCAACGAGGTCGTGCCCCAAAAGAATAATACAAACAGGCAGTGACGGCAGTCCACATGTCGGACGCTCGCCCCGCAATAACAAATGTACATAATACAACAAAACTGTACTAGCATTGCATCCAGGCTATCCCCCACGACCGATCCGCAACATCACAGCATAAACATAGAACATCAACGTGAAAGTCACGTTCGCAAATCCGTCTAACCGGGCTATAGCAGTTAGACCGGATTTACCGATCGAGTGACATTCACGGTCGCAGATATAATGTAAATACTGTGAAATAATGTGTTTAAAATTTTCCGATTGACCAAAAATTAACTAGTGGGCCCCCAACCAATACTGTAGCAGTTACAGAAAACCTGGGCCCAAATTTAATATCCCAAATACCCCATTTTCATGTACAAGACAACCTGGAAAAATTTGGTAAAGTGAATAATTTAAAGCGCCGCGGAAGAGCGGCCAAAGCAAGGCTTTGGCCGCGCTTCCGCGGTGAAAAGGAGGAATGAGGCTACCAAATTTTATCAGATCTCTTATATATCCCTGCATATCATTCTGCAACCACCTGAAAAATTTTTGGACTTCAAAAAAATTCGACAGAAACTGATGTGCAATAAAAATACGATTTTTGGAAATTTCGGTCGATCGGAAACGCAAACACATTAGAACAAGCTAGGTAAGGTTAATGGCGTGGCTCTGATACCATGTTGCGCCACGGCAGCGCCCCGGCCGTCTTACTCGAGGCCAAATTGCGGAATAAATTTTTTTTCCTTACTCGGAAACCGGCGCTACCGCGGACAAAGAAAACCCGGATCGTTTACCATTAACCTATACTAGCTAACAAGAGATGGGAAGAAAAGTATACCGAGTGATCCGAGTCCTCCGGTCTTCTCGTCATCGTCCCGATCTCCCGCGGAAAGTGTTGCCTCCACATCGTCGCCTCCTCGCCGGAAAGGGCACCACATCGCCTTCTTCTTTTATGGGCTCCCGCCTCAATACCGAGGCAACTCGGGCATGAAGCCGGCAACTCGACATGCCCAAGATGTGCTGTAGAATGTAGTGTAGAAGATGCTTGTCTCTCTTTAGGGTTTGTAGTTGCCATGATGGAGGAATGGGATTAGGAAAAATGGTGCTTTCATTTTTCCAAAACAAGAAGAAGAAGGAGAAGAAGAATTACTCCCAAAACTAAGATGAACTCTCTCATTCTTTTCTTTCTCTCTTTTCTTTTTCTTCTTCTCTCTTTTCTTTTTCTCTCATGAAGAACTTATCATCCATTTCATCAAGTGAGAAAGAGAATGGTGGAGGAAAGAAACATAATGCAAAGGGAGGTGAGTGTAGGAGAAGAGAATGGGTGACCACAACAAAACATCATCATAACAATCTCACATCAACATGAAATCAATCCTAATCCTATCTCATCAACAAAAAGCAAATGATAAAGATGTATAAGAAAGGTATCAAAAGATGCTTTCATAATAAAACATCTTACAAATAAAACCTCCACCAAAAGTTATTTGCAAAACTGCAAACAACCCCCTCCACCGGAAAAGTCCGGCCGGGAAAGAACAAAGGAAAACCGGCCGGGACGGAATGCAAACTGGCAACTCCAGAAAACTGGTCCCGTAATAAATTACAGGAAAACCCCAATACTGTGCATACACACCCGCATCTGTATTCCGACCGGATACAAATGCAATGAGACAAAATCTACACTGTACTAGACTAGGACCGGCTTAAGCCAAAGCCGGCTAGTAAAATCCGTTCGATCCTGATCCGTGCAATACCGCACGTATCAGATCGAACCCTGCCATATTCCTATACGGCTACTAGTACAAAACTGTCCGATCCTGATCCGTGCAATACCGCACGTATCTGATCGGACCTTGCCATATCTCCATACGGCCTCTACAGCGTTTCGCCCGAAAGCTTGAGTAACTGTAAGTGTGGTGGACTCTAAAGACTCGTCAATACTATGGCTGTGGATTTAACCACTAGCACGTCAGAGGTATCAGCCAATACGTGACGGGCCACCAGCTATTGACTAAAAGGGACGTCGATGAGCGAACTCATCCTGACACCCTACTGAGCCTGTCAGTGACAATATCCGTACAGTCCGGTCCGTTCGTCTATGAGTATCGCATGGCGGGCCTAGGGGGTTGGTAAAAGTCAGACCCCCAAAAGCGGTACAAGTCGTGTCGGAGCGTAGCCCAGAACGCCCTGAGATACTACTGGAATACCTACCAGTAAATCTCCTGCCTCGGCCGAGGGCTTTGCGTAATGGCTCTCCTAGACACAGCGCGACCTCACCCCCAATACCGGGAGAGACGAACCCCTGCAGATCCGCTCACTGCCTCCATGTGGCTCGGGACTGTACCCAACTAAAACCTGTTTGCACGACTCCTTTGAGCCGTGGTAGGGTAGTAATCAAAGCACAGTGGGAACTCACACGAGACAAATGACGATCTCAGGTCGATGAACTAACCTGTACACATGTCACCAGGGAACTGCTATCTGACATCTGGTATAAGACCAACTAGCAGGTTCCCGGCGAGTCCTGTCCGGTGTACTCATAACCCAATGAGCACCTGTATACATCTTAGGTGAACCAACTGACACCAGTGGCTTGTGAGACCGGCCACCGCCCCTCGTCGGGGTCTCGACTGTATACACTAGTCTACTAACGGAGTATCGATGCCCTGTCTCGAAACTCCTACGACTAGGGACCTTTTAAGGATGTGCTTATAGACCACCAGCTCCCACGTATATGATCGCCATCATACTGCTGGTAGTCAAGCAAGAATCCTAGGGGCTCTATCAACGTGTAATAGCGACATGTCAGGTCACCTAAAGCAGTACACGATGATAAAGATAAACCAGATAGCATACTATCATCTCGAGTAAGACTGTCCTACCGGGATAGGTCCTCCCTCAATCATTGCAATCACGTGCCTGTGATCCAATAATTGACTCTGAGGGCACTAACTCCAACAAATGCAATATGCTTTATGTGATTTTTGGGGTCCTGGGAAAGGTAATGAAATCCCCACCCAATCTGGATTGGTGTTCAAACCCCTTCAAGTCAATTTAAAATATGCAAAGCAATAAACACAATCAAACACTTGCCAAATTTTTTTATTTTTTATTGCGGCTCAAAGAATCCTGCACAAGATCAAGTTATTGGAGAAGGGGAGAAGTTTTTGCGCAAAGAACCCTGCAGGAAAATTTATTTATTTTTTTTTCCAGAGGAGATCAGGGGGTTCAGAAGAAGAAAAGATGCTCACAGAGAAAAATTGGACAGATGACGTCACTTGATCGCGGCGGAAGCACGGTCAAAAGCGTAGTATTGTGGCGGTTCCGCGGTTTCACAGTCGGTTCAGATCTCCAATCTTTTTCTGTTTGTCTGTTGTGGATCTCCTCTGTTTGTTCAGATCTGCTGTTTGCTGTTTTGCTCTCTGAATTTTTCCAGATCTGAATCTGTTCTTTGATCCAGCACAATTCAAATGAAAACACCCTTCAAAGAATAACAAGATGATAAATTTTTTATATTTTTTTTCAGTTTTTTTCCCAGTTTTTATAAATTTTTCAATTTTATATTAACCCGAAATTGCAAAAAGAAAATACTACGCCATCCCCGGCAAAGGCGCCATTTGATTTGATGAGAGATTTTATGATTAAAGAATTGTTAACCGCAATCAAGAACGGCGTCGCTTGGTAGCTAGCCGATGAGTACGGGTCGGTCCACAAGAATTTTATGTATTCTCAATTTGTTCTAACGAGTTAATTCCAAACGGTGTTGGATTGATTATCACTAAAAACTAAGTTGATCTAGACTAGGATTAAAATCTTGCTAGGGTTAGGTTTAGGTTAAGTTTGGAAAGTCAATATTCTTCACCGCTTTCTATGCCCTAATTAAGATCTATGAGGTGTTATGGTAATAATTAATAAAGTGGATTAGTACCATCGGGAAGAAACTAGGGTTCTTCCTCTAAATTCTTGTCCTTCCTTTCTTAATTCTTACCCTAACCTCCATAGAAAATATGCACAACCGGTTTTTTAAACTATGGTATCACCGCTACCTCGTGGGATAGGGTGCCGTAGGGAGCGGTGTGTGTATGTATGCATGGAGTCCTATAAAAATATGTGATGGGTAAGAAAGGGGTGAGGGATTTTCATCTCTCAAACCTCTCCTATTCCTAACCCTAACAAGCGAGGATCTACTCACTCATTAGGGAATTGATAAACATATTCTAAACTAATTAACTAGGGCAGATAATAAAAGTTATGCTAGGACAGATAATAAAAGTTATACTAGGGCAGAAAGAAAATTAACTAGGGCAATAAAAAGAAAACTTACTCTAATTTTTATTTGATGCCCTCTTCAAACATTACAGGAATTGAATTCTGAATTTTGATAAATAAAATGAGGCACAAGAAGAGGCATACCTCAAAAAGAGGTTTAGGGTTTCTATTTATAGATCATAGAAACCCCAGGGTTACATTCGATTCACATCTGCATTTACAATTTTACCCTAAAGAAGACTAGTCAACGCACTGCCACACCGCCACGAATTTTCACCGACATGGGCTTATTATGGCCGCGGAACCGCGGCCAAAACCCATGTTAGCCGCGGATCCACGGCCATATAGAGGGATTATGGGCTCTGCTTCTCTGGTAATTCTCATGTTGCTTTTTCCTTGGCTTTTCTTCACTTGGTTTCTCAGATTGTCTTCTAGTTTTCTTTCAGATTTCCACAGTGCATAATGTCGTGGACTTTACCGTTCGCTTCGTGTCGAAGTCTTGAAACTTGCGCTGCCTTTGTACTTTGTGAACTTGTTAATTGAACTTTGTTTATTCTCCAAACTGTAGGCTTGATCAAGATTCTTCCATTTGTTGGTCGTAGTCTCACTTTTGTATCGTCTTTTCATCATTTTCACTGTTTTTATTCTGAGAACCTGTAACCTGCAACTATATAGCAGACATGGATCAAACGCACATGTTTATTTGTAAAATGAATAAGAATGGGGAATATAATAATGCAAAATTATGATCTGAACAGCAACCATTAACCGTTTTAGTACAAATCTAGATATTTTAACAAAACTAGTGACCACAATGTTCACTTAATAATTTAATTAAGCCACACAAACCTTTACTAAAATTTTAATCTCACCCATTTACACACTAATTATAAACTTTATTTGCAAAATTATACCATTAATACAATTTAAAAGTAGCAATTAGAAAATTAGCAACTAACTTAGATTTTTTTTTCAAGTTTTAACATGTTAAACTACACATTGTAACCATATTCAAATGATAAGAACCCTAACTTGATCCTAAGTGTAGGGTTACTAGGCACTCTCATAAGGGTCTACGAGGCATCAACCATGCCCGATTTAAAATTTAGACGTGCCGAACAACCCTTAACAAGATCTTTAAACTAGAGATTAGGCGAAACAAAGCATGTTAAACACTTTAACATCTAAGAGTTTGGGATTACAACCTTTATAGTCCGGTCCTTCACTTCATAAGCTCCGTGTTGTGGTCCCTTCGCTGCGATCATCAAGTTCCAGACTCTCGAGAGGCTCCACGAAGAGAAAAATGCAAGCTTGCTTCCGTTCTTCGATAACAAAGATGATCTACCTTAAAGTTTCATTAACACAAGCTCTCACTCACTAAATGAAGTGAACACCCTAATCTAAATGGCTAGGATAGATTAGGATGATGAAGTAGGATTTTAGCTCTATTTTATTTTCATTAACTCACTCATTTTCATCACTTGATAAAAAGCTAGAAAGCTTTTCATGAAAGAACTCAAGGAAGAAGAAGATGAAAAATTAATTAAATCCTTTTGTGATGAATAATGAAATAATATATGATTAATAATGTAACCATGGTCAACTATGACAAGGCTAACCCATGTTGAGATTTAACTAGGGCTAGGGTTTGGGTTGAGTTAAAGAATGAGTCACTTAAAATATCAAGCATAATATCTTAGTTCAATCCAAAAGAAAACCTTCTAGAAGGTTCAAGAAAGAACTAACCCAATTCAAACCCTAACCTTGTTTAATCTCCACTAAACATTTTGCATTAGTAATCATATCATATTACAATATTATATATCACATATATAATATATTTTGTAACAAAAGAAAATAATACAATTAACATATATCGCTTATATATCAATGTATTACCCGGTGAGAAAATGAAATAATAAAGCGAGACAATATTAGATAATGTAATGCAATATATCATATATATTATTATACATTAAATTATCGAATCAACACTTGATCCGACAATCCGGCTATATCGAATATAACCGACTAATATATCATGTACCGATTCATTGAATCAACACTTAATCCGATGATCCGGCTCATATCAAAATAACGCGAGAATATAATACGGTATCTCATATCGCATTATCCTCGGTCCTGCACATATTACATATGTGCCCCTACTCCGTTTTGCCTGAGTCAAGAAACCTCTGTGCAGGACTCTAAAGAATCGTCAATACGCCGGCGGTAGGTGATGATCATATCAAACACCCACAAGGTGCAAGCGTTCATATAAACGTAACAGCCACCCAGGTATTGAGCGATCAGAAGATCAACAAGCAAGCCTGTACATTCTCCTGCGAATCCAATCAGTAACACTCCCGTACAGTCCGGTCTCGTCGTCTGATATGTCGCATATCTCGCCTAGGGGTGGTATACGTCAGACCCCAGTAGCTTGATAAGTCATGTCGATACGAGGTCTATAACAGTTCGAGAAACTACTGATAACACTTACCAGTAAATCTTAGTAACTCTGGCCAGGGATTTCCAGTTATAGCCAATCGAACACAGCACAACATCAACTCCCTATACCGGGAGAGACGAATCCCCTCCTATCGCTCATTGCCTCCATGTGATTCGGGACTGTACCCAAAAACCACCTTTTTGCACGCCCTCTTGGACGTGGTATGATGGAAATCAAAGCACAGTGGGAATCACACAAGACTCTATGATGATCTCGGGTCAACAGACTACTCTGTACCAGTATCACCGGAGAACTGCCATCTGACGTGAGGTATAATACCATCTGGGAGTTCTCGGCGAGTCCGTCCAGTGTACCCAGTCTCCTCTGAGCACCCGTATACCTTCTCTGATGTCAAACACCAATGGATATGAGATCATCCATCGTCCATCATATGGGTCAAGAAGCGCATATGCTAGTCTACTCTGGTGTATCGATACCCTGTCTCGATACACCCTTGACTAGGAACAGTTATAGGATGTACTCGTCGACTACCGTGGCCCTACTAGTATGATCTCATCATAGTCCTAATAGTCGAGTACATATCCTAAGGGCTTTATCAACATGTAACATAGAGACAATCAGAGTACATGTTAAGATAAAGTACAACCATATAGCATACTATCATGTCGAGCAAGAAAGTCCTCCCTATATATGTCCAAGCATCCATTACAATATACATCATATGTACAGTAATGGCCTCTAGGGCATACATATAACTAACAATCTCTCACTTGCACTAGGGCCATCTGTTGTGGTATCACATACCAAACAATTAGCTGTGGTTGAAGTATCTCATACTCAACCATCCCATAAAAGTCTCTACTGGGAAAAAGGCCTTTGTGAGTGGATCCGCGCTGTTGTCCTCTGTGTCTACTCTCCTAACCTTGATCTCCCTGGAGATCAACCATCTCCATGATCAGGTGATACTGCCTAAGAATTATATCTGGATTTCAAATAGGACGGGAGTTCCTTGGCATAAGCCACAACTCCATTGTCACACAATGGTAGGAACGAAGTTCATCTCATGAACTTATATGTATCCAGGCTGCCTCTTTGGTAGCATCTTTGGTAATGATGTATCTTGCCTTTAATCGTCTAGTAAGTCACGGTATCTAGCTTGGAACTCTTCCAACATACCGTCCCTCCACTGAGGGTAAAGACAATGCCTGCGACTGACATTCAGTCGTCCTTATCACCCTGGAACCTTTCCAGTGATTCTCCTCAGGATCGATTGATACCATCTCACTAAAACTGGTGAGTATCCTAACATCCAATTAGATCTATCTCATAGATCCAAAACCCAGGATTTAGGAGGTATCACTTTGATCCTAGATGGAGAATCCTTGTGATAAGCGGAGATTGACCGAGCGTAGCATAGGAAACTCCTTCCCTATCAAGAGTATGTCATCCACGTACTCTACGAGGATCATCACCATACTCCCTACTACCTTTTTGTATATACAAGGTTCATCTACCATTTTGATGAAGTCAAGTTCTTTGACTACCACATCAAAACAGATGTTCCAACTCCGCGATTTATGTTTTATTACATAAAACATTTTGCACACGTTTCCGCTGCTCCCACTTTCTACGAAGCCCTCTGGCTGTGTACTTATAGACGCTCTCTTCCAAAACATCATTTAGAAAAGCAGTCATGACACCCAACCACCAGATATCGTAGTCATGGTATGTAGTAGTGGCAAGTAGGATCTGGATGGACTTAAGCATAGCTTTGGAAGTCTCAACTTTTCCATGTACACCAAGTAATCTTCTCAAGATATACTTGCTCCTGATGGGGATTTAACCCTTCAGATAAAGCAACCAAAGTCCATACTTTGTTGGTGTTTAAGGATTCCATCTCAGATCGCTAAGCATCCAGCCATTCTTACAAAGTCCCACTCCTGATGGCCAGCTCGAAACTAGTTGGGTCATCATCTCATGATGCTATTCTCGCTCCCACTGTCATAGAGAAACCGAAGTATCTCTCAGGTGGGTGAGGAACCCTACTAGATCGGCGGAGAGGCTGAGGTTCGTTGGAAACTACTGAATTCTTTGGTTCTACCAAATCATCAGCTGCAGTTTTGTATAGCTGGAACTCCTTCCAGTTCTACCTCATGACCTCTAATTTCTTCACAAGAAATTCCCTTTCACAAATGTGGCATGTTGAGAAACAAAACATCTTTTGTCGCTCGTTTGGTAGAAGATATTCCCATGCGTATGCTTGGGATATCCAACAAACTTACACAGATCTGACTTTGCCTCGAGCTTGTTTGGATTTTTCTTTTGGACATAGGCCGGACAACCCCAAATCATAACTTACTTAAGATATGGGCTCTTCCCATTCCATATCACATATGAAGTGGTAGGAAACTGATTTGATTTGAACCCTATTCAATAGGTATGCAGCTTCTCGTGTGCATAACTCCCAAAAGGAAATAGGGAACTCAGTAATACTCATCATAGAGCACACCATATCACATAGGGTGCTATTGCTCCGCCCCGATATACTATCGTGCTATGGTGTATACGGAGGAGTAATGCTGAGAGAGAATCTCATTCTCCTTTAGAATAGTCCAAGAATTCCGTGCTCAAGTATTCTCCTCCCTGATCTCATCAAAGGACATAATACTTATACCCGTTTTTGGTTCTCTACTTCTAACATATATTCTGTGAATATCTCAAAAGGTTCAGACTTGTGTTTCAACAGGAACATATGTCCGAATCTTGAGAGATAAACAGTGAATGTAATGAAGTATAAAGAACCGGTCTTGGCATGTGTAGATAGGGGACCTTCATACATCAGCATGTATCAATCCCAAGAGTTCAATAACTCTTTCTCTGTTTCCAATAAACAGAGCTATGGTCATCTTATCTTTGTGACATGACCGGCAAGTTTCACAAGATGTAAATTCAAACTAATTTAAATATGCATCTAAATGTAACTTCAGCTAGTCGGGTCGTATTGATATGACCTAGTCTACAATGCCTCAAGAAGGATTCGTTCATTTCTGAACTCTTCCTTTTGTGTGTGTTCCGTATACTAAGAACTGTAGTTTGATTTAGAATGTCAATGCTTTTAGATAACGTGCCTGAACCGATCAACTCTTGATATAGGAAATGTTCAAAACATTATCCAACAATACAAAATTATATCCTTCTTTACTAATAAAGAGACTGATATGATGTTGTATATCAGGTTCGCTATCTAATAACATTCGTTCAGAATCAATGTATTTGCTAATACAGGGTGATAACTACCAACAGACTTGGCTGCAACACTTGCACCGTTTCTATCTCATGAAATTTATCACCCGTTCTCAGTTCTCTACCTATCTGTAGCCCATGTAACAAATTACAAATATGGGATCCTGATCCGGTATCTCATACCCAGGACGTAAAGGATACTGAGAAACAGTTCTTTGTAATGAACACACCCGAAGAAGATGCATCAGCATGCACTTTCTTCGTTTGGGCGGCACGGGAATTCTGGTAATCCCCTATTTCCTGCTCTGTCTTATAACAATTATAAGTTGGAGCGGGACCAACATTCCCCAGCTCAGTATAACAAGCGGGTTCGGTCAATACATCCGTATTATTATCTTGATTAAGGCGTGATATGGTCGCTACCTGAGAGAGAGAGAAGAAAACACTCAGCGTATGCTCTTGCAAGATTAGATTGGTTATCTAATATATCTAATCAGGATGTCTCCCACTGTTTTAGTCAAATCTTCCTTCAAACCCTAAAAGGAAAGACTAGCCGGGATTAATTACACGCTACAAGTTCGCCAATTTTTCAGCCAGGCCAGTGTCGGTACTTTGAGGGAGGTGCCCCGTGCTTTCGCACGGACCTAATTAAAGTAAATCTCGTTTTCCCTGGGGCGTAACCCCGTTAATACCTTTCTAGACACCTGCTTGATCGGCCAATTGTAATGTGTAAAACTCTCCCAGGAGTAACTCTTACTCGCAGCGGGTATCGGAATCCAACTATCTCATAGAAGGTATGCAATCTCATTGCAAATTTAAACTCTTGAAATTCCCAATAATATTTTACCCCTAGTATCCTATGACCTTGACGAAAGCCAACAAACCATAGGCTACTAGTCAAGTCCAACCCGTCATTTCCCAATTGAATTAAACCCACCCGCACGGCCCTTGACGAATGCCAACAAAGTCGCACGACTACCCTAACTCAATCTGCATCATATGCATAAGCAGATAAGCATAAATAGCTACCGCACACTACGCCTTGACGAAAGCCAACAAACATAGTACGAATACTATGAAGTACTTATCTAAAATGACGGAGGGCTACGACAGGTTTTTAAGAAAACCCTTTGCGTAATGAACTTGATATCGTTGTAGAATCGAGTGATTTTAAATGGAGTGTTTTTTAGGCCTTTTCTAGTTTTGCTAAAGAGGTTACTCCCGGTGAAGGGATCATCGACTCTTTCCTCATCGAATAAGGTGCAGAATATTTCACAAATATCACTATGCAAAGCAAAAACTATATAAGTAATCAAAAGACAAACCGAGTATGCAGCATCTGCCAGTTTCGCTAAAGAGGTCACTCCCGGTGAAGGGATCTCGGCTCTTTCCTTATCGAATAAGGTATTGGATGTTCTACAAGGAACACCGCTATGCAAAGCAAGAACTAGAGCTACCAGTTTTTAAACAAGTTTCTACAACATCTTAGGTTTCTTTTATTTCATTAATCTCATTAATGAAGTCCCATTTTATTATGCTTCACAAGCATGAGATATGAAACGAAATCAACAATATATAATATATATCTCATATATATAATACAAACATTCGTCTCAGGCAGTAATATGATCTCATCACAGAACATTGCAGCAGAAGAAACATATATGAAATATTGGATATACTAGGAGGTCTGTGTTTTAGTACGAGCCTGTATAAAACACGGATTCCACGGTCGCGATGAATAGCCAAACCCACATCCCTAGACCCCTACGAGAGCGGCAAGCAACACTGCCAATTCTAGTGTTAGGAAACCCGGTCTCGACTCCTCGAGATGGTCTCTCACTGGACCCTAGAACCCGGTTACTTGTGCTCCCCGCCTTGGGTCTACCTAATGCGGAAAAGTAAATAATATACAATGGTGACATCATCCTTAGCCCGGAAGTGCCCCAATAAAAGAATATTACATACAAATGAATTTTACATGAATGAAAAAGAAAAACTCTTATCTCACACAAAACCCCCGGCTATTCAGAACGCGACAATCCAATATAACATATCACAGTAACACATAATATCTCATATCATCAACGTAAGCAAGTATGCGTATCCCGATTGTCGTTGATGTATAACAACGAAGCTGGCGATACACCACATACTACGCTTACGGTAACAGAAAAGAAAGTGTAAAACTACAACAGTTGGAATCCGCAACCTCTTTAGACATCGCATGCCTAACCAAATGAATTCCTTAGACATCTCATGCCTAACAATTATAAACCCCGCATTTTAGTCTCATTATCGAAAACACTTTTCAATATCAAGTCGAGCAATTCAACAAGATTCCCGACATCCTGATCGAATGCTCGTCGCAAACTTTAGTAGACGGCCGCACCCCCGGATGCCGTCGACGAAGTGCACTAAGGCGGAACACCACTGCCGCGTGCACTCGAACGGATGCTTTTAGCGACGGGGTTCTCCTACAGTCACTTGGTCGGGGCTATGGGGCGTGGCTATCTATTAAGTTTACCCGGCGAGTATCCGCGTACGCTACGTGATTGCGACGGACTTTTGATCACATCAAAATTCTGTGGCAACCGATCAAATGAGACTAAACTGCTAGATTTATAACATTCAAATTGGTTATCTCATAACTACATGTGGATTCCAATATTGTATCACATTCTATATAAATAGACAATGTTAAACTTTCCGATCGAATAATCAAACATCCAAGTTTTCCCAAATAGTTCTCAACACTAGAAATTAGTTTAAAAACATCCATCACAAGCTACAGTACCAATGGTCTAGCCGTAGAAGGGTCAAGCCAACGCCTCACATGTGGCATGCCATACTGCCACAAACCCTAAGGTTTAGAGGCAGTTCAAGACGGTCACATAATCGAGTTAAGATTTGTTGTCTTCTGGAGAGTCCACCGCGTTACTAGCACGACTTAGAACGTTCTTAAACTACGGAAAAATCCAACGCTTGGAAATTTTCCGGCAGGGGAAAAAGTGAGTTATTGATATCCGTTCGAACTTTTTAACACGTTCTAAAAATTATCCGGAAAAACTTAAACGAAGTTAAATTATCCGATCGAATCAACGAGTTCCCAATACAACCCAGAAAACTCAACACTTGAGTATTAATTTAAAAATTCCCAGAAGAATCAGGAAGTAGATACGGATTTAACCGTGCAAAAATAAAATAATAAGCACACTGTACGGCCGCGGAACCGCCGCGCAAGCCATGTCATTACCGCGATTCCGCGGCTGTTTAATGGTATTAAATGTTCGTATTTCACAGTAATTCCTAAAATACCCTGATGATTTTTTTGAGTATTTTTAATATGAAAAAATCAACATTTTTGAAAAATTTCCAGAAACTAGGGTTTTACGGGTATTCGGAGTTCGATTGGACTTTAAATTTCGCCTAAAACTCTAGCTTGGCTCTGATACCACTGTAGGGTTACTAGGCACTCTCACAAGGGTCTACGAGGCATCAACCATGCCCGATTTAAAATTTAGACATGCCGAACAACCCTTAACAAGATCTTTAAACTAGAGATTAGGCGAAACAAAGCATGTTAAACACTTTAACATCTAAGAGTTTGGGATTACAACCTTTGTAGTCTGGTCCTTCACTTCATAAGCTCCGTGTTGTGGTCCCTTCGCTGCGATCATCAAGTTCCGGACTCTCGAGAGGCTCCACGAAGAGAAAGATGCAAGCTTGCTTCCGATTTTCGATAACAAAGATGATCTACCTTGAAGTTTCATTAACACAAGCTCTCACTTACTAAATGAAGTGAACATCCTAATCTAAATGGCTAGGATAGATTAGGATGATGAAGTAGGATTTTAGCTCTATTTTATTTTCATTAACTCACTCATTTTCATCACTTGATAAAAAGCTAGAAAGCTTTTCATGAAAGAACTCAAGGAAGAAGAAGATGAAAAATCAATTAAATCCTTTTGTGATGAATAATGAAATAATATATGATTAATAATGTAACCATGGTCAACTATGACAAGGCTAACCCATGTAGAGATTTTACTAGGGTTAGGTTTTGGGTTGAGTTAAAGAATGAGTCACTTAAAATATTGTTAGTTGTATGTATGCCCTAGAGGCCATTACTATACATAGGATGTATATTGTAGTGGGTGCTTGGACATATATAGGGAGGACTTTCTTGCTCGACATGATAGTATGCTATCTGGTTGATCTTTACCTTAACGTGTACACTGATTGTCTCTCTGTTACATGTTGGTAAAGCCCTTAGGATGTGTACTTGACTACCTGGACTATGATGCGGATCATACTAGTGGGGACATGGTAGTCCATAAGTACATCCTTCAAGGTCCCTAGTCGTGGGTGTATCGAGACAGGGTATCGATATACCAGAGTAGACTAGCGTATACCTTCTTGACCCATACAGATGGGCGATGGATGATCCCATATCCATTGGTGTTTGAAATCAGAGATGATATACGGGTGCTCAGTGGAGACTGGGTACACTGGACGGACTCGCCGAGAACTCCCAGATGGTATTATACCTTACGTCAGATGGCAGTTCTCTGGTGACACTGGTACAGAGTAGTCTGTTGACCCGAGATCGTCATAGAGTCTTGTGTGGTTCCCACTGTGCTTTGATTTCCACCTTACCACGTCCAAGAGGGCGTGCAAAACGGTGGTTTTTGGGTACAGTCCCGAATCACATGGAGGCAATGAGCGATAGGAGGGGATTCGTCTCTCCCGGTATAGGGAGTTGATGTTGCGCTGTGTTCGATTGGCTATAACCGGAAATCCCTGGCCAGGGTTGCTGAGATTTATTGGTAAGTGTTACCAGTAGTTTCTCGAAATGTTATAGATCTCATATCGACACGACTTATCGAGCTGTTGGGGTCTGACGTTTACCACCCCTAGGTGAGATATGCGACATATCAGACGACGAGACCGGACTGTACGGTAAGTGTTACTGGTTGGATTCACAGGAGTGTGAGCGGGCTTGCTCGTCGATCTTCTGATCGCTCAATACCCGGGTGGCCTTTACGTTTAGCAGACCGCTTGCGGCTTATGGGTGTTTGATATGATCATCACCTGCTGCCGGCGTATTGACGAGTCTTTAGAGTCCTACACAGAGGTTTCCTGGCTCAAGCGAAACGAAATAGGAGCGCATATGAGATATGTGCGGGACCAAGAATAATGCGTGTATGTGATACCGTATTCTATTCTCGCGATGAATGTATCGATTGGTTGTATGCGATATAACCTAGTTATCGAATCAAGTATTAATTCGATAAGCCGATACATTGAATATTAGTCGGTTAAATGCGATATGACCGGATCGTTAAATCAAGTGTTGATTTAATGATTTAATGCATAATTATATATTTGATATATTACTTTGCATTAACTAGTATTTGTTCACTTTAAATGGATTTTCTCACTTTAATGTGCACATTGTATATGTGATATATTTGTGTGCACTTGATTGTATCATGTTTGATGATACATGCTTACTTGAGTTTGTGTAAAGATTAAACCATGATTATTTAAATGGTTAGGGTTTTGATTTTCTTACTTATTTGTTTATTTATTTATTTTGGAAAAGAAAGAGAAAATGGTGGCTTTCTTTGTTTGTTGTTGAAGCTTCATGAAGCTTTGACTAAGTGACCATTTTGTCTCATGCTTAACCCTAACCATTCAAACTAACCATAGTTAATTCTCTACACTTGACCATGATTGATTTATGATAAGTATTGATTTATTTTCTTTTTGGAATAATACTCATCATATGATCTTCTTCTTCTTCATTAACATGAAGAAGCTTGCTACCAACAATGGCAACTAGTGAAAAAGAGTGAGAAATCCAATTCTAAAGTGAACCCACTTCCTATTTCTTCATCCTCTACCTCTTGCCAAGTAGTATAGGGTGTTTTCTTCACAAGTTTCTTGACTTGGTGAAGTTGGAGCTTGATCTAGTGTTGCCTCGACGTAGATCATCTTCGGCATCGAAGTCGACGACCTAGCCCGTCCATTTCTCCGATGAAGCCGACGCTAGAGTCCGGGATCCGATATGGACAGCGAGGGGACTTCATCACGGAGCCATGGAGGTGGAGGACCGGATCTACAAAGGTTGTATTTCCGTTCACTTAGTTAAGTTGTTAACTATTCGCATTCTTTTCGCCTAAAATCTAGTTAACGATCCGTATTAGGGTTTCTCGGCACTTGTAAAATTTGAAATTGGCATGGTTGATGCCTTGTGAGACCTTATTAGTGTGCCCAGGAACCCTACAGTGGTATCAGAGCCTAGCTAGAGCCTTAGGCGATGCATAGACGGAGTTAGAAGTCCGATCGAACCAAAACCCTAACCCAAAAAATGCTCTCTGTACATTTTTTAGTTTCGGGGATTTTTCCACATTAAAAATATGCAGAAAATTCAGCAGGGAATTGTAAGAATTACTGTGAAGCCCGTACCCATGATTCCCTTATAGCGCGGCGGTTCCGCGGCCATTTTGTCTTTTCTTCAGTTGGTCTTTGCACAGTAATTCCTATATTTGGGTGCTGTATTTTCTGGGAATTTTTAATTTTTACTCAAGAGTTGAGTTTTCTAGGTTGTATTGGGGGTTCGTATATTCGATCGGATTATCAAACTTTGTCTATGTGTTTTTCCGGGTAATTTTAGAATATGTTAAAAAAGTTCGACCGGATATAAATACCCACTTTTTCCCCTGCCGGAAAATTTCCAAGTGTTGGATTTTTCTGTGGTTTAAGGACGTTCTAAGTAGTGCAAGTAACGCGATGGTCCCTCTAGAAGACAACAAACCTTAACTCGATTATGTGACCGTCTTGAACTGCCCTTTGAATCTTAGGGTTTGGGGCAGTACGGCGTGCCACATGTGAGGCGTTGGCTTGACCCTTCTACGGCTGGACCGTTGGTACTGAGGCATGAACTGAATGTTTTTAAAACTTATTTCATGTGTTGATCTGTATCGGGAAAACTTGGGTGTTCGATTGTTCGATCGGAAAGTTTAACATTTTCTATTTATCTGGAATGGGATACAATAATTGGAATTCACAAATAGTTATGAGATAACTGAATAAATGTTATAAACATAGCAGTTTAGTCTCACTTGATCGGTTGCCACGGAATTTTGATGTGATCAAAAGTCCGTCGCAATCACGTAGCGTACGCGGATACTCGCCGGATAAACTTATTAGACTGCTACATCCCTTAGCCCCGACCAAGTGACTGTAGGAGAACCCCGTCTCTGAAAGCATCCGTTCGGGTGCTCGCGGCAGCGGTGTTCCGCCTTGGTTCACTTCGTCGACGGCGTCGGGGGTGCGGCCGCCTACTAAAGTTTGCGATGAGCATTCGATCAGGATGTCGTGAATCTTGTTGAATTGCCCGACTTGATATTGAAAAGAGTTTTCGATAATGAGACTAAAATGCGGGGTTTATAATTGTTAGGCATGTGATGTCTAAGGTATTCATTTGATTAGGCATGCGATGTCTATGCAGGTTGCGGATTCCAACTGTTGTAGTTTTACACTTTCTTTTCTGTGACCGTAAGTGTAATATGTGATATCGCCGGTTTCGTTGCTATATGTCAACGACAATTGGGATGCGCATATTTACTTACGTTGATGACATGTGATGTTATGTGTTGCTGGATATGTTATATTGGATCGTCGTGTTTGAATAGCCGGGTTTTTTTTATGTGAGATGAGTGTTTTTCATTTTCATTCATGTAAAAACTTGTATGTAATATTCTTTTATTGGGGCACTTCCAGGTTGCGGAAGATGTCACCTTTTGTATATTATTTTCTTTTCCGCACTAGGATAGACCCAAGGAGGGGAGCACAAGTAACCGGGTTCTGGAGTCCAGTGGGAGACCAACTCGAGGAGTCGAGTCCGGGTCTCCTAACTCTAGAATTGGTAGGGTTGCTTGCCGCTCTCGTAGGGGTCTAGGGGTGTGGGTTTGGCTATTCATCACGACCATGGAATCCGTGTTTTATACTGGCTCGTTTTGAAAACACGGACGTCCTAGTATATCCAATATTTCATATGATTCTTCTGCTGCGATATCTGTGATGTGATCATGTGATATGTTCTGTGATGGATACTGTATATAGTATATATGATATATTATATAGGCATTACTTATGTTTTACACCCGCGCTAGCCCTTCCCCACTCTGCCGTTAGTCACCTAACCTAACGGTGCACGAGGGGACATCGAGGCGAATGCGGATGGCATAAGTGTACGTCGTATTTATCTGTGATGTTTAGGTAACTTAAATGATGGGACTTCATTAATGAGATTAATGAAAGTAAAAAGAAACCTAAAGATGTTGTAGAATCGAATTTCAAAAATAAAACAGGTAGCTACAGTTCTTGCTTTGCACAGCGGTATATGTGATATATCCTGCACCTTATTCGATGAGGAAAGGACCGAGATCCCTTCACCGGGAGTGAATCCTTTAGCAATAACTGGCAGATGCTACACACTCGATTTGTCTTTTGATTGCTTTTAAGAGTTTTGCTTTGCACAGTGATATATATGATATATCCCGCACCTCATTCGACGAGGAAAGGACCGACGATCCCTTCACCGGGAGTGACTCCTTTAGCAAAACTAGAAAAGCCTCAAAAGCACTCCATTTCAAAATCATTTGATTCTACAACGATATCAAGTTCATTACGCAATAGGTTTTCATAAAAACCTGTCGTAGCCCTCCGTCATTTCAAATAAGTAGTAGTTAGTATTCGTGCTACGTTTGTTGGCCTTTGTCAAGGCGTAGTGTGCGGTAGCTGACTGGTGCTTATCTGCTTATGCATATGATGCAGATTGGATTAGGGTAGTCGTGCGACCTTGTTGGCCTTTGTCAAGGGCCATGCGGGTGGGTTTAATTCAATCAGGAAATGACGGGTTGAACTTGACTAGCATCCTATGGTTTGTTGGCCTTTGTCAAGGTCATAGGAGGTTAGGGGCAAAATTATCGGGAATTTCAAGTATTGAAATTTGCAATGAGATTGCATACCTTCTATGGTTGGATCCCAATACCCGCTGCGAGTAAGAGTTACTCCTGGGAGAGTTTTACACATTACAATTAGCCGATCAAGTAGGTGTCTAGAAAGGTGTTAACGAGGTTACGCCTCTGGGAAAACGAGGTTTACATTAATTAGGTTCGTGCGAAAGCACGGGGGACCTCCCTCAAAGCACCGACACTGGCCTGGCTGAAAGAATGGCGAACTTGTAGTGTGTAATTAATCCCGGCTAGTCTTTCCTTTTAGGGTTTGAAGGAAGATTTGACAAAAACAGTGGGAGCCATCCTGATTAGATAAAATAATAACCAATCTATTCTTGCAAAGAGCGCACGCTGAGTGTTTTCTTCTCTCTTTCTCCAGGTAGCGACCATATCACGCCTTAATCAAGATAATAATACGGAATATTGACCGAACCCGCTTGTTATACTGAGCTGGGGAACGTTGGTCCCGCTCCAACTTATAATTGTTATAAGACAGAGTAGGAAATTGGGGAATACCAGATTTCCCGTGCCGCCCAAACGAAGAGAGTGCATGCTGATGCATCATCTTTGGGTGTGTTCATTACAAAGAACTGTTTCTCTGTATCCTCTACGTCCTGGGTATGTGATACCAGATCAGGATCCCAGATATGTAATCTGTTACATAGGGCTACAGCTAGGTAGAGAACTGAGAACGGGTGATAAGTTTCATGAGACAGAAAACGGGGCAAGTGATGCAGCCAAGTCTGTTGGTCACTGTCACCCTGTATTCCAAATACATTGATTCTGAACGAATGTTATTAGATACCGAACCTGATATACAAAATCATATCAGTCTCTTTATTAGTAAAGAAATGATAAAATTTTGTATTGTTGGATAATGTTTTGAACATTTTCTATATCAAAAGTTGATCGGTTCAGGCACGTTATCTAAAAGCATTGATGTTCTAAATCAAACTACAGTTCTTAGTATATGGAACGCACATAAGAGGAAGAGTTCAGAAATGAACAAATCCTTCTTGAGGTATTGTAGACTAGGTCATATCAATGCGACCCGACTAGCTTAAGTTACATTTTAGATGCATATTTAAATCAGTTTGAATTTACATCTTATGAAACTTGCCAGTCATGTCACAGAGATAAGATGACCATAGCTCCGTTTACTGGAAACGGAGAAAGAGTTAGTGAACTCTTGGGATGATACATGTTGATGTATGTAACATCCCCTGTCTACACATGCCAAGACCGGTTCTTTATACTTCATTACATTCTCTGATGATCTTTCAAGATTCAGACTTATGTTCCTGTTGAAACACAAGTCAGAACCTTTTGAGATATTCACAGAATATAAGTTAGAAGTAGAGAACCAATACGGGTATAAGTATTATGTCCTTTGATGAGATCAAGGAGGAGAATACTTGAGCACGAAATTCTTGGACTTTTCTAAAGGAGAATGAGATTCTCTCTCAGCATTACTCCTCCGTATACACCATAGCACGATGGTATATCGGGACGGAGCAATCACACCCTATATGATAAGGTGTGCTCTATGATGAGTACTACTGAGTTACCTGTTTCCTTTTTGGGAGTTATGCGCTTGAGAAGCTGCATACCTATTGAATAGGGTTCGAATCAAATCAGTTGCGTACCACTTCATATGTGATATGGAATAGGAAGAGCCCATGTCTTAAGCTAGTTAAGATTTGGGGTTGTCCGGCCTATGTCTAAAAGAAAAATCGGGACAAGCTCGAGGCAAGATCTGTTATGTACAACTGGAAATGTTCCAGCTATACAAAATACAGCAGATGATTTGATAAAACCAAAGGAGTCAATAGTTACCAATGAACCTCAGCCTCTCCGCCAATCTAGTAGGGTTCCTCACCCACCTGAGAGATACTTCGGTTACTCTATGACAGTGGGAGCGAGGATTGCATCATGAGATGATGACCCAACTAGCTTCGAGCAGGCCATCGAGAGTAGGGACTCTGTAAGAATGGCTGGATGCTTAGCGATCTGAGATGGAATCCATGTACACCAACAAAGTATGGACTTTGGTTGCTATATCTGAAGGGTTAAATCCCCATCAGGAGCAAGTATATCTTGAGAAGATTACTTAGTGTAGATGGAAAAGTTGAGACTTTCAAAGCTAGACTTGTTAAAGCTTTTCGTCATTGACCAGGCGTGGATAATGATGAAACCTTTTCAAGTGGCTATGCTTAAGTCCATCCAGATCCTACTTGCCACGGCTACATACCATGACTACGATATCTGGCGGTTGGGTGTCATGACTGCTTTTCTAAATGATGTTTTAGAAGAGAACGTCTATAAGTACACAGCCAGAGGGCTTCGTAGACAGTGGGAGCAGCGGAAACGTGTACAAGATACTTTATAGGATAAAGCAGGTATCGCGGAGTTGGAACATCTGTTTTGATGTGTTAGTCAAAGAGTTTGACATCATCAAAATGGTAGATGAATCTTTTATAAACAATAAGGTAGTGGAGAGTATGGTGGTGATCCTCGTAGAGTACGTGGATGACATACTCTTGATAGGGAAGTAGTTTCCTATGCTATGCTCGGTCAATCTATCTCCGCTTATCACAATGATTCTCCATATAGGATCAAAGTGATACCTCCTAAATCCTAGGTTTTGGATCTATGAGATAGATCTAATTGGATGTTAGGATTCTCACTAGTTGTAGTGAGATGGTATCAACCGATCCTGGGGAGAATCACTGGAAGGGTTCCAGGGTGATAAGGACGACTGAAAGTCAGTCACAGGCATTGTCTTTACCCTCAGTAAAGGGACGGTATGTTGGAAGAGTTCCAAGCTAGATACCGTGGCATACTAGACGATAAAGGCTCGATACATCGCTACTTGAGATGCTACCAAGAGGCAGTCTGGATGTATATTTGTTCATGAGATGAACTTAGTTCCTCCCATTGTGTGACAATGGAGTTGTGGCTTATGCCAAGGAACGTCCGTCCCATCAGTGATCCAGACATATTCTAAGGCAGTATCACCTGATCATGGAGATGGTTGATCTCCAGGGTGATCGAGGTAAGGAGAGTAGACTCAGAGGACAACACGACGGATCCACTCACAAAGGCCTTTTCCCAGAGAGAGACTTTTATGGGATGGTTGAGTATGAGATACTACAACCACTGCTAGCAGATGGCCCTAGTGCAAGTGGGAGATTGTTAGTTGTATGTATGCCCTAGAGGCCATTACTATACATAGGATGTATATTGTAGTGGGTGCTTGGACATATATAGGGAGGACTTTCTTGCTCGACATGATAGTATGCTATCTGGTTGATCTTTACCTTAACGTGTATACTGATTGTCTCTCTGTTACATGTTGGTAAAGCCCTTAGGATGTGTACTTGACTACCTGGACTATGATGCGGATCATACTAGTGGGGACATGGTAGTCCATAAGTACATCCTTCAAGGTCCCTAGTCATGGGTGTATCGAGACAGGGCATCGATATACCAGAGTAGACTAGCGTATACCTTCTCGACCCATACAGATGGGTGATGGATGATCCCATATCCATTGGTGTTTGACATCAGAGATGATATACGGGTGCTCAGTGGAGACTGGGTACACTGGACGGACTCGCCGAAAACTCCCAGATGGTATTATACCTTACGTCATATGGCAGTTCTCTGGTGACACTGGTACAGAGTAGTCTGTTGACCCGAGATCGTCATAGAGTCTTGTGTGGTTCCCACTGTGCTTTGATTTCCACCTTACCACGTCCAAGAGGGCGTGCAAAACGGTGGTTTTTGGGTACAGTCCCGAATCACATGGAGGCAATGAGCGATAGGAGGGGATTCGTCTCTCCCGGTATAGGGAGTTGATGTTGCGCTGTGTTCGATTGGCTATAACCGGAAATCCCTGGCCAGGGTTGCTGAGATTTATTGGTAAGTGTTATCAGTAGTTTCTCAAAATGTTATAGACCTCATATCGACACGACTTATCGAGCTGTTGGGGTCTGACGTTTACCACCCCTAGGTGAGATATGCGACATATCAGACGACGAGACCGGACTGTACGGTAAGTGTTACTGGTTGGATTCACAGGAGTGTGAGCGGGCTTGCTTGTCGATCTTCTGATCGCTCAATACCCGGGTGGCCATTACGTTTAGCAGGCCGCTTGCGGCTTGTGGGTGTTGTAAGTGCACGGCGGCGCCCCGGCCGTCAATCCGACGGCCAAATGCGGAAGCGGTGATAAACTTTAATTTTTCTTGAACTGGCAAACCGCCGCGCACTAATACCCGGATCGAACCACTAACTAGTCCTAGCTAACAATAAGATGGGAAAGAGATATACCGACGATCCAAGTCCTCCGGTCTTCTCGTCATCGTCCCGATCTCTGGCGGAATGTCCCGTCTCCTCCTCGTCGCCGGAAGTGCACCACATCGCCTACTTCTTTTACGGGCTCCCACCTCAATGCCGAGGCAACTCGGGCACGAAGCCGGCTACTCGACGTGCCCAAGGTTCGCTGTAGAATATGTAGTCCTCAAGTCTCACTTTGGGGTTGTGGAATTGCCATTTGGTGGAGGAATGAAGCAAGAACAAATGTGAAGGAGCTTGGGGTATTTTGGAGCATGATATGAACCAAAATAACCCACCCAAAATTTTGGACAGCCCACTTGTGAAGTGGCCGGCCATGCTAGAGAGAGGAGGGGAAGAATGAGATGGTTGCCAAAAATGAGAGAGTCATTCTCATCCCAAAAACAAGAGAGAGAGAGAGGAAAGTCTATCATGCAAAAGGGAATGATCACAAGGTAAACTCAACACTCAACACCACCATCATCACCTCACAAAATCCAACAATCATGAACCATGATGACTCAAAAAGTCATGCCATCATGAAGAAATCAAGTCAAAGGATGGTGCTATAATCATGACATGATAAAAATGCAAAGACCCCCTTCCACAATTGCTTATTTGCAACAATGCAAATAAGCCCTCCTCCACCAAACTTCGGCCAATGAACGGAACAATGGAAATCAGCCGAAACGGAAAGCAAACTGGCAACTCCAGAAAACTGGTCCCGTAATAAATTACAGGAAAACCTCGATACTGTGCATACACACCCGCATTTGTATTCCGACCGAAATACAAATGCAATGAGACAAAATCTACACTGTACTATACTAGGATCCGGCTTATACCAAAACCGGCTAGTAATATCTGTTCGATCCTGATCCGTGCAATACCGCACGTATCTGATCGAACCCTGCCATATATCCATACGGCCACTAGTACAAACTGTCCGATCCTGATCCGTGCAATACCGCACGTATCTGATCGGACCTTGCCATATCTCCATACGGCCTCTACAACCTTTCGCCCGAAAGCTGAGTAACTGAATGTGGGGGACTCTAAAGACTCGTCAACACCTTGGTTGTGGATTTAACCACTAGCACGTCAGAGGTATAAGCCAATACGTAACGGGCTACCAGGTATTGACTAAAAGGGACGTCTGTGAGCGAACTCAGCCTGACTCCCTACTGAGCCTGTCAGTGAGAATATCCGTACAGTCCGGTCCGTTCGTCTATGAGCATCGCATGGCGGGCCTAGGGGGTTGGTAAAAGTCAGACCCCCAAAAGCGGTACAAGTCGTGTCGGAGTGTAGCCCAGAACACTCTGAGATACTACTGGAATACCTACCAGTAAATCTCCTTGCCTCGGCCTAGGGCTTCGTGTAATGGCTCTCCTAGACACAGCACGACCTCACCCCCAATACCGGGAGAGACGAACCCCTGAAGATACGCTCACTGCCTCCATGTGGCTCGGGACTGTACCCAACTAAAACCTGTTTGCACGACTCCTTTGAGCCGTGGTAGGGTAGTAATCAAAGTACAGTGGGAACTCACACGAGACAAATGACGATCCCCAGGTCGATGAACTAACCTGCACACATGTCACCAGGGAACTGCCATCTGACATCTGGTATATGACCAACTAGCATGTTCCCGGTGAGTCCTGTCCGGTGTACTCATAACCCAATGAGCACCTGTATACATCTTAGGTGATCCAACTGACACCTGTGGCTTGTGAGACCGGCCACCGCCCCTCGTCGGGGTCTCGACTATATACACTAGTCTACTATGGAGAATCGATGCCCTGTCTCGAAACTCTCACGACTAGGGACCTTTTAAGGATATGCTTATAGACCCCCAGCTCCCACTTATATGATCGCCCTCATACTGCTGGTGGTCAAGCAAGAATCCTAGGGGCTCTATCAACGTGTAATAGCGACGTGTCAGGTCACTTAAAATAGTACACGATGATAAAGGTAAACCAGATAGCATACTATCATCTCGAGCAAGACTGTCCTACCGGGATAGGTCCTCCATCAATCATTGCAATCACGTACCTGTGACCTAATAATTGACTCTGAGGGCACTATCTCCAACAATCTCCCACTTGCACTCAAGGCTAATTATTGCGATGTCGCATACTCACAGCCCGTGTGATACCGAACACCCAACTCCTCTACTAGTCAGTCTCACAAAGCTCGTTTGCGAAACTATTGCGTTCGAGGAATAGCCTCAGTGAGTGGATCCGCTTTGTTGTCTCTTTCCATGTCTCTCTATATCTCAAGTTCGCGGAGAAACCCATCTCCCGAAATGAGCAATACCTGTCTTAGAATGTGTCTGGATGTCTGATGGGACATAGCTCATAAATGAACTCCAAATCCAAACTTCTTAGACTGTATCGTCAACTGAACTTAATCAGTATCCTGCGCCATGCCTCCCTCAGTATTGCCTTGGATCACCTGTCCAAAATACTGCCCCTCGTCAGAAGGAAAAACTATAACTCTGACAACCTTCCTGTCGTCCAAGTCACCTTGGAAGCCTGGAATGATAACTGTCTCCCGAATGAGGCTGTCGTTATCATATCCCTAGAACATCCACTTATGTTCTAAAACTGCTTCCGACTGTTTCTCCAGGATTGGATCAATATCAACTTATTGCATCCAGTGCAAGAACAACATCTGGTGAGGTACTTGACATCTCATGATTGACTCAATTGCCTGAGCAAGTGATCTGCCAATCATGCACATCCCTCTCCCCTTTAGTCTGTAAGACACCTTTAGAGAGGGTGACTCCATCTTCTGCAGGTACACTACCGTGCATGGAGTCGTCCATCCTAAATACTCTTAGAATGCTGTCAAATACCCTGATTGGGAAACCACCCAAATCTAGATCTAATACCATAGATCCAGTAACCAGTATGTCTGATATAATATCCAAGTCCTGTGTGGAGAAAACACTGTGTGACGACCAAAGTATAACCGGTTGTAGTATAGGAGTTTCCTTTCCTACTCTGTGTATGTCATCCAAAATCCAGGACATCACACCTTACTACCTTCTCAACAGATCCATCCCCTATTCTGATGAAGTCAAACCCATGACTGTCACGTCAGAAATAGATGATCTATCTCCGCTACATCTGCTTTAGTCTATAAATAGACATAAGCTACCTGTCCACCAATGCTTCCGCTGCTCCCACTGACTACGACAACCCTCTGGCAGAGTCATATAGACGTACACTTCTAAAACTAGTTTAGAACGACGCTATACTCATCCTCCCGCCGGGTCTCGCAACCTGGAACAACAGCAATGGAAATTTTGGGTAAACAAGAACTTCCCTGTCACCGTCCTTGAGGCTACCGTAGTACCTCTCGGGTGTCTGAAGTTACCCACCTTATCTGCGGAGTGGCCAATGGAATGTCAAACCAGATTGAATCTTTAGGTTCCTTATCAAATCTTCAGTAATCGTTTGTGGTTCTGGAATCACTTCCAGTTCTACCATACTCCCACTTACTGTTTTCTGAAAAAATCCATTTTTATTAAAACTGTGGCGAGTCTAGAACAATATTGCTATTGTTCATCCAGATGGTAGAAAGTCAACCCGCGTCATAGCCTGAGTCAACCCACAAACAGCCATTGCAGAAACGTACCTTGAGTTGTCCAGTGTCTGGTTTTAAGCATAAGCCGGACAACTCCCCGTACCTTAACATCGTTAAGATATGAACTGTTCTATATCCCATATAGGACCAGAGGCACTGATTTAATTGAACCAGATTCAAATCATGCAACTGTCTCCAGTGCATGTCAACTAAATGGAAGGAGGCCGATCAGCGTTACTCAACCTAGGAATGCTTCCAATTATGAGTAACCTGAAAGAGAAGCAAGATCTCTTTATCATTACTATCAACTGAATACCATACACAAGTATCTACATCTTCGATCACTTTGAGGAATCCCGATACTTGCTACACCTGGTTCTCTACTCTATTCAAATACCTATAACTTCTCCAAATTCGGACCCTATGTTTCCACGAAACACCTGTCTAAAAACTAGAGAAGTCATAAGTAAACCGAATATAGTACGAGAACCAACCCCTCTGTCCTGATGGACCCTGGACAACATACAATACTCTGTATAAGTCTTTTGAGTCTAATAACTCATTCACTGTGTGTCGTAGGTTGAAAACTGTACTTATGGTTAAGAAGAATTACACCGCTGTTTAATGCTCCTTACCTAACCATCCACTGATATAGGTAAACGTCACAGACATAATTTCAAAAAGGTATATCTCACTCTATGAAAATAGACGTACAGATATATCAATTTGAAATTGGTGCATGACAGCGGATATTCAAAACCAAACATTTGCCGTCCGGCAAACAACCCGGGTGACTTCCTCAAATATCACTGATTACAATGAATCCTGATATAATGAGGATGATCACCCAATTCCCAATAACTTACTCCCACTCATCATCTGTAAAACCATACAGATGTGAGAACCGTACCTGGTAAATACATACCCTGGAGCAAGTGTCTAATTAGGAAATCAGTTCTCTTTTAACATTACACAGTGAAACTGAAACATTGAAATGTTTCGATGGGGTATCCTGGTATTCCTAGTAATGCCTCTTCCAGATTCACGACTGTAACCGTATAATTCTTTGCCACCTCTCCAAATCCCTTCATATGTCTTTAGTCTTTACCTTCTGTACACCCCTTAGGCCAAATGGTTTTCTTCCTTCCCTACCGTTCGGCACCAGCCTATGGTTTGGAAGAAGACTATCCAATAAGCATAATGGGTGTACTGTCCCAATCCTAGGAACACTCGCAATGCGAGAGAAGGTGAAGATAAAAGACACCTGAATAAACCTTATTCCTATTTCTCCTGAACCAGAATCCATCCCCGAACTGGAACAAGTTCCTTTCGAGTTCGTATATAACCATACGATGGAATATCCAATAAACTGTGGATCTTCGTAGTGATACGGAGTGTCCTGGAGAAATACAAAGGTGATTTTAGGATTGGCGAAGGAATACTTGGTTTGGTCGTGAATATCTGTTGCAATTTTCTTTGCCCTCTTACTAATCCCTTGCTTTGTCTGAACTTAATACCTTCTGTACACCATCGTTAGGCTAATTGGTTTTCTTCATTCCCTACCGGTCGGCACCAGCCTAAGGTTTGGAAGAAGACTATCCAATTTGCGTAACAGGTGTACTACTCCTAAACCAAGGAGCACTCGCAACTGGAGAGGAGGCAAAAGGAAAAGACAACTGAATAATCCTATCCGTTTTCTCCAGAACCGGAAACCATCCTCGAATAAATTCCTTCGAGTTCGTATCTAACCATACGATGGTTTTGTCCAATGGAAGTGGACGTTCGTAGTAATACGGGGTGTCTTGGAGAAAATGGTAAAAGCAGGAGTGGCAATGAGGTTTGCAACTCTGACAATCCAAAAGCCGGTGTTAAGAAGGTTCGGTCAACTTGGTCACTGAGTCATAGTCTTAGGGTCGAGTCAAATGGTCGCTGCCAAAGAGAGAGAGAAAAGAAACACTCAGCGTGCACTCTAACCTAGATCAGAATGGTTACCAATTTATCTAATCTGGAAACCTCCCACTGTACCTCAAATTCTCCTCCAAACCTGAAAGAAGAATTAGTCGGGGTCAGCCGAGGAGTAAACTAACTCATCAGTGGGAATCGGGATCCAACTCTCATCGCATGACAACGTGACGGAATCCGCTCACGGTATCACACTCCAGAAGGTATGCGCATATCTGGCAAGTTTCAGTTCTTTTGAAACTCCCGATGTGATTTCTGCCCCATGCTCTTATGACCTTGACGAAGGCCAACAAATCATAAGTCACATGTCAAGTTCTACCCGTCATTCTCCAGGTTGATTTGAACCCACCCGCACAAGCCCTTGACGAAGGCCAATAAGGCTATACGACTGTCCCAAACCAACGCATCTATCTATGCTGCAGAAAGGTATCAAGCAGCTACCATACACTATGCCTTGACGAAGGCCAACAAACATAGCATGAATACTACGTGCTACCCGTCTGAAACGACGGAGGGCTACGAATGGTTTCTGGCGAAAACCTTTAACGTAAAGAACTTGATATCGTTGAAGGAACTGATAGCTTTTTGAAAATATAGTGATGAGAACCGTTGCTAAAGAGGTCACTCCCGGTGAAGGGATCTCGGCTCTTTCCCCGTAGAATGGGGTGCAGGATATTCCAAATGAATACCACGGTGCAAAGCAAAAGTAATCGGCTATAGTGAAGTCATTGCCCTGACGCAAACTTTTGTCCAAGGGGTCACTCCCGGTGAAGGGATCTCGGCCCTTGCCTCGTCGACTGAGGAGCAGGATATTCCAGCTGAATACCACGATGCAAAACAAAAGTGAACGTCCTTGCAATAACAGCTTTTTTGAAAAAGTGTTCCAACAACATCAGATTAGGTTTGTTTTTAACTTGCATTGATCCGAATCAATGCAGTCCCATCAATTGATCACACCACAAAGAACGAAAATATACTGATGTACGTATATGCCATCCGCATTCGCCACTGGGTCCCATCATTACCCGTTAGGTTAGCTAACTAACGACAGAGCGGGGACTGGACTAGCGCGGATGCAAAACATATACAACATCTACTAATATATATACCAATATATTATATTCGCTCAAGGCGTGAATAAAATGCAATATCACAGAAATGTACAGCATCACAGAAACAATACAGATATCTGGGATCCCCGGGTTTCACAGAGCCACTGCTGAAAACCCGACGTTCCCCTGGTCGTGTGGATAGCCTGTGCAATGAAATCCTAGACCCCTACGGGCGTGGCAAGTCACCCGCCAAAACCTGAAGCGAGGCAGCCCCCTTCAGCAACATGAATGGACCACCCAGCACTTCACGGAATCCGGTAACTTGGGCACCCCTCCTGGGTCAACCTGTACCCCCTACGAGTGCGGGGAATAGCCCGCCAATCCTAGAGTGAAGCCCCCTCCGTCTCAATGCCATGAGATGCGGGCTTGTTGCCCTCTAGAATCCGGCTATCCGTGCACCCCTCCGCGGGGCAATCCTAGTACAGAAAGTAAAATATACATACAACGGGTACATCGACCGCAACCTGGCCGTGTCCCAAAATAATAATACAAACAGGCAGTGACGGCAGTCCACATGTCGGACGCTCGCCCCGCAATATCAAATGTACATAATACAACCACAACTGTACTAGCATTGCATCCAGGCTATCCTCCACGACCGATCCGCAACATCACAGCAAAAACATAACATCAACGTGAAAGTCACGTTCGCAAATCCGTCTAACCGGGCTATAGCAGTTAGACCGGATTTACCGATCGAGTGACATTCACGGTCGCAGATATAATGTAAATACTGTGAAAAAATGTGTTTAAAATATCCGATCGATCAAATTTTAACAAGTGGGCCCCAAAGCATTACTGTAGCAGATCAGGAAATTCTGGGCCCAATATTAATGTTCCAAAACCCATATTTTCAGCCTAGAAAGATACTGTAGAAGTTTGGTGCAGTCAACTCATCATTGTGCGGCGGAACCGCGGCCCAAAGGGGGGTTTGGCCGCGGTTCCGCGCTCCCGTAGACGAATCACTGTACCGAATTTTTACAGCACCCTTAGATATTCTAGTACATCACTATTTTACAACCTGAAAAATTTTTGGACACCAAAAAATTTCAACAGAAACTGATGCGAACTAAAATGCAGTTTTGGAACATTCGATCGATCGAAACAGAAAAACACATTACACCAAGCTAGACTATGTTAATGGCGAGGCTCTGATACCACTGTAAGTGCACGGCGGCGCCCCGGCCGTCAATCCGACGGCCAAATGCGGAAGCGGTGATAAACTTTAATTTTTCTTGAACTGGCAAACCGCCGCGCACTAATACCCGGATCGAACCACTAACTAGTCCTAGCTAACAATAAGATGGGAAAGAGATATACCGACGATCCAAGTCCTCCGGTCTTCTCGTCATCGTCCCGATCTCTGGCGGAATGTCCCGTCTCCTCCTCGTCGCCGGAAGTGCACCACATCGCCTACTTCTTTTACGGGCTCCCACCTCAATGCCGAGGCAACTCGGGCACGAAGCCGGCTACTCGACGTGCCCAGGGTTCGCTGTAGAATATGTAGTCCTCAAGTCTCACTTTGGGGTTGTGGAATTGCCATTTGGTGGAGGAATGAAGCAAGAACAAATGTGAAGGAGCTTGGGGTATTTTGGAGCATGATATGAACCAAAATAACCCACCCAAAATTTTGGACAGCCCACTTGTGAAGTGGCCGGCCATGCTAGAGAGAGGAGGGGAAGAATGAGATGGTTGCCAAAAATGAGAGTCATTCTCATCTCAAAAACAAGAGAGAGAGAGAGGAAAGTCTATCATGCAAAAGGGAATGATCACAAGGTAAACTCAACACTCAACACCACCATCATCACCTCACAAAATCCAACAATCATGAACCATGATGACTCAAAAAGTCATGCCATCATGAAGAAATCAAGTCAAAGGATGGTGCTATAATCATGACATGATAAAAATGCAAAGACCCCCTTCCACAATTGCTTATTTGCAACAATGCAAATAAGCCCTCCTCCACCAAACTTCGGCCAATGAACGGAACAATGGAAATCAGCCGAAACGGAAAGTAAACTGGCAACTCCAGAAAACTGGTCCCGTAATAAATTACAGGAAAACCCCGATACTGTGCATACACACCCGCATTTGTATTCCGACCGAAATACAAATGCAATGAGACAAAATCTACACTGTACTATACTAGGATCCGGCTTATACCAAAACCGGCTAGTAATATCTGTTCGATCCTGATCCGTGCAATACCACACGTATCTGATCGAACCCTGCCATATATCCATACGGCCACTAGTACAAACTGTCCGATCCTGATCCGTGCAATACCGCACGTATCTGATCGGACCTTGCCATATCTCCATACGGCCTCTACAACCTTTCGCCCGAAAGCTGAGTAACTGAATGTGGGGGACTCTAAAGACTCGTCAACACCTTGGTTGTGGATTTAACCACTAGCACGTCAGAGGTATAAGCCAATACGTAACGGGCTACCAGGTATTGACTAAAAGGGACGTCTGTGAGTGAACTCAGCCTGACTCCCTACTGAGCCTGTCAGTGACAATATCCGTACAGTCCGGTCCGTTCGTCTATGAGCATCGCATGGAGGGCCTAGGGGGTTGGTAAAAGTCAGACCCCCAAAAGCGGTACAAGTCGTGTCGGAGTATAGCCCAGAACACCCTGAGATACTACTGGAATACCTACCAGTAAATCTCCTTGCCTCAGCCGAGGGCTTCGTGTAATGGCTCTCCTAGACACAGCACGACCTCACCCCCAATACCGGGAGAGACGAACCCCTGAAGATACGCTCACTGCCTCCATGTGGCTCGGGACTGTACCCAACTAAAACCTGTTTGCATGACTCCTTTGAGCCGTGGTAGGGTAGTAATCAAAGTACAGTGGGAACTCACACGAGACAAATGACGATCCCCAGGTCGATGAACTAACCTGCACACATGTCACCAGGGAACTGCCATCTGACGTCTGGTATATGACCAACTAGCATGTTCCCGGCGAGTCCTGTCCGGTGTACTCATAACCCAATGAGCACCTGTATACATCTTAGGTGATCCAACTGACACCAGTGGCTTGTGAGACCGGCCACCGCCCCTCGTCGGGGTCTCGACTGTATACACTAGTCTACTATGGAGAATCGATGCCCTGTCTCGAAACTCTCACGACTAGGGACCTTTTAAGGATATGCTTATAGACCCCCAGCTCCCACTTATATGATCGCCCTCATACTGCTGGTGGTCAAGCAAGAATCCTAGGGGCTCTATCAACGTGTAATAGCGACGTGTCAGGTCACTTAAAACAGTACACGATGATAAAGGTAAACCAGATAGCATACTATCATCTCGAGTAAGACTGTCCTACCGGGATAGGTCCTCCATCAATCATTGCAATCACGTACCTGTGACCTAATAATTGACTCTGAGGGCACTATCTCCAACAGGTGTTTGATATGATCATCACTTGCTGCCGGCGTATTGACGAGTCTTTAGAGTCCTACACAGAGGTTTCCTGGCTCAAGCGAAATGAAATAGGAGCGCATATGAGATATGTGCGGGACCGAGAATAATGCGTGTATGTGATACCATATTCTATTCTCGCGATGAATGTATCGATTGGTTGTATGCGATATAACCTAGTTATCGAATCAAGTATTGATTCGATAAGCCGATACATTGAATATTAGTCGGTTATATGCGATATGACCGGATCGTTAAATCAAGTGTTGATTTAATGATTTAATGCATAATTATATATTTGATATATTACTTTGCATTAACTAGTATTTGTTCACTTTAAATGGATTTTCTCACTTTAATGTGCACATTGTATATGTGATATATTTGTGTGCACTTGATTGTATCATGTTTGATGATACATGCTTACTTGAGTTTGTGTAAAGCTTAAACCTTGGTTATTTAAATGGTTAGGGTTTTGATTTTCTTACTTATTTGCTTATTTATTTATTTTGGAAAAGAAAGAGAAAATGGTGGCTTTCTTTGTTTGTTGTTGAAGCTTCATGAAGCTTTGACTAAGTGACCATTTTGTCTCATGCTTAACCCTAACCATTCAAACTAACCATAGTTCATTCTCTACACTTGACCATGGTTGATTTATGATAAGTATTGATTTATTTTCTTTTTGGAATAATACTCATCATATGATCTTCTTCTTCTTCATTAACATGAAGAAGCTTGCTGCCAACAATGGCAACTAGTGAAAAAGAGTGAGAAATCCAATTCTAAAGTGAACCCACTTCCTATTTCTTCATCCTCTACCTCTTACCAAGTAGTATAGGGTGTTTTCTTGACAAGTTTCTTGACTTGGTGAAGTTGGAGCTTGATCTAGTGTTGCCTCGACGTAGATCATCTTCGGCATCGAAGTCGACGACCTAGCCCGCCCATTTCTCCAATGAAGCCGACGCTAGAGTCCGGGATCCGATATGGACAGCGAGGGGACTTCATCATGGAGCCATGGAGGTGGAGGACCGGATCTACAAAGCTTGTATTTCCGTTCACTTAGTTAAGTTGTTAACTATTCGCATTCTTTTCGCCTAAAATCTAGTTAACGATCCGTATAAGGGTTTCTCGGCACTTGTAAAATTTGAAATTGGCATGGTTGATGCCTTGTGAGACCTCATTAGTGTGCCCAGGAACCCTACAAATATCAAGCATAATATCTTAGTTTAATCCAAAAGAAAACCTTCTAGAAGGTTCAAGAAAGAACTAACTGTTCATATCAGATTTTTGCATTTTTATACCGCCCAATTTTTATCACATTGCATATCGGTAGGTACTCTTGAGCCGTGTTTGCTAGTCAATTGCAGGATACAGGTTCTCGGCTCTAAACGGTAAAATTCATGGAAAAACACGACAAAACCCGGGTTCCTGCCAACCACAGATAAAACACGGATCTCCGCTCTTTATCCGTCTGTTGCCACACACCAGTTTAAGAGACAAAATGGCAAATCAATGTCGTTTTCATGCACAAGGCTCAATGGCAACACAAGATCTAAGAAATCTACACGGAGCTCGAGAAAATCATGACAAAAAGATCCACATCAAATCACCTTTTGCTCAACAGAAATTCTGGAAAAATCGTGAAGAAAATCTGAGAAAATACATATACCAGAATAAAGGGCACAACAAACCAGGAAAAACCACCAAAAAATGAAGACCCAATTCCTCTAAAGTGCTGCGGTTCCGCGGCAATAGCATGCTTAGGCCGCGGAACCGCCGCCGTACGGCCTCCTCAGTTGACAAAGTTTTAGGGGTATTTTGGTCTTTTCATGTAATGGCAGAATTTTGCCCTAGATTTCCAGTTCCCTGCCTATAAATAGCCCAGAACCTTGTGAAGCCAAGGGTGCTTAATCTTGTATTTTTTCTAGGTTTTAGAATACTTGTTCTTCTTCCTCTTCTCATCTCTTCTCCATTGAAAAACTTGTAGTGAGCTTTTGTGAGTGAAGAATGATGAATAAAGAAGTTCATTTTATTATCATACTTGTCTTGCTCTTATGTTAAATGCTTGTAATTTTCATTTGTTAACTTAGTTGTTGTTATTTCTTGTTGTTTCTTTCTTTCTCTTTTTCTTTATTCTTAAAACAACCATGATGCTTACGCTTGATCCTTGCCAAGGTGAGGTCGCAAATAGCTAGTTGTTATCTTCTAATCTCTTTCTTTCTATCTTCCTCTTTGTTTTATTTTCTTTTCATTATGATGTGTGAGTAGTTTCCATACTTGTTAGGGTAGGATAAGGGAAGTTTAAGAGAAGGAAATCTCTCTCACTCTTTCCTTGCCCAACATCTTAAATCAACTCCCGTTAATTGAACCACAATCCGCTCCCTACGGCACCCTATCCTACATGATAGAGGTGATTCCGTAGTGAGACCGGTTGTGGTTAAATTAACCGGAGGTTATGGCTAAGAGCCAAGAACGGACGGACAAGCACCAAAAGGAAGAACTTAAGCGTTGGAAAGCCTAGCTTATACTCGTAATTTCCTTCCTAGTCGTGCTAATCCCCGTTGTTGCCGATTACCGTAACACCGATATTAAGAGTGGCAACGAAAGAAGTGAGCGACTCCTAACTCAAACTAACCTAATCCTAACCCTAACAAGCTCTCTTTACATATCATTTTAACACTTAGATAATCACAAACAAATCTGGACTTTCGGACTTAACTCGTTAAAGCACATAGAAAAAGATTCCCATCTCCCTGCGGACGACCCGTACTCAACCGGCTAGCTACAAGCGAAACCGTTTTGATTGCGGTAATTAACTAAACTTGAACACACAGAAGGACTAACAATCAAATGGCGCCATTGCCGGGGAGACGGTAGTTTATTTCCTTGTGTAATTTCGGGTTAACTTGTGAATATAAATATAACCAAAACAAAAAAAATACTTTGTAAAGAAAAACCATCTTGTTATTTTTGATTAGTTTTTGTGCAAGTGTGCAGGATAATACGAAGTTCGAGTTCAGTGCCAAAGACGTGGGATATTCGAAGTTCAAGTTCAGTGCTAAAGACGTGGGAAGATAGACCCACATTTCGCGGCTACACCGCGACGGATCAAAACGAAGCAAACGGTCTACTGAAAGATTCTGGAGCAGATACAGTGAGTAAATAAATATTCAGGACATCCAGACAAGCAGAGGAGACCCAGACCAGCACCTACAAAAAAATTTGAAGGCCCAACTCTCTGTTCCTACCGCGGAACTGCGGCATAAGAAGGCTTAGGCCGCGGAACCGCGGCCACTTGGTGCCCTCTGCATCTTAAAATCTCTGTAAGTGTTCCTTGCTGCTTCCCCACTCCTCTGGACTCCAATAAACTGTGTTTTCTGCAGCATTCTTTGCGCAAATTCTCTTCCCCCTTCCAATAAACTGTTCTTGTGCAGGATTCTTTGCGCCGCGCTAAAAATAAAAATTGTTTGCAGTTGATTTGTTACCGCTTTGCATTCATTAATACGGACTTAAGGGGCTTGAAACCAATTCAGATTGGGTGGGGATTTCATCACCCTTCCCAGGACCTCAAAAATCACAAAAAACATATGCATTGACCATTGTTAATTAAAAAATACTAGACTCAGCCCTAAGGACTTCGCGCTCAATAGGACAGAGGACTGGTTACAGGCATCGGCCGTTTATCCTATCTGACTTTTACGGTGTCTAGGAAAGTGTGTCGAAGGCAAATGGTTATTTAATTAAGGAACTTCGCGAAAGCGTTGGACAACCTCCCACTTACCTGGCACTTACCTGGTCGCAATTGACGGAGAAGAGGCGGTTTGAGGTCCTATTTCTAGCCCTCTGGAACAGTTAGGAGCTGTCTAGCAGACCTAGGTGACCCTAGATCTAGGTGTGATTGTGCATATCTTGTTTGTGATTGCTTAAAGCCGTAAGTCCGTACATATTTCTGTAAAGCTCTTTCTAAAAAAAAAAGGAAAAAATCAAAAACTTTTATAAAAACTTGCCCTTTGTCGCCAAAATCCATTTTTCACCCACCACCCATCGCCTTTCTCCATTGACGTTTTCTTACCCTCACCTTCTCCGCTTTGACTATACTAAACTTGTTTAGTGTATGTCCGCTTAGACTCGGGACACTAGCGCCCGCCTAGTCCGCGTTACGTTAGTCGCTACCGACTACGCGATCGACTCAGACGTCGAAACTCCGTCCACTCCTCTTTCACCTCTACCTTTGCCGGCCAACTCCGACGTTGACCGGAATTCTGTTCATACATATTCACCTTCACCATCTCCAACCTTTTCTTCCGCGATGTCAGGATTTAATCCGAACATCTCTTTGACTACCCCTGGATTGGCTCCACTTCCTACGGAGACCAATAACCTACCACCACCGCCTGTTGTAGCGCCGCAGCGAATCGCGCTCCAGGATCGTTTCTATCCCACCCGTTCTGCACTTCCCGCCCGCCTTTCTCTTCCACCGGCCAATGGGGATAATTTTGAAATTAAGCCCCACTTCATCAACATGCTTCCACGATTTCATAGGCTTGAATCTGAAGATGCCTATATCTTCATCAATAAATTTCAAAACGTTTGTGCCATGATGAAAACCACCCAGCTGTCGGACGATACTATACGTCTACGGGTCATTCCGTTCACTTTATGCGATCTTGCTGAAAAATGGCTGTATAGCACCGCTTCCCACTCCATAACCAGTTGGGACGAGTTTGTAAAAGCGTTTCTAAAGAAATTTTATCCGAATCATAAAACCGCAAGGATTCGCAATGAAATCAACCAATTCTCTCAGCTTCCTTCTGAACCCTTTTGGAAGTACTTTGACCGGTACAAAGACCTTCTTGTTCAGTGTCCTCACCACGGTATAGAGAAATGGCAACTTTGCCAAACCTTATACGAGGGCCTGAACCCAGCAACGAAGCAGTTGTTGGAACCATCTGTCAGGGCCACTTCCTATCGAAATCTGACGAGGAAGCGTGGCAATTCTTTGACGACCTTACGGAGCAAACGCTACAATGGGAGAGCACCAGACCGACTTCTTCTTCTTCTTCTACCTCCACTTCTACCGGTCAGTCTAGGGTAGGAATTCACCAACTTGACGTCTCTATTGCGATGAAAGCTGAAATGGCTGCAATAACGAGAAAGCTTGAAGCGATAGAGAGCAAATTTTCTTCTCCTGCTCCTACCCCTGTTCTCCCCCTTCGCACCATTTGCGCTTGTTGTTCCGATCCTTCTCACTTAACCGAAGAGTGTCCTTACAACCCACCATCGCAAGGACAGGATCAGGTTAATGCTTCATTTCAGCAAAGACCGAGGAATGATCCATACTCTTCCACCTACAATCCCGGTTGGAGGAACCACCCCAATTTCGCCTGGAATCAGAATCAATTCCAAGGCAACAATTTCCAAAGGCCCCCTCCGCCGCAACAACAAGCGCAACAACAAACTCAACATCAATTTCAGCAGCCCTTCCAACCCCAACCTTTTCAAAATCAGACAAACAACTTTGCACCCAACAATTCTTTTCCACCAAACAACTTTGTTCCGTCAAACAACGATAAGGTTTCCTAGCTCGAACGAAGTCTGGAGGCGTTCGTTAAACAATCGACACAATCCACTGCCAACATCCAGTCTTCCATTCAGTCCTTAGTGCAACACACTGCCGCTCACGGGCAAAGCATCAAGACTATCGAGGCCCAGATTGCACAGCTGAATGCGGCCTTAAGCGAGCGAGAGAAGGGGAAGCTCCCGTCCCAGCCACTCCTAAATCCCGGTCACCCACAGAATGTACATGTTGCTCTTGAACAACAGAATCATAATGTGAGTGCCGTGACCACATTAAGATCGGGAAGGATGCTGCAAAACAACTTTGGCACACGGATCAACGATGACACCCCGGCCGCTTCTTCTTCTTCTTCTTCTTCTTCTTCTTCTTCTTCTTCTTCTTCGTCTCCTGCTTCTTCGTCTTCTGAGCCTATTCTCCATTCTTCAAAAGGCTCTCCTCCTCCTTCTTCTTCTTCTGCTCTGAATGGACCCGCTTCTCACTCCACGAAAACACCTGTTCTGGGATCCGTTCCAACTCCACAATCTCCTCCACAAGCATTAGACTCAACCAATTTTAAAAACGTCCCATTTCCAAACCGGTTGAGGTCTAATAAACAAAATCCTCAAATGGAGAAGATTCTGGAGTTATTTAAGCAGGTTAACATTAACATTCCTCTTTTAGATGCCGTCCAACAAGTCCCATCCTACGCGAAAATCTTAAAGGACTTGTGCACGAAAAAGAGGAAGTCTCAGGTACCAAAGAAAGTTTTCTTGGCTAGTGCTGTGAGTGATGCCCTTACCCAATCTTTACTACAAAAACGGAAGGACCCTGGCTGTCCTACGATTTCTATTACCATTGGGGATAAGAACATCAACCGCGCACTATTAGATCTTGGTGCCAGTGTTAACCTGCTTCCGTACTCAGTATACGAGCAATTAGGCGTAGGAGAGCTGAAACCCACGCACTGCACTCTCCAAATGGCCGACCGATCGATCACCTATCCTAGGGGTGAGCTAGAGGATGTGTTAATCAAAATCGGGGACTTCATATTCCCCGTCGACTTCATTGTATTAGACACACAGCCTGTAGCTAACCCCCGGAATCAAATTCCGGTGATACTCGGTCGCCCATTTCTTGCAACCTCAAATGCTGTGATCAATTGTCGCAATGGTTCGATGAACCTCTCCTTTGGAAACATGACAATTGAACTCAACATTTTTAGGTTGGGGAATCAGCCCTCCGAACCTAATGCTCATATACTGGACATCTGCTCAATTCAGGAGATCACCCCTGAAGAGTGTGAATTCGAGGAGTTTCTGTTCGATCATGATAACCTTAACGCCACTAGTGCGTTCCTCCTCGAACCTGCTGCTGTTTCTGCACCCGACAACGACTATGAGTGTTTTACGTTCTTGAACGATCTTAGCCGCTCGCATCCCGAGTTTGAATCCTTCGAATTTCCGGATGAGTTACCTGAACCATCCGACTCGGTCGCTTACACTCGTTTTGAACCTTTGCTGGAGTCCTTTGAGTTCGAGACCTCTGCACCAATCTTGCCTTCAATCGTTTCACCTCCGACGCTCGAACTCAAGCCTTTGCCGTCTCACCTTAAGTACGCTTACTTAGGTGAGAACGAGACCCTCCCTGTCATCATCTCGGCTTCTCTAGCTCCAGAGCAAGAGAAATCCCTTCTCGCGGTCTTGCACAGCAACAGGCAAGCTTTTGGCTGGTCCATGGCGGACATCAAGGGGATTAGTCCCCTGATCGTTGAGCATCACATTCATCTGATGGATGATGCCAAACCAGCCCGGGATCCACAAAGACGTCTCAATCTAGTCATGAAAGAGGCTGTGAAGAAGGAGATCGTAAAATGTCTAGATAGTGGTATCATTTACCCTATCTCTGATAGCCAGTGGGTTACCCCCATTCACGTTGTCCCCAAGAAATCAGGTATAATGGTCATCACTAACGAGGCGAACGAGTTAATCCCTACTCGCACCCAAACTGGGTGGCGAGTATGCATCGATTACAGAAAACTCAACGCCGCAACGCGGAAAGACCACTTTCCGCTACCTTTCATTGACCAAATGCTTGAACGATTGGCCGGACACGAATACTACTGCTTTCTTGATGGCTACTCCGGCTATAATCAGATTCCCATCGCCGAAAAAGACCAGGACAAGACCACATTCACTTGTCCTTTCGGCACGTTTGCATATCGTCGCATGCCCTTTGGGTTATGCAATGCGCCCGCTACCTTCCAGCAATGTATGATGGGAATCTTCTCAGACATGGTGGAAAAATTTCTGGAGATTTTCATGGATGATTTCTCCATCTTCGGCGATTCCTTCAACGAGTGTTTGCTGCATCTTGACGCTGTCCTTACCCGATGTAAGGACAACAATCTCACTTTGAATTGGGAGAAGTGCCACTTTATGGTGCGCGAAGGTATTGTCTTAGGACATATCATCTCGCAAAATGGCATAGAGGTCGACAAAGTGAAGATTGAGGTCATTTCCAATCTCCCTCCTCCCCGATGCGTCAGAGATATCCGAGCCTTCCTTGGCCATGCCGGTTTCTATAGACGGTTCATCAAGGACTTTAGCAAGATTGCTAGGCCCTTGACTCTTTTGCTGGCCAAGGATACGCCATTCGACTTCAACTCGAGCTGTGTGACTGCATTCGAGTCATTAAAAAGCTCACTCACTTCTGCTCCAGTTCTTTCTTCCCCTGACTGGATGCACCCATTTGAGATTATGTGCGATGCATCCGACTTTGCCATTAGTGCTGTCCTTGGACAACACATAAACAAGATGCCGCACGTAATCTATTATGCGAGCCGAACCCTGAACGACGCCCAACTCAATTATACAACAACTGAGAAGGAATTCTTAGCTGTTGTATTTGCTTTAGAGAAGTTCAGGCCCTACCTCATCGGCTCTCCATTCATTGTCTACACAGACCATTCTGCTCTGCGCCATCTTTTTACGAAGAAAGATGCAAAATCTCGGTTAATACGTTGGATCCTCTTGCTTCAAGAGTTTGACCTTGTCATTAAGGACAAACGAGGATGTGAAAACGTAGTTGCCGACCATCTCTCACGACTTCCTTCTTCGCCTTCGCTTCCAATTCCGATCAATGACGTTTTCCCGAATGAACAGCTCTTGACAGTGTCTTGCGAACCCTGGTTCGCAGATATTGTGAACTATTTGGCCACGGAATTACTACCGACTGAATGGTCAAGTCAGGACAGACTTCGCTTCTTATCCCAAGTAAAACACTTTTACTGGGACGAACCCTATTTGTTCAAGTATTGTCCTGACCAGATTATTCGTCGGTGTGTCCCTGACGAGGAATTCAAGAGTGTGCTGTCATTTTGCCACGATCAAACGTGTGGCGGGCATTTTGGCCCTATAAAGACAGCTGAGAAGATCTTGCAATGTGGTTTCTACTGGCCACAACTCTTCAAAGACGCTCATGACTATTGCAAGACCTTCTCCCGGTGCCAACACTTGGGCCGGATATCCCGGAGGAACGAGATGCCGCTCCAACCGATCTTGGTTGTGGAGATTTTCGACGTTTGGGGGATAGATTTCATGGGGCCATTTCCCAGTTCTTTCGGGAACTTGTACATCCTTCTCGCTGTTGATTACGTCTCTAAATGGGTCGAGGCTGTGCCCAGTCGGACTAACGACAACAAGGTTGTCGTTAGGTTTCTTAAAGAACACATTTTCTCCCGTTTTGGGCACCCCGAGCGATCATTAGCGACAATGGAAGTCATTTCTGCAACAAGACTTTCGAGGCCTTGATGCGAAAATATTCCATTAATCATAAGCTCTCTACGCCCTACCACCCCCAAACCTGCGGGCAAGCCGAAGTTTCAAATCGGCAAATCAAGCAGATACTGGAGAAGACGGTTTCCAAGAACCGTAAGGATTGGTCACTGAAACTCACTGATGCCCTTTGGGCATTTCGAACCGCTTATAAGACCGACCTTGGCATGTCTCCCTATCGGCTTGTGTACGGAAAAGCTTGCCACCTACCTGTCGAAATAGAGCATCGCGCATTTTCGGCGATAAAGGAGCTGAATCTGTCTCTCGAAGATGCGGGCAGCCATCGGAAGCTGCAGTTGAACGAATTGAGCGAGCTTAGGGATGAGGCTTACGATAACGCGGTTGTCGTTAAGAACCGAACGAAGGTGTTTCACGATAAACACCTTTTGCGCAAAACTTTCATATCTGATCAACAGGTACCGCTTTACGACACCAGACTACACTTCCATCCAGGAAAGCTCAGATCTCGCTGGAAAGGGCCGTATTTTGTGCGGAATGTGTATCCGCATGGCGCTGTGGATTTGGAGAATCCAAAGGACGGTTCATTTTTCAAAGTAAACGGACACCGACTAATACCGTTCCTTAGCGCCGAACCAACAGAGGAGCTCCTGTTCTTACAGGAGCCGGTTTACCCTGCATAATCTTCCTCTGCCTAGCTCCAAACTTAGGTTATCCAGCCAAGAACAAGTGGACACTGTTCCAAATAAGTTTGGGGGTATGTATATACCATTTTTGTACATTTTTGTGGATATTCTTTTCCATTTTTTTCTTTTCTTTTTTTTTCTTTAAAAAAAATATATAACATAAAAAACTTTGTGTATATTTAACCGACAAATTTTGACCCTTCAAATGATCTCTTCATGCAATGACAGTGAGGACACTGTCCAGTTTAAGTTTGGGGGTACGCTCGGTATGCATTTCTTACCTTCGCATTCATATGTATATTTTACATCTGCATATTAAAATCCATAAAATTCATAAAAGTCTGAAAATTTTCTAAAAACATAAAAACTTTTTTGTCAAGTTAGCTAGTGGGAGGACTCTGATTCAACATTTCGACGGTTTTGTTTGATAAAATAGAAATAACTAAATCTTGTTTTTAGATTTTGAAAACCTGAAAGATAACTCTCCTTTGAAGTTAACTATAGCTGATATACGTCTTTACATCACACTACACGTGTCGTGAGTTTTGGAAATTAGATGACAAGTCTTTTCTGTCTAAAAACTTTTAAATGGATAAATGATTTTCTGAGGATCAAATAGGTTTGTTCGGAAATAAGTAATATCAAGAATAGTTTATGAAGTGAAGTGAATATGAAGGAATGTTATTGATGCCTTAATTGGAACTAAGTCTGAAAAATAACCCATTCCGAAACTTGATTGGAATGATTACACACCAAAACCCACTAAACACGTCTTTTATCCAAAAAAATAATTGAACTGCCGGTTATATCTCCGTTCGTATTGAATCATCATGATTTTCACGCCAAACTGTCTTTTGTTTTTTGGACCTAGGTAACTTGAGTAATTAAGTCCGCTGGGGTGTTTCTACACCTAATGCCCTAAAGCCAACTGGTTTGGGTGCATTGGCCCAAAACTCGCTAAGAAGCCTAGAAAGTCCAGATTAAAACAAAGTCAAGCAAGTGTTCTCTCCGAGTTAAAATTCCTAACGGTTCTTTGTGTGAGAATAATCTTGATAAAAGACAGGCTTTTATAAAAAAATTAGCGGAGATATGAAGGTTTTACTCTATGATAAAGACTATTGCACGTTCACAGAGGTGTGTATGAAATGAAAACAAGAAAAAGGTGGAGTGAAATATAAGACTAGTTTCCTGTTAAGGAAAATAGAAATTCTAAAGTTGAAACTTTGCTGGAAAACGAAACTTGAAAAATGCTTAACTCTTTATAAAACTTATGTGATCCTTTCAAAATTTTTATCTGGGCTTTATTGTGTGACATAATGACTTTAATCGATCCTTCTGAAAACTTAACGACACTATTTGCACTGCACATAAAGACATATAAAATCTGTAGTTAAAGAAGAAGCGAGGTGTGAAAAATAAGGGTTTGATAGTCTAGACTTGGGATCATAGAATTGTTATTTTCTGAAACAAAACTTTTGGGGTTTGAATCATAGTAATTTCGCAAAACTAGTTTGACCGGATTTTGTGGGGGTAATCCGCTGAAAACCCTCAGGAGACAACACTCCTCCTACTAGGGACACCTAGAGGTTTAACGGCTTGTTGCACATGCTCAGTGCAATCGCGTTCCCTGCGAAAGTGAGGTTAGGAAATTTTGTGAATAAATTGGCTTTGCTCGGGACGAGCAAATGATAAGTTTGGGGGTATTTGTTCATATCAGATTTTTGCATTTTTATACCGCCCAATTTTTATCACATTGCATATCGGTAGGTACTCTTGAGCCGTGTTTGCTAGTCAATTGCAGGATACAGGTTCTCGGCTCTAAACGGTAAAATTCATGGAAAAACACGACAAAACCCGGGTTCCTGCCAACCACAGATAAAACACGGATCTCCGCTCTTTATCCGTCTGTTGCCACACGCCAGTTTAAGAGACAAAATGGCAAATCAATGTCGTTTTCATGCACAAGGCTCAATGGCAACACAAGATCCAAGAAATCTATACGGAGCTCGAGAAAATCATGACAAAAAGATCCACATCAAATCACCTTTTGCTCAACAGAAATTCTGGAAAAATCGTGAAGAAAATCTGAGAAAATACATATACCAGAATAAAGGGCACAGCAAACCAGGAAAAACCACCAAAAAATGAAGACCCAATTCCTCTAAAGTGCCGCGGTTCCGCGGCAATAGCATGCTTAGGCCGTGGAACTGCGGCCGTACGGCCTCCTCAGTTGACGAAGTTTCAGGGGTATTTTGGTCTTTTCATGTAGTGGCAGAATTTTGCCCTAGATTTCCAGTTCCCTGCCTATAAATAGCCCAGAACCTTGTGAAGCCAAGGGTGCTTAATCTTGTATTTTTTCTAGGTTTTAGAATACTTGTTCTTCTTCCTCTTCTCATCTCTTCTCCATTGAAAAACTTGTAGTGAGCTTTTGTGAGTGAAGAATGATGAATAAAGAAGTTCATTTTATTATCATACTTGTCTTGCTCTTATGTTAAATGCTTGTAATTTTCATTTGTTAACTTAGTTGTTGTTATTTCTTGTTGTTTCTTTCTTTCTCTTTTTCTTTATCCTTAAAACAACCATGATGCTTACGCTTGATCCTTGCCAAGGTGAGGTCGCAAATAGCTAGTTGTTATCTTCTAATCTCTTTCTTTCTATCTTCCTCTTTGTTTTATTTTCTTTTCATTATGATGTGTGAGTAGTTTCCATACTTATTAGGGTAGGATAAGGGAAGTTTGAGAGAAGGAAATCTCTCTCACTCTTTCCTTGCCCAACATCTTAAATCAACTCCCGTTAATTGAACCACAATCCGCTCCCTACGGCACCCTATCCTACATGATAGCGGTGATTCCGTAGTGAGACCGGTTGTGGTTGAATTAACCGGAGGTTATGGCTAAGTGCCAAGAACGGACGGACAAGCACCAAAAGGAAGAACTTAAGCGTTGGAAAGCCTAGCTTATACTCGCAAGTTCCTTCCTAGTCGTGCTAATCCCCGTTGTTACCGATTACCGTAACACCGATATTAAGAGTGGCAACGAAAGAAGTGAGCGACTCCTAACTCAAACTAACCTAATCCTAACCCTAACCAGCTCTCTTTACATATCATTTTAACACTTAGATAATCACAAACAAATCTGGACTTTCGGACTTAACTCGTTAAAGCACATAGAAAAAGATTCCCATCTCCCTGCGGACTACCCGTACTCAACCGGCTAGCTACAAGCGAAACCGTTTTGATTGCGGTAATTAACTAAACTTGAACACGCAGAAGGACTAACAATCACTAACCCAATTCAAACCCTAACCTTATTTAATCTCCACTAAACATGTTGCATTAGTAATCATATCATGTTACAATATTATATATCACATATATAATATATTTTGTAACAAAAGAAAATAATACGATTAACATATATCGCATATATATCAATGTATTACCCGGTGAGAAAATGAAATAATAAAGCGATCCAATATTAGATAATGTAATGCAATATATCATATATATTATTATACATTAAATTATCGAATCAACACTTGATCCGACAATCCGGCTATATCGAATATAACCGACTAATATATCATGTACCGATTCATCGAATCAACACTTGATCCGATGATCCGGCTCATATCAAAATAACGCGAGAATATAATACGGTATCTCATATCGCATTATCTTCGGTCCTGCACATATCACATATGTGCCCCTACTCCGTTTTGCCTGAGTCAAGAAACCTCTGTGTAGGACTCTAAAGAATCGTCAATACGTCGGCAATAGGTGATGATCATATCAAACACCCACAAGCTGCAAGCGGTCAGCTAAATGTAATAGCAACCCAGGTATTGAGCGATCAGAAGATCAACAAGCAAGCCTGTACATTCTCCTGCGAATCCAATCAGTAACACTTCCGTACAGTCCGGTCTTGTCGTCTGATATGTCGCATATCTCGCCTAGGGGTAGTATACGTCAGACCCCAGTAGCTTGATAAGTCGTGTTGATAAACAGTTCAAGAACTACTGATAACACTTACCAGTAAATCTCAGTAACCCTGGCCAGGGATTTCCAGTTATAGCTAATCGAACATAGCACAACATCAACTCCCTATACTGGGAGAGACGAATCCGTACGGGTCATAAGGATCCCGTACATGCATTTTCTCCTTAGGAGTCGTGGGAACTCCTAAGTGTGTTGCTCCTTTGTGAGTCGTAAGGATCTCATACGGGAATTCTCTCCTCACAAAGTCGAGAAGACTTTGTGAGTGTATTTCATCTCTTTTTCACGAGTTTGCGCCCTTTCAGGTTTTCACAAACTCGCAGGCAGTCCTGCCATTTTTACTCACGGAGCCCTTTCGGGTTTTCATCCGTGCCCTATTTTGCTTGTAGACATACCATTTTTTTATATTTTATTATTTTTTTCATTTATTTTTTCTTTATTTTGGTGGGACTTTGAATGTAGTCTCACCGGTAGGACTTGGGAGAGATTGGGGGTTGTTTTACGCCCGTGGATTGTATACGGTTTTGCAGGAAGTATGATCCAGATCGTAGGGCCGGAAACATTTCGGGACTTTGTTGGCGTCTGCATCGCTGCACTGGAATATGGTACCAGGAGCGACTCATCATTCGCCGTTGGGATTTGGAATTTGGATGGCGTCTGCATTGCTGCACTGGAATATAGTACCAGGAGAGACTCATCATTCGCCACTTGGGGGTTGGGAAGCGATGGCTTAGGAGACAGGTTTAGATCCCTATCACCTAAGGCTTTCCAATTTTATGGGCCGTGAGGGTCCCATAAAAGCATTTTCTCCCTACGAGTCGTAAGGATCCCGCAGGTGTATATTCTCCTTAGGAGTCGTGAGGACTCCTAAGTGTGTTTTTCCTTCGTGAGTCGTAAGGATCCCACAAAGGTTTGTTCTCCTCATGTATCGTGAGGACACATGAGTGGGTCTTCTCAACGGAGCATAATTTCAAAGGCGGAGACCAGCCGCGTAACTGGTGATTAGATGGGGCATGAGGGTGATGAGAATTATTTGAGCCCGTGGATTGTATACGGTAGTCAATTTGGGGACTAACCGTAGGGCTGGGAGAATTTTGGAAATTTGAATTTTTGTTGGCGTCTGCATCGCTGCACTGGAATATGGTACCAGGAGCGACTCATCATTCGCTTTTGTTTTGTTTGTTTTTTGTTTTGTTTTATTTTTGTTTTACCGCGATTGCTCTATCATTTCAGCTTTTCTTATCGCGAAGATCGCGATTGCCCTATCATTTCGGCTATTTATTCGCGGTTGCCCCATCATTTCGGCTTTTCTTTATTTTTCTTTTATTTACACATTTTTTTGTTTATTTACAAATATATATTCTTTTTACATTCCCAGTTTAACGACTTAGAGGTCGATTGTTCCCAGTTTAATGACGTGGTGGTCGACTGTTTTCAGAGAAAGGTAGATGTTTGAGAGAATGAGTTTCACGAAGAACTTCGGTCTCCGTTTGTATGAAATTGGCGGTCGCAGCTGGACTGTTTGTTAACACGCCTTTAGACAGTTCTATCTCTCCTGCCTTGTATTGCTTTTCGACCCAATCTTTGAAGACGAAGCAGTCCTCAATGGCATGACCTATCACTCTGTGATATGGGCAGTATTTGGGGTCGTCGGTCATATTCGCTTCCTGCGGTCTTTTTGACTCTGGCAGTTGTAGACCGTTTCTCAAGGTATCTTTGAATATTTTACGAATTTTGTCCCTTCTGAAGGAATAGACCTTATCCAGTTTCTATTTCAGTGGAGATTCTCCTCCCTCTCCAAACACTGGCTTCCGAGGCTGGTTGGCACTAGGCCCGCTTATCCCTCGCTTGTTTCGGTTAGCCGAAGTGTTGAAAGACTCAGAATCGTCGGGATTTCCGCCTTTGCGATTATCGTCCTTTCGGTTTCTCCAGGACCTATTGTTATTTTGGGAGTCAGAGGAGGACTCCTGCTTTGAGCGTTCCAACATCTGGACTTTCCTTGTCAGCTTTTGGAATGTTTTGAGACCCGTGGTGCATAGAAACGGGGACATCCAATTGTTGAGATTTCCGACGAGGAGACTGACGGATTGGTCCTGCTCTATCGGCGGTTCACATTTGATGGAGAGATTGCTCCATCGGGTTATAAAATCCGTACTGCTTTCGTTGTTCTTGGGCTTGGTCCTTATGAGCTCGGCAATGGTGATCTTATCGCTGACGCTCATGAAACTTTGTCGAAACAAAGATTCCATTTGGACGAAAGTAGTAACGGAGCCATCCGGTATGCTCGCGTACCAGTCGAAAGCAATATCGGTCAAGCTATTAACGAACTGGCGGAGGAGAAGCGCATCATTACCCCCCGTATTCCTGCATGAGGCTTTGAAGTGGGCGATGTGCTGATTCGCATTTCCCGTCCCATCAAATCTTCCGAATTTAGGAATGACATAGCCGCTAGGAAATTCTACCAGATCATACTGAGCAGGATATGGTCTCCCACTGCTGCTGATATCTTTTTGCGCTTCGGCTTCGGCTACCAATGTTTTGACTTTGTTGGCAACCAAATCCATGATTTGATCTTGAGTTAGCGGGCTACTGTCATCGGTAGCCAAAACATCTCCTGAGATAGGATGCGACTGATTTTCATGCGGTTCGCCCACTTTTGGATTTGAGGGAATAGGCATCGGCTGCTTTGGGGCACCATTTCCCAGTTCACGAGCAGAGCTCTGTGCTTGATTGGGCGGCTGAGAGGCAAGTTGGGCTGTGAGCTGTAAGACGACATTTGTCAAGTCGTCAATTTTTGAGTAGAGCTTGGCCATCTCCTTGTCTTTGTTTCTGAGCTGTTTTCGGAGCTCTTGGAGAAGTTGCTGCTCTGCGTTCTTGGGACGGAAGATTGGCTGATCTTCGCTTTCCGAGCCCGACTCCTCATGGACTGAAGGGTCTTTCTGCCTATCATCCTCATCGAGAGGGTTTTCATCACCCCGCAGAGGCGGCTGTTCTTAGGAAGCGGCAACCACATTCAAGCCAGATTGGATTTGAGATGTGGTGGCCCCGTCCTTGCTCTTGCTGCGCGTGCCCACCATGTAGACAATGTGGACAACACATTCAGCCATCCCCTCATCTTTGGCGGGGTAACCCTGTTCCTCGAACCTTATGAGGTTCAGCCTAGCAGGAGTCCTAGCCCTTTTGTTGGCTCTATACCTGAGCCTTTTCTGCCTTAGCTTCTCAATTTTTAAGGCTTGGCGGGCATCTGCTTCCTGGGAAGCCACCGTGAGTCGATTAGCGGCGAGCTTAGAGAAGACACCCGATCGAGCAGTTGTCAGAGGCACCACTGGAGCTTGCTCGAGATGCCTTGTGACTTTGTTGGTGTTGATGTCCTTGCCCCCAGCTGGGGCCAAGGAGAGTCGTTCAAACACCGACTTGCGTTTAAATTGGGGCATCTTCGAGACCATCACATTTGGCCTCTTCCCTTTTGAGACCGGTTTGTCCGTTATCGGAGCTTGAGGAGCTGAGACGGCGTTAGCCGACACGAACATGATAGAGCCAAATGGTAGTGGCTCCTCCTCCCATTGTCCCCCGAGACTTGCCGGGAGGACCGTCCTGGAGTCTATCTTCATTGTGTAGGAGACGGGAGTCGTGCTGAGAACATAGTTCATCTTTGGAGACATTGTTGGGAAGTGATTGCTTGAAGACCTGCATGAAAGAGCATGATTTTAGTATAATTATAGACATGTATATTGTTTGAGTTCGCATGAACGTTTAACCCGAAATATGGGAGGAGAGATAGGTCCCACCGGGCGTGCCAGAATCTGTAGGGTGTTTTTCGTCACCCCATTGGGAATATGCGCGCGCTTGTCAGGCGCATTACAGATTCCTCCTGCCTAAGGAAGGACGGGGTTTAATGATTGTGGGGATCCGAATCTCCGGCAGCCGCGGACTAAGCTGCCGTTAATTACCTCTCGCCTTTGGAGCGAGAGAACCTCCGATTGACGGGTTAAACTGGTCATGCGAACTCAATGTGCATTGTTGTGTTTTTGTTTTGGAGGGGGGCTTGGATATATCGGGGGCCCCACAGAGTTTTTACGGGGGTCCCGCTACCTAGATAGCGGGATGGGGGTCAAGGGGGCTAGCAGCCCCCTTGCGGGGTGCGGGGCAGCGCCCCGGCCCAAATTTTTTTTGGGGGGGATAGTGTTGTGGAGCGTGTGTATCTGTACATATATGTATATGTATATATATAAAAAAGGGAAAAAGCGCCCAAAGGACGCGTGGGGTCAGCGCCTTGAGCGCTGTGCGCTTAGGTGCTGTGCGCTTAGGCGCTAGCGCGTCACGTGTCGGCACGTGGGCGCTTTGCGCTTGAGCGCAAACGCGCCACGTGTCGGCACATGGGCGCTTTGCGCTTGAGCGCAGGGCGCTGGAGCTCAAGCGCGCCACGTGTCGGCATGTGGGCGCTTTGCGCTCAAGCGCGCAAGTGCGCCACGTGTCGGTACGTGGGCGCTTTGCGCTTGAGCGCAGGTCGCTGGAGCGCCAGCGCGCCACGTGTCGGCACGTGGGCTCTTTGCGCTTGAGCGCAGGTCGCTGGAGCGCCAGCGCGCCACGTGTCAGCACGTGGGCGCTTTGCGCTCGAGCGCTAGTGCGCCATGCGTCGATACGTGGACGCTTGGCGCTTGAGCGCTTCGGCGCCGGCGAGAAAAATGGGGCTTTTAGTCCCAGAACCAGAAGCTATGGTTCAGAAAGGAAATAATTATAAATATATATATATATATATATATATATGTATATATATGGAGTTAAACTCCTAGGGTGTTTTGAAGCTGATAAAGGGCTTCTCCCCTTGAGCCCTAGTTCTTCCCCAAAGTGGGGTTTCTGGAGATGGGTCTCCTTTTTCTTCCTTTGTTTGGTCGGATCTTGAAGATCAAGAAATGTGAGATTTTAAAGATCTCTTCTTTTTAAGATCTAATGGCATATCTGAGTTCCCCTTTGTGGGTTTTGTGGTGAAAAACTATTTAGTTTTGGAAAAGGAAGAGTAAAACTCTTGATTTAATTCAAAAGAAATGAGAAGGTTTAGAACCTTGGAGAAGGAGCAGGAGGCACAAAGAACCCTAGTTTTTTGGGGAATGAAAAAGTGTTTTTTTATTCATCATCGTGTTGCCTTATATAGGCTTACATATTTACATATAGCCCCTTGGACTTTGCAAAATGGCATTTTGCCCATCCCATGGCACATGTGCCATTTCTTTTTTGCACATAAGCCATGGGCTTACAAAATATTGCCTTTATGCTCATTTTGCATACATTCATGCATAAAAAATTACATAAAAATTATTTATTACATGATCTATATTTTGGCATGAAGGAGGCTGGTCGCGGGCTCGACTTGGACATGGGCCCGCTTGACCTGGGGTTGGGCCTATCTGGCTTGGGGTTGACCTTGACTTTGACTCGGTCAACCGGGGGTGAAAATTTTGACCCTAACAGATAGCTACATAGATAACATAATCGGAACGCGTATTAAAATCACATCGGGAATACCCAAAACGACACGCTAATGCCTATAGGTTAGAACCTATAGACTACGCTTTCAAAACCATCAAACGACTCTCGATCTCGTCGTACAAACGTCAAGTGATCGAGATAAAACACAAATACGAGAATCCAGAATTTAAAATACGAAATACGGAAACACGAATCCAAAACAACAACTATAGAAAAGGGTCCCAGATTTCACCCTAGGTCAAATTGGATAATTTTGCATATGTCAGGGGTCTAATTTATAGATGTAGGAGCTACAGAACCAAAACGAACCAAAATGGTGGGACCCAGGCCGCAAATTGCGGCCAAACAGATTAAATCTGCGGCCGGAAAGAGGTGATAGGGTCTGGGGTTTTGGGGTTAGCTTCCTGGGTGCCTGCACATCTCTATGTGTTCACAAAACAATTTTCAGAGTCTCGAGGTGATAGCAGATTCCAATTAACTCTCACAGATTCCAGAATTCTTCCGATATCGGTTTCTAAATCCGTATTCCGGGTTTCTAATCTCTGGTTTGGGTCTTTATTCTAGCACTAGGGGGTTTGTGTGGCCTTTACTGAGTTCAATTTCACATCACAACTCTCAAATTCCCATAAACCCTAACTAGAATTTCCTAAGTCCATAAAACCACTCGATATCGACATGAAACAAGTATGGATGCATAAGGAATTAAAACACTACTCTAAAGGTGCAGAAATTACCTCCTTTGGCAACTCAAGAAAATTCTTGAGTTGCTCAAATTCCTCAAAATCTTCTCTTTCTTGGTCCAATGTGTTTCCCTTGAGCTTGTGCATCTATTTTGTGAAATAGGATTTGGGTTTTGAGATGATATTCATAGTGTTTGAGAGGGTTGAAGAGGAGGAGGGGGCTAGGGCAGCAGCAGCAGCAAGTGAAGAAAGGGGAGAGGAAAATGGTGAAGAGAGATGAATTGCAAAGAGAATGGTCAAAGTCAAGAAACCCCTCACCTTTCTCTCTCACCTATACCTATATATTTTATTCCTTTCCTTTTTCTTTTCTTTTCTTTTTTTCCAACAATCAACAAGCATGCTAAAACATGAAGGAAACCATGGAAGAAAATTATGTAAGTATAAAATGATATGGTGCATGTTTGCACAAAATATGCTAAAAATCCGATTAGCGATTTTTAATCGCAATTAGCACTAAATTAGTATATAACTAATCATAAAAACTTTAAAATTGCATAATTCACATAAAACACCCTCTTTTAGTAATTTCTATAATCTTCAAAATTTTCCCCAATTTATCGGTATTTAATTATACCGAAATATTAAAATATTCATTAAAATAATATTAAATTATATAAATTCCCAAAAATAATATTTTATTTTTTTGAAATGTTACAATCTTCCCCCTTAAAGAAATTCGGTCCCCAAATTTAAATTTAAACCCCTCAAATACTAAAACATTTCAATAGAAAGTCCAAGTCGTCGGCGCTCCGAAATCATCAATACATAAAACACATCATAGCGCAATGCATGCGCATGAACAATGAGCAGATAACTCAAAATCAAATCTCCGTCAAGCATCTCGCAATCATCAGAGTCATGGTCAAGACACAAATGTCAAATCCAAAATAAAACCAATATGACATAAATCAGAACTATACATGTAGACATCAAATATATTCATGTAAATAGCTGAAGTAAATGCATGCCAAATCTTTTTAAGTCGCTGTGCGATGCGCATAACACTGCACAGTGGCGGACGTCTATTATAAGAAAATAACCATATACGTATATATCTTTTGTTTAATATGTACGTTCCGCCGTTTTGAAAACAATTTAGAAAGGTTTCCTTGTTTTAAACGTTTCGTGTCATATCAGACACGTAGATAAATATTGAGACTATAGCTCTCTTTTTGGAAATCCTTTCGATAACTACCAATGCAAGAAAAGTATATTCAGGCACTGTCCTCTGACTAGTCCTGCTCAGTACGAAAACAAATAGCAAACATCATAAAAACGTACTGGTCCATAAGGAATAAATCCCAAAAATGTATATATGAATACCCTGTTGCATCTGGTGCGCACGGAAATCAAAATCCATATATGTGCCATACATGTGCACAGAAACATCATCTAGGTGCAACGGGTGTGCACGAAACATCTGCCAAGGGCAACGGGCGTGCCTGACAGCAAAATCAGGTGCATCTGACATGCACAAGGAATCCCGATTTAGTGCATCTGGTGTGCACCAAAATCGTATCTCAAAACATGCGCTCAACACGCGCGAAAATCCAAATCAAATGCACGGAGTGCAAGAAATCAACCTCAATATCAGAATCAAAATCGACGGTATACTATACGTCTCAATCCAAATCAGGTATACCGCGGTGTATAAGCTCACAATCATGTGCATCAGCGTGCACAAATCAAATCAAAACACTAAAAGTGCATGAAAACTATGCTGGAAGCGTAAATCAAATCACCGGTATAAAATAGGCATGAAATCACAATCAATACCTCAAACGTAATAACTATGCGCAAAATATCAATACCCAGTAGGTGCAACCATGGTGCACGAAAACAGAAATCATGGAACTCAGCCATCAAGACCAAATCATGCAAACAGATCTCCCAAAAATACCGAAATCCAAGGTGACGGATACGTGATAATCGAATCGCCAAATCACAAATCATAAATACCGTCGTCGGTATATCCTCCTTCAAAGTCGGGAAGGTGCCAGTGCATCCAATGCTAGCAGCGCAAGATATCTACTTGCCACTTGCTCACGGTCTGGCGTTCTCTGTCTCTGGGTCCTTATCTTCTCTGCGGGTTACCTATCTCGCAACCAATCGGCTCATCGACCCTGTCAGGTGTGCTAACAGGGGCGATTCCGTCTTGGCACTTCTCTGGTCACTTGTGTCCTCAGCACAGCATATCCTCGGAAACTGGTCACATCCCAACGCCTTTGTAGACATATCCGACCTTTAATCTTAACGGGGAGTAACAACAACTCGTCAGCATCTCGCACGAACCTCTTGTCCCACTTTGTTCCAATGTCGACTGATTCGGACTCGTCTTCTCGTGGCTGCATGGACTGCGCTCCAACGACTATACTCGTATCTGGAGTCTCCCAAGCAATGCATCCCATAACATGATATCCAAAAGATGTCGAACCTTTCGATCGATTCGTCAAAACCTCATAATCCCCCAAGAGCACAATATCTTGGGTACAACTTAATAGTATCGAGTACATACCTCAGTATCGGTGGACCAGCCGTAGAAGGGCAAACCCAAGCCTCACTAATGGCGCCGCGGAACTGCCGAAAACCCTAAGGTTCAAAGGCTTTCACACGGTCATTATGTCTAGTTAGGATTTCATTCTTCTATAGGGTCCATAGAATCGCTTGCATGTCTTTCCGAATACTTTAAACTTGGAATATGGGTTTATGACATTCGATCACCTCCATCGACTACCAACGAACCTGCGTGAAGTCGTCTCTAGCTGGAATCAATCAATCTGATGACCTCGCATCGGGGTAAGCGAACGAACCATATGTCCTAGTCATTCATCCTCGTGTGACTAGCGACCTTCCATCATATCTGTGAGTATATACCCATGCTGCAGTAGCTCCAACGTCTGGGCGATATCTCGTCATTTGCAGCAACAACTGGCTCATTCGTCTGTACGCTGAACAACGCCTCAATCATCATGAACAAGCGATATATCAATGGTCATCACACTCTGGTTGGCCTCTAGCAGTAGCCTGATCCTCTGGTGCCGATCAGCACATCCGGAAAATCTTGTAACAGCGATCTGTCAAACGCTCATGCCGCGAAAACACAATAAGACGACGCCTCCATATGCAATCGTATGTCTCTAGAATCACACCCTGGTCATCCCTCGTCCGTGACGAGCTCATGCTGACGCAACTCTAGCCGTAGCTCTCTCTGCCTGTATAATCGTGGCAGCAAAATCATAACCAGTATCGATGAGGATAGATCATAAGAATGAATATAATACTGTGCAAGGAAATGTACATCCTAAGGTTTCTTAAGCGGAGTAGCGTATCGTAAATATGCCGCGGAACATACGTATACGTATGGTACGTCACTCTACTCAAGCTACCTACTCCATCAACCAAGGGTCATCCTACGCGACGAAAGTTCGGGTATAATACCCCCTCGACTAAGCCCAAGTTCCGTAAGGTCAAGCCTAAGTTCCGTATATATATAAACGCCCTAGGCTCCGCATAGTCAAACTTAGACTCGAACCAAGGTTAACCTAGCGCTTTGATACCAACTTTGTCACGACCCGAAATAGCCCGTGACTGGCACTTGAATCATATGAAGCCTATAGGACCCCATTTAATTCAAGTAAGCCAAAAGCCCAGAAATCTAAAACCATTTTAAGTAATAAATAAAGGAAAACTAGTTTTAAAGAGCGAAGAAAACATGTTTTAAAACAAGGATTTTAACTAACATAAGCCGAATATGCATTTTAAAACTCTCATGTCTTTTCTGAAAATTTCGGCAGAGTTTCCTTTGAAAATAATGGCCCCGAACGGGGTACAACATGAATAAAGCATATATACAATGATAAAAGGCATCCCCAAGCGGGAGCTAGCTCTTCGTCAATCGACGGTCACAACCACGTAAGCAGTATAATATACAACGCTGAAGGGCGAGGATCAAAACTCAAAGAACTCAAATCAGCATGAAAACCATAATACTACAACGCACGACTCTAAGGTCGAAATAATACAAAACTGGTTTTCTAAGTCTGAAACAATATACAAGTTTGGTTGATGGAATTTCTAGATACAACTGAATAAAATAATATAAGGGTGGTCACGATGCGAGAGAACCCACCTACCAATGCAATCACCCAGAAAGGAAGCAGTGTGCCAGAAAAGCCGCAATGAAACCTGTACGGCAAAACCTGCAAGAACTGTGGCACAACGGGGGTGAGTTGCCAAATCGTGAATAGAAAACATCACAGAGTAGAAATCGTATGCATGATATAATCCTAGGTCAATATGATCAGTATATATATAAAGCTCAAATGAATAAGTCTGAAGCATAATAAAAAGGCAAGGGTAAACATCTAAACATAAGTGTAATCCCATATGCTCGTGTCAATGCCTCAGGTAGCAAAATATCGTAAATATGAGGGGTATGAATGCGGTAAAATGAAAACAGAAGACATCATGAATGAGAAAACCGTTTTCTTAATATAGTGAGATTTTTGAATAAACATTCAAATATCATCAATGAAATCATCAGAAACTCAGTGTCAAGCATCGACACAAAATATATCTCAATATGTATGCAACATTCATGAAGGTACTCTATCAGGTACTACTAATACATGAACAATAAATGGTAATGTGTATATGCAATAGTTATGAAAGGTACTTTATCAGGTACTACTAATACATGAAGCAGTGCATATAAAATAAATGTGGGGTAGGGGATATAACATGTCATCCATACATCGGGCACATAGGCCCCTCACATCGACCATAAAGGCCCCTCACATCGACCATATAAGCCCCTCACATATAATGAATAAGTAAATTGCATAGATCATCATGATGATATATTAAGTAGGGGTATATATATATCAGCGTCCCATACCACTAATATATATATACTATAGGTATACGTATATATTTCAGCGTCTCATACCACTGATATATATACGTAGGGGTAAAACAATCCAGAAAGCATCATATGAAACAATATCGCAGTGCGAAATCCATGAATTATAATACATGCAACGTGAAACAATAATATGAGCATGTAACTATGTAAAGGCATATGTGTAGGCATATAGGTATACAGGTATGCTATATGTCATAAGCACAAAGGAATATGAATCAATAACATATAAGCATGCAATGCAATGCGAGCAGTAGAATAAATGAGAAATGAATAATAATGCAGCAATAAAGAAATATACATTCCTATATACGAGTCATACAGGTTTTTGGTATTTGAAAGTTGCACGAATCGTGGTGTTTTAGAAAATAGGGCTACGGTGTTTTTATGAAAAAGTATATCCTTGAAAATATTCGTAGTATCCCTTGGCCTGTCTTTAAAATACCCACGATTCGTTAGTTTTTGAAATAGGTATGACTCGGGTCTAATCTAATATCTACTAAGTAAGCTACAGACCTAACTAACAAGCTAATCGAAGGGTATGGAAACCATCTAAATCTGAGTCGATATATATATATATATATATATATATATATAAATATAATAGTCGGTGATCTCGTCTCAAAGGTACCGCGTACGATACGATATCATATGACATCCTCGAGTCAGGAGTGCGGATCTATCATCAATATGAAGCTCGTACGGTAAATCATCGTACGACATCCCAAAAGCTGGGTACGGGTCAATATCACAATCCTCTCATCAATTATCAGGTATTCTTATCATCATGTCACATGATCTGGGGTACTGATCTAAGTCTAGTATAAATCGATACCATCTATAAAAGTATAAGTGCGTGTGTGAAACACACGTCTAAAGGCCGCTAAAATCACCTGTCGTATCCCAAATACGAATCACATCATATCACCGATCTCATGGCACTATGCTCAAACTCATCGACTCATCTCCAAAAATCATCCACTATTCTCATCATGTAGGTATATGTATAGCAATAAGCATGTGTGTGCGTGTGAGTGTAAACCTATTCTAGGGTTCGCATCTAGGGAACTATACTAGTTTACATCTAAACCCTATTCTATCCATAGTACACCTAATCATATCCTGAATAACCATGTCACACACTATAAGCTATCATAAATAGTATATATATACTATACTAAACATCGAACTGCAGGGGTGCTATACGCCATCCACCCGACTTCCCCCGTAGATATAATCTACTCACCTTGCATCCTGCGTGTCGGTGTCGATGTCGCCTTCATCTTCTTCATCGTATGGAATCCACATGATGGTACCTACATAGATAACATAATCAGAATGCGTATTAAAATCACATTGGGAATACCCAAAACGACACGCTAATGCCTATAGGTTAGAACCTATAGACTACGCTTTCAAAACCATCAAACGACCCTCGATCTCGTCGTACAAACGTCAAGTGATCGAGGTAAAATACAAATACGAGAATCCAGAATTTAAAATACGAAATACGGAAACACGAATCCAAAACAGCAACTATATAAAAGGGTCCCAGATTTCACCCTAGGTCAAATTGGATAATTTTGCATATGTCAGGGGTCTAATTTATAGATGCAGGAGCTACAGAACCAAAACAAACCAAAATGGTGGGACCCAGGCCGCAAATTGCGGCCAAACAGATTAAATCTGCGGCCAGAAAGAGGAGATAGGTTCTGGGGTTTTGGGGTTAGCTTCCTGGATGCCTGCACATCTCTATGTGTTCACAAAATAATTTTCAGAGTCTCGAGGTGATAGCAGATTCCAATTAACTCTCACAGATTCCAGAATTCTTCCGATATCGGTTTCTAAATCCGTATTCCGGGTTTCTAATCTCTGGTTTGGGTCTTTATTCTAGCACTAGGGGGTTTGTGTGGCCTTTACTGAGTTCAATTTCACATCACAACTCTCAAATTCCCATAAACCCTAACTAGAATTTCCCAAGTCCACAAAACCACTCGATATCGACATGAAACAAGTATGGATGCATAAGGAATTAAAACACTACTCTAAAGGTGCAGAAATTACCTCCTTTGGAAACTCAAGAAAATTCTTGAGTTGCTCAAAGTCCTCAAAATCTTCTCTTTCTTGGTCCAATGTGTTTCCCTTAAGTTTGTGCATCTATTTTGTGAAATGGGATTTGGGTTTTGAGATGATATTCATGGTGTTTGAGAGGGTTGAAGAGGAGGAGGGGGCTAGGGCAGCAGCAGCAGCAAGTGAAGAAAGGGGAGAGGAAAATGGTGAAGAGAGATGAATTGCAAAGAGAATAGTCAAAGTCAAGTAACCTCTCACTTTTCTCTCTCACCCATACCTATATATTTTATTCCTTTCCTTTTTCTTTTCTTTTCTTTTTTTCCAACAATCAACAAGCATGCTAAAACATGAAGGAAACCATGGAAGAAAATTATGTAAGTATAAAATGATATGGTGCATGTTTGCACAAAATATGCTAAAAATCCGATTAGCGGTTTTTAACCGCGATTAGCACTAAATTAGTGTATAACTAATCATAAAAACTTTAAAATTGCATAATTCACATAAAACACCCTCTTTTAGTAATTTCTATAATTTTCAAAATTTTCCCCAATTTATCGGTATTTAATTATACCGAAATATTAAAATATTCATTAAAATAATATTAAATTATAAAAATTCCCAAAAATAATATTTTATTTTTTTGAAATGTTACAGCATTTCCATTTAAAAAATGTAAGTAGCGGATTTCTCGTGATATGATATGTGTGGTGTCCACCATGGGTATTCTCGGTTTTTGAGCGGTATCATACACTCGATTCGAGGTAAAGGGAGGGACCGTCTGCGGGTGCATAGTGGACCCGGTGCGGTACCTCAGAGCAAGATGATCTCAGATGATGGCGTTGAGTCCGGCAGGCGAGCACTACCGACCGGTGATTGTATGAAAACTCGACGGATATCCGGAAGATACCGTTCAGAGTTATGAGAGAGATGGTTATGGGTCGATCCTGACCATCCGGAGCCCATGGGCCAGTCCGGATTGCCGGAGCCCGAGATATTGAGATATTCATATATTGTATCGATACTTGACACGGATTTCTATCGATTTCATTGATGATATTACAGTTGAATTACAGAGGTTTTACTAAGATAAGAATACAGATTTTCTCGTACTAAACATATTCAGATCTCGTGTTGATTATGCATTCATGCTGCATACATATTAGCGCATCACATTGATATATGTAGGTTGTGACGCATTCGCGTGTATGCTTACGATAGCCTTATTAGATGTTACTTATTACTCACGAGTTGGCAACTCACCCCCGTTGTGCCACAGTATTTTGCAGGTCCGACCTGCCAGTACAGTAGCAGCGGGCGCACTACCTTATTTTGCTTCTTTTGCTTAGACTTGCGGCATCGCTCGTAGGTGGGTTCCGATGATATTTTATTTCCACCTTGTATTACTATTGCATCTAGTGTACTCCATCTACCGTATTTACTACTTGTACTGTTGTATTTGTGACCTAGAGATGAGAAAGTGTGATTTGTATACATATATGTTGTTTCTCTGTGGTCGAGCTCACTTGAGCTGACATGATGCTTTATTACTTTTGTGCCTTTATATGCTTATTTTGCACAGTGATGATATATATTGCGTGTGATTGTGAGTTCGCCTTTGGCGAAGAGCTAGCTTCCGTTTGGGGATGCCTTATTTCATGATGTACATATATTCTTGTTTTGTACCCGTTTGGGGCCAGTATTTACAAAGGAGACTCTGCCGAAATTTTCGGGAAAATGTGATGTTGCTTTTAAAGGTTTGTTGCGACTTATTTGGTTAAAATTGCTTTCTTTATGTTGGTTTTCCTTCACTCTATTCCTTTTTGGTTTTGATTTCTGGGCTTTAGCTTACATATATTACGTATGCCTCGAGACGTTTCGTAATTTAAGTGCCAGTCACGCTCCGTACTTTTGGGTCATGACACATCGGCACGACTTATCGGTTACTGGGGTCTGACGTTTACCACCACTAGACTGGATATGCGACATATCAGACGAAGAGACCGGACTGTACGGTAGTGTTACCGACAGGCTTTACAGGAGTATGAGCAGGCTTGCTTGTTGATCTTCTGATCGCTCAATACCCGGGTAGCCGTTATGTCCAGCTAGTACCGCTGATGGCTTGTGGGTGCCTGATATGATCATCACTTACTGCCGGCGTATTGACGAGTCTTTAGAGTCCTACACAGAGGTTTACTGGCTCAGGAAAAACGAAGTAGGAGCACATATGTGATATGTGCGAGACCGAAATTAATACGAGTATGTGATATCGTATTCTATTCTCGCGATTTCTGATATCGGTCGGTTATATGAGATATAGCCGGGTTATCGAATCAAGTGTTGATTTGATAGGTTGATACAAAGAATATTAGTCGGTCGTATAAGATATAGCCGGATTATTAAATCAAGTGTTGATTTAATGATTTAATGTATAATTATATATATGATATATTAATTTACATTAACTAATATTAGCTTACTTAAGTTTTTCTTTTTTTTACTTATGCATTTAATATATATGTGATTATATTAATTGTATTTCTTTTAGTGTCATGCTTGATGATACATGCTATATGGGTGTATGAGACTCACACCATGCTCAAGATAATGTAAGGTTTATTTATTTAAAGTAAATCTAAATTAGTTGGAAATTAGTCACATGGGTGAAGCTTGTAGACCCATTGACTTAGCCCACTAGTTTTGTCTTACATTAGATATTTATTAACCTAACCATTATCTAAACCCATGGTAAAGTCTCTACATGAGTTATATGAGATATTTCTCACCCATGGTTGCCATAACATTATCTTCTTCATCTTCATCTTCATCAAGAGTGTGCTCTCTAGATTTTTGAGAGGTGAAGAAAACTAGTGAGAAAATTAATTCTAAAGTGAGCAAAAATATTACTTCATCATCCTCTACATGATTAGCCATTTAGTTTAGGGTGTTAGCTTCACTAATCCCTAATTAGTGAATAGGTAGCTTCGGTTGGTGTCTCCTTGACGTAGATCATCTTCGGTCTCGAAGACTTCGGGCAAGCTTGTTCCTTTTATCTTGTGGAGCCATTCTAGAGTCCAGAAGATCACTAGTTGGAGTGAAGGGACTACTACACGGAGCTATTGAAATGCAGGACCAGTGGTATCAGAGCCAAGCTAAAGATTTAAACGATATTTGTTAGCTTACAAAATCGAAACTACTCCGAAACTTGAAACATTGATAGCTAGTTTCTGTCGAATTTATAAAGTCCTCTAAAATTTTTTTTAGTAACTGCAAATTTTTTTTATGTGATATAACATGAATACAGTATAAAATTTACCCTTCCTCGCCGGAATTTGGCCGGCCAGACACCTCAGAAAACCGGCCTGCTCGGCCCAAACATGAGGAAATGGGTTGAATTTTGTAGTGTGTTCCAGTCTCTGGGTTTTGGTGTTTCAGGTGTTGCTTGTTTTTTCTAAATTTTCATGTGATATTAACTTTCTTCAAAGGCAATTCGGAGTGTTTCGTAGTCGTAATTCTAACATGTATTCGGGTTATTTAGACGACGTTAAAATGCTCGAATGGATATCAATAACCCATATTTTCCCTCGCTGGAAAGTTTCCAAGAGTTGGATTTTTTCCGTGTTTAAAATCTTCAGAAAATCATGCAAGCGATTCTGTGGACCCTCTAGAAGAACGATACCCATACTCGACTTTTTGGATCGCGGAACCGCAGTAACACCCTAAGGTTTGCGGCAGTTCCGTGGCGACATGAGTGAGGCATGGGTCGGCCCTTCTACGGATGATTCATAGGAGCTGTGGCATGTTCTGGGTACTTTTTGAACTCCGCTCAAGTGTTGAGCTCTTTCGGAAATTTTGGGTGTTTGTTTATTTGATCGAAAAGTTTAATATCGTCTAGCTATCTGTGATTATGATACAATATTTGGAATCCACATAATTAGTTATAAGATAACTAGTTTGAAATTTATAAATCTAGCAGTTTAGTCTCATTTGATCGGTTGCCATGAAATTTTGATGTGGATCAAAAGTCCGTCGCAATTATGTAGTGTACACGGATACTCACCGGGTAACCTTACTAGATAGCCACGCCCCATAGCCCCGACCAAGTGACTGTAGGAGAACCCCGTCGCCAAAAACATCCGTTCGGGTGCTCGCGGCCGCAGTGTTACGCCTTAGTGCACTTCGTCGACGGCATCAGGGGTGCGGCCGTCTACTAAAGTTTCCGACAAGCATTCGATCAGGTTATCAGGAATCTTGTTGAATTACCCGACAGGTTATTGGAAAGTTTTTTCAATATCGAGACTAAAATGCGGGGTTTATAATTGTTAGGCATGTGATGTCTAAGGAATTCATTTGGTTGGGCATGAAATCCAAAGTATGTGATACATTGGGTTTATGATGTCTAAGGTGGTTGCGGATTCCAATTGTTGTAATTTTTCACTTTCTTTTCTACGATTATAAGTGTAATATGTGGTGTATCGCCGGTTTCATTGCTATACGTCAACGACAATTGGGATACACATATTTACTTACGTTGATGACATGTGATGTTATGTGTTGTTGTGATATATTATATTAGATCCTCGTGTTTTGAATAGCCGGGGCTTTTTATGTGAGATGAGAGTTTTTTCATTTTCATTCATGTAAAAATCTTGTATGTAATATTCTTTTATTGGGCCACTTCCGGGTTGAGGATGATGTCACCATTGATGTATATTATTTACTTTTCCGCATTAGGATAGACCTAAGGAGGGCAGCACAAGTAACCGGGTTCTAGGGTCCAGTGGGAGACCATCTTGAGGAGTCGAGACCGGGTCTCCTAACTCTAGAATTAGTAGGGTTGATTGCCGCTCTCGTAGGGGTCTAGGGATGTGGGTTTGGCTATTCATCACGACCGTGGAATCCGCGATTTTTACTGGCTTAATTTAAAACACGGAATTCCTAGTATATCCAATATTTCATATGCTATCTTCTGTCGCTGATATTTTGTGCTGTGATCACTTGATATATTTTGAGATGAATGCTTATATTATATATATGATGATATATAGTAAATATTGATGCTTTCGTTTATTCTGTGATGCTTAGGAAGCATAATTTGATGGGACTTCATTAATGAGATTAATGAAATAAAAGAAATCTAAAGATGTTGTAGAAACTTGTTTTAAAAACTGGTAGCTCTAGTTCTTGCTTTGCATATTAGTATTCATTGTAGAATATCCAACACCTTATTCGATAAGGAAAGAGCCGAGATCTCTTCACCGGGAGTGACCTCTTTAGCGAAACTAGCAGATATTACAACCCACTCGGTTTTGTTTTTGATTGCTTCTCTAGTTCTTGTTTTGCATAGTGGTATTTGTGAAATATCCAGCACCTCATTCGATGAGGAAAGAGCCGAGATCTCTTCACCGGGAGTGAGCTCTTTAGCAAAACTAGTAAAAGCCTAAAAAACACTCCTTTTCAAAATCACTCGATTCTACAACGATATCAAGTTCAAAGCCTTAAAGGTTTTCATAAAAACCATCCGCAGACCCTCCGTCATTTTAGGAAGTAGAGTACTTAGTATTCGTGCTACGTATATTGACTATAGTTAAGGCGCGGTGTACGGTAGCTAAGTGATGTCTTCCTATGCTGCATATGATGCGATTGGTTAGGACATTCATGTGATTATGTTTGTTGGAGATAGTGCCCTCAGAGTCAATTATGGGATCACAGGCACGTGATTGCAATGATTGAGGGAGGACTTATCTCGGTAGAACAGTCTTACTCAAGATGATAGTATGCTATCTGGTTTATCTTTATCATTGTGTACTGCTTTAGGTGACCTTACAGGTCGCTATTACACGTTGATAGAGCCCCTAGGATTCTTGCTTGACTGCCAGCAGTATGAGGGCGATCATATACGTGGGAGCTGGGGTCTATAAGCAAATCCTTAAAAGGTCCCTAGTCGTGGGAGTTTCGAGACAGGGCATCGATTCTCCAGAGTAGACTAGTGTATACAGTCGAGACCCCGACGAGGGGCGGTGGCCGGTCTCACAAGCCACTGGTGTCAGTTGGTTCACCTAAGATGTATACAGGTGCTCATTGGGTTATGAGTACACCGGACTGGACTCGCCGGGAACATGCTAGTAGGTCTTATACCTGACGCCAGATAGCAGTTCCCTGGTGACATGTGTACAGGTTAGTTCATCGACCTGAGATCGTCATTTTTCTCGTGTGAGTTCCCACTGTACTTTGATTACTACCCTACCACGCTCAAAGGAGATGTGCAAACAGGTTTTAGTTGGGTACAGTCCCGAGCCATATGGAGGCAGTAAGCGGATCTTCAGGGGTTCGTCTCTCCCGGTATTGGGGGTGAGGTCGCGCTGTGTCTAGGAGAGCCCTTACACGAAGTCCTTAGCCAAGGAAGGAGATTTACTGGTAGGTATTCCAGTAGTATCTCAGGGTGTTCTGGGCTACACTCCGACACGACTTATACCGCTTTTGGGGGTCTGACTTTTACCAACCCTCTAGGCCCGCCATGCGATGCTCATAGACGAACGGACCGGACTGTACGTATATTGTCACTGACAGGCTCAGTAGGGTGTCAGGATGAGTTCGCTCATCGACGTCCCTTTTGGTCAATACCTGGTAGCCCGTTACGTATAGGCTAATACCTATGACGTGCTTGTGGTTAAATCCACAGTCAAAGTGTTGACGAGTCTTTAGAGTCCCCCACAGACCAGTTTCTCAAGTTTCGGGCGAAACGCTGCAGAGGTCGTATGGAGATATGGCAGGGTTCGATCAGATACGTGCGGTATTGCACGGATCATGATCGTACGGATAATACTAGCGGGCTTTGGTTTAAGCCGGATCCTAGTATTGTACCGTGTAGATTTTATCTCTTTGCATTTGTATTCAGTGGGAATACAAATGCGGGTATGTATATACAGTAGCGGGGTTTCCTGTAATTTATTACGGGATCAGTTTTCCGAAGTTGCCAGTTTTCTTTCCGTTTCGGCCATTTTCCTTTGTATCTTTTCTTGGCTGAAATTTGGTGGAGGAGGGCTTATTTGCATTTGTGCAAATTAGCATTGTGGAGGGTTGTCTTTGCATATTGTTGCTTCATAATGGTTGCATCATCATTTGACTTCTTGACTTCATCATGGCTTGACTTTTGGGGGGACATGGTTTTCATGATGGTTGATGGAGTGTTGGATTTGTTTGTGATCATTTCTTCACATCATAACCATTTTTCTCTCTCTTGCATGATTTTCTCTAGGCTCACCCCCTTGGTATTATTCCTCACTCCCTCTTCTAATTTTTCTAGAGGTCATGGCCGGCCAAATGAAGAGGGGGATGTCCAAAATTCTTGAGTGGGATTTTTCATCTCTTTTGGTTTATAAAAATCCCAAAGCTCCATCTCCAAAAGTTTAGTTCATTTCCTTCACCAAAAAGGCAACTTCTTAAAACCCCAATGAGACATAGCACTACACTATTCTACAGCAATTCTTGGGCACATCGGCTCGCCAACTTCATGCCCGAGTTGCCTCGGTCCAGAGGTGGGAGCCCGTAAAAGAACCCGGCGATGTGATGCCCTTCCGACGAAGAGATGAAGACCGGAGATTCCGCGGGGAGATCGGGACGACGACGAGAAGACCGAAGGATACGGATCGCTCGGTATATCTCTCTACCCCTTCTCTTGTTAGCTAGGATTAGATTAATGGCCCGATCCAGGATTTTTGTGCGCGGTGGTGCCGGTTCTAGTTAATACAAAAGTTATATATTCCGCATTTTGGCCTCGTTCAGACGGCCGGGGCGCCGCCGTGCACTTACAATGTTGACTATAGTTAAGGGTCATGTGAGTGGGTCTAATTAATCACGAAATGATGGGTAGAACTTGACTAGTGCTTATGATATGTTGACCGTAGTTAAGGTCATAAGTGCTAGGGGTAAAAACCATCATCGGGAATTTCAAGTGTTGAAATTTGCAATGAGATTGCATACCTTCTATCAGATAGTTGGATCCCGATACCCACTGCGAGTTATTGTTACTCCTGGGAGAGTTTTGCACATTACAATTAGCCGATCAAGTAGGTGTCTAGAAAGGTGTTAACGGGGTTATACCCATAGGAAAATGAGGTTTATTTTAATTAGGTCCGTGCGAAAGCACGGGGAACCTCCCTCAAAATACCGACACTTGCCTGGATGAAAAATTGGTGAACTTGTAGGGTATAATTAATCCCGGCTAGTCTTACCTTTTAGGATTTAAAGGAAGATTTGATAAAAATAGTGGGAGCCATCCTGATTAAATAAAATAATAACCAATCTGATTTTGTAAGAGCGCACGTAGAGTGTTTTCTCCTCTCTCTCTCCTTGTAGCAACCATATCATGCCTTAATCAAAATAATAATATGGATGTATTAACCGAATCTGCTTATTATACTGAGCTAGGGAACGTTGGTTCCGCTCTGTCTTATAATTGTTATAAGTCCGAGTAGGAAATAGGGGAATATCCTGATTCCCATGCCACATAATCGAGGATTAAGCATGTTGATGCATATTCTTAGGGTGTGTTTATTACCAAGGACTGTTTCTCAGTATCCTCTACGTCCTAAGTATGAGATACCGGATTAGGCTCCCATAAATGTAATTTGTTAAATAGGCTACAGAAAGGTAGTGAACTGAGAATATGTGATTGTTCTCTAGTGTAAAGAATGGTGCAATTGTTGCAGCCAAGTAAGTTGGAAAATATCATCTTGTATTACCAAATGGTAAATACATTGATTCTGAACAAATGTTATTAGATACCGAACCTGATATACAACATTACATCATTTTCTTTATTCAGTTAAAGAAGGATATAATTTTGTATTGGTGGATAATATTGTGAATATTTTCTGAATCAAGAGTTGATTGGATCAGGCTCGTTATGCAATAGCATATACTTTCTAAATCAAACCATAGTTCAGAGTATGCAGAACACACACAAGAGGAATTGTTCAAAAATGAACGAATCCTTCTTGTGGCATTGTAGACTAGGTCATATCAATGCGACATGGCCAGCTAAGTTACATAGAGATGAATATAAGAATCTTTTCGAATTTTCATCTTATGATACTTGCCAGTCTTGTCACAAAGGTAAAGTGACCAATACTCCATTTACTCGAAACAGAGAAAGAGTTACTGAACTCTTGGGACGGATACATGATGATGTATACGTTCGTATGTCTACAAATGCTAAGGTTGGTTCTTCGTACTTCATTATATTCACTGATCTTCTCTCAGGATTCGGACATATGTTCCTGTTGAAACACAAGTCTGAAACTTTTGAGAAATTCAAGGAATATAAGCTTAAAGTTAAGAACCAGACGGGTATAAGTATTAAAGTCCTTCGATGTGATCGAGGAGGAGAATACTTCGGCATGGAGTTCCTGGATTTTCTAAAAGGAGAATGGGATTCTCTCTCAGCTTACTCCTTCGAGTACACCACAGCACAACGGTGTATCAGGGTGGAGGTATCGCACCCTATGAGATATGGTACGCTCTGTGATGAGTACTGCTGAGTTGCCTATTTCCTTTTGGAGTTATGCACTTGAGAAGTTGCATACCTATTGAATGGGGTTCCATCCAAATCAATGCGTACCACTCCATATGAGATATAGAATGAGAAGAGATCATGTCTTAAACGAGTTAAGATATGGGTTGTCCGGCCTATGTTGAAAAGAAAAATACGGACAAGCTCGAGGCAAGGTCAGTTCTGTATAAGTTTGTTGGATATCCCGAACATTCGTGAGGGAATATCTTCTACCACACTGAGGAGCAAAAGGTGTTTTGTTTCTCAGCATGCCAATTTTTTAGAAAAAGGAATTTCTTGTGAAGAAATTAGTTGTCATGAGGTAGAACTGGGAGGAGTTCCAGCTAGACAAACTAACAACTGATGATTTGGTAAAACCAAAGGATTCAATAGTCTCTAACGAACCTCAGCCTCTCCGCGAATCTGGTAGGGTTCCTCATCCACTTGAGAGATACTACGGTCTTTTCAGTGACAGTAGGAGCAAGGATTGCATCATGGTAGATGATGGCCCAACTAGGTTCAACCAGGCCATCATAAGTGGAGACTTTGTAAAATGGCTGGATGCTATGCGATCAAAGATGGAATCCATTTACACCAACAAAGTATGAATTTGATTATTGCACCTGAAGGGGTAAAACCCATTGGGGAGCAATTGGATGTTGAGAAGATTCTTGGCGTGGATGGAAAAGTTGAGACTTTTAAAGCTACGCTTAAGTCCATCAGGATTAATGCACGCATCGCGGAGTTGGAACATCTGTTTTGATTGGGAGTCAAAGAGTTTGACTTCATCAAAAAGATAGATGAACCTTGTATATACAAGAAGGTTGTAGAGAGTAAGGTTGTCTTCCACGTATTGTACGTAGATGACATACTCTTGATAGGAAATGGTTTCCCTTGCTACACTCGATTAAGCTCCTTTTATCACGAGGATTCTCAATAGAAGATCTGGATGATACCTACTACATCTTGTAAATTATGATCTATGGTGATAGATATAAGTGGATATTGAGAGTATCCCAAATCTAGGTACATTAACACTGTACTAAAGGGGTTTAGTATGGAGGATTCTAAGCGTGGTGGTTCACCCACTAACTCAGGAATCACTCTCTCTAAATGATATCTTTCAAGACTGATTTGGAGAGAGCTCGCCTGCAAGGGACACCCTATGGTTCGGCAGTAGGCTCTATCATGTATGTGATGTTATGTACCGGACCAGATGTAGATGACTCACTAGGTGTAGTGATCAAGAATCAATCGGATCTTGAGAGAATCACTGGACAGCTGTGGAGGACATTCTTAAGTACTTGAGAAGCACTAAATGAATGTGCTTGGTTCGAGCCTCCACAGTGATAAGGTCGACTGAGAGATAGTAACATGCATTGTCTTTACCCTCAGTGGAGGGATGGTATGTTGGAAGAGTTCCAAGCTAGATACCGTGGCATACTAGACGATAAAGGCTGAATACATCGCTACCAACGATGCTGCCAAAGTGGTTGTCTGGGCATTTCTTGTTCATGAGATGAACATGGCTCCTACCATTGAGCGTCCAATAGCTGTTATTGTGACAACAATGGAGTTATGGTTTTGGCCTAGGAACACCGGTCCCATCAGAGATCCAGACATATTCTGAGGCAGTATCACCTGATCATAGAGATGGTTGATCTCCAAGGGATCGAGGTAAGGAGAGTAGATTTTAAGGTTAACACAGCGGATCCACTTGATTTGAACGATGTTTTATGATCAAAAATATTTTTACCGCAATCAAGAACGGCGTCGCTTGGTAGCTAGCCGGTGAGTATGGGTCAGTCCATATGGATGTTGTGTATTTCCTAATTGTTCTAACGAGTTAATTCCAAACCATGTGGGATGTTTATCACTAAAAGCTAAGTTGATTAAGACTAGGATTAGAAATCTTGCTAGGGTTAGGTTTAGGTTAAGTTTGGAAATTAAAGATTTCCCACCGCTTTCAATGCCCTAATTTAGATCTCATTAGGTGTTATGGTAATTATTAATAAAGGGGATTGGGACGATCGGGAAGAAACTATGTTTCTTCCTTTAGGTCCTTGTCCGTCCTTTCTTAATCCTTATCCTAACCTCCATGGAAAACATGCACATCCGGTCTTTTATACTACGGTATCACCGTTACATCGTGGGTAGGGTGCCGCAGGGAGCGGTATGTGTATGTATGCATGGAATCCTAATAATTAATATGTGATAGGAAAGAAAGGGGTGAGAGATTTGCATCTCTCAAATCTTCCCTATTCCTAACCCTAACAAGCGAGGAACTACTCGCTCATTAGGGGATCGATAAAAGACATGATTTTTATGAGTTTTTGATTTAAGAGATTAATTATCTAACTACTGCAGATTAATAAAAAGTTCTAATCTAAACTAAACTAAGGCTGAGAATAAATTTAAATTAGGGTAGAAATACAAATTAAGAACTAGGGCAAAATAAAAGAACATACTTATTTTATTGATGCTCTTTAAACTTTACAAAAGATTTCTGAATTTTTATTCAATGAAAAGAGGCATACCTCAAAGAGAGGTTTAGGGCTTCTATTTATAGATCATAGAAACCCTAGGGTTACAATCGATTCACGTCTGCATTTATAATTTTACCCCCTAAGAAAACCCTAGTCAACGCACCGCCAGCCGCCACAATTTTTTTCCCATCAATACGGGCTTAGCACGGCCGCGGAACCGCGGCCAAGTGCCACATTTTGCCGCGGTTCTACGGCCATGTTAGGGGCTTCTTGGCTCAATTTTTCTTGTCTTCTGCCTGTTGCTATTTTCTCCTGTTTTCCTTGGTTGGTTCTTCAGAATGTCTTCTAGTTCTCTTCCAGATCTCCACAGTGCATAATGTCGTGGACTTTTACCGTTACTTCGTGTCGAAGTCTTGAACCTTGTGCTGCCTTTGTGTTTTGTGAACTTGTTCATTGATCTTCATTGTCCCTCAAAATGTAGGCACGATCAAGATTCCACCATTTATTGGTCGTAGTCTCACTTTTGCATCATCTTTTCATCAATTTCACCGTTTTTGTTCCGAGAACCTGTAACCTGCAACTATGTAGCAGACATGGATCAAAAGCACCTGTTTATTTGTAAAATGAATAAGAATGGGGTCTATAAAAATACAAAATTATGGTATGAACAAATACCCCCAAACTTATCTTTTGCTCGTCCTCGAGCAAACCTAGTTTTATTCTTGAAAAAGACCTAGCCTCATTTCGCAGGGAAACGCGATTGCACTGAGCTCGTGCAACAAGCCGTTAAACCTCTAGGTGTCCCTAGTAGGAGGAGTGTTGTCTCCTGAGGGTTTTCAGCGGATACTACCCTCAAAATCCTATCAATTTGGCTTATCGATTTTTATTCTCCAATTAGGTCTTCTAACAAGAACTCTATTATCTTCGACTTAAAAATTATCCACCTGTATTTTTCACGCTTCCTTATCATTTAACTTAAGATTATATATATTCGTGTGAATTTACTTAGCTTTTAGCATCTTTTAAGTTTTCCTTCTAGGGTTCCATCTCAACTTAGGAATTTTTATCATCTCTATTAAAGATATAAGTCTTATCTTTCATTCCTATCTCTTATCTAAACCCCAATCACATACCCCTACGTGTGTGTATATATCACCCCTACACTTGGAAATTCAAATCAAGCTATCATACTCTTGTCCATCGTCCAAAGCACTTCTTAATTAGTGAATTTTTAAATGAAATTTGCTCACACATCTTTCATGCGACCGTTAATACTTCTTGAGGTACCAACAACCGATTACAAAATGTGTTTGCACATTAAAGCGTAATTCCTAGTCTTGTAACACCTAAGGCTTTAGCAGTGACTCTCAAACCAGTTGGTCTAAGGCACTAGGTGATGAAGCACCCTCGCTAAATATTTTTTTCTATTTTTTTTTGCAGCCTTAAGTAATTACAAAAACCAGTGTTCATTTTTTTCTTTATTCACACTTGTATTTTATTGTATTTTTCTTCGTACTAAGGACTTTAGACAAGAGAATTTCAAGGTCTCTCCTACTATTCCAAGTTTCAAGGTTCGTGTTTGTGCAATTTTGTAGGGTATATATTTTCAGAATTTAGACTTAAGCTTAGGAATTATTTTTCAAACTTATACTTTAATAAAAATATCAATACTTTTTCCTTGTTTTAACTTAGCCCAAGAAGTCAACTCGAAATTTGCCTATTTCTAAATAAACTACAAGACATATACTTTCTACCGTTAAATTTTAAGAAAGGTTAGTTTTAGGGTTTTTAATTTACTAAGTCTAAGATCTAGTTGTTCCTAACTAGTTAACCTATTTGGCAAACTCTAGTTAATTAAGGCCAAAATTGAATGTTTTAATTTTTATAATTTTTTCAAATTTTTCAATTTTTATGGGTTTTAAATTAAGTATGCATATGCAAAAATATACATATGAATGCGAAGGAAGAAAACTTACCGAGCACACCCCCAAACTTAAACTTGACATGTCCTCACTGTCATGCTACACCAAGAGGGTCAAAATGGCCGGTATTCCCCTGTTTATTTTCTTATTTTAAAAAAAAACAAATATTAATTTTTTATGTTATTTTGTATTTATGTATTTACAAATGGTACATACCCCCAAACTTGTTTGAAATAAGGTTTTTTGCAAGTTGATCAAAAATTTGGGGGTAAAATGGAGGAAGATCAGTCAGTGTAAGTCGGCTCCTGCGAAAATAGGAGTTCCTCCGACGGGTCCGCTGTGAGGAACGGTTTGAGTCGATGTCCGTTCTTTTTAAACAAAGTACCGTCCTCCGGGTTTTCAAGATCTACCGCACCGTGCGGATATACGGTGCGTACTAAAAATGGCCCTTTCCACCTAGATTTGAGCTTGCCGGGGTGAAAGTGTAACCAAGTGTCATAGAGTAAAACCTGTTGACCAGGTTTAAACGTTTTGCGCATAAGGTGTTTGTCATGGAACACCTTAGTTCGGTTTTTAACAATGACAGCATTATCATAAGCCTCATCCCGCAGCTCTTCTAGTTCATTTAATTGCAGCTTTCGATTGTTGCCCGCATCTCCCATTGATAAATTCAACTCCTTGATCGCCCAAAATGCCTTGTGCTCAATCTCAACTGGGAGGTGGCAAGCCTTCCCGTAAACGAGCCGGTATGGTGACATACCAAGATCGGTCTTATATGCAGTACGGAATGCCCATAGTGCATCAATCAGCTTATGTGACCAATCTTTACGGTTTTTAGAAACCGTTTTCTCCAAAATTTGTTTAATTTGCCGATTTGAAACCTCGACTTGCCCACATGTTTGGGGATGGTATGGCGTTGAAAGTTTGTAAGTAATGGAATATTTGCACATTAAGGACTCAAAAGTCCTATTACAGAAGTGAGATCCATTATCACTTATAATTGCGCGAGGATGCCCGAACCGAGAAAAGATATGTTCTTTAAGAAATCGAACAACAACCTTGTTTTCATTCGTTTGGCTAGGCACAGCCTCGACCCACTTTGACACATAGTCAACAGCCAAAAGAATATACACATTCCCAAAGGAATTGGGAAATGGTCCCAAGAAGTCTATTCCCCAAACATCAAAAATATCCACAACCAAAATTGGTTGGAGCGGCATTTCGTTTCTCCGCGATATCCGGCCTAAGTGTTAGCACCGGGAGCATGTCTTGCAGTATTCATATGCATCCTTAAAGAGTCGTGTCCAATAGAAACCACACTACAAGATTTTCTCGGCTATCTTCTTGGGGCCAAAGTGCCCGCCACACGCTTGATCGTGGCAAAAAGACAGCACACTCTTAAACTCATTTTCAGGTACACACCGACGAATGATTTGGTCAGAACAGTATTTAAAAAGATACGGTTCATCCCAGTAAAAATGTTTTACTTGGGACAAGAATCGGAGTTTATCCTGTTTCGACCAATCTTTAGGTATCAAGCCGGTGGCCAAGTAGTTTACTATATCAACGAACCAAGGTTCGCAAGACACGGTTAAGAGTTGCTCATCGGAAAAAATATCTTTAATTGGAATTTCAAATGTAGGCGAAAAAGGAAGTCGTGAAAGGTGATCGGCCACTACATTTTCACATCCTCTTTTGTCCCTTATGGAAAGGTCAAACTCTTGTAGCAAGATGATCCAACGTATTAGCCTCGATTTGGCATCCTTCTTTGCAAAAAGGTGGTGAAGAGCTGAATGGTCCGTGTACACTATCACTGGAGAGCCGATTAAATAAGGCCAAAATTTTTCAAGTGCAAACACAACGGCTAAAAATTCTTTTTCTGTTGTTGTGTAGTTCAGTTGGGCCTCATTTAATGTTCGGCTAGCGTAATAAATCACGTGCGGCATCTTATTAATGTGCTGTCCAAGAACAGCAACAATGGCGAAATCTGATGCATCGCACATAATTTCGAAGGGATGCGTCCAGTCTGGAGATGAAAGAATGGGTGCAGAAATGAGAGAGTGTTTCAATGACTCGAACGCTTCCATGCAAATTGAGTCAAAATCAAATGTTGTGTCCTTGGCCAATAAGAGAGTCAAGGGTCTAGCAATCTTGCTAAAATCCTTGATGAACCGTCTATAAAAACCGGCATGGCCAAGGAAGGCTCGTATTTCTTTGACGCATTTAGGAGGAGGAAGATTAGAAATGACTTCAATCTTGGCTTTATCAACCTCTATGCCATTTTGCGAGATCACATGTCCTAAGACAATACCCTCTCGTACCATAAAGTGGCACTTCTCCCAATTTAACGTGAGGTTCTTATCCCTACAGCGGGTAAGAACTGCATCAAGGTATAGCAAACACTCGTCGAAGGAGTCACCAAAAATGGAGAAATCATCCATAAAAATCTCCAAAAACTTTTCAACCATATCTAAAAAGATCCCCATCATACACCGCTGGAATGTAGCGGGTGCATTGCATAACCCAAAAGGCATGCGACGATAAGCAAAAGTACCGAAAGGACAAGTAAATATGGTCTTGTCTTGATCCTTTTCGGCGATGGGGACTTGGTTATAGCCGGAATAGCCATCCAAAAAGCAGTAAAACTTATGCCCAGCCAATTGTTCTAGCATTTGGTCAATGAAAGGTAAAAGAAAGTGGTCTTTCCTTGTCGCGGCATTGAGTTTTCTATAGTCGATGCAAACTCGCCACCCAGTTTGGGTGCGAGTAGGTATTAACTCATTTGCCTCATTGGTTATGACCGTAATGCCCAATTTCTTTGGGACAACATGAATGGGGCTAACCCACTGGCTATCCGAGATCGAGTAAATGATACCACTATCAAGACATTTAACAATCTCCTTCTTGACAGCCTCTTTCATTATGGGGTTGAGGCGTCTTTGAGGATCCCTTACAGGCTTGGCATCATCCATCAAGTGTATATGATGTTCAACTATGAGGGGACTAATCCCTTTGATGTCTGCCATAGACCAGCCAAAAGCTTGCCGATTATTTTGTAAGACCATTAAAAGGGCCTTCTCTTGCTCGAGAGCTAGAGAGGCCGATATGATTACAGGAAGGGTCTCATTCTCACCTAGGTAAGTATATTTAAGGTGCGATGGCAAAAGCTATAGTTTGAGTTTAGGAGGTGAAATAATTGAAGGTAGCATTGGTGAAACTGTTTCAAACTCGAAGGATTCCGTCAACGGTTCAAATCAAGTGTACGCAACCGAGTCGGATAGCTCAACTAACTCATCCGAAAAATCAAAAGACTCAAACTCGGGTGGTGAGTCTTCAAAATCGTCCAAAAAGGTGAAACACTCATAATCGTTGTCCGGCGTGAAAGCTGTGTCGGATTCTCGGAGGAACGCACCAGAGGCGTCAACACTGTTGTGATCGAACAGAAATTTTTCGAGCTCACAGTCCTCCTCCGTGATCTCATGGATCGAGCAAACATCAAGTATACTAGTATTAGGCTCGGAAGGCTGATTCCCCAACTTAAAGATGTTGAGTTCAATCGTCATATTTCCAAAAGATAGTGTTTACCCCAATCAGAATAAAGCTCTGTTCAAATTCCAAGGTGGGAAAAGAAGCAATGCTTCTGTTTTCCTCCAATCAGAGCAAAGCTCCGTCTTGAAAATTAAAGTGAGAATTAAAGTTAAAATAAATGAAGCAACGCTTCAGATCCCCTGCGCTGCGCGCAGAGCGCCACGTGTCAAAATCAGACACGTTAGCGCAGGAAGAACAGCGCCCAAGGCAGCGCACCCAATCAGAGCAAGGCTCTGTTGAAAATTCAAACTTTAATTAATTGAAGCAACGCTTCAGTTGCGCAAGCACTGCGCTGCGCGACACGTGTCAGCGCAGTTGCGCTAGCGCAGTTGTGCTGCGCTGTGCGCTGCTTGACACGTGTCAGCACAGATGCGCTAGCGCAGTTGCGCTGCTCTGTGCGCTGCGCGACACGTGTCAGTGCAGTTGCGCAAGCGCAGTTGCGCTGCACTGTGCGCTGCATGACACGTGTCACGCGCTGGGGCGTTTGCGCCAAACAGAATTAAAATTCTAAAAAGATCTTTCTGTTCTTGTTAAAAACAAGAAGATTGCCTTCTGTAAAACAGAAGCCCTTGGATCAAAGATCCAACGGTGGGGAAAATTCCCCAAATCGCTCAGAGAAAGATCTCGTTAACAAATTCAACAAACTTATGGACACTATATAAAGACCCCTAGACCTCAAATCAAAAGGAATGAACATTCTTTGAGAAATTAAACAGAGAGAACTCTGAGGAAATTCTAAGAAAACAAAAGAAAGGTAAAAGACCTTTTACATAGAAGAATTTCTTCTGATAGATCATTGATCCAAAAACAAGATCAATGATCTTTAATAAAAAACAAAAATAAAAACAGTGCTTTGCACTTTTTATGAACCTCTGGTTCCTGAAATAAGAAAAAGCTTGTTTTTCTTTGATCTAAATTAGATCAAGAAATCAAATAGTGCTTTGCACTTCCTTTATGAACCATTGGTTCTTGAATCTAAAAGATTCTCAAATTAATAGTGCTCTGCACTTGAAAATCTGCACTGTTGCGCCCTTGGGTTGGCGCAAGCCACCAGAGAGCGCCACGTGTTAGTATCTGAATCACTTGCGCTATGCGCTTTAAGATAGAGCTTTGCTCTCTGTAATTGGCGCAACTCACTAGAGCGCGACACGTGTCAGCAGCGCAAGCGCAGCGCAAGCGCAGCGCATTGGCGCAGCGCACTGCGCTTGCATGACACGTGTCAACACCATAAGCGCTTGCGCTCTCTGATTGGCGCAAAGCGCCTGACAAATGCAATGCATTTCCTAAAGGGCCAGGCCCAAATCAAAAAGACCTAGCAGGCCAAAATAAATTGCAAAGTAATAGATGGGCAGAGCCCAGGTAAAATTGGTGCTCTGCATCATTTATAAAATGAGCAAAGCCCAAAACAAATTGATGCTCTGCATCCTTTATGGGCAGAGCCCAAACAAAAAAATAAAAATAAATAAAAGTGTTGAACTTTTTTCAATTGGACTTAGCCCAATCATGGCCGTAAGTCCTCAAATTAAATCGACTGAGCACAGCTGCTCTCTCTTAAATCAATTTACCTCCGGTTCGAGGGTACATCTCTGAACTCCTCTGACACCTATCGTTGTAATCCTTCAACGACGTCAGAGAGGTGACGGGTCCCGACGACCACACATGAATCTTGGACTGCGGGGTCCTTAAACTCGTGGACCGAAACGTCCTTAAACTAATATTGGACTGCGGGGTCCTTAAACTCGTGGACCGAAACGTCCTTAAACTAATATTGGACTGTGGGGTCCTTAAACTCGTGGACCGAAACGTCCTTAAACTAATATTGGACTGCGGGGTCCTTAAACTCGTGGACCGAAACATCCCTAAACTAATATTGGACCGAAACGTTCTTAAACTAATAATGGACCACCACGTCCCTAAACTGGCGATGGACCACCACGTCCCTAAACTGGAACATGGACCACCACGTCCCTAAACTGGAACAATAGAGCCTCCAAACGCTCTTCTGTCGGATCTAAACGATCCTGCTTAAGTAGATCTTAGCCCCAAACAAGGCTAACGTATCCTTAAGCATTTCAACAGACTCTATATTCCCTAATCAACTTCGGTTCAAGGGTACATCTCTGAACTCCTCTGACACCTATCGTTGTAATCCTTCAACGACGTCAGAGAGGCGACGAGTCCTGACGGCCATAGATTAAATAGATCACCACGTTAAGTTGATCTTAGTCTCAAATGAGACTAACGTATCCTTAACGAACGTTTAAGTTGATCTTAGCCTTAATATAGCTAACGTATCCTTAAACTAAAAACACAAACCCAAGTCTAAGTATATACGGATTTGGACTAATCCACGTCCTACGGGCGACGGCATTACTCAGTCTCCGTATACAATCCACGGGCAACCACAAACAAAACAAACACACACGACACAAAGTGAAATTCTGGAGAAGGAGAAAGTGGCTGCCGCGATGCGGTAGCGTAATTAATTGCAGGGGCTTGCGCCTGCAGAGAAGAGCGTCCCCATAATCAAAACCCCTTCAAGTGAGGGGGAATCTGACGAAGTCTGCTACATCGGCCGCATCCATCTAAACCTCCGATATACGGTGCTATAAATCAACTTAGCATTTTCGGAGAGGTGGACGGATAAAACCAAATAGCATCTGCCCTGAATCTCAGGCATAGACGTCCTCATGTCGTCGCCGTCTTTTGGAGGGGCCCAGATAGGTTCATTGAACCATTACGACAATTGATCACCGCATTGGAAGTCGCAAGGAATGGTCGACCAAGTATCACCGGAATTTGACTCCGGGGGTTAGCTACAGGTTGTGTATCCATCACAATAAAGTCAACGGGGAAAATGAAATCCCCTACTTTAATTAACACATCCTCCAACTCTCCCTTAGGATGGGTGATGAATCGGTCGGCCATTTAGAGAGTACAATGAGCGGGTTTAAGCTCTCCAATGCCTAATTACTCGTACACTGAATAGGGTAGCAAATTGACACTAGCACCAAGATCTAATAGTGCTCTATTGATGTGCTTGTCCCCAATTGTTATCGAAATAGTAGGACAGCCGGGGTCCTTGTGCTTTTGGGGTAAAGATTGGACAAGAGCATCACTAACAGCACTAGCCACGAAAACTTTCTTTGGTACTTGTGACTTCCTCTTCTTTGTGCATAAGTCTTTTAAGATTTTCGCATAAGAAGGAACTTATTGGATTGCATCCAAGAGAGGCATATTTATGCTAACCTGTTTGAACAACTCTACAATCTTCTCCATTTGTGGAGTTGGTTTATTGGATCTCAACCGGTTTGGAAAAGGAACATTTTGAAGATTTGTCGAGTCCAATTTTTGTGGATCAGATTGTGGAGTTAGAACGGATCCCCGTGTAGATGTGTTCGTGATGTGAGAAGTGGGTCCGTTTGAAGTAGAAGAAGTAGAGCCTTGTGAAGAATGAAGAATAGGCTCTAACGAAGAAGATGAAGAAGAAGAAGAAGATGAAGAAGAACCACCGGCAGGGGTGTCATTATTAATACCCACGTTATTGTGCAACACTTTTCCGGATCTTAACGTGGTCACAGCATTTACGTTATGATTTTTCTGTTCATATGCAACATGTGTGTGACCGGGATTTGGTAATGGTTGAGATGGAAGCTTTCCCTTTTCTCGCTCGCTCAACACAGCATTGAGTTGTGCAATTTGTGCCTTAATTGATTTGATGCTTTGATCGTGTGAAGCACTGTTTTGCACCAAAAATTGAATGGAAGTCTCCAACCTTGCTGCGGATTGTGTAGATTGCTTTAGAAACGCATCTAGACTTCTTTCTAGCGAGGTAACCTTATCATTATTTGGTTGAACAAAATTGTTTTGAGGGTAAGAGTTGTTGGGCACAAAATTGTTCATTTGGTTTTGGTAAGGTTGTGGGTGGAAAGGTTGCTGGTATTGAGTTTGTGGAGGTGCTTGTTGTTGTGGAGGAGGAGGCCTTTGAAAGTTGTTGTTTTCTTGGAATTGCTGATTTTGATTCCAAGCAAAATTTGGGTGACTCCTCCAACCAGGATTATAAGTCGAAGAGTATGGATCATTTCTTTGTTGTTGCTGAAAGGCAGCATCGACGTGATCATGTCCTTGAGCAGGTGGATTGTAAGGACACTCTTCGGTAAGATGTGATGGATCCGAATAACAAGCGCAAACAGTTCGTGAGGGCAAAGCAGGGGCAGGAGAAGGCGATGAGATTTTGGTCTCAATGGCTTCTAGCTTTTTCGTAAGTGCGACCATTTCGGCCTTCATAGCTATCGACATATCTAGTTGATGTATGTCTGCCCTAGACTGACCAATAGAAGATGAAGTGGTCTTGGTGCTTTCCCCCTGAAGTGTTTGTTTAGCAAGATCGTCGAGAAACTGCCACGCTTCCTCACTAAATTTTGTTAGAAAGTGACCTTGACAAATGGTTTCCAGCAACTGCTTCGTTGCTGGGTTTAATCCTTCATATAAAGTTTGGCAAAGTTGCCAATTTTCGATCCCATGGTGAGGGCATTGAACAAGTATGTCTTTGAATCTTTCAAAACACTTCCAAAAGGGTTCGGAAGGAAGCTGGAAAAATTGGATAATCTCATTGTGAATTCTCGCAGTTTTGTGATGTGGATAAAACTTTTTAAGAAAAGCTTTAACAAACTCTTCCCAATTTTTAATTGAATGTGATGCTGTACTGTATAACCACTTCTCGGCTAAGTCACATAAGGTGAAAGGAATGACCCTTAACCTTATAGCATCATTTGATAATTGGGTTGTTTTCATCATTGCGCAAACGTTTTGAAATTTGTTTATGAAGATATAGGCATCTTCAGATTCCAGTCCGTGAAATTTTGGCAACATGTTGATGAAGTGGGGTTTGATCACAAAATTGTCCCCATTTGCCGGTGGAAGTGAAAGACAAGTAGGTAAGGCGGTGCAGATCGGGTAGAAAAGATCCAGGAGCGCGATTCGTTAGGGCGCTTCAACAGGCGGGTGCTGCGGGTTATTCGCACTTAACGGAGGTGGAATCAGTCCCGTGGGCAAGGTGTTGTTAGGATTATATCCTGACATCCCTTCGGAGGAGGAATGTGAAGGTGAAGGTAAGGAAGTGGAAGGAATTTCGACTTCAGAGTCGAAAGCTTTATCGGTCGGTACCAACGAGACACGGACTAATCGGGCACTAGTGTCCCTAGTCCAACCGGACATACACTAAAGAGGTAGTGTAGTCAAAAAGTGAAAAACAAAATGTGGAGGTAAGAAAACGTTAATGAGAAGAAAGTGGGTGTAAGTGGGGTGCACGGATTTCTTAGCAAAAAGTTGCAAGTTTTTGTAAAAAAAATTTCTTCTTTTTTTTTCTTTTATGTGGAGCTTTTTGCAAAAAAGATTTTCGATAAAAGGCTTAGACACACGTTCAATCAACCACAAATGCACAATCAGGCCTAGATCTAGGTCACCTAGGTCAACTAGACAGCCCCTAACTGTTCCAAAGGGCAAGAAGTAGGACCTCAAACCGCCTCTTCACCGCCAATTGTGGCCAGGTTAGTGCCAGGTAAGTGGGAGGTTCTCCACTACATAAGTAGTGGGCCTAATTAAGTAACCACTTGCCTTAGACACACTTGCCTAGACACCACAAAGTCAGGTTAGGATCAACGGTCGATACCTACAACTATTCCTTTATCCTATTGAGCACGAAGTCCTTAGGGCTGAGTCTAATCTTTTTTAATTAAATGATGGTCAATGCAATATGCCTTATGTGATTTCTGGGGTCCTGGGAAGGCTGATGAAATCCCCACCCAGTCTGGATTGGTTTCAAGCCCCTTAAAGTTCGATTAAATATGCAAAACAGTAAACAATCACTTGCAAACAATTTTTTTTTAGATCAATTATTGGAAGGGGAGAGATTTTTTAGCGCAAAGAATCCTGCAGGAAATTTTACAGAGGAGATATTGGGGTTGCAGAGAAGGAGAGAGAAAGCTCACAGAGGTTTCCTGGTCCACTGCTGACGTCAGCAGACCACGGAAACGCGGCACAAAGAGGGTATTCGCGGTGGAAACGCGGCACTCCTTACGGTTCAGATCCCGAGAAATTTTTGGAGATGATGATGTCACCTCCTGACCGCGGATCCGCGGCAGAAGTATGGGTGGCGCGGCGGAAATGCGGTGTAAGGTACGGTTCAGTCTTCCAAATTTCTTCTGCTTCTCTGTTGTTGTAATCCTCTGTTGTTCAGATCTTCAGTTTTCTGTTTCGCTTTCTGGATTTTTTTAGATCCGAACTCGTTCGTCGATCCTGCAAAATTCACACGAAAAACCCTTCAAGCAATTAAAAGTTGATAAATTTTTTATATATATATTTTTAATTTTTTCAGTTTTTTATGAGTTTTATGATTTATATTAACCCGAAATTGTAAAAAGAAAATACTACGCCATCCCCGGCAACGGCGCCATTTGATTTGAACGATGTTTTATGATCAAAATTTTTTTTACCGCAATCAAGAACGGCGTCGCTTGGTAGCTAGCCGGTGAGTACGGGTCGGTCCACAGGGATGTTGTGTATTTCCTAATTGTTCTAATGAGTTAATTCCAAACGATGTGGGATGTTTATCACTAAAAGCTAAGTTGATTAAGACTAGGATTAGAAATCTTGCTAGGGTTAGGTTTAGGTTAAGTTTGGAAATTAAAGATTTCCCACCGCTTTCAACGCCCTAATTTAGATCTCTTTAGGTGTTATGGTAATTGTTAATAAAGGGGATTGGGACGATCGGGAAGAAACTATGTTTCTTCCTCTAGGTCCTTGTCCGTCCTTTCTTAATCCTTACCCTAACCTCCATGGAAAACATGCTGATTGATCTCAAAGAATAATTTATAACCGCAATCAAGAACGGCGTCGTTTGGTAGCTCGCCGGTGAGTACGGGTCGGTCCACAAGGATTTTGTGTTTTTCGATTTGTTCTAATGAGTTAATTCCGATTATTGTCGGATTGATTAAATCTAAAAACTAAAATAGATCTAAACTAGGATTAAAATCTTGCTAGGGTTAGCTTTAGGTTAAGTTTGAAAATGCAAAGATTTCCCACCGCTTTCTATGCCCGATTTAAGATCTCTTTAGGTGTTATGGTAATTATTAATAAAGGAGATTAGTACCATCGGGAAGAAACGGTGTTTCTTACTCTAGGTTCTTGTCCTTCCTTTCTTAATTCTTACCCTAACCTCTATGGAAAACACGCTCAACCGGTCCTTTATACTACGGTATCACCGCTACCTCGTGGGATTGGGTGCTGCATGGAGCGGTGTGTGCATGTATGCATGGAGTCCTATAAAAACGTGTGATGAGCAAGAAAGGGGTGAGGGATCTTCATCTCTCAGGCCTTCCCCAAATCTAACCCTAACAAGCGAGGAGACTACTCACTCATTAGGGAATTGAAAGACATTATTTAACTATCTAACTAGGGCAGAGAATGAAAGATCTATGCTAGGGCAGGAAAATAAATTTAACTAGGGCAAGAATTGAAAACTTACTCTAATTTGATGCACTCTTCATACTTTTCAAGAATTGAATTCTGAATTTTGAGATTTACAATGAGGCACAAGAAGAGGCATAACCTAAAAAAGGTTTTAGGGCTTCTATTTATAGATTCATAGAAACCTTAGGTTACAGTCGAGTCACGTCTGCTATTAAAATTTTACCCCCTAAGAAAAAGAACTAGTCAACACTCGGCAGCCGCCTCAAGAATTTTCCACCAACACTTGCGACACGTGGCCGCGGATCCGTGGCCAAAACCTACGTTTGGCCGCGGTTCCGCGGCCGTATATGGGCTTTGTGGGCTCAATTTCTCTGGGGTTCTTCTGTTGCATTTTTACTTCTATTTTCTTCAGTTTGTTCTTCAGAATGTCTTCTGGTTCTCTTCCAGATCTCCACAGTGAATAATTGTAGTGGACTTTTACCGTTGCTTCGTGACGAAGTCTTGAACCTTGCGCTGCCTTTGTACTCTGTGAAATTATTTATTGATCTTCGTTTATTCTCCAAAATGTAGGCTTGATCAAGATTCTTCCATTCGTTGGTCATAGTCTCGCTTTTGTATCGTCTTTTCATCTTTTTCACTGTTTTTGTTCTGAGAACCTATAACCTGCAACTATGTAGCAGACATGGGTCAAAAGCACCTGTTTATTTGTAAAATGAATAGGAATGGGGAATATAAGAATGCAATATTATGATATGAACAAATACCCCCAAACTTATCTTTTGCTCGTCCTCGAGCAAACCTAGTTTTATTCTCAACAAAATACCTAGCCTCACTTTCACAGGGAAACGCGATTGCACTGAGCTCGTGCAACAAGCCGTTAAACCTCTAGGTGTCCCTAGTAGGAGGAGTGTTGTCTCCTGAGGGTTTTCAGTGGATACTACCCACAAAATCCTATCAATTTTGCCTATTGACTTTTATTCTCCAATTAGGTTTTCCAACAAGGAATTCTATTATCATCGACTCATAATTTATCCATCCATATTTTTCACGCTTCCTTATCATTTAACTTAAGATTATATATATTCTTGTGAATTTACTTAGCTTTTGGCATCTCTTAAGTTTTCCTTCTAGGGTTCCATCTCAACTTAGGAATTTTAATCATCCTTATTAAAGATATAAGTCATATTCTTCATTCCTATCTCTTATCTAAACCCCAATCACATACCCCTACGTGTGTGTATATATCACCCCTACACTTGAAAATTCAAATCAAGCTATCATACTCTTGTCCGTCGTCCAAAGCACTTCTTAATTGGTGAATTTTTAGATGAATTTCGCTCACACATCCTTCATGCGATCGTTAATATTTCTTGAGGTACCAACAACCGATTACAAAATGTGTATGCACATTAAAGCGTAATTCCTAGTCTTGTAACACCTAAGGCTTTAGCAGTGACTCCCAAACCAGTTGGTCTATGGCACTAGGTGATGGAGCGCCCTCGCTAAATATTTTTCTATTAATGCAACCTTAAGTAATTACAAAAACCAGTGTCCATTTTTTTATCTCTTTATTCACACTTGAATTTTTATTTTATTTTTCTTCGTACTAAGGACTTTAGACAAGAGAATTTCAAGGTCTCTTCACCTATTCCAAGTTTCAAGATTCGTGTTTGTGCAATTTGTAGGGCATATATTTTCAGAATTTAGACTTAAGCTTAGGAATTATTTTTCAAATTTATAGTTTAATAAAAATATCAATACTTTTCCCTTGTTTTAACTTAGCCCAAGAAGTCAATTCGAAATTTGCCAATTTCTAAATAAATTACAAAGACATATACTTTCTACCGTTAAATTTTAAGAAAGGTTATTTTTAGGGTTTTTAATTTACTAAGTCTAAGATCTAATTGTTCCTAACTAGTTAATCTTTTTGTCAAACTCAAGTCAAATATGGCCAAAATTGAATACTTTCATTTTTATAATTTTTAAATTTTTTTCAATTTTTATGGATTTAAAAATAAGTATGCAAATGCAAGAATATACACATGAATGCGAAGGAAGAAGGCTTACCGAGCATACCCCCAAACTTAAACTTGACAGTGTCCTCACTGTCAGGCTACACCAAGAGGGTCAAAAATGTCGGCACTCCCCTGTTTATTTATTTATAATTTTGTTTTTTTTTGTTTTTTTATTGTAAAAATAAAAACAAAAAATATAGTACAAAAAGGTCCCCCCAAACTTAAGTGAGACAGTGTTGCTACTGTTTAAGCGTTAAAGTTCAGAGTTAGGGAGGAGAAAAATCAAACTATACAAGGCCTTGCACAGACCAAAGGTTAGCACCAACCATTCAAAAATTTTACTGTGATAATGGTAGAGTTGGTGAAAGAACGGAGTGGAAAGAAAAGAAATGAGAAGCACACGAGACCGTGTGGGAAGAAGGGTGGAATATGGTCTCGGTAGAGGAGAAGAATGGCGGAAGAGAGAAAGAAGTGTAGCACGAACTTGAGGGTGTAAATTGAGTGAATAAATTAGCACAATTTGTGATGACTGATGTGTTAAAAGAGATTGTGCTAATCTATCAACCCGTCGAGAAATGGGGTCAAATCCCTCAAGATTCACGAGAAAACATGGGTACATTGAACTTGGTAAACCATCCATTGGAAGCGGAAACGCGACGGATTCTTGCGCGGTCGAAACGATAGGAAGGACGAAAGGGAGTGATTTAGGGATAGTCTTATTCTCACCTAAGAAAACTGTCTCGAACTCGAAGGATTCTATCAATGGTTCGAAATGACTGTAAGCAACCGAGTCTGATGGGTCAACTAACTCATCTGAAAATTCAAAGGACTCAAACTCGGGCAGTGAGTCTTCAAAATCGCCCGAAAAAGTGAAACACTCGTAATCGTTATTGTCTGTGAGAACTGTGTCAGATTCAAAAAGGTACACACTAGTGGCGTCCAAACTACTGTGATCGAACAAAAATTTTTCAAGCTCACAGTCCTCCTGCATGATCTTCTGCGTGGTCGGAACGATGGAAATGAGAGAGGGTGATTTAGGAAGTATAACAGTTAAAGGTTCAGGAGGATGAATTGGAAAATCCGACACATCAAACAAAAATGGTTCATCCTCAATACTATCTTCATAATTCTCCTCAATACTATCCTCATAATTCTCCTCAAAAATTATCTCATCCATGAAATTATCATCAAAATCAAGACGCATATGAAGTTCGGGAGAAACATTTAATGACTCGGGATGATGAATTGGAGAGAAAATTTCAGGCAAATCTACGGGTTCATCATCCAAAATATTCCCGGCGTCTATATCCTCAATCAAGTGAAAATCAATTTTTTCAAACATCTCATCAAAAGCATGGATATTTATCAATTTTGGTTCTAGAGTGGAGGTGTAGAATTCAAAAGGATTAGGTGTGGTTTCACTCGAAAGGGACACTTCACAATCTGGCAAATCAAGCACTATTAAGTCGCACAACTCGTTAAATGTTTTATTTTCAACTGATGAATCATTTGGGACACTTGTTTGCAAACTGGAGATGTGGAATTCAATTGGTAATGGGTAGGTTTGATTTGAAAGGGCGTACAGCTCACTCTCTCCTCTCAAATTCTTACTCTGTCCAACCGCCTCATCATACATTGGAATTTTTGGAGCTAGTTGGAAACTAGCTACCGGTTCACTAGGTTGTAAAAGGGCAGCCATGGACACATCCACATTCCTCATCATTTGGTTTGTCGCTACCATATAGGCTTCCAACGACTGTTCCAAACTAGACATGGGTTGTGAAGGGGTTTCAGTAAAAGATTCAAAGTTGGTTGGATTTTGGAAACTCCCAAATGGCTGTGTAGAAGAAATGTCTAGGGAAGGTGTGAAAGTTGGGCAGAACTGGTAGGAATTGAATGGTTGGACAGGAGTAGGATCAACATTTGGATAAAAAGGTGAATGGACTTGTTGATCCCAAGAACTGGATGTGTGGAGAGGAGTGAAAGATCAGCTACGAGATTGTTCAATATACTCAGCAATAGACATGGGTTTTGGAGTTGAAAAAGGAGTATCAACGTAAGAAGGTCGTGAAGGTTGCAACGGTTGATACAAAGTGGATTGCGGAGTCCAACTGTTTCTCCTAGACGCTTCTATTCGATCTTTCAAAGAAATTTTGGGCATGGAGGGGTCGTCCGTAAATCGACTAAAACAATTCGCGTAGAAAGCAAAGTTTGGTTCAGGGTACCAAAGTTCGGCGAGGGTTTTGTGAGGTGGGGTACCCATGATGTAAGAAGGATAAGAAAAAGAAGGTGGTTGTAAGTGGGGTGCACTGGATTTCTTGGCGACAATTTTTTTTTTTGCAAGTCTTTGTAAAAATTTTCCTTTTTTTTATGTGGAGCTTTTTGCAAAAAATTTAGATAAAGGGCTTAGACACACTTTCAATCAACCACAAATGCACAATCAGGCCTAGATCTAGGGTCACCTAGGTCAGCTAGACAGCTCCTAACTGTTCTAAAGGGCAAGAAATAGGACCTCAAACCGCCTCTTCACCGCCAATTGTGGCCAGGTAAGTGCCAGGTAAGTGGGAGGCTCTCCACCACATAAGTAGTGGACCTAATTAAGTAACCACTTGTCTTAGACACACTTGCCTAGACACCACAAAGTCAGGTTAGGATCAACGGCCGATGCCTACAACTAGTCCTTTGTCCTATTGAGCGCGAAGTCCTTATGGCTGAGTCTAGTATTTTTTTAATTAAATAATGGTCAATGCAATATGCCTTATGTGATTTCTGGGGTCCTGGAAAGGGTGATGAAATCCCTACCCAATCTGGATTGGTTTTAAGCCCCTTAAAGTCCGATTAAAAATATGCAAAGCAGTAACAATCACTTGCATTCAATTTTTTTTTTAGTGCGGCGCAAAGAATCCTGCACAAAATCAATTATGGGAAGGGGGAGAGATTTTTTAGCGTAAAGAATCTTGCAGGAGATTTTGCAGAGGGGATTTACGGAGGAGGAGAGAAAAAGCCCACAGAGATTTTGTTCAAGCGCTGAATCGACCAGGGCGCGGCGGTTCCGCGGCCACAAGTAGGCTCGCGCGGCGGTTCCGCGGTGGAAACGTAAGATTGCGCCTCCAAATTTTGCTGACGTCACGATGATGCCGCGTTTCCGCGGCGGGAGCGAGATATTGCGGCGATTCTGCGGTCTCCCTGTTGACTTGGCCCTCTAACCTTCTTCTGTTGTTCTGTTGTGGAAATCCTCTGTTGTTTAGATCTGCCGTTTTCTGTTTCGATCTCTGGATTTTTCCAGATCTGAATTTGTTCTTCGGTCCTGCAAAATTCAAACAAAAATACCCTTCAAACAATAAAAAGATGATAAATTTTTATATTTTTTTCCAGTTTTTATGATTTTTCAATTTTATATTAACCCGAAATTACAAAAAGAAAATAACACGCCATCCCCGGCAACGGCGCCATTTGATTGATCTCAAAGAATAATTTATAACCGCAATCAAGAACGGCGTCGCTTGGTAGCTAGCCGGTGAGTACGGGTCGGTCCACAGGAATTTTGTGTTTTTCGATTTGTTCTAATGAGTTAATTCCGATTGTTGTTAGATTGATTAAATCTAAAAACTAAAGTAGATCTAAACTAGGACAAAAATCTTGCTAGGGTTAGGTTTAGGTTAAGTTTGGAAATGCAAAGATTTCCCACCGCTTTCTATGCCCTATTTAAGATCTCTTTAGGTGTTATGGTAATTATTAATAAAGGGGATTAGTACCATCGGGAAGAAATGGTGTTTCTTCCTCCAGGTTCTTGTCCTTCCTTTCATAATTCTTACCCTAATCTCCATGAAAAACACGCTCAACCGGTCCTTTATACTACGGTATCACCGCTACCTCATGGGATAGGGTGCCACAGGGAGCGGTGTGTGCATGTATGCATGGAGTCCTATAAAAACATGTGATGGGCAAGAAAGGGGTGAGAGATCTTCATCTCTCAAGCCTTCCCCAAATCTAACCTTAACAAGCGAGGAGACTACTGACTCATTAGGGAATTGAAAGACATTATTTAACTATCTAACTAGGGCAGAGAATGAAAGATCTATGCTAGGGCAGGAAAATAAATTTAACTAGAGCAAGAATTGAAAACTTACTCTAATTTGATGCACTCTTCATACTTTTCAAGAATTGAATTCTGAATTTTGAGATTTACAATGAGGCACAAGAAAAGGCATAACCTAAAAAAGGTTTTAGGGCTTCTATTTATAGATTCATAGAAACCCTAGGTTACAGTCGAGTCACGTCTTCTATTACAATTTTACCCCCTAAGAAAAAGAATTAATCAACGCTCGCCAGCCGCCTCAAGAATTTTCCTCCAACACTTGCGACACGTGGCCGCGGATCGGCGGCCAAAACCCACGTTTGGCCGCGGTTCCGCGGCCGTATATGGGCTTTGTGGGCTCAATTTCTCTGGGGTTCTTCTGTTGCATTTTTACTTCTATTTTCTTCAGAATGTCTTCTGGTTCTCTTCCAGATCTCCACAGTGAATAATTGTAGTGGACTTTTACCGTTGCTTCGTGACGAAGTCTTGAACCTTGCGCTACCTTTGTACTCTGTGAAATTTTTTATTGATCTTCGTTTATTCTCCAAAATGTAGGCTTGATCAAGATTCTTCCATTCGTTGGTCATAGTCTCACTTTTGTATCGTCTTTTCATCTTTTCCACTGTTTTTGTTCTGAGAACCTATAACCTGCAACTATGTAACAGACATGGGTCAAAAGTACCTGTTTATTTGTAAAATGAATAGGAATGGGGAATATAAGAATGCAATATTATGATATGAACAAATACCGCCAAACTTATCTTTTGCTCGTCCTTGAGCAAACCTAGTTTTATTCTCAACAAAATACCTAGCCTCACTTTCGCAGGGAAACGCGATTGCACTGAGCTCGTGCAACAAGCCGTTAAACCTCTAGGTGTCCCTAGTAGGAGGAGTGTTGTCTCCTGAGGATTTTCAGCGGATACTACCCACAAAATCCTATCAATTTGGCCTATTGATTTTTATTCTCCAATTAGGTTTTCCAACAAGGAATTCTATTATCATCGACTCATAAATTATCCATCCATTTTTTTCACGCTTCCTTATCATTTAACTTAAGATTATATATATTCTTGTGAATTTACTTAGCTTTTGGCATCTCTTAAGTTTTTTCCTTCTAGGGCAAAATAAAAGAACCTACTTACTTTATTGATGCTCTCTAAACTTTACAAAAGATTTCTGAATTTTTATTCAATGAAAAGAGGCATACCTTAAAGAGAGGTTTAGGGCTTCTATTTATAGATCATAGTAACCCTAGGGTTACAATCGATTCACATCTGCATTTACAATTTTACCCCCTAAGAAAACCCTAGTCAACGCACCGCCAGCCGCCACAATTTTTTTTCCATCAATACGGGCTTAGCACGGCCGCGGAATTGCGGCCAAGTGCCACGTTTTGCCGCGGTTCCGCGGCCATGTTAGGGGCTTCTTGGCTCAATTTTTCTTGTCTTCTGCCTGTTGCTATTTTCTCATGTTTTCCTTGGTTGGTTATTCAAAATGTCTTCTAGTTCTCTTCCAGATCTCCACAGTGCATAATGTCGTGGAATTTTACCGTTGCTTCGTTTCGAATTCTTGAACCTTGTGCTGCCTTTGTGTTTTGTGAACTTGTTCATTGATCTTCATTGTCCCTCAAAATGTAGGCACGATCAAGATTCCACCATTTATTGGTCGTAGTCTCACTTTTGCATCATCTTTTCATCAATTTCACCGTTTTTGTTCCGAGAACCTGTAACCTGCAACTATGTAGCAGACATGGATCAAAAGCACCTGTTTATTTGTAAAATGAATAAGAATGGGGTCTATAAGAATGCAAAATTATGGTATGAACACCACTCACCAAGTCCTGCTTCCCCAAATACTATTTGAGAGATTTTAGGATGGTTGAGTATGGGATACTACAACCACTGCTATATTGTTGGGTATTGGATACTACAACAGATGACCTTAGTGCAAGTGGGAGATTGTTAGTTATATGTATGCCGTAGAGGCCATTATTTTATATGAGATGTATATTATAATGGATGCTTAGACATATATAGGGAGGACTTTCTTGCTCGATATGATAGTATGCTATTTGGCTGCTCTTTGTCTTAACATGTTAACTTGTATAAGTGATGCTGTCTTGCTCCCACATGTTGATAAATCTCTTAGGATGTATACTTGACTACCAGGACTATGATGGAGATCATACTAATGGGGCCAAAGGTATTCCACAAGTACACCCTATAATTGTTCCTAGTCGAGGGAGTATCGAGACAGGGCCTCGATACTCCAGAGTAGACTAGCGTATACACTTCTCGACCCATATGATGGGCGATAGATAATCCCATATTCATTGGTGTTTGACATCAGAGAAGGTATACAGGTGCTCAGTGGAAACTGGGTACACTAGACGGACTCGCCGAGAACTCCTAGATGGTATTATACATATCGTCAGATAGCAGTTCTCTGGTGACACTAGTACAGGTTAGTCTGTCGACCCGAGATCGTCATAGAGTCTTATGTGATTCCTACTTTGCTTTGATTTCCACCATACCATAGTCAAGAGATCGTGCAAAAAGGTGGTTTTTGGATACAGTCCCGAGTCACATGGAGGCAATGAGCGATAGAAGGGGATTTGTCTCTCCCGGTATTGGGAGTTGATGTTGCGCTATGCTCGATTGGCCATAACAGGAAATCCCTGGCCAGGGTTGCTGAGATCTACTGGTAAGTGTTATCAGTAGTTTCTCGAACCGTTATGGACCTTGCATTGGCATGACTTATCGGGCTATTGGGGTCTGACGTTATACTACCCCCAGGCTGCGTTATGCGACATATCTGACGAAGAGACCGGACTGTACGGTAGTGTTACTGATTGGATTCGTAGGAGTATGAGTAGGCTTACTTGTTGATATTATGATCGCTCAATACCCGGGTGGCCGTTACGTTTAGCAGACCGCTTACGGCTTGTGGGTGACTAATATGATCACTACATACTGCCGGCGTATTGACGAGTCTTTAGAGTCCTATACAGAGGTTTCCTGGTTCATGCGAAACGAAGCAGGAGCACAAATGTGATATGTGCGGGACCGAGATTAATGCGCGTATGTGATACCGCATTCAATTCTCGCGATATGTGATATCGGTCGGTTATATGTTATATAGCCGGGTTATCGGATCAAGTGTTGATTCGATAGATTGTTATATTTGATATTAGCCGGTTGTATGTGATATAGCCGGATTATTAAATCAAGTGTTGATTTAATAATTTAATGTATAACAATATGTTTAATATATTGAATTACATTAACTAATATTAGCTCACTTAAACATTTCTTTTTCTCATTTGTGTACACTTAGTATATATGTGATATTTATTAATGTACATTTTATATGTGCCATGCTTGATGCCACATGTAACATGGGTGTATGAGACTCACACCATGCTTATAATAATGTGAGGTTTTATTTATTTAAAGTAATTCAATATTAGTTGGAAATTGTCATGCATGGAAGCGTAGAGAAACTTGAAGCATCTTTGACTTGGTCCACTAGTTTTGTTTTACTTATAGATATTTATTAACCTAACCATTATTGTTATCCATGGTTTATTCTCTACATGAGTTAGTGTATGACACTAACTCATCCATGGTTGCTATTCTCACCTCATGAGTTCATTCTCTTTATCACTTCATCTTCTTCTTCATGAAGAAAAAGCTTGCTAGTATTTTTCTAAGTAAGAAAATAATGTGAGAAAAATAGATCTAAAGTGAGCCTATTTCCTACTTCATCATCTTATACTATCATCCATTTAGTTTACGGTGTTTGCTTCACTAATCTACCATTAGTGAAGAGGTAGCATGAGCTTGAGTCTCCTCGACGTAGATCATCTTCGGCTTCGAAGACTTCGAGCAAGGTTGTTCATTTCTTCATGTGAAACCTTACTAGAGTTCGGATGTTCACTACTTGGTGCGAAGGGACTACTACACGGAGCTTTAGAAGTGAAGGACCGGTCTACAAAAGTTGTATTCCTCATTCACTTAGTATGTAAAGATGTTTGCATATTAGTTTGTCTAAATCTCTAGTTAAGATTCTAGGGTTAGGGTTCTTTAGAACGGCAAAAATTTGAAAACGGCATGGACGATACCTCCCGAAACCTTGCTGCCGCCTTCGGGAACCGTACAATATGTTGCTGGTATATGTTATATTGGATCGTCGTGTTCTGAATAGCCGGGGTTTTTTGCGTGAGATGAGAGTTTTTCATTTTCATTCATGTAAAAGCTTGTATGTAATATTCTTTTATTGGGGCACTTCCGAGTTGAGGATGATGTCACCATTGGTGTATATTATTTACTTTTCCGCATTAGGATAGACCCAAGAAAGGGAGCACAAGTAACCGAGTTCTAGGTTCTAGTGGGAGACCATCTCGAGGAGTCGAGACCGGGTCTCCTAACTCTAGAATTGGTAGGATTGCTTACCGCTCTCGTAGGGGTCTAGGGATATGGGTTTAGCTATTCATCGCGACCGTGGAATCCGTGTTTTACACTGGCTTAATTTAAACTACGGAATTCCTAGTATATCCAATATTTCATATGTTATCTTCTGTTGCTGATATTCTGTGATGTGATCACTTTATCTGCTTGAGACGAATGCTTTATTATTATATATATGATATATAATAAACGTTGCCTATGTTTTGCACCCGCGCTAGTCTCGCCTCGCTATGCCGTTAGTTAAGTAACCTAACGGTGCATAACAGGACACTGTGGCGAATGCGGATGGCATAAGTGTACGTTGTATTTTCGTTTCTTCTATGATGCTTAGGAAGCATAAATGATGGGACTTGATTAATGAGATTAATGAAAGAAAAGAAACCTAAAAGATGTTGTAGAATCAAATTTTCAAAAGGGTAGCTCTAGTTTTTGCTTTGCATAGCGGTATTCCTTGTAGAATATCCAGCACCTTATTCGATAAGGAAAGAGCCGAGATCCCTTCACCGGGAGTGACCTCTTTAGCAAAACTAGCAAATGCTACAAATCGCTCGGTTTTGTCTTTTAATTGCTTCTCTAGTTCTTACTTTGCATAGAGGTATTTGTGAAATATTCTGCACCTTATTCGATAAGGAAAGAGCCGAGATCCCTTCACCGGGAGTGACATCTTTAGCAAAACTAGTAAAAGCCTCAAAAACACTCCTTTTCAAAATCACTCGATTCTACAATGATATCAAGTTCAATACGCAAAAGGTTTTCTTAAGAACCTGTCGTAGCCCTTCGTCATTTCAGATAATTGCTACTTTGTATTCGTGCTACGTTTGTTGACCTCCGTCAAGGCCTAGTGTGCGGTAGCTGACTAGTGCTTATCTGCTGCATATGATGCGATTGGATTAGGGTAGTCGTACGACCTTGTTGACCTCCGTCATGGGTCGTGCTGGTGGGTTTAATTCAATCATGAAATGTACGGGTTGAACTTGACTAGCAGCCTATGGTTTGTTGACCTCCGTCAAGGTCATAGGAGGATAGGGGAAAAAGTATTATCGGGAATTTCAAGTGTTGAAATTTGCAATGAGATTTCATACCTTCTATGAGATAGTTGGATCCCGATACCCACTGCGAGTAAGAGTTACTCCTGAGAGAGTTTTATACATCACAATTAGCAAATCAAGTAGGTGTCTAGAAAGGTGTTAACGGGCTTACGCCCCTGGGAAAACAAGGTTTATTTTAATTAGGTCCGTGCGAAAGCACGGGGAACCTCCCTCAAAGTACCGACACTGGCCTGCCCGAAAGATTGGCGAACTTGTAAGGTGTAATTAATCCCGGCTAGTCTTAACTTTTAGGGTTTGAAGGAAGATTTGATAAAAACAGTGGAAGCCATCCTGATTAGATAAGATAATAACCAATCTAATCTTGCAAGAGAATACGCTAAGTGTTTTCTTCTCTCTCTCTCTCCAGGTAGTGACCATGTCAGGCCTTAATCAAGATAATAATATGGATGTATTGACTGAACCCGCTTGTTATACTGAGCAGGGGAACATTGGTTATGTTCTTTCTTATAATTGTTATAAGACTGAGCAGGGAATAGGGACATATCCGGATTCCCATGCCACCCAAATGAAGAATAAGAATGTTGATGCATTTTCTTCGGGTGTTTTAGTTACCGAGAACTGTTTCTCAGTAAACTCTACGTCCTAGGTATTAGATACCGGATCGGGATCCCACATATGTAATATGTTGCATGGGCTAAGAAAAGGTAGAGAACTGGGAATAGATGATCATTCTGTAAGAGTAGGGAATGGTGCAAATGTTGTAGCCAAAACAGTTGGCGATTATCACCTTGTATTACAAAATAGTAATACATTGATTCTGAACGAATGCTATTACATACCGAACCTGATATGCAATCTTATATCAGTTTCTTTATTTAGTAAAGAAAGGATATAATTTTGTAGTACAGGATAATGTTATGAACATCTTTCTGAATCAAAAGTTGATTGGATCATGCTCGTTAAATAATGGTATATACGTTCTAAATCAAACCACAGTTCTTAACGTACAAAACACACACAAGAGAAAGAGTTCAGAAATGAACGAATCTTTTTTGTGGCATTGTGTCACGACCCGAAATGATACGTGATTGGCACTTGAATCATATGAAGTCTATAGGACCCTATCTAATTCAAGTAAGCCAAAAATCCCAGAAATCTAAACCATTTTAAGGAAGAAGTGAAGAAAACTTATTTTAAAGCAAGTGGTTTTAATAACATAAGCCGAAGTATGCATTTTTAAAATCTCAAGTCTTTTCTGAAAATTTCGGCAGAGTTTCCTTTGTGAAAACTGGCCCCAAAAGGGTACAACATATGAAATATATATAAATGAAGAATATAGGCATCCCCAAGCGGGAGCTAGCTCTTCGCCAATTGGCGGTCACAACCACGCAAGCAATATAATATACAATACCGAAGGGCGAGGATCGAAACTCAAAAGGAAACTCAAAATCATCAAGAAAACTATAATAATACAAGCACGACTCTAAGGTCGAAAGAATATACAACTGGTCTTCTAAGGTTATCAAATAATACAGTCTGGTTGATGGAGTTTACTAGATACAACTGGATAAATAAAATACAATGGTGGTCACGATGCAAGTGATCCCACCTACCAAAACAATCACCCGGAATGAAGTAGTGTGCCAGCAAAGCCGCCAAGGAAACCTGTACGGCAAAACCTGCAAAAAACTGTGGCACAACGGTGGTGAGTTGCTACCTCGTGAGTAGAAAACATCACCGAGTAGAAATCGTATGTATGACTCAATCCTAGGTCATACGATAGTAATATCCTCAAAATAATAATATAACCTGAAACATTTGCTAATGGCCAGGGTAAACATCTGTACATAAGTGTAATACCAAGTGCTCGTGTCAGTGCCTCAGGTAGTAATAAATCATATATATGATGTATGAATGCATCGAAATGAAAACAGAATACATCATGAATGGAAAACTGTTTTCTTAAAATAGTGAGATTTTTGTATATTTAAATCGAGATATCATCAATGAAATCAACATAAATCAGTGTCTAGCATCGACACAAAAATATATATCTCGCTATCTCAATATCTGGGGCTCTGGCAATCCGGACTGGCCCGTATCATCAAATCTCAATACCTCAGGCTCCGGCAATCTGGACCGGCCTATACTCCGATCGGTATCCTCTGGATATTCGTCGAGTCACAATAAAATCACCGGTCGGTAGTGCTCCCCTGCCGGGCTCAACGCCATCATCTGCGACCTTCTCGCCCCGGGGTACCGCACCAGGTCCACCATGCACCCACAGACGGTTCCTCCACCTCCTCGAATCGGGTGTATGATATCTCTCAAGAGTCGAGAAAACTCATGGTGGACATCTCTCAAATCATATCATGAGAAAACCATAATTTTTTATCTTCAAAATGATAATAAGTTTATAAAATCCTTACGGTTTCTCCAAATCCAGAAATCTCATGGAAATCTGATGTCAATAAACAGTGGATACTAGCATAAAGCTCCATAATATTGCATAACAAATGAATGTACACATGCATGAAATATCACAGTAATAAATGCAATATCTAAACTAACACAGTAATGATATATTGAAACTATCAGCTAACAAGCGATATCGATAAATTTATATTTTCTAAAGTGTACGTGACATGGCAATTACCGATGATGATGTGTGTGAGCCGGCAAGTAAGTGTTCGTAGACATACGCATCATCGGTATGGTGCTGGTGTCCTGATAATATGGGTTCAATATAACAATAAAAACACATTTAAACATGCAATGCGATGCGAATAGCAAGTTATGCGGAAAATGAATAATGAGCGCAACAATAAGGAATCTACATTAAAATACATGAGTCATACCGTTTGGCGTTGAAATAGCACGAATCGTGGTGTTTAGAAAATAGGGGCTACGGTGTTTTTAAGAAAAGGTACGTTCTTTGAAATATCCGTAGCATCTCTTGGCCTGTTTTTAAAATACTCACGATTCGTTATTTTTGCAAATAAGTATGACTCGGGCTCAGTCTAACATCTACTAAGTAAACTACATGACTAACTAACAGACAAATCGAAAGGGTAAGGAAAACCACCTAAGTCTGATTCGATATGTATAATATAGTAGTCGGTGATCCCGCCTCAATAGTATCACGTACGATACAATATATAATATGACATCCTCGAGTCACGAGTGCGGATATATCATCATTATCGTATCACATACAGTAAATCCATCGTACGGCATCCCAAATCTGGGTACGGGTCGAATATCACATTCATCTCATTATTCATCTGGTATCCTTATCATCATATCCTGTAATAGGGGTACTGATCTAAAGTCTAGCACATACCGATACCATCAACATATATATATATATATATATATATATATATATATATATGCGTGTGTATGAAAACACATCGCTTAAAGACCCGCTATAATATCATGTCATATCTCATAATACGAACCAAGTCACATCACCGATCTCGTGGTACATGCCCAATCCTCATCGACTCATCTCCAAGTACCATATACTATCCTCATTATCCATGTATATGTATACATACATACATACATACATATATATATGCATACTCACATACATACATACTGTAACGTTTTGAAAATCGTTTCGGTGCAATTTCGGAAAATCGGTAAAATAAGTGGGTTTTCTGTAAAAAGTCAAAATACAAATATCTTTATTATAAAATTAAATATACATATTCTAGCTATATAATTGCTAGTATTTGGTGTTTATTGAGCCACTGGTGAAATTTCAAATTTTCTGAAAAAAATTATTTTAATATTATTTTAAGCCGTCCCTAATACATTTAATTAGGGAAAATTACAAATTGGAATGAGTTGAAACAAATTTTGTGCTTCATAACACATTAAACAAAATTTTATCATGTGGTTTTTGAAATGAAATGGTTTGCCAAAATGGTTTAGAAAATATCGAAGAAAAATGGCTTAATTAGCGAAATTAGTGTTAATGGGAATTGGGGTAATACATTTATCTTTTCCCTAACCTACACACCCACACCTCACCCTCTCTCCCCCTCCCCATGTGGCTGGCCCACTTTGACAGCCCCTCCCCCTCTCTCTCTCCAATCACCTCACATTTCAAAAGAAAAGAAAAGAAAAGAAAAGAAAAGTCAAAGAGGTGTAGAATTTGTCTTTTCTCCCCACTTTCTTCACCTCTCTCTCTCTCCTCACTCCCCCCACACAACATGGCCGAAAATTGCTGTCCCCAATCAGCAGCAGCCCCTCCCCCAAATCCCCTCCATTTTGCATCAAAAAAATCCATAATTTTGCCTCAAAAACCTTGCAAAATCAAAGCTAATTCAAAGTCCAAGCCTTACCCATTATTTCTTGGCTACTATAGTATGATTCTTAGTGAAAAGTTTTCATTTTGGAAGCCAAGATTTTGGTGCTAAATTCATGTTTGATCTCTTGATCATGAGGTATAATTCTAACCTTTCTCTTAAATTGTTGTTAATTACCTTAGGTTAGCTTAATTATATGTTTAAATAGGTTTTTAATTAGTTCTAAGTGCATGATTTGAAATTCAAGAGAGGGGTTTGAATTCAAATTGGGGTTTTGTGTTGTGAGATTATGGTTGTGTGATGTATTTGACATATTAGTGTTATGCTAAATCAAATCAAGTTGCTAGTTTGCTTTTTTTGTAAATTTTAATTGTGATAATTATATAAATTGCAAACTAGGTTTTAAAAATATATATATTTTGTTGAGATAAAAATCTAATTTGGGTATTCATAACATTATTAACATTTTAAATTGTAGTTTAATAGTTTAGTTCATGAAAATCCAAGCTAAATTGTTATTTGTGCATTTTTGCTATAAAATTGTTAAAATTGGGTATTTTGTAAACTAGATTTTTAGGGTTAATGAAATTTAATGAAATTTAATGAGATTTAATTGCGGAAATTATTTTATGACTTATTTAAGATGTTAATAAGTATTATTGCCATTAGAATTGTTAAAACATCAAGTTTTGTACTAAAACGGTAAATTTTTGCTTGCTAGGTTTTCGGAAAAATAGCTTTTAAGGTGAGTTTGGGGTTTTTGTAAATTTTAAACTATTTCATATAATAATTAGTGATTTGTGAAACCATGATTGGTATGTTTAGTATTTTTCTTGATCAATCGACGTTTGTACGCCAATGTCGAGGGTTTTTGAGTTGATTTGCGAAAGCAACCATAGGTCTTGACCTATGTGGGATTCGTGTGTTGTTTTGGTCATGAGTCGGATTTTAATGCGATACGGTGCGTTATGATATGTAGGTACCCCATGTGGACTTCGAGACGACAAGCAAGCGCGTGGCGACGTTGGCACCGGCGAGCGAGGACCAGGTGGGTAGATTTATATCTACGGGGAGAAGTCGGGTGGATGGCGTATAGCACCCCCGCAGTTCGTGGTGATGTATACGAATACGTATACACACACATATTTTGATTATATATATTATGTTAATATGAGACTTGATGATAAAGGTGGATTCTAGGTGTTCATGGATTAGTTTAGTGTTAGTTGCGAAACCCTAGAGTAGTTGTTACACCCACACATGCACGCACACACATGCATACATCTATGTTATTACCTGTGCGTATATAGGGAGATGTGTTTATGTGTTCACCTGGGTATGGGACTAGGTGTTCACATACTGGATTTGCGGATGATACTTGGGATTGAGATGAGTCGATGAGATTTGACTTGAGGCCGTGAGATCGGTGATATGGCAGGATTTGTACTTGAGATACGTTCTGATGTTATAGCGGATCTTTGGATGACAATGCCATGTGAATAGTGATATTAGTAGTGTACTAGACGTAGGTCAGTACCCCAGATGATGATCTTGATAAAGAGGCTACCATATGAATAGTGTGATGAGTATGATATTGACCCGTATCCAAATTTGGGGATGCCGTACGACGGATTTACGTACGAGCTATATATTGATGATTGATCCGCACTCTTGACTTGGGATGTCTGATTGTAGATATGGTATCGGATATGATATTATTGAGGCAGGATCACCGACTAATGTATATACAGGTATGTATACGTATCGACTCAGATGTTAGGCGGTTTCCTTACCTGTAGTTCAGCTTGTTAGTTCAGCCGTATAATTTAGTGTAGTTGTTAGACTAGATTAAACTCCTACCTATTTCAAAACCAATGAATCATGGGTATTTTAAAAGACAGGTCAAGGGATTTTACGGATATTTCAAAAGACGTATGTTTTCTTTAAAACACCGTAGCCCTTATTTCCAAAACACCGCGATTCGTGTTATTTCAAAAGGCATTATTATAGGACTTATATTAGGGTAATGCAGTTTAGTTATCATTGTGTCTAGTGTTCAGCTCCCGTATATTATTGCTGTTGCTCCGCATCGCATACTTATTGTAATTCATATTTCATTATTGATATCATGCTGTTAGGACACCATCACCATTACCGATGATGCGTATGTACCACGTACACTTACTTGCCGGCTCACACACATCTTCATCGGTAATTGCCATGTCACGTACACTTAGAAAATACTATTTCATTGACATAGGTTGTTAGCTAATAGTTTAGACATTGTAGTTATTACTTGTCACTTCATGCATACTGTTATTCATTGTTATGCCGCATTCATGGAATCTTATGCATATATTCACTATTTTACGTGCTATTGAGGCTTTGGATTCGGATTTCCATGAGATTTTCTGGATTTAGGGGAAAACCGCAAAACTTATACAAACTTCTTCTCTCGTTTTAAATAAAAAGCGCGGTTTTCCCATGATGTATGAGTCGTCCACCATGAGTTTGCTGATGGATTTCGAGACCCGATTCGAGGAGACGGATGAACCGTTTCGGATACATGGTGGACCCGGTAAGGTACCCCGGGGCAAGAAGGTCGTGTTGCTGACGTTGAGCCTGTCAGGGGAGCACTACCGACCGGTGATATTACCCGACGCGTCGGATATCCGGAGGATACCTTCGTAGTCTTGAGATGGATGGTAAGGGCCGGTCTGGACTGACGGCGCCCTAAATATTGAGATTTGATACATTGAGATTTTGAGATATTGAGGTACTGAGATTTGATGGTCCAGGTCAGTCCGAGTAGCCGGAGCCTGAGATATTGAGATATGTGGATTTATGTTTTTGTGTCGATGTTAGACACGGTTTATACTGATTTCCTTATGATACCTCATTTTAAAAAAAAAATACAGAAATCTCACTAAGTTATGGAAGCAGTTTCTTTAGTACATGTACTTTGTTTTCATGCATTCATACATCATCCATATGATATATTGCTATCTGAGGCACTGACACGAGCACTTGGTATTACTGTTGTTTAGAGGTATACCCTAGCCATTGTTATAGGCCGTTGGTTTTATATTTGAGGATATATATTGATCGTATGACCTAGGATTGCGTCATACATGCGATTCCTGTTCGTAGATGTATTCTATTCACGAGTTGGCAACTCACCCCCGTTGTGCCCCAGTTTCTTGCAGGTTTTGCCGTACAGGTTTCATTACGGCTTTGCTGGCACTGCTTCTTTCGGGTGACTTGCTAGTAGGTGGGTTTATTTGTATCGTACCCATCATTAGATATTGTATATTATTATTCAGTTGTATCTAGAAGTTCCATCAACCAAACATGTATTTATTGAAATAGAGACCAGAGATGTTATTCTTTCGACCTTAGAGTCGCGCGTTATATTTCTGTGGAATTCTTGTTGTTTGAGTTCCCTTTTGAGTTTTTGATCCTCGCCCTTGGCGTTGTATATTATATTGCTTATGTGGTAGTGACCGTCGATTGACGAAGAGCTAGCCTCGCTTGGGGATGCCTTTTTATTGATTTCGTATACTATTCATGTTGTATCCCGTTTGGGGGTCAGTATTTACAAAAGAGACTCTGCCGAAATTTTCAGGAAATATTTGATGTTTTTAAAACCGCATAATTCGGCTTATGCTATTAAAATTACTTGATTTTAAATTGGTTTTCCTTCACTCTACCATTTTTCTTGGTTTGGATTTCTGGGTTTTCGGCTTACTTAGATTACGTACGCCTCGAGACGTTTCGTAGTTTAAGTGCCGGTCATGTTCCGTACTTTCGGGACGTGACAAAGTTGGTATCAGAGCATTAGGTTTTACCTTCGGAGCGTAGGATGACCCTTGGTTGATGGAATAGGTGACTAAAGTAGAGTGACGTACCGTGGGTATGTTCCGCGGCATACTTACGATACGTTACTCCACTTAAGAAACCTTAGGATGTACATTTCTTTGTTCAGTATCATATTCATTCCTGATCTAGCCTCATCGGTACCAGTTATGGTTTTGCTGCCACGATTACGGGCAGGGAGAGCTACGGCTAAAGTTGCGGTCAGCATGAGCTCGTCACGAACGAGGACTGACCAGGGCGTAATTCCGGCGACATACGATTGCATTGAAAGGCGTCGTCTGATTATGTTTTTACGCCATGAGCGTTTGGATGGATCGCTGTATGAGATTACTCGGACGTGCAGATCAGCGCCAGAGGATTGAGCCAATGATAAGAGGCCAGCCAGATTTTGATGACCGTTGGCGTATTACTTATTCATGATGATTGAGGCACTGTTCAGCGTGCAGACGAATGAGCCAGTTGTTGCTGCGAACGACGAGATATTGTCCCAGATGTTGGAGCTATTGCAGTACGGGTTGTACTAAGAGATGATAGAAGGTCGCTAGTCACCCGAGAATGAATGGCTAGGACATGTGGTTCGTTCGCCTATCCCGATGCGAGGTCATCAGATAGATTGATTCCAGCTAGAAACGACTTCACGTGGAGACGTTGAGAGTCGACAGAGACGATCGAGTGTTAGCAACCTATTATTCCAAGTTTAAAGTATTCGGAAAGGCATGCAGGCAATTCTATGGACCCTCTAGAAGAATGAAACCCTAACTCGACTTAATGACCGTGTGAAAGCCTTTGAACCTTAGGGTTTGCGGCAGTTCCGCGGCGCCATTAGTGAGGCTTGGGTTTGCCCTTCTACGGCTGGACCATCGATGCTGTGGTACGTACTCGATACTGTTAAAATGTACCCAAGATGTTGAGCTCTTAGGGGATTATGATGTTTTGACGAATCGATCGGATGGTTCGACTTCATTCGGATGCTAGGTGGTGAGATGCATTTCTTGGGAGACTCCAGATACGAGGATAGCCGTTGGAGCTCAGTCCATGCAGCCACGATGAGACGAGTCCGAAGCAGTCGACATTAGAGAAAATGGAGCAAGAGGTTCATACGAGATCTTGATGAGACAACGTTCCACTCCGCCGACATCAGAGATGCGATACGCATGCCGAGGCATTGTGCTTGGATATACCTTCTAGAAGGAGTCGCGATGAGTATGCAGCCGTTCCGGAACAAGAAACAGATATAGTAAAGGACGATGACTTCCGGACAGTTCGGCAGAGACGAGATTTGGAAGAGGTCTCGACAGGACCTTTCTGGAATGAATTACGAGAAGACTAGGACCCAGGAGTGGTCATGTTGCGCACGCCAGCAGGCCAGAGTTCAAGATCGTCGACGATACATGCTATGAGTGACCACGACAATTGTCCAGAGGTTCTTAGAGGAAGTGCTTGAACGGGGACTATTCCGCCGTATTTGATTTCGGTATTTTGGGCGATCTATTCGCACGATTTATTTTGATGATTGAGTTTCATGATATTTGTTTCATGCGCTATGGTTGCACCTACTGAGTATATACGATTTTTGCACAGTTGTTGCACTTGAGATAGTTTTCGTGCCTTGGTTTCTCATATTTGTGATTTTATGGATTTCATACAGTTGAGTTGATTTGTGCGTATATACGCATACGATTTGGTTTTTGCACTCGGTATAGTTCACATATGCATGCAGTGCAGTGATACGCATATTGTGCATTTAGATGCACTGGACTTCGATTTCGATTGTGATGTTCGATATTTGTTTTGTGCACCTGATTTGATTTTGCGTATGTTCGGTGCTTGATATTGGATTTCATGATCTCGTGCATGATGGATACACCTGATTTGGATTTTCGCGCATGTTGAGCGCATGTTTTGAGAAGCGATTTTGGTGCACACCAGATGCACTAAATCGAGATTCTTCGTGCGTGTCAGATGCACCTGTCCTTGCTGTCAGGCACACACGTTGCCTATGACAGATGTTGTGTGCGCACCCGATGCACTTAGATATTATTTCTGTGTGCATGTATGGCACATATATGGATTTTGATTTCCGTGCATACCATACGCACATAGAATTTATATGCATATTTTGGGAATTGATTTCTTATGGAGCAGTACGTTTTTATGATGATTGCTATGAGTTTTTGTACTGAGCAGGACTAGTCAGAGGACAGTACCTGAATATATTTTGCATGCATTGATAGTTATTGAAGGGATTTCCAAAAAAAAAGCGAGCTATAGTCTCAGTATTTACCTACGTGTCTGATATGATACGAAATGTTTAAAACAAGGAGACCCTTCTAAATTGTTTCCAAAACGGCGGAACGTACATATTAAACAAAGGATATATATATATATATATATATATATATATATATATAGTTATTTTCTTACAATAGACGTCCGCCACTGTGCAGTGCTGCGAGCATCGCACAGTGAATTGAAGAAGATTTGGCATGCATTACTTCCAGATGTTTTAATGATGTATATCATATTGATTTTCATTTTGGATTTAGACATTGTGTCTTCACCATGACTCCGATGATTGCGGGATGCTTGACGGAGTTTTGATTTTGAGTTATATGCTCATTTTTCATGCGCCTGCACTGCGCTACGATTTGTTTTATGTATTTATGATTTCGGAGCCCCAACGACTTGATGGTTTTGCTTAGATGATTTAGTATTTGGGGGGAAGTTTTAATTTAAATTTGGGGACCGAATTTCTTTAAGGGGGGAAGACTGTAACGTTTTGAAAATCGTTTCGGTGAAATTTCGGAAAATCGGTAAAATAAGCGGGTTTTCTGTAAAAAGTCAAAATACAAATATCTTTATTATAAAATTAAATATACATATTCTAGCTATGTAATTGCTAGTGTTTGGTGTTTATTGATCCACTGATGAAATTTCAAATTTTCTGAAAAAAATTATTTTAATATTATTTTAAGCCATCCCTGATACATTTAATTAGGGAAAATTACAAATTGAAATGAGTTGAAACAAATTTTGTGCAACATAACACATTAAACAAAATTTTATCATGTGGTTTTTGAAATGAAATGGTTTGCCAAAATGGTTTAGAAAATATCGAAGAAAAATGGTTTAATTAGCGAAATTTGTGTTAATGGGAATTGGGGCAATACATTTATCTTTTCCCTAACCCACACACCCACACCTCACCCTCTCTCCCCCTCCCCATGTGGCTGGCCCACTTTGATAACCCCTCCCTCTTTCTCTCTCTCCAATCACCTCACATTTCAAAAGAAAAAAAAAGAAAAGAAAAGAAAAGTCAAAGAGGTGTAGAATTTGTTTTTTCTCCCCACTTTCTTCACCTCTCTCTCTCTCCTCACTCCCTTCACACAACATGGCCGAAAATTGCTGTCCCCAATCAGCAGCAGCCCCTCCCCCAAATCCCTTCTATTTTGCATCAAAAAAATCCACAATTTTGCCTCAAAATCCTTGCAAAATCAAAGCTAATTCAAAATCCAAGCCTTACCCATTATTTCTTGGCTACTATAGTATGATTCTTAGTGAAAAGTTTTTATTTTGGAGGCCACGATTTTGGTGCTAGATTCATTTTTGATCTCTTGATCATGATGTATAATTCTAACCTTTCTCTTAAATTGTTGTTAATTGCCTTAGGTTAGCTTAATTATATGTTTAAATAGGTTTTTAATTAGTTCTAAGTGCATGATTTGAAATTCAAGAGAGGGGTTTGAATTCAAATTGGGGTTTTGTGTTGTGAGATTATGGTTGTGTGATGTATTTGACATATTAGTGTTATGCTAAATCAAATCAAGTTGCTAGTTTGCTTATTTTGTAAATTTTAATTGTGATAATTATATAAATTGCAAACTAGGTTTTAAAAATATATATATTTTGTTGAGATAAAAATCTAATTAGGGTATTCATAACATTATTAAAATTTTAAATTGTATTTTAATAGTTTAGTTCATGAAAATCCAAGCTAAATTGTTATTTGTGCATTTTTGCTATAAAATTGTTAAAATTGGGTATTTTGTAAACTAGATTTTTAGGGTTAATGAAATTTAATGAAATTTAATGAGATTTAATTGTGGAAATTATTTTATGACTTATTTAAGATGTCAATAAGTATTATTGCCATTATAATTGTTAAAACATCAAGTTTTGTACTAAAACGGTAAATTTTTGCTTGCTAGGTTTTCGGAAAAATAGCTTTTAAGGTGAGTTTGGGGTTTTTGTAAATTTTAACCTATTTCATATAATAATTAGTGATTTGTGAAACCATGATTGGTATGTTTAGTGTTTTTTTGATCAATCGACGTTTGTACGCCGATGTCGAGGGTTTTTGAGTTGATTTGCGAAAGCAACCATAGGTCTTGACCTATGTGGGATTTGTGTGGTGTTTTGGTCATGAGTCGGATTTTAATGCGATACGGTGCATTATGATATGTAGGTACCCCATGTGGACTTCGAGACGACAAGCAAGCGCGTGGCGATGTTAGCACCGACGAGCGAGGACCAGGTGAGTAGATTTATATCTACGGGGAGAAGTCGGGTGGATGGCGTATAGCACCCCCGCAGTTCGTGATGATGTATACGAATACGTATACACACACATATTTTGATTATATATATTATGTTGATATGAGAATTGATGATAAAGGTGGATTCTAGGTGTTCATGGATTAGTTTAGTGTTAGTTGTGAAACCCTAGAGTAGTTGTTACACCCACACACGCACGCACACACATGCATACATCTATGTTATTACCTGTGCGTATATGGGGAGATGTGTTTGTGTGTTCACCTGGGTATGGGACTAGGTGTTCACATACTGGATTTGCGGATGATACTTGGGATTGAGATGAGTCGATGAGATTTGAGTTGAGGCCGTGAGATCGGTGATATGGCAGGATTCGTATTTGAGATACGTTCTGATGTTATAGCGGATCTTTGGATGACAATGCTATGTGAATAGTGATATTAGTAGTGTACTAGACGTAGGTCAGTACCCCAGATGATGATCTTGATAAAGAGGCTACCATATGAATAGTGTGATGAGTATGATATTGACTCGTATCCAAATTTGGGGATGCCGTACGACGGATTTACGTACGAGCTATATATTGATGATTGATCCGCACTCTTGACTTGGGATGTCTGATTATAGATATGGTATCGGATATGATATTATTGAGGCGGGATCACCGACTAATGTATATACAGGTATGTATACGTATCGACTCAGATGTTAGGCGGTTTCCTTACCTGTAGTTCAGCTTGTTAGTTCAGCCGTATAATTTAGTGTAGTTGTTAGACTATATTAGACTCCTACCTATTTCAAAACCAACGAATCGTGGGTATTTTAAAAGACAGGTCAAGGGATTTTACGGATATTTCAAAAGACGTATCTTTTCTTAAAAACACCGTAGCCCTTATTTCCAAAACACCGCGATTCATGTTATTTCAAAAGGCATTATTATAGGACTTATATTAGGGTAATGCAGTTCAGTTATCGTTGTGTCTAGTGTTCAGCTCCCGCATATTATTGCTATTGCTCCGCATCACATACTTATTGTAATTCATATTTCATTATTGATATCATGCTGTTAGGACACCATCACCATTACCGATGATGCGTATGTACCACGTACACTTACTTGCCGGCTCACACACATCTTCATCGGTAATTGCCATGTCACGTACACTTAGAAAATACTATTTCATTGACATAGGTTGTTAGCTAATAGTTTAGACATTGTAGTTATTACTTGTCACTTCATGCATACTGTTATTCATTGTTATGCCGCATTCATGGATTCTCATGCATATATTCACTATTTTACGTGCTATTGAGGCTTTGGATTCGGATTTCCATGAGATTTTCTGGATTTAGGGGAAAACCGCAAAACTTATACAAACTTCTTCTCTCTTTTTAAATAAAAAGCGCGGTTTTCCCATGATGTATGAGTCGTCCACCATGAGTTTGCTGATGGATTTCGAGACCCGATTCGAGGAGACGGATGAACCGTTTCGGGTACATGGTGGACCCGGTAAGGTACCCCAGGGCAAGAAGGTCGTGTTGCTGACGTTGAGCCTGGCAGGGGAGCACTACCGACCGGTGATATTACCCGACGTGTCGGATATCCGGAGGATACCTTCGTAGTCTTGAGATGGATGGTAGGGGCCGGTCCGGACTGACGGCGCCCTAGATATTGAGATTTGATACATTGAGATTTTGAGATATTGAGGTACTGAGATTTGATGGTCCAGGTCAGTTCGGGTAGCCGGAGCCTAAGATATTGAGATATGTGGATTTATGTTTTTTGTGTCGATGTTAGACACGGTTTATACTGATTTCCTTATGATACCTCATTTTAAAAAAAAAATACAGAAATCTCACTGAGTTATGGAAGCAGTTTCTTTAGTATATGTAGTCTGTTTTCATGAATTCATACATCATCCATATGATATATTGCTATCTGAGGCACTGACATGAGCACTTGGTATTACTGTTAGTGTATATGCCCTAGAGGCCATTACTGTATCATACTAGTTTGTATATTACTTAATGGATGCTTGGGATATTCACCTTGTATATACAATCTTGCTCAAAATAGTAGTATGCTACTTGGTTTGTTTCTACTTCAATGTGTACTTGTGTTTATTTCAGTATATCACTTATACGCATTAGTGGAGCCCTTGGGATCTTTGCTTGATTACCAGCGTTGTGATGGCAGTCACACTAGTGGGGGCTGGGTAATCTATAAGCACATCCTTATTCTGGTCCCTGGTCGCAGGACTATCGAGACAGGGCATCGATACTCCGGAGTAGACCAGCGCATGCGCTTCTCATCCCAGTGTGGGAAACGGTCTGTCCCACAGCCGTCAGTACGTCGTACTTGAGATAGTATGCGGGTGCTCGTTAGGTTACGGGTACACTGGACAGGACTCGTAGGGAACTGACTAGTTGGTATTATACCTATCGTCAGTTATCAGTTCCCAGGTGACATGAGTACAGCTTAGTCCGCTGACTTGACACTGTCACTTCGCCTCGGGTGTGTTCCCACTGTACTTTGATCACTACCCTACCACGGCTCAAAGGAGTCGTGCAAACAGGTGGTGGTTGGGTGCAGTCCCGAAGCACTTGGAGGCAGTGACGGTTAGACAGGATTCGTCTCTCCCGGTATTGGGGGTTGACATCACGCTGTGTCTAGGAGAGCCATTACACGAGTAGTCCCTGGCCAGGGCAAACGAGATATACTGGTAGGTTTCCAGTGTTATCTCAGGGTGTATTGGGCTTCACTCCGGCACGACTTGTACCGCTATTGGGGGACTGACGTTTACCGCCCCCTAGGCCCGCCATGCGATGTATCAGACGAACAGACCGGACTGTATGGAGAATGTCACACTCAGGCTCAGTAGGAGTTCAGATGGGTTTCGCCTCGTCGGTCTTCTTGTCGGCATTACCTGGGGACCGTTACGCACAGCTAGTGCCGCTTGCGGTCTGTGGTTAAACCCACTGCCAGCGTAGTGTCGAGTCTTTAGAGTCCCACACAGAAAGCTTTTCGCCTTTAGGCAAAAGAGTAGAGGTCGCATGGTATTGCGACAGGTCGCATGGTTTTGTGACAGGGTTCGGTCACATCCGTGCACTTGTGCACGTACAGTGTCCGGACAGTTTACACTAGCGGGCTTTGGTTTAAGCCAGATCCTAGTGTACCTTATGGGATTGGATTTATCCAGTTTGCATTCGTGTTCCTCGGAACGCGGATGCGGGTGTGTATGCACAGTTGACAGGGAGGCAGAGGCAGCGGATTCTCATTAGGGTTGTTGACAGTTGACCGTTGACTTTTTGACTTTATGCTCAACCCTAATGAGAATATGATTTGTGATTAACTATTATATTAATTAAGTATTATGGTGATATGGTTGTTGATTTGTTGACTTTTGTTGACTTGTTGACTTTGGTGACTTGTTGACTTTTGTTGACTTGTTGACCGGTTGACTAGGCTTGACTAGTTGACCATCATGATGACCATGGTTATCATTTCATGCCAAAGACTTTTTTCTTGCTTGCTTTTTTGAGTAAAATGAGTGCATGATATGATAACCTTATGGTTGCTTCTAACCATTACCAAAAGACTTTTTTTGATATGATGAGTTATGATCACTTTGGATTATGAGAGGGTGAAAGGAAAAAGAGAGCCTCATTCTTTCTTGCTCATTCTCTCTCTTGTTCTTGAGCTCTCCTCTTGCTCTCACCCTCAACCTCTTGCTCCCTCTCTTGATCTATGGTTCTCTTGTCTCATGAGTTGAGAATCAAGAACCATAGATAAAATCCCATTCTAAATCATCTCTACTCATTCTAGTTCACTAGGTTTAGCAAACCAAGTGAACTAGTTTCTTCAAAGAACGAAGAAGGAGCTAAAGGTTGGAGTTTTCAAGTGGATCTATCTTCGGCGTACGGAGACAACGAGAAGGAGCCATCGAACCACCATCGGAGCTTGAAGAGAAGGAGTTCAAGTTTAGGTATAACCATCTTCATCCGAGTAGCTAACTCTCTTTAGCATAGTTTGCTAGTTTTAGTTTAGACAACGATCCCGACCATAGTTTAGTCCATGTTGCCTCTTGCGATAAAAATTCGTTTTTTATACCGTTTCCGCCTCCCCGTAAGAACCGGGGGTCGCAATATGGACTTACAGTGGTATCAGAGCCTAACTAAACTTAAACTAGCTTGGTAGTGAAGTGTAACGAAGTTCGGAACCGGAAAAATCCAAAAACCAAACTTTTACAAAATCTGAGTTTCTGTTGAAATTTTTTCTGGTCAAAATGAAAAACTTTATACTCCTAAATTCGGCTCAGGGTTTTGTGTGAACACCCAAGAAAAACGATACAGTGATTCGCCTAAAGTGCCGCGCTTCCGCCGCGTGATCCTTCTTATCCGCCGCGGAACCGCCGCGACTTGGTGTCTTCTCTGCATCGTTTTTCGTGCAGTGTGTTTGTGTGTTGGTTTTGGGATTTTTAAAATATATTATATGTGCCCAGATTTTCCAGAAAAGAAATTTCCTTTTGGGGTCCTATAATTCCGTATTTTTTTCCGAACTTCACTGCACTTTGACTATGATGGTTATATCTGTGATGCTTGCATGTATTGAACGTCGGCTAATCGCTATAAGTCGATTAGTCGGGGTTATACATGATCTGTAATGTGCTGGAATGTGTATATGAATGTGTTGGACTGTCGCGGGTGAATAGCCGGGGAGGATGTGAGATGAGCTTTTGTTTTTCTTTCATTCATTGTAAATGTAAATTGATGTAATAATATTATTTGTTTGGCCGCACAACCGGGTCGGGGTTGTAGCCGTCATTGTATAATTCTTTTTACTGTTTTTGCTCCTAGGATAGACCCATGGAGGGGTGCACAAACTACCGAGTACTTGGCGGGTAGTTTGCCGCACCCGTAGGGGTCTTGGGTGGGGTATTTGGCTATTCACCGCGACCGTGTTATCCGCTTTTCGTTTCAGGCTCGAAAGGATTGCGGATTGCTAGTATATCCAATGCATTCATCTGTGATCTGTAATGTCTATCATTGCTTACTATTTAGGCGTTGCTTATGTTTTACAGACGCGCTAGCCCAGCCCCCACTCTGTCGTTAGTTAAGTAACCTAACGGGTAATGACGGGGCCCAGTGGCGAATGCGAATGGCATAAGCGTACGTCATATTTTGGTTGTTTTCTGCAATGGTAGGGTTAAATGATGGGACGCATTAAAAGTACTAATGCAAGAATATCACGCATTAAAAGAACTAATGCAAGATAATAAACCAAGTTAAAGTCGTTGGAACACTTTCGAAAAACCACTCGGTTCTTTTCAAAATAACTTTTAAATGCGGAGCTTGAGCCACTCCTTCTAAAAGCTATCTCGTTCCATCGATTAAATCAAGTTCACTACGTTCACGGTTTCGCCAAAACCATTCGTAGCCCTCCGTCGTTTCGTATGAATATTCAATAAGTATTCAAGCTGTGTTTGTTGACCTTCGTCAAAGCATAGTGATTGGTAGCTATTGGGTATTCATATGTAGCATAGATAGATGCGTTGGTTTGGGACATTCGCATTACCTTGTTGACCTTCGTCAAGGGTACATACGGGTGGATTCAAATTAACCTGGATAATGACGGGCAGAACTTGACATGTGACTTATGATTTGTTGACCTTCGTCAAGGTCATAAGAGCATGGGGCAAAAATCCACATCGGGAGTTTCATAAGTACTGAAACTTGCTAGATTTGCATACCATTTGGAGTGTGATGATTCTGGTAGGATTCCTTCAGTTTCGTCACGCGATGATATTTGGATCCCGATCCTACTGTGAGTATATGCTACTCCTCGGGAAATTTCTCACTTAACGATCAATGCTATAAACCTAGTAGGTGCCTAGAAAGGTGTTAGCGGGGCTACGCCCCCAGGGAAAAGAGGTTCTCTAATTAAGGAACTTCGCGAAAGCGTTGGAAAACCTCCCTCGAAGTACCGACACCGGCCTGGCTGAACGGTTAAGCAAGTATTGTACGGTGGGATTGATCCTGACTAATTCTTCCTTTATGGTTTGAGGAGGGATTCGAGAAACAGTGGGAGCCATCCTGTTTAGACAAACTAAAAACCACTCTAAACTTGCAAGAGCATCATACTGAGTGTTTCTTCTTCTCTCTCCTAATTGCAGCGACCAATCAACATGACTGGACTTAAGTTACTCCTAGATAAAAACAAACTGACAGGGCCAAACTACAAAGATTGGCTCAGGAATGTCACGATAGCAATCACTTATGACAAGCTGGGGTATCTTCTTACCACCAAAGCTCCCCCTGTCCCTGGTCCAACTTCCAGTGTCGCGGATAAGGAAATCCGCAAGACTTGGGAGATTGATAGCGCGAAGGCCAAGTGCCTCCTGCTTGCCTCGATGGACAACGAACATCAGAGGAGGCATGAGAATATGGACATGGAGTCCATATTGCTCCATACAAAAGAACTGTATGGAGAGCAATCACGTATCGCAAGATACGAAGCGTCGAAAAAGTTATTTTCGACAAGAATGGCCGTCGGATCATCAGTAGCCGAGCATGTGCTAAAGATGATCGGCTTCATTGAGGAGCTCGCTGATCTAGGGATCACATTGGAGAGTGAGCTATATACGGATATAGTTCTCCAGTCCCTTCCTTCCACTTACGCCCAGTTTATACTGAACTTCAACCTACAAGAAAAAGAGGTTGAACTATCAGAGCTCCTCAACATGCTGAGGAGCGCAGAGGGCACCCTACAGAAAGGTAGGGAAACATCCACTTTGTTTGTAGGAGGATCATCTTCTTCTAGGTCCAAGGCGAAAGCCAAGGGAAAGAAGAAGAAGGCCCCCGCCAAACCAAGGGGCGGTGTTGGTAAAGTGGATACGAAGGGAAAAGGCAAAGCAACAAAGATAGCGGGGAAGCTTGTGGATAAGGAAGAATGCTTCTATTGTCATAAGAAAGGACACTGGAAGAATGATTGCAGGGCCTGGAAGGCCAGAACACAGGAATTGAAGCAGGTTGCAGCTTCAGCTTCAGGTGTGTATGTTATTGAAAACTGTCTTTCAATAAACTCTACTTCCTGGGTATTGGATACCGGATCAGGATCTCATATCTGTAATTCTTTGCAGGCGTTGAGAAACCGTAGTGTTTTGAAGGCAGGTGACATGACCCTCAAAGTTGCGAACGGAGCTAGCATGGATGCTAAAGCCGTGGGGGACTATCACCTGGGAATGTCAGATGGACATGTTTTGGTTTTGCGTAATTGCTTTTTTGTACCCAACGCAACTTGTAATATCATTTCTGTATCTTTAGTTTCTAAAGAAGGTTATGAATTTGCGTTTGTAAGTAATGTTGTAAACATTCACCTTAATCAAGTTTTGATTGGGTCAGGTACATTGAGTAATGGTATATACGTGTTAAACCAACCACAGATTTTCAACGTCCAGAATACACACAAAAGAAAGTCTCTGGAAATGAATCAGACTTTCTTATGGCATTGTAGATTGGGTCACATCAATGAGAGAAGGTTGACTAAGTTACATACAGAAGGATATTTGAATGCGTTCGAATATCAATCGTATGCCACTTGTCAATCTTGTCTCAAAGGAAAGATGACAAAGACTCCGTTTACTGGACAAGGAGTAAGAGCGAGCGAGCTCTTAGGACTCGTACACAGTGACGTGTGCGGTCCAATGTCTACACATGCCCGAAGCGGACATTCTTACTTCATTACTTTTACGGATGACTTCTCAAGGTACGGTTATGTCTTCTTAATGAAACATAAGTCCGAGGCCTTTGGAAAATTCCAGGAGTATAAGAATGAAGTAGAGAAACAGACCGGCAAAAGTATTAAGATTCTAAGATCGGATCGAGGTGGAGAATACTTAAGTGCCGAATTCCTGAATTACTTAAAAGAGAATGGTATTCTCTCTCAGCTTACTCCTCCATACACTCCGCAACATAACGGTGTATCGGAGAGACGGAACCGAACCCTATTGGATATGGTTCGGTCCATGATGAGTAACGCTGAGTTACCGCGATCATTCTGGGGATATGCACTAGAAGCAGCTGCGTATCTCTTGAACAAGGCTCCTACCAAGACTGTGCCCACCACCCCATATGAGATGTGGACTGGGAAGAAACCCTGTCTTAATTATCTTAAGGTATGGGGATGTCCAGCTTTTGTAAAAAAGCAGCATGCGGACAAGCTTGAGGCACGTTCAGTACAGTGTAAGTTTGTGGGATACCCAAGGAACTCCAGGGGGTATCTTTTCTATTCCGCTGAGGAACAAAAGGTTTTTGTTTCTCAGCATGCCCGCTTCTTGGAAACTGAGTTTTTGGAAACCCAGATAAGTGGGAACACAATAGAACTGGAAGAAATTCCAGAACCACAGACTGTTACTGAAAGCTTAGTGGAACCAGAGGGTTCAACAGAACAGGACATTCCTACGCCGCTCCGCAGGAGTAGTAGGCAGTCTCATCCTCCCGAGAGATACTGCGGTTTTCTCATAGACGGGGATAGAGAGGATTGCATCATAGATTATGATGAGCCTACTAGCTTCCAGCAGGCCATTCAGAGCGTTGACTCAGTGAAATGGCTGGATGCAATGCGGACCGAAATGGAGTCCATGTACACCAACAAGGTATGGACGTTGGACATTGCTCCAGACGGGGTAAAACCCGTAGGATGCAAGTGGATCTTCAAAAGGAAGATTGGTGTAGATGGACAGGTTGAGACCTATAAAGCTAGGCTGGTAGCAAAGGGTTTTCGTCAAAGACCTGGCTTGGACTACGACGAAACCTTTTCTCCAGTAGCCATGCTGAAATCCATTCGGATCCTTCTTGCCATTGCTGCCTTCCACGATTATGAGATTTGGCAGATGGACGTAAAAACCGCTTTTCTAAATGGAAATTTAGAGGAGTGTGTCTATATGGATCAGCCAGAGGGTTTCATTCAGAGTGGGAGCAGCGGAAAGGTGTGCAAGTTGCTTAAGTCCATCTATGGACTAAAGCAGGCATCGCGGAGTTGGAACATCTGTTTTGATGAGACGGTCAAGGAATTTGGCTTTATCAAAAATCCAGATGAACCATGCATCTATAGTAGATTTGTAGCGAGAACTGTAGTATTCCTCGTTTTATACGTGGATGACATTCTCTTAATAGGAAATGATATTCCTATGCTACAATCTGTCAAGGGGTTCTTGTCACAAAGGTTCTCCATGAAAGACCTGGGTGATGCCTCATACATCCTGGGGATCCGGATCCATCGTGATAGATCCAAGAGGATATTGGGACTTTCTCAGTCCAGGTACATCGACACCGTACTGAAAAGATTCAGTATGGAAGATTCCAAGCGTGGTAACCTACCGGCTTGTCACGGGATCACCCTCTCTAAAGAGATGTTTCCCAAGACTGATTTGGAGAGGGATCGCATGTCTATTATACCCTACGCTTCTGCGGTAGGCTCTATAATGTATGCGATGTTGTGTACCAGACCGGATGTAGCTTATGCACTGAGTGTGGTAAGCCGGTATCAGTCAAACCCTGGGGAGAAACACTGGATAGCGGTAAAGAACATTCTCAAGTACCTGAGAAGGACTAAGGAGATGTTCTTGGTGTATGGCGGAAAAGACCTCCAGATCGAGGCCTTTGCTGACTCCAGCTTCCAGAGTGACAAGGATGATTCCAAGTCCATGTCGGGTTTTTTCTTTACCCTCAATGGAGGGGCGGTGTGTTGGAAGAGTTCCAAACAAGAAACCGTTGCAGACTCGACGATGGAAGCGGAATACATCGCTGCATCTGATGCCGCAAAAGAAGCTGTCTGGATGAGGAAGTTCTTGAAAGAACTTCAGGTGGTTCCGTCCATTGTTGATCCAATACCTCTGTATTGCGACAACAACGGGGCTATAGCATTAGCGAAGGAACCCAGGTCCCATCAGAGATCCAGGCACATCTTGAGGCGGTATCACCTGATCAGGGAGATCGTGTATCGCAAGGAGATCGAGGTTCGGAGAGTCGCTTCAGAAGATAACACTGCAGATCCATTCACCAAGGCCTTGCCCCAGACTCAGTTTGAGCGGCTGATCGAGATGATAGGTCTTCGATACGCCAGTACATGGCCTTAGTGCAAGTGGGAGATTGTTAGTGTATATGCCCTAGAGGCCATTACTGTATCATACTAGTTTGTATATTACTTAATGGATGCTTGGGATATTCACCTTGTATATACAATCTTGCTCAAAATAGTAGTATGCTACTTGGTTTGTTTCTACTTCAATGTGTACTTGTGTTTATTTCAGTATATCACTTATACGCATTAGTGGAGCCCTTGGGATCTTTGCTTGATTACCAGCGTTGTGATGGCAGTCACACTAGTGGGGGCTGGGTAATCTATAAGCACATCCTTATTCTGGTCCCTGGTCGCAGGACTATCGAGACAGGGCATCGATACTCCGGAGTAGACCAGCGCATGCGCTTCTCATCCCAGTGTGGGAAACGGTCTGTCCCACAGCCGTCAGTACGTCGTACTTGAGATAGTATGCGGGTGCTCGTTAGGTTACGGGTACACTGGACAGGACTCGTAGGGAACTGACTAGTTGGTATTATACCTATCGTCAGTTATCAGTTCCCAGGTGACATGAGTACAGCTTAGTCCGCTGACTTGACACTGTCACTTCGCCTCGGGTGTGTTCCCACTGTACTTTGATCACTACCCTACCACGGCTCAAAGGAGTCGTGCAAACAGGTGGTGGTTGGGTGCAGTCCCGAAGCACTTGGAGGCAGTGACGGTTAGACAGGATTCGTCTCTCCCGGTATTGGGGGTTGACATCGCGCTGTGTCTAGGAGAGCCATTACACGAGTAGTCCCTGGCCAGGGCAAACGAGATATACTGGTAGGTTTCCAGTGTTATCTCAGGGTGTATTGGGCTTCACTCCGGCACGACTTGTACCGCTATTGGGGGACTGACGTTTACCGCCCCCTAGGCCCGCCATGCGATGTATCAGACGAACAGACCGGACTGTATGGAGAATGTCACACTCAGGCTCAGTAGGAGTTCAGATGGGTTTCGCCTCGTCGGTCTTCTTGTCGGCATTACCTGGGGACCGTTACGCACAGCTAGTGCCGCTTGCGGTCTGTGGTTAAACCCACTGCCAGCGTAGTGTCGAGTCTTTAGAGTCCCACACAGAAAGCTTTTCGCCTTTAGGCAAAAGAGTAGAGGTCGCATGGTATTGCGACAGGTCGCATGGTTTTGTGACAGGGTTCGGTCACATCCGTGCACTTGTGCACGTACAGTGTCCGGACAGTTTACACTAGCGGGCTTTGGTTTAAGCCAGATCCTATTGTACCTTATGGGATTGGATTTATCCAGTTTGCATTCGTGTTCCTCGGAACGCGGATGCGGGTGTGTATGCACAGTTGACAGGGAGGCAGAGGCAGCGGATTCTCATTAGGGTTGTTGACAGTTGACCGTTGACTTTTTGACTTTATGCTCAACCCTAATGAGAATATGATTTGTGATTAACTATTATATTAATTAAGTATTATGGTGATATGGTTGTTGACTTGTTGACTTTTGTTGACTTGTTGACTTTGGTGACTTGTTGACTTTTGTTGACTTGTTGACCGGTTGACTAGGCTTGACTAGTTGACCATCATGATGACCATGGTTATCATTTCATGCCAAAGACTTTTTTCTTGCTTGCTTTTTTGAGTAAAATGAGTGCATGATATGATAACCTTATGGTTGCTTCTAACCATTACCAAAAGACTTTTTTTGATATGATGAGTTATGATCACTTTGGATTATGAGAGGGTGAAAGGAAAAAGAGAGCCTCATTCTTTCTTGCTCATTCTCTCTCTTGTTCTTGAGCTCTCCTCTTGCTCTCACCCTCAACCTCTTGCTCCCTCTCTTGATCTATGGTTCTCTTGTCTCATGAGTTGAGAATCAAGAACCATAGATAAAATCCCATTCTAAATCATCTCTACTCATTCTAGTTCACTAGGTTTAGCAAACCAAGTGAACTAGTTTCTTCAAAGAACGAAGAAGGAGCTAAAGGTTGGAGTTTTCAAGTGGATCTATCTTCGGCGTACGGAGACAACGAGAAGGAGCCATCGAACCACCATCGGAGCTTGAAGAGAAGGAGTTCAAGTTTAGGTATAACCATCTTCATCCGAGTAGCTAACTCTCTTTAGCATAGTTTGCTAGTTTTAGTTTAGACAACGATCCCGACCATAGTTTAGTCCATGTTGCCTCTTGCGATAAAAATTCGTTTTTTATACCGTTTCCGCCTCCCCGTAAGAACCGGGGGTCGCAATATGGACTTACAATTACTGTTGTTTAGAGGTATACCCTAGCCATTGTTATAGGCCGTTGGTTTTATATTTGAGGATATATATTGATCGTATGACCTAGGATTGCGTCATACATGCGATTCCTATTCGTAGATGTATTCTATTCACGAGTTGGCAACTCACCCCCGTTGTGCCCCAGTTTCTTGCAGGTTTTGCCGTACAGGTTTCATTACGGCTTTGCTGGCACTGCTTCTTTCGGGTGACTTGTTAGTAGGTGGGTTTATTTGTATCGTACCCATCATTAGATATTGTATATTATTATTCAGTTGTATCTAGAAGTTCCATCAACCAAACATGTATTTATTGAGATAGAGACCAGAGATGTTATTCTTTCGACCTTAAAGTCGCGCGTTATATTTCTGTGAAATTCTTGTTGTTTGAGTTTCCTTTTGAGTTTTTGATCCTCGCCCTTGGCGTTGTATATTATATTGCTTATGTGGTTGTGACCGTCGATTGACAAAGAGCTAGCTCCCGCTTGGGGATACCTTTTTATTGATTTCGTATACTATTCATGTTGTATCTCGTTTGGGGGCCAGTATTTACAAAGGAGACTCTGCTAAAATTTTCAGGAAATATTTGATGTTTTTAAAACTGCATAATTCGGCTTATGCTATTAAAATTACTTGATTTTAAATTGGTTTTCCTTCACTCTACCATTTTTCTTGGTTTGGATTTCTGGGTTTTCGGCTTACTTAGATTACGTACGCCTCGAGTCGTTTCGTAGTTTAAGTACCGGTCATGTTCCGTACTTTCGGGACATGACACATACGTATATATATATATATATATATATATATGCATAAGAAAGTAAAATGTATGCGTGCGTGTGTACGTGTGCGTGTACCTTATTCTAGGGTTTCGCGACTAAAAACTAGCTAACGACACTATCATCCAATTACACTAAACTTTAACCCATGATCTCCTAAGGTCTTACTTGCTAACTAACCATGTTTCACATAACACATATTCATATAAAATATAGAATATCATAGTCTACACTACGAACTACGGGGGTGCTATACACCATCCACCCGACTTCCCCCGTAGATATTTATCTACTCACCTTGATCCTTACTTACCGAAGTCGATGACGCCACGCTCGTCCTTGTTGTTCGAAGTCTGCTCGAGGGTACCTACATATGTACACACAAGATATCGTATCGCATTAAAATCCGATTCAAATCCAAGACAACACGCGAGGTGCTTATAGGTCAGAACCTATCGTTTACGCATACGAAAACAATCATAAATCCTTCGTCGTTAACGTACAAACGTCCAATGATCGAATTCAAATCAAATAAAAAAACTAAAGTTTCAGAATCGCAAAATACGGAAAACAACAACTAAGGAAAACCACTTCCAGATTTTGTCTCTGGTAAAATTAGCAAATTTTGCATAAGGGGTTGCTCTAGATATCAGATAACAATGCCACAAACCAAAATTCACTCGCTTTCATCACAACATGGCCGCAATTTTCGGCCAATCCTAATAAATCTGCGGCCAAGGTAATGACATAGGGGCTCGGGTTTCAGGCGTAGTCTTCTGGTCACCTGCACACATCACTATACTTGCTAAATATTTTCAGGTGTCCCGGGTCGTAGCAGTTCTCTAATTAGCATCACAAATTCCACAAAAACCCGATATCGGCAATCTAAAGTCCAAGTTCTCATGGCCTAGGCTCTGGTTGGTCCAGGTTTTTAGCACTATGGGGGGTTTAAGGTCACTACAAAGCCTCAATTGCATCATCACTTCTCAAGAATACCTAAACTTGATCTTGGAATTTTCAACCATCACTAAACTACACTTAATCACATCTAAACTAATATGGATGCAAAAAGGAATTGGAATACTACCCTAATGGTTAAAGAATTACCTCTTTTGGCAATTCAAGAGTTTTCTTGAGTTGCCCCAAGTTCTCAAAATCTTTACTTTCTTGGTCCAAAGTGCTTGTAGTGAGCTTGTGCATGTTTTTAATGAAAGGGAGATGCACTTTTGATGTGTTTTTGGGTGTGTTATGAGGTGTTTGAGAAGGGGGAAGAAGAGGGCTGCCATGGATGAAGAGGAGAGGAAAAAGATGAAGGAAACAATGAGGGAACACAAATGGGAGAATGGTCAAAGACCCCTCACCTCTCTCTCTCTCTCTTTTCTCTCTTGCCCATACCCAATTCTTTATCATTTTCCTTTTCTTTTCATTTCCCTTTTTCTTTTCTTTTCTTCTCTTTATCTTTTCTCTTCTCATTTTTAAAAACAAACCATGCATGAGGAAAAAGAAAAGCCATGGTAGAAAAATGTAGCAAATGTGAAAAATGACTTGGTGCATGTCACATGCACAAAACAAGTTTAATGCATGATTAGTGATATTTAATCGCGATTAGCATTAAAATGGAATATAATTAATTATATAAAATCTATGAATGCTCCATTCTTATAATTTCTTTCAAATTCAATAATTAACATAATTTCCAAATATTTCCCAATTTATCGGTATTTAATTATACCGTATTATTAAAATATTCATAATATTTATTATTTAATTATATAAATTCCCAAAATAATATTTTATTTTTCTGAAATGTTACATATTGTAGACTAGGTCATATCAATGCGACACGACCAGCTAAGTTACATAAGGATGGATATTTGAATCCATTCGAATTATCATCTTATGAAACTTGCTAATCATGTTTCAAAGGAAAGATGATCAAAACTCCGTTTACTGGACACGGAGAAAGAGTTACAGAACTCTTGGGATTAATACATAGTGATGTATGCGGTCCCATGTCTACACATACCAGGAATGGTTGCTCGTACTTCATTATTCACTAACGATCTCTCAAGATACGGACATGTGTTCCTATTGAAACACAAGTCTGAAGCTTTTGAAAAATTCAAAGAATATAAGCACGAAGTCGAGAACCAAATAGGTAAAAGTATTAAAATCCTACGATCTGATCGGGGAGGAGAATACTTGAGCATGAAATTCCGTGACTATCTAAAAGAGAATGGGATTCTCTCTCAGCTTACTCCTCCATATACACCAGAGCACAATAGTGTATCGGAGCGGAGGAATCTTTATTAGATATGGTGCGCTCTATGATGAGCACCGCTGAGTTACCTATTTTCTTTTAGGGTTATGCACTTGAGACAGCAGCATACCTATTGAATAGAGTTTCAACCAAATTAGTGCCTACCACTCCATATGAGATATGGGAGGGGAAGAGACCGTGCCTTAATTTTGTTAAGATATGGGGTTGCCCGGTCTATGTTAAAAAGAAAAATCCGGACAAGCTCGAGGCAAGGACTTTTCTGTGCAATTTTGTAGGATATCCCAAGCATTCGCGAGGACATATCTTCTACCACCTGAGGAACAAAAGGTGTTTGTTGCTCAGCATGCCACCTTTTTAGAAAAGGAATTTCTCGCAGAAGAAATTAGTGGCGAGGAGGTAGAACTGGAAGAAGTTCCAGCGATACAAACTATGACAGAAGATTTGGTAGAACCAGAGGATTCGATAGCTCCCAACAAACCTCAGCCTCTCCGCCGATCTAGTAGGGTTCCTCATCCACCTGAGAGATACTACGGTTTTTTCATTGATGGTGGGAGCGAGGATTGCATCATGGAAGATGATGACCCAACTAGCTTCAAGCAGGCCATCACGAGTGGGGACTCTGTGAAATTGCTGGATGCAATGCGATCTGAGATGGAATCCATGTACACCAACAAAGTATGGACTTTGGAAGATGCTCCTGAAGGGGTAAAACCCATCGGGAGCAAGTGGATTTTCAAGAAAAAATTTGGTGTAAATGGAAAAGTTGAGACTTTCAAAACTAGACTTGTTGCAAAAGGTTTTCGTCAACGACCAGGTATGGATTATGATGAAACCTTTTCTCCAATGGCTATGCTTAAGTCCATCCGGATCCTACTTGCCATCGCTGCATACCATGACTATGAAATCTGGCAAATGGATGTTAAGACCGCTTTTCTAAATGGTGATTTAGAAGAGAGTATGTACATGACTCAGCAAGAGGGCTTCGTGGACAGTGGGAGCAGCGGGAAGGTGCGTAAGCTGCTTAAATCCATCTACGGGTTAAAGCAGGTATCGTGGAGTTGGAATATCTGTTTTGATGAGGTAGTCAAAGAGTTTGACTTCATCAAAAACGTAGATGAACCTTGTATATACAAGAAAGTGGCAGAGAGTAAGGTCTTCCTCGTATTGTACGTGGATGATATACTCTTGATAGGAAATGATGTTCCTATGCTGCACTTGGTCAAGCTCTTCCTATCACAAAGATTCTCAATGAAAGATCTAGGTGATGCCTCCTATATCTTGGGGATTAAGATCTATAGAGATAGATCTAAAAGGATACTGGGATTGTCCTAATTCAGATACATTGACACCATACTAAAGAGGTTTAGTATGGAAGATTCCAAGCATGAGAATTTACCCATGATCTCAGGACTCACTCTCTCCAAAGAGATATCTCCCAAAACTGATATGGAGAGAGCTCGCATGCAAGGGATACCTTATGCTTCGGCAGTAGGCTCTATCATGTACACGATGTTATGTATTAGACCCGATGTGGCATACTCACTAAGTGTACTGAGTAGGTATCAAGCAGATCCAGGAGAGAATCACTGGACAGTTGTGAAGAACATTCTCAAGTACTTGAGAAGGACTAAAGAGATGTTCTTGGTGTATGGTAATGGAGAACTCCATGTGGAGTCCTTTACTGATTTGAGCTTCCAGAGTGATAAGGACGACTCTAAGTCGGTCTCGGGATTTGTCTTTACCCTCAATGGAGAGGCGGTTTGTTGGAAGAGTTCCAAGCAGGAAACCATGGCGGACTCGACAATGGAGGCTGAATACATCGCTGCCAACGATGCTGCCAAAGAGGCTGTCTGGATGAAGAAGTTCATAAATGAACTTGGAGTGGTTCCATCCATCGAGATCCAATACCTTTGTATTGTGATAACAATGGAGCAGTGGCTTTGGCCAAGGAACCCAGGTCCTATCAGCGATCCAGGCATATTCTGAGGCGGTATCACCTGATCCGGGAGATAGTAGATCGCCGGGAGATCGAGGTCAGGAGAGTTGACACAGAGAACAACACGGCAGATCCACTCATGAAGGCCATACCCTAGATACAATTTGAGAGACTCTTTGGGATGTTGGGTATGAGATACTACAACAACTGGCCTTAGTGCAAGTGGGAGATTGTTAGTTATGTGTATGCCCTAGAGGCCATTATTGTACATATGATGTATATTATAGTGGATGCTTAGACATATATAGAGAGGACTTTCTTGCTCGACATGATTGTATGCTCTCTGGTTGCTCTTTGTCTTAACATGTAGACTTGTATTATGATACTGTCTTTCTCTCACATGTTGATAAAGTTCTTAGGATGTGTGCTTGACTGCCAGAACTATGATGGAGATCATACTAGTGGGGCCAGTGTAGTCCATAAGTACATCCTTTAATTGTTCCTAGTCGAGGGTGTATCGAGACAGGGCATCGATATTCCAGAGTAGACTAGCGCATACGCTTATTGACCCATATGATAGGCGATGGATGATCCCATATCCATTGGTGTTTGATATCAAAGATAGTATACGGGTGCTCAGTGGAGACTGGGTACACTGAACGGGCTCGCCGAGAACTCTTAGTTGGTATTATATCTATCGTCAGATAGCAGTTCTCTGGTGACACTGGTACAGGTTAGTCTGTAGACCCGAGATCGTCATAGAGTCTTGTGTGATTCCCACTGTGCTTTGATTTCTACCTTACCACGTTTAAGAGAACGTGAAAAACGGTGGCTTTTGGATACAGTCCTGAATCACATGGAGGCAATGAGCGATAGGAGGGGATTCGTCTTTCTCGGTATTGGGGGTTGATGTTGCGCTGTGCTCGATTGGCTATAACAGGAAGTCCCTGGCCAGGGTTAATATGGAGATCTACTGGTATGTGTTATCAGTAGTTTCTCGACCCCTTATGAGCCTCACATCGGCACGACTTATTGGTTACCGGGGTCTGACGTTTACCACCTCTAGACTGTGTTGGATATAATGCCCTCAGAGTCAATTATTGGATCACAGGCACGTGATTGCAATGATTGAGGGAGGACCTATACCGGTAGGACAGTCTTGCTCGAGAGGTTTGTATACTATCTGGTTTGTCTTTATCATCGTGTACATGCTTGAGGTGACATTGTATTCACTATTACACGTTGATAGAGAATAGTATGCTACCATGGTTTGTCTTTATCAGTCGTGTACAGATTTAGGTGACATGTTCACTACTACACGTTGATAGAGCCCTTAGGATCCTGCTTGACTACCAAAAGTATGTGGCGATCATATACGTGAGAGTTGGGTAGTCCATAAGCACATCCTTAAAAGTGGTCCCTAGTCGTGGGAGTTTCGAGACAGGGCATCGATACTCCGGAGTAGACTAGTGTATACAGTCGAGACCCCGACGAGGGGCGGTGGCCGGTCTCACAAGCTACTGGTGTCAGTTGGTTCACCTAAGATGTATACAGATGCTCATTGGGTTATGAGTACACCGGACAGGACTTGCCAGGAACATGCTAGTTGGGATTATACCAGACGTCAGATAGCAGTTCCCTGGTGACATGTGTACAGGTTAGTTCATCGACCTGAGATCGTCATTTGTCTCGTATGAGTTCTCACTGTGCTTTGATTACTACCCTACCACGGCTCGAAGGATTCGTGCAAACAGGTTTTAGTTGGGTACAGTCCCGAGCCACATGGAGGCAGTGAGCGGATCGGCAGGGGTTTCGTCTCTCCCGGTATTGGGGGTGAAATCGCACTGTGTCTAGGAGAGCCATTACACAAAGCCCTCGGCTGAGGCAGGAGATTTACTGGTAGGTATTCCAGTAGTATCTCAGGGTGTTCTGGGCTACACTCCGACACGACTTGTACCGCTTTTGGGGTCTGACTTTTACCAACCCCCTAGGCCCGCCATGCGATACTCATAGACGAACGGACCGGACTGTACGGATATTGTCACTGATAGGCTCAGTAGGGTGTCAGGATGAGTTCGCTCATCGACCTCCCTTTTGGTCAATACCTGGTAGCTCGTTACGTACGGCTAATACCTCTGACGTGCTAGTGGTTAAATCCACGGCCAAAGTATTGACGAGTCTTTAGAGTCCCCCACAGACAGTTTCTCAAGTTTCGGGCGAAACGTTGTAGAGGCCGTATGGATTTATGGCATGGTTCGAACATACGCTTGCACTTTTGCACGTGTAGTGTTTTGAACGGATAATACTAGCGGGCTTTGGTTTAAGCCGGATCCTAGTATTATACTGTGTAGATTTTGTCTCATTGCATTTGTATTCGGTTGGAATACAAATGCGGGTATGTATATACAGTCACGGGGTTATCCTGTAATTTATTACGGGATCGCTTTTTGAAGTTGCCAGTTTTCACTCCGTTTCGGCCAAATTCCTATTCTTTCTTTTCTTGGCTGAAATTCATGCTTTGAGGGGCTTATTTGCAAAGTGGAAATTAGTGATGGCAGGGCGTTTTTTGTGGTCACGTGGGCTGCAGTTGCATCAAGCAAGATTCTTGAAGAGATTAATTCATTTTGTGCTCATTTCCTTGCATTTATGTGATTGGATTTAAATGAGACTTTGATGTGAGGTTTCCTTTTCTTATGGTCACCATTTCTCATTTCCTTGCTCTCACCCCTCCTCATTTTTGATTCCCTGGCCGAGAGCTATTGGGACAGCCCCAATTTTTGTGAGGTTGAGGAAAAATTGATCTCATTCTTCTTGCAACAAAATCCCCTTGCTCATTTCCTTTTCTCCTCACACTTCCTAAAGGCAACTTCAACCAACCCTTGAGACAAAGCATTCTACACATATTCTACAGTACTCTTGGACACGTCGGCTAGCAAACTTCGTGTCCGAATTGCCTCGGTTCAAAGGTGGGAGCCCGTAAAAAGACTCGTAGATGTGGTGCCTTTCCGACGAGGAGATCGAGACCGGAGATGCTGTGAGGAGCTTGGGATGGTGGCCAAAGACCGAAGGACACGGATCGATCGGTATAGCTTTCTGTCCCCTCTCTAGTTTGCTAGTAGTAGGTTAATGGTTCGATTCGGGTTTTAAGCATACAATAGCGCCGGTTTCTAGTTTAGAAAAAATTTCATTTCTGCATTTTGGCCTCGGAAAGACGGCCGGGGCGCTACCATAGTCTTAAAGACTGGATATGCGACATATCAGACGAAGAAACCGGATTGTATTGTATTGTTACTGACAGGCTTTACAGGAGTATGAGTAGGCTTGCTTGTTGATCTTCTGATCGCTCAATACCCGGGTAGCCGTTACGTCCAGCTAGTACCGCTGACGGCTTGTAGGTACCTGATATGATCATTACCTACTGCCGGCGTATTGAGGAGTCTTTAGAGTCCTACACAGAGGTTTACTGGCACAGGCAAAACGAAGTAGGAGCACATATGTGACATATGCGGGACTGAGATTAATACGAGTATGTGATACCGTATTCTATTCTCGCGATTTCTGATATCGGTCGGTTATATGAGATATAGCCGGGTTATCGAATCAAGTGTTGATTCGATAGGTTGATACAAAGAATATTAGTCGGTCGTATAAGATATAGCCGGATTATTAAATCAAGTGTTGATTTAATGATTTAATGTATAATTATATATATGATATAGTAATTTACATTAACTAATATTAGCTCACTTAAGTTTTTCTTTTTCTCACTTATGCATTTAATATATGTGTGATATATATTAATTGTATTTCTTTTAGTGTCATGCTTGATGCTACATGCTACATGGGTGTATGAGACTCACACAATGCTCAAGATAATGTAAGGTTTATTTATTTAAAGTAAATCCAAATTAGATGGAAATTAGTCACATGGGTGAAGCTTGTCGAAGCTTGTAGACCCATTGACTTAGCCCACTAGTTTTGTCTTACCTTAGATATTTATTAACCTAACCATTATCTAAACCCATGGTAAAGTCTCTACATGAGTTATATGAGATATTTCTCACCCATGGTTGCCATAACATTATCTTCTTCATCTTCATCTTCATCTTCATCAAGAATGGGCTCTTTAGATTTTTGAGATGTGAAGAAAACTAGTGAGAAAATTAATTCTAAAGTGATCATCATCCTCTACATGATTAGCCATTTAGTTTAGGGTGTTAGCTTCACTAATCCCTAATTAATGAAGAGGTAGCTTCGGTTGGTGTCTCCTCGACGTAGATCATCTTCGGCCTCGAAGACTTCGTGCAAGCTTGTTGCTTTTATCTTGTGGAGCCATTCTAGAGTCCGGAAGATCACTACTTGGAGCGAAGGGACTACTACACGGAACTATTGAAGTGAAGGACCGGTCTACAAAGGTTGTATTCCATGTTTACTTAGATGTAAAGTAGTTTACATATTGTATTGTCTAAATCTCTAGTTAAGATTCTAGGATTAGGGTTGTTTAGCATGACAAATTTTATTAAACGGCATGGACGATGCCTCCCAAAACCTTTCTGTCGTGCTAGGCATTCCTACAACTTTGTCATGCGCCTCCCTCCTGAGTTCAAAGGGCTGCATAGCCATATCCTACATCGCAGTCATCTTCCAACTCTTAATGATGCTGTCATAGAATTCATGGCTGAAGAGACGCGCCTCTCGATGCTTAAATCCTCATAGGTTGTGCCTTCACCTACAACATCCTCCACCACTGCTCTCTGTTGGATATATGTATGCCCTAGAGGCCATTATTTGATAGTGGATGTATCGGTATGTGTATATATATATTCAGAGGACATTCTTAATCGACATGATAGTATGCTATCTGGTTATTCTTTATCTTGACATGTTCACTTGATCATGCATATTACTCATTTGGTACATATTGATAAAGCCCTTAGGATATTTGCTTGACTACTGGGATTATGATGCAGATCATACTAGTGGGACATGTGTAGTTTATGAGCATATCCTTAAATGTTCCTAGTCGTAGGTGTATCGGGATGGGGCATCGATATTCCAGAGTAGACTAGCGTATATGCTTCTTGACCCATATGATGGGCGATGGATGATCCCATATCCATTGGTGTGGTGATACCAAAGATTGTATACGGGTTCTCAGTGGAGACTGGGTACATTGAACGGACTCACCGAGAATTTCTATGTGGTATTATATCTATCATTGGATAGCAGTTCTCAGGTGACACTGGTACATGTTAGTCTGTAGACTCGAGATCCTCATAGAGTCTTGTGTGTGCTCCCACTGTACTTTGATCTCCACCCTACAACAGATCTACTGAGTCATTCAAATAGGTGGATTTTGGGTACAGTCCTGAGGCACATGGGGGCAATGAGTTATAGGAGGGGTTTCATCTCTCTCGGTATTGGGGTTGATGTTGCGCTATGCTCGATTGGCTATAACAGGAAGTCCCTGGCCAGGGTTAATGAGATTTACTGATAAGTGTTATCTATAGTTTCTCAATCGGTTATAGGCTTTATACCGGCATGACTTATTGAGTTATTGGGGTCGACGATACCATTCCTAGACTCGATATGCAGCATATTTGACGAAGAGACCGGACTGTACGGTAAGCGTTGCCAGTTGGCTCGACGGGAGTTTTGACAGATTCGCTTATTTTTCTTCTGATCGCTCAATACCTGGGAGCCGTTACGTACAGCTAGTGCCGCTGACGGTTTGTAGGTATGTGATATGATCACTGCATACTGCTAGCGTATTAACGAGTCTTAGAGTCTCACAAAGGGGTCTTCTGGCTCAGGCGAAACGATGTGGGGTGCATATGGGGATATGCGCGGGAGCTTGATTAAATGCGAATATATGATACCACATTTTAATCTAGCGTTTACTATTGATCGGGTCGTATGTGATATGACCAGATTATTAAATCAAGTATTGATTTAATATTAATGACCATTAGCTTATTTATTAAAACCTATTTCTTTATAATGCATGCATGAGTGTATGTATGTATATATTGATATGAATACACACATGCATGATACATATGTCATGGTTGATGATACATTAGAGATGGAAATGCAAGACTCACATGGAGAAATATTTATATATTTTTATTATTGAGAAAAAGAAAATGGGAATAAAATCATGGTTGGGTTTCTACACTCTTCCTTTGTTGACCAAAGTCAAAACCATGGTTTTATTGCCCATGGTTTTTGTTAACTCAATATCAAAATATCTAGATATTTTGTAACCATGGTTAATTATGAGATGACCCTCTCTCTCTCTCTCTCTTATTACTTGAGTTCATTGAGATAATTAACACAAGAGTTTAGCTTAACCATCTCCTTCTTCTTCTTCCTCCTTCATGCTCTCTATGTTTTAGAAAGTGAGTGAAGAAAAGAAAAAGAAAAGATTTTAAGTGAGATCACAACCCACATCACCAATCTATGTTAGTTTAGTCCACTTGTGTAGATTGTTTGCTTCACTTCCATCTTGATCAAGTGAAGCTAGGAGCTTGTGCAAAGGGACTCCGTGGTGGATCGTCGCGAACTTCGAGGGACTCAAGAGAACCGGTTCAAACACCAAGTTGATCCAAGAAGTCACAAAGAGTGTAGGGTTACTAGGCACTCTAACAAGGTTCTACAAGGCATCAACCATGCCCGATTTAAATTTTAGCCGTGCCGAACAACCCTAAACAAGATCTTTAAACTAGAGATTAGGCGAAACAAAGCATGTTAAACACTTTAACACTAAGAGTTTGGGATTACAACCTTTGTAGTCCGGTCCTTCACTTCATAACCTCCGTGTTGTGGTCCCTTCGCTGCGATCATCAAGTTTCAGACTCTCGAGAGGCTCCATGAAGAGAAAGATGCAAGCTTGCTTCCGATCTTCGATAACAAAGATGATCTACCTTGAAGTTTCATTAACACAAGCTCTCACTCACTAAATGAAGTGAACACCCTAATCTAAATGGCTAGGATAGATTAGGATGATGAAGTAGGATTTTAGCTCTCATTTGTTTTCTTAATCTCACTCAAAATCATCACTAATGGAAAAGCCAGTAAGCTTTTCCATGAAAGAAGAAGAAGGAAGAAGAAGATCTAAATTCTTTTGTGATGAATAATGAAACATATGATAAGGTTAGAAATGCAACCATGGTTCAAGAGAGAAGAAGTAACTCATGTAGAGATTTAATTAGGGTTAAAGGGTTGGGTTGGGTTAAGCAAATATCACAAAATATCACAAAATATCCAAGTCAAAGTCAAAGCTTCTTGAAAGCTTCATGAAGACTTAACCCTAATCCAATCCCTAATCTCAATTAAACTCCACAAAACATGTTGCATTAATAACCATATCATGTTACAATATTATATACCACATATATAATATTTATTGTAACAAAATAAAATAATACAATTAACATATATCGCATATATATCAATGTATTACCCGAGTGAGAAAAAGAATCTTTTAGTGAGCTTATATTAGTTAATGTAATTTAATATATCAAATATATAATTATACATTAAATTATCGAATCAACACTTGATCCGATAATCCGGCTATTTCACAAATAACCGACTAATATAATCTGTATCAGTTCATCGAATCAACACTTGATCCGATGACCCGGCTATATCACATATACCCGGCCGATATCTCATATCATGAGAATCTAATACGGTATCTCATACACGTATTGTTCTCGGTCCCGCACATATCATATATGTGCTCCTACTCCGTTTTGCCTGAGCCAAGAAACCTCTATGTAGGACTCTAAATAATCGTCAATACGCCGGCAGTAGGTGATGATCATATCAAACACCCACAAGCTGCAAGCGGTCAGCTAAACATAACAGCTACCCAGATATTGAGCGATCAGAAGATCAACAAGCAAGCCTGTACATTCTCCTGCGAATCCAATCAGTACTCCCGTACAGTCCGGTCTCTCCGTCTGATATGTCGCATATCTCGCCTAGGGGTGGTAAAACGTCAGACCCCAGTAGCTCGATAAGTCGTGTCGATATGAGGTCTATAACAGTTTGAGAAACTACTGATAACACTTACCAGTAAATCTCAGCAACCCTGGCCAAGGATTTCCAGTTATAGCCAATCGAACACAGCACAACATCAACTCCCTATACCGGGAGAGACGAATCCCTTCCTATCGCTCATTGCCTCCATATGATTCGGGACTGTACCCAAAAGCCACCTTTTTGCACGCCCTCTTGGACGTGGTATGATGGAAATCAAAGCACAGTGGGAATCACACAAGACTCTATGACGATCTCAGGTCTACAGACTAACCTGTACCAGTGTCACCGGAGAACTGCCATCTGACATGAGGTATAATACCATCTGGGAGTTCTCGGCGAGTCCGTCCATTGTACCCAGTCTCTACTGAGCACCCGTACACCATCCTTGATATCAAACACCGATGGATATGGGATCATCCATCGCCCATTATATGGGTCAAGATGTGTATACGCTAGTCTACTCTGGTGCATCGATGCCCTGTCTCAATACACCCTCGACTAGGAACAGTTATAGGATGTACTCGTCGACTACCTTGGCCCCACTAGTATGATCTCATCATAGTCCCAGTAGTCGAGTACATATCCTAAGGGCTTTATCAGCATGTAACATAAAGACAATCAGAGTACATGTTAAGATAAAGTACAACCAGATAGCATACTATCATGTCGAGCAAGAAAGTCCTCCCTATATATGTCCAAGCATCCATTACAATATACATCATATGTACAGTAATGGCCTCTAGGGCATACATATAACTAACAATCTCCCACTTGCACTAGGGCCATCTGTTGTGGTATCACATACCTAACAATTAGCTGTGGTTGAAGTATCTCATACTCAACCATCCCATAAAAGTCTCTACTGGGAAAAAGGCCTTTATGAGTGGATCCGCGCTGTTGTCCTCTGTGTCTACTCTCCTAACCTCGATCTCCCTGGAGATGAACCATCTCCATGATCAGGTGATACTGCCTAAGAATTATATCTGGATTTCTGATGGGACGGGGGTTCCTCGGCAAAAAGCCACAACTCCATTGTCACACAAAGATAGGAACGAAGTTCATCTCATGAACTTTTATCTATATCTATACTGTCTCTTTGGTAGAATCCTTGGTAACGATGTATCTTGTCTTTAATCGTCTAGTAAGTCATGGTATCTAGCTTGGAACTCTTCCAACATACTGTCCCTCCACTGAGGGTAAAGACAATGCCTTTGACTGATATTCTGTCGTTCTTATCACCCTGGAACTTTTCCTGTGATTCTCCCCAGGATTGATTGATACCATATCACTACAACTAGTGAGAATCCTAACATCCAAATAGATCTATCTCATAGATCCATAACCCAGGATTTAGGAGGTATCACCTTGATCCTATATGGAGAATCCTTGTGATAAGCGGAGATTGACCGAGCGTAGCATAGGAAACTCCTTCCCTATCAAGAGTATGTCATCCACGTACTCTACGAGGATCACCACCATACTCTCTACTACCTTTTTGTATATACAAGATTCATCTACCATTTTGATGAAGTCAAACTCTTTGACTACCACATCAAAACAGATGTTCCAACTCCGCGATGCCTGATTTATCACATAAAACATCTTGCACACGTTTCCGCTGCTCCCTCTGTTTACGAAGTCCTCTGGTTGTGTACTTATAGACGCTCTCTTCTAAAACATCATTTAGAAAAGCAGTCATGACACCCAACCACCAGATATCGTAGTCATGGTATATAGCAGTGGCAAGTAGGATCTGGATGGACTTAAGCATAGCTTTGAAAGTCTCAACTTTTCCATGTACACCAAGTAATCTTCTCAAGATATACTTGCTCCTGATGGGGATTTAACCGTTCAGATAAAGCAACCAAAGTCCATACTTTGTTGGTGTATAAGGATTCCATCTCAAATCGCTAAGCATCCAGCCATTCTTATAGAGTCCCACTCTTGATGGCCTGCTCGAAACTAGTTGGGTTATCATCTCATGATGCAATCCTCTTTCCCACTGTCATAGAAAAACCGAAGTATCTCTCAGGTGGGTGAGGAACCCTACTAGATCGGCGGAGAGGCTGAGGTTCGTTGGAAACTATTGAATCCTTTGGTTCCACCAAATCATCAGCTGCAGTTTGTATAGCTAGAACTCTTTCCAATTCTACCTCATGTCCAATAATTTCTTCACAAGAAATTCCCTTTCACAAAGGTGACATGCTGAGAAACAAAACATTTTTTGTTCCTCGGTTAGGTAGAAGATATTCCCTTGTGAATGCTTGGGATATCCAACAAACTTCCACAGAACTGACTTTGTCTCAAACTTGTCCGGATTTTGCATTTTAGACATAGGCCGGACAACCTCAAATCTTAACAAACTTAAGATATGGACTCTTCCCTTTCTATATCACATATGAAGTGGTAGGCAACTGATTTGATTTGAACCCTATTCAATAGGTATGCAGCTTCTCAAGTGCATAACTCCCAAAAGGAAATAGTCAACTCAGTAGTACTCATCATAGAGCACACTATATCTCATAGGGTGTGATTGCTCTGCCCCGATACACCGATGTGCTGTGGTGTATACGGAGGAGTAATGCTGAGAGAGAATCTCATTCTCCTTTAGAATAGTCCAGGAATTTCGTGCTCAAGTATTCTCCTCCTTGATCTCATCAAAGGATATAATACTTATACCCGTTTTTGGTTCTCTCCTTCTAACTTATATTCTGTGAATATCTCAAAAGGTTTAGACTTGTGTTTCAACAGGAACATATGTCCGAATCTTGAGAGATAAACAGCGAATGTAATGAAGTATAAAGAACCGGTCCTGGCATGTGTAGACAGGGGACCTCATACATCAGCATGTATCAATCCTAAGAGTTCACTAACTCTTTCTCTGTTTCCAATAAACAGAGCTGTGGTCATCTTATCTTTGTGACATGACCGGCAAGTTTCACAAGATGTAAATTCAAACTAATTTAAATATGCATCTGTATGTAACTTCAGCTAGTCGGGTCGCATTGATATGACCTAGTCTACAATGCCACAAGAAGAATTTGTTCATTTCTGAACACTTCCTCTTGTGTGTGTTCTGTATATTAAGAATTGTGGTTTGATTTAGAACGTCTATGCTTTTAGATAACGTGCCTGAGCCGATCAACTCTTGATATAGAAAATGTTCAAAACATTATCCAACAATACAAACTTATATCCTTCTTTACTAATAAAGAGACTAATATGATGTTGTATATCAGGTTCGGTATCTAACAACATTCGTTCAGAATCAATGTATTTTGATAATACAGGGTGATAACTGCCAACAGACTTGGCTGCAACACTTGCATCATTTCTAACTCTTGAAACTTATCACCCGTTCTCAGTTTTCTACCTATCTGTAGCCCATGTAACAAATTACATTTGCGGGATCTTGATCCGGTATCTCATACTCAGGACGTAAAGGATACTGAGAAATAGTTCTGTGTAATGAACACACCCGAAGAAGATGCATCAACATGTACTTTCTTCGTTTGGGCGGCACGGGAATTCTGGTAATCCTCTATTTCCTGCTCTGTCTTATAACAATTATAAGTTGGAGCGGGACCAACATTCCTTAGCGCAGTATAACAAGCGGGTTCGGTCAATACATCCGTATTATTATCTTGATTAAGGCGTGACATAGTCGTAACCAGGAGAGAGAGAAGAAAACACTCAGCGTGCGCTTTTACGAGATTAGATTGGTTATCAGTTTATCTAATCAGGATGTCTCCCACTGTTTTAGTCAAATCTTCCTTCAAACCCTAAAAGGAAAGACTAGCCGGGATTAATTACACCCTACAAGTTCGCCAATCTTTCAGCCAGGCCAGTGCCGGTACTTTGAGGGAGGTTCCCCGTGCTTTCGCATGGACCTAATTAAAGTAAACTTCGTTTTCCCAAGGGCATAACCCCGTTGACACCTTTCTAGATACCTACTTGATCGGCTAATTGTAATGTGTAAAACTCTCCCAGGAGTAACTCTTACTCGCAGCGGGTATCGGGATCCAACTATCTCATAGAAGGTATGCAATCTCATTGCAAATTTCAACTCTTGAAATTCCTAATAATATTTTACCCCAAGCCTCCTATGACCTTGACAAAGGCCAACAAACCATAGGCTGCTAGTCAAGTTCAACCCGTCATTTCCTGATTGAATCAAACCCACCCGCACGACCCTTGACAAAGGCCAACAAGGTCGCACGGCTACCCTAATCCAATCTGCATCATATGCATAAGCAGATAAGTACTATTCAGCTACCGCACACTACGCCTTGACAAAGGCCAACAAACGCAACACGAATACTAAACAGTCCTTATCTGAAATGACGGAGGGCTACGACAGGTTTTTAAAAAAACCCTTTGCGTAATGAACTTGATATCATTGTAGAATCGAGTGATTTTTAAAAGGAATGTTTTTGAGGCCTTTTCTAGTTTTGCTAAAGAGGTCACTCCCGGTGAAGGGATCGTCGGCTCTTTCCTCATCGAATAAGGTGCAGGATATTTCACAAATATCACTATGCAAAGCAAAAACTATAGAAGCAATCAAAAGACAAACCGTGTTTATAGCATCTTCTAGTTTCACTAAAGAGCCCACTCCCGGTGAAGGGATCTCGGCTCTTTCCTTATCGAATAAGGTGCTGGATGTTCTATAAGAAACACCACTATGCAAAGCGAGAACTAGAGCTACCAGTTTTTAAACAAGTTTCTACAACATCTTTAGCTTTCTTTTTAGTTTCATTAATCTCGTTAATGAAGTCTCATTTTATTATGCTTCACAAGCATCACATTTGAAACGAAATCTGCAATATAACATATATCTCATATATATAATATAAACATTCGTCTCAGGCGGTAATATGATCTCATCACAGAATATTGCAGCAGAAGAACACATATGAAATATTGGATATACTAGGACGTCCGTGTTTTAATACGAGCCTGTATAAAACACGGATTCCACGATCGCGATGAATAGCCAAACCCACATCCCTAGACCCCTACGAGAGCGGCAAGCAACACTGCCAATTCTAGGATTAGGAGACCTGGTCTCGACTCCTCGAGATGGTCTCCCACTGGACCCTAGAACCCGGTTACTTGTGCTCCCCGCCTTGGGTCTATCCTAATGCGGAAAAGTAAATAATATACAATGGTGACATCATCCTCAGCCCGGAAGTGTCCAATAAAAGAATATTACATACAAATGAATTTTATATGAATGAAAAAGAAAAACTCTCATCTCACATAAAACCCCCGGCTATTCAGAACACGACGATCCAATATAACATATCACAGCAACACATAATATCTCATATCATCAACGCAAGCAAGTATGCGTATCCCGATTGTCGTTGATGTATAGCAACGAAGCCGGCGATACATCACATACTACGCTTACGGTCACAGAAAAGAAAGTGTAAAACTAAAGCAGTTGGAATCCACAACCTCCTTAGAGATCGCATGCCTAACCAAATGAATTCCTTAGACATCGCATGCCTAACAATTATAAACCCTGCATTTTAGTCTCATTATCGAAAACTCTTTTCAATATCAAGTCGGGCAATTCAACAAGATTCCCGACATCCTGATCGAATGCTCGTCGTAAACTTTAGTAGACGGCCGCACCCCCGGATGTCGTCAACGAAGTGCACTAAGGCGGAACACCGCTGCCGCGAGCACCCAAACGGATGCTTTTGGCTACGGGGTTCTCCTACAGTCACTTGGTCGGGGCTTTGGGGTGTGGCTATCTATTAAGTTTACCCGGCGAGTATCCGCGTACGCTATGTGATTGCGACAGACTTTTGATCGCATCAAAATCCCGTTGCAATCGATCATATGAGACTAAACTGCTATATTTAAAACATTCAAATTAGTTATCTCATAACTATTTGTGGATTCCAAATATTGTATCATATTCCAGATAAAAAGACAGTGTTAAACTTTCCGATCGAATAATCAAACACCCAAGATTTCCTAAATAGTTCTCAACACTTGAAATTAGTTTTAAAACATCCATCACATGCCACAGTACCAATGGTCCAGCCGTAGAAGGGTCAAGCCAACGCCTCACATGTGGCACGCCATACTGCACCAAATCCTAAGGTTTAGAGGCAGTTCAAGACGGTCACATAATCGAGTTAAGGTTTGTTGTCTTCTTGAGGGTCCACCGCGTTACTTGTACGACTTAGAACGTTCTTAAACTACGGAAAAATCCAACGCTTGGAAATTTTCCGGCAGGGGAAAAAGTAAGTTATTGATATCCGTTCGAACTTTTTAACACGTTCTAAAAATTAACCGGACAAACTAAACGAAGTTATATTTTCCGATCAAATCAACGAGCTCCCAATACAACCCAGAAAACTCGACACTTGAGTATAATTAAAAATACCCAGAAATATGAGGAAACTCCTATGGATGAAACTGTAGAAAAATAAAACCCCAATTCACAGAGACGGCCGCGGAACCGCCGCGCAAGCAGGGGTCTTGCCGCGGTTCCGCGCCACCTTAATTGAATTAGAGGGTCGTATTTTACAATTATCCTTAGAATTCCCTGCTGATTTTTTGAGTATTTTTAATGCAGAAAAAATCACATTTTTACAAAATTTCCAGAGAAGGGTATTAACCGGGGTTTCGGGGTTCGATCGGACTTTAAACTTCGCTTAGACTTCGTCTAAAGCTCTAGCTTGGTTCTGATACCACTGTAGGGTTACTAGGCACTCTAATAAGGTTCTACAAGGCATCAGCCATGCCCGATTTAAATTTTAGCCGTGCCGAACAACCCTAAACAAGATCTTTAAACTAGAGATTAGGCGAAACAAAGTATGTTAAACACTTTAACACTAAGAGTTTGGGATTAGAACCTTTGTAGTCCGGTCCTTCACTTCATAATCTCCGTGTTGTGGTCCTTTCGCTGTGATCATCAAGTTCCGGACTCTCGAGAGGCTCCACGAAGAGAAAGATGCAAGCTTGCTTCCGATCTTCGATAATAAAGATGATCTATCTTGAAGTTTCATTAACACAAGCTCTCACTCACTAAATGAAGTGAACACCCTAATCTAAATGGCTAGGATAGATTAGGATGATGAAGTAGGATTTTAGCTCTCATTTGTTTTCTTAATCTCACTCAAAATCATCACTAATGGAAAAGCCAGTAAGCTTTTCCATGAAAGAAGAAGAATGAAGAAGAAGATCTAAATCCTTTTGTGATGAATAATGAAACTTATGATAAGGTTAGAAATGCAACCATGGTTCAAGAGAGAAGAAGTAACTCATGTAGAGATTTAACTAGGGTTAAAGGGTTGGGTTGGGTTAAGCAAATATCACAAAATATCACAAAATATCCAAGTCAAAGTCAAAGCTTCAAGAAGCTTCTAGAAGCTTCAAGAAGGTTTAACCCTAATCCAAACCCTAACCATGTTTAAACTCCACAAAACATGTTGCATTTGTAACCTTAACTTGTTACAATATTATATATCACATATATAATATATTTTGTATCAAAATAAAATAATACAATTAACATATATCGCATATATATCAATGTATTACCCGAGTGAGAAAAAGAATCTTTTAGTGAGCTTATATTAGTTAATGTAATTTAATATATCAAATATATAATTATACATTAAATTATCGAATCAACACTTGATCCGATAATACGGCCATTTCATAAATAACCGACTAAAATAATCTGTATCAGTTCATCGAATCAACACTTGATCCGATGACCCGGCTATATCACATATACCCGGCCGATATCTCATATCGTGAGAATCTAATACGGTATCTTATACACGTATTGTTCTCGGTCCTGCACATATCATATATGTGCTCCTACTCCGTTTTGCCTGAGCCAAGAAACCTCTGTGTAGAACTCTAAATAATCGTCAATACGCCGGCAGTAGGTGATGATCATATCAAACACTCACAAGCTGCAAGTGGTCAGCTAAACGTAACAGACACCCAGGTATTGAGCGATCAGAAGATCAACAAGTAAGCCTGTACATTCTCCTGCGAATCTAATCAGTAACACTCCCGTACAGTCCGGTCTCTCCGTCTGATATGTCGCATATCTCTCCTTGGGGTGGTAAAACGTCAGACTCCAGTAGCTCGATAAGTCGTGTCGATATGAGGCCTATAACAGTTCGAGAAACTACTGATAACACTTACCAGTAAATCTCAGCAACCGTGGCCAGGGATTTCCAGTTATAGCCAATCGAACACAGCACAACATCAACTCCTTATACTGGGAGAGGCGAATCCCCTCCTATCGCTCATTGCCTCCATGTGATTCGGGACTGTACCCAAAAACCACCTTTTTGCACGCCTTCTTGGACGTGGTATGATGGAAATCAAAGCACAGTGGGAATCACACAAGACTCTATGACGATCTCGGGTCTACAGACTAACCTGTACCAGTGTCACCGGAGAACTGCCATCTGACGTGAGGTATAATACCATCTGGGAGTTCTCGGCGAGTCCGTCCAGTGTACCCAGTCTCTACTGAGCACCCATACACCATCCTTGATGTCAAACACCGATGGATATGGGATCGTCCATCGCCCATCATATGGGTCAAGATGCATATACGCTAGTCTACTCTGGTGCATCGATGCCCTGTCTCGATACACCCTCAACTAGGAACAGTTATAGGATGTACTCGTCGACTACCGTGGCCCCACTAGTATGATCTCATCATAGTCCCAGCAGTCGAGTACATATCCTAAGCGCTTTATCAACATGTAACATAAAGACAATCAGAGTACATGTTAAGATAAAGTACAACCCGATAGCATACTATCACGTCGAGCAAGAAAGTCCTCCCTATATATGTCCAAGCATCCATTACAATATACATCATATGTACAGTAATGGCCTCTATGGCATACATATAATTAACAAAGGGGAGGTCTACAAAGGTTGTATTACTCTCCTCTTAGTGTTAGACTACTATTTGTATGTGATACTTGCCATTGTTACCCTAAATTTCTAGTTCGTTTCATGGTTGGTCTTGCTTAGCACCCCTAAAATTTTATTGTGGCATGTTTGATGCAAGGCAAACCCTAGGCATGGTGCTAGGCAATCCCTACAGTGGTATCAGAGCCAAGATAGAAACTTAGACGATGTTAAATATATTACGAAACCGAAACAACTTCGAAAAATTGAAACCCTAAACCTGCTCTCTGTCGATTTTTATATGATCTGCTAAAATTATTTAAACACTTGCAGAAGCTTGTATTTGATGCAGTTAGAACACTGGAGAAAAACGAGGCCATTACACTGGTTTTGACCTGGTGAAAAGCTCATTATTCCCGGCCTGGCCAGTCCAAACTTGTTTTTTTCGCCTCGTTTTTCTTTGGTACTCTGGTCTGTATATATTGGGGTTTCAGGTATTATTTGATTAGCCCAAAAATTCATGTGATGTTAATTTTGTTAAGGAGCTAATACGGAGTGTTTCGTAGTCGTATTTTAACATCGTTTTAGGTAACCTAGACGACGTTTAACAGTTCGAACGAACATCAAACACAACCTCATGACCCCCTCCGGAAATTTTCCAATAGTTGGAATTTTCCAAGTTAAATATATTCAAAAATCATGCAGGTAATTCTATGGACTCTCTAGAAGAACGAAACCCTAACTCGATTCTATGACCACGGAACCGCGGCCAAACCCTAGGGTTTACCGTAGTTCCGCGGCGTCATAAGTGAGGCAAGGGTTGACCCTTCTACGGCCGGTCCATAGGTACTGTGGCATGTTTTGGGTATTTTTAATTTTGCTCAAGTGTTGAGCACTCTGGGAGATGTGGGTGTTTTTTGATTCGATCGAAACACTTAACATCGTCTAGATATTTATGAATGTGATGCAATAATTGGAATCTACACTAATTAGTTTTGTAAAAAGTAGTTAGTTGCATGTAAATTTAACATTTCGGTCTCGGGATGAATCGGGAATCTTGTTGAATTACCCGACTTCCTTTGAAAAGGTGTTTTCATAGATGAGACCCAAATATAAGATTTGCATTGTTAGGCATGAAATCCAGAATATGTGATATTCCAGGTCTATGATGTCTAAAGGCAGTGGTGATTCCAATTGTTGTAGTTTTTCATTTTCTTTTTTGCGGCCGTAAGTGTAGTATGTGGTGTATCGCCGGTTTTGTTTCTATACGTCAACGACCATTTGGGTACACATACTTACTTACGTTGATGACATTTGATGTTATGTGTTGCTGAGATATGATGTATGGGATTGTCGTGATTGAATGGCCGGGGGTTTTATGTGAGATGAGAGTTTTTCTTTTCATTCATGTAAAATTCATTGTATGTAATATTCTTTTATCGAGGCACTTCCGGGTTGAGGATGATATCACCATTGATGTATATTATTTACTTTTCCGCATTAGAATAGACCCACGGTGGGGAGCACAAGTGACCGGGTTCTAGAGTCCAGTGGGAGGCCATCTCGAGGAGTCAAGACTGGGTCTCCTAACTCTAGAATTGATAGGGTCACATGCCGATCTCGTAGGGGTCTAGGGGTGTGGTCTTTGCTATTCATCGCGACCGTGGAATCCGTATTTTCTATTGTTGGCTAAATGCAAAATACAGACCTCCTAGTATATCCTATATTTTCATATATGTGCTTCTGCTGTTGATATTCTGTGATGTGATCACTTTATATGCTGAGACGAATGGTGTATTATATATATGATATATAATAAACATTACTTATGTTTTGCATCCGTGCTAGTCCCGCCCCGCTATGGCGTTAGTTAAGTAACATAACGGTGCATAACGGGACACTGTGGCGAATGCAGATGGCATAAGCGTACGTTCTATTTTCGTTTCTTTTCTATGACGGCTTAAGGACTTAAAATGATGGGACTGCATTAATGAGATTAATATAAAGAAAAATAAACCTAAAAGATGTTGTAGAATCGAATTTGAAACCTACTCGGCTTTTTATGAAAAAGCAAGTTTTCAAAATGCGGAGGTTAAGCCACTCCTTTTAAAACCATTTGATTCTACAACGATATCAAGTTCAAAGCGTTAAAGGTTTTCTTAAAAACCATTCGTAGCCCTCCATCATTTTAGGAAGTAGAGTACTTAGTATTCGTACTACGTATGTTGACTATAGCCAAGGCGTAGTGTACGGTAGGTAAGTGATGTCTTTCTACACAGCATATGATGCGATTAATTAGGACAGTCATATGATTATGTTGACTATAGCCAAGGGTCATATGGGTAGGTCTAATTAATCATGAAATGATGGGTAGAACTTGACTAGTGCTTATGATATGTTGACCATAACCAAGGTCATGAGTGCTAGGGGTAAAAACCATATCAGGAGTTTCAAGAGTTGAAATTTGCAATGAGATTGCATACCTTCTATGTGATAGTTGGATCCCGTTCCCACTGTGAGCAAGAGTTTCTCCCAGGAGAGTTTTGCACTTTACAATTAGCTAACCCATTAGGTGTTTAGAAAGGTGTCAACGGGGCTACGCCTTTGGGAAGACGAGGTTTATTTTAATTAGGTCCGTGCGAAAGCACGGGGAACCTCCCTTAAAGTACCGACACTGGCCTGGCTGAATGATTAGCGAAGTTGTAGAATGTAATTAATCCTGGCTAATTTTCTTTTTAAGGTTTGAAGGAAAATTTGATAAAATCAGTGGGAGACATCGATTAGATAAGATAAATAAGAAATCTAATCTTTGCAAGAGTTTTCGCTGAGTGTATTCTATTCTCTCTCCTAATGGCAGATAACCATGACTGGACTTAATCTTTTATTAGAGGAAAATAAGTTAACCGGACCGAACTATAAAGACTCGCTGAGGAACATCAGCATTGCTCTCACATATGATAAGGTAGCATATGTCTTCACTGCCTCAGCCCCTCTCAGCCCAGGTCCTGAATCTTCTGTTGCGGATAGGGAGATCCGCAAAATATGGGATATTGACTGTGCCACTGCTAAATGCCTCACGCTTGCATCGATGGACAATACACATCAAAAGCAGCATGAGCAGATGGATGTTCAATTCATCTTTCTCCATACAAAGGAGTTGTATGGGGAGCAATCTCGTCCCCTACGATACGAGGCGTCTCGAAAGTTGTTTCAGATGCGGATGGCTCCTGGCACACCAGTAGGTGATCACGTTTTGAAGATGATAGCTCTTTTTAAAGAGCTTGAGGGCCTCAGATGGACAATGGAGAACGAACAATATGTTGATATTGTTCTACAGTCTCTTCCCCCTGCTTTTGCTCCATTCATAGTGAACTTCAACATGCACAATATAGAGAAGTCACTACCCGAACTTCTCAATATGTTGAGAAGTGCTGAGAGCACGCTCAAGGCAAAGTCTTCCCCTCTGATTATTGGGCAATCTTCCTCTTCCGCCCAAAAGCCAAGGCCAAGGGAAGGAATAAGAAGAAACCTACCAAACGGAGAGGTGGAATAAAAGAGGCACAAGGGAGATACAAATCCAAGGCTGAGAAGTCGGGAAAGGGTGAATGTTGCTACTGCAAGAAGTCGGGGCATTGGAAGCGGAATTGTACTGAATACCTTGATCTCAAGAAAAAGAAGCATGGTGATGCTTCCGCTTCAGGTGTGTTTGTGACTGAAAATTGTTTTTCTATAAACTCTGCTTCTTGGGTATTGGATACCGGTTCGGGTTCTTATATCTGCAATTCTGTGCAGGGCTTAAGAAATAGGAGAGTTTTGAAGACCGGTGATCACACTCTCCGAGTTGGAAATGGTTCCAATGTACATGCAGTTTCAGTAGGAGAGTATCACCTGCAGGGTTACCTAAGACGGCAGCAAGATTTCGGGAGGCATCGTCCATGCCAAATTCAAAAATTTGTCGTTCTAGCTAACCCTAACTTAGAATCGTTAACTAGAAATCGGACGGAATGAAATGCAAACTACTTTGCAAGTAAAGTGAATACGGAATACAACCTTTGTAGACCGGTCCTTCACTTCAAAAGCTATGTGTAGTAGTCCCTTCGCTGCGATTTGTGATCTCCTGAACTCAAGAAAGGGTTGCCATAGAGAAAAGAACAAGTTTGCTTCGAAGTCTTCGAGTCCGAAGATGATCTACGTCGAGGAGACACTAGCTCATGCTACCTCTTCACTAATGGTGAGATTAGTGAAGCAAACACCCTAAACTAAATGGCAAGTCGTAGAGGATGATGAAGTAGGAAGTGGGCTCACTTTAGATTTATTTTTCTCACAAGGTTTCATTACTTATCAAAAATCAAGAGAGCGCAAAAATGAGGAAGAAGAAGATGAAGTGATGAACAAAGAGATGAGGTTAGAAATGCAACCATGGTGAGTTAATATCTCATGCCTAACTCATGTAGAGAATAAACCATAGCCTAGGGTTAATGTTGGGTTAACAAATATCTCAAACAAGACAAATAAGTGGACTTGGTCAATGGTTAGCTAGTTTGCACAAAACAACAACCATGACAAATTCCAAAATGTTTGAATTACTTAATAAATATAAATCCTAACAAAAACCCTAGTATGGTATGAGTCTCATACACCCATGTTGCATGTGTAACCAAGCATGACACACTAATATATATCACATATATAATAAGTGTGCATAAAGAAAACAATACATTTAACATATATCACATATATATCAATATATCATCAAGTGAGAAAATAATGCTTAAGTGAGCTAATATTAGTTAATGTAATGTAATATATCAAATATATAATTATACATTAAATTATTAAATCAACACTTGATTTAATAATCCGGCTATGTCACATATAACCAACTAATATCTAATGTAATATCTTATCGAATCAACACTTGATCCGATAACCCGGCTATATCATATATAACCAATCATGTCACACATCGCGAGAATAGATTGCGGTATCTCATACACGCATTAATCTCGGTCTCGCACATATCACATATGTGCTCCTACTCCGTTTCGCATGAACCGGGAAACCTCTGTGTAGGACTCTAAAGACTCGTCAATACGCCGGCAGTAGGTGATGATCATATCAAATACCCACAAGCCGCAAGTGGTCTGCTAAACTTAACGGCCACCCGGGTATTGAGCGATCAGAAGATCAACAAGCAAGCCTGCTCACACTCCTGCGAATCCAATCAGTAACACTACCGTACAGTCCGTTCTCTTCGTCTGATATGTCGCATGTCTCGTCTAGGGGTGGTAAACGTCAGACCCCAGTAACTCTATAAGTCATGTCGATATGAGGCTCATAACGGGTCGAGAAACTACTGATAACACTTACCAGTATATCTCTGAAGCAGCCCTGGCCAGGGACTTCCTGTTATAACCAATCGAGCACATCGCAACATCAACTCCCAATACCGGGAGAGATGAAACCCCTCCTATCGCTCATTGCTTCCATGTGATTCGGGACTGTACCCAAAAACCACTGTTTTACACGTTCTCTTGAACGTGGTAAGGTGGAAATAAAAGCACAGTGGGAATTAGACAAGACTCTATGACGATCTTGGGTCTACAAACTAACCTGTACCAGTGTCACCAGAGAATTGCTATCTGACGTGAGGTATAATACCATCTGGGATTTCTCGACTTGTCCGTCCAGTATACCCAGTCTCCACTGAGCACCCGTATACTGTCTCTGATGTCAAACACCAATGGATATGGGATCATCTATCGCCCATCTATATGGGTCGAGAAGCTATACGCTAGTCTACTCTGGTATATCGATGCCCTGTCTCGATACACCCACGACTAGGAACATTTGAAGGATGTACTTAACGACTAATCTGTCCCCACTAGTATGATCTGCATCATAGTCCTGGTAGTCAAGTACTCATCCTAAGGGCTTTATCAACATATAACATAGAGATAATCAGAGTACATGTTAAGATAAAGTGCAACCATATAGCATACTATCATGTCGAGCAAGAAAGTCCTCCCAATATATGTCCAAGCATCCACAACAATATACATCGTATGTACAGTAATGACCTCTAGGGCAAACATATAACCAACATCACCTGGGGTTGCCGTTGGATTGTATATTGGTTTTGAACCCATGTTATTATGTACCTAGTATACTTTGTAATATAATATCCGTTTCTTTGTTAGACAATGAAGGGTATTATTTTGTATTACAGCATAATGTTATGAACATTAACCCCAATCAAGAGTTGGTTGGGTATGGTATACTTAATAACGGGATATACGTCTTAAATCAGCACAAAGTTTTCAACATACAACACACAAATAAAAGAAAATTTTCAGATATAAATGAAGCTTTTCTTTGGCATTGTAGACCTGGTCATAATAACGAGACAAGACTAAACAAGCTTAATAAAGATAGATATTTGAACTCTTTTGAATATAAATCTTATGCGACTTGTCAGTCTTTATCAAAGGTAAGATGACCAAAACTCCGTTTACTGGACACGGAGAAAGAGCTGCAGAACTCTTGGGCCTCAAACATAGTGATGTATGCGGGCCAATGTCTACACATGGGAGAGACGGTTTTTCTTACTTCATGTAACATTTCAGAAAATATAAAATATTATTTTTGGAATTTAATATTCAAATAATATTTTTCCCAAAAACTGCCCGATTTGCGAAATTGGGATTTTCGAAAAAGGATATAAATATATATCAATAATTGTGAAATAAATGGAAATTAAAATAATTTATTCATTTAAAAATATATTTAAAGGATTTGGCATTTTAAAGATTTATTATATGCAGTTTAAAATTTTACCCGATTAGTGCACTGCTAATCGCAATTAAGCCAAATACGTGTTTCTACAGTTTTCATGACTAGTGCACCATGTCATGTTGCATTTTGGTTACATGTTGTTTTCTTGTGTTGTTTTGGGTATTTGATGGTTTGGTTTCTAAAAGAAAAGAGAAAAGAAAAGAGAAAAGGGTAAAAAGGTAAATAGATAAGAGAGCGGGTAAGAATAAGAGGAGGAGGAGAGAGAGAGGGCAGCCATGACTGTTGGGGTAAAAATTTATACCCCGGTTGACCAAGTCAAAATCAAAGTCAACCCCAAGCCAAGTGGGCCCAAGCCCAGGTCAAGTGGGCCACTGCCCGGGTCGAGCCCGAACATGAAGTGGCCGGCCTCCCCCATGCCAAAATGCAAATTTTGTAATAAATAATTTTGTTGTATTTCTTTTATTTTATTTTATGAATAAATGTAAGAAAAATGGGCTTAAAGCCAAATTTTTGTAAAGCCCATGGCTTATGTGCAAAAAGAAATGGCACATGAGCCATGGGATGGGCAAAATGCCATTTTTGTAAAGCCCAAGGGGCTATATATAAAGTGTATAGCCTATAAAGGCAAAGATAATGAAAATATCTCAACAACTTTTTCTCTCTCCAAAAAAAAATCAAGATCTGTGATCTTCTCCTTCCTCAAGGTTCAAAACCTTCTTCTTTCTTTTGAATTAAATCAAGAGTTTTACTCTTCCTTTTTCAAAACTAAATAGTTTTTCACCACAAAACCCACAAAGGGGAGTCTAGATCTCCCATCAGATCTCAAAAAGAAGAGATTTTTAAAATATCATATCTCTTGATCTTCAAGATTATGCCAACAGAGGAGAAAGAAGAAGGCCCATCTCCGAAAACCTCATTTTTAGGAAGACCCAGGGCCCCAAAGAAGAACCCCTTTCATCAAATCCAAAACATCTTAGGAGTTTAACTCCACTTTAAATCCTCTTTTGGAATTTTAAATCCGATTTCTGGGATTAAAAGCCCCCTTTTCCTCACCGGCGCCCAAGCGCCTGAGCGCCTGGCGCTCGAGCGCTCAAGCGCCCAGCGCCTACGTGCCGGCCATGTGGTGCGCTGGCGCTCGAGCGCCCAGCGCCTGCGCTCAAGCTCCCAGCGCCCACGTGCCGGACACGTGGTGCGCTAGCGCTCGAGCGCCTTGCGCTCAAGCGCCCAGCGCCCACGTGTCGGGCACATGGTGCGCTAGTGCTCGAGCGCCTTGTGCTCAAGCACCCAGCGCCCATGTATTAGGCATGTGGTGCGCTAGCGCTCGAGCGTCTAGCGCTCAAGCGCCCTGCGCCCACGTACCGGGAACGTGGTGCGCTAGCGCTCGAGCGCCTAGCGCTCAAGCTCCCTGCGCCCACGTGCCGGGCACGTGGTGCGCCAGTGTAAGTCTACGATAGCGCCCCGGCCATCAATCCGAAGCCAAACGCGGAATAAAAACTTTTTACGAAACCGGCGCTATCATAGTCTTTCAACCGGATCGAACCATTAACACTAAAGTAGCTAACTACAAAGATGATAGAAAGGTTATACCGATCGATCCGTGTCCTTCGGTCTTTAGCCACTATCCCTAGCTCCTCGCGGCTTCTCCGATCTCCTCTTGGGAAGGGTACCACATCTAGAAGTCTTTTTACGGGCTCCCGCTTCAATCCGAAGCAACTCGGACATGAAGTTTGCTAGCCGACATGTCCAAGGTGATGTAGAGAATGTGTGTGATAACTTTGTCTCAAGCATCCATTGATTCTCAATTCATGAAAGTGTATGGATGGAGGTTGAAGATGATGCCATGGTGGAAGTAGTGAGCTAGAGGAAGAAGAAGAAGAAGAGAGGCTTTTTTGTGTGTGTTGAATTATTGTGAGAGCTCTTATAGAAATCCAAGAGCAAACCCAAGCCTATATGGCTGTCCTCTCTCTCTCTCTCCATCCATCAATTCAACACAATCATCAATCACCAATGTGACATTTGCACAAATAAATAGACCATGAGTCATCACCCATGCACATGTCACAATTAATACTCCTCATGATGAAATTCACTCACAATTTCCACCAAAATAAACATTAACCCAAATGTTTAGTCTAACAAAAAGATACGGCAACATCTAAAGTAAACTCATGACGAATCACAAGGATACCCCTCACCTTTTATATACATACCTGCATCCGCATTCCGACTGAATGCAAATGCGATGAGACAAAAGTAATCCAACAAATCTAGTACTAGGATCTGGTTTAAACCAAAGCCCACTAGTATGATCCATCCGATCATGATCCGTGCACAAGTATACGTATATGATTGAACCCTGCCATACTACCATACGGTCTCTACAACGTTTAGCCCGAAACTTGAGAAACTATCTGTGGGGGACTCTAAAGACTCGTCAATACACTGGCTGTAGATTTAACCACTAGCACGTCAGTGGCACTAGCTGTCCGTAACGGCTGCCGAGGTATTGACCAAAAGGGAGGCTGATGAGTGAACTCATCCTGACACCCTACTGAGCCTGTCAGCGACAATATCCGTACAGTCCGGTCCGTTCGTCTATGAGTATCGCATGTCGGGCCTAGGGGGATGGTAAACGTCAGACCTCCAAAAGCGGTACAAGTCGTGTCGGAGTGTGGCCCAGAACAACCTGAGATACTACTAGAATACCTACGAGTAAATCTCACTTGCCTTGGCCAAGGACTTCATGTAATGGCTCTCCTAGACACAGCGCGATCTCACCCCCAATACCGGGAGAGACGAAACCCCTGCCGATCCACTCACTGCCTCCATGTGGCTCGGGACTATACCCAACTAAAACCTGTTTGCACGACTCTTTTGAGCCGTGGTAGGGTAGTAATCAAAGCACAGTGGGAACTCACACGAGACAAATGACGATCTCAGGTCGATGAAATAACCTGTACATATGTCACCAGGGAGCGACTATCTGACGCTAGGTACAATACCAACTAGCAGGTTCCTGGCGAGTCCTGTCCGGTGTACTCATAACCCAATGAGCACCTGTATACATCTTAGGTGAACTAACTGACACCAATGGCTTGTGAGACTGGCCACCGCCCCTTGTCGGGGTCTCGACTGTATACACTAGTCTACTACAGAGTATCGATGCCCTGTCTCGAAACTCCCACGACTAGGGACACTTTTAAGGATGTGCTTATAGACTACCCAACTCTCACGTATATGATCGCCATCACACTGCTGGTAGTCACGCAAGAATCCTAAGGGCTCTATCAATGTGTAATAGTGATCTGTAAGGTCACCTAAAGCATGTGCACGATGATAAAGATAAACCAGATAGCATACTATCATCTCGAGTAAGACCGTCCTAACGGCACAGGTCCTCCCTCAATCATTGCAATCACATGCCTGTGATCCAATAATTGACTTTGAGGGCACTATATCCAATAATCTCCCACTTGCACTCAAGGCTAATTAATGCGATGTCGGATACTCACAACCCGTGTGATACCGAACACCCAACTCCTCTACTGATCAGTCTCACAAAGCCCGTTTGTGAAACTATTGCGTTCGAGGAATAGCCTCAGTGAGTGGATCCGCCCTGATGTTTCTTTCTCAGTCTCTCTTAATCTCAAGTTCGCGGAGAAAACCATCTTACGAATTGAGTAATACCTGTCTTAGAATATGTCTGGATATCTGATGAGACCTAGTTCATAAATGAACTCCAAATCCAAACTTCGTAGACTGTATCGTCAACTGGACCTAATCAGTATCCTGCGCTACACCTCCCTCAGTATCCGCTTGGACCACCTGTCCAAACTACTGCCCTTCGTCAGAGGGAAAACTATAACTCTGATAGTCACTTTCTCATCCACGTCACCTTAGAAGCCTGGAATGATAACTGTCTCCCAAAGGAGGCTGTTGTTATCATATCCCTAGAACATCAACTTATGTTCTAAAACTGCTTCCGAACGTTTCTCAAGGATTGGATCAATATATCAACTAATTGCATCTAGTGCAAAATCAACATCTGGTGTGGTACTTGACATCTCATGATTGACTCAATTGCCTAAGCGAGTGATATGTCAATCATGCACATCCCTCTCCCCTTTAGTCTGTAAGACACCTTTAGAGAGGGTGACTCCATCACCTGCAGGTACTCTACCGTGCCAAGAGTCGTCCATTCTAAAACACTTTTAGAATACTGTCTAAGTACCCAGATTGGGACACTTCCCAAATCTAGATCTAAAACCATAGATCTAGTAACCAGAATATTTGATATAATATCCATATCCTATATGGAGAAACCACCGTGTCCGATCGTAGTATAGGAATTTCACTTCCTACTCTGTGTATGTCATCCATATACCAGGACATCACACCCTACTACCTTCTTAACAGATTCATCCCCTATTTTGATGAAGTCAAACCTATGACTGTCACATCAAAAATAGATGATCTATCTCTGCTATATCTGCTTTAGTCTATAAATAGACACAAGCTACTTGTCCACTATATTTCCGCTGCTCCTACTGACTACAACAACCCTCTGGCAGAGTCATATACACGTGCACTTCTAAAGCTAGTTTAGAACGACGCTATACTCATCCTCCTGCCGGGTCTCATTTTCTAGAACAGCAGTAATGGAAAGTCTGGGTAAATAAGAACTTCCCTGTCATCGTCTTTGAGGCTACCGATTATTGGATATAGTGCCCTCAAAGTCAATTATTGGATCACAAGCACGTGATTGCAATGATTGAGGGAGGACCTATGCCGGTTGGACAGTCTTACTCAAGATGATAGTATGCTATATGGTTTATCTTTATCATCGTGTACAGCTTTAGGTGACATTACAGGTCACTATTACACATTGATAGAGTCCTTAGGATTCTTGCTTGACTACCAGCAGTATGATGGCGATCATATACGTGAGAGTTGGGTAGTCTATAAGCACATCCTTAAAATGGTCCCTAGTCGTGGGAGTTTCGAGACCGGGCATCGATACTCCATTAGTAGACTAGTGTATACAGTCGAGACCCCGACGAGGGGCGGTGACTATTCTCACAAGCCATTGGTGTCAGTTGGTTCACCTAAGATGTATACAGGTACTCATTGGGTTATGAGTACACCAGACAGGACTCGCCGGGAACATGCTAGTTGGTATTATACCTAGCGTCAGATAGCAGTTCCCTGGTGACATGTGTACAGGTTAGTTCATCGACTTGAGATCGTCATTTGTCTCGTGTGAGTTCCCACTGTGCTTTGATTACTACCCTACCACAGCTCAAAGGAGTCGTGTAAACAGATTTTAGTTGGGTACAGTCCCGAGCCACATGGAGGCAGTGAGCGGATCGGCAGGGGTTTCGTCTCTCCCGGTATTGGGGGTGAGATCATGCTGTGTCTAGGAGAGCCATTACACGAAGTCCTTGGCCAAGGCAGGAGATTTACTGGTGGGTATTCCAGTAGTAACTCAGGGTGTTCTGGGCTACACTCCGACACGACTTGTACCGCTTTTAGGGGGTCTGACTTTTACCAACTCCCTAGGCCCGACATGCAATGCTCATAGACGAACGGACCGGACTGTACGGATATTGTCACTGACGGGCTCAGTAGGGTGTCAGAATGAGTTCGCTCATCGACCTCCCTTTTGGTCAATACCTTGTGGCCCGTTACGTACAGCCAGTGCCACTGACGTGCTAGTGGTTAAATCCACAGCCAAAGTATTATCGAGTCTTTAGAGTCCCCCACAGACAGTTTCTCAAAGTTTTGGGCAAAATGTTGTAGAGGCCGTATGGATTTATGGCAGGGTTCGAACGTACGCGTGCACTTGTGCACGTGTCATGGTTCGGACGGATAATACTAGCGGGTTTTGGTTTAAGCCGGATACTAGTATTATACTGTGTATATTTTGTCTCATTGCATTTGTATTCGGTCGGAATACAAATGCGGGTATGTATATATAGTCACGGGGTTATCCTATAATTTGTTACCGGATCGCTTTTTGAAGTTGCCAGCTTGCTTTCTCTTTTTGGCCAAATTCCTTTTCTATTGTTCTTTGGCTGAATTTTCCTTGGAGGGGCTTATTTGCAAATGTGAAATTAGTGATGAAGGGTGGTTTTTGTGGTCACTGGGGCCCCTGCACATTTCCAGCAACTTCTTGATATGCTTGGTTTCTTTTTTTGCATTAATTGTGAATGGATTGATATGGATATTGGTGTAACATTTTTTCATGATGATCACTCATTCTCTCTTGCTTTATGCTCTCTCCCTCCTCTCCTTTATGCAATGGCCGAGCCATTCTTTGGTAGCCCCAATATGTGTGTGGTGATTGATTCATTCTCATTTCCTTGCAACAAAAATCGTTAGCTCATCTCCAAAGTTCATACCTCCATCTTCACTAAAAAGGCAACTTCGATTAACGCTTGAGACAAAGTGTTCTACGTATATTCTACAGCAATCTTGGACACGTCGGCTAGCAAATTTCATGTCCGAGTTGTCTCGGTTCAGAGGCAGGAGCCCGTAAAAAGACTTCTTAATGTGGTGCCCTTTCGACGAGGAGACCGGAGATCGGAGATGCCGCGAGGAGCTTGGGATGGTGGCCAAAGACCGAAGGACATGGATCGATCGGTATAGCTTTTCTAACCCTTCTCTAGTTGCTAGTTATAGGTTAATGGCTCGATCCGGGATTAAAGTCTGCAATAGCACCGGTTTCAAGTTTTGAAAAAGTTTTCGTTTCTGCATTTTGGCCTTGAATCGACGGCCTGGGCGCTACCGTAGACTTGCATGGTATCAGAGACACACCATTAATCTTTACTAGCTTGTTTTAACTTGTTTAATACATTGATCGAACAAAATTTCCGAAACCGCAATTTCAAAAATGAAGTTTCTGTCGAATTTTTTTTGTGGTCTAAAAATTATTGTGGGTATGTCAGAAAATCAGGCAGGCGTTTTTAAGACCTTTGTAGAAATTTGGGAGCACGAATCCACTGTAGCGCCGTGGAACTGCGGCAATAACCACGTTTTGGCCGCGGTTCTGCCGCCGTTATATGGCTTCAGTGCACCATTTTTCTTGTACTGGTCTTTTGTGTGAAAATGTGGTTTCTGGAATATTTTGTTTGGGCCCAGATTTTGTTTGAGTACTGGATTTGTACTTGGGGCCCACTTCGGGAAATTTTGTCGATCGAAAATTTTAAATATGTTAGTTTACAGTACTTACATTATATCTATGACCGTGAATGTCATTTGATCGGTAAATCTTGTCTAATTGCTATAGCCCTTTTAGACGGATTTGCGAACGTGACATTCACGTTGATGTTCTGTGTTGTGCTGTGATGTTGCGGATTTGTCGTGGTGGATAGCCTGGATGCAATGGTAGTACAGTTTGGTTATTATTTGTATATTTGATATTGCGGGGCCAGCGTCCGACATGTGGACTGTCGTCACTGCCTGTTTGTATATTATTCTTTTGGGGCACGACCGGGCTGAGGTCGATGTACCCATTGTATATATATTTTACTTTCTGTACTAGGATTACCCCGCGGTGGGGTGCACGGATAGCCGGGTTCTAGAGGGCAACGGGCCCATATCTCATGGCTTTGAGACAGAGGAGGCTTCACTCTAGAATTGGCGGGCTATTCGCCGCACTCGTAGGGGGTACAGGTTGACCCAAGGAGGGGTGCTCAAGTTACCGGATTCGGTGAAGTGCTGGGTGGTCCATTCACTTTGCTGTAGGGGGCTACCTCGCTTCAGGTTTTGGCGGGTAACTTTCCGCGCCCGTAAGGGTCTAGGATTTCATTGCACAGGCTATACACACGAACAGGGGAACGTCAAGTTTCAGTTGCGGCTCAAAGGAAACCCGGGGATTCCAGATTATCTGTATTGTTCTGTGATGCTTATTACATTTATGTGATGTTGCATTTTATCATGCCATGAGCAATTATTATATATTGATATATATACTAGTAGATGTTGTATATGTTTTACACCCGCGCTAGTCCAGTCCCCGCTCTGTCGTTAGTTAAGTAACCTAACGGGTGATGACGGGACCTAGTGGCGAATGTGGATGGCATATACGTACACATATTGTCGTTCTTTTGTGGTGTGATTAATTGATGGGACTGCATTGATTCGGATCAATGCAAGCTAAACAAACCTATTCTGATGTTGTTGGAACATTTTTTAAAAAGCTGTTATTGCAAGGACGTTCTCTTTTGTTTTGCACAGTGGTATTCGGTTATGAATATCCAGCACCTTGCTCGACGAGGCAAGGGCCGAGATCCCTTCACCGGGAGTGACCCCTTGGACAGAAGTTTACATCAGGGTAATAACTTCACTATAGCAGATTGCCTTTTTGCTTTGCATCGTGGTATTCAGTTGGAATATCCTGTACCTCATTCTACGGGGAAAGAGCCGAGATCCCTTCACCGGGAGTGACCTCTTTAGCAAAGGTTTTCGCCACTATATTTTTATAAAAAGCTATCCGGTTCCTTCAACGATATCAAGTTCATTACGTTAAAGGTTTTTCGCCAAAAACCATTCGTAGCCCTTCGTCATTTCAGAAAGGTAGCACTTAGTATTCATGTATGTTGGCTTTCGTCAAGGCATGGTGTATGGTAGCTATTTGTTACTTTTCTGCAGTATAGATAGATGTGTTGGATTAGGGCAGTCGTACTACTATTTTGGCTTTCGTCAAGGGTATGTACGGGTGGGTTCAAATTAACCTGGATAATGACGGGTAGAACTTGACATGTGACTTATGATATGTTGGCCTTCGTCAAGGTCATAAGAGCATGGGGTAAAAATCACATCGGGAGTTTCTAAAGAAACTGAAACTTGCCAGGGATGTGCATACCTTCTGGAGTGTGATAACGTGAGTGGATTCCATCACGTTATCATGCGATGATAGTTAGATCCCGATTCCTACTGATGAGTTGGTTTACTCCTCGAGTAATCCCGACTAATTCTTCTTTCAGGTTTGGAGGAGAATTTGAGGTTACAGTGGGAGGTTTCCTGATTAGATAAATTGATAACCATTTTGATCTAGGTTAGAGTGCAAGCTGAGTGTTTCTTTTCTCTCTCTCTTTGGCAGCGACCATGGCCCGACCCTAGACTATGACTCGGTGACCAAGTTAACCGAATCTTCTTAAAACACTGGCTTTTGGATTATCTGAGTTGCATATCTCATTGCCACTCCTACTTTTACTCTTTTCTCCAGAACACCCCGTATTACTACGAACATCCACTTCCATTGGATAAAACCATCATATGGTTATATACAAACTCGAAGGAACTTGTTCCAGATTCGAGGATGGTTTCCGGTTCTGGAGAAAATGAATAGGACTATTCAGTTGTCTTTTCCTTTTACCTTCTCTCAGGTTGCGAGTGCTCCTTGGATTAGGACGGTACACCTATTATGCTAATTGGATAGTCTTCTTCCAAACCATAGGCAGGTGCCAAACGGTGGGGAATGAAGAAAACCAATTGGCCTAACGATGGTGTACAGAAGGTAATAAGTTAAGACAAATAAAGGGATTAGAAAGAGGGCAAAGTAAACTGCGACTGCTATTCATGACCAAATCAAGTATTTCATTGCCACTCCTACTTCACCTTTGTATTTCTCCAGGACACTCCGTATCACTACGAAGATCCACAGTTATTTGGATACTCCATCGTATGGTTATATACGAACTCGAAGGAACTTGTTCCAGTTCGGGGATGGATTCTGGTTCAAGAGAAATGGGAATAAGGTTTTTATCAGTTGTCTTTTATCTTTACCTTCTCTCGGGTTGCGAGTGCTCCAAGGATTAGGACAGTACACCTATTATGCTTATTGGATAGTCTTCTTCCAAACCATAGGCTGGTGCCGAACGGTAGAGAAGGAAGAAAACCATTTAGCCTAAACGGGTGTACAGAAGGTAATGACTAAAGACATATAAAGGGATTTGGAGAGATGGCAAAGAAATATACGGTTATAGTTGTGAATATGATAATGGAAGAGACATTACTAAGAATACCCAGATACCCTTTCGAAACATTTACATGTTTCAGTTTCACTGTGTATTGTTAAAAGAAAAACTGATTTCCCAATTAGTCCTTGCTCTAGGGTATGTATTTACCAGGTTTGATTCTCACATCTGTATGGTTTTACAGATGATGAGTGGGAGTAAGTTATTGGTAATTGGGTGATTATCCTCATTATATCGGGATTCGTTGTAATTGGTGATATTTGAGGAAATCGCCTGGGTTGTTTGCCGGACGGCAAATATTTGGTTTTGAATATCCGTTGTTATGCACCAATTCCAAATTGATATATCTGTACGTTTATTTTTATAAAGTAAGATATAACTTTTTGAAATTATGTCTATGACATTTACCTATATCAGTGGATGGTTAGCTAAGGAGCATTAAACAGCGGTGTAATTCTTCTTAACCATAAGTACAGTTTTCAACCTACGATACACAGAGAATGAGTTATTAGACTCAGGGGACTTATACAAATTATTGTGTGTTTCCAGTCTCCATTAGGACAGAGGGGTTGGTACTCGTACTATATTCTGTTTACTTATGACTTCTCTAGTTCTTAGACATGTGTTTCATAGAAATACAAGGTCTAAGTTTTGAGAAGTTATAGGTATAAGAATAAAGTAGAGAACCAGGTATTGCAAGTATCAGGATTCTTCAAGATGATCGAAGATATAGATACTTGTATATGGTATTCAATTGATAGTAATGATTATGAGAACTTACTTCTCTTTCAGGTTACTCATATCTGGATGTATTCCTAAGTTGAGTAATGTTGATCGGCCTTTCTCCATTTAGTTGACATGCACTGGAAACAGCTGCATGATTTGAATCTGGTTCCAATTAAATCAGTGCCCCTGCTTCTATATTGGATATAGAATAGTTCATATCTTAACATTGTTAAGGTACGGGGAGTTGTCCGGCCTATGCTTAAAACCAGACTCTGGATAACTCAAGGCACGTTTCTGTGATGGCTGTTTGTGGGTTGACCCGGGCTATGATGAGAGATAACTTTGTACCATCTGGAAGATCAATAGTGATATTGTTCTTGACTCTCCACAGTTTTGATAAAAATGGATTTTTTCAGAAAACAGTAGTGGGAGTATGGTAGAACTGGAAGTGATTCCAGAACCGCAAACGATTACTGAAAATTTAATAGGACCTAAAGATTCAATCTGGATTGACATTCCATTGGCCACTCCGCAGATAAGGTGGGTAACCTCAGGCACTCGAGAGGTACTTCGGTATGCTCAAAGACGGTGATAGGGAGGTTCTTGTTTACCCATACTTGCCATTGCTGTTGTTCCAGACTGTGAGACCCGGCAGGAGGATGAGTATAGCGTCGTTCTAAACTAGCATTGGAAGTATAAGTGTATATGACTTTGCCAGAGGGTTGTCGTAGTCAGTGGGAGCAGCGGAAGCATAGTGGACAAGTAGCTTATGTCTATTTATAGACTAAAGCAGATATAGCGGAGATAGATTGTCTATTTCTGATGTGACAGTCATAGGTTTGACTTCATCAGAATAGGGGATGGATCTGTTAAGAAGGTGGTAGGGTGTGATGTCCTGGTATTTGGATGACATACACAGAGTAGGAAGTGATATTCCTATACTACGATCGGTTATACTTTAGTTGTCACACAGTGGTTTCTCCACATAGGACATAAATATTATATCAGACATTCTGGTTACTAGATCTATAGTTCTAGATCTAGATTTGGATAGTTTCCCAATCTGGGTACTTAGACAGCATTCTACAGGTGTTTTAGAATGGACGACTCCTGGCACGGTAGTGTACCTGCAGGTGATGGTGTCACCCTCTCTAATGGTGTCTTACAGACTAAAGGGGAGAGGGATGTGCATGATTGGCAGATCACTTGCTCAGGCAATTGAGTCAATCATAAGATGTCAAGTACCACACCAGACATTGTTTTTGTACTAGATGCAATAAGCTGATATTAATCCTATCTTGGAGAAACGTTCGGAAGCAGTTTTAGAACATAAGTGGATGTTCTAGGGATATGATAACAATCGCCTCTTTTAGGAGACGGTTATCATTCCAGGCTTCCAAGGTGACATGAATGACAGAGTGACTGTCAGAGTTGTAGTTTTCCCTCTGACGAGGGGCAGTGTTTTGGACAGGTGATCCAAGCGGACACTGAGGGAGGCATGACGCAGGATACTGATTAAATTCAGTTGACGATACAGTCTAAGAAGTTTGGGTTTGGAGTTCATTTATGAACTAGGTCCCATCAGATATCCAAACATATTCTAAGACAGGTATTGCTCATTTCGGGAGATGGTTTTCTCCGCGAACTTGAGATAAAGAGAGACATAGAAAGAAACATTAGGGCGGATCCACCCACTGAGTCTATTCCTCGAATGCAATAGTTTCGCAAACGGGCTTTGTGAAACAGATTAATAGAGGAGTTGGGTGTTCGGTATCACACGGGCTGTGAGTATGCGGCATCGCAATAATTAGCCTTGAGCGCAAGTGGGAGATTGTTGGATATAGTGCCCTCAAAGTCAATTATTGGATCACAGGCGCGTGATTTCAATGATTGGGGAAGGACCTATGCCGGTAGGACAGTCTTACTCAAGATGATAGTATGCTATCTGGTTTATCTTTATCATCGTGTACAGTTTTAGGTGACATTACAGGTCACTATTACACATTGATAGAGCCCTTAGGATTCTTGCTTGACTACCAGCAGTATGATGGCGATCATATACGTGAGAGTTGGGTAGTCTATAAGCACATCTTTAAAGTGGTCCCTAGTCGTGGGAGTTTCGAGACTGGGCATCGATACTCCATTAGTAGACTAGTGTATACAGTCGAGACCCCGACGAGGGGCGGTGGATGGTCTCACAAGCCATTGGTGTCAGTTGGTTCACCTAAGATGTATACCGGTGCTCATTGGGTTATGAGTACACCGGACAGGACTCACTGGGAACATGCTAGTTGGTATTATACCTAGTGTCAGATAGCAGTTCCCTGGTGACATGTGTATAGGTTAGTTCATCGACCTGAGATCGTCATTTGTCTCGTGTGAGTTCCCACTATGCTTTGATTACTACCCTACCACGGCTCAAAGGAGTCGTGCAAACAGGTTTTAGTTGGGTACAGTCCCAAGCCACATAGAGGCAGCGAGCGGATCGGCAGGGGTTTCGTCTCTCCCGGTATTGCGGGTGAGATCGTGCTGTGTCTAGGAGAGCCATTACACGAAGTCCTTGGCCAAGGCAGAAGATTTACTGGTAGGTATTCCAGTAGTATCTCAGGGTGTTCTGGGCTACACTCCGACACGACTTGTACCGCTTTTGGGGGTCTGACTTTTACCAACCCCCTAGGCCCGACATGCGATGCTCATAGATGAACGGACCGGACTGTACGGATATTGTCACTGACGGGCTCAGTAGGGTGTCAGAATGAGTTCGCTCATCGACCTCCCTTTTGGTCAATACCTGGTGCCCCGTTACGTACAGCTAGTACCACTGACGTGCTAGTGGTTAAATCCACAGCCAAAATATTGTCGAGTCTTTAGAGTCCCCCACAGACAGTTTCTCAAAGTTTCGGGCGAAACGTTGTAGAGTCCATATGGATTTATGGCAGGGTTCGAACGCACGCGTGCACTTGTGCACGTGTCATGGTTCGGACGGATAATACTAGCGGGCTTTGGTTTAAGCTGGATCCTAGTATTATACTGTGTAGATTTTGTCTCATTACATTTGTATTCGGTCAGAATACAAATGCGGGTATGTATATACAGTCGCGGGGTTATCCTGTAATTTGTTACCAGATCGCTTTTTGAAGTTGCCAGCTTGCTTTCTCTTTTTAGCCAAATTCCTTTTCTATTGTTCTTTGGCTGAATTTTCCTTGGAGGGGCTTATTTGCTAATGTGAAATTAGTGATGGAGGGGGGTTTTTGTGGTCACCGGGGCTCCTGCACATTTCCAGCAACTTCTTGATATGCTTGGTTTCTTTTTGTGCATTAATTGTTGTGAATGGATTGATACGGATATTGGTGTGACATTTTTTCATGATGATCACTCATTCTCTCTTGCTTTATGCTCTCTCCCTCCTCTCCTTTATGCAATGGCCGAGCCATTCTTTGGTAGCCCCAATATGTGTGTGGTGATTGATTCATTCTCATTTCCTTGCAACAAAAATCCTTAGCTCATCTCCAAAGTTCATTCCTCCATCTACACCAAAAAGGCAACTTCGATTAACCCTTGAAACAAAGTGTTCTACGTATATTCTACAGCAACTTGGACACGTCGGCTAACAAACTTCGTGTCCGAGTTGCCTCGGGTCAGAGGCGGGAGCCCGTAAAAAGACTTCTTGATGTGGTGCCCTTTCGACGAGAAGACCGGAGATCGGAGATGCCGCGATGAGCTTGGGATGGTGGCCAAAGACCGAAGGACACGGATCGATCGGTATAGCTTTTCTAACCCTTCTCTAGTTGCTAGTTATAGGTTAATGGTTCGATCCGGGATTAAAGTCTGCGATAGCGCCGGTTTCAAGTTTTGAAAATGTTTTCGTTTCCGCATTTTGGCCTTGAATCGACGGCCTGGGCGCTACCGTAGACTTACACCGAAGTACCTCTCGGGCGCCTGAGGTTACCCACCATATCTGCGGAGTAGCTAATAGGATGTCAAACCTGATTGAATCTTTAGGTTCTTATCAAATTTCAATAATCGTTTGTGGTTCTGGAATCACTTCCAGTTGTACCATACTCCCACTACTGTTTTCTGGAAAAATCCATTTTTATTAAAACTGTGGCGAGTCAAGAACAATATCTCTATTGATCTTCCAGATGGTAGAAAATCAACCCTCGTCATAGCCCAGGTTAACCCGCAAACTGCTATTACAGAAACATGCCTTGAGTTATCCAGAGTCTGGTTTTAAGCATAAGCCGGATAACTCCATATAGCTTAACATCGTTAAGATATAATCCATTCTATATCTAATATAGAAACAGTGGCACTGATTTAATTGGAACCATATTCAAATCATGCAGCTGTCTCCAGTGCATGTCAACTAAATGGAGAGAGGCCGATCAACATTACTCAACTTAGGAATACATCCTGATATGAGTAACCTGAAAGAGAAGTAAGTTGTCAAAACCATTACTATCAACTGAATACCATACACAAGTATCTACATCTTCGATCACCTTGAAGAATCCTGATACTTGCAACACTTGGTTCTCTACTTTATTCATATATCTACAACTTCTCAAAACTTGGACCTTGTATTTCTACGAAACACATGTCTAAGAAAAAGTTATATCTCACTTTATAAAATAAACGTACAGATATATCAGTTTGAAATTGGTGCATAACAACGGATATTCAAAACCAAATATTTGCCGTCCGGCAAAAACCCATGTGATTTTCTCAAATATCACCAATTATAACGAATCCCGATATAATGAGGATGATCACCTAATTCCCAATAACTTACTCCCACTCATCATCTGTAAAACCATACAAATTTGAGAATCATACCTGGTAAATACATACCCTGGAGTAAGGACTAATTGGGAAATCTGTTTTCTATTAAGAATGCACAGTGAAACTGAAACATGTAAAATGTTTCGAAGGGGTTTCTGGGTATTCCTCGTAATGCCTCTTCCATTATCAGATTCACAACTGTAATCGTATATTTCTTTGCCACCTCTCCAAATCCCTTTATATGTCTTTAGTCATTACCTTCTGTACAACCCTTTAGGCTAAATGGTTTTCTTCCTTCCCTACCGTTCGGCACCAGCCTATGGTTTGGAAGAAGACTATCCAATAAGCGTAACAGGTGCACTCTCCTAATCCTAGGAGTACTCGCAATCTGAGAGAAGGTAAAGATAAAAGACAACGGAATAATCCTTATTCTATTTCTCCTGAACCAGAATCCATCCCCGAACTGGAACAAGTTCCTTCGAGTTCGTATATAACCATACGATGGAGTATCCAATAACTGTGGATCTTCGTAGTGATACGGAGTGTTCTGGAGAAATACAAAGGTGAAATAGGAGTGGCAATGAAATACCTGGTTTGGTCGTGAATGATAGCTGTCGCAATTTACTTTGCTTTCTTACTAATCCCTTTATTTGTCTTTGCATATTACCTTATGTACACCATACTTAGGATAATCGGTTTTCTTCATTCCCTACCTTTCGGCACCTTCTTATGGTTTGGAAGAAGACTATCCAATTAGCGTAATGGGTGTACCCTCTCCTAATCCTAGGAGCCCTCATAACCTGAGAGAAGGTAAAAGGAAAAGACAACTGAATAGTCATATTCAATCTCTCCAGAACCAGAATCCATCCTCGAATCTAGAACAAGTTCCTTCGAGTTTGTATATAACCATACGATGGATTTATCCAATGGAAGTGGATGTTCGTAGTGATACGGGGTGTTCTGGAGAGGCAATGATGAATGCAACTCAGACAATCCAAAAGCCAGTATTTTAAGAAAGTTCGGTTAACTTGGTTACTGAGTTATAGTGTAGGGTCGGGCCATGGTCTCTACCTAAGAGAGAGAGAGAGAAAAGAAATACTCTGCGTGCACTCTAACCTAGATCAGAATGGTTAATCATTTTATCTAATCAGGATGCCTCCCACCGTATCCTCAAATTCTTCTCCAAACCTGAAAGAAGAATTAGTCGGGATCACCCAAGGAGTAAACCAACTTATCAGTGGGAATCGGGATCCAACTATCATCGCATGATAACGTAATGGAATCCACTTACGTTATCACACTCCAGAAGGTATGTGTATGCCTGGCAAGTTTCAGTTTCTTTAGAAACTCCCGATGTGATTTTTACCCCATGCTCTTATGACCTTGACGAAGGCTAACATATCATAAGTCACATGTCAAGTTCTACCCGTCATTATCCAGGTTAATTTGAACCCACCCGTACATACCTTTGACGAAGGCCAAAATAGTAGTACGACTGTCCCAAACTAACGCATCTATCTATGCAACATAAAAGTAACAAATAGCTACCATACACTATGCCTTGACGAAGGCCAACATACATAGCATGAATACTAAGTGCTACCCGTCTGAAATGACGGAGGGCTACGAATGTTTTTTGGGGAAAAAACCTTTAACGTAATGAACTTGATATCGTTGAAGGAACCGGATAGCTTTTTACAAAAATATAGTGGCGAAAACCTTTGCTAAAGAGGTCACTCCCGGTGAAAGGATCTCGGCTCTTTCCCCGTAGAATGAGGTGCAGGATATTCCAAGTGAATACCGTGATGCAAAGTAAAAAGTAATCGACTATAGTGAAGTTATTACCCTAACGCAAACTTTTGTCTAAGGGGTCACTCCCGATGAAGGGATCTCGGCCCTTGCCTCGTAGAATGAGGTGCTGGATATTCATAACCGAATACCACTGTGCAAAACAAAGGAGAACGTCCTTGCAATAACAGCTTTTTGAAAATTGTTCCAACAACATCAAACATGTTTGTTTTCCTTGCATTGATCCGAATCAATGCAGTCCCATTAATTAATCACATCAATAAAGAACGAAAATACGATGTACGTATATGCCATCCGCATTCGCCACTGGGTCCCGTCATCACCCGTTAGGTTACTTAACTAACGACAGAGCGGGGACTGGACTAGCGAGGATGCAAAATATATACAACATCTACTAGTGTATATATATATATATAATAATATATAGTAATCGCTCCAGGCGTGATAAATGCAACATCACAGAAAAGTAATAAGCATCACAGAACAATACAGATAATCTGGGAGCCCCGGGTTTCATTGAGCCGCAAGTGAAACCCGACATTCCCCTGGTCGTGTGGATAGCCCGTGCAATGAAAACCTAGATCCCTACGGGTGCGGAAAGTTACCCGCCAAAACCTGAAGCGAGGCAGCCCCCTTCAACAAAGTGAATGGACCACCCAGCACTTTACGGAATCGGTAACTTGAGCACCCCTCCTTGGGTCAACCTATACCCCCTACGAGTGCGGCGAATAGCCCGCCAATTCTAGAGTGAAGCCCCCTCCGTCTCAAAGCCATGAGATGCGGGCCCGTTGCCCTCTTGAACCCGGCTATCCGTGCACTCCACCGCGGGGTGATCCTATTACAGAAAAGAAAAATTTGTATAACGGGTGCATCGACCTCAACCCGTTCGTGCCCCAAAAAGAATAATATACAAACAGGCAGTGACGGCAGTCCATATGTCGGACGCTCGCCCCGCGATATCAAATGTACAAATAGAACTAAACTGCACTAACATTGCACCAAGCTATCCACCACGACAAATCCGCAACATCACAGCACAACACAGAATATCAACGTGAATGTCACGTTCGCAAACCTGTCTAAAATAGCTATAGCAATTAGACAAGATTTACCGCTCGAGTGACATTCACGGTCGCAGATATAAAGTAAGCATTGTGAACTAACTTATTTAAACTTTTCGATTGACAAAATTTCCCGAAGTGGGCCCCAAGTACAAATCCCAGTACTCAAAATAATCTGGGCCAAAACTAAAAATTCCAGAAACCCCAATTCCATGTTAAAGACCCAAAGAAAAAATTTAGTACACTGAAACACCAACACTGCGGCGGGACCGCGGCCAAAACGTGGGTACGGCCGTGGTTTCGCGGCGCTACAGAGGGATCATGCTACAAAATTTTTACAGTGGTCTAAGAAAAGCCTGCCTGATTTTCTGAAACACTCAAAATAATTTTTCGACGACAAAAAAATTTCGACAGAAACTTTGAACTTGGAATTGCAGTTTTGGAAATTTCGTTCGATCGATATTTTAAACATGTTAGAACAAGCTAGTATGTATCAATGGCGTGGCTCTGATACCATGTAAGTCTACGGTAGCGTCCCGGCCATCAATCCGAGGCTAAACGCGGAACAAAAACTTTTTACGAAACCGGCGCTATCGTAGTCTTTCACCCGGATCGAACCATTAACACTAAACTAGCTAACTACAAAGATGATAGAAAGGCTATACCGATCGATCCGTGTCCTTCGGTCTTTAGCCACCATCCCTAGCTCCTCACGGTATCTCCGATCTCCGGTCTCCTCTTCGGAAGGGCACGACATCTAGAAGTCATTTTACGGGCTCCCGCTTCAATCCGAAGCAACTTGGACATGAAGTTTGCTAGCCGACATGTCCAAGGTGATGTAGAGAATGTGTGTGATAACTTTGTCTCAAGCATCCATTGATTCTCAACTCATGAGAGTGTATGGATGGAGGTTGAAGATGATGCCATGGTGGAAGTAGTGAGCTAGAGGAAGAAGAAGAAGAAGAAGAAGAAGAAGAGAGGCTTTTTTTTGTTGAATTATTGTGAAAGCTCTAATAGAAATCCAAGAGCAAACCCAAGCCTATATGGCTTCCCTCTCTCTCTCCATCCATCAATTCAACACAATCATCAATCACCAATATGACATTTGCACAAATAAAAAGACCACGAGTCATCACCCATGTACATGTCACAATTAATGCTCCTCATGATGAAATCCACTCACAATTTCCACCAAAATAAACATTAACCCAAATGTTTAGTCCAACAAAAAGATACGGCAACATCTAAAGTAAACTCGTGACGGATCACAAGGATACCCCTCACCTGTATATACATACCTGCATCCGCATTTCGACTGAATGAAAATGCGATGAGACAAGAGTAATACAACAAATCTAATACTAGGATCCGGGTTAAACCAAAGCCCACTAGTATGATCCGTCCGATCATGATCCGTGCACAAGTGCACGTATATGATCGAACCCTGCCATAATACCATACGGCCTCTACAACGTTTCGCCCGAAACTTGAGAAACTGTCTGTGGGGGACTCTAAAGACTCGTCAATACACTGGCTGTGGATTTAACCACTAGCACGTCAGTGGCACTAGCTGTGCGTAACGGCTGCCGAGGTATTGACCAAAATGGAGGCTGATGAGTGAACTCATTCTGACACCCTACTGAGCCTGTCAGTGACAATATCCGTACAGTCCGGTCCGTTCTTCTATGAGTATCGCATGTCGGGCCTAGGGGCTGGTAAACATCAGACCCCCAAAAGCGGTACAAGTCGTGTCGGAGTGTGGCCCAGAATACCCTGAGATACTACTGGAATAGCTACCAGTAAATCTCACTTGCCTTGGCCAAGGACTTTGCGTAATGGCTCTCCTAGACACAGCGCGATCTCACCCCCAATACCGGGGGAGACGAAACCCCTGCCGATCCGTTGTGGCTTATGCCAAGGAACCCCCGTCCCATCTGTGATCCAGACATATTTTTAGGAAGTATCGCCTGATCATGGAGATGGTTGATCTCCAGAAAGATCGAGTTTAGGAGAGTAGACACAGAGGACAACAGCGTGGATCCACTCACAAAGGCTTATTTCCCAGTAGAGACTTTTATGGGATGGTTAAGTATGAGATACTTCAACCACAGCTTATTGTTGGGTATGAGATACTACAACAGATGGCCCTAGTGCAAGTGGGAGATTGTTAGTTATATGTATGCCCTAGAGGCCATTACTGTACATGCGTTCTATATTGTAGTGGATGCTTGGACATATATAAGAAGGACTTTCTTGCTCGACATGATAGTATGCTATCTGGTTACTCTTTATCTTAACATGTACTCTGATTGTCTCTATGTCACATGTTGATAAAGCCCTTAGAATGAGTACTTGACTACCAGGACTATGATGCAGATCATACTAGTGGGGACAGAGTAGTCGCCAAGTACATCCTTGAAAGGTTCCTGGTCGTGGGAGTACCGAGACAGGGCATCGATACTCCAGAGTAGACTAGCGTATGCGCTTCTTGACCCATATGATGGGCAATGGATGATCTCATATCCATTAGTGTTTGACATCAGACAGGGTATACGGGTGCTCAGTGGAGACTGGGTATACTGAACGGACACGCCAAGAACTCCCAGATGATATTATACCTCACATCAGATGGCAGTTCTCTGGTGACACTGGTACAGGTTAGTCTGTAGACCCGAGATCGTCATAGAGTCTTGTATGATTCCCACTGTACTTTGATTTCCATCATACCACGTCCAAGAGGGCATGCAAAAAGGTGGCTTTTGGGTACAGTCCCGAATCACATGGAGGCAATGAGCGATAGGAGGGGTTTCGTCTCTCCCGGTATAGGGAGTTGATGTTGCGCTGTGTTCGATTGGCTATAACTGGAAATTCCTGGCCAGGGTTGCTGAGATTTACTGGTAAGTGTTATCAGTAGTTTCTCAAACTGTTATGGACCTCATATCGACACGACTTATCAAGCTACTGGGGTCTGACGTTTACCACCCCTAGGCGAGATATACGACATATCAGACAAAGAGACCGTTCTGTACGAGAGTGTTACTGGTTGGATTCACGGGAGAATGTACAGGCTTGCTTGTTGATCTTCTGATTGCTCAATACCTGGGTGGCTGTTACGTTTAGCTGACCGCTTGCAGCTTGTGGGTGTTTGATATGATCATCACCTACTGCCGGCGTATTGACGATTCTTTAGAGTCCTACACAGAGGTTTCCTGGCTCAGGCAAAACGGAGTAGGAGCACATATATGATATGTGCAGGACCGAGAACAATACGTGTATGTGATACCGTATTAGATTCTCGCGATATGAGATATCGGCCGGGTATATGTGATATAGCCGGGTCATTGGATCAAGTGTTGATTCGATGAACTGATACAGATTATATTAGTCGGTTATTTATGAAATAGCCGGATTATCGGATCAAGTGTTGATTCGATAATTTAATGTATAATTATATATTTGATATATTAAATTACATTAACTAATATAAGCTCACTAAAAGATTCTTTTTCTCACTCGGGTAATACATTGATATATATGCGATATATGTTAATTGTATTATTTTATTTTGATACAAAATATATTATATATGTGATATATAATATTGTAACAAGTTAAGGTTACAAATGCAACATGTTTTGTGGAGTTTAAACATGGTTAGGGTTTGGATTAGGGTTAAACCTTCTTGAAGCTTCTAGAAGCTTTGTTTTTGTTTTTAACTAAAGATATTTTCTAAAGATATTTTGTAGATATTTGTTTAACCCAACCCAACCCTTTAACCTTAGTTAAATCTCTACAAAGGTTACTTCTTCTCGCTTATACCATGGTTGCATTTCTAACCTCACACTTGAGTTATTCATTATTCATCACAAAAGGATTTGATTCTTCTTCTTCTTCTTCCTTGGTGAAAAGCTTTCTAGCTTTTTCTTTTGTGATGAAAATGAGTGAGATTAAGAAAACAAATGAGAGCTAAATTCCTACTTCATCATCCTCATCTATTCTAGCCACTTAGATTAGGGTGTTTGCTTTGCTAATATTTGATTGGCAAAGCAAAAGCTTGGGCTTAAGTTTCTTTAAGGTAGATCATCTTTGTTATCAAAGATCGGAAGCAAGCTTGCCTCTTTCTCTTTATGGAGCCTCTCTTGAGTCCGGGTACTCGATGATCGCAGCGAAACGACCTCAACACGGAGCTTTAGGAGTGAAGGAACGGACTACAAAGGTTGTAATCCCTAACTCTTAGAAGTAAAGTTGTGTACTTGCTTTGTTTCGCCTAATCTCTAGTTTAAGATCTTGGTTAGGGTTGTTCGGCAGTCTAAAATTTAAATCGGGCATGGTTGATGCCTTTTAGAACCTTATGAGAGTACCTAGTAACCCTACAAATGATCCGCGTGAAAGCCCCAAACCCAAAACTCCATCTTCACTACTCAAGTGAAGAAACACACACAATGAACTAGTTAGGTTAATGTGTGAGGGAATGTGATAAAAAAACTCGCTTTTTCTATTCTAACGTCATATCTCTCTTTCACCATTTTTCAAGAGAGAAGGAAGAAAATGAATAAGATGAGCCATTGGAAAAATACGTTTTAGAATTAACATTAAAAGGATCTGCATTAAGTCCATTCCTGTTTACCATCGTGATGGATGAACTTACTAGAACTATCCAAGATGAGGTACCTTTGTGTATGCTATTCGCTGATAATATTGTTCTAGTAAATGAGACGAAAGCAGGGGTTAATGCCAAATTAGAATTATGGGGGCAAACATTGGAATCTCGGGGATTCAGATTGAGCAGATCCAAGACAGCATATATACATTGCAAATTTAGTAACCAGAAAAGTCAAAACCATATTGGTATAACATTAGAAGGGCAAGAGATATCACCGAGCGACCAGTTTAGATATCTAGGTTCCATCATCCAAAAGAATGGGGACACCGATAGTGATGTTAATCAAAGGATCCAAGCTGGTTGGTTGAAATGGAGGAGTGCAACAGGGATTTTGTGTGATCGTAACTTTCCGTTAAAATTGAAAGGGAAGTTTTATCGGAGCGCTATTCGGCCTGCCTTATTATATAGTACAGAATGCTGGGCTCCTAAGAAGCATCATACATAGAAGATGCACGTAGCGGCGATGCGCATGCTTCGTTGGATGTGCGGTAACACTAGAAAAGAGAAGGTGCGAAATGAGGATATTCGTGCAAAAGTTGGTGTAGCACCTGTGGAGGAGAAGATGTGGGAAAACCGAATAAGATGGTTTGGTCATGTGCGACGCAGACCTATGGAAGCACCGGTTCGACGAATAGATACTCTAGATATGGGCAATGGCAAAAAGGCAAAAGGAAGACCGAAGAAAACATGGATGGAGGTGATACGAAGCGATATGGGTGCCAAAGGACTCGATGAAAGTATATTGTTCAATAGGAGTGAGTAGAGGCGGAGGATTCATGTGCTGGACCCGGCGTGATTCTCATGTTGGTTCATGTAGCCTACCCCATATGCTTGGGATAAAAGGCTCAGTTATTGTTGTATTAAAAGGAGAAGAGAAGAGATAAGAAGTTTTTACTTCTTTTCTTTTCTTTTCTTTCATTTTCAATTCTAATCTTGTCTTTTCTTTTCCTTTTATGTTTAATCTTAACATATTATGTGTCTTTACATTATATATATATATATACACACACATATACATATATATATATATATATATATATATATATATATATATATATATTGTTCACCACCGAAAGACCGGACTGAGACGTTGGGACGTCTAGCCTGAATTTGGGGGCAGATGTTATTTGGACTTATTTATCCACCTCTCCGAAAATACGAAATTGAGTTATGGCACCGTATATCAGAGGTTTGGACAGATGCGACTGTTGTAGCAGACCTTATCACATTCCCCCTCATTTGTGAGGTTTTTTTTTATTGTGTGGACGTTCTTCCCTGCAGGCGCAAGCCGCTGCAGTTAATTACGTTATCGCATTCCGATAATCACTTTCTTCTTCTCCAGCAGTTCACTTCGTGTCGTGTGTTTATTTTGTTTGTTTTAGTTGCCCGTGGATTGTATACGGAGGGCGCGGATCAGTCCAAATCCGTATATTTTAGATTTGAGTTTGGGTTTTGAACTTAACTTATATTTTCCTTTAGTTCAAAAATATTTTTTTTAGTTTAAGGACCGTTAATCTAATTTGAGATTAAGATCCGCTTAAACATATGAGCATGTAGACTCAATTTATTTTAACTAAGAATACATTAGTCATGTTTGAGACTAAGATCAACTTAGGATCAATTTTTTTATTTAAGATCCAACAGCAGAGCATTTGGTCTCAGATACAAGAAACTTCAGAAAGACTTTTTACCAATTTGGGTTTGGTCTGCTCAATCTTTTCTTCTTTTTTCTTATTTTTATTCAAAAGTGCTAAGCACTTATTTGGGTTTTGTTTGCTCAACCTCTATTTTTATGCAGGAGTGCTAAGTACTTGTTTGGATCTCTGGCACTCACATATGTATTATGTGAAGCACTCAGTCATGGGCGCTGCCAAATAAGTGCTAAGCACTTTAGTCATTTTGACTGAATATGTATAGTGCTAAGCACTTTTATATAGCATCCATATGAGGAGCATGTGAGGCGATGTCTTATTTATTTTGTTGGGCGTCCACATGTGTTTCAAATGAGGCGCTAGGCGCTGCCCAATCAGTGCTAAACACTCAGCCATTTTGGCTGCATATGAAGTGCTAAGTACTTTTACTCAGCGCTCACGTGTATTTCACGTGAGACACTGGCCTTCTATTTTGGACGCCACGTGAGAAGCACGTGGGGCGCTGAGTTCTTTGTTGGGGTCGCCCATGTGGAAAGCACGTGAGATGCTAATTCCTTTGTTTTGGAAATCTTTTAGGCGCTCACGTGTTTTTCACGTGAGGCGCTAAGTTCCTTTTTTTAGAGATTGAATCTCTGTTAATGGCATTTTAACCATCAATGATCACCAAGATCATTGTTTTGAAGATCTGGGATCAAATTTTCTTTAAGAAACTAAGTTCTTCTTTTTTTTACAAGAACTAAGTTCTTTACGTAGGGTTAAACCCTATATTTAGAGTAATTAAGTTCCTAGAACATAGGTTCTTTTTCTTTCTATTTCTTTTCAACCTAGTTCTTTTCCCCCAAATTTTGAGTTTGAAGAACAGAATCTCTCCGATGAGAATTGAATTCTCAACTTGTGGGGAGATTTGCTTTGCAAATCTCAAATCAGAGGAAGAACTAAGTTCTTATATGAAAGGTTAAACCCTTGTTTCCATTTATACTAGGCAAAGGAGATATTGATCTCTTTTTTCCTTTACCTAGAGTTTGAAAGGAGGGAGTTCTTCTTCTTCTTTTGAGAATTAAATTCTCTATTTTTCTTTTTGTGGAGAAACTTATGGGGTCAATCCTCTATATCTCTGTGTTTTTGAGACTTGAAGTCTCGGATGCTTTATATAGTAGAGACAAATTTGTTAATTAATTTGAGAAAATCTCTCATTTGAGAGATACCAATTGATTTAATTGATCTCAAAATTTGTTCGGGAGATTTTATCCACCATTGGATTTTTGATCCAGTGAGTTTCTGTTTTACAGAATATATATCTTGTTTTTAACAAGATTAGGGAAATATTTTCCATATACAAAATTTAATTCTGTCATACGGTGATGTTTAACCACCATTGGATTTTTAATTCAAGAGTTCTTTCTTTAACAGAGCACATCTTTCTTTATTTAGAAAGATATAGGAAATATTTTTCATCTCATTGGATTTTTTATCCAACAACTTTCTGTTTAACAGAAAATATCCTTCTCATTCAGAAAGATCAGGGAGAAATTTTCCCCCAATAGAATTTAATTCTATATTTGGTGATCTTTAAACACCATTGGATTTTTGATCCAACGGTTCTCTGTTAACGGATAATATCTTTCCCTTTTTAGAAAGATCAAGGGGGTGTTTTTCTAGAATTTAATTCTATATAGGGAGTCGCTCTCACATGTTTAACACATACCCCGATGTGTTTTAACCTGTTTTACTTAGCGTCTATATGCCTTACATATGGGCGCTCACATGTTTAACACGTGAGGTCAGTTTGGCATTTAACCACTTAGTCTTAGTGCTTATATATTTTGCATACAAAAAATAGAATTTAATTCTATGTATAGAGTTTAACTCTATCAGAAGCTAATGCTTCAAAAGGGTGTTTTCACGTGTTTAACACGTGACCCCAATGTGGGTTTTAATCAGTTTATTTAGCGCTTATATGTTTTGCATATAAGGGCTCACGTGTTTAACACGTGAGGCATGTTTAGCTTTTAATTGCTTACTTTCAGCGTTTATATGCTTTGCATATAAGCGCTCGCGTGTTTAACGCGTGAGGCTTAAAACGTGGGGAATTCTCCTCTTTTTTCTTTCTCCATTTTTTTATAAGGGAATATATATATATATATATATATATATATATAAAGAGAAAAAACATTTATTAAATACATTTCTATATACGTATCACATACGCAATAATATATCAGTATCGCATACTAATATAATATACAGAGAGAGAGTGTGTGTGTGTGTGTGTATCTAATACACAATACTAGAAACCATATCAAAATACGGTACTTGACTTAATATTCCGGCTTTTAAAGCGGCTAGTATTTTTCGGATATTCGATTAAATCATACATTTAATCGAACTCTCGCACGTATCCTATACGCACGTCACATCAACATTTTGCCTGGGCTGGAACATTCATTGCGGGACTCTAAAGACCTGCCAATACGCTAGCAGTAGGTTATGTAGGATCATATCCGATCGAATCCGAAACACTTTCAGATCTAATCCCGTGACGAGATAACCCACAAGCACGTCAGTGGTACTAGCTGTACGTAACGGTTGCCCAGGTATGAGCAAGATAAAATCAGGTCGACATGCAAACTCATCTAGACCCTACAAAGTATATGAGTGACAGTCACCATACAATCCAGTCTCTTCGTCTACGAGTATCGCATATCGGGTCTAGGGTTTGGAATCTGTCAAACCCCAATAACTCGATAAGTCGTGCGACAAAGGACTCATAACCAACCAGATATACAACCGATAACACTTATCAGTTTATCTTCACTGCGGTGGCCACCGACTTATGGTTGTGGTCATATCCTGCACAGTGCGATATCAACTCTCTATACCTGGAGAGACGAATCCCCTCGACCGCTTATTGCCTCCACATGCTTTAGGACTATACCCAACAAAAACCTGTTTGGACGAATCCTCTGAGCTGTGGTAGGGTAGAAGTCTAAGTATAGTGGGACCACACATGAGACACTATAACGATCTCAGGTCCTAGGGGCTACCCTATACTCATGTCACCAGAGAACTGCTATCTGGCATTGGTATATTACCAACTAGGAGTTCTCGGTGAGTCCATCCAGTGTAACTCATCTAATGAGCACATGTATACAATCCTCGGTATCAAACACTAATAGCTATGGGATCATCTATCGCCCTCCAACCGGGTCAAGAAACGTATACACTTGTATAAACTGGAGTACCAATGCCCAGTCTCGATACTCCGACGACTAGGGACCTTTAAGGATGTGCTTATCGACTACCCAGGCTCCACTAGTATGATCTGCAACATTGTCCTGGTAATCAAGCAAAATCCTAAGGGTTTTATCTCATGTATCAGCAACACGTAATAAGGAAAGATGTTAAGTTAACAGAGAACCAGTTTGGGTTCATGCCTGGACGATCGACGACAGAGGCTATTCATCTGCTTTATCAACTTGTCGAGCATTTTTTAGAAAGAAGAAGAGATTTGCATATGATATTTATTGATTTAGAGAAAGCGTACGACAAGGTACCTAGAGAGATATTATAGGGGCAATGATGAAGAAAGGTGTCCCCGTCAGGTACATTGACATAATCAAGGACATGTACGATAGAGTAGTGGGAAATGTCAGAACTTGCAGTGGCCTAACGAGTAATTTTCTGATTATAATTGGTTTACATCAAGGATCTGCATTAAGTCCATTCCTATTTACCATCATGATGGATGAGCTTACTAGAACTATCCAGATGAGGTACCTTGGTGTATGCTATTCACTGATGATATTGTTCTAGTAAATGAGAAGAATGCAAGGGTTAATGCCAAATTGGAGTTATGGAGGCAAACGTTGGAATCTCGGGGATTCCGATTGAGCAGGCTCAAGACAACATATATGCATTGCAAATTTAGCAAACAGAGAAGTCGAGACCATATTGGTATAACACTGGAAGGGTAAGAGACATCACTGAGCAATCAGTTTAGATATTTAGGTTCTATCGTCCAAAAGGATGGGGAGATCGATAGCGATGTTAATCAAAGGATCGAAGCTGGTTGGTTGAAAAGGAGGAGTGCAACAAGGATTTTGTGCGATCGTAACTTTCTATTAAAGTTGAAAGAGAAGTTTTATCAGAGAGCTATTCGGCATGCCTTATTATATGGTACAGAATGCTGGGCTTCTAAGAAATATCATATACAAAAGATGTACGTAGCGGAGATGTACATGCTTTGTTGGATGTGTGGTAACACTAGAAACAATAAAGTGCGAATGAGGATATTCATGAAAAATTTGGTGTATCACTTATAGAGGAGAAGATGCGGGAAAACCGGCTAAAATGGTTTGGTAATATACGACGCAGGCCTATGGAAGTACCAGTTCGACAAATGGATACTCTCGATATAGGATAGGTCAAAAAGGGCGAAAGGGAGACCGAAGAAAATATGTATGGAGGTGATACGAAAAGATATGGTTGCCAAAGGCTTCAATGGAAGTATATTGTTCGATAGGAGTGGGTGGAGGCGAAAGATTCATGTGCTGGACCCAACGTGATTCTCATGTTGGTTCATGTAGCCTACCCCATATGCTTGGGATAAAAGGCTCAGTTGTTGTTGTATTAGTGATACATGATAACTAGTAAAACGTATTCACATGACAGATAAAGACATACCATATAGTATACTATCATCTCGAGTAAAATTGTTCTCTCATATAGGCCCTCCTTCAATTACAATAATTGTCTTGAGGGTACCTATATCCAACAGTGCGTGCAATGGAGACTTAATGGTTTTGTTCATAAAATCAAGGAATCAATTATCATAATTGAAACAAACTTTTTGTAACGTTTTAAAAATAATTAATTAATTAAATAAAATCGTTTAAGTGAATTTTATAATTTTCGGTAAATTAAAACGTAGTTTTCATAAAACTAAACCGTAATTATTTTTCACTATAAATTTAAAAAAACCTATTTTAATTATGTTATTACTAGTAAATGGTGTTTATTTAGCCACTTATAAATTTTTATTTTAATTAACTATTTTTCTTAAATTAATTATTTTAAATATTAACATAAGCTTTATTTTTACAATAAATTAGTGTAAATTACAAATTTGAATGGGTTAAATTTGCAAAAATGAACCATTGCATCTTAGAATCAAGTGTGTTTCATGCAAAATTTATTTTCAAAACTTTACAATGGTTCTAGACCATTCTAGGTCAAATGGAGTGAAGAAAATAAAGAATTTTTAAATAAATTCATGAAAAGACTTAATGGTGTGATATTTTTGTGAAACTTTCTACACTTTTATTGACTTTTCTCACTCTCCTCTCTTTTCCTCACCTCATGTCTGGCCTCACCTCCATGGGCAGCCCCAAAATTTCCCCCCCCCCCATCATTTTTGTAGTAAAAATCATCAAAATTCATCAAAAATTCAATAAAAAATCCACAAAATCCTAATAAATTCCTACTCTCTATTCTTTGCTCATCTTTACATGGATTTTGGAGATGGAAAGCATTCATTTTGGAGGCTTATTTTTATGTTTGGATTGCATGTTGTGGAGGTATAAATCTTATTCTTTTGATTTATTGTTATTAGATATTTCATTTAAGCATGTTTAGATTTAATAAATTAATTCTCTTTACAAGTTTTAAAATTAAAGTTAGGGTTTGTAAAATCAAGTTAGGGTTTTTACTAATTAAGTATGGTTATAATAACTAGTTTAACATTTTTAGAAGTGAAAAATCTTGTATGGATGATATATTGTAAATTGTTTATCCAAAATTGTTTAAATTAATCCATTTTGCAAACTAGATTTCTATATATTGTATATATTGGTGAGATAAAATTCCAATTAATGTTTGTAACACTAGATTGTGATTTTAATGAGGATATTAACTTATTAGTGGAATGAAAAATTTAATTTGGTTACTTGTTTTTATTGATAATTGAAGAATACTAATAAAAATGTCATTTTTGCTAACTAGTTTTTGGAAATTCTTAAATAAATGAGATTTAAAATATAATTTATGGTTTCATTATATCATTATCATCATGAATTGTAGTTTAATGCATTAATTAATGCAAAATCCAGTTTAGATGTGATATTGTGACATTTTGCTTGCAAGATGTTAAAATTGGTTTATTTGCAAACTAGAATTTTCTAATTAATACAATTGGGGCGTTAAAAATATAGTAATGGGTTGTATAATCTAGTTATGCTATTTAATGAGTTTTATGACCATTAGTTTCATTTAAATGTCAAGTTTTGAAGTAAAACGGTAATTTGGCGTTTTCGGGTTTTTTCGAAATCGGACGATTTGATTGATTTTTAGGGTTTTGATGGATTAAATCATGTTTTATATTATAAGTAAACAGTTTTTAAACTACAAGTTGTTTTTTGATGTTTATCTCGATCAATCGGCGTTTGTACGCCGATATCGAGCGATATTTGGCTCTTTTGCATGAGCGGGACATAGGTTTTAACCTATGCGCGTTTCGTGCGTCGTTTTAGCTTTATCTGTGATTCAGTTTACGATATTATATATGTTTGCGTATAGGTATCCCTCACGTGGACTTTGGACGAGGAAGAAGGGGAGGGCGACATCGTCTGCGGCAGACAAGGACCAGGTGAGTAGATGTATATCTACGGGGAGAAGTCGGGTGGATGGCGTTTAGCACCCCCGCAAACGTAGAATAGGGATAGTACTTATTGTCATTAGGAAGCCAGACGTGACCTTAGATTCTTGATGAGTAGGACCCTAGTAATGACCCTAGGTTGGACTAGACTGATTTAGAAAGATCTTATCAGAGGATGAGTACCTTGGAAGAGATTCGTAGGTTTCAGGTAGATAGACACACACGCACGCACTGAGACTCGACGTGGTGTATACGTGTATATATATATGTATATATATATATATATATAGGACTAGGTGTAGGTATATATATATACACACAATACGTATATGTGATACAAGGATGTGATATGATACACAGGGATGAAACAATATAACTGGGCTGATGCCGTGATTCTTGGCTATACAGTCGTGTTATGATATTAGCGGATCATTAGAAAATGAGATAATGGATTTGTATACATAAACAATAATAAAGAATGGTGATGATATTGAAGTATATGGGACTCTAAAATAGAACCCGGACTGTAACCTGTGCCTGAAATTCTGATATGATATCATATAGGTGTGACTAGATTACGATATCATATAAGTGTGACTTGATTTCGATATGATCTAAGTGTGACTTAATCACAATATGATACATATGACATGATATTTCTGAGGATAAATTAACGATGTATATTTATGCTGACAATGATATATGATTGATGTATGCGATTGCAGTATAGCACCTTGATCTTGACATGTGTTGATGATGATATTATACGAATGATGAGACACGTAGGTGATACTTGACCCGTATCTCGATATTGGGATGCCGTACGATGGATTTTACCATACAAGGCATAGATATGATGATTGATCCGCACTCTTGATTCGAGGAAGCCGTACTACGTACATGACGCTATTGAGGCTGGATCGCCGACTATTAAAGATATGGATTCAGACCTTAGGTGGACTCTTGTTTCTTATTGACTAGTTTCTTAGGTTTAGTTCCTTAGGAGGTTAGATGGACACTAGTTTAGGTTCGAGTCATATAGTGGTAGTGGTACTTGTATATCGCAGATGAGTGGTTATTACACATCCGTCTTTACATTCATACCGTAATCATAATGTGCATGTTCATACATATGTTTCTATAATCAGCATAAAACTTTGCCTGCTAGGACACCAGCACCATTACCGACGATGCGCATATTCCACACACACTTATTTGCCGGCTCACACACATCATTATCGGTAATTGCTATGTCACGTACACTTTAGATCATATTATCTTTTATTGATAGAATCAGCAAACAGCTAGATCGATATAATATTGTGATTACTCTCTGATGTTAGTCTAGACATGGCATTTATTACTTAGACATTCATATTTTCATGTTATCATGCAGTATTATGGGGCATATGCCGACACTTATCATATACTTACTCATGATTTTTTTTGGATTTTGGATTTATATGAGATTTCTGGATTTCTGGGGAAAACCGCAAGTATACATAAAAACTTCTCTCTCTCTCTCCTCCTCTCTTTTTAAAATATAAGATGCGGTTTTCTCGTGATGTATGTGTCGTCCACCATGAGATTTCATGTTTTCTGTTGGATTTCGAGACCCGATTCGAGGAGTGGATGAACCGTCTCGGGTACATGGTGGGCCCGGTATGGTACCCCGAGGCAAGAAGATCGAGTTGTAGATGATGAGCCTGGCAGGGGAGGACTACCTACCGGTGATGTCTGGCGCGGCGGATATCCGGAGGATACCGATCGTTGTCGTGAGATTTAATGATATGGGCCGATCCGGACTGACGGAGCCCGAGATATTGAGACTATGAGACATTGAGATTATGAGGTATTGAGACTTAAGATTTACATGTTTTGTGTCGATGCTTGACACGGATTTCCATGGATTTCATCGTTGATATTTCAGATTTCTATACATATTTTACCATGATAAAAGCTAAAGATTTCTTATACAGATATATCCAGATTTCAGGATTGATTGTTTTACATTCATGGTGCATGCATACTCATTCACATGACATATTACTATTTGAAGCATGGACACGGGCACGGAGCTTTTGCACTACGCGTAGTTTATTACCCTGCCATTACTAGATGATTAGTGTTATATTAGTATATTATTATGACTTAGGATAGCGTCGTGCATTTCGATTTCTTTTCGCAGATATCTTCTACTAACGAGTTGGCAACTTAACCCCGTTGTGCCAAATTTTATTACAGGTTGATGTACAGGGTTCCTTGGCAGTTTGCTGGCACATCGTTCCATTCCGGGTGATTTGCACGGTAGGTTGGTTCATTTGTATCTGGACCGCCGTTGTATTTTTATTATTTCATTTGTATCTAGTAAGCTCCATCAACCAAACTTGTATTACTTGATAGTTTACTGGACCATTTATCTGTTTCGACCTTAGAGTCGCGCTTGTATTATTATGATATCTGGTGGATTTGTTTTCTTTTAAGTTTTGAGCCTCGCCCTTTGGCGTTGTATACTATTGTGCATTGGTGTGGTTGTTTCCGCCTGTTGGCGTAGAGCTAGCTCCCGCTTGGAGATGCCTTTTTATTGTTTATATGCATTTATACTTGTTTGTACCCGTTTGGGGCCAGTTTTTACAAAGGAGACTCTGCCGAAATTTTTGAGAAAATTGGATGTTGCTTTAAAACTTGTTTTCTACATGTTTTCCTTTACTTCTTCTTCTTTTTATGGTTTAGATTTCTAGGCTTCGGCTTACTTAGGTTACGTTGCGCCTCTAGACGCTTCGTAATCTAAGTGTCGGTCACGTTCCGTACTTTCGGGTCGTGACAAAGTTGGTAACAGAGCGCTAGGTTTAACCTTGTATAAGTCTAGGTGACCCTTGGTTGATGGAGTAGGCGACTTAGGTTGAGTGACGTACCATGGGTATGATCCGCGGCATACTTACGATACGCTACTCTTCTTAAGTAGCCTTAGGATGTACATTTGTTTGCACCGCATTTCATTCGTTCCTTTGATCTATCTTCGTCGATATCGGAGGGTGGTTTCTGTTACCACGGGCTCACGGGCAGAAGGAGCTGCGACTCGAATGCGATAACCATTAGGGTATCGGTTATTCTTGAGGATTGAAGCATTGTTTAGCGTGCGGGAGAAGGGTATTCACATGCCGTCCAGACAAAGTTGAAGGATTCGAACGATTATCAGAAACCCATTTTCCCAAGTTTAAAGTATTCGGAAGAACATGCAGGTATTTCGATGGACCCACTAAAAGAATGAAACCTTAACTCGACATAATGACCACGAGAACGCCCTTGAACCTTAGGGTTTACGGCAGTTCCGCGGTGCCATTAGTAAGGCTTGGGTTTGCCCTTCTATGGCTGGACCATCGATGCTGGGGTATGTACCGGATATTTTTAAACTGTACTTGAGTGTTGAGCTCTCAGGGAATTATGGGATTTTGATGAATCGATCGAAAAGTTTAATGTAGTCCGGATATCAGGTGAAGGGGATCGACTACGTGGGAGACTCTAGATATGAGTATTGCCGTTGGTAGCGCAGTCAGCACACCTATGAAGAGACAAGTTCGAAGCAGTCGACACCAGAGGAAAGGGGAAAGAGGCGCACATTGACGATAGTGTTTACGATTGTGATTTGGTGATTTGAATTTCATATTTTCGTTGATCGGATTTTAGTATTTTGAGGAGTTTGTTCTACGATTGGTATTTCTTATGTATACCTTCATTACATTCTATTTGTGTTTCATATATCAGTTGTATTGATGTTGTTTAGTACATACCCAGTGCACTTGATTTGGTTTTAATACATTTTGAGATTTTGATTTGATTTCGTGCATATGGGTTACACATGATTTTGACATATGCTTCGACCTAGTTTCCATGCATTTTCACACTGTGATTTCGATTTTGATATTCGGTGTATGTTTTCGTGCGCCATGTGCACCCGATTGAGATTCTTGCGCACACTTAGCGTACTTGATACGATATTGTGCACACCAGATGCACTAAATCGGGGTTTTGTGCAGATTAGATACACCTGATATTAGAGTCGTGCACGCCCGTTGTACTTGACAGATGTTTTTGGTGCACACCTGTTGCACTTTGTTTTGTTTTGTGTGTATTCGTGGTATCTATATTTGGTTTCGATTTCAGTACGCATCGGACGCACATGATATTTTTATGATGTGATTGGGATTAATTTCAGTTTGAGCAGTATGTTTTTATAATCATTACTATTTGATTTAGTAACCAGGTGGGACGTGTATGTTAAATAAAAGATATATATATATATAGCTGTTTTTTTTATAAAATGTCCGCTACTTATGCCGTGACACGTGCATCACACGGCGATTTTCAAAAGGGGTTCTTGCAAGCTTCTTTATCCAGATATTGGGACGATTTTACTATGATGCGCACTATACATAAGTTGTAGTTTTGATGTATATTATGTTGGTTTTCGTATTGGGTTTTGATATTTTATTTTCACCATAACTTCGATGATTGTGTTATGTTTGACGGAGTTTTGATTTGAGTTATGTACTTGTTTTTAATGCGCTTGTATCGTGCTAAAAACGTGCTTTATGTATTGATGATTTCGGAGTCCCGACGATTTGAGTGTTTTGCTGAATGTTTTAGTAATTGGGGGGAGTTTTAATTTAAATTCGGGGACCGAATTTCTTAAAGGGGGGAAGATTGTAACGTTTTAAAAATAATTAAATAATTAATTAAATAAATAAAATCGTTTAAGTGAATTTTATAATTTTCGGTAAAGTAAAACGTAGTTTTCATAAAACTAAACCGTAATTATTTTTCACTATAAATTTAAAAATACCTATTTTAATTATGTTATTACTAGTAAATGGTGTTTATTTAGCCACTTATAAATTTTTAGTTTAATTAAATATTTTTCTTAAATTAATTATTTTAAATATTAACATAAGCTTTATTTTTACACTAAATTAGTGTAAATTACAAATTTAAATGGGTTAAATTTGCAAAAATGAACCATTGCATCTTAGAATCAAGTGTGTTTCATGCAAAATTTATTTTCAAAATTTTACAATGGTTCTAAACCATTCTAGATCAAATGGAGTGAAGAAAATAAAGAATTTTTAAATAAATTCATGAAAAGACTTAATGGTGTGATATTTTTGTGAAACCTTCTACACTTTTCTTAACTTTTCTCACTCTCCTCTTTTTTCCTCACCTCATGGCCAGCCTCACCTCCATGGGCAGCCCCAAAATTTTTCCCCCATCATTTTTGTAGTAAAAATCATCAAAATTCATCAAAAATTCAATAAAAAATCCACAAAATCCTAATAAATTCCTACCCTGTATTCTTTGCTCATCTTTACATGGATTTTGGAGATGGAAAGAATTCATTTTGGAGGCTTATTTTTATGTTTGGATTGCATGTTGTGGAGGTACAAATCTTATTCTTTTGATTTATTGTTATTAGATGTTTCATTTAAGCATGTTTAGATTTAATAAATTAATTCTCTTTACAAGTTTTAAAATTCAAGTTAGGCTTTGTAAAATCAAGTTAGGGTTTTTACTAATTAAGTAGGGTTATAATAACTAGTTTAACATTTTTAGAAGTGGAAAATATTGTATGGATGATATATTGTAAATTGTTTATCCAAAATTGTTTAAATTAATCCATTTTGCAAACTAGATTTCTATATATTGTATATATTGGTGAGATAAAATTCCAATTAATGTTTGTAACACTAGATTGTGGTTTTAATGAGGATATTAACTTGTTGGTGGAATGAAAAACTTAATTTGGTTACTAGTTTTTATTGATAATTGAAGAATACTAATAAAAATGCCATTTTTGCTAACTAGTTTTTGGAAATTCTTAAATAAATGAGATTTAAAATATAATTTATGGTTTCATTATATCATTATCATAATGAATTGTAGTTTAATGCATTAATTCATGCAAAATCCAGTTTAGATGTGATATTATGACATTTTGCTTGCAAGGTGTTAAAATTGGTTTATTTGCAAACTAGAATTTTCTAATTAATACAATTAGGGTGTTAAAAATATAGTAATGGGTTGTATAATCTAGTTATGCTATTTAATGAGTTTTATGACCATTAGTTTCATTTAAATGTTAAGTTTTGAAGTAAAACGGTAATTTGGTGTTTTCGGGTTTTTTCGAAATCGGACGATTTGATTGATTTTTAGGGTTTTGATGGATTAAATCATATTTTATATTATAAGTAACGAGTTTTTAAACTAAAGTTGTTTTTTAATGTTTATCTCGATCAATCGGCATTTGTACGCCGATATCGAGCGATATTTGGCTCTTTTGCATGAGCGGGACATAGGTTTTAACCTATGCGCATTTCGTGCGTCGTTTTGGTTTTGTCTGTGATTCAGTTTACGATATTATATGTGTTCACGTATAGGTACCCCTCACGTGGACTTTGGACGAGGAAGAAGGGGAGGGCGACATCATCTGCGGCAGACAAGGACCAGGTGAGTAGATGTATATCTAGGGGGAAAGTCGGGTGGATGGCGTTTAGCACCCCCGCAAACGTAGAATAGGGATAGTACTTATTGTCATTAGGAAGCCAGACATGACCTTAGATTCTTGATGAGTAGGACCCTAGTAATGACCCTAGGTTGGACTAGACTGATTTAGAAAGACCTTACCAGAGATGAGTACCTTGGAAGAGATTCGTAGGTTTCAGGTAGATGCACACACACGCACACACTGAGACTCGACGTGGTGTATACGTCTATGTATATATATATATAGGACTAGGTGTAGGTATATATATATATATATACACAATACGTATATGTGATACAAGGATGTGATATGATACACAGGGATGAAACAATATAACTGGGCTGATGCCGTGATTCTTGGCTATACAGTCGTATTATGATATTAGCGGATCATTAGAAAATGAGATAATGGATTTGTATACATGAACAATAATAAAGAATGGTGATGATATTGAAGTATATGGGACTCTACAATAGAACCCGGACCGTAACCTGTGCCTGAAATTCTGATATGATATCATATAGGTGTGACTTGATTACGATATCATATAGGTGTGACTTGATTACGATATCATATAGGTGTGACTTGATTATGATATGATCTATGTGTGACTTAATCGCAATATGATACATATGACATGATATTTCTGAGGATAAATTAACGATGTATATTTATGCTGACAATGATATATTATTAATGTATGCGATTGCAGTATAGCACCTTGATCTTGACATGTGTTGATGATGATATTATACGAATGATGAGACACGTAGGTGATATTTGACCCGTATCCCGATATTGGGATGTCGTACGACGGATTTTACCGTACGAGGCATAGATATGATGATTGATCCGCACTCTTGATTCGAGGAAGCCGTACTACGTATGTGACGCTATTGAGGCTGGATCGTCGACTATTAGAGATATGGATTCAGACCTTAGGTGGACTCTTGTTTCTTATTGACTAGTTTCTTAGGTTTAGTTCCTTAGGAGGTTAGATGGACACTAGTTTAGGTTCGAGTCATATAGTGGTAGTGGTACTTGTATATCGCTGATGAGTGGTTACTACACATCCGTCTTTACATTCATACCATAATCATAATGTGCATGTTCATACATATGTTTCTATAATCAGCATAAAACTTTGCCTGCTAGGACACCAGCACCATTACCGATGATGCGCATATTCCACGCACAATTATTTGCCGGCTCACACACATCATTATCGGTAATTGCTATGTCACGTACACTTTAGATCATATTATCTTTTATTGATAGAATCAGCAAACAGCTAGATCGATATAATATTGTGATTACTCTCTGATGTTAGTCTAGACATGGCATTTATTACTTAAACATTCATGCATTCATATTTTCATGTTATCATGCAGTATTATGGGGCATATGCCAATACTTATCATATACTTACTCATGATTTTTTTGGGATTTTGGATTTATATGAGATTTCTGGATTTCTGGGGAAAACCGTAAGAATACATAAAAACTTCTCTCTCTCCTCCTCTCTTTTTAAAACGTAAGATGCGGTTTTCTCGTGATGTATGTGTCGTCTACAATGAGATTTCATATTTTCTGTTGGATTTCGAGACCCGATTCGAGGAGTGAATGAACCGTCTCGGGTACATGGTGGACCCGGTATGGTACCCCGGGGCAAGAAGATCGAGTTGTAGACGATGAGCCTGACAGGGGAGGACTACCTACCGGTGATGTCTGGCGCGGCGGATATCCGGAGGATACCGACCGTTGTCGTGAGATTTGATGATATGGGCCGATCCGGACTGACGGAGCCCGAGATATTGAGACTATGAGACATTGAGATTATGAGGTATTGAGACTTGAGATTTACATATTTTGTATCGATGCTTGACACGGATTTCCATGGATTTCATCGTTGATATTTCAGATTTCTATACACATTTTACCATGATAAAAACTAAAGATTTCTTATACAGATATATCCAGATTTCAGGATTGATTGTTTTACATTCATGGTGCATGCATACTCATTCACATGACATATTACTATTTGAAGCATGGACACGGGCACGGAGCTTTTGCACTACACGTAGTTTATCACCCTGCCATTACTAGATGATTAGTATTATATTAGTATATTATTATGACCTAGGATAGCGTCGTGCATTTCGATTTCTTTTCGCAGATATCTTCTACTCACGAGTTGGCAACTCACCCCCATTGTGCCAAATTTTATTACAGGTTGATGTACAGGGTTCCTTGGCAGTTTGCTGGCACATCGTTTCATTCCGGGTGATTTGCACGGTAGGTTGGTTCATTTGTATCTGGACCGCTGTTGTATTTTTATTATTTCATTTGTATTTAGTAAGCTCCATCAACCAAACTTGTATTACTTGATAGTTTACTGGACCATTTATCTATTTCGACCTTAAAGTCGCGCTTGTATTATTATGATATCTGGTGGATTTGTTTTCTTTTAAGTTTTGAGCCTCGCCCTTTGGCGTTGTATACTATTATGCATTGGTGTGGTTGTTTCTGCCTATTGGCGTAGAGCTAACTCCCGCTTGGGGATGCCTTTTTATTGTTTATATGCATTTATACTTGTTTGTACCTGTTTTGGGCCAGTTTTTACAAAGGAGACTCTGCCGAAATTTTTGAGAAAATTGGATGTTGCTTTAAAACTTGTTTTCTATATGTTTTCCTTTACTTCTTCTTCTTTTTATGGTTTAGATTTCTGGGCTTCGGCTTACTTAGGTTACGTTGCTCCTCTAGACGCTTCGTAATTTAAGTGCCGGTCACGTTCCGTACTTTCGAGTCGTGACACTTTGGGAATCTCGAGATCAATTCATAGAAGATGAAAAAAATCTGGAGGCCTATACTTGGAAAATTTCGGCCAAAACCATGGTGGTGTCAGATTTGGCCAAAATTTTGAAAGATCCGAGGACGAGATTTTGACTATATTTTTGTGTCTTCTGTATATTTTAGAAAGTTTGTTCCAATTCTCCAAAAGTCCTATAAAAGGATATGTATATCAAATTAGGGTTTCATATTTCTTCCATAGGCAATTATTTTTGAAAGTTCTTAGTGCCATCGCCGCTAACCCGCGGCCAATACTGAATTCGAAAACGAAAATTTTGATGACACTAAAAACTTGTAACCAAGAATCTAAACCAAACACCTAAACTAGCAAACACTAGAAGATAGAAATCATAAACTTTGTAGCGTTTTCATTTGCTCCAAGTGGGTTGAACTCTAGCATGCTCTCAAGAGCTCCGGATCGCGCTCGCAAGCCAGTCTTCCTTTGCCAAAGACGATTCAACCGAAGGAACAAAGTTCAAGTTTCAATTTCATCAATGAAGTAACTAAAGATCCTAGATTGCTAATCTAGGATGCTTAGTAGTGTGTGTGAGTGTTCTAGCATTTTTCTTTCTCTTTATCTTCATGATTCTAAACTTATGAGAGTATTGAAGATGAAGAAGAACAAGGAGCCATGGAAGAGAGAGGAGCTAGAATGGTGGAATGAATAATAACCTTCACAAATTCAAACATGCTTCATAACTTTTGTAAAAAAAAAAATCAATTTTAAAACTGCAACCATACTTGAATAGTATTTGCAAATGAATTATAAATTCATTTGCTCATACCCTCCACCATTTCTTTTTTCCATCTCATTTCTTAATTTCTTAAAAAGAAAAACCTTGAAATGAGTTGTCCTTCTTCTAAAAATATTCTTGTATAAATACAAGAATATATCCCCGCAAATACATGCCCGTATTCATATCAAAATACGAATAGACAAGAGATAGAAAAATTCAATGAACATAATACTATAATATATATATCAAAATATATATATGTAAATTATTAAATCAAAACTTGATTTAATAATCCGGCTTAATTCTAAGCCGGCTAGTATTATCATTCGCCCGATTAAAGTCTATGTGGTTAGCACACATACTTAATCAGAACCCTGCACGTATCAATATACGGCCAGTGCATCTTTTTGCCAGAACCGGGAAAAAACCTCTCTTTGGGACTCTAAAGACTCGTCAATACGATGGCTGTGGGTTTACCCATAAGCACGTTAGCGGCACTAACTGTACGTAACGGCTACCCAGGTATTGAGCGAAAGGAAGGCCGATGAGCAAACTCATCTATACCCCTATTGAGCATGTCTGTGACAATCTCCGTATAGTCCGGTCTCTTCGTCTGAGATAATCACATACCGGGTCTAAGGGTGGATAATTTCATACCCCTATTAACCCGATAAGTTGTGCCAGGCTGAAGCTCATCACCCACTAAGAAACTACTGATATCACATCAGTAAATCTCATCCACCTTGACCAAGAATTTCTGGTGATGGATGACCAAACACAGCACGATATCGACTCCCGATACCGGGAGAGACGAATCCCTGACGATTGTTCACTGCCTCCATGTGGGTCGGGACTGTACCCAACTAAAATATGTTTGCATGACTCCTTTGAGCCGTGGTAGGGTAGTAATCTAAGCACAGTGGGAACTCACACGAGACAAATGAAAATCTCAGGTCAAAAGACTAATTTGTACTCATGCCATAAGAGAACTTCTATCTGACGTTAGGTATAATACCATCTGGAAGTTCTCGGCGAGTCCGTCCGGTGTACTCAACTCCAGTGAGCACCTGTATACTATCTTAGGTAACTCAACACCAATGGCTTGTGAGACCGGCCACCGCCCTTCGTTGGATTCTCGAAAAGTATACACTAGTCTACTTCGGAGTATTGATGCCCAGTCTCGATACTCTCTCGACTAGAGACATTTAAGGATGTGCTTATATACCACCCAGCTCCCATATATATGATCGCCATCATAATAATTGTAGTCAAGCAATAATCCTACGGGCTTTATCAAAACATATACACATAATGATAAAGACAAATCAGATAACATACTATCATCTCAAGTAAAACTGTTCTACCTATATAGGTTCCCGTTCAATTATCATAATCGCCTACTTGCAATTACAATAATTGCCTTGAGAGCATTATATCCAACAATCTCCCACTTGCACTTTAGGCTAATTATTATGGTATCGCATACTCGCAGCTCGTGTGCTACCGAATACCCAACTTCTCTCTAGTCGGTTTCTCAAAACTCGTTTTGAGAAACTTACATGTTCGAGAAATAGTCTCAATGAGTGGATCCGCTCCAATATTTCTATTTTTATCTCTCTATATCTCAACTTTACGGAGAACAACTATCTTCCAAAATGAGCGATACCTGTCTTAGAACTTATCTGGATATCTGATGGGACCTTATTCATAGCATGAACACCAAATCTAACAAGCTTCTTAGACTGTATCCATTGCTGATGAAATCAACACCCAGCGCTATGACCACATCAGCATCCTGCTTGGAAAACAATCCAACATACCGCACCTCAGAAGAGGATAAACTTATAGCTCTAACAGCTACTCTGTCATCCAGGTTACCTTGGAAACCTAAACTGGTAACCGCGTCCTGCAGAAGGCTGCCATTACCATACACCAAGAACGTTATCTTATGTTCTTAACTGCTTCCTAATATTTCTCAAGGATTGGACTAATATATACTTATTCCAGCTAGTGCAAAAGTAATATCTGGTGTGGCACTTGACATCTCATATTTGACTTAATTGCCTAAGCAAGTGATATGTCAATCATGCAAATCCCCTTCCTCATCAGTCTAGAAGACATCTCTTTAGAGAGCGCGACTCCCTCATCGACGGGTACACCACCATGCCAGGATTCTTCCATTCTAAAACACTTTAGAATAGTATCATGGTACCCTGATTGAAAGATGAGGTTTTGCGTGTGTTCGCTTTTAAAAGATAGATCAAAGAATAGTTAACCGCAATCAAGAACGGTGCGCTTGGTAGCTAGCCGGTTGAGTACGGGTCGGTCCACAGGGATTTTGTGTATTTTCTATTTGTTCTAACGAGTTAATTCCAATTGTGGTAGGATTGATTATCACTAAAAACTGAAATGAGTTTGATTAAGATTAAAACCTTGCGAGGGTTAGGTTTAGGTTAAGTTTGGAAAGTCAATATTCCTCACCGCTTTCTATGCCATAATTAGGAACTATTTAGGTGTTAAGGTAATAGTTAATAAAGGGAATTAGCACGATCGGGAAGAAACTAGGTTTCTTCCTCTAGGTCCTTGTCCGTTCTTTCTTAACTCTTACCCTAACCTCCATGGAAATCATACACAATCGGTCTTTAACTACGGTATCACCGCTACCTCGTGGGATAGGGTGCCGTAGTGAGCAGTGTGTGTATGTATGCATAGAGTCCTATTTAAAATGTATAATGGGCTAGAAAGGGGTGAGAGATTTTCATCTCTCAAACCTAACCGTAACAAGTGAGGAACTACTCACTCATTAGGGAATTGATAAAAGATTTCATTTTTTTTGTTTGTTTTTAATAACCTAATTATCTAAACTACGACAAATAAATAAAATTTATAACTAGGGCAGATAAATAAAATTTATACTAGGGCAGAAAAGAAATTAAACTAAGGCATAGAAAAGAAAAAACTTACTTTTTATTTGATGCACTCTTCAAACATTTACAGCGAATAAAAATTCTGAAATTAGGAATTAAAAAGAGGCATAAGAAGAGGCATGCTCCAAAAAGAGCTGTAGGGTTCCTATTTATAGATTATAAAAACCCTAGGGTTTACATCCGATCCCTATCTACATTTACAAAACTACCCTGAGAAGCCTGGTCAACGCACCGCCACCCACCGTCAAAAATGTACCGACACGTGTTCTATATGGCCGCGGATCCGCGGCCAGAAGGCATGTTTGGCCGCGGTTCCGCGGCCATATTGTGGGTTCTTGGGCTGAAATCTTCAGTGTAGCTTCAAGTTGCATTTTCCTTCTACTTTCCTCACTTGGTTCTTCAGAATGTCTTCTAATTTCTTCCATATTTTCACAGTGTATAATATTGTGGACTTTTACCGTTTGCTTCATATTGAAGTCGTGAATCTTGTGCTGCCTTTGTGCTGATCTTCGTTTGTTCCTCAAACTGTAGGCAGCATGATAAAGATTGTAATAACCGAGTTCATTTATACCAATTCAGTTCCCGTATTTATATATCTGTGGTATTTTATTGATTTATAATATTTGGGTGCGAATGGTAGTTTACATTTTTACATTGCATTCGACCATACCCGCTTGCTTGAACTTGTTAATTCATATTTATAAACTACCCTGACTTGTTAAATATGCACGCGCATCTCATGTATACTGCATATTGACTTTTCATCTGACATCGCACATTTTATCATATAACATTTTTAGGTCATATAAAATAAATTAAAATTGCATTTCATAGCCTGCATGATACCCCTAACCCCGTTGTAGCGTCCGCGCATCGTGTTCTCGTCCCGTTCAGTGAAACGGACGTGTTTGGATAGCTACGCGCACGTACGTGCGTCCGTTCTTGGGGGTATGCATTTTAGTTACCTAATCATTCATTTTAAAATTTGGAAGTCGCATTTATTTTTCGTATTTAAAATCTGAATTTTTAGACCCGACCCGGGCGCGTTTTGAAATACTTTTGTATCCCACTAAAATTCAATTATTTAATTTTTAAAATTTAAACATAATATTTTAACAGCCTAAGATTTTTCTCAGCCAACCAAAAATATTTTCTTTAAAATATAAAATCTTTTTAATTTTTTCTAAATCATTTTACAATCTAAATCCTATTAAAAAATACCGACCTCTTCCTCAGCTCTCTCTCTCTCTTTTCTGTCGGCCCTACCCCATGAACCAATGAGAACATTCCTTTTCATTGCGCCGGCCCCACTCTAATCCTCTCTCTCTTCTTTCCTCTTCTCTTCCTCTCTCTTCCTCTCTCTCCCCCTCACCGCTATCTCTCTCTCCCCCGAAATAAAAACAAATTCATCTCTCCTCACTATTCATCTCTCTCTCTCTCACCTCTCGATCTCTTTTCTCTCTCCTCTCTCTCTCTCAGAATCTCTCTCTCTCCTCTCGCTATTTTTCTCTCTCTCTCTCTCTCTCTTTATATATTCTTCCTCCTTCTCCTTCTTTAAAAAGAACCCATAACCAAAACCCTAGCGGCCTACCTCTTCTTCGCCGTAGCCCAAAACACCGACGACGCCTTCCCGACCTCGTCGCCTCCTCACCCTCATCACTTCCGCCTCCACTCTCTCCTTCCCCGAGCCCTGTGCACAAACCCGAGAGCACAGCCGAGCACCCCTACACGCCTCGCAACGCCGGAATTGATCGCCACCGGTGATCTCGTTCTCTCCTTCCCGACTCCGTGCACACTCTAGTGAGCACTGCACTCCCTCTCCTCTCCTTCTTTCTTCTTCCTTTCTTTTCTTTTCTTTCTTCGGTTTTTTTAAGATGCCGCTGTCCTCTGCAGATCAACTCGCCGGAGCTCCGTCGATGCCGTCGACACCTCACGACTTCCCTCTGAACCACAGTGAGCTTCTTTTCTCATTCTTCTTCTTCCTCCTTCCATTCTTCTCTTCTTCTTTCTTTCTATACTTCTCTTTTCTTTATTTATGTTCACTGTTTTTCTAGATCTAGGGAATCCGGTCGTGTCGTCGACGATCCCGACGACCCAGCGAGCATACCTGACCCGTGTGATCCCCTTGTACGTTGTTTGGATCTGTTCCGTGTACCGTGCGCGCGTCGTGACTTTTCCCGCCGACGTGTGACGTTTCGTATACCCGTTTCTTGATCCGTTTAGGTAAGTAAAACTTGCTACATGCTATTCATAATATTTTATACTTATTTAAATGCACATTAAACCTGTAGTTTAAATCTAATACCACATATTCCATTTTAACATTTCGATGTCCCGTTTATATCATTTTAAATTTAGAACTTGAAAACATATCAGGTTGCATATTGGTTTACAATACGTGGTACCCACGTCCATATTTATATCACATAGTGCTTGGTTGCATAGCCCATAGTACTCTTTTAATAGTTTGTACCCTATCGAACACCCGTTTGCATCCATCTAGCCTAATATATATTCAATTGCATACCTAGATCATTTAATACATATTAAAGTGATTTTAACATTCCATATTTGATAAAGTGTATTTTAATTAGTGTGGAACTATAACTTTAACCCTAATCGATAACTGTGCATCCATATGTTTTAATTTATACCTATTTGCATACCACATCACACTATTCCATTTTATCGTTACATTAGTACCCCATACTTGTTTTGTGTACCCATGCTTAGTATAGTTTGATTTTGAGCACCCACGTGATACTTGGGCACCCTCTGACATGACTTGATACACTACTGTTTGACACGACTTGATATTATACACTACTTGACATGATTGGATTTATATACACTACCTGACTTGACCTGATGTACCAAAGCTTGACATGTTACCTGATCTTGTTACTAATGCCAACAACCTTGATATGTTGTCCCTACGGACATTTCCTGTTGTCTATCCAGACAAACCTGTACCTGCTTGATCTTTTGTTGGCATTAGCTCCAGATTTATTAATACCTGACTTGAACTTATAACTTGGGGGTATGGGGAAGTCAATGATGAAACCTGACTTGTAACTCGACAGTTCGATACCTTTACTGATCAGTCTTACGGGCTAGGCCAGCCCCGGGGTGATGCTGCTGACATCACTCGTCATTACCTACTACCCTTTACTGCCTTGCGGCACGTCTCGGATTCAGCCCGAGAGTCTTAGACCGTGATCCCGGGCACGCACGGGATACTATTGAGTTACATCGATGATTTATTAAATTGATTTCAAAGACTTGAGAGTAGTTACCCAATAGACCAGTTTAGATTACTCAATACACATTACCCTCACTGTTCTCATTTGTATCACTGTTATACTCTTATTACCATTTATACTCATACCTGCATGTATTGCTACCCCTGTTTATAGTATTGCCTGATATTATGACGCACTGACGCCTGGGTTTTGCAATGCCCAGATTCTTTACTTTTGCTGCAGGCCGAGCAGGAGTATTTCAGTCAGCAGGCTGAGTAGTGAGGACTTGCTAGTAGTCAATTCATTTTATTTTCGGTATTTTCATTCCTGATGTGAGCCCGCATTATGGGACGTACATTCCAGTTTATTCTTGTATTGGATCTTTTGCTTCCGCATTATTTATTTCTTGACTCGTTTTATTTTTGCTTATGGACATGTATTAGATAGTTTATTATTGTTCTTGATATCTCTACAGCCGTAATGTGACTGTGGAAGGATATTTCCTATCCACAGGTAGCATGGTTGGCTATGTTACGTGCCTATCTTAGCGTACTCTGGGAAGCGGGGCGTGACATGGTTTGTTTGGTATCAGAGCCATAGGATATAGGTTAATCGGGTTTGATTCTTTTTGTAGTTGGGTATTGGACCCAATACACGAAACAGAATACTCGTGATTAGGAAACATGTCCTGCCACCTTACCGTCTTACCATTTTTGAATCTTAACCTCCTCCTGATTCTACTTTTACGACATGCAAACCTCCTTTGCATATTGACTCAAAACCTGGTTTCCTTTTGTTTATCTCTAGAACTTAGGCAACTTGGGTAAAGTTATGTGATTGTAGCTATGATACCGCGGCATGGTTACAATGCGGTACTCTATTTAAGTAACTTGGAGTTCTAGCCTTGATTCATATCCTTGATCTATATTTTGAATCTGCTATCATGCTAATCCTTTTGGTGCTTTGATTTCAGGAACATGGCAGAAAAGAATCTGAAAACGTACCAGAGGCGTGTTGACGAAGCCGCGATGCTTGGAGTAATACGTGGGATGTTGGAGAACCAAAAACGACAGACCGAACTAAACCAGCAGCAAGCTGAACCTTTTCAGGAAGGTTTGCGGACCGTTCAGCAGTCCGTGAACAACATTGTGGCCAGACCAGTTGATCGTGTGGGTACCGTGGCGGATTTCAGGAGACTGGGTCCGTCTGTCTTTACTCGCCTGGAGGAGCCGTTGCCACCGGAGCAGTGGCTGGTTGACACGGAGAATTTACTCGTTGCGGCACAGATCCCAGAGGATAAGAGGGTGGATGTGGTACGCATCCAGTTAGTGGATTATGCCCGTGAATGGTGGCTTGTGGAAGAGACCCGCTTGCCCAAGCCGATCAATTGGGCGGTTTTTTCAAAGAGTTTCTTGGAGAAGTTCTTCCCGTGGACTGCACGGGAGGAAATGGAAGAAAAGTTCATCAGTTTGAAGCAGAACGGCGTGCCTGTAGATGCACATGCAGCTGAGTGGACGCGGCTCAGTAGAATCGCTGGACCTTTGGTTGCCAACGATGCTGCTAGGGCAAGGAGGTTCATGCGCAGTTTGGATGTGGACATCCAGAGGCAGATTGTCTCCCAGGGTTTGACCACTTTCTCACAAGTACTTACAGCGGCCCAAGACCAACAGAGCCTATCAATGAAGACTGGGAGTACACAGCAGCCATCAGTTACAGTGCGGAAGCCGGCATTTGCACCGAACCAAGCGCATGGACACAGAAGCATTCTAGTTAATCGACGTGGCGTAACACCTATGAAGAAGCTTGTTGTTGTTGATCAGAGGAGGACCGTGATTTATGACTACTGCCATTTACCTGGGCACGTGCAAAGGGAATGTCGAAGGAGGCAGGGACTCTGTTTGGTTTATGGATCGGCGGATCATACTATCAACGCTTGTCCGTCGAAGCTTCGCACGAAGGATGATGTTCAGAAGCCACCGCAGAAACCATTTCAGGGACAGAGGCAGCTGACTCAGGGACCCAATCAAGCTCGAGCATTTACCCTGACGGCTGAGGAAGCTAAGGCTTCAGGAGAAGTTGTTTCAGGTATTTTACTTGTTCATGGTTTTCCCGCATTAGCGTTATTCGATTCTGGTGCATCCCACTGTTTTATGTCATCCAAATTTATTGCTACACACTCAATTGCTTGCACAACCCTATCTTGTTGTTGGAATATACACACTGGGAATGGAAAGATCATATCTAGTAGAGAATGTAAGGATTGTGCAGTTGTTGTTTGCGGACGGGAGCTATTTGCAGATTTCTTGGTGATTGATACAGGCGGCTATGAGGTCGTCTTAGGAATGGATTTTCTCGGCACTTTCTACGCTCACATTGATTGTAGGGCAAAGAAAGTAATTTTCCAGATTCTCGGAAATCCAGAGTTTATCTTTACTGGAGGAAGCAGTTTTGTCGGGCCAGTCGAGTTTAGGGCTAGGCCGACAAATGGTGTTCTTTCATCAATGAAGGTTGATAAAGATGAAGCGCCAGCTGTTGTTCGAGATTTCATGGACGTGTTCGAGGACATATCAGGTTTACCGCCGAAGCGAGACGTGGAGTTCAAGATTGATCTTGTTCCTGGTGCAGCGCCAGTTTCTAAAGCGTACTATCCAATGGCACCAGTAGAGTTGAAAGAAGTCAAGAAGCAGGTTGCTGAATTACTTGAGAAGGGTTGGATTCGCAGCAGTAACTTGCCTTGGGGAGCTCCAGTTCTTCGAGTTAAGAAGAAAGATGGCACAAGGAGGATGTGCATCGATTATCGAGAATTAAACCGGGTGACTATTAAGAACAAGTACCCGATCTCTCGCATTGGCGAATTATTTGAGCAGCTTAGTGGCGCGAGGGTATTCTCGAAGCTGGATTTGCGATCCGGATATCATCAGGTCCGAGTTAAAACAGAAGATATTTGCAAGACGGCGTTCCGAACTCGGTATGGACATTACGAGTATTTAGTGATGCCCTTCGGAGTAACGAATGCACCGGCGATATTTATAGACTTGATGAACCAAATCTTTTCACCATTCTTGGACCAGTTTATAGTGGGGTTTATTGATGATATTCTGGTCTACTCCAAGAGTATTGAAGAGTATGCAGAATACTTGAAGATCGCACTGCAGACATTGAAGCAAGAAAAATTGTATGCAAAGATGAGCAAGTGCGATTTTTGGCTTGAAGAAGTGAAGTTTTTGGGACATGTCGTGTTTGGAGATGGAATCGCCGTTGATCCCGAAAAGATTACAGCAGTTCGAGATTGGCCGATTCCGAAGAACGTTGCAGAGATCAGAAGCTTTCTTGGACTTGCCGGCTATTACAAAAGGTTCGTGGAGAACTTTGCTCGTCTGGCGGAGCCTTTGACCAAGCTTACGCGCAAAGAAGTACCATTTGTATGGACGGATAAGTGTGCGTCAGCTTTTGAGACGTTGAAACAGAGGTTGATAACCGCTCATATTCTGACCGTGCCAGACAATTCCGGAGGATTGGTGATTCACAGCGACGCATCTGGGAAAGGATTGGGATGTGTTTTGATGCGGCACGGAAAGGTTATAGCGTACGCATCGAGACAATTTAAGACCCATGAGAAAAATTACCCAACTCATGACTTGGAGCTAGCAGCTGTGATTTTCGCTTTGAAGATTTAGAGACACTACTTATTGGGCGAAAGGGTCGAAGTATTCACCGGTCACAAAAGCTTGAAGTATGTGTTCATGCAGAAGGAGCTTAATATGAGGCAGCGTAGATGGTTGGAGCTGATGGCTGACTACGATCTTGATCTTAAGTACCATACGGGGAAAGTTAATGTTGTGCTGGATGCGCTTAGTCGGTTGCCAGCAATTCATATATTGACTGCACAGAAGGAACTTATTGAAGACTTTCGAAGATTTGATTTGGAGATTGTGCTATCGCATTCTTCGGGACAGTTGATGCAGCTGCAAGTACAGTCGTCGTTAATCGAGAACATTAAAGCAGCGCAGTTACAGGACCCTAGATTGCAGAAGCTTCGAGAACAGGTTGAAGCTGGACTTCGAACGGACTTGTTGATTCATGAAGATGGTTCGTTGCGTTATGGTAGCCGTTTGTGTGTGCCAAAAGGAGACATTCGCGAAGAACTTATGAAGGAGGCGCACAGTTCAGCATATTCCGTACATCCAGGAGGCACGAAGATGTACCGAGATATACGACGGCATTTCTGGTGGGAAGGCATGAAACGGGAGATTGCCCGCTTTGTAGCAAAGTGCTTGGTGTGTCAACAAGTTAAGGCTGAACATCAACGGGTTGCTGGTTTATTGCAACCACTTCCGATTCCTCAATGGAAGTGGGAACATATAACCATGGATTTCGTGACGGCTTTACCGCGGAGCCCAAAGGGCAACAATGCAGTTTGGGTGATTGTTGATCGATTGACCAAGGCAGCTCATTTCATACCATTTCGAGTTGGTCAGTCAACGGAAGTTTTGGCAGAGCGGTACATGCAGGAGATAGTAAGATTACATGGAGTACCGGTGAGCATCATGTCCGACCGTGACACTCGTTTCTTATCACACTTTTGGAAGGAGCTAACAAGAAAGTTTGGGGACTCGATTGAAGTTTAGCACAGCTTAGCATCCTCAGACAGATGGCCAGTCGGAGAGAACGATCCAAACTCTTGAAGACATGTTGAGAGCTTGCATGTTAGACTTCAAGGGTTCATGGGAGGATCATCTGCATTTGGTGGAGTTTTCTTACAACAACAGTTTCCAGGCGACTATCCAGATGGCTCCATTCGAAGCTTTATATGGTCGCAAGTGTCATTCACCTGTTTGTTGGGACGATATTGGAGAACGAACATTGTTGGGACCGAATTTGATCGTGCAAACAGTTGAGAAGGTTAACACTATCCAGAATCATATGAAAGCAGCACAAGACCGACAAAAGAGTTGGGCAGATATATCTAGAAGACCTCTAGAGTTCGCTGTTGGTGATTTGGTATTCTTGAAGATATCACCGGCTAGAGGGGTGATTCGTTTCGGATGTCGAGGAAAGCTTAGCCCTCGATTCGTTGGACCTTTTGAGATTTTGGAGCGTGTTGGAGAAGTGGCATATCGATTGGCGTTACCGCAATCCTTGGCGAATGTTCATGACGTGTTTCACGTATCTCAACTCCGTAAGTATGTTCAAGATGAAACACATGAGTTGGATCATTCGGAGCTGACGGTACGAGAAGATTTGACTTTTGAGGAACGACCGATGTCGATTGTGGATCGTACGGAGAAGGTTCTTAAGAACAAAGTTATCCCACTTATACTTGTTTCTTGGGGAAACCGCTCACATGGAGAATCAACTTGGGAACGAGAAGATGAAATCCGTTAAAAGTTTCCACATCTATTCTTGTAGTTTGTTGTTTGTTTAGCCTTTCTTGTTCTTGGAATTTCGAGGACGAAATTCTTTTGTAGTTGGGTATAATGTAACAACCGAGTTCATTTATACAAATTCAGTTCCCGTATTTATATATCTGTGGTATTTTATTGATTTATAATGTTTGGGTGCGAATAGTAGTTTACATTTTTACATTGCATTCGACCCGACCCGCTTGCTTGAACTTGTTAATTCATATTTATAAACTACCCTGACTTGTTAAATAAACACGTGCATCTCATGTATACTGCATATTGACTTTTCATCTGACATCGTACATTTTATCATATAACATTTTTAGGTCATATAAAATAAATTAAAATTGTATTTCATAGCCTGCATGATACCCCTAACCCCGTTGTAGCATCTGCACATCGTGTTCTCATCCCGTTCAGTGAAACGGGCGTATTTGGATAGCTACGTAGACGTACGTGCGTCTGTTCTTGGGGGTATGCATTTTAGTTACCTAATCATTCATTTTAAAATTTGGAAATCACATTTATTTTTCGTATTTAAAATCTGAATTTTTAGACCCAATCCGGGCGCGTTTTGAAATACTTTTGTATCCCGCTAAAATTCAATTATTTAATTTTTAAAATTTAAACATAATATTTTAACAGCCTAAGATTTTTCTCAGCCAACCAAAAATATTTTCTTTAAAATATAAAATCTTTTTAAATTTTTCTAAATCTTTTTACAATCTAAATCCTATTAAAAAATACCGATCTCTTCCTCAGCTCTCTCTCTCTCTTTTCTGTCGGCCCTACCCCATGAACCAATGAGAACATTCCTTTTCATTGCGCCGGCCCCACTCTAATCATCTCTCTCTTCTTTCCTCTTCTCTTTCTCTCTCTTCCTCTCTCTCTCTCCCTCACCGCTATCTCTCTCTCTCCCCCCAAATGAAAACAAATTCATCTCTCCTCACTATTCATCTCTCTCCCACCTTTCGATCTCTTTTCTCTCTCCTCTCTCTCTTTCAGAATCTCTCTCTCTCTCTCCTCTCGCTATTTCTCTCTCTCTCTCTCTCTCTTTATATATTCTTCCTCCTTCTCCTTCTTTAAAACGAACCCATAACCAAAACCCTAGCCGCCTACCTCCTCTTCGCCGTAGCCCAAAACACCGACGAAGCCTCCCCGACCCCGTCGCCTCCTCACCCTCATCACCTCCGCCTCCACACTCTCCTTCCCCGAACCCTGTGCACGAACCCGAGAGCACAGCCGAGCACCCCTGCACGCCTCGCAACGCCGGAATTGATCGCCACCGGTGATCTCGTTCTCGCCTTCCCGACTCCGTGCACCCCCCAGTGAGCACTGCACTCCCTCTCCTCTCCTTCTTTCTTCTTCCTTTCTTTTCTTTTCTTTCTTCGGTTTTTTTTAAGATGCCGCTGTCCTCTGCAGATCAACCCGCCGGAGCTCCATCGACGCCGTTGTAACACCTTAGGATGTGTTTAGTGGCTAATTATATTTAAATAAATGGTTTTTAATAAAAAGTTTACCAAATTGATTTTCAAATATTTTATCAAATTTAATAATTATTTTATTAGAATTTTTCCTAGGCTTGCACACACTTGTGCATGTAAACTAGGGTTAAAATGGGGTTAGACCATGATTAGCAACCATGGTGAACTAACCATTCTTCCTTAAGCTAATTTTAAATTGAATTAAGTTATTGAGTTTTAATTAAGTGTGTTTTTTTTAAATGAAAATGGAAAATGATTTGAATTTGGTTGACTTGGAGGGAGAGAGAGAGAGTGGGCATGATGGCCTTGCTATGCTTGCATTAAATGAAGAGAGAGAGAGGAGAGGGTTTGACTAGTGTGCTATCATTTCTTTGCCTCTTATTTTTCTTCTCACTTCGCTCATTCTCTCACTCACTCACACACCCAACACAACACCAGCTGCTGCAAAAGCAGAAGAAGCAGCAGCAGGAGCTCCAGCAGCAGCAACAAACAACAACAATAACAAGTAGCAGCAGCTGAAGCAACAGCAACAACATCAGCTTCAGCAGCATCAGCAACAGCTTCAGCAGCACCAGCAGCAGCTCTTCTCTTCCTCTTCTCCTTCCTCCTACTTCTTAGGGTCGCTTGGGGGTTTATTTCTTAAACCTACTTCCTAGTTTGCTAAGTTTGTGTAGAATTAGCTTCGGTTAGAGATAAAAGTGAGTTTTAGTGCTAGAAATGGTGATTTGTGTGAAGTTTTGGCCAAGTGGTGATTTTGATGGTTAACCTAGCTTAACTAAGTGTTGTTAGAGCCAAGTAAACCTAGCTTCAACCCAGATTTCACCAAAATACCCTGGGTTTTCATTTAGTGCAAAATATAACGTTTTAAAGTGAATTTTTAGCTTTTTGTGATCTGCTATAGACCCGGTGATTTCAGATAAAATCTGAGTTAACTAGAGCATAGTTGTTAGATGTTGATCACATACCCAGAGCACGAGACCCCTACCCAAATAGTGGCCGCCGGTTTATTCTTTCTGGCCCCAAATTGCGGCCAGATGAGGGAGCTAGTTGTTACGGATTTGGCTAGGGTAGTCTGCTGTGTTTTCCAGTGCCGTGGCATGTGCAATTTTGTATGTTTTCACCTGTGTCAAAATCTGGGACGATATATCGTTTTTCTAGTAAGTTTTGTTTGCGCGATACGCGCGATACGTAAGTGGGTTCTATGATCCAGCGTATCGCGACGTGTCGGGATAGTTTTAGACGCGTATACTCACGTTTCGGCATATCGTACACACGCGCGTTTAGTTGGCGACGCGAGTTTCTCGTTTGATTTCGATATCGCGTTTTAGCGAGATATTTGCTTATATATGGATTCTTTATGTAAATTCCAGGTTCGCAGGCAGGTACTTCGGATGCCGCCAAGAAGGGGAAGCAGGTGGTCGGCTACACTTAGCACGCGACCAGGTGAGTAGATTTAACATCTACGGGGAAATCGCCCGTATGGCGTTAAGCGTCAAGGTGTAATAGGATATTTTAGTTGTATGTGTTCATATAGATATACTGTAGTAGCATACCTTCTTGTTGCATATAGAACTGGTAGTATAGAACACTGCACTGTCACTAACGGTTCAAGCTGCATGAGCACTATTGGTATGTTACACTCACACCGTTAGTGATTGCCATGACACTCACATTCAAGGATTGCTACGAATTATATATCGTCTTGATTTCCGCTTCATCGATGATTGTCATGACTTGCCGCATATTGGCATATATTTATATTCATACCATGCACACTGTATTTTCACTTTTGTGCATACCTTCATTGATATATCACTACCTGCGCACATGCACCCTTTATATTCATCTTAGTGCATACATATCTTGATATATCTACACTTGTGCACATATACATCGTATATCCATATTAGTGCACATGTACATTGCTACACTCATATTGCGTATATATCCATTTCCACATCCATACCTACACACATACATATGTTACATACATGGATGATATTGACATGATTTAAAAACTAAGGGATCGCATGGGATATTTTCAAAACTGGATATTTTAAAAGAGTGGTTTTCCCTTTCTTTTACTCTTAGTGTCATACGACACATTGCATGGATTTACGCATTGAGTTTGGATTTATGTGATTTCTGGATTTGGGAACCGGGGTATTATTTTAAGAAAATACGCACTGTTTTAAAAACCCGGTTTCCCTTGATATGATATTTCAGTGCGTCCACCATGCGTTTTCTCGGTTCTGAGACGTGTGACATATGAACCCGAATCGAGGAGCTGGACGATTTGCGGCTACATGGTGGACCCGGTAGGTACCCCGGGGCGAGAACGGATCGCTGTGTAGTAGACGGTGAGCCTGGCAGAGGGACCACTACCTACCGGTGATTGGTTGGACCTGGCGGTTATCCGGAGGATACCGATCAGAGTCGATAGATGGATACGAGACGACACGTACTGCCGGGGCCGAGGGCCGATTCCGGAGACGGAGCCCGTAGGCCGATTCCGGACTGACGGAGCCCGATACTTGAGGATTTGCGTGTCGATGCTGGATACGATTATTTATGATATTTCAAGTGCCGATATTGGGCACTCACGTTTCTATGAGATTTACAGGATTTGAGGGCCGATTAAAGTGACGGCGCATGAGTTTTACTGGGATTTGGGTGCATTGATGGACACCGGTTATTTTTCCACGTTGACATTCCGTATAGATGATATTTTATCTCATGCTCAGCATTCATTATTTTACATCTCATCCTGTAGTTATAGTACCTGATAGAGTACATTTGCATGATTATTGCATACCCTGCTCATCATATATATATTGATGTTATTAAATTGCACCTGTTAGGCATGATTATTGCGTATCCAGTTCATCATATAGACATTATCTGCTAGCACATGTTAGAGTATCGCAGTACGTGCATACTCGCGATTACCTTTATATGTTATCTACTATTCATGAGTTGGCAACTCACCCCCGTTGTACCACAGTGTTTGCAGGTTGCCCCTCGGAGTAGTCGTGGCAGGCTGCTTTCTTGCATCTTTTGATACAGATACCTTTGCAGTTGGCGTGCGAGCCCTTTGCTGATAGGTGGGTTTTGTGTGGTATCTGTTTATTTTCCAGTTGTATACATCATTTTATCTAGTATTCTCCATCTACTTATCATGTATTGACTTAGAGACCAGTTGTGAGGACGATGTATATTATTTTGTACTCTGGTGTCGAGCTCGTTGTGAGCCGACTTTATTTATGCAGCTTTATCTTTCATGATATTTGTTTTCACTTATACTGCTCATTCTTCGCTACGGCGTCGTATATTGTCTTTGTGGTGATTGTTTCCACCATTGGGCGTGATTGCTCCCGTTTGGGATGCCTTATCCTTATTGTATACCATTTTACTTATATATTGTCTTGTACCCGATTTCGGGGCTAGTTTTTACAAAGGAAATGCTGCCAAAATTTTTAAGATAATAACTTGAACTTTAAAGAATTTTACTAGAACAACTTAAAGTTTTCTAAATGTTTTAACAAATGTTCTAATAAATGTTTTCAACACTCAATACTTTTAATGGTTTTGATTTCTGGGTTCGGCTTACTTAGTCGCGTTACGCCTGTAGACGTTACGTGGTTAAGTGCCGGTCACGGGCCGAACTTTGGGTCGTGACAAAGTTGGTATCAGAGCATAGGTTTTACCTTTCGGAGTATAGGATGACCCTGGTATGATTGAGTAGGTAGCTGTAGCAGAGTGGCGTAGCGTGTGTATGTTCCGCGGCATACTCACGACACGATACTCCGCCTAAGCGATCTTAGGACTTATTGATTGAAATTCCTCCACGATTGTATACATCCTTGTGATTCGATTTCTGTATCCTTATCGAATCCTACTTTCTTTTCAGCCATAATGCCGCCAAAGACTATAAGGACGCAGAGAGCGGCCGCGAGAGCCGAGATTCGAGTTGACTTGTCCGAGACGAGGACTGATCCGGGCAGTGCACCCATTATACCAGAGCAGACTGTTCCTCCTATGACGGATCAGATCGCTATGTTAGGGGCCAGTATGCAGGAGATGCGCCAGATGATAGGATCACTAGTCGAGACGCTTCGAGCGCAGCGACTGGACGTAGCTCCACCCGTTACGGGGACCGCGATGGTACCTACTGTACAGGCAGTTGCCCCTGCAGCTACGGAGGTGATTACGGTATCGCTATCAGAGTTCATGAGGCTGAAGCCTCCGGTCTTCACAGGCACCGATGCAGCCGAGGACCCACAGTCTTTCATTGATAGGATGGCCTGCATATGTCGTTCACTTAGATGCTCAGATGCGAGATGGGTAGAGTTCGCGAGCTTTCGCCTGGAAGGTCTTGCGCAGAAATGGTGTGAATCGATCGAGAAGGGCAGAGCAGCAGGTCTTCCTCCTATGACCTGGACTGAGTTTGTGACGGTATTTCTAGCCCGATTCCTTCCCCAGAGTGTCAAGGATGCCCGAGCGTGCAGATTCGAGTCTTTATGCCAGACGCCAGAGATTACAGTGCCAGAGTACGATGTACTATTTACCGAGCTATCAGTTTACGCTCCATACCTAATGGCTACTGAGGAGATGCGAGTCAAGAGATTTGTCCGAGGCTTTCTTACACCACTGTTCCTTGTGATCAGCGCACAGCATTGTGAGACTTATGCAGCAGCTGTAGACGCAGCCTTATTGGTCGAGGAGCGCCTTGCTGAGACTTCAGTAGTTCCAGAGCCGAAGAGAGTTCGTACTGATACTCTGACACAGAGACGGCCATTTAGGCACCGCGACAGACACCTTGCAGGTGGCAGAGACTTGGGGCGAGGCCGGTTGTTCAGCACTTATCCCCAGGAGGGTCAGCCGACACCATCCAGATGTTTCCGATGTGGGAGTACTTATCATCGCGTTCGAGATTGCCCGGAGCCACGTGAGGGCGAGACTGCCGTACCGCATGTCACACTTCCACCTTCTCCACCCCAGAGGGCATTGCCTATTGTACCTACTGTTGCTCCGCGTCAGACTCATGCATAGAGAGGCCGTGGTCGCGGAGGGTTTGTTCCTAGATGACTAAGTGGCCGAGGCAGAGGACCGCCAGCTACCGGCAGAGTGCATGCAGTTGCTAGTAGGGGACCGCCAGTCGCAGGTGGAGGACAGGAATGGGTTTTCGCGTTGACGCATCAGGACGCACAGGCGTCTAATGCTGTGGTCTCAGGTACCCTATCAGTATGTTCTGTTGACGCACACGTGTTGTTTGATCCCGGATCCACGCACTCGTACGTTTCCATACACTTTGTGCTGAGTTTGGGTAGAGAGTCGGGGTTGCTTGATCAGCCGCTTGTCGTGACCACTACAGTAGGAGAGTCGTTTGTTGCTAGGCACGTGTTCCGATCCTGTGTTGTCCGTATTGGCGAGAGAGAGTTACCTGTCGACTTGATCCTTCTTGAGATGTTGGACTTCGACGTTCTTTTGGGCATAGATTGGTTAGCCACGTGCTATGCGTCTATGGACTGCCACGAGAAGACAGTTAGATTTTGTTTTCCCGGCAAGTCATCTTTTGTTGTGCAGGGGGACCGTGGTGCCGCCCCTCACATTTTGATTTCTTCTCTTCGCGCTGGACAGCTGTTGAGGAAGGGATGTCAGGGATTTCTAGCCTATGTTTGCGATACTAGAGCTATAGATGTTCCGTTGGACCAGGTTTCGATTGTTTGTGAGTTTCCTGATGTGTTCCCTGACGAGCTTCCTGGGCTACCGCCCGAGCGTGATATTTCTTTCTGTATTGATTTGATTCCAGGCACGGGGCCTATTTCTATACCGCCTTATCGGATGGCCCCGACGGAGCTTAGTGAATTGAAGGGTCAGTTGCAAGATTTGCTAGATAAGAGACTTATTCGACCCAGTGTTTCTCCTTGGGGTGCTCCGGTCCTGTTTGTCAAGAAGAAGGACGGCAGTTTGCGTTTGTGTATCGACTACCGCCAGCTGAATAGGGTTACCGTGCGGAATAGATATCCCTTGTCATGCATCGACGACTTGTTCGACCAGCTTCAGGGGGCAGGATATTTTTCGAGGATTGACTTGCGATCAGGATACCATCAACTGTGGGTTCAACATGAGGATATACCGAGGACAGCTTTCCGCACGCGCTACGGCCATTATGAGTTTCTGGTGATGTCGTTCGGACTCACAAACGCCCCGGCAGCGTTTATGGACTTGATGAACCGTATATTCAAGCCGTATCTTGATTTGTTCATCATCGTATTCATTGACGATATTTTGGTGTATTCCCGTAGCAAAGAGGAGCACGAGCAGCACCTGCGGATCCCACTGCAGACCTTGAGGGAGCACCAGCTTTTCACAAAATTCTCCAAGTGCGCATTCTGGCTGGACAACGTAGACTTCTTGGGTCACGTGATTACACGAGACGGTATATGTGTGGACCCGATGAAGATTGAGGCCGTTCAGAGTTGGCCCAGACCCGCATCAGTTATTGAGATCTGCAGCTTTCTAGGATTGGCCGGTTACTACAGGCGATTTGTGCAGGACTTCTCCCGTATTGCTGCACCTTTGACCGGGTTGACCCGGAAGGGAGTTCCTTTCGATTGGACGGAGGAGTGCAAGCATAGCTTTCAGCAGTTGCGAACTTGTTTGACTACGGCACCGGTGTTATCATTGCCTTCAGGATCAGACGGATTTGTGGTCTATTGTGACGCTTCTCGAATGAAGCTAGGGTGCATATTGATGCAGCATGACAGGGTGATCGCGTATGCTTCATGACAGCTGAAGAAACATGAACAGAAATACCCCACCCACGATTTGGAGATGGTTGCAGTGGTCTTTGCACTCAAGATCTGGCGACGTTACCTATACGGCGAGTCGTGCCAGATATTCACTGATCACAAGAGCTTAAAGTATATATTTCAGCAGCGAGATCTGAATCTCCGACAGCGCCGTTGGATGGAACTAGTGAAAGACTACGATTGCGAGATCTTGTATCACCCGGGCAAGGCAAATATAGTGGCAGATGCTTTGAGCAGGAGGCCCGGGGGTAGTCTATCTTGTTTGAGTGCAGTGCAGAGGCAGTCGTCGGCAGATTGGCAGATATTATGTGACAGCCAAGTGCAGTTCGAGTTCACGCCGATCGGGGGACAGTTCGCGCATGTTCGTGCACGCCCACAGTTGCTTGACCGTATACATGAGGCACAGTACAGCGATGACCGTTGTTCAGAGATCATGGCACAGATTGTACAGGGCAGATTTTCCGAGTTCGTGATCAATGATCAGGGGATACTGCGATTTGGGACTAGATTGTGCGTACCAGATGCTGAGGGACTGCGGCGTGAGATTCTTGAGGAGGCACATCGATCGGTGTATAGTGTGCATCCGGGTTCCACCAAGATGTACCATGATATGAGAGATGTTTACTGATGGGACGGAATGAAGAGGGACATTGCAGACTTCGTGTCGAGATGCCTGACTTGTCAGCAAGTCAAGGCCGAGCATCAGAGGCCAGCAGGAGAGCTACAGCCGTTACCCATTCCGGAGTGGAAATGGGAGCAGGTTTCGATGGATTTCGTCGTGGGTCTACCTAGGACTAGGCGGGGGTATGACTCCATTTGGGTGATCGTGGATCGTTTGACGAAAGCGGCTCACTTCCTGCCAGTGAAGACGACTTTCGGATTTGCTCAGTATGCCCAGATATACATCGACAAGATAGTACGACTGCATGGAGTCCCGACGTGTATCGTGTCCGACCGAGGCACCCAGTTTACCAGCCGACTATGGCAGAGGCTTCAGGAGGCTTTGGGCACCCGCTTGAGTTTCAGCACAGCATTTCATCCGCAGACCGACGACCAGTCAGAGCGGACTATTCAGACTCTCGAGGACATGCTCCGAGCGTGCGTTTTAGACTTTGGTGGTAGCTGGGATCATCATTTACCCTTGGTGGAGTTCTCCTACAACAATAGTTTCCAGGATACTATTCAGATAGCACCTTTCGAGGCCTTGTATGGGAGGAGATGTAGATCGCCCATCTGTTGGACAGAGCTCAGTGAGGGCAGTATTTTGGGGCCACAGATCGTACAGGAGACGACCGAGAAGATACAGCTGATTCGAGACAGGATGAGGACAGCTCAGAGCAGGCAGAGATCATATGCTGACAGATGTCGCCGCAGATTAGAGTTCGCAGTTGGCGATCACGTTTTTCTGAGGGTCTCTCGGATGAAGGGAGTGATGAGGTTTGGACGGAAGGGGAAGCTTAGCCCCAGATTCATAGGTCCCTTCGAGATTCTCGAGTGTGTGGGCGCAGTTGCATATCGTTTGGCTCTTCCACCCGACTTCCCAGATGTTCACCCCGTATTCCATGTGTCGATGCTTCGCAGATACCTACATGACCCCTCGCACATAATTCAGCATCAGACCGTTCAGCTCGAGCGCGATCTTTCGTTCACCGAGCAGCCAGTCGTGATATTGGACCAGCAGGTGAAGAAACTTCGATCGAAGGTCTTGCCATCAGTGAAGGTGCTTTGGCGCAGCCCGAATGGTGAAGAGATCACTTGGGAGGCCGAGGGCGAGATGCGGAAGAAGTTTCCTCATCTCTTTGAAGGTATGCGTAGCTTTATATTTTTAAATTCGGGGACGAATTTCTTTAAGGGGGGAAGATTGTAACACCTTAGGATGTATTTAGTGGCTAATTATATTTAAATAAATGGTTTTTAATAAAAAGTTTACCAAATTGATTTTCAAATATTTTATCAAATTTAATAAATATTTTATTAGAATTTTTCCTAGGCTTTCACACACTTGTGCATGTAAACTAGGGTTGAAATGGGGTTAGACCATGATTAGCAACCATAGTGAACTAACCATTCTTCCTTAAGCTAATTTTAAATTGAATTAAGTTATTGGGTTTTAATTAAGTGTGTTTTTTTAAATGAAAATGGAAAATGATTTGAAATTGGTTGACTTGGAGGGGGGGGGAGAGAGAGAGAGAGAGAGAGAGAGAGAGAGGGCATGATGACCTTGCCATGCTTGCATTAAATGAAAAGAGAGAGAGGAGGGGGTTTGACTAGTGTGCTATCATTTCTTTGCCTCTCATTTTTCTGCTCACTTCTCTCATTCTCTCACCCACTCACACACCCAACACAACACCAGCTGCTACAACAGCAGAAGAAGCAGCAGCAGGAGCTCCAGCAGCAGCAACAAACAACAACAATAACAAGTAGCAGCAGCTGAAGCAACAGCAACAACATCAGCTTCAGCAGCATCAGCAACAGCTTCAGCAGCACCAGCAGCAGCTCCAGCAACTGCAGCAGCTCTTCTCTTCCTCTTCTCCTTCCTCCTGCTTCCTAGGGTCGCTTGGGGGTATATTTCTTAAACCTAGTTCCTAGTTTGCTAAGTTTGTGTAGAATTAGCTTCGGTTAGAGATAAAGGTGAGTTTTAGTGCTAGAAATGGTGATTTGTGTGAAGTTTTGGCCAAGTGGTGATTTTGATGGTTAACCTAGCTTAACTAAGTGTTGTTAGGGCCAAGTAAACCTAACTTCAACCCAGATTTCACCAAAATACCCTAGGTTTTCATTTAGTGCAAAATATAACGTTTTTAAATGAATTTTTAGCTTTTTGTGATTTGCTATAGACCCGGTGATTTCAGATAAAATCTGAGTTAACTGGAGCATAGTTGTTAGATGTTGATCACATGCCCAGAGCACGAGACCCCCTACCCAAATAGTGGCCGCCGGTTTATTCTTTCTGGCCGCAAATTGCGGCCAGATGAGGGAGCTAGGTGTTAGGGTTTTGGCTAGGGTAGTCTGCTGTGTTTTCCGGTGCTATGGCATGTGCAGTTTTGTATGTTTTCACCTGTGTCAAAATCTGGGACGATATATCGTTTTTCTAGTAAGTTTTGTTTGCGCGATACGCGCGATACATGAGTGGGTTCTGTGATCCAGCGTATCGCGATGTGTCGGGATAGTTTTAGACGCATATACACACGTTTCAGCGTATCGTACACACGCGCGTTTAGTTCGCGACGCGAGTTTCTCGTTTGATTTCGATATCGCGTTTTAGCGAGATATTTGCTTATATATGGATTCTTTGTGTAAATTCCAGGTTCGCAGGCGGGTACTTCGGATGCCGCCAAGAAGGGGAAGCAGGTGGTCGGTTACACTTAGCACGCGACCAGGTGAGTAGATTTAACATCTACGGGGAAATCGCCCATATAGCGTTAAGCGTCAGGGCGTAATAGGATATTTTAGTTGTATGTGTTCATATAGATATACTGTAGTAGCATACCTTCTTGTTACATATAGAACTGGTAGTATAGAACACTGCACTGTCACTAACGGTTCAAGCTGCATGAGCACTATTGGTATGTTACACTCACACCGTTAATGATTGCCATGACACTAACATTATAGGATTGCTACGAATTATATATCGTCTTGATTTCCGCTTCATCGATGATTGTAATGACTTGCCGCATATTGGCATATGTTTATATTCATACCATGCACACTGTATATTCACTTTTGTGCATACCTTCATTGATATATCACTACCTGCGCACATGCACCCTTTATATTCATGTTAGTGCATACATATCTTGATATATCTACACTTGTGCACATATACATTATATATCCATATTAGTGCACATGTACATTGCTACACTCACATTGCGTATATATCCATTTGCACATCCATACCTACACACATACATATGTTACATACATGGATGATATTGACATGATTTAAAAACTAAGGGACCGCATGGGATATTTTCAAAACTGGATCTTTTAAAAGAGCGGTTTTCCTTTTCTTTTACTCTTAGTGTCATACGACACATTGCATGGATTTACGCATTGAGTTTGGATTTATGTGATTTCTGGATTTGGGAACCGGGGTATTATTTTAAGAAAATACGCACTGTTTTAAAAACCGGGTTTCCCTTGATATGATATTTCAGTGTGTCCACCATGCGTTTTCTCAATTCTGAGACGTGTGACATGTGAACCCGAATCGAGGAGCTGGACGAGGCCGATTGCGGCTACATGGTGGACCCGGTATGGTACCCCAGGGCGAGAACGGATCGCTGTGCAGTAGACGGTGAGCCTGGCAGAGGGACCACTACCTACCGGTGATTAGTTGGACCTGGCGGTTATCCGGAGGATACCGATCAGAGTCGATAGATGGATACGGGATGACACATACTGGCGGGGCCGATGGCCGGTTCCGCAGACGGAGCCCTTGGGCCGATTCCGGACTGACGGAGCCCGATACTTAAGGATTTGCGTGCCGATACTGGACACGATTATTTATGATATTTCGAGTGCCGATGTTGGGCACTCACGATTCTATGAGATTTACAAGATTTGAGGGCCGATTAGAGTGAAGGCGCCTGAGTTTTACTGGGATTTGGGTGCATTGATGGACACCGGTTATTTTTCCACGTTGACATTCCGTGTAGATGATATTTTATCCGATGCCCAGCATTCATTCTTTTACATCTCATCCTGTAGTTACAGTACCTGATAGAGTACTTTTGCATGATTATTGCAAACCCTGCTCATCATATATATATTGATGTTATTAAATTGCACCTGTTAGGCATGATTATTGCGTATCCAGTTCATCATATAGACATTATCTGCTGGCACATGTTAGAGTATCGCTGTACGTGCATACTCGCGATTACCTTTATATATTATCTGCTATTCATGAGTTGGCAATTCACCTCCGTTGTGCTACAGTGTTTGCAGGTTGCCCCTCGGAGTAGTCGCGGCAGGCTGCTTTCTTGCATCTTTTGATACAGATACCTTTGCAGTTGGCGTGCAAGCCCTTTGCTGATAGGTGGGTTTTGTATGGTGTCTGTTTATTTTCCAGTTGTATATATCATTGTATCTAGTATTCTCCATCTACTTATCATGTATTGACTTAGAGACCAGTTGTGAGGACGATGTATATTATTTTGTACTCTGGTGTCGAGCTCGTTGTGAGCCGACTTTATTTATGCAGCTTTATCTTTCATGATATTTGTTTTCACTTATACTGCTCATTCTTCGCTACGGCGTCATATTTTGTCTTTATGGTGATTGTTTTCGCCGTTGGGCGTGATTGCTCCCGTTTGGGATGCCTTATCCTTATTGTATACCATTTTACTTATATATTGTCTTGTACCCGATTTCGGGGCTAGTTTTTACAAAGGAAATGCTGCCAAAATTTTTATGATAATAACTTGAACTTTAAAGAATTTTACTAAAACAACTTAAAGTTTTCTAAATGTTTTAACAAATGTTTTCAACACTCAATACTTTTAATGGTTTTGATTTCTGGGTTCGGCTTATTTAGTCGCGTTACGCCTGTAGACGTTACGTGGTTAAGTGCCGGTCATGGGCCGAACTTTGGGTCGTGACAGCCGTCGACACCTCACGACTTCCCTCTGAACCACAGTGAGCTTCTCTTCTCATTCTTCTTCTTCCTCCTTCCATTCTTCTCTTTTTCTTTCTTTCTATACTTCTCTTTTCTTTATTTATGTTCCCTGTTTTTCTAGATCGCCGGAATCTGGTCGTGCCGTCGACGATCCCGACGACCCTGCGAGCATACCTGACCCGTGTGATCCTCTTATACATTGTTTGGATCTGTTCCGTGTACCGTGCGTCGCGACTTTTCCCGCCGACGTGTGACGTTCCATATACCCGTTTCTTGATCCGTTTAGGCAAGTAAAACTTGCTACATGGTATTCATAATATTTTATACTTATTTAAATGCACATTAAACCTGTAGTTTAAATCTAATACCACATATTCCATTTTAACATTTCGATGTCCCGTTTATAGCATTTTAAATCTAGAACTTGAAAACATATCAGGTTGCATATTGGTTTACAATACGTGGTACCCACGTCCATATTTATATCACATAGTGCTTGGTTGCATAGCCCATAGTACCCTTTTAATAGTTTGTACCCTATCGGACACCCGTTTGCATCCATCTAGCCTAATATATATTCAATTGCATACCTAGATCATTTTATACATATTAATGTGATTTTAACATTCCATATTTGATAAAGTGTATTTTAATTAGTGTGGAACTATAACTTTAACCCTAATCGATAACTATGCATCCATATGTTTTAATTTATACCTATTTGCATACCACATCACACTATTCCATTTTATTGTTACATTAGTACCCCATACTTGTTTTGTGTACCCATGCTTAGTATAGTTTGATTTTGAGCACCCACGTGATACTTGGGCATTCCCTGACATGACTTGATACACTACTGTTTGACACGACTTAATATTATACACTACTTGACATGATTGGATTTATATACACTACCTGACTTGACCTGATGTACCAAAGCTTGACATGTTACCTGATCTTGTTACTAATGCCAACAACCTTGACATGTTGTCCCTACGGACATTTCCTGTTGTCTATTCAGACAAACCTGTACCTGCTTGATCCTGTGTTGGCATTAGCTCAGATTTATTAATACCTGACTTGAACTTATAACTTGGGGGTATGGGGAAATCAATGATGAAACCTGACTTGTAACTCGACAGTTCGATACCTTTACTGATCAGTCTTATGGGCTAAGCCAGCCCCGGGGTGATACTGCTGACATCACTCGTCATTACCTACTACCCTTTACTGCCTTGCGGCACATCTCGAATTCAGCCCGAGAGTCTTAGACCGTGATCCCGGGCACGCACGGGATTCTATTGAGTTACATCGATGATTTATTAAATTGATTTCAAAGACTTGAGAGTAGTTACCCAATAGACCAGTTTAGATTACTCAATACACATTACCCTCACTGTTCTCATTTATATCACTGTTATACTCTTATTACCATTTATACTCATACTTGCATGTATTGCTACCCCTGTTTATAGTATTGCTTGATATTATGACGCACTGACGTCTGGGTTTTGCATGGCCCAGATTCTTCACCTTTGCTGCAGGCCGAGCAGGAGTATTTCAGTCAGCAGGCTGAGCAGTGAGGACTTGCTAGTAGTAAGTTCATTTTATTTTCTGTATTTTCATTCCTGATGTGAGCCCGCATTATGGGACGTACATTCCAGTTTATTCTTGTATTGGATCTTTTGCTTCCGCACTATTTATTTCTTGACTCATTTTATTCTGGCTTATGGACATGTATTAGATAATTTATTATTGTTCTTGATATCTCTACAGCCGTAATGTGGCTATGGAAGGATATTTCCTATCCACAGGTAGTATGGTTGGCTATGTCACGTGCATATCTTAGCGTACTCTGGGAAGCGGGGCGTGACAAAGATTCTTCTGTTTGTTGGTCGTAGTCTCACTTTTATAGCGTCTTTTCATCATTTTCAATGTTTTGTTCCGAGAACCTGTAATCTGCAACTATTTAGCAGACATGGATCAAAAGCACCTATTTATTTGTAAAATGATTAAGAATGGGGAATATAATAATGCAAAATTATGATATGAACAAATACCCCCAAACTTATCTTTTGCTCATCCCGTGCAAAACTGGTTTTATTCTCGAAAAAGACCTAACCTCACTTTCGCAGGGAAATGCACTAAGCTCGTGCAACAAGCCGTTAAATCTCTAAGTGTCCCTAGTAGGAGGAGTGTTGTCTCCTGAGAGTTTTCAGCGGATACTACCCACAAAATCCTATCAATTCGGCCTATTGAATTTTATTCTCCAATTAGGTTTTCTAGCAAGAAATTCTATTATCTTCAACTCAGAAATTATCAACCCGTATTTTTTCACGCTTCCTTATCATTTAACTTAAGATTGTATATGTTCTGTAAATTCACTTAGCTTTTAGCATCTTTTGAATTTTCCTTCTAAGGTTCCATCTCAACTTAGGAATTTTTATCATCTTTAGTAAAGATATAAGTCCTATTTTTCATTCCTATCTCTCATCCAAACCCCAATCATATACCCCTACGTGTGTGTATGTATCACCCCTACACTTGGAAATTCAATTCAAGCTCTTATACTCTTGTCCATCGTCCAAAGTACTTTTAGTTGGTGAATTTTTTAGATAAAATTTTTTACACATCCTTCATGCGACCGCTAATATTTCTTGAGGTACTAACGACCGATTACAAAATGTGTTTGCACATTAAGGCGTAATTCCTAGTCTTGTAACACCTAAGACTTTAGCAGTGACTCCCAAACCAGTTGGTCTAAGGCACTAGGTGATAAAGCACCCTCGCTATATATTTTTTATTTTATGCAGCCTTAAGTAATTACAAAACCAGTGTTCATTTTTTTTATATCTCTTTATTCACACTTATAATTTCATTTTCCTTCATACTAAGGATTTTAGACAAGAGCATTTCAAGGTATCCTCTACTATTCCAAGTTTCAAGGTTTGTGTTTGTGCAAGTTGTAGAGTATATATTTTCAGAATTTAGACTTAAGCTTAGGGATTATTTTTCAGACTTACACTTCAATAAAAATTTCAATACTCTTCCTTCATTTTGACTTAGCCCATGAAGTGAACTCAAAATTTGCCTATTTCTAAGTAAACTACAAAGACATATATTTTCTGCCGTTAAATTTTAAGAAAGGTAATTTTTAGGGTTTTTAATTTACTAAGTTTTGGATCTAGTTTTTCCTAGCTAGTTAACCGTCTTTTCAAACTTAAGTCAAATATGGCCAAAATTTAACTTTTCAATTTTTATAATTTTTAAATTTTTTCAATTTTTATGGGTTTTAAAATAAGTGTGCAAATGCAAAATTGTACATATGAATGCGAAGAAAGAAACCTTACCGAGCACACCCCCAAACATAAACTTGACAGTGTCCTCACTGTCAGGCTGCACCAAGAGGGTCAAAATTGTTGGCACTCCCCTGTTTGTTTATTATTTTTTTTATTTTATTATTAACAGAAAAAGAAAAAAAATATATACACAAAAAAGTTCCCCCCAAACTTATTTTTGACTCACCACTTTGAGTTAAAAATTATTTTCAAGAGCCAAATTATAACCCCCTCCCTAAACTTAAATTAAACAATGCTAAGCTTTTTAAAGAGGGAGGTCAAAGTTATCGGTCAATGCCTAGCTCTGCAAAGACCAAAAGTCAACACCAACCATTCGAAGAATTTATCAATGCAACATATAGGTCGATGGAAGAACATGTTATATAGAGCCAAGAAGAAGTGGGGAAGAGATAAGTGGTGGTATGGAAAGGGTTTGCGTGAACGTGAATTTGAGAAGATAAGAAGTGATGATAAATAAAAACGAGAATGTGAATGATCAGAAATGAGTGGAATATTGGCATTCTCGTATTTTATTAGAAGAAAAGGTGGTGGTTCAACTTCTATAGGTGGAGGTTGATTAACCACAAAATCGTTGAGGTGTCTCTGTGGATCCTTTACTGGCTTAGCATCATCCATCATATGTATATGATGTTCAATTATGAGGGGACTAATCCCCTTGATGTCCGTCATAGTCCAGCCAAAAGCTTGCCGATTGTTTTGTAAGACCGTTAAAAGGGCTTTCTCTTGTTCGAGGGCTAGAGAGGCCGATATAATAACAGGAAGGGTCTCATTCTTGCCTAAGTAAGCGCATTTAAGGTGAGACGGCAATAGATTGAGTTCGAGTTTTGGAAGCGAAACAATTGAAAGTAAAATTGGTGAAACTGTCTCGAACTCGAAGGATTCCATCAATGGTTCAAAGCAAGTGTAATCAACCGAGTCGGATGGTTCAGCTAACTCATCCGAAAAATCAAAGGACTCAAACTCGGGTGGTGAGTCTTCAAAATCGTTCGAAAAAGTGAAACACTCGTAATCGCTATCAGGTGTAAAAGCTGTGTCAGATTCAAGGAGGAACGCACTAGTGGCGTCAAAACTGCTGTGATCGAACAGAAATTTTTCAAGCTCACAGTCCTCCTGCGTGATCTCTTGGATCGAGCAAACATCAATTATACTAGCATTAGGCTCGAAGGGAAAACTTCCTATCTTGTAAATGTTGAACTCACTTGACATCCTCCCGAAGGATAGAGTCATAAAGCCGTTACGACAGTTGATTACAGCATTGGAAGTGGCCAAAAATGGTCGACCGAGGATCACCGGAATTTGGTTCCGTGGGTTAGCCATAAGCTGTGTGTCCATAACAATGAAATCAATGGGGAATATGAAGTCCCCTACCTTAATCAACACATCCTCTAACTCACCCCTAGGATCGGTGATGGATCGATCGGCCATTTGGAAAGTACAATGAGTGGGTTTCAACTCTCCAATGCCTAATTGCTCATAAACGGAATAGGGAAGAAAGTTAACACTGGAACCAAGATCTAAAAGTGCGCGATTTATGTTCTTATCCCCAATTGTTATTGAAATTGCAGGACAGCCAGGATCCTTTCATTTTTGGGGCAAAGGTAAAGGTTGAGTAATAGCATTGCTCACGGCGCTAGCTACGAATACTTTCTTGGGTACCTGAGACTTCCTCTTCTTGGTGCATAAGTCCTTCAAGATTTTAGCGTAAGAAGGGACTTGTTGGATTGCATCCAAGAGAGGAATATTAAAGTTAACTTTCTTAAATAACTCCACAATCTTCTCCATTTGTGGAGTTGGTTTATTGGATCTCAACCTGTTTGGAAATAGAACATTTTGAAAATTTGTTGAGTCCAATATTTATGGAGTAGATTGCGGAGTTGGAACGGATCCTATTAGTGGTGTTATCGTGGAGTGAGATATGGGTCCGTTCGAAGAAGTAGAGCCTTGTGAAGAATGAAGAATAGGCTCTTAAGAAGAAGAAGAAGAAGAAGAAGAAGAAGCACCGGCAGGGGTGTCATCACTAATACCCACATTATTGTGCAAGACTCTTCCAGATCTCAACATGGTCACAGCATTTACATTATGATTTTGTTGTTCATAAGCAACATGTGCGTTGTGTGTGTGACCGGGATTTGGCAATGGTTGAGACGGAAGCTTTCCCTTTTCTCGCTCGCTTAACACAGCATTTAGTTGTGCAATTTGGGCCTCGATTGATTTGATACTCTGATCATGTGAAGTACTGTTTTGCACCAAAAATTGAATGGAAGTCTCCAACCTTACTGCTGATTGTGTAGATTGTTTTAAAAATGCATCTAGACTTCGTTCTAGAGAGGAAGCCTTATCGTTATTCAGCTGAACAAAATTGTTTTGAGGATAAGAATTGTTAGGTACAAAATTGTTCATTTGGTTTGGGTAAGGTTGGGGTTGGAAAGGTTGCTGATATTGAGTTTGTTGAGGTGCTTGTTGTCGTGGAGGAGGCCTTTGAAAGTTGTTGTTGCCTTGGAATTGTTGTTGATTTTGATTCCAAGCAAAATTTGGATGGCTCCTCCAACCAGGATTATAAGTCGAAGAGTATGGATCATTTCTTTGTCTTTGTTGAAAGGCAGCATTGACTTGATCTTGTCCTTGAACAGGTGGATTGTAAGGACACTCTTCAGTAAGATGGGACGGATCCGAACAACAAGCGCAAACAGTGCGTGGGGGTAAAGCAGGGGCAGGAGAAGGCGATGAGAATTTGCTCTCAATTGCTTCTAACTTTTTCGTAAGTGCAGCCATTTCGGCCTTCATTGCAATCGACATATCTAGTTGATGTATGCCTGCCCTAGACTGACCTGATGAAGTAGATGAGGTGGTTTTAGTGCTTTCCCACTGAAGTGTTTGTTCAGCAAGATCGTCGAGAAACTGCCAAACTTCCTCGCTAGATTTTGTAAGAAAGTGACCTTGAAAAATGGTTTCCAACAACTGCTTAGTTGCTGGGTTCAGTCTTTCGTATAAAGTTTGGCAAAGTTGCCAATTCTCGATACTGTGGTGAGGGCATTGAACAAGTAGGTTTTTAAATCTTTCAAAACACTTCCAAAAAGGTTCGGAAGGAAGCTGGGAAAATTGAATAATTTCATTTCGAATTCTCGCGGTCTTGTGGTGTGGGTAAAACTTTTTTAGAAAAGCCTTAACAAACTCTTCCCAATTTTTTATCGAGTGTGATGCTGTGCTATATAACCATTTTTCAGCTAGGTCACATAAAGTGAATAGAATGACACGTAGCCTTATAGCATCATCAGAAAGTTGTGTGGTCTTCATCATTGCGCAAATATTCTGGAATTTGTTTTTGAAGATATAGGCATCTTCGGATTCCAGTCCATGAAATTTGGGCAACATATTGATGAAGTGGGGTTTAATCTCAAAGTTATCCCCATTAGCCGGTGGAAGTGAAAGACAAGTGGGAAGTGCGGTGCGGATAGGATAGAAAAGATCCTGGAGCGCGATTCGTTAGGGCGCTTCGACAGGTGGGTGTAGTGGGTTATTTGCACCTAGTGAAGGTGGAATCAGTCCCGCAGGTAAGGGGTTGTTAAGATTGAATCCTGACATCTCCTTAGAATATGAAGGTGAAGGTAAAGAAGTGGATGTAATTTCGACTTCGGAGTCGAAAGCGTCGTCAGTCGGCACTAACGAGACACGGACTAAACAGGCACTAGTGTCCCTAGTCCAACTGGACATACACTAAAGAGGTGTAGTCAAAAAGTGAAAACAGAAGGTGGGGGTAATAAAACGTCAATGAAAGGAAGTGGGTGCAAGTGGATTTCTAGCGACAAAATGTCACGACCCAAAATATTAGCTCGTGACCAGCACTTGAATCACGCGACGTCTAAAGGCGTAGCGGAATTCAAGTAAGCTGAAACCCAGAAATCTAAACCTTTTAAGAAAATAAAGGAGGTGAAGTTTTGAAATAAAAGTATAATGAAATCAGGTTTTCTTAATGCATAGAAAAGGAACATGAATGATGCAAGTGAAATTTACTAGTTTGAAAACATGTTTCGTCCTTTTTAAAAATTTTGGCAGCACCTCCTTTGTATATTTTGATCCAAAACCACAAATACATAATAAGAATAAATGCATCCTCAAGCGGGAGCTAGCACTTCGCCAAACTGTGGATCACAACCACGCAAGACAATATAAATAAGTATACGACGCCCAACGGCGAAGTTCACCACAAAAGATAAAGAAAAGCAAGACATATAAATCACAAGTAGCGGAAAACCCCTCGTTCTAAGTCTCGCAACCATAATCCTACTAAGTCTCATTACTTATACAATTTACTAATTTTGATTGATTGATGGAGTTAACTAGATACAATATGAAATGTAATACAAGAGTGGGTACGATACAAATGTCCCACCTACCACTGCAAAACACCAAAAAGAAACCGTGTGCCAGCGATGCCGCTACTGGTCCACGCGGTCAACCTGCAAGAACTGTGGCACAATGGGGGTGAGTTGCCAACTCGTGAATAGAAATACATCTACAAGTAGAAATCGAATAAACAACGACTCCTAGGTCAACTATATCAAAAGGTAAGACTACGATATCTAGGGTGACCGGGTCGTATATGTGCCAACAAGCTAGTCAATACCTATATGCATGTGGATAACATCGAACAGTAATAATCAATGCATGTATATGGATCTCGTCCAACCGAAATCAAGATGTGTATGCATGTGGATCTCGTCCACCCATATAATCAATGTCTGTATGCACGTAAATATCATAAAGGAGTGTGCATGAAAGTATGAGGTTATATATATCAACAGTGTCCCTCCCGACACATCAAATCATGGAACCTGAGTGCCTAGCATCGACACTCGAAAACATCATGAAAACCGTGCCCAGCATCGGCACATAAATCCACATATATCGGGCTCCGTCAGTCAGGATCGGCCCATATCATCTCTCGACTCCGGTCGGTATCCTCCAGATATCCGCCGAGCCCAAATAGTATCACCGGTAGGTAGTAGTCCCTCTGCCAGGCTCACCGTCTGTATACACAGCATCCCTTTCTTGCCCCGGGGTACCATACCGGGTCTACCATGTACCCGCAATCGGTCTCATCCTCCTCCTCGAATCGGGTTTCACATGTCGCTCTCAGAACCGAGAAAACACATGGTGGACGCACTGAAATATCATATCAAGAGAAACCGGGTTTTTAAAACAACACATAATCTCTTTTAAAATGTCAACGGTTCTCAAATCCAGAAATCTCATGAAAATAGCATATCTCAATGCGTACAATAATAGAGCATGATGTATGCGACATATAATAGAAATGTAAGCATATCGTGTATCATGCAACGCGGAATAGTGATATGACATATTAAGGGAAAACCACTCTTTTAAAATGATTCTAGTTTTTAAAATATAACATGCGGTTCCCAATTTTACAATAAAACCAGTTATCTATGTAGGTACAATATGTATATGCGCAAGTATAGATGTACCAATGTATGTGTGCACAAATATGGATATACAAATGTGTATATCCGCAAATATGAATGTATCAATGTATATGTGCACGAATATGGATATACAAATGTGTATATCCGCAAGTATGAATGTATCAATGTATATGTGCACGAATATGGATATACAAATGTGTATATCCGCAAGTATGAATGTATCAATGTATATGTGCAAGCAGGTTATGCGAAGAGTCATATCATGATGCAGCAATCCTACTGTGTAGTGACATGGTAATTATCGATGATGAAGTGTGTGAGCCTATAAACTATGTACGTGTGACATACGCATCATCGATAATGGTGCAGGTGTACTATCACAGGTATATGCGATGCAATAATAATATCATGAATGCAGCACAAGGTAAATCATCAGCTAAAAGCTATAAGGTATACGTAACTATCATATGTCCGAGTCGGTGAATCTATCAATCGGCATCTAGCCCAGTAACATCGCGTACGGTATAATCAATCGTACGACAACCTCTAGTCAAGGGTATGGATCAACCATCAAGTCAAACTCATCACGCACGGAATATCATCGTGCGGCGACATTATACTAATAGGGATCCTATCATCCTATACGACAAAAGAGGGTACGGCCTAATATCACATACGGCCTATCATCCATGATTCACAACATTCTATATATGTATGTATATCTATGTACCAATGTCCCGGTTCACATCTGCAATAATCTCATATTGGGGGACCGGCAGGGTACTAATCATCACGATCGACTCGCATCTGTATACCAACATATCATCATCTCATCATTGTAGGGTTCCTAGGCACACTAATGAGGTCTCACAAGGTATCAACCATGCCAATTTCAAATTTTACAAGTGCCGAGAAACCCTAATACGGATCGTTGACTAGAGTTTATAGGCGAAACAAGCAACTAGTTAACAACTTAACTAAGTAAACGGAAATACAACCTTTGTAGATCCGGTTCTCCACCTCCATAGCTCCATGATGAAGTCTCCTTGCTGTCCAAATTGAATTCTGGGCTCTAGCGTCGGCTTCATCGGAGAAATGGGTGGGCTAGGTCGTCGACTTCGATGCCGAAGATGATCTACGTCGAGGCATCACAAGATCAAGCTCCCACTTCACCAAGTATTGAAACTTGTGAAGAAAACACCCTATACTACTTGGCAAGAAGTAGAGGATGAAGAAATAGGAAGTGGGTTCACTTTAGAATTGGATTTCTCACTCTTTTCATCAAATCACCATTGATGGAATCAAGCTTCTTCATCTTGAAGAAGAAGAAGAAGAAGATGAATATTATGATAAGAATAATAAAATCGACAAGAAAATGAATTCTTATCATATGCTAATCATGGTTAGGTGTAGAGAATGAACTAGGGTTAGTGAATGGTTAGGTTTATGACATGAAGACAAAATGGTCACTTTAGTCAAACCTTCATGAAGCTTCAACAAGCTTCATCTTTGAAAGCAACCATTTTCCCTTTTTCTTTTGTCAAAACAAAATAAATAAATGCAAAAATAAATCAAATGAAACCCTAACCATCAACTAACCATGGTTTAATCATACACTTAACCAGGTTAGCATGTATCATCAAACATGGTACAATCATGTGCACAAAAGTATATCACATATACAACTTGTGCAATGCAAGTGAGAAAATCCATTTAAAGTGAACCAATACTAGTTAATGCAAAGTAATATATCAAATATATAATTATACATTAAATCATTAAATCAACACTTGATTCAATGATCCGGTCATGTCGCACATAACCGACTAGTATCCAAATGAATCGACTTATCGAATCAATCTTTGATTCGATAACTAGGTTATATCGCATACAACCAATCGAAACATTCATCGCGAGAATAGAATATGGTATCACATACACGCATTATTCTCGGTCCCGCACATATCTCATATGCGCTCCTATTTCGTTTCGCTTGAGCCAGGAAACCTCTGTGTAGGACTCTAAAGACTCGTCAATACGCCGGCAGCAGGTGATGATCATATCAAAGACCCACAAGCCGCAAGCGGTCTGCTAAACGTAACGGGCACCCGGGTATTGAGCGATCAGAAGATCGATGAGCAAGCCCGCTCATACTCCTGTGAATCCAACCAGTAACACTTACCGTACAGTCCGGTCTCGTTGTCTGATATGTCGCATATCTCGCCTAGAGGTGGTAAACGTCAGACCCCAACAGCTCGATAAGTCGTGTCGATATGAAGTCTATAACAGTTCGAGAAACTACTGGTAACACTTACCAGTAAATCTCAGCAACCCTGGCCAGGGATTTCCGGTTATAGCCAATCGAACACAGCGCAACATCAACCCCCTATACCAGGAGAGACGAATCCCCTCCTATCGCTCATTGCCTCCATGTGACTCAGGACTGTACCCAAAAACCACCGTTTTGCACGCCCTCTTGGACGTGGTAAGGTGGAAATCAAAGCACAGTGGGAACCACACAAGACTCTATGACGATCTCGGGTCAAAAGACTACTCTGTACCAGTGTCACCAGAGAACTGCCATCTGACGTAAGGTATAATACCATCTGGGAGTTCTCGGCGAGTCCGTCCAGTGTACCCAGTCTCCACTGAGCACCCGTATATCATCTCTGATGTCAAACACCAATGGATATGGGATCATCCATCGCCCATCTGTATGGGTCGAGAAGGTATACGCTAGTCTACTCCGGTATATCGATGCCCCGTCTCGATACACCCACGACTAGGGACCTTGAAGGATGTACTTATGGACTACCATGTCCCCACTAGTATGATCCGCATCATAGTCCAAGTAGTCAAGTACACATCCTAAGGGCTTTACCAATATGTAACAGAGAGACAATCAGTGTACATGTTAAGGTAAAGAGCAACCAGATAGCATACTATCATGTCGAGCAAGAAAGTCCTCCCTATATATGTCCCAGCATCCACTACAATATACATCCTATGTATAGTAATGGCCTCTAGGGCATACATATAACTAACAATCTCCCACTTGCACTAGGTGTAGGGTTCCTGGGCACGCTAATGAAGTCTCACAAGGCATCAACCATGCCAATTTCAAAATTGTCCAAGTGCCGAGAAATCCTAATACGGATCGTTAACTAGAATTTTCGGCGAAACATGCAACTAGATAACAACTTAACTAAAAGAACGGAAATACAACCTTTGTAGATCCGGTCCTCCACCTCCATAGCTCCGTGTAGACGTCCTTCCGCTGTACAAATCGGATCTTGGACGCTAGTGTCGGCTTCATCGGAGAAATAGGCGGGCTAGGTCATCGACTACGATGCCGAAGATGATCTACGTCGAAGCATCACAAGATCAAGCTCCCACTTCACCAAGTCATGAAACTTGTGAAGAAAACACCCTATATTACTAGGCAAGTGGTAGAGGATGAAGAAATAGGAAGTGGGTTCACTTTAGAATTGGATTTCTCACTCATTTTCTCAAGTTGCCATTGTTGATAGCAAGCTTTTCTTCATTGTAAAGATGAAGAAGAAGAAGATGATGAATATGATAAGTTTTAAGAATAATTGAAAAAGAATTGATTCTTATCATATTCTAACCTTAGTTAAGTGTAGAGAATAGACCATGGTTAGTTATGATGGTTAGGGTTAAGCAAGAGACAAGAATGGTGGACTAGGTCAAAGCTTCATGAAGCTTCAACAAAACTACAAATAAAGCCACCATTCTTTTCATATCTTTTCCAAAATGAATAAACAAATAAATAAATGAATAAGCAAAACCCTAATCATCAACTTAACCATGGTTTAATTCTTTACACTTAACCAAATAAGCATGTATCATCAAACATAATACAATCATGTGCACAAAAGTATATCACATATACAACTTGCACAATACAAGTGAGAAAATCCATTTAAAGTGAACCAATACTAGTTAATGCAAAGTAATATATCAAATATATAATTATACATTAAATCATTAAATCAACACTTGATTTAACGATCCGGTCATATCGCATATAACCGACTAGTATCCTATGTATCGGCTTACCGAATCAATCCTTGATTCGATAACTAGGTTATATCGCATACAACCTTTCGATACATTCATCGCGAGAATGGAATACGGTATCACATACACGCATTATTATCGGTCCTGCACATATCTCATATGCGCTCCTATTTCATTTCGCTTGAGCCAGGAAACCTCTGTGTAGGACTCTAAAGACTCGTCAATACGCCGGCAGCAGGTGATGATCATATCAAACACCCACAACCCGCAAGCAGTCTGCTAAACGTAACGGCCACCCGGGTATTGTAGAGTTCCTAGGCACACTAATGAGGTCTCACAAGGCATCAACCATGCCAATTTCAAATTTTACGGGTGCCGAGAAACCCTAATACGGATCGTTAACTAGAATATTAGGCGAACACATGCAACTAGTTAACAATTTAACTAAAAGAACGGAAATACAACCTTTGTAGATCCGGTCCTGTACCTCCATAGCTCCGCGATGAAGTCTCCTTGCTGTCCAAATCAAATCCCGGGCTCTAGCGTCGGCTTCATCGGAGAAATGGACGGGCTAGGTCATCGACTACGATGCCGAAGATGATCTACGTCGAGGCATCGCAAGATCAAGCTCCGACTTCACCAAGTCATGAAACTTGTGAAGAGAACACCCTATACTACTTGGCAATAGGTAGAGGATGAAGAAATAGGAAGTGTGTTCACTTTAGAATTTGATTTCTCACTCTTTTTCATCAATCACCATTGATGAAGTCAAGGTTTCTTCAAGTAGAAGATGAAGAAGAAGAAGAAGATAATATATGATGAGTTAATTCAAAAACAAAAAGTAAATGAATACTTATCATCATCATAACCATGGTCAAGTGTAGAGAATAAATCATGGTTAGTGGGAATGGTTAGGATTAAGCATGGAGACAAAATGGTCACTTGGTCAAAGCTTCATGAAGCTTCAACATGCATCCAAAGAAAGCCACCATTTTGCATTATGCTAAATATTTTTCCAAAAAGAATAAATAGATAAATAAATGAGAAAAGGAAATGAAACCCTAACCACTTAAGTAACCATGGTTTAATTCTTTACACAAACCCAAACTAGCATGTATCATCAAACATGATACAATCTTGTGCACAAAAAATATATCATATATACAATGTGCACAAACAAGTGAGAAAATCCATTTAAAAGCGAACCGATACTAGTTAATGCAAAGTAATATATCAAATATATAATTATGCATTAAATCATTAAATCAACACTTGATTTAACGATCCGGTCATATCGCATATAACCGACTAGTATCCAATGTATCGGCTTATCGAATCAACCCTCGATTCGATAACTAGGTTATATCGCATATAACCATTCGATACATTCATCGTGAGAATGGAATACGGTAACACATACACGCATTATTCTCGGTCCCGCACATATCTCATATGCGCTCCTATTTCGTTTCGCTTGAGCCAGGAAACCTATGTGTAGAACTCTAAAGACTCGTCAATACGCCGGCAGCAGGTGATGATCATATCAAGCACCCACAAGCCGCAAGCAGTCTGCTAAACGTAACGGCCATCCGGGTATTGAACGATCAGAAGATCGACGAGCAAGCCCGCTCACACTCCTGTGAATCCAACCAGTAACACTTACCGGACAGTCCGGTCTCGTCGTCTGATATGTCGCATATCTTGCCTAGGGGTGGTAAACGTCAGACCCCAGTAGCTCGATAAGTCGTGTCGATATGAGTCTATAACAGTTCGAGAAACTACTGGTAACACTTACCAGTAAATCTCAGCAACCCTGGCCAGGGATTTCCGGTTATAGCCAATCGAACACAGTGCAACATCAACTCCCTATACCGGGAGAGACAAATCCCCTCCTATCGCTCATTGCCTCCATGTGATTCGGGACTGTACCCAAAAACCACCGTTTTGCACGCCCTCTTGGATGTGGTGAGGTGGAAATCAAAGCACAGTGGGAACCACACAAGACTCTATGACGATCTCGGGTCAACAGACTACTCTGTACCAGTGTCACCAGAGAACTGCCATCTGACGTAAGGTATAATACCATCTGGGAGTTCTCGGCGAGTCCGTCCAGTGTACCCAGTCTCCACTGAGCACCCGTATATCATCTCTGATGTCAAACACCAATGGATATAGGATCATCCATCGCCCATCTGTATGGGTCGAGAAGGTATACGCTAGTCTACTCTGGTATATCGATGCCCCGTCTCGATACACCCATAACTAGGGACTTTGAAGGATGTACTTATAGACTATCTGTCCCCACTAGTATGATCTGCATCATAGTCCAGGTCGGCAAGTACACATCCTAAGGGCTTTACCAACATGTAACAGAGAGACAATCAGTATACACGTTAAGGTAAAGAGCAACCAGATAGTATACTATCATGTTGAGCAAGAAAGTCCTCCCTATATATGTCCCAGCATCCACTACAATGTACATCCTATGTACAGTAATGGCCTCTAGGGCATACATATAACTAACAATCTCCCACTTGCACTAGGGCCATCTGTAGCAGTGGTTGCAGTATCTCATACTCAACCATCCCATAAAAGTCTCTCTCTGGGAAAAGGCCTTTGTGAGTGGATCTGCCGTGTTGTCCTCTGAGTCTTCTCTCCTAACCTCGATCACCCTGGAGATCAACCATCTCCATGATCAGGTGATACTGCCTTAGAATATGTCTGGATCACTGATGGGACGGACGTTCCTTGGCATAAGCCATAACTCCATTGTCACACAATAGGAGGAACTAAGTTCATCTTATGAACAAATATACATCCAGACTGCCTCTTTGGTAGCATCTCAAGTAGCGATGTATCCTGCCTTTATCGTCTAGTTAGCCACGGTATCTAGCTTGGAACTCTTCCAACATATCGTCCCTTTACTGAGGGTAAAGACAATGCCTGTGACTGACATTCAGTCGTCTTTATCACCCTGGAACCCTTCCAGTGATTCTCCCCAGGATCAACTGATACCATCTCACTACAACCAGTGAGTATCCTAATATCCAATTAGATCTATCTCATAGATCCAAAATCCAGGATTTAGGAGGTATCATTTTGATCCTATATTGGAGAATCATTGTGATAAGCGGAGATTGACCGAGCGTAGCATAGGAAACTCCTTCCCTATCAAGAGTATGTCATCCACGTACTCTACGAGGATCGTCACCATACTCCCTACTACCTTTTTGTTTATACAAGGTTCATCTACCATTTTGATGATGTCAACCTCTTTGACTAACTCATCAAAACAGATGTTCCAACTCCGCGATACCTGCTTTATCTTATAAAGCATCTTGTACACGTTTCCGCTGCTCCCACTGTCTACGAAGCCCTCTGGCTGTGTACTTATAGACGTTCTCTTCTAAAACATCATTTAGAAAAGCAGTCATGGCACCCAACCGCCAGATATCGTAGTCATGGTATGTAGTCGTGGCAAGTAGTATCTGGATGGACTTAAGCATAGGTACTGGAAAAGGTTTCATCATTATCCATGCCTGGTCGATGACGAAAACCTTTAACAAGTCCAGCTTTGAAAGTCTCAACCTTTCCAAGTACACCAAGTAATCTTCTCAAGATATACTTGCTCCTGATGGGAATTTAACCCTTCAGATATAGCAACCAAAGTCCATACTTTGTTGGTGTATAAGGATTCCATCTCAGATCACTAAGCATCCAGCCATTCTTACAGAGTCTCACTCCTGATGGCCAGATCGAAACTAGTTGGGTCATCATCTCATGATGCAATCATCGCTCCCACTGTCATAGAGGAGCCGAAGTATCTCTCAGGTGGGTGAGGAACCCTACTAGATCGGCGGAGAGGCTGAGCTTCGTTGGTCTCTACTGAATCTTTTGGTTCTATCAAATCATCAGCTGCAGTTTGTATAGCTGGAACATTTCCAGTTCTACATAACGGATCTTGCCTCGAGCTTGTCCGGATTTTGCTTTTTGACATAGGCCGGACAACCCCAAATCTTAACTAACTTAAGAGATGGGCTCTTCCCTTATCATATCAAATATGAAGTGGTAGGCAACTGATTTGATTTGAACCCTATTCAATAGGTATGCAGCTTCTCAAGTGCATAACTCCCAAAAGGAAATAGGTAACTCAGTAGTACTCATCATAGAGCACACCTTATCATATAGGGTGTGATTGCTCCACCCCGATACACCATCGTGCTATGGGGTATACGGAGGAGTAATGCTGAGAGAGAATCTCATTCTCCTTTAGAATAGTCCAAGAACTTCGTGCTCAAGTATTCTCCTCCTTGATCTCATCAAAGAACATAATACTTATACCCTTATTTTGGTTCTCTACTTCTAACTTATATTCTGTGAATATCTCAAAAGGTTCGGACTTGTGTTTCAACAGGAACGCAGGTCTGAATCTCGAAAGATCATCAGAGAATGTAATGAAGTATAAAGAACCGGTCTTGGTAAGTGTAGACAGGGGACCTTCATACATCAACATGTATTATCCCAAGAGTTCACCAACTCTTTCTCTGTTTCCAGTAAACGGAGCTATGGTCATCTTATCTCTGTGACATGACTGGCAAGTTTCATAAGATGTAAATTCAAACTGATTTAAATATGCATCTAAAATGTAACTTCAGCCAGTCGGATCGCATTGATATGACCTAGTCTATAATGCCTCAAGAAGAATTCGTTCATTTCTGAACTCTTCCTTTTATGTGTGTTCCGTATACAAAGAACTGTATTTTGATTTAGAACATCAATGCTTTTAGATAACGTGCCTGAACCGATCAACTTTTGATATAGGAAATGTTCAAAACATTATCAAACTATACAAAATTTTATCATTTCTTCACTAATAAAGAGATAGATATGATTTTGTATATCAGGTTCGGTATCTAATAACATTTGTTCAGAATCAATGTATTTGGAATACAGGGTGACAGTGACCAACAGACTTGGCTGCAACACTTGCCCCGTTTTCTGCCTCATGAAACTTATCACCCGTTCTCAGTTCTCTACGTTTCTGTAGCCCTATGTAACAGATTACATATCTGGGATCCTGATCTGGTATCACATACCCAGGACGTAGAGGATACAGAGAAACAGTTCTTTATAACGAACACACCCGAAGATGATGCATCATATGCACTTTCTTCGTTTAGGCGGCACGGGAAATCTGGTATTCCCCAATTTCCTGCTCTGTCTTATAACAATTATAAGTTGGAGCGGGACCAACGTTCCCCAGCTCAGTATAACAAGCGGGTTCGTTCAATATATCCGTTTTATTATCTTGATTAAGGCGTGATATGGTCGCTACCTGGAGAGAGAGAGAAGAAAACACTCAGCGTGCGCTCTTGCAAGATCAGATTGGTTATTATTTTATCTAATCAGGATAGCTCCCACTGCTTTTTATCAAATCTTCCTTCAAACCGTAAAAGGAAAGACTAGCCGGGATTAATTACACACTACAAGTTCGCTAATCTTTCAGCCAGGCCAGTGTCGGTACTTTGAGGGAGGTCCCCCGTGCTTTCGCACGAACCTAATTAATGTAAACCTCGTTTTCCCAGAGGCGTAACCCCGTTGACACCTTTCTAGACACCTACTTGATCGGCTAAATGTAATGTGTAAAACTCTCCCAGGAGTAACTCTTACTCGCAGCGGGTATCGGGATCCAACTATCTCATAGAAGGTATGCAATCTCATTGCAAATTTCAACACTTGAAATTCCCGATAATATTTTGCCCCTAGCAGCTATATGACTTTAACATAGTCAACAAATCATAAGTGCTAGTCAAGTTCAACCCGTCATTTCCCAATTGAATTAAACCCACCCGCACGACCCTTAACATAGTCAACAAAGTCGCACGACTACCCTAATCCAATCGCATCATATGCTTATGCAGATAAGCACTAATTAGCTACCGCACACTACGCCTTAACATAGTCAACAAACGTAGCACGAATACTAACTAGTACTTATCTGAAATGACGGAGGGCTACGACAGGTTTTTCTGAAAACCTATTGCGTAATGAACTTGATATCGTTGTAGAATCAAATGATTTTTAAATTGGAGTGTTTTTGAAGCTTTTCTAGTTTTGCTAAAGGAGTCACTCCCGGTGAAGGGATCGTCGGTCCTTTCCTCGTCGAATGAGGTGCGGGATATATCACATATATCACTGTGCAAAGCAAAAACTCTTAAAATCAATCAAAAGACAAACCGAGTGTGTAGCATCAGCAAGTTATTGCTAAAGGAGTCACTCCCGGTGAAGGGATCTCGATCCTTTCCTCATCGAATAAGGTGCAGGATATATCACATATACCGCTGTGCAAAGCAAGAACTGTAGCTACCTGTTTTATTTTGAAATTCGATTCTACAACATCTTTAGGTTTCTTTTTACTTTCATTAATCTCATTAATGAAGTCCCATCATTTAAGTACCTAAACATCACAGATAAATACGACGTACACTTATGCCATCCGCATTCGCCTCGATGTCCCCTCATGCACCGTTAGGTTAGGTAACTAACGGCAGAGCGGGGCAGGGTTAGCGCGGGTGTAAAACATAAGTAACATCTATATAATATATCATATATACTATATATAGTATCCATCACAAAACATATTATATGATCACATCACAGATATCGCAGCAGAAGAAACATATGAAATATTGGATATACTAGGACGTCCGTGTTTTCAATACGAGCCAGTATAAAACACGGATTCCACGGTCGTGATGAATAGCCAAACCCACACCCCTAGACCCCTACGAGAGAGGCAAGTAACCCTACCAATTCTAGAGTTAGGAGACCCGGACTCGACACCTCGAGTTGGTCTCCCACTGGACTCCAGAACCCGGTTACTTATGCCCTCCTCCTTGGGTCTATCCTAGTGCGGAAAAGTAAATAATATACAAAAGGTGATATCTTCCGCAACCTGGAAGTGCCCCAATAAAAGAATATTACATACAAGTTTTTACATGAATGAAAATGAAAAACACTCATCTCACATAAAAACCCCCGGCTATTCAAACACGACGATCCAATATAACATATCCAGCAACACATAACATCACATGTCATCAACGTAAGTAAATATGCGCATCCCAATTGTCGTTGAAATATAGCAACGAAACCGGCGATATCACATATTACACTTACGGTCACAGAAAAGAAAGTGTAAAACTACAACAGTTAGAATCCGCAATCTCTTTAGACATCGCATGCCTAATCAAATGAATTCTTTAGACATCGCATGCTTAACAATTATAAACCCCGCATTTCAGTCTCATTATCGAAAACACTTTTCAATACCAAGTCGGGCAATTCAACAAGATTCCCGACATCCTGATCGAATGCTCGTCGCAAACTTTAGTAGGCGGCCGCACCCCCGACACCGTCGACAAAGTGCACCAAGGCGGAACACCGCTGCCGCGAGCACCCGAATGGATGCTTTCGGCGACGGGGTTCTCCTACAGTCACTTGGTCGGGGCTATGGAGTGAGGCTGTCTATTAAGTTTACCCGGCGAGTATCCGCGTACGCTACGTGATTGCGACGGACTTTTGATCACATCAAAATCCCATGGCAACCGATCAAATGAGACCAAACCGCTAAATTTATAACATTCATTCAGTTATCTCATAACTATTTGTGAATTCCAATTATTGTATCACATTCCGGATAAATAGAAAATGCTAAACTTTTCGATCGAACAATCGAACACCCAAGTTTTCCCGAAACAGATCAACACATGAAATAAGTTTAAAAACATTCACTTCGTGCCTTAGTACCAACGGTCCAGCCGTAGAAGGGTCAAGCCAACGCCTCACATGTGGCACGCCGTACTGCCCCAAACCCGAAGGTTCAAAGGGCAGTTCAAGACGGTCACATAATCGAGTTAAGGTTTGTTGTCTTCTAGAGGGTCCATCGAGTTACTTGCACTACTTAGAACGTCTTTAAACCACGGAAAAATCCAACACTTGGAAATTTCCCGACAGGGAAAAAATTGGGTATTTATATCCGGTCGAACTTTTTTAACATATTCTAAAATTTATCCGGAAAAACACATAGACAAAGTTTGACAATCCGATCGATACACCGAGTCCCCAATACAACCCAGAAAATTCAACTCTCGAATAAATATTAAAAATTCCCAGGAAAACCACCACTGGAAACTAAGAATTACTGTGCAAAATTCATTAAACAAGGAGACATTACGGCCGCGGAACCGCCGCATAAGCCATGCGTATGCGGCGGAACCGTGGTGGTTTGATGGATTCAGGAGCTCGAATTTCACAGCAACTCTTAGGTATTCCTGCTGATTTTTCTGCATATTTTTAATCTGGAAAAAACCACGATTTTCAAAATTGTCCAGAGAGCAAATTCCAATTAAGGTTTCGGTTCGATCGGGTTTCAAACTTCGTCTACGCATCGCCTAAGGCTCTAGCTAGGCTCTGATACCACTGTAGGGTTCCTAGGCACACTAATGAGGTCTCACAAGGCATCAACCATGCCAATTTCAAATTTTACGGGTGCCGAGAAACCCTAATACGGATCGTTAACTAGAATATTAGGCGAACACATGCAACTAGTTAACAATTTAACTAAAAGAACGGAAATACAACCTTTGTAGATCCGGTCCTCCACCTCCATAGCTCCGCGATGAAGTCTCCTCGCTGTCCAAATCAAATCCCGGGCTCTAGCGTCGGCTTCATCGGAGAAATGGACGGGCTAGGTCATTGACTACGATGCCGAAGATGATCTACGTCGAGGTATCGCAAGATCAAGCTCCGACTTCACCAAGTCATGAAACTTATGAAGAGAACACCCTATACTACTTGGCAAGAGGTAGAGGATGAAGAAATAGGAAGTGGGTTCACTTTAGAATTGGATTTCTCACTCTTTTTCATCAATCACCATTGATGAAGTCAAGGTTTCTTCAAGTAGAAGATGAAGAAGAAGAAGAAGATAATATATGATGAGTTAATTCAAAAACAAAAAGTAAATGAATACTTATCATCATCATAACCATGTTCAAGTGTAGAGAATAAATCATGGTTAGTGAGAATGGTTAGGGTTAAGCATGGAGACAAAATGGACACTTGGTCAAAGCTTCATGAAGCTTCAACATGCATCCAAAGAAAGCCACCATTTTGCATTATGCTAAATATTTTTCCAAAAAAGAATAAATAGATAAATAAATGAGAAAAGGAAATGAAACCCTAACCACTTAAGTAACCATGGTTTAATTCTTTACACAAACCCAAACTAGCATGTATCATCAAACATGATACAATCTTGTGCACAAAAAATATATCATATATACAATGTGCACAAACAAGTGAGAAAATCCATTTAAAAGCGAACCGATACTAGTTAATGCAAAGTAATATATCAAATATATAATTATGCATTAAATCATTAAATCAACACTTGATTTAACGATCCGGTCATATCGCATATAACCGACTAGTATCCAATGTATCGGCTTATCGAATCAACCCTCGATTCGATAACTAGGTTATATCGCAAATAACCATTCGATACATTCATCGCGAGAATGGAATACGGTAACACATACACGCATTATTCTCGGTCCCGCACATATCTCATATGCGCTCCTATTTCGTTTCGCTTGAGCCAGGAAACCTCTGTGTAGGACTCTAAAGACTCGTCAATACGCCGGCAACAGGTGATGATCATATCAAGCACCCACAAGCCGCAAGCGGTCTGCTAAACGTAACGGCCACCCGGGTATTGAACGATTAGAAGATCAACGAGCAAGCCCGCTCACACTCCTGTGAATCCAACCAGTAACACTTACCGGACAGTCCGGTCTCGTCGTCTGATATGTCGCATATCTTGCCTAGGGGTGGTAAACGTCAGACCCCAGTAGCTCGATAAGTCGTGTCGATATGAGGTCTATAACAGTTCGAGAAACTACTGGTAACACATACCAGTAAATTTCAGCAACCCTGGCCAGGGATTTCCGATTATAGCCAATCGAACACAGCGCAACATCAACTCCCTATACCGGGAGAGACGAATCCCCTCCTATCGCTCATTGCCTCCATGTGATTCGGGACTGTACCCAAAAACCACCGTTTTACACGCCCTCTTGGACGTGGTAAGGTGGAAAATCAAAGCACAGTGGGAACCACACAAGACTCTATGACGATCTCGGGTCAACAGACTACTCTGTACCAGTGTCACCAGAGAACTGCCATCTGACGTAAGGTATAATACCATCTGGAGTTCTCGGCGAGTCCGTCCAGTGTACCCAGTCTCCACTGAGCACCTGTATATCATCTCTGATGTCAAACACCAATGGATATGGGATCATCCATCGCCCATCTGTATGGGTCGAGAAGGTATACGCTAGTCTACTCCGGTATATCGATGCCCCCGTCTCGATACACCCACGACTAGGGACCTTGAAGGATGTACTTATGGACTACCATGTCCCCACTAGTATGATCCGCATCATAGTCCAGGTAGTCAAGTACACATCCTAAGGGCTTTACCAACATGTAACAGAGAGACAATCAGTGTACATGTTAAGGTAAAGAGCAACCAGATAGCATACTATCATGTCGAGCAAGAAAGTCCTCCCTATATATGTCCCAGCATCCACTACAATATACATCCTATGTATAGTAATGGCCTCTAGGGCATACATATAACTAACAATCTCCTACTTGCACTAGGTGTAGGGTTCCTGGGCACGCTAATGAAGTCACACATGGCATCAACCATGCCAATTTCAAAATTGTCCAAGTGCCGAGAAACTCTAATACGGATCGTTAACTAGAATTTTAGGCGAAACATGCAACTAGATAACAACTTAACTAAAAGAACGGAAATACAACCTTTGTAGATTCGGTCCTCCACCTCCATAGCTCCGTGTAGACGTCCCTCCGCTGTACAAATCGGATCTTGGACTCTAGTGTCGGCTTCATCGGAGAAATAGGCGGGCTAGGTCATCGACTACGATACCGAAGATGATCTACGTCGAAGCATCACAAGATCAAGCTCCCACTTCACCAAGTCATGAAACTTGTGAAGAAAACACCCTATACTACTTGGCAAGTGGTAGAGGATGAAGAAATAGGAAGTGGGTTCACTTTAGAATTGGATTTCTCACTCATTTTCTCAAGTTGCCATTGTTGATAGCAAGCTTTTCTTCATTGTAAAGATGAATATGATAAGTTTTAAGAATAATTGAAAAAGAATTGATTCTTATCATATTCTGACCTTAGTTAAGTGTAGAGAATAGACCATGGTTAGTTATGATGGTTAGGGTTAAGCAAGAGACAAGAATGGTGGACTAGGTCAAAGCTTCATGAAGCTTCAACAAAACTACAAATAAATCCACCATTCTTTTCATATCTTTTCCAAAATGAATAAACAAATAAATAAATGAATAAGCAAAACCCTAATCATCAACTTAACCATGGTTTAATTCTTTACACTTAACCAAATAAGCATGTATCATCAAACATGATACAATCATGTGCACAAAAGTATATCACATATACAACTTGCACAATACAAGTGAGAAAATCCATTTAAAGTGAACCAATACTAGTTAATGCAAAGTAATATATCAAATATATAATTATACATTAAATCATTAAATCAACACTTGATTTAACGATCCGGTCATATCGCATATAACCGACTAGTATCATATGTATCGGCTTACCGAATCAATCCTTGATTCGATAACTAGGTTATATCGCATACAACATTTCGATACATTCATCGCGAGAATGGAATACGGTATCACATACACGCATTATTCTCGGTCCTGTACATATCTCATATGCGCTCCTATTTCGTTTCGCTTGAGCCAGGAAACCTCTGTGTAGGACTCTAAAGACTCGTCAATACGCCGGCAGCAGGTGATGATCATATCAAACACCCACAAGCCGCAAGCGGTCTGCTAAACGTAACGGCCACCCGGGTATTAAGCGATCAGAAGATCGATGAGCAAGCCTGCTCACACTCCTGTGAATCCAACCAGTAACACTTACCGTACAGTCCGGTCTCGTCGTCTGATATGTCGCATATCTCGCCTAGGGGTGGTAAACGTCAGACCCCAATAGCTCGATAAGTCGTGTCGATATGAGGTCTATAACAGTTCGAGAAACTACAGGTAACACTTACCAGTAAATCTCAGCAACCCTGGCCAGGGATTTCCGGTTATAGCCAATCGAACACAGCGCAACATCAACTCCCTATACCGGGAGAGACGAATGCCCTCCTATCGCTCATTGCCTCCATGTGATTCGGGACTGTACCCAAAAACCACCGTTTTGCACGCCCTCTTGGACGTGGTAAGGTGGAAATCAAAGCACAGTGGGAATCACACGAGACTCTATGACGATCTCGGGTCAACAGACTACTCTGTACCAGTGTCACCAGAGAACTGCCATCTGACGTAAGGTATAATACCATCTGGGAGTTCTCGGCGAGTCCGTCCAGTGTACCCAGTCTCCACTGAGCACCCGTATATCATCTCTGATGTCAAACACCAATGGATATGGGATCATCCATCGCCCATCTGTATGGGTCGAAAAGGTATACGCTAGTCTACTCTGGTATATCGATGCCCCGTCTCGATATACCCACGACCAGGGACTTTGAAGGATGTACTTATGGACTACCATATCCCCACTAGTATGATCCGCATCATAGTCCAGGTAGTCAAGTACACATCCTAAGGGCTTTACCAACATGTAACAGAGAGACAATCAGTGTACACGTTAAGGGAAAGATCAACCAGATAGCATACTATCATGTCGAGCAAGAAAGTCCTCCCTATATATGTCCAAGCATCCACTACAATATACATCCTATGTATAGTAATGGCCTCTAGGGCATACATATAACTAACACTAGGGCCATCTGATAACAGTGGTTGCAGTATCTCATACTCAACCATCCCATAAAAGTCTCTCTCTGGGAAAAGGCCTTTGTGAGTGGATCCGCCGTGTTGTCCTCTGAGTCTACTCTCCTAACCTTGATTACCCTGGAGATCAACTATCTCCATGATCAGGTGATACTGCCTTAGGATATGTCTGGATCACTGATGGGACGGACGTTCCTTGGCATAAGCCACAACTCCATTGTCACACAATGGGAGGAACAAAGTTCATCTCATGGACAAATATACATCCAGACTGCCTCTTGGTAGCATCTCAAGTAGCGATGTATCGAGCCTTTATCGTTTAGTTTGCCACGGTATCTAGCTTGGAACTCTTCCAACATACCGTCCCTTTACTGAGGGTAAAGACAATGCATGTGACTGACTTTCAGTCATCCTTATCACCCTGAAACCCTTCCAGTGATTCTCCCCAGGATCGGTTGATACCATCTCACTACAACTAGTGAGAATCCTAACATCCAATTAGATCTATCTCATAGATCCAAAACCCAGGATTTAGGAGGTATCACTTTGATCCTATATGGAGAACCCTTGTGATAAGCGGAGATTGACCGAGCGTAGCATAGGAAACTCCTTCCCTATCAAGAGCATGTCATCCACGTACTCTACGAGGATCGTCACTATACTCCCTACTACCTTTTTGTTTATACAAGGTTCATCTACCATTTTGATGATGTCAAACTCTTTGACTACTACATCAAAATAGATGTTCCAACTCCGCGATACCTGCTTTATCTTATAAAGCATCTCGTGCACGTTTCCGCTGCTCCCACTGTCTACGAAGCCCTCTGGCTGTGTACTTATAGACTCTCTCTTCTAAAACATCATTTAGAAAAGCAGTCATGACACCCAACCGCCAGATATCGTAGTCATGGTATGTAGCCGTGGCAAGTAAGATCTGGATGGACTTAAGCATAGCCACTTGAAAAGGTTTCATCATTATCCACGCCTGGTCGATGACGAAAAGTTTTAACAAGTCTAGCTTTGAATGTCTCAACTTTTCCATCTACACCAAGTAATCTTCTCAAGATATACTTGCTCCTGATGGGGATTTAACCCTTCAGATATAGCAACCAAAGTCCATACTTTGTTGGTGTACATGGATTCCATCTCAGATCGCTAAGCATCCAGCCATTCTTACAGAGTCCCACTCCTGATGACCAGCTCGAGACTAGTTGGGTCATCATCTCATGATGCAATCCTCGCTCTCACTGTCATAGAGTAACCGAAGTATCTCTCAGGTGGGTGAGGAACCCTACTAGATCGGCGGAGAGGCTGAGGTTCGTTGGTAACTATTGAATCCTTTGGTTTTACCAAATCATCTGTTGTATTTTGTATAGCTGGAACCTTTCCAGTTCTACATTACAGACCTTGCCTCGAGCTTGTCCGGATTTTGCTTTTAGACATAGGCCGGTCAACCCCAAATCTTAACTAGCTTAAGATATAGGCTCTACCCTTTCCATATCACACATAACTCCCAAAAAGGAACCAGGTAACTCAGTATTACTCATCATAGAGCACACCTTATCACATAGGGTGTGTTTGCTCCGCCCCGATATACCATCGTGCTATGGTGTATACGGAGGAGTAATGCTGAGAGAGAATCCCATTCTCTTTTAGAATAGTCCAGGAATTCCGTGCTCAAGTATTCTCCTCCTTGATCTCATCATAGGACATAATACTTATACCCGTATTTTGGTTCTCTACTTCTAACTTATATTCTGTGAATATCTCAAAAGGTTCGGACTTGTGTTTCAACAGGAACATAGGTCTGAATCTCGAAAGATCATCAGAGAATGTAATGAAGTAAAAAGAACCGATCTTGGCAAGTATAGACAGGGGACCTACATACATCAACATGTATCATCCCAAGAGTTCACTAACTCTTTCTCTGTTTCTAGTAAACGGAGCTATGGTCATCTTATCTCTGTGACATGACTGGCAAGTTTCACAAGATGTAAATTCAAACTGATTTAAATATGCATCTAAAATGTAACTTCAGCCAGTCGGATCGCATTGATATGACCTAGTCTACAATGCCTCAAGAAGGATTCGTTCATTCCTGAACTCTTCCTCTTGTGTGTGTTCCGTATACTAAAGATCTGTAGTTTGATTTAGAACATCAATGATTTTAGATAACGTGCCTGAGCCGATCAACTTTTGATATAGGAAATGTTCAAAACATTATCCAACTAAACAAAATTTTATCATTTCTTTACTAAAAAAAGAGATTGGTATAATTTTGTATATCAGGTTCGGTATCTAATAACATTCGTTCAGAATCAATGTATTTGGAGTACAGGGTGACAGTGACCAACAGACTTGGCTACAACACTTGCCCCGTTTTCTGCCTCATGAAACTTATCACCCGTTCTCAGTTCTCTACCTAGCTGTAGCCCTATGTAACAGATTACATATCTGGGATCCTGATCTGGTATCACATACCCAGGACGTAGAGGATACAGAGAAACGGTTCTTTGTAACGAACACACCCGAAGATGATGCACTTTCTTCGTTTGGGCGGCACGGGAATTCTGGTATTCCCCAAATTTCCTACTCTGTCTTATAACAATTATAAGTTGGAGCGGGACCAACGTTCCCCAGCTCAGTATAACAAGCGGGTTCGGTCAATATTCCGTATTATTATCTTGATTAAGGCGTGATATGGTCGCTACCTGGAGAGAGAGAGAAGAAAACACTCAGCGTGCGCTCTTGCAAGAATAGATTGGTTATTATTTTATCTAATCAGGATGGCTCCCACTGTTTTAATCAAATCTTCCTTCAAACCCTAAAAGGAAAGACTAGCCGGGATTAATTACACACTACAAGTTCGCCAATCTTTCAGCCAGGCCAGTGTCGGTACTTTGAGGGAGGTCCCCCGTGCTTTCGCACGAACCTAATTAATGTAAAACTCGTTTTCCCAGAGGCATAACCTCGTTAACACCTTTCTAGACACCTACTTGATCGGCTAATTGTAATGTATAAAACTCTCTCAGGAGTAACTCTTACTCGCAGTGGGTATCGGAATTCAACTATCTCATAGAAGGTATGCAATCTCATTGCAAATTTCAACACTTGAAATTCCCGATAATATTTTGCCCCAAACGATCTATGACCTTGACAAGGTCAACAAACCATAGACCGTAAGTCAAGTTCAACCCGTCATTTCTTGATTGAATCAAACCCACCCGCATGACCCTTGACAAGGTCAACAAGGTCGTACGACTACCCTAACCCAATCTGCATCATATGCATAAGAAGATAAATACTGGTTAGCTACCGCACACTGCGCCTTGACAAGGTCAACAAACGCAGCACGAATACTAAACAGGACTTATCTGAAATGACGGAGGGCTACGACAGGTTTTTCTGAAAACCTATTGCGTAATGAACTTGACTTCGTTGTAGAATCAAATGTTTTTAAAATGGAGTGTTTTTGAGGCTTTTACGGTTTTGCTAAAGGAGTCACTCCCGGTGAAGGGATCGTCGGTCCTTTCTTCGTCGAATGAGGTGCGGGATATATCATATATATCGCTGTGCAAAGCAAAAACTCTTAAAAGCAATCAAAAGACAAACCGAGTGTGTAGCATCTGCCAGTTATTGCTAAAGGAGTCACTCCCGGTGAAGGGATCTCGGTCCTTTCCTCATCGAATAAGGTGCAGGATATATCATATATACCGCTTTGCAAAGCAAGAACTGTAGCTACCCTTTTTATTTTGAAATTCGATTCTACAACATCTTAGGTTTCTTTTATTTCATTAATCACATTAATGAAGTCCCATCATTTAAGTACCTAAACATCACAGATAAATACGACGTACACTTATGCCATCCGCATTCGCCTCGATGTCCCCTCATGCACCGTTAGGTTAGGTAACTAACGGCAGAGCGGGGCAGGGCTAGCGCGGGTGTAAAACATAAGTAACATCTATATAATATATCATATATACTATATACAGTATCCATCACAGAACATATCACATGATCACATCACAGATATCGCAGCAGAAGAATCATATGAAATATTGGATATACTAGGACGTCCGTGTTTTCAATACGAGCCAGTATAAAACACGGATTCCACGGTCGCGATGAATAGCCAAACCCACACCCCTAGACCCCTATGAGAGCGGCAAGCAACCCTACCAATTCTGGAGTTAGGAGACCCGGACTCGACTCCTCGAGTTGGTCTCCCACTGGACTCCAGAACCCGGTTACTTGTGCTCCCCTCCTTGGGTCTATCCTAGTGCGAAAAAGAAAATAATATACAAAAGGTGACATCTTCCGCAACCTGGAAGTGCCCCAATAAAAGAATATTACATACAAGTTTTTACATGAATGAAAATGAAAAACACTCATCTCACATAAAAACCCCCGGCTATTCAAACACGACGATCCAATATAACATATCCAGCAACACATAACATCACATGTCATCAACGTAAGTAAATATGCGCATCCCAATTGTCGTTGACATATAGCAGCGAAACCGGCGATATCACATATTACACTTACGGTCACAGAAAAGAAAGTGTAAAACTACAACAGTTGGAATCCGCAATCTGCATAGACATCGCATGCCTAATCAAATGAATACCTTAGACATCACATGCCTAACAATTATAAACCCCGCATTTTAGTCTCAAAATCGAAAACAATTTTCAATATCAAGTCGGGCAATTCAACAAGATTCCCGACATCCTGATCGAATGCTCGTCGCAAACTTTAGTAGACGGCCGCACCCCCGATACCGTCGACGAAGTGCACCAAGGCGGAACACCGCTGCCGCGAGCACCCGAACGGACGCTTTCGGCGACGGGGTTCTCCTACAGTCACTTGGTCGGGGCTATGGAGTGAGGCTGTCTATTAAGTTTACCCGGCGAGTATCCGCGTACGCTACGTGATTGCGACGGACTTTTGATCGCATCAAAATTCCGTAGCAACCGATCAAGTGAGACTAAAGTGCTATGTTTATAACATTCATTCAGTTATCTCATAACTACTTGTGAATTCCAATTATTGTATCCCATTCCGGGTAAATAGAAAATGTTAAACTTTCCGATCGAACAATCGAACACCCAAGTTTTCCCGATACATCTCAACACATGAAACAAGTTTAAAAACATCCAGTTCATGCCTCAGTACCAACGGTCCAGCCGTAGAAGGGTCAAGCCAACGCCTCACATATGGCACGCCGTACTGCCCCAAACCCGAAGGTTCAAAGGGCAGTTCAAGACGGTCACATAATCGAGTTAAGGTTTGTTGTCTTCTAGAGGGTCCATTGCGTTACTTGCACTACTTAGAACGTCTTTAAACCACGGAAAGATCCAACACTTGGAAATTTCCCGACAGGGGAAAAAGTGGGTATTTATATCCGGTCGAACTTTTTAACATATTCAATAATTATCCGGAAAACACATAGACGAAGTTAAACTTCCTGATCGATACACCGAGTCTCCAATACAACCCAAAAAACTCAGCTTGTAGAGTAAATATTAAAATATCCCAGAAAATACAGCACTAAAAAAGAGGAATTACTGTAAAACTTTTATTGGATGAACCAACCGTACGGCCGCGGAACCGTCGCGCCGGCAGGCTCGTGCCGCGGTTCCGCGGCGGTTTAATCGATTTGGGTCCACGAAATTTACAGTAATTCCTACAAAACCCTGCTTAATTTTCTGCATATTTTTAATATGGAAAAATCCACATTTTCAAAAATTGGACAGAGAGTGCTCTCGGATTAGGGTTTCGGTTTCGATCGGGTTTCTAACATCGTCTACGCATCACCTAAGGCTCTAGCTAGGCTCTGATACCACTGTAGGGTTCCTAGACACACTAATGAGGTCTCACAAGGCATCAACCATGCCAATTTCAAATTTTACAAGTGCCGAGAAACCCTAATACGGATCGTTGACTAAAGTTTATAGGCGAAACAAGCAACTAGTTAACAACTTAACTAAGTAAACGGAAATACAACCTTTGTAGATCCGGTTCTCCACCTCCATAGCTCCATGATGAAGTCTCCTTGCTGTCCAAATCGAATTCCGGGCTCTAGCGTCGGCTTCATCGGAGAAATGGGTGGGCTAGGTCGTCGACTTCGATGCCGAAGATGATCTACGTCGAGGCATCACAAGATCAAGCTCCCACTTCACCAAGTCTTGAAACTTGTGAAGAAAACACCCTATACTACTTGGCAAGAGGTAGAGGATGAAGAAATAGGAAGTGGGTTCACTTTAGAATTGGATTTCTCACTCTTTTCATCAAATCACCATTGATGGAATCAAGCTTCTTCATCTTGAAGAAGAAGAAGAAGAAGATGAATATTATGATAAGAATAATAAAATAGAAAAGAAAATGAATTCTTATCATATGCTAACCATGGTTAGGTGTAGAGAATGAACTAGGGTTAGTGAATGGTTAGGTTTATGACATGAAGACAAAATGGTCACTTTAGTCAAACCTTCATGAAGCTTCAACAAGCTTCATCTTTGAAAGCAACCATTTTCCCTTTTTCTTTTGTCAAAACAAAATAAATAAATGCAAAAATAAATCAAATGAAACCCTAACCATCAACTAACCATGGTTTAATCATACACTTAACCAAGTTATCATGTATCATCAAACAAGATACAATCATGTGCACAAAAGTATATCACATATACAACTTGTGCAATGCAAGTGAGAAAATCCATTTAAAGTGAACCAATACTAGTTAATGCAAAGTAATATATCAAATATATAATTATACATTAAATCATTAAATCAACACTTGATTCAATGATCCGGTCATGTCGCACATAACCGACTAGTATCCAAATGAATCGACTTATCGAATCAATCTTTGATTCGATAACTAGGTTATATCGCATACAACCAATCGAAACATTCATCGCGAGAATAGAATACGGTATCACATACACGCATTATTCTTGGTCCCGCAAATATCTCATATGCGCTCCTATTTCGTTTCGCTTGAGCCAGGAAACCTCTGTGTAGGACTCTAAAGACTCGTCAATACGCCGGCAGCAGGTGATGATCATATCAAACACCCACAAGCCGCAAGCGGTCTGCTAAACATAACGGCCACCCGGGTATTGAGCGATCAGAAGATCGACGAGCAAGCCCGCTCATACTCCTGTGAATCCAACCAGTAACACTTACCGTACAGTCCGGTCTCGTCGTCTGATATGTCGCATATCTCGCCTAGGGGTGGTAAACGTCAGACCCCAACAGCTCGATAAGCCGTGTCGATATGAGGTCTATAACAGTTCGAGAAACTACAGGTAACACTTACCAGTAAATCTCAGCAACCCTGGCCAGGGATTTCCGGTTATAGCCAATCGAACACAGCACAACATCAACCCCTATACCGGGAGAGACGAATCCCCTCCTATCGCTCATTGCCTCCATGTGACTCGGGACTGTACCCAAAAACCACCGTTTTGCACTCCCTCTTGGACGTGGTAAGGTGGAAATCAAAGCACAGTGGGAACCACACAAGACTCTATGACGATCTCGTATCAACAGACTACTCTGTACCAGTGTCACCAGAGAACTGCCATCTGACGTAAGGTATAATACCATCTGGGAGTTCTCGGCGAGTCCGTCCAGTGTACCCAGTCTCCACTGAGCACCCGTATATCATCTCTGATGTCAAACACCAATGGATATGGGATCATCCATCGCCCATCTGTATGGGTCGAGAAGGTATACGCTAGTCTACTCTGATATATCGATGCCCCGTCTCGATACACCCACGACTAGGGACCTTGAAGGATGTACTTATGGACTACCATGTCCCCACTAGTATGATCCGCATCATAGTACAGGTAGTCAAGTACACATCCTAAGGGCTTTACCAACATGTAACAGAGAGACAATCAGTGTACACGTTAAGGTAAAGAGCAACCAGATAGCATACTATCATGTCGAGCAAGAAAGTCCTCCCTATATATGTCCAAGCATCCACTACAATTACATCCTATGTATTGTAATGGCCTCTAGGGCATACATATAACTAACAATCATATCATCAAATCATTCTTATATCCTTTCATCGCATTTATAATACACATCAATTCAAATTTACATCAACATTCTATCTCTACTAAACATAAGTATCTAATCTAACATACACACCCGAACCATACAATCAGATTTTTAAAAAAGCGAATCGTAGTTTTGAAAATAGGGGTTACGGTGTTTTTAAGAAAAAGATATCATTTGAAAATCCGTAACATCTCTCAAGGTATATATTTAAAAGATACATACGATTCTTCGTATTAGAAAAAGGTATGGTTCGGATGACGCATCTACGTCGACTATCTAGTGCTATAGTACCCTAAACGGCAATATCGCTAAACGTCATCCTCAGATTCCGTCATCACATATTAGCCGTATTATATCACTTCTAACTATCCTTAGTTTCTAATATGGTTTCATAGCTATCCCATTCTAACTCTAGTTTCCTAATCCAGGTTTCCTAACCATATTCTATAAATCGGTTTTCCATCAAAAGTTTGCGGGGGTGCTATACGCCATCCACCCGACTTCCCCGGTAGATATAGATCTACTCACCGTAGTCCTCGCTTGCCGAAGTCGATGACGCCTCGATCCGTCGCTTCGGAATCCACGCGAAGGTACCTACAATAACAACACATTCGTAACGATATTAAAATCAAGGCAGAAAAATCAAAACGGCACACGCATTGCTCGTAGGTTAGAACCTATAGCATATGCGTACAAAATCAATAAAACAACCCTTGTTGTCGATGTACAAACATGTGACAACCAAAAACGAATCCAATTATCAAAACTCATCATTCAAAATACGAAAAACATATCCTAAATCACACACAAGTGTTCCCAGATTTTGACTCAGGTCAAATAAATCTAAGCAAACAAGTCTAGAGTGATGTATATAGTGTATGTGAGCTACTGAACCAACCTAGGCCCCTACCCTCACCAAGTGGCCGGCCACTTCCACCTAAAATCCGATGCCGCCAGCCCAGGGGTCTCTGTTTAGGTTCATCAGGTCAGAGTGGTCTCCTAGTAGTATGTCTAGGCCCCTAGTATTGTTTGGTTGTCTCAGGAAGTCCCCAGGTCATCCCAGATTCATAGTAGGCACACTAAAGTCACCAAAATGATATAGGTCAATCCTAAAGTTTGTGCATCGGGTTCACTTCTGTGGTTCAGGTCAGGGTAACGTGTCACCATGGTCATGTAAACACTCACCAAAGTCCCCAGAATTCACCTATAGTCATTATAGAAAAATCAAGTAGAACCAAACCCCCTTAAACACCTTCAGGTAACTACCCTACGGAACCACACCCTAACTCTCCTATACACCCGGGGTCGCCGGATTTGTCTCCAAGATCGCCGGCCAAAACCGGTGGGAAGGGTCTCGTTCTTCAGGTGGTCACTTAGGTTTACCAGTTCAACACTCTGATACTGTTTGTTTTCCCAGTGAATGCTCGGGGTCACAGCAGATCAGCAACATCCTAAAACGAAATCCAAAACACGATATCACACAAAACTAATCTAAAAGGAAGAAATTATACCTCATCTAGTCCACTCAAGGCAGCACTAACTTCCTAACGTCGTCAAAATCCCACATTGCTTGGTTCATCGTGTAGAGGATGTGATGGGGATAAATTTTAGTGAAAGGGATTTAGGGTTTTGGGGATCCATTGGAGATAGATCTAGGGTTTAAGTGGAGGGTGGTGGAGTTGAGGAAGATGAAGAGGGTGATGAAAATGGTGGGGGATTGAATTTGGGCAGCATCCCCCCCCCTCTCTCTCTCACTAATACTCACTCTCTCTTCTCTCTCCAAAGTATACCTAACCACTCATTATGTCTGCCTTTGACTTTTCCTTTTTCTCATTTCTTTTTCTCACCAAAAAAACACATACACCCATATAAAAATAAATGAAATAACATGTAACTAAATGAAACATGTCATGGTGCACTAACCATGAAAAGCTATAGAAATGCGGATTTGGTTTAATCGCGATTAGCAGTGCACTAATCGGGTTTTTATCAAAATTGCATATAATAACTTTTAAAATTGCAAAATACTATAAATATATTATTAAATGAATAAATCATTTTAATTTTAATTTATTTCTCAATTATTGGTATATATTTATACCCTTTTTCGAAAACCCCAATTTCGCAAATCGGGCAGTTTTCGGGAAAAGTATTATTTTAATATTAAATTCCAAAAATAATATTTTATGTTTTCTGAAATGTTACAGTCTTTCCCCCTTAAAAAAATTCGGTCCCCGAATTTAAATTTAAACCCCAAAATCTAAAACATTTCAATAATCAGCTCAAATCATGGGGCTCCGAAATCATGGAAAACGCAGAAATAACACAACGCGCCAAGTGCGCATAAAAACGAGTACAAAACTCAAAATCGAACTCCGTCAAGCGTCACGCAAATCATCAGATTTGCACGCATATCCTCGGAGTTACAATAGAGATACAGGTCTCGAAATCTACTACTGAATCTAATATACACTAGTCAAATACTATAATACGTGTATGGTACGCATCTTTGAAAACTCCAAACTCTGAATAAAATACATGCAAAGATCTTTTCTAAATTTCCGTGTGATGCGTAACTCACGGCATAAGTGACGGACGCTTAGTTTAAAATAATAATATTTGTTCATATATGTTTTGCTAAACATACGTTCCGTCGTTTTGAAAATATCCCAAAAGATTTTCCTTTATAAACGTTCGCATCGCCCACGGACATGTAGGAAAATAGCGAGACTATAGCTCCTCTTGAAACCCTTTTGGTAATCTTTTAATGCATGCAGAGTACTCAGGTCCTGTCCTCAGATCAGTCCTGCTTAGCTACTACACAATATAGTGCCCAACATGAAAACAAAGTGCTCAAAAGCAAAATCAGCCTCAAAAGGCGCATCCAATAATCGCATGCATCAGGTGCACATGGAAATCAAATCCAAATACAGGTGCCACAATAACCACAAAGCAAATCTAGGTGCAACGGGTGTGCACAAAAACATCTGTCCACTGCAACGGTGTGCATGACAACCATATCGGGTGCATTTGATATGCACAAGAATCCAATCAGGTGCACAAGGTGTACGAAACAATATCGAGTATCAAAATCTAATCGACGGTATACAACACATCTCGATCCAAATCCAAATCGGGTATACCGTGGTATATAATCGCACAACCATGTGCATCAACGTGCACAAAGGCAATTCAAATACTAAAAGTGCATGAAAACTATGCCGAAAGTATAAATTAAATCATATGCATGCCCTAGGCATGAAATCACAATAAGTACCTCAAATGACATCAAATGGAGTCAGGCGCAACCGTGGTGCACAAAATGCGTATCAATGCACTACAAGCACATATAAGCTATACCGAGTGCAAAAATCAAATCATCCGTATGAAATCCATGAAATCATAAACACATGATACGGAGGTACAAAATCAACATCAAACGCAATAGGCATGCACAAATCGCAAATCAACACGACGGTGTATAAAATATATATATCACGTGCGAAACTATATGCAAATATGCAAATACCCAGTAGGTGCAACCATGGTGCACGAAATCAATATCAGGAAACTCGTAATCAAAACTCAAATCTAAGCGATATAAGCGTGATACTCGGATCACAAACGCAAATCGCAACAAAGGACATCGAGGTACACCTCCTACGATGTCGAAAAATAAATCGGTGCGCCTAAAACTGGCAGGGCAAGAACATCCGTTTGCCTCCTGCTCACGGCCTGGCGTCCTCTGTCTCTGGGTCCTTATCTTCTCTATGGATTACCAATCCCGCAATCCATCGGCTCATCGGCCCTGTCAGGTGTGCTAACAGGGACGATTTCATTGTGGCACTTCTCGAGTCATCTCCCGGTCAATCATCACGACCACCACTCGTAGTGCAGCACTTCCCTGGCGTCAGCCTTTGGTTCTCTGAATACGCGTGACACATCTGATCCTGGGTGCAAATCTCATTGCAGCAGTGTCCCGGAAGGAATCCTACTCAAGGTCTCTTCCGATCTCGCCTATGCCGAACTGTACGGAGGCTGGTACTCTTGCATAATCTTTTCTCGTTTTCTGGACATCTGCGTGTTCCGCACACATTTCCTCGGAAACTGGCCGTATCCCAACGCCTCTGTATGTTAGTTATATGTATGCCTAGAGGCCATTACTATACATAGGATGTATATTGTAGTGGATGCTTGGACATATATAGGGAGGACTTTCTTGCTCGACATGATAGTATGCTATCTGGTTGCTCTTTACCTTAACGTGTACACTGATTGTCTCTCTGTTACATGTTAGTAAAGCCCTTAGGATGAGTACTTGATTACCTGGACTATGATGTGGATCATACTAGTGGGGACATGGTAGTCCATAAGTACATCCTTCAAAGTCCCTAGTCGTGGGTATATCGAGACGGGGCATCGATATACCAGAGTAGACTAGCGTATACCTTCTCGACCCATCCAGATGGGCGATGGATGATCCCGTATCCATTGGTGTTTGACATCAGAGATTATATACGGGTGCTCAGTGGAGACTGGGTACACTGGACGGACTCGCCGAGAACTCTCAGATGGTATTATACCTTACGTCAGATGGCAGTTCTCTGGTGACACTGGTACAGAGTAGTCTGTTGACCCGAGATCGTCATAGAGTCTTGTGTGGTTCCTACTGTGCTTTGATTTCCACCTTACCACGTCCAAGAGGGCATGCAAAACGGTGGTTTTTGGGTACAGTCCCGAATCACATGGAGGCAATGAGCGATAGGAGGGGATTCGTCTCTCCCGGTATAGGGAGTTGATGTTGCGCTGTGTTCGATTGGCTATAACCGGAAATCCCTGGCCAGGGTTGCTGAGATTTACTGGTAAGTGTTACCAGTAGTTTCTCGAACTGTTATAGACCTCATATCGACACGACTTATCGAGCTATTGGGGTCTGACGTTTACCACCCCTAGGCGAGATATGCGACATATCAGACGAACAGACCGGACTGTACGGTAAGTGTTACTGGTTGGATTCACAGGAGTGTGAGCAGGCTTGCTCGTCGATCTTCTGATCGCTCAATACTTGGGTGGCCGTTACGTTTAGCAGACCGCTTGCGGCTTGTGGGTGTTTGATATGATCATCACCTGCTGCCGGCGTATTGACGAGTCTTTAGAGTCCTACACAGAGGTTTCCTGGCTCAAGCGAAACGAAATAGGAACGCATATGAGATATGTGCGGGACCAAGAATAATGCGTGTATGTGATACCGTATTCTATTCTCGCAATGAATGTATCGATTGGTTGTATGCGATATAACCTAGTTATCGAATCGATGATTGATTCGATAAGCCGAATGTTTGGATATTAGTCGGTCATATGCGATATGACCGGATCGTTAAATCAAGTGTTGATTTAATGATTTAATGTATAATTATATATTTGATATATTACTTTGCATTAACTAATATTTGTTCACTTTAAATGGATTTTCTCACTTGAAATACACAAGTTGTATATGTGATATAATTTTGTGCACTTGTTTGTATCATGTTTGATGATACATGCAAACTTGGGTTTGTGTAAGACTTAAACCATGTTTAGTGAATGGTTAGGGTTTCTTTTCACTTATTTATTTATCTATCTATTTTGGTTAAAAGAAAAGGAAAACAAAATGGTTGCTTTTGGAACTTTCTTGATACTTCATGCATCTTTGACTAAGTGACCATTCTTGTCTTCATCTCCTAACCCTAACCATTCAACTAAACCCTAGTTAATTCTCTACACTAAACCATGGTTGCTAATATGATAAGTATCATTTTTATTTTCTATTTCAAAGATACTCATCATATTCTTTTCTTCTTCTTCTCTTTCTTCAAGATGAAGAAAAGCTTGCTACCATCAATGGTGAAATGAGAAAGAGAGTGAGAAATCCAATTCTAAAGTGAACCCACTTCCTATTTCTTCATCCTCTACCACTTGCCAAGTAGTATAGGGTGTTCTCTTCACAAGTTTCATGGCTTGGTGAAGTTGGAGATTGATCTTGTGTTGCCTTGACGTAGATCATCTTCGGCATCGAAGTCGGCGACCTAGCCCGCCCATTTCTCCGATGAAGCCGACGCTAGAGCCCGGGATCTGATGATCGCAGCGAGGGGACATCATCACGGAGCCATGGAGGTGGAGGACCGGATCTACAAAGGTTGTATTTTCGTTCACTCTTAATTAAGTTGTTAACTTGTTGCATGTTTCGCCTAATCTCTAGTCAACGATCGCATTAGGGTTTCTCGGCACCGGAAATTTTTGAATTAGGCATGGTTGATGCCTTGTGAGACCTCATTAGTGTGCCTAGGAACTCTACAGTGGTATCAGAGCCTAGCTAGAGCCTTAGGCGATGCGTTGACGAAGTTAGAAACCCGATCGAACACGAAACCCTAATGCATAACCCTTCTCTGTACATTTTCTGAAAATGTGGATTTTTGTGAATTAAAAATTGCCCAAAAATTCAGCAGGGAATTGTAGGAGTTACTGTGAAGCACGTGATGCTAAATTAACCAAAGCGCCGCGGAACCGCGGCCCCACCCTGGCTTTAGCGGCGGTTCCGCGGCCATATTGGTGAGTTAGGCCACGTGGCTTGCACAGTAATTCTTGTTTGGAAGTGCTGAGTCTTCTGGGAATTTTTATTTTTTACTCAACAGTTGAGTTTTCTGGGGTTGTTTTGGGAACTCGTGGATTCGATCGGATTGTCTAATCTTGTCTTTGTGTTTTCCGGATAATTATTGAATATGTTAAAATGTTTGATCGGAAAGTTTAACATTTTCTATTTATCTGGAATGTGATACAATAATTGGAATTCACAAGTAGTTATGAGATAACTGAATGAATGTTATAAACATAGCAGTTTAGTCTCACTTGATCGGTTGCCACGGAATTTTGATGCGATCAAAAGTCCGTCGCAATCGCGTAGCGTACGCGGATACTCGCCGGTAAACTTAATAGATAGCTACGCCCTATAGCCCCGACCAAGTAACTGTAGGAGAACTCCGTCGCCGAAAGCATCCGTTCGGGTGCTCGCTGCAGCGGTGTTCCGCCTTAGTGCACTTCGTCGACGGTATCGGGGGTGCGGCCGTCTACTAAAGTTTGCGACGAGCATTCGGTCAGGATGCCGGGAATCTTGTTGAATTGCCTGACTAGATATTGAAAAGAGTTTTCAATAAATGAGACTAAAATACGGGGTTTATAATTGTTAGGCATGTGATGTCTAAGGAATTCATTTGATTAGGCATGCGATGTCTAAAGTGTTTGCGGATTCCAACTGTTGTAGTTTTACACTTTCTTTTCTGCGACCGTAAGTGTAATATGTGATATCGCCGGTTTCGTTGCTATATGTCAACGACAATTGGGATGGGCATATTTACTTACGTTGATGACATGTGATGTTATGTGTTGCTGGATATGTTATATTGGATCGTCGTGTTTGAATAGCCGGGGTTTTTTTTTTATGTGAGATGAGTGTTTTTCTTTTTCATTCATGTAAAAACTTGTATGTAATATTCTTTTATTGGGGCACTTCCAGGTTGCGGAAGATGTCACCCTTTGTATATTATTTACTTTTCCGCACTAGGATAGACCCAAAGAGGAGGGCACAAGTAACCGGGTTCTGGAGTCCAGTGGGAGACCAACTCGAGGAGGCGAGTCCGGGTCTCCTAACTCTAGAATTGGTAGGGTTGCTTGCCGCTCTTGTAGGGGTCTAGGGGTGTGGGTTTGGCTATTCATCGCGACCGTGGAATCCGTGTTTTATACTGGCTCGTATTGAAAACACGGACGTCCTAGTATATCCAATATTTCATATGTTTCTTCTGCTGCGATATCTGTGATGTGATCATGTGATATGTTCTGTGATAAATACTGTATATAGTATATACGATATATTATATAGACGTTACTTATGTTTTACACCCGCACTAGCCCTGCCCCGCTCTGCCGTTAGTTACCTAACCTAACGGTGCACGAGGGGACATCGAGGCGAATGCGGATGGCATAAGTGTACGTCGTATTTATCTGTGATGTTTAGGTACTTAAATGATGGGACTTCATTAATGTGATTAATGAAAGTAAAAAGAAACCTAAAGATGTTGTAGAATCGAATTTCAAAAATAAAACAGGTAGCTATAGTTCTTGCTTTGCACAGCGGTATATATGATATATCCTGCACCTTATTCGATAAGGAAAGAACCGAGATCCCTTCACCGGGAGTGACTCCTTTAGCAATAACTGGCAGATGCTACACACTCGGTTTGTCTTTTGATTGCTTTTAAGAGTTTTTGCTTTGCACAGTGATATATATGATATATCCCGCACCTTATTCGATGAGGAAAGGGCCGACGATCCCTTCACCGGGAGTGACCCCTTTAGCAAAACTAGAAAAGCCTCGAAAACACTCCATTTCAAAATCATTTGATTCTACAACGATATCAAGTTCATTACGCAATAGGTTTTCAGAAAAACCTGTCGTAGCCCTCCGTCATTTCAGATAAGTCCTGTTTAGTATTCGTGCTGCGTTTGTTGACCTTGTCAAGGCGCAGTGTGTGGTAGCTAACCAGTATTTATTTGCTTATGCATATGATGCAGATTGGGTTAGGATAGTCGTACGGCCTTGTTGACCTTGTCAAGGGTCGTGCGGGTGGGTTTGATTCAATCAAGAAATGACGGGTTGAACTTGACTTACGGTCTATGGTTTGTTGACCTTGTCAAGGTCATAGATCGTTTGGGGCAAAATATTATCGGGAATTTCAAGTGTTGAAATTTGCAATGAGATTGCATACCTTCTATGAGATAGTTGGATCCCGATACCCACTGCGAGTAATTGTTACTCCTGGGAGAGTTTTACACTTTACAATTAGCCGATCTAGTAGGTGTCTAGAAAGGTGTCAACGGGGTTACGCCTCTGGGAAAACGAGGTTTACTGTAATTAGGTTCGTGCGAAAGCACGAGGGACCTCCCTCAAAGTACTGACACTGGCCTGGCTGAAGATTGGCGAACTTGTAGTGTGTAATTAATCCCGGCTAGTCTTTCCTTTTAGGGTTTGAAGGAAGATTTGATAAAAACAGTGGGAGCCATCCTGATTAGATAAAATAATAACCAATCTATTCTTGCAAGAGCGCACGCTGAGTGTTTTCTTCTCTCTCTCTCTCTCCAGGTAGCGACCATATCACGCCTTAATCAAGATAATAATACGGATTATTGACCGAACCCGCTTGTTATACTGAGCTGGGGAACGTTGGTCCCGCTCCAACTTATAATTGTTATAAGACCGAGCAGGAATTGGGGAATACCAGATTTCCCGTGCCGCCCAAACGAAGAAAGTGCATGTTGATGCATCATCTTCGGGTGTGTTCATTACGAAGAACTGTTTCTCTGTATCCTTTACGTCCTGGGTATGAGATACCGGATCAGGATCCCGCATATGTAATTTGTTACATGGGCTACAGATAGGTAAAGAACTGAGAACGGGTGATAAGTTTCATGAGACAGAAAACGGGGCAAGTGTTGCAGCCAAGTCTGTTGGTCACTGTCACCCTGTATTACCAATACATTGATTCTGAATGAATGTTATTAAATACCGAACCTGATATACAAAATCATATCAGTCTCTTTATTAGTAAAGAAATGAAAAAAATTTGTATTGTTGGATAATGTTTTGAACATTTCCTATATCAAAAGTTGATCGGTTCAGGCACGTTATCTAAAAGCATTGATGTTCTAAATCAAACTACAGTTCTTAGTATACAGAACACACACAAGAGGAAGAGTTCAGAAATGAATGAATACTTCTTGAGGTATTGTAGACTAGGTCATATCAATGTGACCCGACTGGCTGAAGTTACATTTAGATGCATATTTAAATCAGTTTGAATTTACATCTTGTCAAACTTACCAGTCATGTCACAAAGATAAGATGACCATAGCTCTGTTTATTGGAAACAGAGAAAGAGTTAGTAAACTCTTGGGACTGATACATGATGATATATGTAAGGTCCCCTGTCTACACATGCCAGAACCGGTTCTTTGTACTTCATTACATTCTCTGATAATCTCTCAAGATTCAGACATATGTTCCTGTTGAAACACAAGTCCGAAACTTTTGAGATATTCATATGAATATAAGTTAGAAATAGAGAACCAAAACGGGTATAAGTATTATGTCCTTTGATGTGATCAAGGAGGAGAATACTTGAGCACGGAATTCTTGGACTTTTCTAAAGGAGAATGAGATTCTCTCTCAGCATTACTCCTCCGTATACACCATAGCACGATGGTATATCGGGGCGGAGCAATCGCACCATATTAGATATGGTGCGCTCTATGATGAGTACTACTGAGTTACCTGTTTCCTTTTGGGGGTTATGCACTTGAGAAGCTGCATACCTATTGAATTAGGTTCGAATCAGATCACAGCCTACCACTCCATATAAGATATGGTAAGGGAAGAGCCTATCTCTTAAGTCAGTTAAGATTTGGGGTTGTCCGGCTTATGTCTAAAAGCAAAATCCGGACAAGCTCAAGGCAAGGTCAGTCATATAGAACTGGAAAGGTTCCAGCTATACAAACTACAGCAGATGATTTGGTAGAACCAAAGGATTCAGTAGATACCAACGAACCTCAGCCTCCCCACCGATCTAGTAGGGTTTCTCACCCACCTGAGAGATACTTTTGTTTCTCTATGACAGTGGGAGCGAGGATTGCATCATGAGATGATGACCCAACTAGTTTCGAGCAGGCCATCGAGAGTAGTGACTCTGTAAGAATGGCTGGATGCTTAGCGATCTGAGATGGAATCCATGTACACCAACAAAGTATGGACTTTGGTTGCTATATCTGAAGGGTTAAATCCCCATCAGGAGCAAGTATATCTTGAGAAGATTACTTGGTGTAGATGGAAAAGTTGAGACTTTCAAAGCTAGACTTGTTAAAGGTTTTCGTCATCAACCAGGCATGGATAATGATGAAACCTTTTCTGGGGCCTATGCTTAAGTCCATCCAGATCCTACTTACCACGGCTACATACCATGACTACGATATCTGGTGGTTGGGTGTCACGACAGCTTTTCTAAATGATGTTCTAGAAGAGGGCGTCTATAAGTACACAGCCAGAGGGCTTCGTAAACAGTGGGAGCAGCGGAAACGTGTACAAGATACTTTATAGGATAAAGCAGGCATTGCGGAGTTGGAACATCTGTTTTGATATAGTAGTCAAATAGTTTGACTTCAACAAAACGGTAGATGAACCTTGTATATACAAAAAGGTAGTAGGGAGTATGGTGGCGATCCTCTTAGAGTACGTGGATGACATACTCTTGATAAGAAAGAAGTTTCCTATGCTGCGCTCGGTCAATCTCCGCTTATCACAATGATTCTCCTTATAGGATCAAAGTGATACCTACTAAATCCTAGGTTTTGGATCTATGAGATAGATCTAAATGGATGTTAGGATTCTCACTAGTTGAAGTGAGATGGTATCAATTGATCCAGAGGAGAATCACTGGAAAAGTTCCAGAGTGATAAGGACGACTGAATGTCAGTCACAGGCACTGTCTTTACCCTTAGTAAAGGGACGGTATGTTGGAAGAGTTCCAAGCTAGATACCATGGCATACTAGACGATAAAGGCTGGATACATCGCTACTTAAGATGCTACCAAAGAGGCAGTCTGGATGTATATTTGTTCATGAGATGAACTTAGTTCCTCCCATTGTATGACAATGGAGTTGTGGCTTATGCCAAGGAACGTCCGTCCCATCAGTGATCCAGACATATTCTAAGGCAGTATCACCTGATTATGGAGATGGTTGATCTCCAAGGAGATCGAGGTTTGGAGAGTAGACTCAGAGGACAACACGGCGGATCCACTCACAAAGGCCTTTTCCCAGAGAGAGACTATTATGGGATGGTTGAGTATGAGATACTACAACCACTGCTATCAGATGGCCCTAGTGCAAGTGGGAGATTGTTAGTTATATGTATGCCCTAGAGGCCATTACTATACATAGGATGTATATTGTAGTGGATGCTTGGACATATATAGGGAGGACTTTCTTGCTCGACATGATAGTATGCTATCTGGTTGCTCTTTACCTTAACGTGTACACTGATTGTCTCTCTGTTACATGTTGGTAAAGCCCTTAGGATGAGTACTTGATTATCTGGACTATGATGCGGATCATACTAGTGGGGACATGGTAGTCCATAAGTACATCCTTCAAAGTCCCTAGTCGTGGGTATATCGAGACGGGGCATCGATATACCAGAGTAGACTAGCGGATACCTTCTCGACCTATCCAGATGGGCGATGGATGATCCCGTATCCATTGGTGTTTGACATCAGAGATGATATACGGGTGCTCAGTGGAGACTGGGTACACTGGACGGACTCGCCGAGAACTCCCAGATGGTATTATACTTTACGTTAGATGGCAGTTCTCTGGTGACACTGGTACAGAGTAGTCTGTTGACCCGAGATCGTCATAGAGACTTGTTTGGTTCCCACTGTGCTTTGATTTCCACCTTACCACGTCCAAGAGGGCGTGCAAAACGGTGGTTTTTGGGTACAGTCCCGAATCATATGGAGGCAATGAGCGATAGGAGGGGATTCGTCTCTCCCGGTATAGGGAGTTGAAGTTGCGCTGTGTTCGATTGGCTATAACCAGAAATCCCTGGCCAGGGTTGCTGAGATTTACTGGTAAGTGTTACCAGTAGTTTCTCGAACTGTTATAGACCTCATATCGACACGACTTATCGAGCTATTGGGGTCTGACGTTTACCACCCCTAGGCGAGATATGCGACATATCAGATGATCAGACCGGACTGTACGGTAAGTGTTACTGGTTGGATTCACAGGAGTGTGAGCGGGCTTGCTTGTCGATCTTCTGATCGCTCAATACCCGGGTGGCCGTTACGTTTAGCAGACCGCTTGCGGCTTGTGGGTGTTTGATATGATCATCACCAGCTGCCGGCGTATTGACGAGTCTTTAGAGTCCTACACAGAGGTTTCCTGGCTCAAGCGAAACGAAATAGGAACGCATATGAGATATGTGCGGGACCGAGAATAATGCGTGTATGTGATACCGTATTCTATTCTCGCGATGAATGTATCGATTGGTTGTATGCGATATAACCTAGTTATCGAATCGAGGATTGATTCGATAAGCCGATACATTGGATATTAGTCGGTCATATGCGATATGACCGGATCGTTAAATCAAGTGTTGATTTAATGATTTAATGTATAATTATATATTTGATATATTACTTTGCATTAACTAATATTTGTTCACTTTAAATGGATTTTCTCACTTGAAATACACAAGTTGTATATGTGATATACTTTTGTGCACTTGTTTGTATCATGTTTGATGATACATGCAAACTTGGGTTTGTGTAAGACTTAAACCATGTTTAGTGAATGGTTAGGGTTTCTTTTCACTTATTTATTTATCTATTTATTTTGGTTAAAAGAAAAGGAAAACAAAATGGTTGATTTTGGAACTTTCTTGATGCTTCATGCATCTTTAACTAAGTGACCATTCTTGTCTTCATCTCCTAACCCTAACCATTCAACTAAACCCTAGTTAATTCTCTACACTAAACCATGGTTGCTAATATGATAAGTATCATTTTTATTTTCTATTTTAAAGATACTCATCATATTCTTTTCTTCTTCTTCTCCCTCTTCCAGATGAAGAAAAGCTTGCTACCATCAATGGTGAAATGAGAAAGAGAGTGAGAAATCCAATTCTAAAGTGAACCCACTTCCTATTTCTTCATCCTCTACCACTTGCCAAGAGTATAGGGTGTTTTCTTCACAAGTTTCATGGCTTGGTGAAGTTGGAGCTTGCTCTTGTGTTGCCTCGACGTAGATCATCTTCGGCATCGAAGTCGGCGACCTAGCCCGCCCATTTCTCCGATGAAGCCGACGCTAGAGCCCGGGATCCGATGATCGCAGCGAGGGGACATCATCACGGAGCCATGGAGATGATTGCATGTTTCGCCTAATCTCTAGTCAACGATCGCATTAGGGTTTCTCGGCACCGGAAATTTTTGAATTAGGCATGGTTGATGCCTTGTGAGACCTCATTAGTGTGCCTAGGAACCCTACACTGTAAGCATATCAGGTCTTTGATCTCGACGGGGAGTAATAACAGCTCGTCAGCATCTCGCACGAGCCTCTGGTTCTACTCGTCTGTATCATCGTCTACTATGACATCACACCATGCTATCTGCGCAGTGCAACTATTCTCGGCCACAGTCAATCCGAAGTCTCTCGCATGGACTCGAAGTCACAAACTCGGTATCTTCATCACTCGGTAGATGATATCTGGCCAAACAAGTTCTCGGAAACTCGTCCCAACCATCGGAGGAATACTCAATACTGGCCCGCTCTCAATCAACTCACAATGCATCGGGGTGAGGTCCTCTATCCGAAGCTGGTCAGCTTACTGATCTCTTATCACATGGTATCTGGACGACGTCAAACTTTTCGATCGAGTCATCGAGGTCCCAAAATTTCCCAAAGGCTCAACATGTGAGCGCAGTCTAAAAATATCCGGTACATACCACAGCACCTCTTGACCAGCCGTAGAAGGGCAAACCCAAGCCTCATTGATGGCACCGCTAAACTGCCACAAACCCTAAGGTTCAAAGCGGTTCCATGGTCATCATGTCGAGTTAGGGTTTCATTCTTCTAGAGGGTCCACAGAATTACCTGCATGTTCCTCCGAACACTTTAAACTTAGGAAAATGGTGTCCTGGCACCCGTTCGAACCTTTTAGCTTCGCCAATACCACATGTGACTATTCTTCGCCCGCATGCTAAACAATGCCTCAATCCTCCAGGAAAGGCGATACATCGGCGGTCGTCTCTGAATCGGTCTGCTCTAGATCTGAATAAGACTCTCCACACTGAAAATCTTCAACTCAACTAGGCCTGCGTCGGTGCATCAATCTGACGAATCACCTTCATCTCTCAAATCGGGGTAGACTATCTATCATCTGTCGCATTTCTTCCTGGAAGCTCCGGTGATCTTAGCTCGTAAGCTCTGGAAGCGACATCCCAACATCTCAGCAACAGCTGGATCATATGTCTGCACGGTAGGGGACATCAAAATCTCGGAGGTATGCTGTACATCAACAGTCCTTTCGCAACTGGCAGCTCTAACAGTGGCCCTATCATCCGGTGTAAAACCAAGCACTCGCCTCCACAAGAGGCCACAACATAACATACTAACTCGAGACGTTCTCTTGTCACCAGAAAACACAATGGTCAGCCCTAGTACCAGACGAGCTCGCCCTGACCGCAACAATTACAGCAGCTCAAACTGCGCTCAACTATGGTGACAAGAACCTCAATCGAGTATCGAAGAGAGCAAATCAACGGCATGAGAGGAAACGACAGATCCAGAATGGATACATGATCATAAGAAGGAACAGCATCAATGAAAGTATGATCATGGAACTAATAGAATCGAGGATATCCAATAGATGTATAATCATGGATACAAAGAGAAACATAAGTCCCAAAAAGTATGTACATCCTAAGGTTTCTTAAGTGGAGTATCGTATCGTAAATATGCCGCGGAACATACGTACGGTACGTCACTCTACTCAAGCTACCTACTCCATCAATCAGGGTCGGCCTATGAAACGAAAGTTCGGGTATAATACCCCCACGTCCAAGTCTAAGTTCCGTAAGGTCAAGCCTAGGTTCCGAAATACATGCCTGCCCTAGACTCCGCATAGTCAAACATAGACTCGAACAAGGTTAAATCTAGCGCTCTGATACCAACTTTGTCACGACCCGAAATATTAGCTCGTGACCAGCACTTGAATCACGCGACGTCTAAAGGCGTAGCGGAATTCAAGTAAGCTGAAACCCAGAAATCTAAACCTTTTAAGAAAATAAAGGAGGTGAAGTTTTGAAATAAAGGTATAATGAAATCAGGTTTTCTTAATGCATAGAGAAGGAACATGAATGATGCAAGTGAAATTTACTAGATTGAAAACATGTTTCGTCCTTTTTGAAAATTTTGGCAGCACCTCCTTTGTATATTTTGATCCAAAACCACAAATACATAATAAGAATAAAGTCATCCCCAAGCGGGAGCTAGCTCTTCGCCAAACGGTGGATCACAACCACGCAAGACAATATAAATAAGTATACGACGCCCAACGGCGAAGTTCACCACAAAAGATAAAGAAAAGCAAGACATATAAATCACAAGTAGCAGAAAACCCCTCGTTCTAAGTCTCGCAACCACAATCCCACTAAGTCTCATTACTTATACAATTTACTAATTTTGATTGATTGATTGATGGAGTTAACTAGATACAATATGAAATGTAATACAAGAGTGGGTACGATACAAATGTCCCACCTACCACTGCAAAACACCCAAAAGAAACCGTGCACCAGCGATGCCGCTACTGGTCCACGCGGTCAACCTGCAAGAACTGTGGCACAACGAGGGTGAGTTGCCAACTCGTGAATAGAAGTACATCTACAAGTAGAAATCGAATAAACAACGACTCCTAGGTCAACTATATCAAAAGGTAAGACTATGATATCTAGGGTGACCAGGTCGTATATGTGCCAACAAGGTAGTCAATACCTATATGCATGTGAATAACATCCAACAGTAATAATCAATGCATGTATATGGATCTAGTCCAACCGAAATCAAGGTATGTATGCATGTAGATCTCGTCCACCCATATAATCAATGTCTGTATGCACGTAAATATCATAAGGAGTGTGCATGAAAGTATAAGGATATATATATCAACGGTGTCCCTCCCGACACATCAAATCATGGAACCTGAGTGCCTAGCATCGACACTCGAAAACATCATAAAAACCATGCCCAGCATCGGCACGTAAATCCTCATATATCGGGCTCCGTCAGTCCGGATCGGCCCACGGGCTCCGTCAGTCCGGATCGGCCCATATCATCTCTTGACTCCGGTCGGTATCCTCCAGATATCCGCCGAGCCCAAATACTATCACTTGTAGGTAGTAGTCCCTCTGCCAGGCTCACCATCTGTATACACAGCATCACTTTCTTGCCCCGGAGTACCATACCGGGTCCACCATGTACCCGCAATCGGCCTCATCCGCCTCCTCGAATCGGGTTTCACATGTCGCTCTCAGAACCGAGAAAACACATGGTGGATTCACTGAAATATCATATCAAGAGAAACTGGGTTTTTAAAACAACACATAATCTCTTTTAAAATGTCCATGGTTCTCAAATCCAGAAATCTCAAGAAAACAGCATATCTCAATGCGTACAATAATAGAGCATGATGTATGCGACATATAATAGAAATGTAAGTATATCGTGTATCATGCAACGCGGAATAGTGATATGACATATTAAGGGAAAACCGCTCTTTTAAAATAATTCCAGTTTTTAAAATATAACATGCGGTTCCCAATTTTACAATAAAACCAGTTATCTATATAGGTACAATATGTATATGCGCAAGTATAGATATACCAATGTATGTGTGCACAAATATGGATATACAAATGTGTATATCCGCAAGTATGAATGCATCAATTTATATATGCACGAATATGGATATACAAATGTGTATATCCACAAGTATGAATGTATCAATGTATATGTGCACGAATATGGATATACAAATGTGTATATCCGCAAGTATGAATGTATCAATGTATATGTACACGAATATGGATATACAAATGTGTATATCCGCAAGTATGAATGTATCAATGTATATGTACACGAATATGGATATACAAATGTGTATATCCGCAGGTATGAATGTATCAATGTATATGTGCACGAATATGGATATACAAATGTGTATATCCGTAAGTATGAATGTATCAATGTATATGTGCAAGCAGGTTATGCGAAGAGTCATATCATGATGCAGCAATCCTACTGTGTAGTGACATGGCAATTATCGATGATGAAGTGTGTGAGCCTATAAACTGTGTACGTGTGACATACGCATCATCGATAATGGTGCAGGTGTACTATCACAGGTATATGCGATGCAATAATAATATCATGAATGCAGCACAAGGTAAATCATCAGCTAAATGCTATAAGGTATATGTAACTATCATATGTCCGAGTCGGTGAATCTATCAATCGGCATCTAGCCCAGTAACATCGCGTACGGTATAATCAATCGTACGACAACCTCTAGTCAAGGGTATGGATCAACCATCAAGTCAAACTCATCACGCTCGGAATATCATCGTGCGGCGGCATTATACTAATAGGGATCCTATCATCCTATACGACAAAAGAGGGTGCGGCCTAATATCACATACGGCCTATCATCCATGATTCACAACATTCTATATATGTATGTATATCTATGTACCTATGTCCCGGTTCACATCCGCAATAATCTCATATTGGGGGACCGGCAGGGTACTAATCATCACGATCGACTCGCATCCGTATACCAACATATCATCATCTCATCATATCATCAAATCCTTCTTATATCCTTTCATCACATTTATAACACACATCAAATCAAATTTACATCAACATTCTATCTCTACTAAATATAAGTTTCTAATCTAACATACACACCCGAACCATACAATCAGATTTTTAAAGAAGCGAATCGTAGTTTTGAAAATAGGGGTTACGGTGTTTTTAAGAAAAAGAAATCATTTGAAAATCCATAACATCCCTCAAGGTATATATTTAAAAGATACATACGATTCTTCGGTTTAGAAAAAGGTATGGTTCGGATGATGCATCTACGTCGACTATCTAGTCTTATAGTACCCTAAACGGCAATATCGCTAAACGTCATCCTCAGATTCCGTCATCACATATTAGCCGTATTATATCACTTCTAACTATCCTTAGTTTCTAATATGGTTTCATAGCTATCTCATTCTAACCCTAGTTTCCTAATCCAGGTTTCCTAACCATATTCTATAAATCGGTTTTCCATCAAAAGTTTGCAGGGGTGCTATACGCCATCCATCCGACTTAATTCCCCGGTAGATATAGATCTACTCACCGTAGTCCTCGCTTCCCGAAGTCGATGACGCCTCACTCCGTCGCTTCGGAATCTACGCGAAGGTACCTACAATAACAACACATATCGTAACGATATTAAAATCAAGGCGGAAAAACCAAAACGGCACACGCATTGCTCGTAGGTTAGAACCTATAGCATATGCGTGCCAAATCAATCAAACAACCCTTGTTGTCGATGTACGAACATGCGACAACCAAAAACGAACCCAGTTATCAAAACTCATCATTCAAAATACGGAAAACATATCCTTAATCACACACAAGTGTTCCCAGATTTTGACTCAGGTCAAATAAATCTAAGCAAACAATTCTAGGGTGATGTATATAGTGTATGTGAGCTACTGAACCAACCTAGGCCCCTACCCTCACCAAGTGGCCGGCCACTTCCACCTAAAATCCGATGTCGCCAGCCCAGGGGTCACTGTTTGGGTTCATCATGTAAGTCCACGTTACCCGTCCCCGGTTCTTTCGGGGTTGCGGAAGCAGTGAAAAACGATTTTTCGGTGGAGGTAACATGGACTCAAAAACCGGATCTTTGCTAAACAAACTATCTAACAACCTAACTAAGAGTTTAGCTACTATGTTAGGGGTTATACCTAATCTTGAACTCCTTCTCTTCGACTCCTTGTAGTGGTCGGATCGGCCCCACCTCGTCGTTTCCTTGTGCCGAAAATGGATCCACCCGAAAGCTTCTACCTTTGGCTCCAACCTCAATCTAGAGGAAACTAAAATACTTGGTTTGCTAGACCTTGTATTCTAGGATGAGTAGAGAAGTGTTTTAGGGTTTTATCTCAATGGTTCTTGTTTCTCAACTCATGAGACAAGAGAACCATGAGCAAGAGGAAGAGGAATAGAGAGAGCTTGGATGAGAGAGAGTGAGAATGATAGAATGAGTGAAGAATTTTGCAACCATGCTCTCCAAAACCAAAATAATCATAATAATAATAGTGATCAAGTATTTTGTGATGGTTCATTTCAATGGCAATATCATTTCATGCATTTAATGCATTTTGTGAACAAACAAGCAAGCAAAAGTCATAGCCATGAAATGATAGCCATTGTAATGATGATGGTCAACAAGTCCAAACTAGTCAACCGGTCAACAAAGTCAACAAATCAACAAAGTCAAACTTTCAACCCAACCATGGCACAATAATACTTAATTAATATTATCATTAATCATATTTCTTATTCTCATTAGGGTTTAGAAAAAGTCAACAGTCAACAACCCTAATGAGAATCCTCTACCTCTGTCTCGGTCAACCATGCATACACACCCGCATCCGCGTTCCGAGGAACACGAATACAAACGAGATAAAAACCAATCCCAAAACGTATACTAGGATCTGGCTTAAACCAAAGCCCGTTAGTAATAACTGCCCGGACACCAAACGTGCACAAGTGCGCGGATGTGACCGAACCCTGTCGCAAAACCATGCGACCTCTACTCTTTTTGCCCAAAGGCGAATAGCTCTCTGTGTGGGACTCTAAAGACTCGACACTACGCTGGCAGTGGGTTTAACCACAGACCGCAAGCGGCACTAGCTGTGCGTAACGGCCCCCAGGTAGATGCCGATAAGAAGACTGATGAGGTGAAACCCATCCGAACTCCTACTGAGCCTGAATGTGACAGTCTCCGTACATTTCGGTCTGTTCGTCTGAGAATATCGCATGGCGGGCCTAGGGGGCGGTAAACGTCAGTCCTCTAATAGCGGTACAAGTCATGTCGAAGTGTAGCCCAGAACACCCTGAGATAACACTGGAAACCTACCAGTATATCTTGCTTGCCCTGGCCAGGGACGACTATGTGTAATGGCTCTCCTTGACACAGCGCGATATCAACTCCCAATACCGGAAGAGACGAATCCTGTCTAACCATCACTGCCTCCAAGTGCTTCGGGACTGCACCCAACTACTACCTGTTTGCACGACTCCTTTGAGCCGTGGTAGGGTAGTAATCAAAGTACAGTGGGAACACACTCGAGGCGAAGTGACAGTGTCAAGTCAGCGGACTAAGCTATACTCATGTCACCTGGGAACTGATAACTAACGATAGGTATAGTACCAACCAACAGTTCCCGACGAGTCCTGTTCAGTGTACTCGTAACCTAACGAGCACCCGCATACTATCTCAAGTACGACGTACTCACGGCTCTGGGACAGACCGTCTCTCCTGCTGGGATGAGAAGCGCATACGCTAGTCTAATCTGGAGTATCGATGCCCTGTTTCGATAGTCTTACGACTAGGGACCTGTATAAGGATGTGCTTGTGGATTACCCAGCCCCCACGAGTGTGACTGCCATCACAACGCTGGTAATCAAGCAAAGATCCTAAGGGCTCCACTAATGTGTATAGGTGATATACTAAAAGAAACACATGTACACATTAAAGTAGAAACAAACCAAGTAGCATACTACCATTTTGAGCAAGATTGTCTATACAACTGTGAATATCCCAATCTTCCATCAAGTAACATACAAACTAGTATGATACAGTAATGTCCTCTAGGGCATATACACTAACAATCTCCCACTTGCACTAAGGCCATGTACTGGCGTATCGAAGACCTACGATCAGCCGCTCGTACTGAGTCTGGGGTAAGGCCTTCATGAGTGGATCAGCAGTGTTATCTTCCGTAGCAACCCTCCGAACCTCGATCTCCCGGCGATCCACGATCTCCCTGATCAGGTGATAACGCCTCAAGATGTGTCTGGACTTCTGATGGGACCTGGGTTCCTTCGCTAAAGCTATAGCCCCGTTGTTGTCGCAATACAGAGGTATTGGATCAACAATGGACGGAACCACCTGAAGTTCTGTCAAGAACTTCCTTATCCAGACGGCTTTTTTTGCGGCATCAGCAGCAGCGATATATTCCGCTTCCATCGTCGAGTCAGCAACGGTTTCCTGTTTGGAACTCTTCCAACACACCGCCCCTTCATTGAGGGTAAAGACATAACCCGACATGGACTTGGAATCATCCTTGTCACTCTGGAAGCTGGAGTCAGCAAAGGCCTCGATCTGGAGGTCTTTTCCGCCATACACCAAGAACATCTCCTTAGTCCTTCTCAGGTACTTGAGAATGTTCTTTACCGCTATCCAGTGCTTCTCCCCAAGGTTTGACTGATACCGGCTTACCACACTCAGTGCATAAGCTACATCTGGTCTGGTACACAACATCGCATACATTATAGAGCCTACCGCAGAAGCGTAGGGTATAATAGACATGCGATCCCTTTCCAAATCAGTCTTGGGAGACATCTCTTTGGTGAGGGTGATCCCGTGACAAGCCGGTAGATTACCACACTTGGAATCTTCCATACTGAATCTTTTCAGTATGGTGTCGATGTACCTGGACTGTGAAAGTCCTAATATCCTCTTGGATCTATCACGATGGATCCGGATCCCCAGAATGTAAGAGGCATCACCCAGGTCTTTCATGGAGAACCTGTGTGACAAGAACCCTTTGACAGATTGTAGCATAGGAATGTCATTTCCTATCAAGAGAATGTCATCCACGTATAAAATGAGGAATACGACAGTTCTTGCTACAAATCTACTATAGATGCATGGTTCATCTGGATTTTTGATAAAGCCAAAATCTTTGACTGTCTCATCAAAACAGATGTTCCAACTCTGCGATGCCTAATTTAGTCCATAGATGGACTTAAGCAACTTGCACACCTTTCCGCTGCTCCCACTCTGAATGAAACCCTCTGGCTGGTCCATATAGACACACTCCTCTAAATTTCCATTTAGAAAAGCGGTCTTTACGTCCATCTGCCAAATCTCATAATCGTGGAAGGCAGCAATGGCAAGAAAGATCCGAATGGATTTCAGCATAGCCACTGGAGAAAAGGTTTCGTCATAGTCCAAACCAGGTCTTTTGACGAAAACCCTTTGCAACAAGTCTAGCCTTATAGGTCTCAACCTATCCATCTACACCAATCTTCCTCTTGAAGATCCACTTGCATCCTACGGGTTTTACCCCATCTGGAGCAACATCCAAAGTCCATACTTTGTTGGTGTACATGGACTCCATTACGGTCCGCATTGCATCCAGCCATTTTACTGAGTCAAAGCTCTGAATGGCCTACTGGAAGCTAGTCGGCTCATCATTATCAATGATTCAATCCTCTCTATCCCCGTCTATGAGAAAACCATAGTATCTCTCGGGCGAATGAGACTGCCTACTACTCCTGTAGAGCGGCGTAGGAATGTCCTGTTCTTTCGAACCCTCTGGTTCTTTTAAGATCTCAATAATAGCTCGTGGTTCTGGAATTTCTTCCAGTTCTATTGCGCTCCCACTTATCTGATTTTCCAAAAACTCAGTTTCCAAGAAGCAGGCATGACGAGAAACAAAAACCTTTTGTTCCTCTTCACAATAGAAGAAATATCCCTTGGAGTTCTTTGGATATCCCACAAACTTGCACTGTACTGAGCATGCTTTGAGTTTTTCAGCATGCTGCTTTTTGACAAAAGCTGGACATCCCCATGTCTTAATGTGCTTAAGATAGGGTTTCTTCCCACACCACATCTGATATAGTGTGGTAGGCACAGTCTTAGATGGAACTCGGTTCAAAAGGTATGCGGCTGATTCTAGTGTATATCCCCAGAATGATCGCGGCAACTCAGCGTTACGCATCATGGAACGTACCATATCCAATAGGGTTCGGTTCCGTCTCTCCGATACACCATTATGTTGCGGAGTGTATGGAGGAGTAAGCTGAGAGAGAATTCCATTCTCTTTTAGGTAATCCAGGAACTCGGCACTCAAGTATTCACCACCTTGATCAGATCTCAGTGTCTTGATACTTTTGCATATCTGTTTTTCTACTTCATTCTTGTATTCCTGGAATTTTCCAAAGGCTTCAGATTTATGTTTCATTAAGAAGACATATCCGTACCTTGAAAAATCATCCGTAAAAGTAATGAAGTAAGAATAACTGCTTCGTGCATGTGTAGACATTGGACCGCACACATCGCTGTGTACGAACCCCAAGAGCTCGCCCGCTCTTAGTCCGTGTCCAGTGAACAGAGTCTTTGTCATCTTTCCTTTGAGACAGGATTGACAAGTTGCATATGATTGATAGTCGAACGGATCCAAATATCCTTCTGTATGTAATTTCGTCAACCTTCTCTCATTGATGTGACCCAGTCTACAATGCCATAAGAAAGCATGATTGATTTCTGGAGACTTTCTTTTGTGTGTATTCTGGACATTGAAAATTTATGGTTGGTTTAATACGTATATACCATTGCTTAATGTACCTGACCCAATCAGAACTTGATTAAGGTGAATGTTTACAACATTGCTTACAAATGCAAATTCATAACCTTCTTTAGACATTAAAGATACAGATATGATATTACAAGTTGCATTGGGTACAAAATAACAATTCCGTAAAACCAAAACATATCCATCTGACAATCCCAAGTGATAGTCCCCCACGGACTCAGCATCCATGCCAGCTCCGTTTGCAACTCTGAGGGTCATACCACCTGCCTTCAAAACCCTACGCTTTCTCAGTGCCTGCAAAGAATTACAGATATGAGATCCTGATCCGGTATCCAATACCCAGGAAGTAGAGTTTATTGATAGACAGTTTTCAATAACATACACACCTGAAGCCGAAGCCGCAACTTGCTTCGGGTCCTGGTTCTTGGCCTTCCAAGCCCTGCAATCCCTTTTCCAGTGTCCTTTCTTATGACAATAGAAGCACTTTTCCTTTCCCACAAGCTGCCCCGCTATCTTTGTTGCCTTTGCTTTTCCCTTCGTTTCCACTTTACTAACACCGCCCCTTGGTTTGGTAGGGGTTTTCTTCTTCTTTCCCTTGGCTTTCTCCTTAGACCTAGAAGAGGAAGGTCCTCCAACAAACAAAGTGGATGTTTCCCTACCTTTCTGTAGGGTGCCCTCTGCACTCCTCAGTATGTTGAGGAGTTCTGAAAGTTCAACTTCTTTTTCTTACAAGTTGAAGTTCAGGATAAACTGGGCGTAAGTGGAAGGAAGGACTGGAGAATCAAGTCAGTATAGAGCTCGTTCTCTAACGTGGTCCCAAGGTCCGTGAGCTCTTCAATATAGCCAATCATCTTAAGCACGTGTTCCACTACCGATGATCCGACGGCCAATCTCGCCGAAAACATCTTTTTCGAGACTTCATATCTGGCGATACGGGATTGCTCTCCATACAGTTCTTTTGTATAGAGAAATATGGATTCAAGGTCCATATTCCCGTGCCTCCTCTGATGTTCATTGTCCATAGAGGCAAGCATGAGGCACTTGGCCTTCATGCAGTCGATCTCCCAGGTCTTACGGATTTCCTTATCCGCGACGCTGGAGGTGGGACCTGGGACAGGAGGAGCTTTGGTGGTAAGAAGATACCCCAGCTTGTCATAAGTGATTGCCATTTTGACATTCCTGAGCCAATCTTTGTAGTTTGGCCCTGTCAGTATGTTTTTATCTAGTAATAAATTAAGTCCGGTCATGACGATTGGTCGCTGCAATTAGGAGAGAGAGAAGAAACACTTTAGCATGATGCTTTTGTAAGTTTAGAGTGGTTTTTAGTTTGTCTAAACATGATGGCTCCCACTGTTTCTCGAATTCCTCCTCAAACCAAAAAGGAAGAATCAGTCGGGATCAATCTCACCGTACAATACTTGCTTAACCGTTCAGCCAGACCAGTGTTGGTACTTCGAGGGAGGTTTTCCAACCCTTTCGCGAAGTTCCTTAATTAAATAACCTCCTTTCCCTGGGGGCGTAGCCCCGCTAACACCTTTCTAGACACCTACTTGGTTTATAGCATTGATCGTTAAGTGAGAAATTTCCCGAGAAGTAGCATATACTCACAGTAGGATCGGGATCCAAATATCATTGTGTGATAAAACTGAAGGAATCCTACCAGAATCATCACACTCCAAATGGTATGTAGCACTAGCAAGTTTCAGTTTCTTTAGAAACTCCCGATGTGGATTTTTGCCCCATGCTCTTATGACCTTGACTTTGGCCAACAAATCATAAGTCACGTGTCAAGTTCTACCCGTCATTCTCCAGGTTAATTTGAACCCACCCGTACCTACCCTTGACTTTGGCCAACAAGGCAGTAAGACTGTCCCAAACCAACGCATCTATCTATGCTGCATATGAATATCCAATAGCTACCAATCACTGTGTCTTGACTTTAGCCAACAAACACAGCTTGAATACTATTGACTATCCATATGAAATGACGGAGGTCTACGAATGGTTTTGGTTAAACCGTGAACGTAGTGAACTTGATATAATCGATGGAACGAGATAGTTTTTAAAATGAGTGGCTTAAGCTCCGCGTTTAAAAGTTGTTTTTGAAAAGAAACCGAGTGGTTTTGAAATTGTTCCAACGACTTTACTTTGGTTTATTTTCTTGCATTAATTTAATGCGTCCCATCATTTAATCCTACCATTGCAGAAAACAACGAAAATATGACGTACGCTTATGCCATCCGCATTCGCCATGGGGCCCCGTCATTACCAGTTAGGTTACTTAACTAACGACAGAGCGGGGGATGGACTAGCGCGAATGCAAAACATAAGCAACGCCTAAATAGATATCATATATAGATATATACATTCGTCAGATGCAATGATAGCCATTCCAGATCACAGATGAACACATTGGATATACTAGGAATCCGCATTCCGTTCGAGCCTGTAACGAAAATCGGATTACACGGTCGCGATGAATAGCCAATACCCCACCCTAGACCCCTACGGGTGCGGCAAACTACCCGCCAAATACCCGAAGTGAAGCAACCTCCCTCAACAACGTGAGTAGGCTACTCGGCACTTCGAGTTACCCGGTAGTTTGTGCACCCCCTCCTTGGGTCTATCCTAGGAGCAAAAACAGTAAAAGAAATTATACAATGGCGGCTACAACATCATCCCGGATGTGTGGCCATATAAATAATATTACATCAATTACAAATTACATGAATTAAAAGATAAAGAAAACTCTCATCTCACAACCCCCCGGCTATTCATCCGCGACAATCCAACGAATTCATATACACAAACCATCAACATTATAGAACATAGATATGTATAACCCCCACTAATCGACGTATAGCGATTAGCAGACGTTCAATACATATATCACATCACAGATATAACCCGTTAGCTAAATTCTATAGAAGTTCGATCAAAATACGGATTTGTAACCACCCCAAAACACAAATTTGTTTTATGTAAAATCTGGGCAGAAAAATCATATTCCAAAAATCCCAAAACACCCTTCTTTAAACACTGCAGTAAAACCGATCCACGGCCGAGTCAACTCGGTCGCGGATCCGCGGCAAGAAGCATGTTCTTGCCGCGGTTCCGCGGTGAGTTGTTCGACTCGCTGGATCGTTTTTCTTCTGTGTTTATTAAAAACCCTGAGCTGATTTTTGGTATATGTCAAATAATTTTTAGAGCAGAAAAAAATCGACAAAAAGTTTAAGTCTTCGGGAAAGTTTTGTGATTTTTTCTCCGATCGAACTTCTAGTTACTTTGCTAACATGATAGATAGTGTTTAGCTAGGCTCTGATACCACTATAAGTCCACGTTACCCGTCCCCGGTTCTTTCGGGGTTGCGGAAGCGGTGAAAAACGATTTTTCGGTGGAGGTAACATGGACTCAAAAACCGGATCTTTGCTAAACAAACTATCTAACAACCTAACTAAGAGTTTAGCTACTATGTTAGGGGTTAGACCTAATCTTGAAATCCTTCTCTTCGACTCCTTGTGGTGGTCGGATCGGCCTCACCTCGTCGTTTCCTTGTGCCGAAGATGTATCCACCCGAAAGCTTCTACCTTTGGCTCCAACCTCAATCTAGAGGAAACTAAAATACTTGGTTTGCTAGACCTTGTATTCTACAATGAGTAGAGAAGTGTTTTAGGGTTTTATCTCAATGGTTCTTGTTTCTCAACTCATAAGACAAGAGAACCATGAGCAAGAGGAAGAGGAATAGAGAGAGCTTGGATGAGAGAGAGTGAGAATGATAGAATGAGTGAAGACTTTTGCAACCATGCTCTCCAAAACCAAAATAATCATAATAATAATAGTGATCAAGTATTTTGTGATTGTTCATTTCAATGGCAATATCATTTCATGCATTTAATGTATTTTGTGAACAAGCAAGCAAGCAAAAGTCATAGCCATGAAATGATAGCCATTGTAATGATGATGGTCAACAAGTCCAAACTAGTCAACCGGTCAACAAAGTCAACAAGTCAACAAAGTCAAACTTTCAACCCAACCATGGCATAATAATACTTAATTAATATTATCATTAATCATATTTCTTATTCTCATTAGGGTTTAGAAAAAGTCAACAGTCAACAACCCTAATGAGAATCCTCTGCCTCTGTTTCGGTCAACCGTGCATACACACCCGCATCCGCGTTCCGAGGAACACGAATACAAAAGAGATAAAACCAATCCCAAAACGTATACTAGGATCTGGTTTAAACCAAAGCCCGCTAGTAATAACTGCCCGGACACCAAATGTGCACAAGTGCGCGGATGTGACCGAACCCTGTCGCAAAACCATGCGGCCTCTACTCTTTTTGCCCAAAGGCGAATAGCTCTCTGTGTGGGACTCTAAAGACTCGACACTACGCTGGCAGTGGGTTTAACCACAGACCGCAAGCGGCACTAGCTGTGCGTAACGGCCCCAGGTAGATGCCGATAAGAAGACTGATGAGGTGAAACCCATCCGAACTCCTACTGAGCCTGAATATGACAGTCTCCGTACAGTCCGGTCTGTTCGTCTGAGAATATCGCATGGCGGGCCTAGGGGGTGGTAAACGTCGGTCCCCTAATAGCGGTACAAGTCGTGTCGGAGTGTAGCCCAGAACACCCTGAGATAACACTGGAAACCTACCAGTATATCTCGCTTGCCCTGACCAGGGACGACTATGTGTAATGGCTCTCCTTGACACAGTGCGATATCAACTCCCAATACCGGAAGAGACGAATCCTGTCTAACCGTCACTGCCTCCAAGTGCTTCGGGACTGCACCCAACTACTACCTGTTTGCATGACTCCTTTGAACCGTGGTAGGGTAGTAATCAAAGTACAGTGGGAATACACTCGAGGCGAAGTGACAGTGTCAAGTCAGCGGACTAAGCTGTACTCATGTCACCTGGGAACTGATAACTGACGATAGTGTTAGTTATATGTATGCCCTAGAGGCTATTACTATACATAGGATGTATATTGTAGTGGATGCTTGGATATATATAGGGAGGACTTTCTTGCTCGACATGATAGTATGCTATCTGGTTGCTCTTTACCTTAACGTGTACACTGATTGTCTCTCTGCTACATGTTGGTAAAGCCCTTAGGATGTGTACTTGACTACCTGGACTATGATGCGGATCATACTAGTGGGGACATGGTAGTCCATAAGTACATCCTTCAAGGTCCCTAGTCGTGGGTGTATCGAGACGGGGCATCGATATACCAGAGTAGACTAGCGTATACCTTCTCGACCCATACAGATGGGCGATGGATGATCCCATATCCATTGGTGTTTGACATCAAAGATGATATACGGGTGCTCAGTGGAGACTGGGTACACTGGACGGACTCGCCGAGAACTCCCAGATGGTATTATACCTTACGTCAGATGGCAGTTCTCTGGTGACACTGGTACAGGTTAGTCTGTAGACCCGAGATCGTCATAGAGTCTTGTGTGATTCCCACTGTGCTTTGATTTACCTTACCACGTCCAAGAGGGCGTGCAAAATGGTGGTTTTTGGGTACAGTCCCGAATCACATGGAGGCAATGAGCGATAGGAGGGGATTCGTCTCTCCCGGTATCGGGAGTTGATGTTGCGCTGTGTTCGATTGGCTATAACCGGAAATCCCTGGCCAGGGTTGCTGAGATTTACTGGTAAGTGTTACCAATAGTTTCTCGAACTATTATAGACCTCATATCGACACGACTTATCGAGCTACTGGGGTCTGACGTTTACCACCCCTAGGCGACATATGCGACATATCAGACGACGAGACCGGACTGTACGGTAAGTGTTGCTGGTTGGATTCACAGGAGTGTGAGCGGGCTTGCTCGTTGATCTTCTGATCACTCAATACCCGGGTGGCCGTTACGTTTAGCAGACCGCTTGCGGCTTGTGGGTGTTTGATATGATCATCACCTGCTGCCGGCATATTGACGAGTCTTTAGAGTCCTACACAGAGGTTTCCTGGCTCAAGCGAAACGAAATAGGAGCGCATATGAGATATGTGCGGGACCGAGAATAATAACAGTATGTGATACTGTATTCTATTCTCGCAATTTGTATCATTGGACGGTTATATGAGATATAGCCGGGTTACCGAATCAAGTGTTGATTCGATACATTGATACACTTTATATTAGTCGGTTATATGCAGTATGACCGGATCATTAAATCAAATGTTGATTTAATGATTTAATGTATAATTATATATTTGATATATTACTTTACATTAACTAGTATTTGTTCACTTAAGATTGATTTTCTCACTTGATGTGCACAAGTAGTATATGTGATATATTTTTGTGCACATGATTGTATCATGTTTGATGATACATGCAAACCTGGGTGTGTGCTATACACCATGTTTAGTTAATGGTTAGGGTTTTATTTGCCTTATTTATTTATTTCATTTATTTATTTTTGGCAAGAAACAAAAACAAAATGGTAGTGGCTTTTCTTTGTTTTTATTCTTGAAGATTCATGAAGCTTCAACCATTTTGTTTTATTCTTAATCCAACCATTAACCTAAACCCTAGTTTATTCTCTACATGAGTTAGCCTCACCCATGGTTGCTAAATGATAAACATCACTTGAATTTTCTAATGAGATAATTCATTATTCTTTTTCTTTCTTCTTCTTCATCTTCTTCATGAAGAGAAGAAAACCTAGCTAGAAAATTCTAAGTGATGAATCCAAGTGAGAAATCCAAATCCAAAGTGAACCCACTTCCTATTTCTTCATCCTCTACCACTTGCCATGTAGTATAGAGTGTTTTCTTCACAAGTTTCATGACTTAGTGAAGGTGGAGCTTGAGCTTGAGTTGCCTCGACGTAGATCATCTTCGGCAAGTCGACGACCTAGCCCGATCATTTCTTCGACGAAACCATCGCTAGAGTCCGGGATCCGATGATCGCAGCGGAGGGACGTCAACACGGAGCTAAGGAAGTGGTGGACCGGATCTACAAAGGTTGTAGTCACTTTCCCTTTCTAGTTAAGTTGTTAACTTGCATGTTTCGCCTTTACCTCTAGTTAACGATCAATATTAGGGTTTCTCGGCACCGAAAAATTTGATTTTGGTTTGGTTGATGCCTTGTGGAAGCTCTTGAGTGTGCCTAAGAACCCTACAGTGGTATCAGAGCCTAGCTAGACCCTTAGGCGAAGTATAGACGATGTTAGAAATCCGATCGAACCCCGAAACCCTAACTCAAACCCTTCTCTGTACATTTTCTGAAAATATGGATTTTTCCAAATTAAAAATATGCAGAAAAATCAGCAGGGTTTTCTAAGGGTTACTGTGCAAAACGAGCGCGTGAGTCGACTAAACCGCCGCGGAACCGCGGCACGAGCATGGCTTGTGAGGCGGTTCCGCGGCTATACAGTCGCAATATTCAATAATTTTTGCACAGTAATTTCTTTCTTTTATTGCTGTGTTTTCTGGGAATTTTTAATGTTTACTCAAGAGTTGAGTTTTCTGGGTTGTATTGGGGACTCGGTGTTTCGATCGGGAAGTCTAATTTCGTCTATGTGTTTTTTCCGGATAATTTAGAGTATGTTAAAAAGTTCGACCGGATATAAATACCTACTTTTTTCCCTGCCGGGAAATTTCCAATTGTTGGATTTTTCCGTAGTTTGAGAACGTTCTGAGTAGTGTAAGTAACGCGATGGACCCTCTAGAAGACAACAAACATTAACTCGATTATGTGACCGTCTTGAACGGCCCTTTGAACCTTAGGGTTTGGGGCAGTACGGCGTGTCACATGTGAGGCGTTGGCTTGACCCTTCTACGGCTGGACCGTTGGTACTGTAGCATGAAATGAATGTTTTTAAACTTATTTCAAGTGTTGAGCTGTTTCGGGAAAACTTGGGTGTTTGATTGTTCGATCGAAAAGTTTAACATTTTCTATTTATCCGGAATGTGATACAATATTTGGAATCCACATGTAGTTATGAGATAATTGATTTCAATGTTATAAACATAGCAGTTTAGTCTCAACTGATCGGTTGCCATGGAATTTTGATGCGATCAAAAGTCCGTCGCAATCACGTAGCGTACGCGGATACTCGCCTGGTAAACTGAATAGACAACCACACCCCATAGCCCCGACCAAGTGACTGTAGGAGAACCCCGTCGCCGAAAGCATCCGTTCGGGTGCTCGCGGCAGCGGTGTTCCGCCTTGGTGCACTTCGTCGACGGTATCGGGGGTGCGGCCATCTACTAAAGTTTGCGATGAGCATTCGATCAGAATATCGTGAATCCTGTTGAATTGCCCGACTTGATATTAAAAAGTGTTTTCAATAATGAGACTAAAATGAGGGATTTATAATTGTTAGGCATGCGATGTCTAAGGAATTCATTTGGTTAGGCATGTGATGTCTAAAGGGGTTGCGGATTCCAACTGTTGTAGTTTTACACTTTCTTTTCTGTGACAGTAAGTGTAATATGTGATATCGCCGGTTTTGTTGCTATATGTCAACGACAATTGGGATACGCATGTTTACTTACGTTGATGACATGTGATGTTATGTGTTGCTGGATATGTTATATTGGATCGTCGTGTTTGAATAGCCGGGGGGGTTTTATGTGAGATGAGTGTTTTTCATTTTCATTCATATAAAAACTTGTATGTAATATTCTTTTATTGGGGCACTTCCAGGTTGCGGAAGATGTCACCATTGTATATTATTTACTTTTCCGCATTAGGATAGACCCAAGGAGGGGAGCACAAGTAACCGGATTCTAGGGTCCAGTGGGAGACTATCTCGAGGAGTCGAGTCCGGGTCTCCTAACCCTAGAACTGGTAGGGTTGCTTGACGCTCTCGTAGGGGTCTATAGGTGTGGGTTTGGCTATTCATCGCGACCATGGAATCCGTGTTTTATACTGGCTCGTATTGAAAACACGGACGTCCTAGTATATCCAATGTTTCATATGATTCTTCTGCTGCGATATCTGTGATGTGATCATTTGATGTTCTGTGATAAATACTGTATATAGTATATATGATATATTATATAGGTGTTACTTATGTTTTACACCCGCGCTAGCCCTGCCCTGCTCTGCCGTTAGTTACCTAACCTAACGGTGCACGAGGGGACATCGAGACGAATGCGGATGGCATAAGTGTACGTCGTATTTATCTGTGATGTTTAGGTAACTTAAATGATAGGACTTCATTAATGAGATTAATGAAATAAAAGAAACCTAAAGATGTTGTAGAATCGAATTTCAAAAATAAAACAGGTAGCTACAGTTCTTACTTTGCACAGCGGTATATATGATATATCCTGCACCTTATTCGATGAGGAAAGAGCCGACGATCCCTTCACCGGGAGTGACCCCTTTAGCAATAACCGGCAGATGCTACACACTCGGTTTGTCTTTTGATAGCTTCTATAGTTTCTGCTTTGCACAGTGATATATATGATATATCCCACACCTCATTCGACGAGGAAAGGGCCGACGATCCCTTCACCGGGAGTGACCCCTTTAGCAAAACTAGAAAAGCCTCAAAAACACTCCATTTTAAATCATTTGATTCTACAACGATATCAAGTTCATTACGCAATAGGTTTTCAGAAAAACCTGTCGTAGCCCTCCGTCATTTCAGATAAGTAGTAGTTAGTATTCGTGCTACGTTTGTTGGCCTGCGTCAAGGCGTAGTGTGCGGTAGCTAACTAGTATCTATCTGCTTATGCATATGATGCAGATTGGATTAGGGTAGTCGTGCGACTTTGTTGGCCTGCGTCAAGGGTCGTGCGGGTGGGTTTAATTCAATCAGGAAATGACGGGTTGAACTTGACTAGCGCATTATGGTTTGTTGGCCTGCGTCAAGGTCATAGGACGCTAGGGGCAAAATTATCGGGAATTTGAGTGTTGAAATTTGCAATGAGATTGCATACCTTCTATGAGATAGTTGGATCCCGATACCCGCTGCGAGTAAGAGTTACTCCTGGGAGAGTTTTACACATTACAATTAGCCGATCAAGTAGGTGTCTAGAAAGTTGTTAACGAGGTTACGCCTCTGGGAAAACGAGGTTTACATTAATTAGGTCCGTGCGAAAGCACGGGGCACCTCCCTCAAAGTACCGACACTGGCCTGGCTGAAAGATTGGCGAACTTGTAGCGTGTAATTAATCCCGGCTAGTCTTTCCTTTTAGGGTTTGAAGGAAGATTTGATAAAAACAGTGGGAGCCATCCTGATTAGATAAAATAATAACCAATCTAATCTTGACAGAGCGCACGCAGAGTGTTCTCTCTCTCCAGGTAGCGACCATATCACGCCTTAATCAAGATAATAATACGGATGTATTGACCGAACCCGCTTATTATACTGAGCTGGGGAACGTTGGTCCCGCTCTAACTTATAATTGTTATAAGACAGAGCAGGAAATTGGGGAATACCAGAATTCCTATGCCGCCCAAACGAAGAAAGTGCATATGATGCATCTCCTTCGGGTGTGTTCATTACAAAGAACTATTTCTCTGTATCCTCTACGTCCTGGGTATTCGATACCGGATCAGGATCTCAGATATGTAATCTGTTACATAGGGCTACAGAAAGGTAGAGAACTGAGAACGGGTGATAAGTTTCATAAGACAGAAAACGGTGCAAGTGTTGCAGCCAAGTCTGTTGGTCATTGTCACCCTGTATTCCAAATACATTGATTCTGAACGAATGTTATTAGATACCGAACCTAATATACAAAATCATATCAGTCTCTTTAATAGTAAAGAAATGATAAAATTTTGTATTGTTGGATAATGTTTTGAACATTTCCTATATCAAAAGTTGATCAGTTCAGGCACGTTATCTAAAAGCATTGATGTTCTAAATCAAACTACAGTTCTTAGTATACAGAACACACACAAGAGGGAGAGTTCAGAAACGAACGAATCCTTCTTGAGGTATTGTAGACTAGGTCATATCAATGCGACCCGACTGGCTAAAGTTACATTTAGATGCATATTTAAATCAGTTTGAATTTACATCTTGTGAAACATTGCCAGTCATGTCACAAAGATTAGATGACCATAGCTCTGTTTATTGGAAACAGAGAAAGAGTTAGTAAACTCTTGGGACTGATACATGATGATGTATGTAAGGTCCCCTGTCTGCACATGCCAGGACCGGTTCTTTGTACTTCATTACATCCTCTGATAATCTCTCAAGATTCAGCCATATGTTCCTGTTGAAACATAAGTCCGAACCTTTTGAGATATTCACAGAATATAAGTTAGAAGTAGAGAACCAAAATACGAGTATAAGTATTATGTCCTTTGATGTGATCAAGGAGGAGAATACTTGAGCACGGAATTCTTGGACTTTTCTAAAGGAGAATGAGATTCTCTCTCAGCATTACTCCTCCGTATACACCACAGCACGTCAGTGTATCGGGGTGGAGCAATCACACCCTATATGATAAGGTGTGCTCTATGATGAGTACTATTGAGTTACCTATTTCCTTTTTGGGAGTTATGCACTTGAGAAGCTGCATAACTATTGAATAGGGTTCAAATCAAATCAGTTGCCTACCACTTAATATGTAATATGGAAAGGGAAGAGCCCATATCTTAAATTGGTTAAGATTTGGGGTTGTCCAGCCTATGTCTAAAAGAAAAATTCGGACAAGCTCGAGGCCAGGTCTGTTATGTAGAACTGGAAAGGTTCCAGCTATACAAACTACAGCAGATGATTTGATAAAACCAAAGGATTCAATAGTAACCAACGAACCTCAGCCTCTCCGCCGATCTAGCAGGGTTCCTCACCCACCTGAGAGATACTTCGGTTTCTCTATGACAGTAGGAGCGAGGATTGCATCATGAGATGATGACCCAAGTAGTTTCGAGCAGGCCATCGAGAGTAGGGACTCTGTAAGAATGGCTGGATGCTTAGTGATCTGAGATGGAATCTATGTACACCAACAAAGTATGGACTTTGGCTGCTATATCTGAAAGGTTAAATCCCCATCAGGAGCAAGTATATCTTGAGAAGATTACTTGGTGTAGATGGAAAAGTTGAGACTTTCAAAGCTAGACTTGTTAAAGGTTTTCGTCATCGACCAGGCGTGGATAATGATGAAACCTTTTCCAGTGGCTATGCTTAAGTCCATCCGCATCCTACTTGCCACGGCTACATACCATGACTACGATATCTGGCGGTTGGGTGTCATGACTGCTCTTCTAAATGATATTTTAGAAAAGAGAGTCTATAAGTACACAGTCAGAGGGGTTCGTAGACAGTGGGAGCAGCGGAAACGTGTACAAGATGCTTTATAGGATAAAGCAGGCATCGCGGAGTTGGAACGTCTGTTTTGATGTAGTAGTCAAAGAGTTTGACATCATTAAAATGGTAGATGAACCTTGTATAAACCAAAGGGTAGTAGGGAGTATGGTGGTGATCCTCATAGAGTACGTGGATGACATACTCTTGATAGGAAAGGAGTTTCCTATGCTACGCTCAGTCAATCTCCGCTTATCACAAGGATTATCCATATAGGATTAATGTGATACCTACTAAATCCTATGTTTTGGATCTATGAGATAGATCTAAATTGGATGTTAGGATACTCACTAGATGTAGTGAAATGGTATCAATTGATCCTGGGGACAATCGCAGGAAGGGTTCCAGGGTGATAAGGACGACTGAATATCAGTCACAGGCATTGTCTTTACCCTCTATGGAGGGACGGTATGTTGGAAGAGTTCCAAGCTAGATACCGTGACATACTAGACGATTAAAGGCAAGATACATCGCTACTTAAGATTCTACCAAAGAGGCTGTCTGGGTGTATATTAGTTCATGAGATGAACTTAGTTCCTCCCATTATGTGACAATGGAGTTATGGCTTATTCCCAGGAACGCCCGTCCCATCAGTGATCCAGACATATTCTGAGACAGTGTCACCTGATCATGGAGATAGTTGATCTCCAGGGTGATCGAGGTTAGGAGAGTAGACTCAGAGGACAACACGGCGGATCCACTCACAAAGGCCTTTTTCCTAGAGAGAGGCTTTTATGGGATGGTTGAGTATGAGATACTACAACCACTGCTATCAGATGGCCCTAGTGCAAGTGAGAGATTGTTAGTTATATGAATGCCCTAGAGGCCATTACTATACATAGGATGTATATTGTAGTGGATGCTTGGACATATATAGGGAGGACTTTCTTGCTCGACATGATAGTATGCTATCTGGTTGCTCTTTACCTTAACGTGTACACTGATTGTCTCTCTGCTACATGTTGGTAAAGCCCTTAGGATGTGTACTTGACTACCTGGACTATGATGCGGATCATACTAGTGGGGACATGGTAGTCCATAAGTACATCCTTCAAGGTCCCTAGTCGTGGGTGTATCGAGACGGGGCATCGATATACCAGAGTAGACTGGCGTATACTTTCTCGACCCATACAGATGGGCGATGGATGATCCCATATCCATTGGTGTTTGACATCAGAGATGATATACGGGTGCTCAGTGGAGACTGGGTACACTGGACGGACTTGCTGAGAACTCCCAGATGGTATTATACCTTACGTCAGATGGCAGTTCTCTGGTGACACTGGTACAGATTAGTCTGTAGACCCGAGATCGTCATAGAGTCTTGTGTGATTCCCACTGTGCTTTGATTTCCACCTTACCACGTCCAAGAGGGCATGCAAAACGGTGGTTTTTGGGTACAGTCCCGAATCATATGGAGGCAATGAGCGATAGGAGGGGATTCGTCTCTCCCGGTATAGGGAGTTGATGTTGCGCTGTGTTCGATTGGCTATAACCGGAAATCCCTGGTCAGGGTTGCTGAGATTTACTGGTAAGTGTTACCAGTAGTTTCTCGAACTGTTATAGACCTCATATCGACACGACTTATCGAGCTACTGGGGTCTGACGTTTACCACCCCTAGGCGAGATATGCGACATATCAGACGACGAGACCGGACTGTAGGGTTCCTAGGCACACTAATGAAGTCTCACAAGTTATCAAGCATGGCTAATTCAAATTTTACAAGTGCCTACAAACCCTAATACGGATCGTTAACTAGATATATAGGCGATGCAAGCAAGTAAACGGAAATATAGCTAAAGGGAAGGGGCTACAACCTTTGTAGATCCGGTCCTCCACCTCCTAGGCTCCACGATGAAGTCCCCTCGCTGTCTAAATCGGATCTTGGGCTCTAGCGTCGGCTTCATCGGAGAAAAAGCGGGCTAGGTCATCGACGACGATGCCGAAGATGATCTACGTCGAGGCATCGCTAGATCAAGCTCCAACTTCACCAAGTCAAGAAAACTTGTGAAGGAAACACCCTATACTACTTGGCAAGAGGTAGAGGATGAAGAAATAGGAAGTGGGTAGACTTTAGATTTGGATTTCTCACACTTTTTCATCAATCACCATTGATGTAGCAAGCTTTCTTCATGGAAGAAGAAGATGAAGAAGAAGAAGAAGATATGATAAGTCTTTTTTTTTAATAATTGGATAAATAAATCAATACTTATCATATATAACCCTTGGTTAATTGTAGAGAATGGACCATGGTTAACTTGGATGGTTAGGGTTAAGCATGAGACAAGAATGGTGACTTAGTCAATGCTTCATGAATCTTCAACTAAAAACAAAAATAGCAACCATTCTTTTCTCATCTTTTCCAAAAATAAATAAATAAGTAAATAAGTAAGAAAAAAGAAAACCCTAATCATAAACTTAACCATGGTTTAATTCTTTACACTTAACCAAGTAAACATGTATCATCAAACATGATACAATCATGTGCACAAATGTATATCACATATACAACTTGCACAATTCAAGTGAGAAAATCCATTTAAAGTGAACCAATACTAGTTGATGCAAAGTAATATATCAAATATATAATTCTACTTTAAATCATTAAATCAACACTTGATTTAACGATCCGGTCATGTCGCATATAACCGGCTAGTATCCAATGTATCGGCTTATCGAATCAATCCTTGATTCGATAACTAGGTTATATCGCATACAACCATTCGACACATTCATCGCGAGAATGAAATAAGGTATCACATACACGCATTATTCTCGGTCCCGCACATATCTCATATGCGCTCCTATTTCGTTTCGCTTGAGCCAGGAAACCTCTGTGTAGGACTCTAAAGACTCGTCAATACGCCGACAGCAGATGATGATCATATCAAACACCCACAAGCCGCAAGCGGTCTGCTAAACGTAACGGCCACCCGGGTATTGAGCGATCGGAAGATCGACGAGCAAGCCCGCTCACACTCCTGTGAATCCAACCAGTAACACTTACCGTACAGTCCGGTCTGTTCGTCTGATATGTCGCATATCTCGCCTAGGGGTGGTAAACGTCAGAACTCAATAGCTTGATAAGTCATGCCGACGTAGGGTCCATAACATTCATGAAACTACGGATAACTCTTACAAGTATATCATATCAACCCTGGCCAGGGATTTCCTGTTATGGCCAGTCGAGCATAGCGCAACATCAACCCCCAATACCGGGAGAGACGAATCCCCTCCTATCGCTCATTGCCTCCATGTGAATCAGGACTGTACCCAAAAACCACCTGTTTGCACGACTCAGTAGAGCCGTGGTAGGGTAGAAATCAAAGCACAGTGGGAGACACACAAGACTCTATGACGATCTCGGGTCAACAGACTAAGCTGTACCAGTGTCACCAGAGAACTGCCATCTGACGTGAGGTATAATACCATCTAGGAGTTCTCGGCGAGTCCGTTCAGTGTACCCAGTCTCCACTGAGCACCCGTATACCATCTCTGATGTCAAACACCAATGGATATGGGATCATCCATCGCCCATCACATGGGTCGAGAAGATACACGCTAGTCTACTCTGGAATATCGATGCCCCGTCTCGATATTCCCACGACTAGGAACAATGAAGGATGTACTCATTGACTATCCAGGCCCCACTAGTATGATCTGCATCACAGTTCTGGAAGTCGAGTACACATCCTAAGGGTTTTATCAACATGTAACAGAGAGACAGAAAGTATACATGTTAAGATAAAGAACAACCAGATAGCGTACTATCATGTCGAGCAAGAAAGTCCTTCCTATATATGTCCCAGCATCCACTACAATATACATCCAATGTACAGTAATGGCCTCTAGGGCATACATATAACTAACAATCTCCCACTTGCACTAGGGCCATCTGTAGCAGTGGTTGCAGTATCACATACTCAACCATCCCCTAAAAGTCTCTCTTTGGGAAAAGGCCTTCGTGAGTGGATCCGCCGTGTTGTCCTCTGAGTCTACTCTCCTAACCTTGATCAACCTGGAGATCAACTATCTCCATGATCAGGTGATGCTGCCTCAGAATTTATCTGGGTCACTGATGGGACCAGGGTTCCAGGGCCGAAGCCACAGTTCCATTGTCACACAATGGTAGGAACCTAGTTCATCCTATGAACCAATATACACCCAAACTGCCTCTTTGGTAGTATTTTAAATAGCAATGTTACCAGCCTTTATCGTCTAGTTTGCCACGGTATCTAGCTTGGAACTCTTCCAACATACCGTCCCTTTACTGAGGGTAAAGACAATACCTGTGACTGACATTCAGTCGTCTTTATCAGCCTGGAACCCTTCCAGTGATTCTCCCCAGGATCGATTGATACCATCTCACTACAACTAGTGAGTATCCTAATATCCAATTAGATCTATCTCATAGATCCAAAGCTTAGGATTTAGTAGGTATCACTTTGATCCTATATGGAAAATCATTGTGATAAGCGGAGATTGATCGAGCGTAGCATAGGAAACTCCTTCCCTAACAAGAGTATGTCATCCACGTACTCTACGAGGATCGTCACCATACTCCCTACTACCTTTTTGTTTATACAAGGTTCATCTACCATTTTGATGATGTCAACTTCTTTGACTAATCCATCAAAACAGATGTTCCAACTCCGCGATGCCTGCTTTATCCTATAAAGCATCTTGCACACGTTTCCGCTGCTCCCACTGTCTACGAGGCCCTCTGGCTGTGTACTTATAGACGCACTCTTCTAAAACATTATTTAGAAAAGTAGTCATGGCACCCAACCACCAGATATCGTAGTCATGGTATGTAGCCGTGGCAAGTAGGATCTGGATGGACTCAAGCACAGTCCCTAGAAAAGGTTTCATCATTATCCACACCTGGTTGATGACTAAAACCTTTAACAAGTCTAGCTTTGAAAGTCTCAACTTTTCCATCTACACCAAGTAATCTTCTCAAGATATACTTGCTCCTGATGGGGATTTAACCCTTCAGATACAGCAACCAAAGTCCAAACTTTGTTGGTGTATACGGATTCCATCTCAGACCGCTAAGCATCCAGCCATTCTTATAGAGTCCCTACACTTGATGGCCTGCTCGAATCTAGTTGGGTCATCATCTCATGATGCATTCCATGCTCCCACTGTCATCGAGAAACCAAGGTATCCCTCAGGTGGGTGAGGAACCCTACTAGATCGGCGGAGAGGCTGAGGTTCGTTGGAATCTACTGAATCCTTTGGTTCTACCAAATTATCTGCTGTAGTTTGTATAGCTGGAACCTTTCCAGTTCTACATTACAGACCTTGCCTCGAGCCTGTCCGGATTTTGCTTTTAGACATAGCCCGGACAATCCCAAATCTTAACTGACTTAAGATATGGGCTCTTCCCTTTCCATATCACATATGAAGTGGTAGGCAGTGATTTGATTCGAACCTAATTCAATAGGTATGCAGCTTCTCAAGCGCATAACATCCAAAAGGAAATAGGTAACTCAGTAATACTCATCATAGAGCACACGATATATAATATTGTGTGATTGCTCCGCCCCGATACACCGTTGTGCTGTGGTGTATTCAGAGGAGTAATACTGAGAGAGAATCTCATTTTTGTAGGGTTCCTAGGCACCCTAATGAGGTCTCACAAGGCATCGATCATGCCAAAATAAAATTTTAAGGGTGCCGAGAGACCCGACTACGGATCGTCGGCTAGAAGACTAGGCGAAAAAGAAATCTAGTTAACAGTTAACTAAGGGATACGGATATACAACCTTTGTAGATCCGTTTGTCCACCTCCATAGCTCCATGAAGAAGTCATCTCCGCTGTACAAATCCGAAATCCGGGCTCTTGCGTCGGCTTCATCGGAGAAGAAGCGGGCTAGGTCATCGACGACGTGCCGAAGATGATCTACGTCGAGGCATCGCTAAATCAAGCTCCGACTTCACCAAGTCAAGAAACTTGTGAAGAAAACACACTCTACTACTTGGCAAGAGGTAGAGGATGAAGAAATAGGAAGTGGGTAGACTTTAGAATTGGATTTCTCACTTGTTTTCATCAATCACCATTGATGAAGTAAGCTTCTTCAATGAAGAAGAAGATGAAGAAGATGAATATTGTTATGATAAGAATAATATAAAATAGAAAATAAAATCCATTCTTATCATAATATTAACCTTAGTTTAGTGTAGAGAATGGACCATGGTTAGATATGATGGTTAGGGTTAAGGAAGAGATAAGAATGGTTGACTTGATCAAAGTTTCAAGAAACTTCAACATAAAACAAAATAAGCCACCATCCTTAAATAATTTCCAAAATGAATATATAAATAAATGAATAAGATAATCAAAACCCTAATCATTAAGTAAACCATGGTTTAATCTTTACACTTAACCAAGTTAATATGCATCATCAAACATGATACAAACATGTGCATAAAAGTATATCACATATACAACTTGCACAATCCAAGTGAGAAAATCCATTTAAAGTGAACCATTAGTAGTTAATGAAAAGTAATATATCAAATATATAATTATACATTAAATCATTAAATCAACACTTGATTCAATGATCCGGTCATGTCGCACACAACCGACTAGTATGCAATGTATCGGCTTATCGAATCAACGCTTGAATCGATAACTAGGTTATATCGCATAAAACCATTCGATACATTCATCGCGAGAATGGAATACGGTATCACATACACGCATTATTCTCGGTCCCGCACATATCTCATATGCGCTCCTATTTCGTTTCGCTTGAGCCAGGAAACCTCTGTGTAGGACTCTAAAGACTCGTCAATACGCCGGCAGCAGAGCGGTCTGCTAAACGTAACGGCCACCCGGGTATTGAGCGATCTGAAGATCGACGAGCAATCCCGCTCACACTCCAGTGAATCCGACCAGTAACACTACCGTACAGTCCGGTCTGATCGTCTGATATGTCGCATATCTTGCCTAGGGGTGGTAAACATCAGACCCCAATAGCTCGATAAGTCGTGTCAATATGAGGCTCATAACGGGTCGAGAAACTACTGGTAACACTTACCAGCAATTCTCTGATCAGCCCTGGCCAGGGACTTCCTGTTATAGCCAATCGAACACAGCGCAACATCAACCCCCTATACCGGGAGAGACGAATCCCCTCCTATCGCTCATTGCCTCCATGTGACTCGGGACTGTACCCAAAAACCACCGTTTTGCACGCCCTCTTGGACGTGGTAAGATGGAAATCAAAGCACAGTGGGAACCACACAAGACTCTATGACGATCTCGGGTCAACAGACTACTCTGTACCAGTGTCACCAGAGAACTGCCATCTGACGTGAGGTATAATACCATCTGGGAGTTCTCGGCGAGTCCGTCCAGTGTACCCAGTCTCTACTGAGCACTCGTATATCATCCCTGATGTCAAACACCAATGGATATGGGATCATCCATCGCCCATCTGTATGGGTCGAGAAGCTACACGCTAGTCTACTCTGGTATATCGATGCCCCGTCTCGATACACCCTCGACTAGGGACTTTGAAGGATGTACTTATGGACTACCATGTCCCCACTAGTATGATCCGCATCATAGTCCAGGTAGTCAAGCACACATCCTAAGGGCTTTACCAACATGTAACAGAGAGACAATCAGTATACACGTTAAGGTAAAGTTCAACCAGATAGCATACTATCATGTCGAGCAAGAAAGTCCTCCCTATATATGTCCCAGCATCCACTACAGTATACATCCTATGTACAGTAATGGCCTCTAGGGCATACATATAACTAACAATCTCCCACTTGCACTAGGGCCATCTGATAGCAGTGGTTGCAGTATCTCATACTCAACCATCCCATAAAAGTCTCTCTCTGGGAGCAGGCCTTTGTGAGTGGATCCGCTGTGTTGTCCTCTGAGTCTACTCTCCAAACCTCGATCACCCTGGAGATCAACTATCTCCATGATAAGGTGATACTGCCTTAGAATATGTCTGGATCACTGATGGGACGGACGTTCCTTGGCATAAGCCACAACTCCATTGTCACACAATGGTAGGAACATAGTTCATCTCATGAACCTATATACACCCAAACAGCCTCTTTGGTAGCATCTTAAGTAGCGATGTATCCTGCCTTTATCATCTAGTATGTCACGGTATCCAGCTTGGAACTCTTCCAACATACCGTCCCTTTACTGAGGGTAAAGACAATGCCTGTGACTGACATTCAGTCGTCTTTATCACCCTGGAACCCTTCCAGTGATTCTCCTCAGGATCGATTGACACCACCTCACTACATCTATTGAGTTTCCTAACATCCATTTAGATCTATCTCATAGATCCAAAATCCAGGATTTAGTAGGTATCACTTTAATCCTATATGGAGAATCTTTGTGATAAGCGGAGATTGATCGAGCGTAGCATAAGAAACTCCTTTCTTATCAAGAGTATGTCATCCACGTACTCTACGAGGATCGTCACCATACTCCCTACTACCTTTTTGTATATACAAGGTTCATCTACCATTTTGATGATGTCAAACTCTTTGACCGCTTCATCAAAACAGATGTTCCAACTCCGCGATGCCTGCTTTATCCTATAAAGCATCTTGCACACGTTTCCGCTGCTCCCACTGTCTATGAAGCCCTCTGGCTGTGTACTTATAGACGCTCTCTTCTAAATCATCATTTAGAAAAGCAGTCAAGACACCCA